>OZ000469.1:7500000-8750000 GCA_963922655.1 Cardamine chenopodiifolia
TAGTTGATATCAAAACAAACCGCTAAGACAAAACATCTGCCACCACATTGTCTTTCCATTTCTTATACTTTAATATGGAAATGCATAGATGAATTCCAACCATTTCAGGTGTCTTTTCTTGATACTCTTCCTCCCTCTCAGTTACTTTAAAGTTTCGTGATCAATGTGGATAACACATTCCTTGGTGAAGAGGTAATATTGCCAAGTCTCCATTGCTTTCCCTAGTGTATACAACTCTTTATTGTAAGTAGGGTAGTTAATCGTTGATCGACCAAATTCTTCATGTTCACGCCTATTGTGGCTCTAAGAAGAGTGCTGAGAGTCTTATTAATAACTTCCGTTTGGCCGTCGATTTAGGGATGGCACATTACAGAAAATACGAGGTTGGTCCCTAGCATTCTCCAAAGCTTCCTCCAAAAGTTTATTGGGAACTTCGTTTCTCGATCCGACATAATAGTCCTTGGGTACCATGTAATATGACGATTTATTTGAAAAACAGTTAGACGTTTGGGTATCATCATTTGTCTTGTTGCATGAGATGAAATGCGTCATCTTGGAAAAGTGGTCGACTACCACAAATATAGAATTCTTTGGTTTAACTCTTGGAAGCCCTAAAATAAAATCCATTGAAAGCTCAACCCATGGTGAAGTAGGGCTTGGCAATGGGTTGGCAATGGGAGATATAAACCAAACAGATGTACTCTCGACTTTTCGCTGTTACAAACCAAACAGTTCTCACAAAATTTGCCAACCTCACATCGTAGGTTTGGCAAATAGAAGTGTTCCCGAAGCATGTCCAAAATTTTCTGGTCTCCAAAGTGACCCATCAAACCCCCTCATGTGCTTCTTGCATATATAACTCCTTAATCGAGCATTAGGTAAATACATTGTTGCTTGTTCTTAAAGAGAAAACCATCATGCATATAGAACTTGTGATAAAATCCTTTCCCTCATCCTCCATAACATTCCCCTAACCCTAGATCACTTTTATAGCTTCCCTTAATACTCTCGAACCCTAGAATCTTTGCGTCCTTAGTTGATATCAAAACAAACCGCTAAGACAAAACATCTGCCACCACATTGTCTTTCCATCTCTTATACTTTAATATGGAAATGCATAGATGAATTCCAACCATTTCACGTGTCTTTTCTTGATACTCTTCTTCCCTCTCAGTTACTTTAAAGTTTCGTGATCGATGTGGATAACACATTCCTTGGTGAAGAGGTAATATTGCCAAGTCTCCATGGTTTTCACTAGCGTATACAACTCTTTATTGTAAGTACGGTAGTTAATCGTTGATCGACCAAATTCTTCATGTTCACGCCTATTGTGGCTCTAAGAAGAGTGCTGAGAGTCTTCTTAATAACTTCCGTTTGGCCGTCGATTTAGGGATGGCACATTACAGAAAATACGAGCTTGGTCCCTAGCATTCTCCAAAGCTTCCTCCTAAAGTTTATTGGGAGCTTCGTTTCTCGATCCGACATAATAGTCCTTGGGATACATTGTAATTTGACGATTTATTTGAAAAATAGTTAGACGTTTGGGTATCATCATTTGTTTTGTTGTATGAGATGAAATGCGTCATCTTGGAAAAGTGGTCGACTACCACAAATATAGAATTCTTTGGTTTAACTCTTGCAAGCCCTAAAATAAAGTCCATTGAAAGCTCAACCCATGGTGAAGTAGGGATTGGCAATGGGTTGGCAATGGGAGATATAAACCAAACAGATGTACTCTCGAATTTTCGCTGTTACAAACCAAACAGTTCACACAAAATTTGCCAACCTCACATCATTGGTTTGGCAAATAGATGTGTTCCCGAAGCATGTCCAAAATTTTCTGGTCTCCAAAGTGACCCATCAAACCCCCTCATGTGCTTCTTGCATATATAACTCCTTAATCGAGCACTAGGTAAATACATTGTTCCTTGTTCTTAAAGAGAAAACCATCATGCATATAGAACTTGTGATAAAATCCTTTCCGTCATCCTCCATAACATTCCCCTAACTCTAGATCACTTTTATAGCTTCCCTTAATACTCTCGAACCCTAGAATCTTTACGTCCTTAGTTGATATCAAAACAAACCACTAAGACAAAACATCTGCCACCACATTGTCTTTCCATTTCTTATACTTTAATATGGAAATGCATAGATGAATTCCAACCATTTCACGTGTCTTTTCTTGATACTCTTCTTCCCTCTCAGTTACTTTAAAGTTTCGTGATCAATGTGGATAACACATTCCTTGGTGAAGAGGTAATATTGCCAAGTCTCCATGGCTTTCCCTAGCGTATACAACTCTTTATTGTAAGTAGGGTAGTTAATCGTTGATCGACCAAATTCTTCATGTTCACGCCTATTGTGGCTCTAAGAAGAGTGCTGAGAGTCTTATTAATAACTTCCGTTTGGCCGTCGATTTAGGGATGGCACATTACAGAAAATACTAGCTTGGTCCCTAGCATTCTCCAAAGCTTCCTCCAAAAGTTTATTGGGAACTTCGTTTCTCGATCTGACATAATAGTCCTTGGGATACAATGTAATTTGACGATTTATTTGAAAAACAGTTAGACGTTTGGGTATCATCATTTGTCTTGTTGCATGAGATGAAATGCGTCATTTTGGAAAAGTGGTCCACTACCATAAATGTAGAATTCTTTTGTTTAACTCTAGTCAGGCCTAAAGTAAAGTACATTGAAAGCTCAACCCATGGTGAAGTAGGGATTGGCAATGGGAGATATAAACCATACGGATGTACTCTCTACTTTGCCTTTTTACAAACCAATCACTTCTAACAAAATTTGTCGACCTTCATATTGTGGGTTTGGCAAATAGAAGTGTTCCCTAAGCATGTCCAAAATTTTCTTGTTTCCAAAGTGACCCATCAAACCCCCTCATGTGCTTCTTGCATATATAACTCCTTAATCGAGCATTAGGTAAATACATTGTTGGTTGTTCTTAAAGAGAAAACCATCATGCATATAGAACATGTGATAAAAATTTTTCCCTCATCCTCCATATCATTCCCCTAACTCTAGATCACTTTTATAGCTTCCCTTAATACTCTCGAACCCTTGAATCTTTGCGTCCTTAGTTGATATCAAAACAAACCGCTAAGACAAAACATCTGCCACCACATTGTCTTTCCATTTCTTATACTTTAATATGGAAATGCATAGATGAATTCCAACCATTTCACGTGTCTTTTCTTGATACTCTTCTTCCCTCTCAGTTACTTTAAAGTTTCGTGATCAATGTGGATAACACATTCCTTGGTGAAGAGGTAATATTGCCAAGTCTCCATGGCTTTCACTAGCGTATACAACTCTTTATTGTAAGTAGGGTAGTTAATCGTTGATCGACCAAATTCTTCATGTTCACGCCTATTGTGGCTCTAAGAAGAGTGCTGAGAGTCTTATTAATAACTTCCGTTTGGCCGTCGATTTAGGTATGGCACATTACAGAAAATACGAGCTTGGTCCCTAGCCTTCTCCAAAGCTTCCGCCAAAAGTTTATTGGGAACTTCGTTTCTCGATCCGACATAATAGCCCTTGGGATACAATGTAATTTGACGATTTATTTGAAAAACAGTTAGACGTTTGGGTATCATCATTTGTCTTGTTGCATGAGATGAAATGCGTCATTTTGGAAAAGTGGTCCACTACCATAAATGTAGAATTCTTTTGTTTAACTCTAGTCAGGCCTAAAGTAAAGTACATTGAAAGCTCAACCCATGGTGAAGTAGGGATTGGCAATGGGAGATATAAACCATACGGATGTACTCTCTACTTTGCCTTTTTACAAACCAATCACTTCTAACAAAATTTGTCGACCTTCATATCGTGGGATTGGCAAATAGAAGTGTTCCCTAAGCATGTCCAAAATTTTCTTGTTTCCAAAGTGACCCATCAAACCCCCTCATGTGCTTCTTGCATATATAACTCCTTAATCGAGCACTAGGTAAATACATTGTTGCTTGTTATTAAAGAGAAAACCATCATGCATATAGAACTTGTGATAAAATCCTTTCCGTCATCCTCCATAACATTCTCCTAACTCTAGATCACTTTTATAGCTTCCCTTAATACTCTCGAACCCTAGAATCTTTGCGTCCTTAGTTGATATCAAAACAAACCGCTAAGACAAAACATCTGCCACCACATTGTCTTTCCTTTTCTTATACTTTAATATGGAAATGCATAGATGAATTCCAACCATTTCACGTGTCTTTTCTTGATACTCTTCTTCCCTCTCAGTTACTTTAAAGTTCCGTGATCAATGTGGATAACACATTCCTTGGTGAAGAGGTAATATTGCCAAGTCTCCATGGCTTTCACTAGCGTATACAACTCTTTATTGTAAGTAGGGTAGTTAATCGTTGATCGACTAAAGTCTTCATGTTCACGCCTATTGTGGCTCTAAGAAGAATACTGAGAGTCTTATTAATAACTTCCGTTTTGCCGTCGATTTAGGGATGGCTCATTACAGAAAAGACGAGCTTGGTCCCTAGCAATCTCCAAAACTTCCTCCAAAAGTTTGTTGGGAACTTCGTGTCTAGATCCGACATAATAGTTCTTAGGATACCATGTAATATGACGATTTACTTGAAAAACAGTTAGACATTTGGGTATCATCATTTGTCTTGTTGCATGAGATGAAATGCATCATCTTGGAAAAGTGGTCGACTACCACAAATATAGAATTCTTTGGTTTAACTCTTGGAAGCCCTAAAATAAAGTCCATTGAAAGCTCAACCCATGGTGAAGTAGGGTTTGGCAATGGGTTGGCAATGGGTTGGCAATGGGAGATATAAACCAAACAGATGTACTCTCGACTTTTCGCTGTTACAAACCAAACAGTTCTCACAAAATTTGCCAACCTCACATCGTAGGTTTGGCAAATAGAAGTGTTCCCGAAGCATGTCCAAAATTTTCTGGCTCCAAAGTGACCCATCAAACCCCCTCATGTGCTTCTTGCATATATAACTCTTTAATCGACCACTAGGTAAATACATTATTGCTTGTTCTTAAAGAGAAAACCATCATGCATATAGAACTTGTGATAAAATCCTTTCCCTCATCCTCCATAACATTCTCCTAACTTTAGATCACTTTTATAGCTTCCCTTAATACTCTCGAACCCTAGAAGCTTTGCGTCCTTAGTTGATATCAAAACAAACCGCTAAGACAAAACATCTGCCACCACATTGTCTTTCCATTTCTTATACTTTAATATGGAAATGCATAGATGAATTCCAACTATTTAACTTGTCTTTTCTTGATACTCTTCCTCCCTCTCAGTTACTTTAAAGTTTCGTGATCAATGTGGATAACACATTCCTTGGTGAAGAGGTAATATTGCCAAGTCTCCATGGCTTTCCCTAGCGTATACAACTTTTTATTGTAAGTAGGGTAGTTAATCGTTGATCGACCAAATTCTTCATGTTCACGCCTATTGTGGCTCTAAGAAGAGTGCTGAGAGTCTTATTAATAACTTCCGTTTGGCCGTCGATTTAGGGATGGCACATTACAGAAAATACGAGCTTGGTCCCTAGCATTCTCCAAAGCTTCCTCTAAAAGTTTATTGGGAACTTCGTTTCTCGATCCGACATAATAGTCCTTGGGATACCATGTAATATGAAGATTTATTTGAAAAACAGTTAGACGTTTGGGTATCATCATTTGTCTTGTTGCATGAGATGAAATGCATCATCTTGGAAAAGTGGTCGACTACCACAAATATAGAATTCTTTGGTTTAACTCTTGGAAGCCCTAAACTAAAGTCCATTGAAAGCTCAACCCATGGTGAAGTAGGGCTTGGCAATGGGTTGGCAATGGGAGATATAAACCAAACAGATGTACTCTCGACTTTTCGCTGTTACAAACCAAACATCGTTGGTTTGGCAAATAGATGTGTTCCCGAAGCATGTCCAAAATTTTCTGGTCTCCAAAGTGACCCATCAAACCCCCTCATGTGCTTCTTGCATATATAACTCTTTAATCGACCACTAGGTAAATACATTGTTGCTTGTTCTTAAAGAGAAAACCGTCATGCATATAGAACATGTGATAAAATCCTTTCCCTCATCCTCCATAACATTCCCCTAACTCTAGTTCACTTTTATAGATTCCCTTAATACTCTCGAACCCTAGAATCTTTGCGTCCTTAGTTGATATCAAAACAAACCGCTAAGACAAAACATCTGCCACCACATTGTCTTTCCATTTCTTATACTTTAATATGGAAATGCATAGATGAATTCCAACCATTTCACGTGTCTTTTCTTGATACTCTTCTTCCCTCTCAGTTACTTTAAAGTTTCGTGATCAATGTGGATAACACATTCCTTGGTGAAGAGGTAATATTGCCAAGTCTCCGTGGCTTTCACTAGCGTATACAACTCTTTATTGTAAGTAGGATAGTTAATCGTTGGTCGACCAAATTTTTCATGTTCACGCCTATTGTGGCTCTAAGAAGAGTGCTGAGAGTCTTATTAATAACTTCTGTTTGGCTGTCGATTTAGGGATGGCACATTACAGAAAATACGAGCTTGGTCCCTAGCCTTCTCCAAAGCTTCCTCCAAAATTTTATTAGGAACTTCGTTTCTCGATCCGACATAATAGTCCTTGGGATACAATGTAATTTGACGATTTATTTGAAAAACAGTTAGACGTTTGGGTATCATCATTTGTCTTGTTGCATGGGATGAAATGCGTCATTTTGGGAAAGTGGTCCACTACCTTAAATGTAGAATTCTTTTGTTTAACTCTAGTCAGGCCTAAAGTAAAGTACATTGAAAGCTCAACCCATGGTGAAGTAGGGATTGGCAATGGGAGATATAAACCATACGAATGTACTCTCTACTTTGCCTTTTTACAAACCAATCACTTCTAACAAAATTTGTCGACCTTCATATCGTGGGTTTGGCAAATAGAAGTGTTCCCTAAGAATGTCCAAAATTTCTTGTTTCCAAAGTGACCCATCAAACCCCCTCATGTGCTTCTTGCATATATAACTCCTTAATCGAGCACTAGGTAAATACATTGTTGCTTGTTATTAAAGAGAAAACCATCATGCATATAGAACTTGTGATAAAATCCTTTCCGTCATCCTCCATAACATTCTCCTAACTCTAGATCACTTTTATAGATTCCCTTAATACTCTCGAACCCTAGAATCTTTGCGTCCTTAGTTGATATCAAAACAAACCGCTAAGACAAAACATCTGCCACCACATTGTCTTTCCTTTTCTTATACTTTAATATGGAAATGCATAGATGAATTCCAACCATTTCACGTGTCTTTTCTTGATACTCTTCTTCCCTCTCAGTTACTTTAAAGTTCCGTGATCAATGTGGATAACACATTCCTTGGTGAAGAGGTAATATTGCCAAGTCTCCATGGCTTTCACTAGCGTATACAACTCTTTATTGTAAGTAGGGTAGTTAATCATTGATCGACTAAAGTCTTCATGTTCACGCCTATTGTGGCTCTAAGAAGAATACTGAGAGTCTTATTAATAACTTCCGTTTTGCCGTCGATTTAGGGATGGCTCATTACAGAAAAGACGAGCTTGGTCCCTAGCAATCTCCAAAACTTCCTCCAAAAGTTTGTTGGGAACTTCGTGTCTAGATCCGACATAATAGTCCTTAGGATACCATGTAATATGACGATTTACTTGAAAAACAGTTAGACATTTGGGTATCATCATTTGTCTTGTTGCATGAGATGAAATGCATCATCTTGGAAAAGTGGTCGACTACCACAAATATAGAATTCTTTGGTTTAACTCTTGGAAGCCCTAAAATAAAGTCCATTGAAAGCTCAACCCATGGTGAAGTAGGGTTTGGCAATGGGTTGGCAATGGGTTGGCAATGGGAGATATAAACCAAACAGATGTACTCTCGACTTTTCGCTGTTACAAACCAAACAGTTCTCACAAAATTTGCCAACCTCACATCGTAGGTTTGGCAAATAGAAGTGTTCCCGAAGCATGTCCAAAATTTTCTGGTCTCCAAAGTGACCCATCAAACCCCCTCATGTGCTTCTTGCATATATAACTCTTTAATCGACCACTAGGTAAATACATTATTGCTTGTTCTTAAAGAGAAAACCATCATGCATATAGAACTTGTGATAAAATCCTTTCCCTCATCCTCCATAACATTCTCCTAACTTTAGATCACTTTTATAGCTTCCCTTAATACTCTCGAACCCTAGAAGCTTTGCGTCCTTAGTTGATATCAAAACAAACCGCTAAGACAAAACATCTGCCACCACATTGTCTTTCCATTTCTTATACTTTAATATGGAAATGCATAGATGAATTCCAACTATTTAACTTGTCTTTTCTTGATACTCTTCCTCCCTCTCAGTTACTTTAAAGTTTCGTGATCAATGTGGATAACACATTCCTTGGTGAAGAGGTAATATTGCCAAGTCTCCATGGCTTTCCCTAGCGTATACAACTTTTTATTGTAAGTAGGGTAGTTAATCGTTGATCGACCAAATTCTTCATGTTCACGCCTATTGTGGCTCTAAGAAGAGTGCTGAGAGTCTTATTAATAACTTCCGTTTGGCCGTCGATTTAGGGATGGCACATTACAGAAAATACGAGCTTGGTCCCTAGCATTCTCCAAAGCTTCCTCTAAAAGTTTATTGGGAACTTCGTTTCTCGATCCGACATAATAGTCCTTGGGATACCATGTAATATGAAGATTTATTTGAAAAACAGTTAGACGTTTGGGTATCATCATTTGTCTTGTTGCATGAGATGAAATGCGTCATCTTAGAAAAGTGGTCGACTACCACAAATATAGAATTCTTTGGTTTAACTCTTGGAAGCCCTAAACTAAAGTCCATTGAAAGCTCAACCCATGGTGAAGTAGGGCTTGGCAATGGGTTGGCAATGGGAGATATAAACCAAACAGATGTACTCTCGACTTTTCGCTGTTACAAACCAAACATCGTTGGTTTGGCAAATAGATGTGTTCCCGAAGCATGTCCAAAATTTTCTGGTCTCCAAAGTGACCCATCAAACCCCCTCATGTGCTTCTTGCATATATAACTCTTTAATCGACCACTAGGTAAATACATTGTTGCTTGTTCTTAAAGAGAAAACCGTCATGCATATAGAACATGTGATAAAATCCTTTCCCTCATCCTCCATAACATTCCCCTAACTCTAGTTCACTTTTATAGATTCCCTTAATACTCTCGAACCCTAGAATCTTTGCGTCCTTAGTTGATATCAAAACAAACCGCTAAGACAAAACATCTGCCACCACATTGTCTTTCCATTTCTTATACTTTAATATGGAAATGCATAGATGAATTCCAACCATTTCACGTGTCTTTTCTTGATACTCTTCTTCCCTCTCAGTTACTTTAAAGTTTCGTGATCAATGTGGATAACACATTCCTTGGTGAAGAGGTAATATTGCCAAGTCTCCGTGGCTTTCACTAGCGTATACAACTCTTTATTGTAAGTAGGATAGTTAATCGTTGATCGACCAAATTTTTCATGTTCACGCCTATTGTGGCTCTAAGAAGAGTGCTGAGAGTCTTATTAATAACTTCTGTTTGGCTGTCGATTTAGGGATGGCACATTACAGAAAATACGAGCTTGGTCCCTAGCCTTCTCCAAAGCTTCCTCCAAAATTTTATTAGGAACTTCGTTTCTCGATCCGACATAATAGTCCTTGGGATACAATGTAATTTGACGATTTATTTGAAAAACAGTTAGACGTTTGGGTATCATCATTTGTCTTGTTGCATGGGATGAAATGCGTCATTTTGGGAAAGTGGTCCACTACCTTAAATGTAGAATTCTTTTGTTTAACTCTAGTCAGGCCTAAAGTAAAGTACATTGAAAGCTCAACCCATGGTGAAGTAGGGATTGGCAATGGGAGATATAAACCATACGAATGTACTCTCTACTTTGCCTTTTTACAAACCAATCACTTCTAACAAAATTTGTCGACCTTCATATCGTGGGTTTGGCAAATAGAAGTGTTCCCTAAGAATGTCCAAAATTTCTTGTTTCCAAAGTGACCCATCAAACCCCCTCATGTGCTTCTTGCATATATAACTCCTTAATCGAGCATTAGGTAAATACATTGTTGCTTGTTCTTAAAGAGAAAACCATCATGCATATAGAACTTGTGATAAAATCCTTTCCCTCATCCTCCATAACATTCCCCTAACTCTAGATCACTTTTATAGCTTCCCTTAATACTCTCGAACCCTAGAATCTTTGCGTCCTTAGTTGATATCAAAACAAACCGCTAAGACAAAACATCTGCCACCACATTGTCTTTCCATTTCTTATACTTTAATATGGAAATGAATAGATGAATTCCAACCATTTCACGTGTCTTTTCTTGATACTCTTCTTCCCTCTCAGTTACTTTAAAGTTTCGTGATCAATGTGGATAACACATTCCTTGGTGAAGAGGTAATATTGCCAAGTCTCCATGGCTTTCCCTAGCGTATACAACTCTTTATTGTAACTAGGGTAGTTAATCGTTGATCGACCAAATTCTTCATGTTCACGCCTATTGTGGCTCTTAAAAGAGTGCTGAGAGTCTTATTAATAACTTCCGTTTGGCCGTCGATTTAGGGATGGCACATTACAGAAAATACGAGCTTGGTCCCTAGCATTCTCCAAAGCTTCCTCCAAAAGTTTATTGGGAACTTCGTTTCTCGATCCGACATAATAGTCCTTGGGATACAATATAATTTGATGATTTATTTGAAAAACAGTTAGACGTTTGGGTATCATCATTTGTCTTGTTGCATGAGATGAAATGCGTCATCTTGGAAAAGTGGTCGACTACCACAAATATAGAATTCTTTGGTTTAACTCTTGGCAGCCCTAAAATAAAGTCCATTGAAAGCTCAACCCATGGTGAAGTAGGGCTTGGCAATGGGTTGGCAATGGGAGATATAAACCAAACAGATGTACTCTCGACTTTTCGCTGTTACAAACCAAACAGTTCTCACAAAATTTGCCAACCTCACATCGTAGGTTTGGCAAATAGAATTGTTCCCGAAGCATGTCCAAAATTTTCTGGTCTCCAAAGTGACCCATCAAACCCCCTCATGTGCTTCTTGCATATATAACTCTTTAATCGACCACTAGGTAAATACATTGTTGCTTGTTCTTAAAGAGAAAACCATCATGCATATAGAACTTGTGATAAAATCCTTTCCCTCATCCTCCATAACATTCCCCTAACTCTAGGTCATTTTTATAGCTTCCCTTAATACTCTCGAACCCTAGAATCTTTGCGTCCTTAGTTGATATCAAAACAAACCGCTAAGACAAAACATCTGCCACCACATTGTCTTTCCATTTCTTATACTTTAATATGGAAATGCATAGATGAATTCCAACCATTTCACGTGTCTTTTCTTGATACTCTTCTTCCCTCTCAGTTACTTTAAAGTTTCGTGATCAATGTGGATAACAAATTCCTTGGTGAAGAGGTAATATTGCCAAGTCTCCACAGCTTTCACTAGCGTATACAACTCTTTATTGTAAGTAGGGTAGTTAATCGTTGATCAACCAAAGTCTTCATGTGAACGCCTATTGTGGCTCTAAGAAGAGTACTGAGAGTTTTATTAATAACTTCCGTTTTGCCGTCGATTTAGGGATGGCTCATTACAGAAAAGACGAGCTTCGTCCCTAGCCTTCTCCAAAACTTCCTCCAAAAGTTTGTTGGGAACTTCGTGTCTAGATCCGACATAATAGTCCTTGGGATACCATGTAATATGACGATTTATTTGAAAAACAGTTAGACGTTTGGGTATCATCATTTGTCTTGTTGCATGAGATGAAATGCATCATCTTGGAAAAGTGGTCGACTACCATAAATGTAGAATTCTTTTGTTTAACTCTAGTAAGGCCTAAAGTAAAGTACATTGAAAGCTCAACCAATGGTGAAGTAGGGATTGGCAATGGGTTGGCAATGGGAGATATAAACCAAACAGATGTACTCTCGACTTTTCGCTGTTACAAACCAAACAGTTCTCACAAAATTTGCCAACCTCACATCGTAGGTTTGGCAAATAGAAGTGTTCCCGAAGCATGTCCAAAATTTTCTGGTCTCCAAAGTGACCCATCAAACCCCCTCATGTGCTTCTTGCATATATAACTCTTTAATCGACCACTAGGTAAATACATTGTTGCTTGTTCTTAAAGAGAAAACCATCATGCATATAGAACTTGTGATAAAATCCTTTCCCTCATCCTCCATAACATTCCCCTAACTCTAGATCACTTTTATAGCTTCCCTTAATACTCTCGAACCCTAGAATCTTTGCGTTCTTAGTTGATATCAAAACAAACTGCTAAGACAAAACATCTGCCACCACATTGTCTTTCCATTTCTTATACTTTAATATGGAAATGCATAGATGAATTCCAACCATTTCTCGTGACTTTTCTTGATACTCTTCTTCCCTCTCAGTTACTTTAAAGTTTCGTGATCAATGTGGATAACACATTGATACGGCCTTCCCTAGAATCGGCACTCTCGAGGGGTATGTAGGAAAGAAATGGATAGATGGAATGATGGAATGATTGGATCGCACCAAGGTTGCGGAAGACCTTGGATATTTCCTCAATGATTCCTTCGAGATATGACACACTCGAGATTGTCAAGGCTTGAAGCAAGGATATGACACACCTTGATTCGGTTTGATTGATGGATATAACTCACCAACAATCGAAATTGTTCTTCAAAGAACACAAGAGAAAAACACTCTCAGATTTTATAAAAGAAAGGTCTAGCCACCTTTTGATGTGTTTGGCTGTAGTTTTAAAGAAAAGATAGAGTAGAAAACAAGTCTAAAATTAAACAACGTAATTAAGAAAGCATTGACTAATTTTTTGAGTAACCCTTGAAGTCCCCACGCCAGCTTCTCCATTCCCTTGGGCGTTTTCAATCAGAATTTTATTGAGCTGGGCTTACTTAATCTCTTCTTTAGTGGGCTGGAACTTCAGAAAATAAATCCCATAAATTGTTGGACTTGGACCTGAATTTGTCTTGTTGTCTCTTGTGGACTAAGTGGAGTAGAGTGATCCATTTGCCTCATTAAAACCCTCCTTTGGAAAACCCATTGGGATAAAACCAAAGGCTGGAAAAAGAGTACAAACGAATCACCCTTGTATTAGTCCACTCGAGCAACCAAGACGGTTTTATTCTCCATGTCTTCGAACGGTTGGACTTGAGTGAGTAATGTGGTGATTGCATTTCCGAACTCCTTAGCTCTTGATCTTGTCATTGGTCCACTTGGTACTAATAAAGCATCCTCGGCTTCATGCTGCTTCTGCGAGCTATCCATGATCGTATCACACATTCCTTGGTGAAGAGGTAATATTGCCAAGTCTCCATGGCTTTCACTAGCGTATACAACTCTTTATTGTAAGTAGGGTAGTTAATCGTTGATCGACCAAATTCTTCATGTTCATGCCTATTGTGGCTCTAAGAAGAGTGCTGAGAGTCTTATTAATAACTTCCGTTTGGCCGTCGATTTAGGGATGGCACATTACAGAAAATACGAGCTTGGTCCCTTGCCTTCTCCAAAGCTTCCTCCAAAAGTTTATTGGGAACTTCGTTTCTCGATCCGACATAATAGTCCTTGGGATACAATGTAATTTGACGATTTATTTGAAAAACAGTTAGACGTTTGGGTATCATCATTTGTCTTGTTGCATGAGATGAAATGCGTCATCTTGGAAAAGTGGTCGACTACCATAAATGTAGAATTCTTTTGTTTAACTCAAAGTCAGTCCTAAAGTAAAGTACATTGAAAGCTCAACCCATGGTGAAGTAGGGATTGGTAATGGGTTGGCAATGGGAGATATAAACCAAACAGACGTACTCTCGACTTTTCGCTGTTACTAACCAAACAGTTCTCACAAAATTTGCCAACCTCACATCGTAGGTTTGGCAAATAAAAGTGTTCCCGAAGCATGTCCAAAATTTTCTGGTCTCCAAAGTGACCCATCAAACCCCCTCATGTGCTTCTTGCATATATAACTCTTTAATCGACCACTAGGTAAATACACTGTTGCTTGTTCTTAAAGAGAAAACCATCATGCATATAGAACTTGTGATAAAATCCTTTCCCTCATCCTCCATAACATTCCCCTAACTCTAGATCACTTTTATAGCTTCCCTTAATACTCTCGAACCCTAGAATCTTTGCGTCCTTAGTTGATATCAAAACAAACCGCTAAGACAAAACATCTACCACCACATTGTCTTTCCTTTTCTTATACTTTAATATGGAAATGCATAGATGAATTCCAACCATTTCACGTGTCTTTTCTTGATACTCTTCTTCCCTCTCAGTTACTTTAAAGTTTCGTGATCAATGTGGATAACACATTCCTTGGTGAAGAGGTAATATTGCCAAGTCTCCATGGCTTTCACTAGCGTATACAACTCTTTATTGTAAGTAGGGTAGTTAATCGTTGATCGACTAAAGTCTTCATGTTCACGCCTATTGTGGCTCTAAGAAGAATACTGAGAGTCTTATTAATAACTTCCGTTTTGCCGTCGATTTAGGGATGGCTCATTACAGAAAAGACGAGCTTGGTCCCTAGCAATCTCCAAAACTTCCTCCAAAAGTTTGTTGGGAACTTCGTGTCTAGATCCGACATAATAGTCCTTAGGATACCATGTAATATGACGATTTACTTGAAAAACAGTTAGACATTTGGGTATCATCATTTGTCTTGTTGCATGAGATGAAATGCGTCATTTTGGAAAAGTGGTCGACTACCATAAATGTAGAATTCTTTTGTTTAACTCTAATCAGGCCTAAAGTAAAGTACATTGAAAGCTCAACCCATGGTGAAGTAGGGATTGGTAATGGGAGATATAAACCATACGAATGTACTCTCTACTTTGCCTTTTTACAAACCAATCACTTCTAACAAAATTTGCCGACCTTCATATCGTGGGATTGGCAAATAGAAGTGTTCCCTAAGCATGTCCAAAATTTTCTTGTTTCCAAAGTGACCCATCAAACCCCCTCATGTGCTTCTTGCATATATAACTCCTTAATCGAGCACTAGGTAAATACATTGTTGCTTGTTCTTAAAGAGAAAACCATCATGCATACAGAACTTGTGATAAAATCCTTTCCCTCATCCTCCATAACATTCCCCTAACTCTAGATCACTTTTATAGCTTCCCTTAATACTCTCGAACCCTAGAATCTTTGCGTCCTTAGTTGATATCAAAACAAACCGCTAAGACAAAACATCTGCCACCACATTGTCTTTCCATTTCTTATACTTTAATATGGAAATGCATAGATGAATTCCAACCATTTCACGTGTCTTTTCTTGATACTCTTCTTCCCTCTCAGTTACTTTAAAGTTTCGTGATCAATGTGGATAACACATTCCTTGGTGAAGAGGTAATATTGCCAAGTCTCCATGGTTTTCCCTAGCGTATACAACTCTTTATTGTAAGTAGGGTAGTTAATCGTTGATCGACCAAATTCTTCATGTTCATGCCTATTGTGGCTCTAAGAAGAGTGCTGAGAGTCTTATTAATAACCTCCGTTTGGCTGTCGATTTAGGGATGGCACATTACAGAAAATACTAGCTTGGTCCCTAGCATTCTCCAAAGCTTCCTCCAAAAGTTTATTGGGAACTTCGTTTCTCGATCCGACATAATAGTCCTTGGGATACAATGTAATTTGACGATTTATTTGAAAAACAGTTAGACGTTTGGGTATCATCATTTGTCTTGTCGCATGAGATGAAATGCATTAGTTTGGAAAAGTGGTCGACTACCATAATTGTAGAATTCTTTTGTTTAACTCTAGTCAGGCCTAAAGTAAAGTACATTGAAAGCTCAACCCATGGTGAAGTAGGGATTGGCAATGGGAGATATAAACCATACAGATGTACTCTCTACTTTGCCTTTTTACAAACCAATCACTTCTAACAAAATTTGTCGACCTTCATATCGTGGGATTGGCAAATAGAAGTGTTCTCTAAGCATGTCCAAAATTTTCTTGTTTCCAAAGTGACCCATCAAACCCCCTCATGTGCTTCTTGCATATATAACTCCTTAATCGACCACTAGGTAAATACATTGTTGCTTGTTCTTAAAGAGAAAACCATCATGCATATAAAACTTGTGATACAATCCTTTCCCTTTTCCTCCATAACATTCCCCTAACTCTAGATCACTCTTATAGCTTCCCTTAATACTCTCGAACCCTAGAATCTTTACGTCCTTAGTTGATATCAAAACAAACCACTACGACAAAACATCTGCCACCACATTGTCTTTCCATTTCTTATACTTTAATATGGAATTGCATAGATGAATTCCAACCATTTCACGTGTCTTTTCTTGATACTCTTCTTCCCTCTCAGTTACTTTAAAGGTTCGTGATCAATGTGGATAACACATTCCTTGGTGAAGAGGTAATATTGCCAACTCTCCATGGCTTTTACTAGCGTATACAACTCTTTATTGTAAGTAGGGTAGTTAATCGTTGATCGACTGAAGTCTTCATGTTCACGCCTATTGTGGCTCTAAGAAGAGTACTGAGAGTCTTATTAATAACTTCCGTTTTGCCGTCGATTTAGGGATGGCTCATTACAGAAAAGACGAGCTTGGTCCCTAGCCATCTCCAAAACTTCCTCCAAAAGTTTGTTGGGAACTCCGTGTCTAGATTCGACATAATAGTCCTTGGAATACCATGTAATATGACAATTTATTTGAAAAACAGTTAGACGTTTGGGTATCATCATTTGTATTGTTGCATGACATGAAATGCGTCATCTTGGAAAAGTGGTCGACTACCACAAATATAGAATTCTTTGGTTTAACTCTTGGAAGCCCTAAAATAAAGTCCATTGAAAGCTCAACCCATGGTGAAGTAGGGCTTGGCAATGGGTTGGCAATGGGAGATATAAACCAAACAGATGTACTCTCGACTTTTCGCTGTTACAAACCAAACAGTTCTCACAAAATTTGCCAACCTCACATCGTAGGTTTGGCAAATAGAAGTGTTCCCGAAGCATGTCCAAAATTTTATGGTCTCCAAAGTGACCCATCAAACCCCCTCATATGCTTCTTGCATATATAACTCTTTAATCGACCACTAGGTAAATACATTGTTGCTTGTTCTTAAAGAGAAAACCATCATGCATATAGAACTTGTGATAAAATCCTTTCCCTCATCCTCCATAACATTCCCGTAACTCTAGATCACTTTTATAGCTTCCCTTAATACTCTCGAACCCTAGAATCTTTGCGTCCTTAGTTGATATCAAAAAAAACCACTAAGACAAAACATCTGCCACCACATTGTCTTTCCATTTCTTATACTTTAATATGGAAATGCATAGATGAATTCCAACCATTTCACGTGTCTTTTCTTGATACTCTTCTTCCCTCTTAGTTACTTTAAAGTTTCGTGATCAATGTGGATAACACATTCCTTGGTGAAGAGGTAATATTGCCAAGTCTCCATGGCTTTCCCTAGCGTATACAACTCTTTATTGTAAGTAGGGTAGTTAATAGTTGTTCGACCAAATTGTGGCTCTAAGAAAAGTGCCGAGAGTCTTATTAATAACTTCCGTTTGGCCGTCGATTTAGGGATGGCACATTACAGAAAACACTAGCTTCGTCCCTAGCATTCTCCAAAGCTTCCTCCAAAAGTTTATTGGGAACTTCGTTTCTCGATACGACATAATAGTCCTTGGGATACAATGTAATTTGATGATTTATTTGAAAAACAGTTAGACGTTTGGGTATCATCATTTGTCTTGTTGCATGAGATGAAATGCGTCATTTTGGAAAAGTGGTCAACTACCATAATTGTAGAATTCTTTTGTTTAACTCTAGTCATGCCTAAAGTAAAGTACATTGAAAGCTCAACCCATGGTGAAGTAGGGATTGGCAATGGGAGATATAAACCATACGGATGTACTCTCTACTTTGCCTTTTTACAAACCAATCACTTCTAACAAAATTTGTCGACCTTCATATCATGGGATTGGCAAATAGAAGTGTTCTCTAAGCATGTCCAAAATTTTCTTGTTTCCAAAGTGACCCATCAAACCCCCTCATGTGCTTCTTGCATATATAACTCCTTAATCGGCCACTAGGTAAATACATTGTTGCTTGTTATTAAAGAGAAAACCATCATGCATATAAAACTTATGATACAATCCTTTCCCTCTTCCTCCATAACATTCCCCTAACTCTAGATCACTTTTATAGCTTCCCTTAATACTCTCGAACCCTAGAATCTTTACGTCCTTAGTTGATATCAAAACAAACCACTAAGACAAAACATCTGCCACCACATTGTCTTTCCATTTCTTATACTTTAATATGGAATTGCATAGATGAATTCCAACCATTTCACGTGTCTTTTCTTGATACTCTTCTTCCCTCTCAGTTACTTTAAAGTTCCGTGATCAATGTGGATAACACATTCCTTGGTGAAGAGGTAATATTGCCAAGTCTCCATGGCTTTCACTAGCGTATACAACTGTTTATTGTAAGTAGCGTAGTTAATCGTTGATCGACCAAATTCTTCATGTTCACGCCTATTGTGGCTCTAAGAAGAGTACTGTGAGTCTTATTAATAACTTCCGTTTTGCCGTCGATTTAGGGATGGCTCATTACAGAAAAGGCGAGCTTCGTCCCTAGCCATCTCCAAAACTTCCTCCAAAATTTTGTTGGGAACTTCGTGTCTAGATCCGACATAATAGTCCTTGGGATACCATGTAATATGACAATTTATTTGAAAAACAGTTAGACGTTTGGGTATCATCATTTGTCTTGTTGCATGAGATGAAATGCGTCATCTTGGAAAAGTGGTCGACTACCACAAATATAGAATTCTTTGGTTTAACTCTTGGAAGCCCTAAAATAAAGTCCATTGAAAGCTCAACCCATGGTGAAGTAGGGCTTGGCAATGGGTTGGCAATGGGAGATATAAACCAAACAGATGTACTCTCGACTTTTCGCTGTTACAAACCGAACAGTTCTCACAAAATTTGCTGACCTCACATTGTAGGTTTGGCAAATAGAAGTGTTCCCGAAGCATGTCCAAAATTTTCTGGTCTCCAAAGTGACCCATCAAACCCCCTCATGTGCTTCTTGCATATATAACTCCTTAATCGGCCACTAGGTAAATACATTGTTGCTTGTTATTAAAGAGAAAACCATCATGCATATAAAACTTATGATACAATCCTTTCCCTCTTCCTCCATAACATTCCCCTAACTCTAGATCACTTTTATAGCTTCCCTTAATACTCTCGAACCCTCGAATCTTTACGTCCTTAGTTGATATCAAAACAAACCACTAAGACAAAACATCTGCCACCACATTGTCTTTCCATTTCTTATACTTTAATATGGAAATGCATAGATGAATTCCAACCATTTCACGTGTCTTTTCTTGATACTCTTCTTCCCTCTCAGTTACTTTAAAGTTCCGTGATCAATGTGGATAACACATTCCTTGGTGAAGAGGTAATATTGCCAAGTCTCCATGGCTTTCACTAGCGTATACAACTCTTTATTGTAAGTAGGGTAGTTAATCGTTGATCGACCAAATTCTTCATGTTCACGCCTATTGTGGCTCTAAGAAGAGTACTGTGAGTCTTATTAATAACTTCCGTTTTGCCGTCGATTTAGGGATGGCTCATTACAGAAAAGGCGAGCTTCGTCCCTAGCCATCTCCAAAACTTCCTCCAAAATTTTGTTGGGAACTTCGTGTCTAGATCCGACATAATAGTCCTTGGGATACCATGTAATATGACAATTTATTTGAAAAACAGTTAGACGTGTGGGTATCATCATTTGTCTTGTTGCATGAGATGAAATGCGTCATCTTGGAAAAGTGGTCGACTACCACAAATATAAAATTCTTTGGTTTAACTCTTGGAAGCCCTAAAATAAAGTCCATTGAAAGCTCAACCCATGGTGAAGTAGGGCTTGGCAATGGGTTAGCAATGGGAGATATAAACCAAACAGATGTACTCTCGACTTTTCGCTGTTACAAACCGAACAGTTCTCACAAAATTTGCTGACCTCACATTGTAGGTTTGGCAAATAGAAGTGTTCCCGAAGCATGTCCAAAATTTTCTGGTCTCCAAAGTGACCCATCAAACCCCCTCATGTGCTTCTTGCATATATAACTCCTTAATCGGCCACTAGGTAAATACATTGTTGCTTGTTATTAAAGAGAAAACCATCATGCATATAAAACTTATGATACAATCCTTTCCCTCTTCCTCCATAACATTCCCCTAACTCTAGATCACTTTTATAGCTTCCCTTAATACTCTCGAACCCTAGAATCTTTGCGTCCTTAGTTGATATCAAAACAAACCACTAAGACAAAACATCTGCCACCACATTGTCTTTCCATTTCTTATACTTTAATATGGAAATGCATAGATGAATTCCAACCATTTCACGTGTCTTTTCTTGATACTCTTCTTCCCTCTCAGTTACTTTAAAGTTTCGTGATCAATGTGGATAACACATTCCTTGGTGAAGAGGTAATATTGCCAAGTCTCCATGGCTTTCACTAGCGTATACAACTCTTTATTGTAAGTAGGGTAGTTAATCGTTAATCGACCAAATTCTTCATGTTCACGCCTATTGTGGCTCTAAGAGGAGTGCTGAGAGTCTTATTAATAACTTCCGTTTGGCCGTCGATTGAGGGATGGCACATTACAGAAAATACGAGCTTTGTCCCTAACCTTCTCCAAAGCTTCCTCCAAAAGTTTATTGGGAACTACGTTTCTCGATCCGACATAATAGTCCTTGGGATACAATGTAATTTGACGATTTATTTGAAAAACAGTTAGACGTTTGGGTATCATCATTTATCTTGTTACATGAGATGAAATGCATCATTTTGGAAAAGTGGTCGACTACCATAAATGTAGAATTCTTTTGTTTAACTCTAGTCAGGCCTAAAGTAAAGTAAAGTGAAAGCTCAATCCATGGTTAAGTAGGGATTGGCAATGAGAGACATAAATCATACGGATGTACTCTCTACTTTGCCTTTTTACAAACCAATCACTTCTAACAAAATTTGTCGACCTTCATATCGTGGGATTGGCAAATAGAAGTGTTCCCTAAGCATGTCCAAAATTTTCTTGTTTCCAAAGTGACCCATCAAACCCCCTCATGTGCTTCTTGCATATATAACTCCTTAATCGACCACTAGGTAAATACATTGTTGCTTGTTCTTAAAGAGAAAACCATCATGCATATAAAACTTGTGATACAATCCTTTCCCTCTTCCTCCATAACATTCCCCTAACTCTAGATCACTTTTATAGCTTCCCTTAATACTCTCGAACCCTAGAATTTTTACGTCCTTAGTTGATATCAAAACAAACCACTAAGACAAAACATCTACCACCACATTGTCTTTCCATTTCTTATACTTTAATATGGAATTGCATAGATGAATTCCAACCATTTCACATGTCTTTCCTTGATACTCTTTTTCCCTCTCAGTTACTTTAAAGTTTCGTGATCAATGTGGATAACACATTCCTTAGTGAAGAGGTAATATTGCCAAGTCTCCATGGCTTTCACTAGCGTATACAACTCTTTATTGTAAGTAGGGTAGTTAATCGTTGATTGACTAAAGTCTTAATGTTCACGCCTATTGTGGCTCTAAGAAGAGTACTGAGAGTCTTATTAATAACTTCCGTTTTGCCGTCGATTTAGGGATGGCTCATTACAGAAAAGACGAGCTTGGTCCCTAGCCATCTCCAAAACTTCCTCCAAAAGTTTGTTGGGAACTTCGTGTCTAGATCCGACATAATAGTCCTTGGGATACCATTTAATATGACGATTTATTTGAAAAACAGTTAGACGTTTGGGTATCATCATTTGTCTTGTTCCATGAGATGAAATGCGTCATCTTGGAAAGGTGGTCGACTACCACAAATATAGAATTCTTTGGTTTAACTCTTGGAAGCCCTAAAATAAAGTCCATTGAAAGCTCAACCCATGGTGAAGTAGGGCTTGGCAATGGGTTGGCAATGGGAGATATAAACCAAACAGATGTACTCTCGACTTTTCGCTGTTACAAACAAAACAGTTCTCATAAAATTTGCCAACCTCACATCGTAGGTTTGGCAAATAGAAGTGTTCACGAAGCATGTTCAAAATTTTCTGGTCTCCAAAGTGACCCATTAAACCCCTTCATGTGCTTCTTGCATATATAACTCTTTAATCGACCACTAGGTAAATACATTGTTGCTTGTTCTTAAAGAGAAAATCATCATGCATATAGAACTTGTGATAAAATCCTTTCCCTCATCCTCCATAACATTCCCCTAACTCTAGATCACTTTTATAGCTTCCCTTAATACTCTCGAACCCTAGAATCTTTGTGTCCTTAGTTGATATCAAAACAAACCGCTAAGACAAAACATCTGCCACCACATTGTCCTTCCATTTCTTATACTTTAATATGGAAATGCATAGATGAATTCCAACCATTTCACCTGTCTTTTCTTGATACTCTTCTTCCCTCTCAGTTACTTTAAAGTTTCGTGATCAATGTGGATAACACATTCCTTGGTGAAGAGGTAATATTGCCAAGTCTCCATGGTTTTCACTAGCGTATATAACTCTTTATTGTAAGTAGGGTAGTTAATCGTTGATCGACCAAATTCTTCATGTTCACGCATATTGTGGCTCTAAGAAGAGTGCTGAGAGTCTTATTAATAACTTCCGTTTGGGCGTCGATTTAGGGATGGCACATTACAGAAAATACGAGCTTGGTCCCTAGCCTTCTCCAAAGCTTCCTCCAAAAGTTTATTGGGAACTTCGTTTCTCGATCCGACATAATAGTCCTTGGGATACAATGTAATTTGACGATTTATTTGAAAAACAGTTAAACTTTTGGGTATCATCATTTGTCTGGTTGCATCAGATGAAATGCGTCATTTTGGAAAAGTGGTCGACTACCATAAATGTAGAATTCTTTTGTTTAACTCTAGTCAGGCCTAAAGTAAAGTACATTAAAAGCTCAACCCATGGTGAAGTAGGGATTGGCAATGGGAGATATAAACCATACGGATGTACTCTCTACTTTGCCTTTTTACAAACCAATCACTTCTAACAAAATTTGTCGACCTTCATATCGTGGGATTGGCAAATAGAAGTGTTCCCTAAGCATGTCCAAAATTTTCTTGTTTCCAAAGTGACCTATCAAACCCCGTCATGTGTTTCTTTCATATATAACTCCTTAATCGTGCACTAGGTAAATACATTGTTGCTTGTTCTTAAAGAGAAAACCATCATGCATATAAAACTTGTGATAAAATCCTTTCCCTCTTCCTCCATAACATTCCCCTAACTCTAGATCACTTTTATAGCTTCCCTTAATACTCTCGAACCCTAAAATCTTTGCGTCCTTAGTTGATATCAAAACAAACCGCTAAGACAACATCTGCCACCACATTGTCTTTCCATTTCTTATACTTTAATATGGAATTGCATAGATGAATTCCAACCATTTCACGTGTCTTTTCTTGATCCTCTTCTTCCCTCTCAGTTACTTTAAAGTTTCGTGATCAATGTGGATAACACATTCCTTGGTGAAGAGGGAATATTGCCAAGTCTCCATGGCTTTCACTACCGTGTACAACTCTTTATTGTAAGTAGGGTAGTTAATCGTTGATCGACCAAATTCTTCATGTTCACGCATATTGTGGCTCTAAGAAGAGTGCTGAGAGTCTTATTAATAACTTCCGTTTTGCCGTCGATTTAGGGATGGCACATTACAGAAAATACGAGCTTGGTCCCTAGCATTCTCCAAAGCTTCCTCCAAAAGTTTATTGGGAACTTCGTTTCTCGATCCGACATAATAGTCCTTGGGATACAATGTAATTTGACGATTTATTTGAAAAACAGTTAGACGTTTGGGTATCATCATTTGTCTTGTTGCATGAGATGAAATGCGTCATTTTGGAAAAGTGGTCGACTACCATAAATGTAGAATTCTTTTGTTTAACTCTAATCAGGCCTAAAGTAAAGTACATTGAAAGCTCAACCTATGGTGAAGTAGGGATTGGTAATGGGAGATATAAACCATACGAATGTACTCTCTACTTTGCCTTTTTACAAACCAATCACTTCTAACAAAATTTGCCGACCTTCATATCGTGGGCTTGGCAAATAGAAGTGTTCCCTAAGCATGTCCAAAATTTTCTTGTTTCCAAAGTGACCCATCAAACCCCCTCATGTGCTTCTTGCATATATAACTCCTTAATCGAGCACTAGGTAAATACATTGTTGCTTGTTCTTAAAGAGAAAACCATCATGCATACAGAACTTGTGATAAAATCCTTTCCCTCATCCTCCATAACATTCCCCTAACTCTAGATCACTTTTATAGCTTCCCTTAATACTCTCGAACCCTAGAATCTTTGCGTCCTTAGTTGATATCAAAACAAACCGCTAAGACAAAACATCTGCCACCACATTGTCTTTCCACTTCTTATACTTTAATATGGAAATGCATAGATGAATTCCAACCATTTCACGTGTCTTTTCTTGATACTCTTCTTCCCTCTCAGTTACTTTAAAGTTTCGTGATCAATGTGGATAACACATTCCTTGGTGAAGAGGTAATATTGCCAAGTCTCCATGGCTTTCACTAGCGTATACAACTCTTTATTGTAAGTAGGGTAGTTAATCGTTGATCGACCAAATTCTTCATGTTCACGCCTATTGTGGCTCTAAGAAGAGTGCTAAGAGTCTTATTAATAACTTCCGTTTGGCCGTCGATTTATGGATGGCACATTACAGAAAATACGAGCTTGGTCCCTAGCCTTCTCCAAAGCTTCCTCCAAAATTTTATTGGGAACTTCGTTTCTCGATCCGACATAATAGTCCTTGGGATACAATGTAATTTGACGATTTATTTGAAAAACAGTTAGACGTTTGGGTATCATCATTTGTCTTGTTGCATGAGATGAAATGCGTCATTTTGGAAAAGTGGTCGACTACCATAAATGTAGAATTCTTTTGTTTAACTCTAGTCAGGCCTAAAGTAAAGTACATTGAAAGCTCAACCCATGGCGAAGTAGGGATTGGTAATGGGAGATATAAACCATACGAATGTACTCTCTACTTTGCCTTTTTACAAACCAAACAGATCTCACAAGATTTGCCAACCTCGCATCGTAGGTTTGGCAAATAGAAGGGTTCCCTAAGCATGTCCAAAATTTTCTGGTCTCCAAAGTGACCCATCAAACCCCCTCATGTGCTTCTTGCATATATAACTCTTTAATCGACCACTAGGTAAATACATTGTTGCTTGTTGTTAAAGAGAAAACCATCATGCATATAGAACTTGTGATAAAATCCTTTCCCTCATCCTCCATAACATTCCCCTAACTCTAGATCACTTTTATAGCTTCCCTTAATACTCTCGAACCCTAGAATCTTTGCGTCCTTAGTTGATATCAAAACAAACCAAGCAGATGTACTTTCGACTTTTCGCTGTTACAAACCAAACTGTTCTCACAAAATTTGCCAACCTCACATCGTAGGTTTGGCAAATAGAAGTGTTCCCGAAGCATGTCCAAAATTTTCTGGTCTCCAAAGTGACCCATCAAACCCCCTCATGTGCTTCTTGCATATATAACTCTTTAATCGACCACTAGGTAAATACATTGTTGCTTGTTCTTAAAGAGAAAACCATCATGCATATAGAACTTGTGATAAAATCCTTTCCCTCATCCTCCATAACATTCCCCTAACTCTAGATCACTTTTTTAGCTTCCCTTAATACTCTCGAACCCTAGAATCTTTACGTCCTTAGTTGATATCAAAACAAACAACTAAGACAAAACATCTGCCACCACATTGTCATTCTATTTCTTATACATTAATATGGAATTGCATAGATAAATTCCAACCATTTCACGTGTCTTTTCTTGATACTCTTCTTCCCTCTCAGTTACTTTAAAGTTTCGTGATCAATGTTGATAACAAATTCCTTGGTGAAGAGGTAATATTGCCAAGTCTCCATGGCTTTAACTAGCGTATACAACTGTTTATTGTAAGTAGGGTAGTTAATCGTTGATCGACTAAAGTCTTCATGTTCACGCCTATTGTGGCTCTAAGAAGAGTACTGAGAGTCTTATTAATAACTTCCGTTTTGTCGTCGATTTAGGGATGGTTCATTACAGAAAAGATGATCTTGGTCCCTAGCCATCTCCAAAACTTCCTCCAAAAGTTTGTTGGGAACTTCGTGTCTAGATCCGACATAATAGTCCTTGGGATACCATGTAATATGATGATTTATTTGAAAAACCGTTAGATATTTGGGTATCATCATTTGTCTTGTTGCATGAGATGAAATGCATCATCTTGGAAAAGTGGTCGACTACCACAAATATAGAATTCTTTGGTTTAACTCTTGGAAGCCCTAAAATAAAGTCCGTTGAAAGCTCAACCCATGGTGAAGTAGGGCTTGGCAATGGGTTGGCAATGGGAGATATAAACCTAACAGATGTACTCTCTACTTTTCGCTGTTACAAACCAAATAGTTCTCACAAAATTTGCCAACCTCACATCGTAGGTTTGGCAAATAGAAGTGTTCCCGAAGCATGTCCAAAATTTTCTGGTCTCCAAAGTGACCCATCAAACCCCCTCATGTGCTTCTTGCATATATAACTCTTTAATCGACCACTAGGTAAATACATTGTTGCTTGTTCTTAAAGAGAAAACCATCATGCATATAGAACTTGTGATAAAATCCTTTCCCTCATCCTCCATAACATTCCCCTAACTCTAGATCACTTTTATAGCTTCCCTTAATACTCTCGAACCCTAGAATCTTTGCGTCCTTAGTTGATATCAAAACAAACCGCTAAGACAAAACATCTTCCACCACATTGTCTTTCCACTTCTTATACTTTAATATGGAAATGCATAGATGAATTCCAACCATTTCACGTGTCTTTTCTTGATACTCTTCTTCCCTCTCAGTTACTTTAAAGTTTCGTGATCAATGTGGATAACACATTCCTTGGTGAAGAGGTAATATTGCCAAGTCTCCATGGCTTTCACTAGCGTATACAACTCTTTATTGTAAGTAGGGTAGTTAATCGTTGATCGACCAAATTCTTCATGTTCACGCCTATTGTGGCTCTAAGAAGAGTGCTGAGAGTCTTATTAATAACTTCCGTTTGGCCGTCGATTTAGGGATGGCACATTACAGAAAATACGAGCTTGGTCCCTAGCCTTCTCCAAAGCTTCCTCCAAAATTTTATTGGGAACTTCGTTTCTCGATCCGACATAATAGTCCTTGGGATACAATGTAATTTGACGATTTATTTGAAAAACAGTTAGACGTTTGGGTATCATCATTTGTCTTGTTGCATGAGATGAAATGCGTCATTTTGGAAAAGTGGTCGACTACCATAAATGTAGAATTCTTTTTTTTAACTCTAGTCAGGCCTAAAGTAAAGTACATTGAAAGCTCAACCCATGGCGAAGTAGGGATTGGTAATGGGAGATATAAACCATACGAATGTACTCTCTACTTTGCCTTTTTACAAACCAAACAGATCTCACAAGATTTGCCAACCTCGCATCGTAGGTTTGGCAAATAGAAGGGTTCCCTAAGCATGTCCAAAATTTTCTGGTCTCCAAAGTGACCCATCAAACCCCCTCATGTGCTTCTTGCATATATAACTCTTTAATCGACCACTAGGTAAATACATTGTTGCTTGTTGTTAAAGAGAAAACCATCATGCATATAGAACTTGTGATAAAATCCTTTCCCTCATCCTCCATAACATTCCCCTAACTCTAGATCACTTTTATAGCTTCCCTTAATACTCTCGAACCCTAGAATCTTTGCGTCCTTAGTTGATATCAAAACAAACCGCTAAGACAAAACATCTGCCACCACATTGTCTTTCCATTTCTTATACTTTAATATGGAAATGCATAGATGAATTCCAACCATTTCACGTGTCTTTTCTTGATACTCTTCTTCCCTCTCAGTTACTTTAAAGTTTCGTGATCAATGTGGATAACACATTCCTTGGTGAAGAGGTAATATTGCCAAGTCTCCATGGCTTTCACTAGCGTATACAACTCTTTATTGTAAGTAGGGTAGTTAATCGTTGATCGACCAAATTCTTCATGTTCATGCCTATTGTGGCTCTAAGAAGATTGCTGAGAGTCTTATTAATAACTTCCGTTTGGCCGTCGATTTAGGGATGGCACATTACAGAAAATACGAGCTTGGTCCCTAGCATTCTCCAAAGCTTCCTCCAAAAGTTTATTGGGAACTTCGTTTCTCGATCCGACATAATAGTCCTTGGGATACAATATAATTTGATGATTTATTTGAAAAACAGTTAGACGTTTGGGTATCATCATTTGTCTTGTTGCGTGAGATGAAATGCGTCATTTTGGAAAAATGGTCGACTACCATAATTGTAGAATTCTTTTGTTTAACTCTAGTCAGGCCTAAAGTAAAGTACATTGAAAGCTCAACCCATGGTGAAGTAGGGATTGGCAATGGGAGATATAAAATATACGGATGTACTCTCTACTTTGCCTTTTTACAAACCAATAACTTCTAACAAAATTTGTCGACCTTCATATCAGGGGATTGGCAAATAGAAGTGTTCTCTAAGCATGTCCAAAATTTTCTTGTTTCCAATGTGACCCATCAAACCCCGTCATGTGCTTCTTGCATATATAACTCCTTACTCGACCACTAGGTAAATACATTGTTGCTTGTTCTTAAAGAGAAAACCATCATGCATATAAAACTTGTGATACAATCCTTTCCCTCTTCCTCCATAACATTCACCTAACTCTAGATCATGTTTATAGCTTCCCTTAATACTCTCGAACCCTAGAATCTTTACGTCCTTAGTTGATATCAAAACAAACAACTAAGACAAAACATCTGCCACCACATTGTCTTTCTATTTCTTATACATTAATATGGAATTGCATAGATAAATTCCAACCATTTCACGTGTCTTTTCTTGATACTCTTCTTCCCTCTCAGTTACTTTAAAGTTTCGTGATCAATGTTGATAACAAATTCCTTGGTGAAGAGGTAATATTGCCAAGTCTCCGTGTTTATTGTAAGTAGGGTAGTTAATCGTTGATCGACTAAAGTCTTCATGTTCACGCCTATTGTGGCTCTAAGAAGAGTACTGAGAGTCTTATTAATAACTTCCGTTTTGTCGTCGATTTAGGGATGGTTCATTACAGAAAAGATGATCTTGGTCCCTAGCCATCTCCAAAACTTCCTCCAAAAGTTTGTTGGGAACTTCGTGTCTAGATCCGACATAATAGTCCTTGGGATACCATGTAATATGATGATTTATTTGAAAAACCGTTAGATATTTGGGTATCATCATTTGTCTTGTTGCATGAGATGAAATGCATCATCTTGGAAAAGTGGTCGACTACCACAAATATAGAATTCTTTGGTTTAACTCTTGGAAGCCCTAAAATAAAGTCCGTTGAAAGCTCAACCCATGGTGAAGTAGGGCTTGGCAATGGGTTAGCAATGGGAGATATAAACCTAACAGATGTACTCTCTACTTTTCGCTGTTACAAACCAAATAGTTCTCACAAAATTTGCCAACCTCACATCGTAGGTTTGGCAAATAGAAGTGTTCCCGAAGCATGTCCAAAATTTTCTGGTCTCCAAAGTGACCCATCAAACCCCCTCATGTGCTTCTTGCATATATAACTCTTTAATCGACCACTAGGTAAATACATTGTTGCTTGTTCTTAAAGAGAAAACCATCATGCATATAGAACTTGTGATAAAATCCAAAATGTTATTGCCAAGTCTCCATGGCTTTCACTAGCGTATACAACTCTTTATTGTAAGTAGGGTAGTTAATCGTTGATCGACCAAATTCTTCATGTTCATGCCTATTGTGGCTCTAAGAAGATTGCTGAGAGTTTTATTAATAACTTCCGTTTGGCCGTCGATTTAGGGATGGCACATTACAGAAAATACGAGCTTGGTCCCTAGCCTTCTCCAAAGCTTCCTCCAAACGTTTATTGGGAACTACGTTTCTCGATCCGACATAATAGTCCTTGGGATACAATGTAATTTGACGATTTATTTGAAAAACAGTTAGACGTTTGGGTATCATCATTTGTCTTGTTGCATGAGATGAAATGCATCATTTTGGAAAAGTGGTCGACTACCATAAATGTAGAATTCTTTTGTTTAACTCTAGTCAGGCCTAAAGTAAAGTACAGTGAAAGCTTAACCCATGGTGAAGTAGGGATTGGCAGTGGGAGACATAAACCATACGGATGTACTCTATACTTTGCCTTTTTACAAACCAATCATTTCTAACAAAATTTATCGACCTTCATATCGTGGGATTGACAAATAGCAGTGTTCCCTAAGCATGTCCAAAATTTTAATGTTTCCAAAGTGACCCATCAAACCCCCTCATGTGCTTCTTGCATATATATCTCCTTAATCGACCACTAGGTAAATACATTGTTGCTTGTTCTTAAAGAGAAAACCATCATGCATATAGAACTTGTGATAAAATCCTTTCCCTCTTCCTCCATAACATTCCCCTAACTCTAGATCACTTTTATAGCTTCCCTTAATACTCTCGAACCCTAGAATCTTTGCGTCCTTAGTTGATATCAATACATACCGCCAAGACAAAACATCCGCCACCACATTGTCTTTTTATTTCTTATACTTTATTATGGAAATGCATAGATGAATTCCAACCATTTCACGTGTCTTTTCTTGATACACTTCTTCCCTCTCAGTTACTTTAAAGTTTCGTGATCAATGTGGATAACACATTCCTTGGTGAAGAGGTAATATTGCCAAGTCTCCATGGCTTTCACTAGCGTATACAACTCTTTATTGTAAGTAGGGTAGTTAATCGTTGATCGACTAAAGTCTTCATGTTCACGCCTATTGTGGCTATAAGAAGAGTACTGAGAGTCTTATTAATAACTTCCGTTTTGCGGTCAATTTAGGGATGGCTCAATACAGAAAAGACGAGCTTGGTCCCTAGCCTTCTCCAAAACTTCCTCCAAAAGTTTGTTGGGAACTTCGTGTCTAGATCCGACATAATAGTCCTTGGGATACCATGTAATATGACGATTTATTTGAAAAACAGTTAGACGTTTAGGTATCATCATTTCTCTTGTTGCGTGAGATGAAATGCGTCATCTTGGAAAAGTGGTCGACTACCACAAATATAGAATTCTTTGGTTTAACTCTTGGCAGCCCTAAAATAAAGTCCATTGAAAGCTCAACCCATGGTGAAGTAGGGCTTGGCAATGGGTTGGCAATGGGAGATATAAACCATACGAATGTACTCTCTACTTTGCCTTTTAACAAACCGATCACTTCTAACAAAATTTGTCGACCTTTATATCGTGGGATTGGCAAATAGAAGTGTTCCCTAAGCATGTTTATAATTTTCTTGTTTCCAAAGTGACCCATCAAACCCCCTCATGTGCTTCTTGCATATATAACTCCTTAATCGACCACTAGGTAAATACATTGTTGCTTGTTCTTAAAGAGAAAACCATCATGCATATAGAACTTGTGATAAAATCCTTTCCCTCTTCCTCCATAACATTCCCCTAACTCTAGATCACTTTTATAGCTTCCCTTAATACTCTCGAACCCTAGAATATTTGCGTCCTTAGTTGATATCAAAACATACCGCCAAGACAAAATATCCGCCACCACATTGTCTTTTTATTTCTTATACTTTATTATAGAAATGCATAGATGTATTCCAACCATTTCACATGTCTTTTCTTGATATTCTTCTTGCCTCCCAGTTACTTTAAAGTTTCGTGATTAATGTGGATAACACATTCCTTGGTGAAGAGGTAATATTGCCAAGTCTCCACGGCTTTCACTAGCGTATACAACTCTTTATTGTAAGTAGGGTAGTTAATCGTTGATCGACCAAAGTCTTCATGTTCACGCCTATTGTGACTCTAAGAAGAGTACTGAGAGTCTTATTAATAACTTCCGTTTTGCCGTCGATTTATGGATGGCTCATTACAGAAAAGACGAGCTTCGTCCCTAGCCTTCTCCAAAACTTCCTCCAAAAGTTTGTTGGGAACTTCGTGTCTAGATCCGACATAATAGTCCTTGGGATACCATGTAATATGACGATTTATTTGAAAAACAGTTAGACGTTTGGGTATCATCATTTGTCTTGTTGCATGAGATGAAATGCGTCATCTTGGAAAAGTGGTCGACTACCACAAATATTGAATTCTTTGGTTTAACTCTTGGCAGCCCTAAAATAAAGTCCATTGAAAGCTCAACCCATGGTGAAGTAGGGCTTGGCAATGGGTTGGCAATGGGAGATATAAACCAAACAGATGTACTCTCGACTTTTCGCTGTTACAAACCAAACAGTTCTCACAAAATTTGCCAACCTCACATCGTAGGTTTGGCAAATAGAATTGTTCCCTAAGCATGTCCAAAATTTTCTAGTTTCCAAAGTGACCCATCAAACCCCCTCATGTGCTTCTTGCATATATAACTCTTTAATCGACCACTAGGTAAATACATTGTTGCTTGTTCTTAAAGAGAAAACCATCATGCATATAGAACTTGTGATAAAATACTTTCCCTCATCCTCCATAACATTCCCCTAACTCTAGATCACTTTTATAGCTTCCCTTAATACTCTCGAACCCTAGAATCTTTGCGTCCTTAGTTGATATCAAAACAAACCGCTAAGACAAAACATCTGCCACCACATTGTCTTTCCATTTCTTATACTTTAATATGGAAATGCATAGATGAATTCCAACCATTTCACGTGTCTTTTCTTGATACACTTCTTCCCTCTCAGTTACTTTAAAGTTTCGTGATCAATGTGGATAACACATTCCTTTGTGAAGAGGTAATATTGCCAAGTCTCCATGGCTTTCACTAGCATATACAACTCTTTATTGTAAGTAGGGTAGTTAATCGTTGATCGACCAAAGTCTTCATGTTCACGCCTATTGTGGCTCTAAGAAGAGTACTGAGAGTCTTATTAATAACTTCCGTTTTGCGGTCAATTTAGGGATGGCTCAATACAGAAAAGACGAGCTTGGTCCCTAGCCTTCTCCAAAACTTCCTCCAAAAGTTTGTTGGGAACTTCGTGTCTAGATCCGACATAATAAACCTTGGGATACCATGTAATATGACGATTTATTTGAAAAACAGTTAGACGTTTGGGTATCATCATTTGTCTTGTTGCATGAAATGAAATGCGTCATCTTGGAAAAGTGGTCGACTACCACAAATATAGAATTCTTTGGTTTAACTCTTGGCAGCCCTAAAATAAAGTCCATTGAAAGCTCAACCCATGGTGAAGTAGGGCTTTGCAATGGGTTGGCAATGGGAGATATAAACCATACGAATGTACTCTCTACTTTGCCTTTTAACAAACCGATCACTTGTAACAAAATTTGTCGACCTTTATATCGTGGGATTGGCAAATAGAAGTGTTCCCTAAGCATGTTTATAATTTTCTTGTTTCCAAAGTGACCCATCAAACCCCCTCATGTGCTTCTTGCATATATAACTCCTTAATCGACAACTAGGTAAATACATTGTTGCTTGTTCTTAAAGAGAAAACCATCATGCATATAGAACTTGTGATAAAATCCTTTCCCTCATCCTCCATAACATTCCCCTAACTCTAGATCACTTTTATAGCTTCCCTTAATACTCTCGAACCCTAGAATCTTTGCGTCGTTAGTTGATATCAAAACATACCGCCAAGACAAAACATCCGCCACCACATTGTCTTTTTATTTCTTATGCTTTATTATGGAAATGCATAGATGAATTCCAACCATTTCACATGTCTTTTCTTGATATTCTTCTTGCCTCCCAGTTGATCGACCAAAGTCTTCATGTTCACGCCTATTGTAGCTCTAAGAAGAGTACTGAGAGTCTTATTAAAACTTCCATTTGGCCGTCGATTTAGGGATGGCACATTATAGAAAATACGAGCTTCGTCCCTAGCCTTCTCCAAAGCTTCCTCCAAAAGTTTATTGGGAACTTCGTTTCTCGATCCGACATAATAGTCCTTGGGATACAATGTAATTTGACGATTTGTTTGAAAAACAGTTAGACGTTTGGGTATCATCATTTGTCTTGTTGCATGAGATGAAATGCGTCATTTTGGAAAAGTGGTCGACTACCATAAATGTAGCATTCTTTTGTTTAACTCTAGTCAGGCCTAAAGTAAAGTACATTGAAAGCTAGACCCATGGTGAAGTAGGGATTGGCAATGGGAGATATAAACCATACGGATGTACTCTCTACTTTTCCTTTTTACAAACCAATGACTTCTAACAAAATTTGTCGACCTTTATATCGTGGGATTGGCAAATAAAAGTGTTCCCTAAGCATGTCCAAAATTTTCTTGTTTCCAAAGTGACCCATCAAACCCCCTCATGTGCTTCTTGCATATATAACTCCTTAATCGACCACTAGGTAAATACATTGTTGCTTGTTCTTAAAGAGAAAACCATCATGCATATAGAACTTGTGATAAAATCCTTTCCCTCTTCCTCCATAACATTCCCCTAACTCTAGAACACTTTTATAGCTTCCCTTAATACTCTCGAACCCTAGAATCTTTGCGTCCTTAGTTGATATCAAAACAAACCGCTAAGACAAAACATCTGCCACCACATTGTCTTTCCATTTCTTATACTTAAATATGGAATTGCATAGATGAATTCCAACCATTTCACGTGTCTTTTCTTGATACTCTTCTTCCCTCTCAGTTACTTTAAAGTTTCGGGATCAATGTGGATAACACATTCCTTGGTGAAGAGGTAATATTGCCAAGTCTCCATGGCTTTCACTAGCGTATACAACTCTTTATTGTAAGTAGGGTAGTTAATCGTTGATCGACCAAAGTCTTCATGTTCACGCCTATTGTGGCTCTAAGAAGAGTACTGAGAGTCTTATTAATAACTTCCGTTTTGCCGGCGATTTATGGATGGCTCATTACAGAAAAGACGAGCTTGGTCCCTAGCCTTCTCCAAAACTTCCTCCAAAATTTTGTTGGGAACTTCTTGTCTAGATCCGACATAATAGTCCTTGGGATACCATGAAATATGAGGATTTATTTGAAAAACAGTTAGACGTTTGGGTATCATCATTTGTCTTGTTGCGTGAGATGAAATGCGTCATCTTGGAAAAGTGGTCGACTACCACAAATATAGAATTCTTTGGTTTACCTCTTGGAAGCCCTAAAATAAAGTCCATTGAAAGCTCAACCCATGGTGAAGTAGGGCTGGGCAATGGGTTGGCAATGGGAGATATAAACCATACGAATGTACTCTCGACTTTTCGGTGTTACAAACCAAACACTTCTCACAAAATTTGTCGACCTTTATATCGTGGGATTGGCAAATAGAAGTGTTCCCTAAGCATGTCCAAAATTTTCTTGTTTCCAAAGTGACCCATCAAACCCCCTCATGTGCTTCTTGCATATATAACTCCTTAATCGACCACTAGGTAAATACATTGTTGCTTGTTCTTAAAGAGAAAACCATCATGCATATAGAACTTGTGATAAAATCCTTTCCCTCTTCCTCCATAACATTCCCCTAACTCTAGATCACTTTTATAGCTTCCCTTAATACTCTCGAACCCTAGAATCTTTGCGTCCTTAGTTGATATCAAAACAAACCGCTAGGACAAAACATCTGCCACCACATTGTCTTTCCATTTCTTATACTTAAATATGGAATTGCATAGATGAATTCCAACCATTTCACGTGTCTTTTCTTGATACTCTTCTTCCCTCTCAGTTACTTTAAAGTTTCGGGATCAATGTGGATAACACATTCCTTGGTGAAGAGGTAATATTGCCAAGTCTCCATGGCTTTCACTAGCGTATACAACTCTTTATTGTAAGTAGGGTAGTTAATCGTTGATCGACCAAAGTCTTCATGTTCACGCCTATTGTGGCTCTAAGAAGAGTACTGAGAGTCTTATTAATAACTTCCGTTTTGCCGGCGATTTAGGGATGGCTCATTACAGAAAAGACGAGCTTGGTCCCTAGCCTTCTCCAAAACTTCCTCCAAAATTTTGTTGGGAACTTCTTGTCTAGATCCGACATAATAGTCCTTGGGATACCATGAAATATGAGGATTTATTTGAAAAACAGTTAGACGTTTGGGTATCATCATTTGTCTTGTTGCGTGAGATGAAATGCGTCATCTTGGAAAAGTGGTCGACTACCACAAATATAGAATTCTTTGGTTTACCTCTTGGAAGCCCTAAAATAAAGTCCATTGAAAGCTCAACCCATGGTGAAGTAGGGCTGGGCAATGGGTTGGCAATGGGAGATATAAACCATACGAATGTACTCTCGACTTTTCGGTGTTACAAACCAAACACTTCTCACAAAATTTGTCGACCTTTATATCGTGGGATTGGCAAATAGAAGTGTTCCCTAAGCATGTCCAAAATTTTCTTGTTTCCAAAGTGACCCATCAAACCCCCTCATGTGCTTCTTGCATATATAACTCCTTAATCGACCACTAGGTAAATACATTGTTGCTTGTTCTTAAAGAGAAAACCATCATGCATATAGAACTTGTGATAAAATCCTTTCCCTCTTCCTCCATAACATTCCCCTAACTCTAGATCACTTTTATAGCTTCCCTTAATACTCTCGAACCCTAGAATCTTTGCGTCCTTAGTTGATATCAAAACAAACCGCTAGGACAAAACATCTGCCACCACATTGTCTTTCCATTTCTTATACTTAAATATGGAATTGCATAGATGAATTCCAACCATTTCACGTGTCTTTTCTTAATACTCTTCTTCCCTCTCAGTTACTTTAAAGTTTCGTGATCAATGTGGATAACACATTCCTTGGTGAAGAGGTAATATTGCCAAGTCTCCATGGCTTTCACTAGCGTATACAACTCTTTATTGTAAGTAGGGTAGTTAATCGTTGATCGACCAAAGTCTTCATGTTCACGCCTATTGTGGCTCTAAGAAGAGTACTGAGAGTCTTATTAATAACTTCCGTTTTGCCGGCGATTTAGGGATGGCTCATTACAGAAAAGACGAGCTTGGTCCCTAGCCTTCTCCAAAACTTCCTCCAAAAGTTTGTTGGGAACTTCATGTCTAGATCCGACATAATAGTCCTTGGGATACCATGTAATATAACGATTTATTTGAAAAACAGTTAGACGTTTGGGTATCATCATTTGTCTTGTTGCATGAGATGAAATGCGTCATCTTGGAAAAGTGGTCGACTACCACAAATATAGAATTCTTTGGTTTAACTCTTGGAAGCCCTAAAATAAAGTCCACTCAAAGCTCAGCCCATGGTGAAGTAGGGGTTGGCAATGGGTTGGCAATGGGAGAAATAAACCAAACAGATGTACTCTCGACTTTCGCTGTTACAAACCAAACACTTCTCACAAAATTTGTCAACCTCACATCGTAGGTTTGGCAAATAGAAGTGTTCCCTAAGCATGTCTAAAATTTTCTGGTTTCCAAAGTGACCCATCAAACCCCCTCATGTTCTTCTTGCATATATAACTCTTTAATCGACCACTAGGTAAATACATTGTTGCTTGTTCTTAAAGAGAAAACCATCATGCATATAGAACTTGTGATAAAATCCTTTCCCTCATCCTCCATAACATTCCCCTAACTCTAGATCACTTTTATAGCTTCCCTTAATACTCTCGAACCCTAGAATCTTTGCGTCCTTAGTTGATATCAAAACAAACCGCTAAGATAAAACATCTGCCACCACATTGTCTTTCCATTTCTTATACTTTAATATGGAAATGCATAGATGAATTCCAACCATTTCACTTGTCTTTTCTTGATACTCTTCTTCCCTCTCAGTTACTTTAAAGTTTCGTGATCAATGTGGATAACACATTCCTTGGTGAAGAGGTAATATTGCCAAGTCTCCAAGGCTTTAACTAGCATATACAACTCTTTATTGTAAGTAGGGAAGTTAATCGTTGATCGACCAAAGTCTTCATGTTCACGCCTATTGTGGCTCTAAGAAGAGTACTGAGAGTCTTATTAATAACTTCCGTTTGGCCGTCGATTTAGGGATGGCACATTACAGAAAAGACGAGCTTGGTCCCTAGCCTTCTCCAAAGCTTCCTCCAAAAGTTTATTGGGAACTTTGTGTCTCGATCCGACATAATAGTCCTTGGGATACAATGTAATTTGACGATTTATTTTGAAAAACAGTTAGACGTTTGGGTATCATCATTTGTCTTGTTGCATGAGATGAAATACATCATTTTGGAAAAGTGGTCGACCACCATAAATGTAGAATTCTTTTGTTTAACTCTTGTCAGGCCTAAAGTTTCGTGATCAATGTGGATAACAAATTCCTTGGTGAAGAGGTAATACTACCAAGTCTCCATGGCTTTCACTAGCGTATACAACTCTTTATTGTAAGTAGGGTAGTTAATCGTTGATCGACTAAAGTCTTCATGTTCACGCCTATTGTGGCTCTAAGAAGAGTACTGAGAGTCATATTAATAACTTCCGTTTTGCGGTCGATTTAGGGATGGCTCATTACAGAAAAGACAAGCTTGGTCCCTAGCCATCTCCAAAACTTCCTCCAAAAGTTTGTTGGGAACTTCGTGTCTAGATCCGACATAATAGTCCTTGGGATACCATGTAATATGACGATTTATTTGTAAAACAGTTAGACGTTTGGGTATCATCATTTGTCTTGTTGCATGAGATGAAACGCGTCATCTTGGAAAAGTGGTCGACTACCACAAATATAGAATTCTTTGGTTTAACTCTTGGCAGCCCTAAAATAAAGTCCATTGAAAGCTCAACCCATGGTGAAGTAGGGCTGGGCAATGGGTTGGCAATGGGAGATATAAACCATACGAATGTACTCTCGACTTTTCGGTGTTACAAACCAAACACTTCTCACAAAATTTGTCGACCTTTATATCGTGGGATTGGCAAATAGAAGTGTTCCCTAAGCATGTCCAAAATTTTCTTGTTTCCAAAGTGACCCACCAAACCCCCTCATGTGCTTCTTGCATATATAACTCCTTAATCGACCACTAGGTAAATACATTGTTGCTTGTTCTTAAAGAGAAAACCATCATGCATATAGAACTTGTGATAAAATCCTTTCCCTCTTCCTCCATAACATTCCCCTAACTCTAGATCACTTTTATAGCTTCCCTTAATACTCTCGAACCCTAGAATCTTTGCGTCCTTAGTTGATATCAAAACAAACCGCTAGGACAAAACATCTGCCACCACATTGTCTTTCCATTTCTTATACTTAAATATGGAATTGCATAGATGAATTCCAACCATTTCACGTGTCTTTTCTTAATACTCTTCTTCCCTCTCAGTTACTTTAAAGTTTCGTGATCAATGTGGATAACACATTCCTTGGTGAAGAGGTAATATTGCCAAGTCTCCATGGCTTTCACTAGCGTATACAACTCTTTATTGTAAGTAGGGTAGTTAATCGTTGATCGACCAAAGTCTTCATGTTCACGCCTATTGTGGCTCTAAGAAGAGTACTGAGAGTCTTATTAATAACTTCCGTTTTGCCGGCGATTTAGGGATGGCTCATTACAGAAAAGACGAGCTTGGTCCCTAGCCTTCTCCAAAACTTCCTCCAAAAGTTTGTTGGGACCTTCATGTCTAGATCCGACATAATAGTCCTTGGGATACCATGTAATATGACGATTTATTTGAAAAACAGTTAGACGTTTGGGTATCATCATTTGTCGTGTTGCATGAGATGAAATGCGTCATCTTGGAAAAGTGGTCGACTACCACAAATATAGAATTCTTTGGTTTAACTCTTGGAAGCCCTAAAATAAAGTCCACTCAAAGCTCAACCAATGGTGAAGTAGGGGTTGGCAATGGGTTGGCAATGGGAGAAATAAACCAAACAGATGTACTCTCGACTTTCGCTGTTACAAACCAAACACTTCTCACAAAATTTGTCAACCTCACATCGTAGGTTTGGCAAATAGAAGTGTTCCCTAAGCATGTCTAAAATTTTCTGGTTTCCAAAGTGACCCATCAAACCCCCTCATGTTCTTCTTGCATATATAACTCTTTAATCGACCACTAGGTAAATACATTGTTGCTTGTTCTTAAAGAGAAAACCATTATGCATATAGAACTTGTGATAAAATCCTTTCCCTCATCCTCCATAACATTCCCCTAACTCTAGATCACTTTTATAGCTTCCCTTAATACTCTCGAACCCTAGAATCTTTGCGTCCTTAGTTGATATCAAAACAAACTGCTAAGATAAAACATCTGCCACCACATTGTCTTTCCATTTCTTATACTTTAATATGGAAATGCATAGATGAATTCCAACCATTTCACGTGTCTTTTCTTGATACTCTTCTTCCCTCTCAGTTACTTTAAAGTTTCGTGATCAATGTGGATAACACATTCCTTGGTGAAGAGGTAATATTGCCAAGTCTCCAAGGCTTTAACTAGCGTATACAACTCTTTATTGTAAGTAGGGAAGTTAATCGTTGATCGACCAAAGTCTTCATGTTCACGCCTATTGTGGCTCTAAGAAGAGTACTGAGAGTCTTATTAATAACTTCCGTTTGGCCGTCGATTTAGGGATGGCACATTACAGAAAAGACGAGCTTGGTCCCTAGCCTTCTCCAAAGCTTCCTCCAAAAGTTTATTGGAAACTTTGTGTCTCGATCCGACATAATAGTCCTTGGGATACAATGTAATTTGACGATTTATTTTGAAAAACAGTTAGACGTTTGGGTATCATCATTTGTCTTGTTGCATGAGATGAAATACATCATTTTGGAAAAGTGGTCGACCACCATAAATGTAGAATTCTTTTGTTTAACTCTTGTCAGGCCTAAAGTAAAGTACATTGAAAGCTCAACCCATGGTGAAGTAGGGATTGGCAATGGGAGATATAAACCATACGGATGTACTCTCTACTTTGCCTTTTTACAAACCAATCATTTCTAACAAAATTTATCGACCTTCATATCGTGGGATTGACAAATAGAAGTGTTCTCTAAGCATGTCCAAAATTTTATTATTTCCAAAGTGACCCATCAAACCCCCTCATGTGCTTCTTGCATATATATCTCCTTAATCGACTACTAGGTAAATACATTGTTGCTTGTTCTTAAAGAGAAAACCATCATGCATATTAAACTTGTGATAAAATCTTTACCCTCTTCGTCCATAACATTCCCCTAACTCTAGATCACTTTTATAGCTTCCCTTAATACTCTCGAACCCTAGAATCTTTGCGTCCTTAGTTGATATCAAAACATACCACCAAGACAAAACATCCGCCACCACATTGTCTTTTTATTTCATATACTTTATTATGGAAATGCATAGATGAATTCCAACCATTTCACATGTCTTTTCTTGATATTCTTCTTCCCTCTCAGTTACTTTAAAGTTTCGTGATCAATGTGGATAACATATTCCTTGGTGAAGAGGTAATATTGCCAAGTCTCCATGGCTTTCACTAGCGTATACAACTCTTTATTGTAAGTAGGGTAGTTAATCGTTGATCGACCAAAGTCTTCATGTTCACGCCTATTGTGGCTCTAAGAAGAGTACTGAGAGTCTTATTAATAACTTCCGTTTGGCCGTCGATTTAGGGATGGCTCATTACAAAAAAGACGAGCTTGGTCCCTAGCCTTCTCCAAAACTTTCTCCACAAGTTTGTTGGGAACTTCGTGTCTAGATCCGACATAATAGTCCTTGGGATACCATGTAATATGACGATTTATTTGAAAAACATTTAGACGTTTGGGTATCATCATTTGTCTTGTTGCATGATATGAAATGCGTCATCTTGGAAAAGTGGTCGACTACCACAAATATAGAATTCTTTGGTTTAACTCTTAGCAGCCCTAAAATAAAGTCCATTGAAAGCTCAACCCATGGTGAAGTAGGGCTTGGCAATGGGTTGGCAATGGGAGATATAAACCAAACAGATGTACTTTCGACTTTTCGGTGTTACAAACCAAACACTTCTCACAAAATTTGTCAACCTCACATCGTAGGTTTGGCAAATAGAAGTGTTCCCTAAGCATGTCCAAAATTTTCTTGTTTCCAAAGTGACCCATCAAACCCCCGCATGTGCTTCTTGCATATATATCTCCTCAATCGACCACTAGGTAAATAATATTGTTGCTTGTTCTTAAAGAGAAAACCATCATGCATATAGAACTTGTGATAAAATCCTTTCCCTCATCCTCCATAACATTCCCCTAACTCTAGATAACTTTTATAGCTTCCCTTAATGCTCTCGAACGCTAGAATCTTTGCGTCCTTAGTTGATATAAAAAAAAACCGCTAAGACAAAACATCTGCCACCACATTGTCTTTCCATTTCTTATACTTTAATATGGAAATGCATAGATGAATTCCAACCATTTCACGTGTCTTTTCTTGATACTCTTCTTGCCTCTCAGTTACTTTAAAGTTTCGTGATCAATGTGGATAACACATTCCTTGGTGAAGAGGTAATACTACCAAGTCTCCATGGCTTTCACTAGCATATACAACTCTTTATTGTAAGTAGGGTAGTTAATCGTTGATCGACCAAAGTCTTCATGTTCACGCCTATTGTGGCTCTAAGAAGAGTACTGAGAGTCTTATTAATAACTTTCGTTTTGCCGGCGATTTAGGGATGGCTCATTACAGAAAAGACGAGCTTGGTCCCTAGCCTTCCCCAAAACTTCCTCCAAAAGTTTGTTGGGAACTTCGTGTCTAGATCCGACATAATAGTCCTTGGGATACCATGTAATATGACGATTTATTTGAAAAACAGTTAGACGTTTGGGTATCATCATTTGTCTTGTTGCATGAGCTGAAATGCGTCATCTTGGAAAAGTGGTCGACTACCACAAATATAGAATTCTTTTGTTTAACTCTTGGCAGCCCTAAAATAAAGTCCATTGAAAGCTCAACCCATGGTGAAGTAGGGATTGGCAATGGGTAGGCAATGGGAGATATAAACAATACAGATGTACTCTCGACTTTTCCTTGTTACAAACCAAATACTTCTCACAAAATTTGTCAACCTCACATCGTAGGTTTGGCAAATAGAAGTGTTCCCTAAGCATGTCCAAAATTTTCTTGTTTCCAAAGTGACCCATCAAACCCCCGCATGTGCTTCTTGCATATATATCTCCTCAATCGACCACTAGGTAAATAATATTGTTGCTTGTTCTTAAAGAGAAAACCATCATGCATATAGAACTTGTGATAAAATCCTTTCCCTCATCCTCCATAACATTCCCCTAACTCTAGATCACTTTTATAGCTTCCCTTAATACTCTCGAACCCTAGAATCTTTGCGTCCTTAGTTGATATCAAAACAAACCGCTAAGACAAAACATCTGCCACCACATTGTCTTTTTATTTCTTATACTTTATTATGGAAATGCATAGATGAATTCCAACCGTTTCACGTGTCTTTTCTTGATACTCTTCTTGCCTCTCAGTTACTTTAAAGTTTCGTGATCAATGTGGATAACACATTCCTTGGTGAAGAGGTAATACTACCAAGTCTCCATGGCTTTCACTAGCGTATACAACTCTTTATTGTAAGTAGGGTAGTTAATCGTTGATCGACTAAAGTCTTCATGTTCACGCCTATTGTGGCTCTAAGAAGAGTACTGAGAGTCTTATTAATAACTTCCGTTTTGCGGTCGATTTAGGGATGGCTCATTACAGAAAAGACGAGCTTGGTCCCTAGCCATCTCCAAAACTTCCTCCAAAAGTTTGTTGGGAACTTCGTGTCTAGATCCGACATAATAGTCCTTGGGATACCATGTAATATGACGATTTATTTGTAAAACAGTTAGACGTTTGGGTATCATCATTTGTCTTGTTGCATGAGATGAAACGCGTCATCTTGGAAAAGTGGTCGACTACCACAAATATAGAATTCTTTGGTTTAACTCTTGGCAGCCCTAAAATAAAGTCCATTGAAAGCTCAACCCATGGTGAAGTAGGGCTGGGCAATGGGTTGGCAATGGGAGATATAAACCATACGAATGTACTCTCGACTTTTCGGTGTTACAAACCAAACACTTCTCACAAAATTTGTCGACCTTTATATCGTGGGATTGGCAAATAGAAGTGTTCCCTAAGCATGTCCAAAATTTTCTTGTTTCCAAAGTGACCCATCAAACCCCCTCATATGCTTCTTGCATATATAACTCCTTAATCGACCACTAGGTAAATACATTGTTGCTTGTTCTTAAAGAGAAAACCATCATGCATATAGAACTTGTGATAAAATCCTTTCCCTCTTCCTCCATAACATTCCCCTAACTCTAGATCACTTTTATAGCTTCCCTTAATACTCTCGAACCCTAGAATCTTTGCGTCCTTAGTTGATATCAAAACAAACCGCTAGGACAAAACATCTGCCACCACATTGTCTTTCCATTTCTTATACTTAAATATGGAATTGCATAGATGAATTCCAACCATTTCACGTGTCTTTTCTTAATACTCTTCTTCCCTCTCAGTTACTTTAAAGTTTCGTCATCAATGTGGATAACACATTCCTTGGTGAAGAGGTAATATTGCCAAGTCTCCATGGCTTTCACTAGCGTATACAACTCTTTATTGTAAGTAGGGTAGTTAATCGTTGATCGACCAAAGTCTTCATGTTCACGCCTATTGTGGCTCTAAGAAGAGTACTGAGAGTCTTATTAATAACTTCCGTTTTGCCGGCGATTTAGGGATGGCTCATTACAGAAAAGACGAGCTTGGTCCCTAGCCTTCTCCAAAACTTCCTCCAAAAGTTTGTTGGGAACTTCGTGTCTAGATCCGACATAATAGTCCTTGGGATACCATGTAATATGACGATTTATTTGAAAAACAGTTAGACGTTTGGGTATCATCATTTGTCTTGTTGCATGAGATGAAATACATCATTTTGGAAAAGTGGTCGACCACCATAAATGTAGAATTCTTTTGTTTAACTCTTGTCAGGCCTAAAGTAAAGTACATTGAAAGCTCAACCCATGGTGAAGTAGGGATTGGCAATGGGAGATATAAACCATACGGATGTACTCTCTACTTTGCCTTTTTACAAACCAATCATTTCTAACAAAATTTATCGACCTTCATATCGTGGGATTGACAAATAGAAGTGTTCTCTAAGCATGTCCAAAATTTTATTATTTCCAAAGTGACCCATCAAACCCCCTCATGTGCTTCTTGCATATATATCTCCTTACTCGACTACTAGGTAAATACATTGTTGCTTGTTCTTAAAGAGAAAACCATCATGCATATTAAACTTGTGATAAAATCTTTACCCTCTTCGTCCATAACATTCCCCTAACTCTAGATCACTTTTATAGCTTCCCTTAATACTCTCGAACCCTAGAATCTTTGCGTCCTTAGTTGATATCAAAACATACCACCAAGACAAAACATCCGCCACCACATTGTCTTTTTATTTCATATACTTTATTATGGAAATGCATAGATGAATTCCAACCATTTCACATGTCTTTTCTTGATATTCTTCTTCCCTATCAGTTACTTTAAAGTTTCGTGATCAATGTGGATAACATATTCCTTGGTGAAGAGGTAATATTGCCAAGTCTCCATGGCTTTCACTAGCGTATACAACTCTTTATTGTAAGTAGGGTAGTTAATCGTTGATCGACCAAAGTCTTCATGTTCACGCCTATTGTGGCTCTAAGAAGAGTACTGAGAGTCTTATTAATAACTTCCGTTTGGCCGTCGATTTAGGGATGGCTCATTACAAAAAAGACGAGCTTGGTCCCTAGCCTTCTCCAAAACTTTCTCCACAAGTTTGTTGGGAACTTCGTGTCTAGATCCGACATAATAGTCCTTGGGATACCATGTAATATGACGATTTATTTGAAAAACATTTAGACGTTTGGGTATCATCATTTGTCTTGTTGCATGATATGAAATGCGTCATCTTGGAAAAGTGGTCGACTACCACAAATATAGAATTCTTTGGTTTAACTCTTAGCAGCCCTAAAATAAAGTCCATTGAAAGCTCAACCCATGGTGAAGTAGGGCTTGGCAATGGGTTGGCAATGGGAGATATAAACCAAACAGATGTACTTTCGACTTTTCGGTGTTACAAACCAAACACTTCTCACAAAATTTGTCAACCTCACATCGTAGGTTTGGCAAATAGAAGTGTTCCCTAAGCATGTCCAAAATTTTCTTGTTTCCAAAGTGACCCATCAAACCCCCGCATGTGCTTCTTGCATATATATCTCCTCAATCGACCACTAGGTAAATAATATTGTTGCTTGTTCTTAAAGAGAAAACCATCATGCATATAGAACTTGTGATAAAATCCTTTCCCTCATCCTCCATAACATTCCCCTAACTCTAGATAACTTTTATAGCTTCCCTTAATGCTCTCGAACGCTAGAATCTTTGCGTCCTTAGTTGATATAAAAAAAAACCGCTAAGACAAAACATCTGCCACCACATTGTCTTTCCATTTCTTATACTTTAATATGGAAATGCATAGATGAATTCCAACCATTTCACGTGTCTTTTCTTGATACTCTTCTTGCCTCTCAGTTACTTTAAAGTTTCGTGATCAATGTGGATAACACATTCCTTGGTGAAGAGGTAATACTACCAAGTCTCCATGGCTTTCACTAGCATATACAACTCTTTATTGTAAGTAGGGTAGTTAATCGTTGATCGACCAAAGTCTTCATGTTCACGCCTATTGTGGCTCTAAGAAGAGTACTGAGAGTCTTATTAATAACTTTCGTTTTGCCGGCGATTTAGGGATGGCTCATTACAGAAAAGACGAGCTTGGTCCCTAGCCTTCCCCAAAACTTCCTCCAAAAGTTTGTTGGGAACTTCGTGTCTAGATCCGACATAATAGTCCTTGGGATACCATGTAATATGACGATTTATTTGAAAAACAGTTAGACGTTTGGGTATCATCATTTGTCTTGTTGCATGAGCTGAAATGCGTCATCTTGGAAAAGTGGTCGACTACCACAAATATAGAATTCTTTTGTTTAACTCTTGGCAGCCCTAAAATAAAGTCCATTGAAAGCTTAACCCATGGTGAAGTAGGGATTGGCAATGGGTAGGCAATGGGAGATATAAACAATACAGATGTACTCTCGACTTTTCCTTGTTACAAACCAAATACTTCTCACAAAATTTGTCAACCTCACATCGTAGGTTTGGCAAATAGAAGTGTTCCCTAAGCATGTCCAAAATTTTCTTGTTTCCAAAGTGACCCATCAAACCCCCGCATGTGCTTCTTGCATATATATCTCCTCAATCGACCACTAGGTAAATAATATTGTTGCTTGTTCTTAAAGAGAAAACCATCATGCATATAGAACTTGTGATAAAATCCTTTCCCTCATCCTCCATAACATTCCCCTAACTCTAGATCACTTTTATAGCTTCCCTTAATACTCTCGAACCCTAGAATCTTTGCGTCCTTAGTTGATATCAAAACAAACCGCTAAGACAAAACATCTGCCACCACATTGTCTTTTTATTTCTTATACTTTATTATGGAAATGCATAGATGAATTCCAACCATTTCACGTGTCTTTTCTTGATACTCTTCTTGCCTCTCAGTTACTTTAAAGTTTCGTGATCAATGTGGATAACACATTCCTTGGTGAAGAGGTAATACTACCAAGTCTCCATGGCTTTCACTAGCGTATACAACTCTTTATTGTAAGTAGGGTAGTTAATCGTTGATCGACTAAAGTCTTCATGTTCACGCCTATTGTGGCTCTAAGAAGAGTACTGAGAGTCTTATTAATAACTTCCGTTTTGCATTCGATTTAGGGATGGCTCATTACAGAAAAGACGAGCTTGGTCCCTAGCCATCTCCAAAACTTCCTCCAAAAGTTTGTTGGGAACTTCGTGTCTAGATCCGACATAATAGTCCTTGGGATACCATGTAATATGACGATTTATTTGTAAAACAGTTAGACGTTTGGGTATCATCATTTGTCTTGTTGCATGAGATGAAACGCGTCATCTTGGAAAAGTGGTCGACTACCACAAATATAGAATTCTTTGGTTTAACTCTTGGCAGCCCTAAAATAAAGTCCATTGAAAGCTCAACCCATGGTGAAGTAGGGCTGGGCAATGGGTTGGCAATGGGAGATATAAACCATACGAATGTACTCTCGACTTTTCGGTGTTACAAACCAAACACTTCTCACAAAATTTGTCGACCTTTATATCGTGGGATTGGCAAATAGAAGTGTTCCCTAAGCATGTCCAAAATTTTCTTGTTTCCAAAGTGACCCATCAAACCCCCTCATATGCTTCTTGCATATATAACTCCTTAATCGACCACTAGGTAAATACATTGTTGCTTGTTCTTAAAGAGAAAACCATCATGCATATAGAACTTGTGATAAAATCCTTTCCCTCTTCCTCCATAACATTCCCCTAACTCTAGATCACTTTTATAGCTTCCCTTAATACTCTCGAACCCTAGAATCTTTGCGTCCTTAGTTGATATCAAAACAAACCGCTAGGACAAAACATCTGCCACCACATTGTCTTTCCATTTCTTATACTTAAATATGGAATTGCATAGATGAATTCCAACCATTTCACGTGTCTTTTCTTAATACTCTTCTTCCCTCTCAGTTACTTTAAAGTTTCGTCATCAATGTGGATAACACATTCCTTGGTGAAGAGGTAATATTGCCAAGTCTCCATGGCTTTCACTAGCGTATACAACTCTTTATTGTAAGTAGGGTAGTTAATCGTTGATCGACCAAAGTCTTCATGTTCACGCCTATTGTGGCTCTAAGAAGAGTACTGAGAGTCTTATTAATAACTTCCGTTTTGCCGGCGATTTAGGGATGGCTCATTACAGAAAAGACGAGCTTGGTCCCTAGCCTTCTCCAAAACTTCCTCCAAAAGTTTGTTGGGAACTTCGTGTCTAGATCCGACATAATAGTCCTTGGGATACCATGTAATATGACGATTTATTTGAAAAACAGTTAGACGTTTGGGTATCATCATTTGTCTTGTTGCATGAGATGAAATGCGTCATCTTGGAAAAGTGGTCGACTACCACAAATATAGAATTCTTTGGTTTAACTCTTGGAAGCCCTAAAATAAAGTCCATTCAAAGCTCAACCCATGGTGAAGTAGGGGTTGGCAATGGGTTGGCAATGGGAGAAATAAACCAAACAGATGTACTCTCGACTTTCGCTGTTACAAACCAAACACTTCTCACAAAATTTGTCAACCTCACATCGTAGGTTTGGCAAATAGAAGTGTTCCCTAAGCATGTCTAAAATTTTCTGGTTTCCAAAGTGACCCATCAAACCCCCTCATGTTCTTCTTGCATATATAACTCTTTAATCGACCACTAGGTAAATACATTGTTGCTTGTTCTTAAAGAGAAAACCATCATGCATATAGAACTTGTGATAAAATCCTTTCCCTCATCCTCCATAACATTCCCCTAACTCTAGATCACTTTTATAGCTTCCCTTAATACTCTCGAACCCTAGAATCTTTGCGTCCTTAGTTGATATCAAAACAAACCGCTAAGATAAAACATCTGCCACCACATTGTCTTTCCATTTCTTATACTTTAATATGGAAATGCATAGATGAATTCCAACCATTTCACGTGTCTTTTCTTGATACTCTTCTTCCCTCTCAGTTACTTTAAAGTTTCGTGATCAATGTGGATAACACATTCCTTGGTGAAGAGGTAATACTACCAAGTCTCCATGGCTTTCACTAGCATATACAACTCTTTATTGTAAGTAGGGTAGTTAATCGTTGATCGACCAAAGTCTTCATGTTCACGCCTATTGTGGCTCTAAGAAGAGTACTGAGAGTCTTATTAATAACTTCCGTTTTGCCGGCGATTTAGGGATGGCTCATTACAGAAAAGACGAGCTTGGTCCCTAGCCTTCCCCAAAACTTCCTCCAAAAGTTTGTTGGGAACTTCGTGTCTAGATCCGACATAATAGTCCTTGGGATACCATGTAATATGACGATTTATTTGAAAAACAGTTAGACGTTTGGGTATCATCATTTGTCTTGTTGCATGAGATGAAATACATCATTTTGGAAAAGTGGTCGACCACCATAAATGTAGAATTCTTTTGTTTAACTCTTGTCAGGCCTAAAGTAAAGTACATTGAAAGCTCAACCCATGGTGAAGTAGGGATTGGCAATGGGAGATATAAACCATACGGATGTACTCTCTACTTTGCCTTTTTACAAACCAATCATTTCTAACAAAATTTATCGACCTTCATATCGTGGGATTGACAAATAGAAGTGTTCTCTAAGCATGTCCAAAATTTTATTATTTCCAAAGTGACCCATCAAACCCCCTCATGTGCTTCTTGCATATATATCTCCTTAATCGACTACTAGGTAAATACATTGTTGCTTGTTCTTAAAGAGAAAACCATCATGCATATTAAACTTGTGATAAAATCTTTACCCTCTTCGTCCATAACATTCCCCTAACTCTAGATCACTTTTATAGCTTCCCTTAATACTCTCGAACCCTAGAATCTTTGCGTCCTTAGTTGATATCAAAACATACCACCAAGACAAAACATCCGCCACCACATTGTCTTTTTATTTCATATACTTTATTATGGAAATGCATAGATGAATTCCAACCATTTCACATGTCTTTTCTTGATATTCTTCTTCCCTCTCAGTTACTTTAAAGTTTCGTGATCAATGTGGATAACATATTCCTTGGTGAAGAGGTAATATTGCCAAGTCTCCATGGCTTTCACTAGCGTATACAACTCTTTATTGTAAGTAGGGTAGTTAATCGTTGATCGACCAAAGTCTTCATGTTCACGCCTATTGTGGCTCTAAGAAGAGTACTGAGAGTCTTATTAATAACTTCCGTTTGGCCGTCGATTTAGGGATGGCTCATTACAGAAAAGACGAGCTTGGTCCCTAGCCTTCTCCAAAACTTCCTCCAAAAGTTTGTTGGGAACTTCGTGTCTAGATCCGACATAATAGTCCTTGGGATACCATGTAATATGACGATTTATTTGAAAAACAGTTAGACGTTTGGGTATCATCATTTGTCTTGTTGCATGAGATGAAATGCGTCATCTTGGAAAAGTGGTCGACTACCACAAATATAGAATTCTTTGGTTTAACTCTTGGAAGCCCTAAAATAAAGTCCATTCAAAGCTCAACCCATGGTGAAGTAGGGGTTGGCAATGGGTTGGCAATGGGAGAAATAAACCAAACAGATGTACTTTCGACTTTCGCTGTTACAAACCAAACACTTCTCACAAAATTTGTCAACCTCACATCGTAGGTTTGGCAAATAGAAGTGTTCCCTAAGCATGTCTAAAATTTTCTGGTTTCCAAAGTGACCCATCAAACCCCCTCATGTTCTTCTTGCATATATAACTCTTTAATCGACCACTAGGTAAATACATTGTTGCTTGTTCTTAAAGAGAAAACCATCATGCATATAGAACTTGTGATAAAATCCTTTCCCTCATCCTCCATAACATTCCCCTAACTCTAGATCACTTTTATAGCTTCCCTTAATACTCTCGAACCCTAGAATCTTTGCGTCCTTAGTTGATATCAAAACAAACCGCTAAGATAAAACATCTGCCACCACATTGTCTTTCCATTTCTTATACTTTAATATGGAAATGCATAGATGAATTCCAACCATTTCACGTGTCTTTTCTTGATACTCTTCTTCCCTCTCAGTTACTTTAAAGTTTCGTGATCAATGTGGATAACACATTCCTTGGTGAAGAGGTAATACTACCAAGTCTCCATGGCTTTCACTAGCATATACAACTCTTTATTGTAAGTAGGGTAGTTAATCGTTGATCGACCAAAGTCTTCATGTTCACGCCTATTGTGGCTCTAAGAAGAGTACTGAGAGTCTTATTAATAACTTCCGTTTTGCCGGCGATTTAGGGATGGCTCATTACAGAAAAGACGAGCTTGGTCCCTAGCCTTCCCCAAAACTTCCTCCAAAAGTTTGTTGGGAACTTCGTGTCTAGATCCGACATAATAGTCCTTGGGATACCATGTAATATGACGATTTATTTGAAAAACAGTTAGACGTTTGGGTATCATCATTTGTCTTGTTGCATGAGATGAAATACATCATTTTGGAAAAGTGGTCGACCACCATAAATGTAGAATTCTTTTGTTTAACTCTTGTCAGGCCTAAAGTAAAGTACATTGAAAGCTCAACCCATGGTGAAGTAGGGATTGGCAATGGGAGATATAAACCATACGGATGTACTCTCTACTTTGCCTTTTTACAAACCAATCATTTCTAACAAAATTTATCGACCTTCATATCGTGGGATTGACAAATAGAAGTGTTCTCTAAGCATGTCCAAAATTTTATTATTTCCAAAGTGACCCATCAAACCCCCTCATGTGCTTCTTGCATATATATCTCCTTAATCGACTACTAGGTAAATACATTGTTGCTTGTTCTTAAAGAGAAAACCATCATGCATATTAAACTTGTGATAAAATCTTTACCCTCTTCGTCCATAACATTCCCCTAACTCTAGATCACTTTTATAGCTTCCCTTAATACTCTCGAACCCTAGAATCTTTGCGTCCTTAGTTGATATCAAAACATACCACCAAGACAAAACATCCGCCACCACATTGTCTTTTTATTTCATATACTTTATTATGGAAATGCATAGATGAATTCCAACCATTTCACATGTCTTTTCTTGATATTCTTCTTCCCTCTCAGTTACTTTAAAGTTTCGTGATCAATGTGGATAACATATTCCTTGGTGAAGAGGTAATATTGCCAAGTCTCCATGGCTTTCACTAGCGTATACAACTCTTTATTGTAAGTAGGGTAGTTAATCGTTGATCGACCAAAGTCTTCATGTTCACGCCTATTGTGGCTCTAAGAAGAGTACTGAGAGTCTTATTAATAACTTCCGTTTGGCCGTCGATTTAGGGATGGCTCATTACAAAAAAAACGAGCTTGGTCCCTAGCCTTCTCCAAAACTTTCTCCACAAGTTTGTTGGGAACTTCGTGTCTAGATCCGACATAATAGTCCTTGGGATACCATGTAATATGACGATTTATTTGAAAAACATTTAGACGTTTGGGTATCATCATTTGTCTTGTTGCATGATATGAAATGCGTCATCTTGGAAAAGTGGTCGACTACCACAAATATAGAATTCTTTGGTTTAACTCTTAGCAGCCCTAAAATAAAGTCCATTGAAAGCTCAACCCATGGTGAAGTAGGGCTTGGCAATGGGTTGGCAATGGGAGATATAAACCAAACAGATGTACTTTCGACTTTTCGGTGTTACAAACCAAACACTTCTCACAAAATTTGTCAACCTCACATCGTAGGTTTGGCAAATAGAAGTGTTCCCTAAGCATGTCCAAAATTTTCTTGTTTCCAAAGTGACCCATCAAACCCCCGCATGTGCTTCTTGCATATATATCTCCTCAATCGACCACTAGGTAAATAATATTGTTGCTTGTTCTTAAAGAGAAAACCATCATGCATATAGAACTTGTGATAAAATCCTTTCCCTCATCCTCCATAACATTCCCCTAACTCTAGATAACTTTTATAGCTTCCCTTAATGCTCTCGAACGCTAGAATCTTTGCGTCCTTAGTTGATATAAAAAAAAACCGCTAAGACAAAACATCTGCCACCACATTGTCTTTCCATTTCTTATACTTTAATATGGAAATGCATAGATGAATTCCAACCATTTCACGTGTCTTTTCTTAATACTCTTCTTCCCTCTCAGTTACTTTAAAGTTTCGTGATCAATGTGGATAACACATTCCTTGGTGAAGAGGTAATATTGCCAAGTCTCCATGGCTTTCACTAGCGTATACAACTCTTTATTGTAAGTAGGGTAGTTAATCGTTGATCGACCAAAGTCTTCATGTTCACGCCTATTGTGGCTCTAAGAAGAGTACTGAGGGTCTTATTAATAACTTCCGTTTTGCCGGCGATTTAGGGATGGCTCATTACAGAAAAGACGAGCTTGGTCCCTAGCCTTCCCCAAAACTTCCTCCAAAAGTTTGTTGGGAACTTCGTGTCTAGATCCGACATAATAGTCCTTGGGATACCATGTAATATGACGATTTATTTGAAAAACAGTTAGACGTTTGGGTATCATCATTTGTCTTGTTGCATGAGATGAAATACATCATTTTGGAAAAGTGGTCGACCACCATAAATGTAGAATTCTTTTGTTTAACTCTTGTCAGGCCTAAAGTAAAGTACATTGAAAGCTCAACCCATGGTGAAGTAGGGATTGGCAATGGGAGATATAAACCATACGGATGTACTCTCTACTTTGCCTTTTTACAAACCAATCATTTCTAACAAAATTTATCGACCTTCATATCGTGGGATTGACAAATAGAAGTGTTCTCTAAGCATGTCCAAAATTTTATTATTTCCAAAGTGACCCATCAAACCCCCTCATGTGCTTCTTGCATATATATCCCCTTAATCGACTACTAGGTAAATACATTGTTGCTTGTTCTTAAAGAGAAAACCATCATGCATATTAAACTTGTGATAAAATCTTTACCCTCTTCGTCCATAACATTCCCCTAACTCTAGATCACTTTTATAGCTTCCCTTAATACTCTCGAACCCTAGAATCTTTGCGTCCTTAGTTGATATCAAAACATACCACCAAGACAAAACATCCGCCACCACATTGTCTTTTTATTTCATATACTTTATTATGGAAATGCATAGATGAATTCCAACCATTTCACATGTATTTTCTTGATATTCTTCTTCCCTCTCAGTTACTTTAAAGTTTCGTGATCAATGTGGATAACATATTCCTTGGTGAAGAGGTAATATTGCCAAGTCTCCATGGCTTTCACTAGCGTATACAACTCTTTATTGTAAGTAGGGTAGTTAATCGTTGATCGACCAAAGTCTTCATGTTCACGCCTATTGTGGCTCTAAGAAGAGTACTGAGAGTCTTATTAATAACTTCCGTTTGGCCGTCGATTTAGGGATGGCTCATTACAAAAAAGACGAGCTTGGTCCCTAGCCTTCTCCAAAACTTTCTCCACAAGTTTGTTGGGAACTTCGTGTCTAGATCCGACATAATAGTCCTTGGGATACCATGTAATATGACGATTTATTTGAAAAACATTTAGACGTTTGGGTATCATCATTTGTCTTGTTGCATGATATGAAATGCGTCATCTTGGAAAAGTGGTCGACTACCACAAATATAGAATTCTTTGGTTTAACTCTTAGCAGCCCTAAAATAAAGTCCATTGAAAGCTCAACCCATGGTGAAGTAGGGCTTGGCAATGGGAGATATAAACCAAACAGATGTACTTTCGACTTTTCGGTGTTACAAACCAAACACTTCTCACAAAATTTGTCAACCTCACATCGTAGGTTTGGCAAATAGAAGTGTTCCCTAAGCATGTCCAAAATTTTCTTGTTTCCAAAGTGACCCATCAAACCCCCGCATGTGCTTCTTGCATATATATCTCCTCAATCGACCACTAGGTAAATAATATTGTTGCTTGTTCTTAAAGAGAAAACCATTATGCATATAGAACTTGTGATAAAATCCTTTCCCTCATCCTCCATAACATTCCCCTAACTCTAGATAACTTTTATAGCTTCCCTTAATGCTCTCGAACGCTAGAATCTTTGCGTCCTTAGTTGATATAAAAAAAAACCGCTAAGACAAAACATCTGCCACCACATTGTCTTTCCATTTCTTATACTTTAATATGGAAATGCATAGATGAATTCCAACCATTTCACGTGTCTTTTCTTGATACTCTTCTTGCCTCTCAGTTACTTTAAAGTTTCGTGATCAATGTGGATAACACATTCCTTGGTGAAGAGGTAATACTACCAAGTCTCCATGGCTTTCACTAGCATATACAACTCTTTATTGTAAGTAGGGTAGTTAATCGTTGATCGACCAAAGTCTTCATGTTCACGCCTATTGTGGCTCTAAGAAGAGTACTGAGAGTCTTATTAATAACTTCCGTTTTGCCGGCGATTTAGGGATGGCTCATTACAGAAAAGACGAGCTTGGTCCCTAGCCTTCCCCAAAACTTCCTCCAAAAGTTTGTTGGGAACTTCGTGTCTAGATCCGACATAATAGTCCTTGGGATACCATGTAATATGACGATTTATTTGAAAAACAGTTAGACGTTTGGGTATCATCATTTGTCTTGTTGCATGAGATGAAATGCGTCATCTTGGAAAAGTGGTCGACTACCACAAATATAGAATTCTTTTGTTTAACTCTTGGCAGCCCTAAAATAAAGTCCATTGAAAGCTCAACCCATGGTGAAGTAGGGATTGGCAATGGGTAGGCAATGGGAGATATAAACAATACAGATGTACTCTCGACTTTTCCTTGTTACAAACCAAATACTTCTCACAAAATTTGTCAACCTCACATCGTAGGTTTGGCAAATAGAAGTGTTCCCTAAGCATGTCCAAAATTTTCTTGTTTCCAAAGTGACCCATCAAACCCCCGCATGTGCTTCTTGCATATATATCTCCTCAATCGACCACTAGGTAAATAATATTGTTGCTTGTTCTTAAAGAGAAAACCATCATGCATATAGAACTTGTGATAAAATCCTTTCCCTCATCCTCCATAACATTCCCCTAACTCTAGATCACTTTTATAGCTTCCCTTAATACTCTCGAACCCTAGAATCTTTGCATCCTTAGTTGATATCAAAACAAACCGCTAAGACAAAACATCTGCCACCACATTGTCTTTTTATTTCTTATACTTTATTATGGAAATGCATAGATGAATTCCAACCATTTCACGTGTCTTTTCTTGATATTCGTCTTGCCTCTCAGTTACTTTAAAGTTTCGTGAACAATGTGGATCACTCATTCCTTGGTGAACATGTAATATTGCCAAGTCTCCATGGCTTTCAGTAGCGTGTACAACTCTTTATTATAAGTAGGGTAGTTCATCGTTGATCGACCAAAGTCTTCATGTTCACGCCTATTGTGGCTCTAAGAAGAGTACTAAGAGTCTTATTAATAACTTCCGTTTGGCCGTCGATTTAGGGATGGCACATTCAGAAAAGACGACCTTGGTCCCTAGCCTTCTCCAAAGCTTCCTCCAAAAGTTTATTGGGAACTTCGTGTCTCGATCCGACATAATAGTCCTTGGGATACAATGTAATTTGACGATTTATTTGAAAAACAGTTAGACGTTTGGGTATCATCATTTGTCTTGTTGCGTGAGATGAAATACGTCATTTTGGAAAAGTGGTCGACTACCATAAATGTAGAATTCTTTTGTTTAACTCTTGTCAGGCCTAAAGTAAAGTACATTGAAAGCTCAACCCATGGTGAAGTACGGATTGGCAATGGGAGATATAAACCAACCGGATGTACTCTCTACTTTGCCTTTTTACAAACCAATCATTTCTAACAAAATTTGTCGACCTTCATATCGTGGGATTGGCAAATAGAAGTGTTCCCTAAGCATGTCTAAAATTTTTTTGTTTCCAAAGTGACCCATCAAACCCCCTCATGTGCTTCTTGCATATATAACTCCTTAATCGAGCACTAGGTAAATACATTGTTGCTTGTTCTTAAAGAGAAAACCATCATGCATATAAAACTTGTGATAAAATCTTTTCCCTCTACGTCCATAACATTCCCCTAACTCTAGATCACTTTTATAGCTTCCCTTAATACTCTCGAACCCTAGAATCTTTGCGTCCTTAGTTGATATCAAAACATACCGCCAAGACAAAACATCCGCCACCACCTTGTCTTTTTATTTCTTATACTTTATTATGGAAATGCATAGATGAATTCCAACCATTTCACATGTCTTTTCTTGATATTCTTCTTGCCTCCCAGTTACTTTAAAGTTTCGTGATCAATGTGGATAACACATTCCTTGGTGAAGAGGTAATATTGCCAAGTCTCCATGGCTTTCACTAGCGTATACAACTCTTTATTGTAAGTAGGGTAGTTAATCGTTGATCGACCAAAGTCTTCATGTTCACGCCTATTGTGGCTCTAAGAAGAGTACTGAGAGTCTTATTAATAACTTCGTTTGGCTGTCGATTTAGGGATGGTTCATTACAGAAAAGACGAGCTTGGTCCCTAGCCTTCTCCAAAACTTCCTCCAAAAGTTTGTTGGGAACTTCGTGTCTAGATCCGACATAATAGTCCTTGGGATACCATGTAATATGACGATTTATTTGAAAAACAGTTAGATGTTTGGGTATCATCATTTGTCTTGTTGCGTGAGATGAAATGCGTCATCTTGGAAAAGTGGTCGACTACCACAAATATAGAATTCTTTGGTTTAACTCTTGGCAGCCCTAAAATAAAGTCCATTGAAAGCTCAACCCATGGTGAAGTAGGGCTTGGCAATGGGTTGGCAATGGGAGATATAAACCAAACAGATGTACTCTCGACTTTTCGGTGTTACAAACCAAACACTTCTCACAAAATTTGTCAACCTCACATCGTAGGTTTGGCAAATAGAAGTGTTCCCTAAGCATGTCCAAAATTTTCTTGTTTCCAAAGTGACCCATCAAACCCCCGCATGTGCTTCTTGCATATATATCTCCTCAATCGACCACTAGGTAAATAATATTGTTGCTTGTTCTTAAAGAGAAAACCATCATGCATATAGAACTTGTGATAAAATCCTTTCCCTCATCCTCCATAACATTCCCCTAACTCTAGATCACTTTTATAGCTTCCCTTAATACTCTCGAACCCTAGAATCTTTGCGTCCTTAGTTGATATCAAAACAAACCGCTAAGACAAAACATCTGCCACCACACTGTCTTTCCATTTCTTATACTTTAATATGGAAATGCATAGATGAATTCCAACAATTTCACGTGTCTTTTCTTGATACTCTTCTTCCCTCTCAGTTACTTTAAAGTTTCGTGATCAATGTGGATAACACATTCCTTAGTGAAGAGGTAATATTGCCAAGTCTCCATGGCTTTCACTAGCGTATACAACTCTTTATTGTAAGTAGGGTAGTTAATCGTTGATCGACCAAAGTCTTCATCTTCACGCCTATTGTGGCTCTAAGAAGAGTACTAAGAATCTTATTAATAACTTCTGTTTGGCCATCGATTTAGGGATGGCACATTACAGAAAAGACGAGCTTGGTCCCTAGCTTTCTCCAAAGCTTCCTCCAAAAGTTTATTGGGAACTTCGTGTCTCGATCCGACATAATAGTCCTTGGGATACATTGTAATTTGACGATTTATTTGAAAAACAGTTAGACGTTTGGGTATCATCATTTGTCTTGTTGCATGAGATGAAATGCGTCATTTTGGAAAAGTGGTCGACTACCATAAATGTAGAATTCTTTTGTTTAACTCTTGTCAGGCCTAAAGTAAAGTACATTGAAAGCTCAACCCAGGGTGAAGTACGGATTGGCAATGGGAGATATAAACCATACGGATGTACTCTCTACTTTGCCTTTTTACAAACCAATCATTTCTAACAAAATTTGTCGACCTTCATATCGTGGGATTGACAAATAGAAGTGTTCCCTAAGCATGTCCAAAATTTTCTTGTTTGCAAAGTGACCCATCAAACCCCCTCATGTGCTTCTTGCATATATATCTCTTTAATCGACCACAAGGTAAATACATTGTTGCTTGTTCTTAAAGAGAAAACCATCACGCATATAGAACTTGTGATACAATCCTTTCCCTCATCCTCCATAACATTCCCCTAACTCTAGATCACTTTTATAGCTTCCCTTAATACTCTCGAACCCTAGAATCTTTGCGTCCTTAGTTGATATCAAAACATACCGCCAAGACAAAACATCTGCCACCACATTGTCTTTTTATATCTTATACTTTATGATGGAAATACATAGATGAATTCCAACCATTTCACATGTCTTTTCTTTACATTCTTCTTGCCTCTCAGTTACTTTAAAGTGTCGTGATCAATGTGGATAACACATTCCTTAGTGAAGAGGTAATATTGCCAAGTCTCCATGGCTTTCACTAGCGTATACAACTCTTTATTGTAAGTAGGGTAGTTAATCGTTGATCGACCAAAGTCTTCATGTTCACGCCTATTGTGGCTCTAAGAAGAGTACTGAGAGTCTTATTAATAACTTCCGTTTGGCCGTCGATTTAGGGATGGCTCATTACAGAAAAGACGAGCTTGGTCCCTAGCCTTCTCCAAAACTTCCTCCAAAAGTTTGTTGGGAACTTCGTGTCTAGATCCGACATAATAGTCCTTGGGATACCATGTAATATGACGATTTATTTGAAAAACAGTTAGACGTTTGGGTATCATCATTTGTCTTGTTGCATGAGATGAAATGCGTCATTTTGGAAAAGTGGTCGACTACCATAAATGTAGAATTCTTTTGTTTAACTCTTGTCAGGCCTAAAGTAAAGTACATTGAAAGCTCAACCCATGGTGAAGTACGGATTGGGAATGGGAGATATAAACCATACGGATGTACTCTCTACTTTGCCTTTTTACAAACCAATCATTTCTAACAAAATTTTTCGACCTTCATATCGTGGGATTGACAAATAGAAGTGTTCCCTAAGCATGTCCAAAATTTTCTTGTTTCAAAAGTGACCCATCAAACCCCCTCATGTGCTTCTTGCATATATATCTCCTTAATCAACCACTAGGTAAATACATTGTTGCTTGATCTTAAAGAGAAAACCGTCATGCATATAGAACTTGTGATAAAATCCTTTTCCTCTGCCTCCATAACAATCCCCTAATTCTAGATCACTTTTATTGCTTCCCTTAATACTCTCGAACCCTAGAATCTTTGTGTCCTTAGTTGATATCAAAACAAACCGCTAAGACAAAACATCTGCCACCACATTGTCTTTCCATTTCTTATACTTTAATATGGAAATGCATAAATGAATTCCAACAATTTCACTTGTCTTTTCTTGATATTCGTCTTCCCTTTCAGTTACTTTAAAGTTTCGTGATCAATGTGGATAACAAACTCCTTGGTGAAGAGGTAATATTGCCAAGTCTCCATGGCTCTCACTAGCGTATACAACTCTTTCTTGTAAGTAGGGTAGTTAATCATTGATCGACCAAAGTCTTCATGTTCACGCCTATTGTGGCTCTAAGAAGAGTACTGAGAGTCTTATTAATAACTTCCGTTTGGCCGTCGATTTAGGGATGGCTCATTACAAAAAAGACGAGCTTGGTCCCTAGCCTTCTCCAAAACTTTCTCCACAAGTTTGTTGGGAACTTCGTTTCTAGATCCGATATAGTAGTCCTTGGGATACCATGTAATATGACGATTTATTTGAAAAACATTTAGACGTTTGGGTATCATCATTTGTCTTGTTGCATGAGATGAAATGCGTCATCTTGGAAAAGTGGTCGACTACCACAAATATAGAATTCTTTGGTTTAACTCTTGTCAGGCATAAAGTAAAGTCCATTGAAAGCTCAACCCATGGTGAAGTAGGGATTGGCAATGGGAGATATAAACCATACGGATGTACTCTCTACTTTGACTTTTTACAAACCAATCACATCTAACAAAATTTGTCGACCTTCATATCGTGGGTTTGGCAAATAGAAGTGTTCCCTAAGCATGTCCAAAATTTTGTTATTTCCAAAGTGACCCATCAAACCCCCTCATGTGCTTCTTGCATATATAACTCCTTAACCGACCACTAGGTATATACATTGTTGCTTGTTCTTAAAGAGAAAACCATCATGCATATAAAAATTGTGATAAAATCCTTTCCCTCTACCTCCATAACATTCCCCTAACTCAAGATCACTTTTATAGCTTCCCTTAATACTCTCGATCCTTAGAATCTTTGCGTCCTTAGTTGATATCAAAACATACCGCCAAGACAAAACATCCGCCATCACATTGTCTTTTTATTTCTTATACTTTATTATGGAAATCCATAGATGAATTCCAACCATTTCACGTGGCTTTTCTTGATATTCGTCTTCCCTTTCAGTTACTTTAAAGTTTCGTGATCAATGTGGATAACAAACTCCTTGGTGAAGAGGTAATATTGCCAAGTCTCCATGGCTCTCACTAGCGTATACAACTCTTTCTTGTAAGTAGGGTAGTTAATCATTGATCGACCAAAGTCTTCATGTTCACGCCTATTGTGGCTCTAAGAAGAGTACTGAGAGTCTTATTAATAACTTCCGTTTGGCCGTCGATTTAGGGATGGCTCATTACAAAAAAGACGAGCTTGGTCCCTAGCCTTCTCCAAAACTTTCTCCACAAGTTTGTTGGGAACTTCGTTTCTAGATCCGATATAGTAGTCCTTGGGATACCATGTAATATGACGATTTATTTGAAAAACATTTAGACGTTTGGGTATCATCATTTGTCTTGTTGCATGAGATGAAATGCGTCATCTTGGAAAAGTGGTCGACTACCACAAATATAGAATTCTTTGGTTTAACTCTTGTCAGGCATAAAGTAAAGTCCATTGAAAGCTCAACCCATGGTGAAGTAGGGATTGGCAATGGGAGATATAAACCATACGGATGTACTCTCTACTTTGACTTTTTACAAACCAATCACATCTAACAAAATTTGTCGACCTTCATATCGTGGGTTTGGCAAATAGAAGTGTTCCCTAAGCATGTCCAAAATTTTCTTGTTTCCAAAGTGACCCATCAAACCCCCTCATGTGCTTCTTGCATATATAACTCCTTAACCGACCACTAGGTATATACATTGTTGCTTGTTCTTAAAGAGAAAACCATCATGCATATAAAAATTGTGATAAAATCCTTTCCCTCTACCTCCATAACATTCCCCTAACTCAAGATCACTTTTATAGCTTCCCTTAATACTCTCGATCCTTAGAATCTTTGCGTCCTTAGTTGATATCAAAATATACCGCCAAGACAAAACATCCGTCATCACATTGTCTTTTTATTTCTTATACTTTATTATGGAAATCCATAGATGAATTCCAACCATTTCACGTGGCTTTTCTTGATATTCGTCTTCCCTTTCAGTTACTTTAAAGTTTCGTGATCAATGTGGATAACAAACTCCTTGGTGAAGAGGTAATATTGCCAAGTCTCCATGGCTCTCACTAGCGTATACAACTCTTTCTTGTAAGTAGGGTTGTTAATCGTTGATCGACCAAAGTCTTCATGTTCACGCCTATCATGGCTCTAAAGAGAGTACCGAGAGTCTTATTAATAACTTCCGTTTGGCCGTCGATTTAGGGATGGCACATTTAGAAAAGACGACCTTGATCCCTAGCCTTCTCCAAAGCTTCCTCCAAAAGTTTATTGGGAACTTCGTGTCTCGATCCGAAATAATAGTCCTTGGGATACAATGTAATTTGACGATTTATTTGAAAAACAGTTAGATGTTTGGGTATCATCATTTGTCTTGTTGCATGAGATGAAATGCGTCATTTTGGAAAAGTGGTCGACTACCATAAATGTAGAATTCTTTTGTTTAACTCTTGTCAGGCCTAAAGTAAAGTACATTGAAAGCTCAACCCATGGTGAAGTACGGATTGGCAATGGGAGATATAAACCATACGGATGTACTCTCTACTTTGCCTTTTTACAAACCAATCATTTCTAACAAAATTTGTCGACCTTCATATCGTGGGATTGACAAATAGAAGTGTTCCCTAAGCATGTCCAAAATTTTCTTGTTTCCAAAGTGACCCATCAAACCCCCTCATGTGCTTCTTGCATATATAACTCTTTAATCGACCACTAGGTAAATACATTGTTGCTTGTTCTTAAAGAGAAAACCATCATGCATATAGAATTTGTGATAAAATCCTTTCCCTCTTCGTCCATAACAATTCCCTAACTCTAAATCACTTTTATAGCTTCCCTTAATACTCTCGAACCCTAGAATCTTTGCGTCCTTAGTTGATATCAAAACATACCGCCAAGACAAAACATCCACCACCACATTGTCTTTTTATTTCTTATACTTTATTATGGAAATGCATAGATGAATTCCAACCATTTCACGTGGCTTTTCTTGATATTCGTCTTCCCTTTCAGTTACTTTAAAGTTTCGTGATCAATGTGGATAACAAACTCCTTGGTGAAGAGGTAATATTGCCAAGTCTCCATGGCTCTCACTAGCGTATACAACTCTTTCTTGTAAGTAGGGTTGTTAATCGTTGATCGACCAAAGTCTTCATGTTCACGCCTATCATGGCTCTAAAGAGAGTACCGAGAGTCTTATTAATAACTTCCGTTTGGCCGTCGATTTAGGGATGGCACATTTAGAAAAGACGACCTTGATCCCTAGCCTTCTCCAAAGCTTCCTCCAAAAGTTTATTGGGAACTTCGTGTCTCGATCCGAAATAATAGTCCTTGGGATACAATGTATTTTGACGATTTATTTGAAAAACAGTTAGATGTTTGGGTATCATCATTTGTCTTGTTGCATGAGATGAAATGCGTCATTTTGGAAAAGTGGTCGACTACCATAAATGTAGAATTCTTTTGTTTAACTCTTGTCAGGCCTAAAGTAAAGTACATTGAAAGCTCAACCCATGGTGAAGTACGGATTGGCAATGGGAGATATAAACCATACGGATGTACTCTCTACTTTGCCTTTTTACAAACCAATCATTTCTAACAAAATTTGTCGACCTTCATATCGTGGGATTGACAAATAGAAGTGTTCCCTAAGCATGTCCAAAATTTTCTTGTTTCCAAAGTGACCCATCAAACCCCCTCATGTGCTTCTTGCATATATAACTCTTTAATCGACCACTAGGTAAATACATTGTTGCTTGTTCTTAAAGAGAAAACCATCATGCATATAGAATTTGTGATAAAATCCTTTCCCTCTTCGTCCATAACAATTCCCTAACTCTAGATCACTTTTATAGCTTCCCTTAATACTCTCGAACCCTAGAATCTTTGCGTCCTTAGTTGATATCAAAACATATCGCCAAGACAAAACATCCACCACCACATTGTCTTTTTATTTCTTATACTTTATTATGGAAATGCATAGATGAATTCCAACCATTTCACATGTCTTTTCTTGATATTCTTCTTGCCTCTCAGTTACTTTAAAGTTTCGTGATCAATGTGGATAACACATTCCTTGGTGAAGAGGTAATATTGCCAAGTCTCCATGGCATTCAGTAGCGTATACAACTCTTTATTGTAAGTAGGGTAGTTAATCGTTGATCGACCAAAGTCTTCATGTTCACGCCTATTGTGGCTCTAAGAAGAGTACTGAGAGTCTTATTAATAACTTCCGTTTGGCCGTCGATTTAGGGATGGCACATTCAGAAAAGACGACCTTGGTCCCTAGCCTTCTCCAAAACTTCCTCCAAAAGTTTATTGGGAACCTCGTGTCTCGATCCGACATAATAGTCCTTGGGATACAATGTAATTTGACGATTTATTTGAAAAAATGTTAGACGTTTGGGTATCATCATTTGTCTTGTTGCATGAGATGAAATGCGTCATTTTGGAAAAGTGGTCGACTACCATAAATATTGAATTCTTTTGTTTAACTCTTGTCAGGCCTAAAGTAAAGTCCATTGAAAGCTCAACCCATGGTGAAGTAGGGATTGGCAATGGGAGATATAAACCATACGGATGTACTCTCGACTTTTCGGTGTTACAAACCAAACACTTCTCACAAAATTTGTCAACCTTCATATCGTGGGATTGACAAATAGAAGTGTTCCCTAAGCATGTCCAAAATTTTCTTGTTTCCAAAGTGACCCATCAAACCCCCTCATGTGCTTTTTGCATATATAACTCTTTAATCGACCACTAGGTAAATACATTGTTGCTTGTTCTTAAAGAGAAAACCATCATGCATATAGAATTTGTGATAAAATCCTTTCCCTCTTCGTCCATAACATTTCCCTAACTCTAGATCACTTTTATAGCTTCCCTTAATACTCTCGAACCCTAGAATCTTTGCGTCCTTAGTTGATATCAAAACATACCGCCAAGACAAAACATCCACCACCACATTGTCTTTTTATTTCTTATACTTTATTATGGAAATGCATAGATGAATTCCAACCATTTCACATGTCTTTTCTTGATATTCTTCTTGCCTCTCAGTTACTTTAAAGTTTCGTGATCAATGTGGATAACACATTCCTTGGTGAAGAGGTAATATTGCCAAGTCTCCATGGCTTTCAGTAGTGTATACAACTCTTTATTGTAAGTAGGGTAGTTAATCGTTGATCGACCAAAGTCTTCATGTTCACGCCTATTGTGGCTCTAAGAAGAGTACTGAGAGTCTTATTAATAACTTATGTTTGGCCGTCGATTTAGGGATGGCACATTCAGAAAAGACGACCTTGGTCCCTAGCCTTCTCCAAAACTTCCTCCAAAAGTTTATTGGGAACCTCGTGTCTCGATCCGACATAATAGTCCTTGGGATACAATGTAATTTGACGATTTATTTGAAAAACAGTTAGACGTTTGGGTATCATCATTTGTCTTGTTGCATGAGATGAAATGCGTCATTTTGGAAAAGTGGTCGACTACCATAAATATTGAATTCTTTTGTTTAACTCTTGTCAGGCCTAAAGTAAAGTCCATTGAAAGCTCAACCCATGGTGAAGTAGGGATTGGCAATGGGAGATATAAACCATACGGATGTACTCTCGACTTTTCGGTGTTACAAACCAAACACTTCTCACAAAATTTGTCAACCTTCATATCGTGGGATTGACAAATAGAAGTGTTCCCTAAGCATGTCCAAAATTTTCTTGTTTCCAAAGTGACCCATCAAACCCCCTCATGTGCTTCTTGCATATATAACTCTTTAATCGATCACTAGGTAAATACATTGTTGCTTGTTCTTAAAGAGAAAACCATCATGCATATAGAATTTGTGATAAAATCCTTTCCCTCTTCGTCCATAACATTTCCCTAACTCTAGATCACTTTTATAGCTTCCCTTAATACTCTCGAACCCTAGAATCTTTGCGTCCTTAGTTGATATCAAAACATACCGCCAAGACAAAACATCCGCCACCACATTGTCTTTTTATTTCTTATACTTTATTATGGAAATGCATAGATGAATTCCAACCATTTCACATGTCTTTTCTTGATATTCTTCTTGCCTCTCAGTTACTTTAAAGTTTCGTGATCAATGTGGATAACACATTCCTTGGTGAAGAGGTAATATTGCCAAGTCTCCATGGCTTTCACTAGCGTATACAACTCTTTATTGTAAGTAGGGTAGTTAATCGTTGATCGACCAAAGTCTTAATGTTCACGCTTATTGTGGCTCTAAGAAGAGTACTGAGAGTCTTATTAATAACTTCCGTTTGGCCGTCGATTCAGGGATGGCTCATTACAGAAAAGACGAGCTTGGTCCCTAGCCTTCTCCAAAACTTCCTCCAAAAGTTAGTTGGGAACTTCGTGCCTAGATCCGACATAATAGTCCTTGGGATACCATGTAATATGACGATTTATTTGAAAAACAGTTAGACGTTTGGGTATCATCATTTGTCTTGTTGCATGAGATGAAATGTGTCATCTTGGAAAAGTGGTTGACTACCACAAATATAGAATTCTTTGGTTTAACTCTTGGTAGCCCTAAAACAAAGTCCATTGAAAGCTCAACCCATGGTGAAGTAGGGCTTGGCAATGGGTTGGCAATGGGAGATATAAACCAAACAGATGTACTCTCGACTTTTCGGTGTTACAAACCAAACACTTCTCACAAAATTTGTCAACCTCACATCGTAGGTTTGGCAAATAGAAGTGTTCCCTAAGCATGTCCAAAATTTTCTTGTTTCCAAAGTGACCCATCAAACCCCCTCATGTGCTTCTTGCATATATATCTCCTTAATCGACCACTAGGTAAATACATTGTTGCTTGTTCTTAAAGAGAAAACCATCATGCATATAGAATTTGTGATAAAATCCTTTCCCTCTTCGTCCATAACATTTCCCTAACTCTAGATCACTTTTATAGCTTCCCTTAATACTCTCGAACCCTAGAATCTTTACGTCCTTAGTTGATATCAAAACATACCGCCAAGACAAAACATCCACCACCACATTGTCTTTTTATTTCTTATACTTTATTATGGAAATGCATAGATGAATTCCAACCATTTCACATGTCTTTTCTTGATATTCTTCTTGCCTCTCAGTTACTTTAAAGTTTCGTGATCAATGTGGATAACACATTCCTTGGTGAAGAGGTAATATTGCCAAGTCTCCATGGCTTTCACTAGCGTATACAACTCTTTATTGTAAGTAGGGTAGTTAATCGTTGATCGACCAAAGTCTTCATGTTCACGCCTATTGTGGCTCTAAGAAGAGTACTGATAGTCTTATTAATAACTTCCGTTTGGCCGTCGATTTAGGGATGGCTCATTACAGAAAAGACGAGCTTGGTCCCTAGCCTTCTCCAAAACTTCCTCCAAAAGTTTGTTGGGAACTTCGTGTCTAGATCCGACATAATAGTCCTTGGGATACCATGTAATATGACAATTTATTTGAAAAACAGTTAGACGTTTGGGTATCATCATTTGTCTTGTTGCATGAGATGAAATGCGTCATCTTGGAAAAGTGGTCGACTACCACAAATACAGAATTCTTTGGTTTAACTCTTGGCAACCCTTAAATAAAGTCAATTGAAAGCTCAACCCATGGTGAAGTAGGGATTGGCAATGGGTTGGCAATGGGAGATATAAACCAAACAGATGTACTCTCGACTTTTCGGTGTTACAAACCAAACACTTCTCACAAAATTTGTCAACCTCACATCGTAGGTTTGGCAAATAGGAGTGTTCCCTAAGCATGTCCAAAATTTTCTTGTTTCCAAAGTGACCCATCAAACCCCCTCATGTGCTTCTTGCATATATAACTCTTTAATCGACCACTAGGTAAATACATTGTTGCTTGTTCTTAAAGAGAAAACCATCATGCATATAGAATTTGTGATAAAATCCTTTCCCTTATCCTCCATAACATTTCCCTAACTCTAGATCACTTTTATAGCTTCCCTTAATACTCTCGAACCCTAGAATCTTTGCGTCCTTAGTTGATATCAAAACAAACAGCTAAGACAAAACATCTGCCACCACACTGTCTTTCCATTTCTCATACTTTAATATGGAAATGCATAGATGAATTCCAACAATTTCACATGTCTTTTCTTGATACTCTTCTTCCCTCTAAGTTACTTTAAAGTTTCGTGATCAATGTGGATAACACATTCCTTGGTGAAGAGGTAATATTGCCAAGTCTCCATGGCTTTCACTAGCGTATACAACTCTTTATTGTAAGTAGGGTAGTTAATCGTTGATCGACCAAAGTCTTCATGTTCACGCCTATTGTGGCTCTAAGAAGAGTACTGAGAGTCCTATTAATAACTTCCGTTTGGCCGTCGATTTAGGGATGGCTCATTACTGAAAAGACGAGCTTGGTCCCTAGCCTTCTCGAAAACTTCCTCCAACAGTTTGTTGGGAACTTCGTGTCTAGATCCGACATAATAGTCCTTGGGATACCATGTAATATGACGATTTATTTGAAAAACAGTTAGACGTTTGGGTATCATCATTTGTCTTGTTGCATGAGATGAAATGCGTCATCTTGGAAAAGTGGTCGACTACCACAAATATAGAATTCTTTGGTTTAACTCTTGGCAGCCCTAAAATAAAGTCCATTGAAAGCTCAACCCATGGTGAAGTAGGGATTGGCAATGGGTAGGCAATGGGAGATATAAACAATACAGATGTACTCTCGACTTTTCCTTGTTACAAACCAAATACTTCTCACAAAATTTGTCAACCTCACATCGTAGGTTTGGCAAATAGAAGTGTTCCCTAAGCAGGTCCAAAATTTTCTTGTTTCCAAAGTGACCCATCAAACCGCCTCATGTGCTTCTTGCATATATAACTCCTTAATCGACCACTAGTGAAATACATTGTTGCTTGTTCTTATAGAGAAAACCATAATGCATATAAAACTTGTGATACAATCCTTTCCCTCTTCCTCCATAACATTCCCCTAACTCTAAATCACTTTTATAGCTTCCCTTAATACTCTCGAACCCTAGAATCTTTGCGTCCTTAGTTGATATCAAAACATACCGCCAAGACAAAACATCCGCCACCACATTGTCTTTTTATTTCTTATACTTTATTATGGAAATGCATAGATGAATTCCAACCATTTCACGTGTCTTTTCTTGATATTCGTCTTGCCTCTCAGTTACTTTAAAGTTTCGTGAACAATGTGGATCACTCATTCCTTGGTGAACATGTAATATTGCCAAGTCTCCATGGCTTTCAGTAGCGTATACAACTCTTTATTGTAAGTAGGGTAGTTAATCGTTGATCGACCAAAGTCTTCATGTTCACGCCTATTGTGGCTCTAAGAAGAGTACTGAGAGTCTTATTAATAACTTCCGTTTGGCCGTTGATTTAGGGATGGCACATTCAGAAAAGACGACCTTGGTCCTTAGCCTTCTCCAAAACTTCCTCCAAAAGTTTATTGGGAACCTCGTGTCTCGATCCGACATAATAGTCCTTGGGATACAATGTAATTTGACGATTTATTTGAAAAACAGTTAGACGTTTGGGTATCATCATTTATCTTGTTGCATGAGATGAAATGCGTCATTTTGGAAAAGTGGTCGACTACCATAAATATTGAATTCTTTTGTTTAACTCTTGTCAGGCCTAAAGTAAAGTCCATTGAAAGCTCAACCCATGGTGAAGTAGGGATTGGCAATGGGAGATATAAACCAAACAGATGTACTCTCGACTTTTTGGTGTTACAAACCAAACACTTCTCACAAAATTTGTCAACCTCACATCGTAGGTTTGGCAAATAGAAGTGTTCCCTAAGCATGTCCAAAATTTTCTTGTTTCCAAAGTGACCCATCAAACCCCCTCATGTGCTTCTTGCATATATAACTCTTTAATCGACCACTAGGTAAATACATTGTTGCTTGTTCTTAAAGAGAAAACCATTATGCATATAGAATTTGTGATAAAATCCTTTCCCTTATCCTCCATAACATTTTCCTAACTCTAGATCACTTTTATAGCTTCCCTTAATACTCTCGAACCCTAGAATCTTTGCGTCCTTAGTTGATATCAAAACAAACAGCTAAGACAAAACATCTGCCACCACACTGTCTTTCCATTTCTCATACTTTAATATGGAAATGCATAGATGAATTCCAACAATTTCACGTGTCATTTCTTGATACTCTTCTTGCCTCTCAGTTACTTTAAAGTTTCGTGATCAATGTGGATAACACATTCCTTGGTGAAGAGGTAATATTGCCAAGTCTCCATGGCTTTCACTAGCGTATATAACTCTTTATTGTAAGTAGGGTAGTTAATCGTTGATCGACCAAAGTCTTCATGTTCACGCCTATTGTGGCTCTAAGAAGAGTACTGAGAGTCTTATTAATAACTTCCGTTTGGCCGTCGATTTAGGGATGGCTCATTACAGAAAAGACGAGCTTGGTCCCTAGCCTTCTCCAAAACTTCCTCCAAAAGTTTGTTGGGAACTTCGTGTCTAGATCCGACATAATAGTCCTTGGGATACCATGTAATATGACGATTTATTTGAAAAACAGTTAGACGTTTGGGTATCATCATTTGTCTTGTTGCATGAGATGAAATGCGTCATCTTGGAAAAGTGGTCGACTACCACAAATATAGAATTCTTTGGTTTAACTCTTGGCAACCCTTAAATAAAGTCAATTGAAAGCTCAACCCATGGTGAAGTAGGGATTGGCAATGGGTAGGCAATGGGAGATATAAACAATACAGATGTACTCTCGACTTTTCCTTGTTACAAACCAAATACTTCTCACAAAATTTGTCAACCTCACATCGTAGGTTTGGCAAATAGAAGTGTTCCCTAAGCATGTCCAAAATTTTCTTGTTTCCAAAGTGACCCATCAAACCCCCGCATGTGCTTCTTGCATATATATCTCCTCAATCGACCACTAGGTAAATAATATTGTTGCTTGTTCTTAAAGAGAAAACCATCATGCATATAGAACTTGTGATAAAATCCTTTCCCTCATCCTCCATAACATTCCCCTAACTCTAGATCACTTTTATAGCTTCCCTTAATACTCTCGAACCCTAGAATCTTTGCATCCTTAGTTGATATCAAAACAAACCGCTAAGACAAAACATCTGCCACCACATTGTCTTTTTATTTCTTATACTTTATTATGGAAATGCATAGATGAATTCCAACCATTTCACGTGTCTTTTCTTGATATTCGTCTTGCCTCTCAGTTACTTTAAAGTTTCGTGAACAATGTGGATCACTCATTCCTTGGTGAACATGTAATATTGCCAAGTCTCCATGGCTTTCAGTAGCGTGTACAACTCTTTATTATAAGTAGGGTAGTTCATCGTTGATCGACCAAAGTCTTCATGTTCACGCCTATTGTGGCTCTAAGAAGAGTACTAAGAGTCTTATTAATAACTTCCGTTTGGCCGTCGATTTAGGGATGGCACATTCAGAAAAGACGACCTTGGTCCCTAGCCTTCTCCAAAACTTCCTCCAAAAGTTTGTTGGGAATTTCGTGCCTAGATCCGACATAATAGTCCTTGGGATACCATGTAATATGACAATTTATTTGAAAAAGAGTTAGACGTTTGGGTATCATCATTTGTCTTGTTGCATGAGATGAAATGCGTCATCTTGGAAAAGTGGTCGACTACCACAAATATAGAATTCTTTGGTTTAACTCTTGGCAACCCTTAAATAAAGTCCATTGAAAGCTCAACCCATGGTGAAGTAGGGATTGGCAATGGGTTGGCAATGGGAGATATAAACCAAACAGATGTACTCTCGACTTTTCGGTGTTACAAACCAAACACTTCTCACAAAATTTGTCAACCTCACATCGTAGGTTTGGCAAATAGGAGTGTTCCCTAAGCATGTCCAAAATTTTCTTGTTTCCAAAGTGACCCATCAAACCCCCTCATGTGCTTCTTGCATATATAACTCTTTAATCGACCACTAGGTAAATACATTAATGCTTGTTCTTAAAGAGAAAACCATCATGCATATAGAATTTGTGATAAAATCCTTTCCCTTATCCTCCATAACATTTCCCTAACTCTAGATCACTTTTATAGCTTCCCTTAATACTCTCGAACCCTAGAATCTTTGTGTCCTTAGTTGATATCAAAACAAACAGCTAAGACAAAACATCTGCCACCACACTGTCTTTCCATTTCTCATACTTTAATATGGAAATGCATAGATGAATTCCAACAATTTCACGTGTCTTTTCTTGATACTCTTCTTCCCTCTAAGTTACTTTAAAGTTTCGTGATCAATGTGGATAACACATTCCTTGGTGAAGAGGTAATATTGCCAAGTCTCCATGGCTTTCACTAGCGTATACAACTCTTTATTGTAAGTAGGGTAGTTAATCGTTGATCGACCAAAGTCTTCATGTTCACGCCTATTATGGCTCTAAGAAGAGTACTGAGAGTCTTATTAATAACTTCCGTTTGGCCGTCGATTTAGGGATGGCTCATTACAGAAAAGACGAGCTTGGTCCCTAGCCTTCTCCAAAACTTCCTCCAAAAGTTTGTTGGGAACTTCGTGCCTAGATCCGACATAATAGTCCTTGGGATACCATGTAATATGACAATTTATTTGAAAAAGAGTTAGACGTTTGGGTATCATCATTTGTCTTGTTGCATGAGATGAAATGCGTCATCTTGGAAAAGTGGTTGACTACCACAAATATAGAATTCTTTGGTTTAACTCTTGGTAGCCCTAAAACAAAGTCCATTGAAAGCTCAACCCATGGTGAAGTAGGGCTTGGCAATGGGTTGGCAATGGGAGATATAAACCAAACAGATGTACTCTCGACTTTTCGGTGTTACAAACCAAACACTTCTCACAAAATTTGTCAACCTCACATCGTAGGTTTGGCAAATAGAAGTGTTCCCTAAGCATGTCCAAAATTTTCTTGTTTCCAAAGTGACCCATCAAACCCCCTCATGTGCTTCTTGCATATATATCTCCTTAATCGACCACTAGGTAAATACATTGTTGCTTGTTCTTAAAGAGAAAACCATCATGCATATAGAATTTGTGATAAAATCCTTTCCCTCTTCGTCCATAACATTTCCCTAACTCTAGATCACTTTTATAGCTTCCCTTAATACTCTCGAACCCTAGAATCTTTACGTCCTTAGTTGATATCAAAACATACCGCCAAGACAAAACATCCACCACCACATTGTCTTTTTATTTCTTATACTTTATTATGGAAATGCATAGATGAATTCCAACCATTTCACATGTCTTTTCTTGATATTCTTCTTGCCTCTCAGTTACTTTAAAGTTTCGTGATCAATGTGGATAACACATTCCTTGGTGAAGAGGTAATATTGCCAAGTCTCCATGGCTTTCACTAGCGTATACAACTCTTTATTGTAAGTAGGGTAGTTAATCGTTGATCGACCAAAGTCTTCATGTTCACGCCTATTGTGGCTCTAAGAAGAGTACTGATAGTCTTATTAATAACTTCCGTTTGGCCGTCGATTTAGGGATGGCTCATTACAGAAAAGACGAGCTTGGTCCCTAGCCTTCTCCAAAACTTCCTCCAAAAGTTTGTTGGGAACTTCGTGTCTAGATCCGACATAATAGTCCTTGGGATACCATGTAATATGACAATTTATTTGAAAAACAGTTAGACGTTTGGGTATCATCATTTGTCTTGTTGCATGAGATGAAATGCGTCATCTTGGAAAAGTGGTCGACTACCACAAATATAGAATTCTTTGGTTTAACTCTTGGCAACCCTTAAATAAAGTCAATTGAAAGCTCAACCCATGGTGAAGTAGGGATTGGCAATGGGTTGGCAATGGGAGATATAAACCAAACAGATGTACTCTCGACTTTTCGGTGTTACAAACCAAACACTTCTCACAAAATTTGTCAACCTCACATCGTAGGTTTGGCAAATAGGAGTGTTCCCTAAGCATGTCCAAAATTTTCTTGTTTCCAAAGTGACCCATCAAACCCCCTCATGTGCTTCTTGCATATATAACTCTTTAATCGACCACTAGGTAAATACATTGTTGCTTGTTCTTAAAGAGAAAACCATCATGCATATAGAATTTGTGATAAAATCCTTTCCCTTATCCTCCATAACATTTCCCTAACTCTAGATCACTTTTATAGCTTCCCTTAATACTCTCGAACCCTAGAATCTTTGCGTCCTTAGTTGATATCAAAACAAACAGCTAAGACAAAACATCTGCCACCACACTGTCTTTCCATTTCTCATACTTTAATATGGAAATGCATAGATGAATTCCAACAATTTCACATGTCTTTTCTTGATACTCTTCTTCCCTCTAAGTTACTTTAAAGTTTCGTGATCAATGTGGATAACACATTCCTTGGTGAAGAGGTAATATTGCCAAGTCTCCATGGCTTTCACTAGCGTATACAACTCTTTATTGTAAGTAGGGTAGTTAATCGTTGATCGACCAAAGTCTTCATGTTCACGCCTATTGTGGCTCTAAGAAGAGTACTGAGAGTCCTATTAATAACTTCCGTTTGGCCGTCGATTTAGGGATGGCTCATTACTGAAAAGACGAGCTTGGTCCCTAGCCTTCTCGAAAACTTCCTCCAACAGTTTGTTGGGAACTTCGTGTCTAGATCCGACATAATAGTCCTTGGGATACCATGTAATATGACGATTTATTTGAAAAACAGTTAGACGTTTGGGTATCATCATTTGTCTTGTTGCATGAGATGAAATGCGTCATCTTGGAAAAGTGGTCGACTACCACAAATATAGAATTCTTTGGTTTAACTCTTGGCAGCCCTAAAATAAAGTCCATTGAAAGCTCAACCCATGGTGAAGTAGGGATTGGCAATGGGTAGGCAATGGGAGATATAAACAATACAGATGTACTCTCGACTTTTCCTTGTTACAAACCAAATACTTCTCACAAAATTTGTCAACCTCACATCGTAGGTTTGGCAAATAGAAGTGTTCCCTAAGCAGGTCCAAAATTTTCTTGTTTCCAAAGTGACCCATCAAACCGCCTCATGTGCTTCTTGCATATATAACTCCTTAATCGACCACTAGTGAAATACATTGTTGCTTGTTCTTATAGAGAAAACCATAATGCATATAAAACTTGTGATACAATCCTTTCCCTCTTCCTCCATAACATTCCCCTAACTCTAAATCACTTTTATAGCTTCCCTTAATACTCTCGAACCCTAGAATCTTTGCGTCCTTAGTTGATATCAAAACATACCGCCAAGACAAAACATCCGCCACCACATTGTCTTTTTATTTCTTATACTTTATTATGGAAATGCATAGATGAATTCCAACCATTTCACGTGTCTTTTCTTGATATTCGTCTTGCCTCTCAGTTACTTTAAAGTTTCGTGAACAATGTGGATCACTCATTCCTTGGTGAACATGTAATATTGCCAAGTCTCCATGGCTTTCAGTAGCGTATACAACTCTTTATTGTAAGTAGGGTAGTTAATCGTTGATCGACCAAAGTCTTCATGTTCACGCCTATTGTGGCTCTAAGAAGAGTACTGAGAGTCTTATTAATAACTTCCGTTTGGCCGTTGATTTAGGGATGGCACATTCAGAAAAGACGACCTTGGTCCTTAGCCTTCTCCAAAACTTCCTCCAAAAGTTTATTGGGAACCTCGTGTCTCGATCCGACATAATAGTCCTTGGGATACAATGTAATTTGACGATTTATTTGAAAAACAGTTAGACGTTTGGGTATCATCATTTATCTTGTTGCATGAGATGAAATGCGTCATTTTGGAAAAGTGGTCGACTACCATAAATATTGAATTCTTTTGTTTAACTCTTGTCAGGCCTAAAGTAAAGTCCATTGAAAGCTCAACCCATGGTGAAGTAGGGATTGGCAATGGGAGATATAAACCAAACAGATGTACTCTCGACTTTTTGGTGTTACAAACCAAACACTTCTCACAAAATTTGTCAACCTCACATCGTAGGTTTGGCAAATAGAAGTGTTCCCTAAGCATGTCCAAAATTTTCTTGTTTCCAAAGTGACCCATCAAACCCCCTCATGTGCTTCTTGCATATATAACTCTTTAATCGACCACTAGGTAAATACATTGTTGCTTGTTCTTAAAGAGAAAACCATTATGCATATAGAATTTGTGATAAAATCCTTTCCCTTATCCTCCATAACATTTTCCTAACTCTAGATCACTTTTATAGCTTCCCTTAATACTCTCGAACCCTAGAATCTTTGCGTCCTTAGTTGATATCAAAACAAACAGCTAAGACAAAACATCTGCCACCACACTGTCTTTCCATTTCTCATACTTTAATATGGAAATGCATAGATGAATTCCAACAATTTCACGTGTCATTTCTTGATACTCTTCTTGCCTCTCAGTTACTTTAAAGTTTCGTGATCAATGTGGATAACACATTCCTTGGTGAAGAGGTAATATTGCCAAGTCTCCATGGCTTTCACTAGCGTATACAACTCTTTATTGTAAGTAGGGTAGTTAATCGTTGATCGACCAAAGTCTTCATGTTCACGCCTATTGTGGCTCTAAGAAGAGTACTGAGAGTCTTATTAATAACTTCCGTTTGGCCGTCGATTTAGGGATGGCTCATTACAGAAAAGACGAGCTTGGTCCCTAGCCTTCTCCAAAACTTCCTCCAAAAGTTTGTTGGGAACTTCGTGTCTAGATCCGACATAATAGTCCTTGGGATACCATGTAATATGACGATTTATTTGAAAAACAGTTAGACGTTTGGGTATCATCATTTGTCTTGTTGCATGAGATGAAATGCGTCATCTTGGAAAAGTGGTCGACTACCACAAATATAGAATTCTTTGGTTTAACTCTTGGCAACCCTTAAATAAAGTCAATTGAAAGCTCAACCCATGGTGAAGTAGGGATTGGCAATGGGTAGGCAATGGGAGATATAAACAATACAGATGTACTCTCGACTTTTCCTTGTTACAAACCAAATACTTCTCACAAAATTTGTCAACCTCACATCGTAGGTTTGGCAAATAGAAGTGTTCCCTAAGCATGTCCAAAATTTTCTTGTTTCCAAAGTGACCCATCAAACCCCCGCATGTGCTTCTTGCATATATATCTCCTCAATCGACCACTAGGTAAATAATATTGTTGCTTGTTCTTAAAGAGAAAACCATCATGCATATAGAACTTGTGATAAAATCCTTTCCCTCATCCTCCATAACATTCCCCTAACTCTAGATCACTTTTATAGCTTCCCTTAATACTCTCGAACCCTAGAATCTTTGCATCCTTAGTTGATATCAAAACAAACCGCTAAGACAAAACATCTGCCACCACATTGTCTTTTTATTTCTTATACTTTATTATGGAAATGCATAGATGAATTCCAACCATTTCACGTGTCTTTTCTTGATATTCGTCTTGCCTCTCAGTTACTTTAAAGTTTCGTGAACAATGTGGATCACTCATTCCTTGGTGAACATGTAATATTGCCAAGTCTCCATGGCTTTCAGTAGCGTGTACAACTCTTTATTATAAGTAGGGTAGTTCATCGTTGATCGACCAAAGTCTTCATGTTCACGCCTATTGTGGCTCTAAGAAGAGTACTAAGAGTCTTATTAATAACTTCCGTTTGGCCGTCGATTTAGGGATGGCACATTCAGAAAAGACGACCTTGGTCCCTAGCCTTCTCCAAAACTTCCTCCAAAAGTTTGTTGGGAATTTCGTGCCTAGATCCGACATAATAGTCCTTGGGATACCATGTAATATGACAATTTATTTGAAAAAGAGTTAGACGTTTGGGTATCATCATTTGTCTTGTTGCATGAGATGAAATGCGTCATCTTGGAAAAGTGGTCGACTACCACAAATATAGAATTCTTTGGTTTAACTCTTGGCAACCCTTAAATAAAGTCCATTGAAAGCTCAACCCATGGTGAAGTAGGGATTGGCAATGGGTTGGCAATGGGAGATATAAACCAAACAGATGTACTCTCGACTTTTCGGTGTTACAAACCAAACACTTCTCACAAAATTTGTCAACCTCACATCGTAGGTTTGGCAAATAGGAGTGTTCCCTAAGCATGTCCAAAATTTTCTTGTTTCCAAAGTGACCCATCAAACCCCCTCATGTGCTTCTTGCATATATAACTCTTTAATCGACCACTAGGTAAATACATTAATGCTTGTTCTTAAAGAGAAAACCATCATGCATATAGAATTTGTGATAAAATCCTTTCCCTTATCCTCCATAACATTTCCCTAACTCTAGATCACTTTTATAGCTTCCCTTAATACTCTCGAACCCTAGAATCTTTGTGTCCTTAGTTGATATCAAAACAAACAGCTAAGACAAAACATCTGCCACCACACTGTCTTTCCATTTCTCATACTTTAATATGGAAATGCATAGATGAATTCCAACAATTTCACGTGTCTTTTCTTGATACTCTTCTTCCCTCTAAGTTACTTTAAAGTTTCGTGATCAATGTGGATAACACATTCCTTGGTGAAGAGGTAATATTGCCAAGTCTCCATGGCTTTCACTAGCGTATACAACTCTTTATTGTAAGTAGGGTAGTTAATCGTTGATCGACCAAAGTCTTCATGTTCACGCCTATTATGGCTCTAAGAAGAGTACTGAGAGTCTTATTAATAACTTCCGTTTGGCCGTCGATTTAGGGATGGCTCATTACAGAAAAGACGAGCTTGGTCCCTAGCCTTCTCCAAAACTTCCTCCAAAAGTTTGTTGGGAACTTCGTGCCTAGATCCGACATAATAGTCCTTGGGATACCATGTAATATGACAATTTATTTGAAAAAGAGTTAGACGTTTGGGTATCATCATTTGTCTTGTTGCATGAGATGAAATGCGTCATCTTGGAAAAGTGGTCGACTACCACAAATATAGAATTCTTTGGTTTAACTCTTGGCAACCCTTAAATAAAGTCCATTGAAAGCTCAACCCATGGTGAAGTAGGGATTGGCAATGGGTTGGCAATGGGAGATATAAACCAAACAGATGTACTCTCGACTTTTCGGTGTTACAAACCAAACACTTCTCACAAAATTTGTCAACCTCACATCGTAGGTTTGGCAAATAGGAGTGTTCCCTAAGCATGTCCAAAATTTTCTTGTTTCCAAAGTGACCCATCAAACCCCCTCATGTGCTTCTTGCATATATAACTCTTTAATCGACCACTAGGTAAATACATTAATGCTTGTTCTTAAAGAGAAAACCATCATGCATATAGAATTTGTGATAAAATCCTTTCCCTTATCCTCCATAACATTTCCCTAACTCTAGATCACTTTTATAGCTTCCCTTAATACTCTCGAACCCTAGAATCTTTGTGTCCTTAGTTGATATCAAAACAAACAGCTAAGACAAAACATCTGCCACCACACTGTCTTTCCATTTCTCATACTTTAATATGGAAATGCATAGATGAATTCCAACAATTTCACGTGTCTTTTCTTGATACTCTTCTTCCCTCTAAGTTACTTTAAAGTTTCGTGATCAATGTGGATAACACATTCCTTGGTGAAGAGGTAATATTGCCAAGTCTCCATGGCTTTCACTAGCGTATACAACTCTTTATTGTAAGTAGGGTAGTTAATCGTTGATCGACCAAAGTCTTCATGTTCACGCCTATTGTGGCTCTAAGAAGAGAACTGAGAGTCCTATTAATAACTTCCGTTTGGCCGTCAATTTAGGGATGGCTCATTACTGAAAAGAGGAGCTTGGTCCCTAGCCTTCTCCAAAACTTCCTCCAAAAGTTTGTTGGGAACTTCGTGTCTAGATCCGACATAATAGTCCTTGGGATACCATGTAATATGACGATTTGTTTGAAAAACAGTTAGACGTTTGGGTATCATCATTTGTCTTGTTGCATGAGATGAAATGCGTCATCTTGGAAAAGTGGTCGACTACCACAAATATAGAATTCTTTGGTTTAACTCTTGGCAGCCCTAAAATAAAGTCCATTGAAAGCTCAACCCATGGTGAAGTAGGGATTGGCAATGGGTAGGCAATGGGAGATATAAACCAAACAGATGTACTCTCGACTTTTCGGTGTTACAAACCAAACACTTCTCACAAAATTTGTCAACCTCACATCGTAGGTTTGGCAAATAGGAGTGTTCCCTAAGCATGTCCAAAATTTTCTTATTTCCAAAGTGACCCATCAAACCCCCTCATGTGCTTCTTGCATATATAACTCTTTAATCGACCACTAGGTAAATACATTGTTGCTTGTTCTTAAAGAGAAAACCATCATGCATATAGAATTTGTGATAAAATCCTTTCCCTTATCCTCCATAACATTTCCCTAACTCTAGATCACTTTTATAGCTTCCCTTAATACTCTCGAACCCTAGAATCTTTGCGTCCTTAGTTGATATCAAAACATACCGCCAAGACAAAACATCCGCCACCACATTGTCTTTTTATTTCTTATACTTTATTATGGAAATGCATAGATGAATTCCAACCATTTCACATGTCTTTTCTTGATATTCTTCTTGCCTCTCAGTTACTTTAAAGTTTCGTGATCAATGTGGATAACACATTCCTTGGTGAAGAGGTAATATTGCCAAGTCTCCATGGCTTTCACTAGCGTATACAACTCTTTATTGTAAGTAGGGTAGTTAATCGTTGATCGACCAAAGTCTTAATGTTCACGCTTATTGTGGCTCTAAGAAGAGTACTGAGAGTCTTATTAATAACTTCCGTTTGGCCGTCGATTTAGGGATGGCTCATTACAGAAAAGACGAGCTTGGTCCCTAGCCTTCTCCAAAACTTCCTCCAAAAGTTTGTTGGGAACTTCGTGCCTAGATCCGACATAATAGTCCTTGGGATACCATGTAATATGACGATTTATTTGAAAAACAGTTAGACGTTTTGGTATCATCATTTGTCTTGTTGCATGAGATGAAATGCGTCATCTTGGAAAAGTGGTTGACTACCACAAATATAGAATTCTTTGGTTTAACTCTTGGTAGCCCTAAAACAAAGTCCATTGAAAGCTCAACCCATAGTGAAGTAGGGCTTGGCAATGGGTTGGCAATGGGAGATATAAACCAAACAGATGTACTCTCGACTTTTCGGTGTTACAAACCAAACACTTCTCACAAAATTTGTCAACCTCACATCGTAGGTTTGGCAAATAGGAGTGTTCCCTAAGCATGTCCAAAATTTTCTTATTTCCAAAGTGACCCATCAAACCCCCTCATGTGCTTCTTGCATATATAACTCTTTAATCGACCACTAGGTAAATACATTGTTGCTTGTTCTTAAAGAGAAAACCATCATGCATATAGAATTTGTGATAAAATCCTTTCCCTCTTCGTCCATAACATTTCCCTAACTCTAGATCACTTTTATAGCTTCCCTTAATACTCTCGAACCCTAGAATCTTTGCGTCCTTAGTTGATATCAAAACATACCGCCAAGACAAAACATCCGCCACCACATTGTCTTTTTATTTCTTATACTTTATTATGGAAATGCATAGATGAATTCCAACCATTTCACATGTCTTTTCTTGATATTCTTCTTGCCTCTCAGTTACTTTAAAGTTTCGTGATCAATGTGGATAACACATTCCTTGGTGAAGAGGTAATATTGCCAAGTCTCCATGGCTTTCACTAGCGTATACAACTCTTTATTGTAAGTAGGGTAGTTAATCGTTGATCGACCAAAGTCTTAATGTTCATGCTTATTGTGGCTCTAAGAAGAGTACTGAGAGTCTTATTAATAACTTCCGTTTGGCCGTCGATTTAGGGATGGCTCATTACAGAAAAGACGAGCTTGGTCCCTAGCCTTCTCCAAAACTTCCTCCAAAAGTTTGTTGGGAACTTCGTGCCTAGATCCGACATAATAGTCCTTGGGATACCATGTAATATGACGATTTATTTGAAAAACAGTTAGACGTTTGGGTATCATCATTTGTCTTGTTGCATGAGATGAAATGCGTCATCTTGGAAAAGTGGTTGACTACCACAAATATAGAATTCTTTGGTTTAACTCTTGGTAGCCCTAAAACAAAGTCCATTGAAAGCTCAACCCATAGTGAAGTAGGGCTTGGCAATGGGTTGGCAATGGGAGATATAAACCAAACAGATGTACTCTCGACTTTTCGGTGTTACAAACCAAACACTTCTCACAAAATTTGTCAACCTCACATCGTAGGTTTGGCAAATAGGAGTGTTCCCTAAGCATGTCCAAAATTTTCTTATTTCCAAAGTGACCCATCAAACCCCCTCATGTGCTTCTTGCATATATAACTCTTTAATCGACCACTAGGTAAATACATTGTTGCTTGTTCTTAAAGAGAAAACCATCATGCATATAGAATTTGTGATAAAATCCTTTCCCTCTTCGTCCATAACATTTCCCTAACTCTAGATCACTTTTATAGCTTCCCTTAATACTCTCGAACCCTAGAATCTTTGCGTCCTTAGTTGATATCAAAACATACCGCCAAGACAAAACATCCGCCACCACATTGTCTTTTTATTTCTTATACTTTATTATGGAAATGCATAGATGAATTCCAACCATTTCACATGTCTTTTCTTGATATTCTTCTTGCCTCTCAGTTACTTTAAAGTTTCGTGATCAATGTGGATAACACATTCCTTGGTGAAGAGGTAATATTGCCAAGTCTCCATGGCTTTCACTAGCGTATACAACTCTTTATTGTAAGTAGGGTAGTTAATCGTTGATCGACCAAAGTCTTAATGTTCACGCTTATTGTGGCTCTAAGAAGAGTACTGAGAGTCTTATTAATAACTTCCGTTTGGCCGTCGATTTAGGGATGGCTCATTACAGAAAAGACGAGCTTGGTCCCTAGCCTTCTCCAAAACTTCCTCCAAAAGTTTGTTGGGAACTTCGTGCCTAGATCCGACATAATAGTCCTTGGGATACCATGTAATATGACGATTTATTTGAAAAACAGTTAGACGTTTGGGTATCATCATTTGTCTTGTTGCATGAGATGAAATGCGTCATCTTGGAAAAGTGGTTGACTACCACAAATATAGAATTCTTTGGTTTAACTCTTGGTAGCCCTAAAACAAAGTCCATTGAAAGCTCAACCCATGGTGAAGTAGGGCTTGGCAATGGGTTGGCAATGGGAGATATAAACCAAACAGATGTACTCTCGACTTTTCGGTGTTACAAACCAAACACTTCTCACAAAATTTGTCAACCTTCATATCGTGGGATTGACAAATAGAAGTGTTCCCTAAGGATGTCCAAAATTTTCTTGTTTCCAAAGTGACCCATCAAACCCCCTCATGTGCTTCTTGCATATATAACTCTTTAATCGACCACTAGGTAAATACATTGTTGCTTGTTCTTAAAGAGAAAACCATCATGCATATAAAACTTGTGATAAAATCCTTTCCCTCTTCTTCCATAACATTCCCCTAACTCTAGATCACTTTTATATTTTCCCTTAATACTCTCGAACCCTAGAATCTTTGCGTCCTTAGTTGATATCAAAACATACCGCCAAGACAAAACATCCGCCACCACATTGTCTTTTTATTTCTTATACTTTAATATGGAAATGCATAGATGAATTCCAACAATTTCACGTGTCTTTTCTTGATACTCTTCTTCCCTCTCAGTTACTTTAAAGTTTCGTGATCAATGTGGATAACACATTCCTTGGTGAAGAGGTAATATTGCCAAGTCTCCATGGCTTTCACTAGCGTATACAACTCTTTATTGCAAGTAGGGTAGTTAATCGTTGATCGACCAAAGTCTTCATGTTCACGCCTATTATGGCTCTAAGAAGAGTACTGAGAGTCTTATTAATAACTTCCGTTTGGCCGTCGATTTAGGGATGGCTCATTACAGAAAAGACGAGCTTGGTCCCTAGCCTTCTCCAAAACTTCCTCCAAAAGTTTGTTGGGAACTTCGTGCCTAGATCCGACATAATAGTCCTTGGGATACCATGTAATATGACAATTTATTTGAAAAAGAGTTAGACGTTTGGGTATCATCATTTGTCTTGTTGCATGAGATGAAATGCGTCATCTTGGAAAAGTGGTCGACTACCACAAATATAGAATTCTTTGGTTTAACTCTTGGCAACCCTTAAATAAAGTCCATTGAAAGCTCAACCCATGGTGAAGTAGGGATTGGCAATGGGTTGGTAATGGGAGATATAAACCAAACAGATGTACTCTCGACTTTTCGGTGTTACAAACCAAACACTTCTCACAAAATTTGTCAACCTCACATCGTAGGTTTGGCAAATAGGAGTGTTCCCTAAGCATGTCCAAAATTTTCTTGTTTCCAAAGTGACCCATCAAACCCCCTCATGTGCTTCTTACATATATAACTCTTTAATCGACCACTAGGTAAATACATTGTTGCTTGTTCTTAAAGAGAAAACCATCATGCATATAGAATTTGTGATAAAATCCTTTCCCTTATCCTCCATAACATTTCCCTAACTCTAGATCACTTTTATAGCTTCCCTTAATACTCTCGAACCCTAGAATCTTTGCGTCCTTAGTTGATATCAAAACAAACAGCTAAGACAAAACATCTGCCACCACACTGTCTTTCCATTTCTCATACTTTAATATGGAAATGCATAGATGAATTCCAACAATTTCACGTGTCTTTTCTTGATACTCTTCTTCCCTCTAAGTTACTTTAAAGTTTCGTGATCAATGTGGATAACACATTCCTTGGTGAAGAGGTAATATTGCCAAGTCTCCATGGCTTTCACTAGCGTATACAACTCTTTATTGTAAGTAGGGTAGTTAATCGTTGATCGCCAAAGTCTTCATGTTCACGCCTATTGTGGCTCTAAGAAGAGAACTGAGAGTCCTATTAATAACTTCCGTTTGGCCGTCGATTTAGGGATGGCTCATTACTGAAAAGAGGAGCTTGGTCCCTAGCCTTCTCCAAAACTTCCTCCAAAAGTTTGTTGGGAACTTCGTGTCTAGATCCGACATAATAGTCCTTGGGATACCATGTAATATGACGATTTGTTTGAAAAACAGTTAGACGTTTGGGTATCATCATTTGTCTTGTTGCATGAGATGAAATGCGTCATCTTGGAAAAGTGGTCGACTACCACAAATATAGAATTCTTTGGTTTAACTCTTGGCAGCCCTAAAATAAAGTCCATTGAAAGCTCAACCCATGGTGAAGTAGGGATTGGCAATGGGTAGGCAATGGGAGATATAAACCAAACAGATGTACTCTCGACTTTTCGGTGTTACAAACCAAACACTTCTCACAAAATTTGTCAACCTCAAATCGTAGGTTTGGCAAATAGGAGTGTTCCCTAAGCATGTCCAAAATTTTCTTATTTCCAAAGTGACCCATCAAACCCCCTCATGTGCTTCTTGCATATATAACTCTTTAATCGACCACTAGGTAAATACATTGTTGCTTGTTCTTAAAGAGAAAACCATCATGCATATAGAATTTGTGATAAAATCCTTTCCCTTATCCTCCATAACATTTCCCTAACTCTAGATCACTTTTATAGCTTCCCTTAATACTCTCGAACCCTAGAATCTTTGCGTCCTTAGTTGATATCAAAACATACCGCCAAGACAAAACATCCGCCACCACATTGTCTTTTTATTTCTTATACTTTATTATGGAAATGCATAGATGAATTCCAACCATTTCACATGTCTTTTCTTGATATTCTTCTTGCCTCTCAGTTACTTTAAAGTTTCGTGATCAATGTGGATAACACATTCCTTGGTGAAGAGGTAATATTGCCAAGTCTCCATGGCTTTCACTAGCGTATACAACTCTTTATTGTAAGTAGGGTAGTTAATCGTTGATCGACCAAAGTCTTAATGTTCACGCTTATTGTGGCTCTAAGAAGAGTACTGAGAGTCTTATTAATAACTTCCGTTTGGCCGTCGATTTAGGGATGGCTCATTACAGAAAAGACGAGCTTGGTCCCTAGCCTTCTCCAAAACTTCCACCAAAAGTTTGTTGGGAACTTCGTGCCTAGATCCGACATAATAGTCCTTGGGATACCATGTAATATGACGATTTATTTGAAAAACAGTTAGACGTTTGGGTATCATCATTTGTCTTGTTGCATGAGATGAAATGCGTCATCTTGGAAAAGTGGTTGACTACCACAAATATAGAATTCTTTGGTTTAACTCTTGGTAGCCCTAAAACAAAGTCCATTGAAAGCTCAACCCATAGTGAAGTAGGGCTTGGCAATGGGTTGGCAATGGGAGATATAAACCAAACAGATGTACTCTCGACTTTTCGGTGTTACAAACCAAACACTTCTCACAAAATTTGTCAACCTCACATCGTAGGTTTGGCAAATAGGAGTGTTCCCTAAGCATGTCCAAAATTTTCTTATTTCCAAAGTGACCCATCAAACCCCCTCATGTGCTTCTTGCATATATAACTCTTTAATCGACCACTAGGTAAATACATTGTTGCTTGTTCTTAAAGAGAAAATCATCATGCATATAGAATTTGTGATAAAATCCTTTCCCTCTTCGTCCATAACATTTCCCTAACTCTAGATCACTTTTATAGCTTCCCTTAATACTCTCGAACCCTAGAATCTTTGCGTCCTTAGTTGATATCAAAACATACCGCCAAGACAAAACATCCGCCACCACATTGTCTTTTTATTTCTTATACTTTATTATGGAAATGCATAGATGAATTCCAACCATTTCACATGTCTTTTCTTGATATTCTTCTTGCCTCTCAGTTACTTTAAAGTTTCGTGATCAATGTGGATAACACATTCCTTGGTGAAGAGGTAATATTGCCAAGTCTCCATGGCTTTCACTAGCGTATACAACTCTTTATTGTAAGTAGGGTAGTTAATCGTTGATCGACCAAAGTCTTAATGTTCACGCTTATTGTGGCTCTAAGAAGAGTACTGAGAGTCTTATTAATAACTTCCGTTTGGCCGTCGATTTAGGGATGGCTCATTACAGAAAAGACGAGCTTGGTCCCTAGCCTTCTCCAAAACTTCCTCCAAAAGTTTGTTGGGAACTTCGTGCCTAGATCCGACATAATAGTCCTTGGGATACCATGTAATATGACGATTTATTTGAAAAACAGTTAGACGTTTGGGTATCATCATTTGTCTTGTTGCATGAGATGAAATGCGTCATCTTGGAAAAGTGGTTGACTACCACAAATATAGAATTCTTTGGTTTAACTCTTGGTAGCCCTAAAACAAAGTCCATTGAAAGCTCAACCCATGGTGAAGTAGGGCTTGGCAATGGGTTGGCAATGGGAGATATAAACCAAACAGATGTACTCTCGACTTTTCGGTGTTACAAACCAAACACTTCTCACAAAATTTGTCAACCTCACATCGTAGGTTTGGCAAATAGGAGTGTTCCCTAAGCATGTCCAAAATTTTCTTGTTTCCAAAGTGACCCATCAAACCCCCTCATGTGCTTCTTGCATATATAACTCTTTAATCGACCACTAGGTAAATACATTGTTGCATGTTCTTAAAGAGAAAACCATCATGCATATAGAATTTGTGATAAAATCCTTTCCCTTATCCTCCATAACATTTCCCTAACTCTAGATCACTTTTATAGCTTCCCTTAATACTCTCGAACCCTAGAATCTTTGCGTCCTTAGTTGATATCAAAACAAACAGCTAAGACAAAACATCTGCCACCACACTGTCTTTCCATTTCTCATAATTTAATATGGAAATCCATAGATGAATTCCAACAATTTCACGTGTCTTTTCTTGATACTCTTCTTCCCTCTCAGTTACTTTAAAGTTTCGTGATCAATGTGGATAACACATTCCTTGGTGAAGAGGTAATATTGCCAAGTCTCCATGGCTTTCACTAGCGTATACAACTCTTTATTGTAAGTAGGGTAGTTAATCGTTGATCGACCAAAGTCTTCATGTTCACGCCTATTGTGGCTCTAAGAAGAGTACTGAGAGTGCTATTAATAACTTCCGTTTGGCCGTCGATTTAGGGATGGCTCATTACTGAAAAGACGAGCTTGGTCCCTAGCCTTCTCCAAAACTTCCTCCAAAAGTTTGTTGGGAACTTCGTGTCTAGATCCGACAAAATAGTCCTTGGGATACCATGTAATATGACGATTTATTTGAAAAACAGTTAGACGTTTGGGTATCATCATTTGTCTTGTTGCATGAGATGAAATGCGTCATCTTGGAAAAGTGGTCGACTACCACAAATATAGAATTCTTTGGTTTAACTCTTGGCAGCCCTAAAATAAAGTCCATTGAAAGCTCAACCCAAGGTGAAGTAGGGATTGGCAATGGGTAGGCAATGGGAGATATAAACAATACAGATGTACTCTCGACTTTTCCTTGTTACAAACCAAATACTTCTCACAAAATTTGTCAACCTCACATCGTAGGTTTGGCAAATAGAAGTGTTCCCTAAGCATGTCCAAAATTTTCTTGTTTCCAAAGTGACCCATCAAACCGCCTCATGTGCTTCTTGCATATATAACTCCTTAATCGACCACTAGTGAAATACATTGTTGCTTGTTCTTATAGAGAAAACCATAATGCATATAAAACTTGTGATACAATCCTTTCCCTCTTCCTCCATAACATTCCCCTAACTCTAAATCACTTTTATAGCTTCCCTTAATACTCTAGAACCCTAGAATCTTTGCGTCCTTAGTTGATATCAAAACATACCGCCAAGACAAAACATCCGCCACCACATTGTCTTTTTATGTCTTATACTTTATTATGGAAATGCATAGATGAATTCCAACCTTTTCACGTGTCTTTTCTTGATATTCGTCTTGCCTCTTAGTTACTTTAAAGTTTCGTGAACAATGTGGATCACTCATTCCTTGGTGAACATGTAATATTACCAAGTCTCCATGGCTTTCAGTAGCGTATACAACTCTTTATTGTAAGTAGGGTAGTTAATCGTTGATCGACCAAAGTCTTCATGTTCACGCCTATTGTGGCTCTAAGAAGAGTACTGAGAGTCTTATTAATAACTTCCGTTTGGCCGTCGATTTAGGGATGGCACATTCAGAAAAGATGACCTTGGTCCCTAGCCTTCTCCAAAACTTCCTCCAAAAGTTTATTGGGAACCTCGTGTCTCGATCCGACATAATAGTCCTTTGGATACAATGTAATTTGACGATTTATTTGAAAAAAAGTTAGACGTTTGGGTATCATCATTTATCTTGTTGCATGAGATGAAATGCGTCATTTTGGAAAAGTGGTCGACTACCATAAATATTGAATTCTTTTGTTTAACTCTTGTCAGGCCTAAAGTAAAGTCCATTGAAAGCTCAACCCATGGTGAAGTAGGGATTGGCAATGGGAGATATAAACCATACGGATGTACTCTCGACTTTTCGGTGTTACAAACCAAACACTTCTCACAAAATTTGTCAACCTTCATATCGTGGGATTGACAAATAGAAGTGTTCCCTACGCATGTCCAAAATTTTCTTGTTTCCAAAGTGACCCATCAAACCCCCTCATGTGCTTCTTGCATATATAACTCTTTAATCGACCACTAGGTAAATACATTGTTGCTTGTTCTTAAAGAGAAAACCATCATGCATATAGAATTTGTGATAAAATCCTTTCCCTCTTCGTCCATAACATTTCCCTAACTCTAGATCACGTTTATAGCTTCCCTTAATACTCTCGAACCCTAGAATCTTTGCGTCCTTAGTTGATATCAAAACATACCGCCAAGACAAAACATCCGCCACCACATTGTCTTTTTATTTCTTATACTTTATTATGGAAATGCATAGATGAATTCCAACCATTTCACATGTCTTTTCTTGATATTCTTCTTGCCTCTCAGTTACTTTAAAGTTTCGTGATCAATGTGGATAACACATTCCTTGGTGAAGAGGTAATATTGCCAAGTCTCCATGGCTTTCACTAGCGTATACAACTCTTTATTGTAAGTAGGGTAGTTAATCGTTGATCGACCAAAGTCTTAATGTTCACGCTTATTGTGGCTCTAAGAAGAGTACTGAGAGTCTTATTAATAACTTCCGTTTGGCCGTCGATTTAGGGATGGCTCATTACAGAAAAGACGAGCTTGGTCCCTAGCCTTCTCCAAAACTTCCTCCAAAAGTTTGTTGGGAACTTCGTGCCTAGATCCGACATAATAGTCCTTGGGATACCATGTAATATGACGATTTATTTGAAAAACAATTAGACGTTTGGGTATCATCATTTGTCTTGTTGCATGAGATGAAATGCGTCATCTTGGAAAAGTGGTTAACTACCACAAATATAGAATTCTTTGGTTTAACTCTTGGTAGCCCTAAAACAAAGTCCATTGAAAGCTCAACCCATGGTGAAGTAGGGCTTGGCAATGGGTTGGCAATGGGAGATATAAACCAAACAGATGTACTCTCGACTTTTCGGTGTTACAAACCAAACACTTCTCACAAAATTTGTCAACCTCACATCGTAGGTTTGGCAAATAGGAGTGTTCCCTAAGCATGTCCAAAATTTTCTTGTTTCCAAAGTGACCCATCAAACCCCCTCATGTGCTTCTTGCATATATAACTCTTTAATCGACCACTAGGTAAATACATTGTTGCTTGTTCTTAAAGAGAAAACCATCATGCATATAGAATTTGTGATAAAATCCTTTCCCTCTTCGTCCATAACATTTCCCTAACTCTAGATCACGTTTATAGCTTCCCTTAATACTCTCGAACCCTAGAATCTTTGCGTCCTTAGTTGATATCAAAACATACCGCCAAGACAAAACATCCGCCACCACATCGCTTTTTATTTCTTATACTTTATTATGGAAATGCATAGATGAATTCCAACCATTTCACATGTCTTTTCTTGATATTCTTCTTGCCTCTCAGTTACTTTAAAGTTTCGTGATCAATGTGGATAACACATTCCTTGGTGAAGAGGTAATATTGCCAAGTCTCCATGGCTTTCACTAGCGTATACAACTCTTTATTGTAAGTAGGGTAGTTAATCGTTGATCGACCAAAGTCTTAATGTTCACGCTTATTGTGGCTCTAAGAAGAGTACTGAGAGTCTTATTAATAACTTCCGTTTGGCCGTCGATTTAGGGATGGCTCATTACAGAAAAGACGAGCTTGGTCCCTAGCCTTCTCCAAAACTTCCTCCAAAAGTTTGTTGGGAACTTCGTGCCTAGATCCGACATAATAGTCCTTGGGATACCATGTAATATGACGATTTATTTGAAAAACAATTAGACGTTTGGGTATCATCATTTGTCTTGTTGCATGAGATGAAATGCGTCATCTTGGAAAAGTGGTTAACTACCACAAATATAGAATTCTTTGGTTTAACTCTTGGTAGCCCTAAAACAAAGTCCATTGAAAGCTCAACCCATGGTGAAGTAGGGCTTGGCAATGGGTTGGCAATGGGAGATATAAACCAAACAGATGTACTCTCGACTTTTCGGTGTTACAAACCAAACACTTCTCACAAAATTTGTCAACCTCACATCGTAGGTTTGGCAAATAGGAGTGTTCCCTAAGCATGTCCAAAATTTTCTTGTTTCCAAAGTGACCCATCAAACCGCCTCATGTGCTTCTTGCATATATATCTCCTTAATCGACCACTAGGTAAATACATTGTTGCTTGTTCTTAAAGAGAAAACCATCATGCATATAAAACTTGTGATAAAATCCTTTCCCTCTTCTTCCATAACATTCCCCTAACTCTAGATCACTTTTATATTTTCCCTTAATACTCTCGAACCCTAGAATCTTTGCGTCCTTAGTTGATATCAAAACATACCGCCAAGACAAAACATCCGCCACCACATTGTCTTTTTATTTCTTATACTTTATTATGGAAATGCATAGATGAATTCCAACCATTTCACATGTCTTTTCTTGATATTCTTCTTGCCTCTCAGTTACTTTAAAGTTTCGTGATCAATGTGGATAACACATTCCTTGGTGAAGAGGTAATATTGCCAAGTCTCCATGGCTTTCACTAGCGTATACAACTCTTTATTGTAAGTAGGGTAGTTAATCGTTGATCGACCAAAGTCTTAATGTTCACGCTTATTGTGGCTCTAAGAAGAGTACTGAGAGTCTTATTAATAACTTCCGTTTGGCCGTCGATTTAGGGATGGCTCATTACAGAAAAGACGAGCTTGGTCCCTAGCCTTCTCCAAAACTTCCTCCAAAAGTTTGTTGGGAACTTCGTGCCTAGATCCGACATAATAGTCCTTGGGATACCATGTAATATGACGATTTATTTGAAAAACAGTTAGACGTTTGGGTATCATCATTTGTCTTGTTGCATGAGATGAAATGCGTCATCTTGGAAAAGTGGTTGACTACCACAAATATAGAATTCTTTGGTTTAACTCTTGGTAGCCCTAAAACAAAGTCCATTGAAAGCTCAACCCATGGTGAAGTAGGGCTTGGCAATGGGTTGGCAATGGGAGATATAAACCAAACAGATGTACTCTCGATTTTTCGGTGTTACAAACCAAACACTTCTCACAAAATTTGTCAACCTTCATATCGTGGGATTGACAAATAGAAGTGTTCCCTAAGCATGTCCAAAATTTTCTTGTTTCCAAAGTGACCCATCAAACCCCCTCATGTGCTTCTTGCATATATAACTCTTTAATCGACCACTAGGTAAATACATTGTTGCTTGTTCTTAAAGAGAAAACCATCATGCATATAGAATTTGTGATAAAATCCTTTCCCTCTTCGTCCATAACATTTCCCTAACTCTAGATCACTTTTATAGCTTCCCTTAATACTCTCGAACCCTAGAATCTTTGCGTCCTTAGTTGATATCAAAACATACCGCCAAGACAAAACATCCGCCACCACATTGTCTTTTTATTTCTTATACTTTATTATGGAAATGCATAGATGAATTCCAACCATTTCACATGTCTTTTCTTGATATTCTTCTTGCCTCTCAGTGACTTTAAAGTTTCGTGATCAATGTGGATAACACATTCCTTGGTAAAGAGGTAATATTGCCAAGTCTCCATGGCTTTCACTAGCGTATACAACTCTTTATTGTAAGTAGGGTAGTTAATCGTTGATCGACCAAAGTCTTAATGTTCACGCTTATTGTGGCTCTAAGAAGAGTACTGAGAGTCTTATTAATAACTTCCGTTTGGCCTTCGATTTAGGGATGGCTCATTACAGAAAAGACGAGCTTGGTCCCTAGCCTTCTCCAAAACTTCCTCCAAAAGTTTGTTGGGAACTTCGTGCCTAGATCCGACATAATAGTCCTTGGGATACCATGTAATATGACGATTTATTTGAAAAACAGTTAGACGTTTGGGTATCATCATTTGTCTTGTTGCATGAGATGAAATGCGTCATCTTGGAAAAGTGGTCGACTACCACAAATATAGAATTCTTTGGTTTAACTCTTGGCAACCCTTAAATAAAGTCCATTGAAAGCTCAACCCATGGTGAAGTAGGGCTTGGCAATGGGTTGGCAATGGGAGATATAAACCAAACAGATGTACTCTCGACTTTTCGGTGTTACAAACCAAACACTTCTCACAAAATTTGTCAACCTCACATCGTAGGTTTGGCAAATAGGAGTGTTCCCTAAGCATGTCCAAAATTTTCTTGTTTCCAAAGTGACCCATCTAACCCCCTCATGTGCTTCTTGCATATATAACTCTTTAATCGACCACTAGGTAAATACATTGTTGCATGTTCTTAAAGAGAAAACCATCATGCATATAGAATTTGTGATAAAATCCTTTCCCTTATCCTCCATAACATTTCCCTAACTCTAGATCACTTTTATAGCTTCCCTTAATACTCTCGAACCCTAGAATCTTTGCGTCCTTAGTTGATATCAAAACAAACAGCTAAGACAAAACATCTGCCACCACACTGTCTTTCCATTTCTCATACTTTAATATGGAAATGCATAGATGAATTCCAACAATTTCACGTGTCTTTTCTTGATACTCTTCTTCCCTCTAAGTTACTTTAAAGTTTCGTGATCAATGTGGATAACACATTCCTTGGTGAAGAGGTAATATTGCCAAGTCTCCATGGCTTTCACTAGCGTATACAACTCTTTATTGTAAGTAGGGTAGTTAATCATTGATCGACCAAAGTCTTCATGTTCACGCCTATTGTGGCTCTAAGAAGAGTACTGAGAGTGCTATTAATAACTTCCGTTTGGCCGTCGATTTAGGGATGGCTCATTACTGAAAAGACGAGCTTGGTCCCTAGCCTTCTCCAAAACTTCCTCCAAAAGTTTGTTGGGAACTTCGTGTCTAGATCCGACAAAATAGTCCTTGGGATACCATGTAATATGACGATTTATTTGAAAAACAGTTAGACGTTTGGGTATCATCATTTGTCTTGTTGCATGAGATGAAATGCGTCATCTTGGAAAAGTGGTCGACTACCACAAATATAGAATTCTTTGGTTTAACTCTTGGCAGCCCTAAAATAAAGTCCATTGAAAGCTCAACCCATGGTGAAGTAGGGATTGGCAATGGGTAGGCAATGGGAGATATAAACAATACAGATGTACTCTCGACTTTTCCTTGTTACAAACCAAATACTTCTCACAAAATTTGTCAACCTCACATCGTAGGTTTGGCAAATAGAAGTGTTCCCTAAGCATGTCCAAAATTTTCTTGTTTCCAAAGTGACCCATCAAACCGCCTCATGTGCTTCTTGCATATATAACTCCTTAATCGACCACTAGTGAAATACATTGTTGCTTGTTCTTATAGAGAAAACCATAATGCATATAAAACTTGTGATACAATCCTTTCCCTCTTCCTCCATAACATTCCCCTAACTCTAAATCACTTTTATAGCTTCCCTTAATACTCTCGAACCCTAGAATCTTTGCGTCCTTAGTTGATATCAAAACATACCGCCAAGACAAAACATCCGCCACCACATTGTCTTTTTATTTCTTATACTTTATTATGGAAATGCATAGATGAATTCCAACCTTTTCACGTGTCTTTTCTTGATATTCGTCTTGCCTCTTAGTTACTTTAAAGTTTCGTGAACAATGTGGATCACTCATTCCTTGGTGAACATGTAATATTACCAAGTCTCCATGGCTTTCAGTAGCGTATACAACTCTTTATTGTAAGTAGGGTAGTTAATCGTTGATCGACCAAAGTCTTCATGTTCACGCCTATTGTGGCTCTAAGAAGAGTACTGAGAGTCTTATTAATAACTTCCGTTTGGCCGTCGATTTAGGGATGGCACATTCAGAAAAGATGACCTTGGTCCCTAGCGTTCTCCAAAACTTCCTCCAAAAGTTTATTGGGAACCTCGTGTTTCGATCCGACATAATAGTCCTTTGGATACAATGTAATTTGACGATTTATTTGAAAAAAAGTTAGACGTTTGGGTATCATCATTTATCTTGTTGCATGAGATGAAATGCGTCATTTTGGAAAAGTGGTCGACTACCATAAATATTGAATTCTTTTGTTTAACTCTTGTCAGGCCTAAAGTAAAGTCCATTGAAAGCTCAACCCATGGTGAAGTAGGGATTGGCAATGGGAGATATAAACCATACGGATGTACTCTCGACTTTTCGGTGTTACAAACCAAACACTTCTCACAAAATTTGTCAACCTTCATATCGTGGGATTGACAAATAGAAGTGTTCCCTAAGCATGTCCAAAATTTTCTTGTTTCCAAAGTGACCCATCAAACCCCCTCATGTGCTTCTTGCATATATAACTCTTTAATCGACCACTAGGTAAATACATTGTTGCTTGTTCTTAAAGAGAAAACCATCATGCATATAGAATTTGTGATAAAATCCTTTCCCTCTTCGTCCATAACATTTCCCTAACTTTAGATCACTTTTATAGCTTCCCTTAATACTCTCGAACCCTAGAATCTTTGCGTCCTTAGTTGATATCAAAACATACCGCCAAGACAAAACATCCGCCACCACATTGTCTTTTTATTTCTTATACTTTATTATGGAAATGCATAGATGAATTCCAACCATTTCACATGTCTTTTCTTGATATTCTTCTTGCCTCTCAGTGACTTTAAAGTTTCGTGATCAATGTGGATAACACATTCCTTGGTAAAGAGGTAATATTGCCAAGTCTCCATGGCTTTCACTAGCGTATACAACTCTTTATTGTAAGTAGGGTAGTTAATCGTTGATCGACCAAAGTCTTAATGTTCACGCTTATTGTGGCTCTAAGAAGAGTACTGAGAGTCTTATTAATAACTTCCGTTTGGCCTTCGATTTAGGGATGGCTCATTACAGAAAAGACGAGCTTGGTCCCTAGCCTTCTCCAAAACTTCCTCCAAAAGTTTGTTGGGAACTTCGTGCCTAGATCCGACATAATAGTCCTTGGGATACCATGTAATATGACGATTTATTTGAAAAACAATTAGACGTTTGGGTATCATCATTTGTCTTGTTGCATGAGATGAAATGCGTCATCTTGGAAAAGTGGTCGACTACCACAAATATAGAATTCTTTGGTTTAACTCTTGGCAACCCTTAAATAAAGTCCATTGAAAGCTCAACCCATGGTGAAGTAGGGCTTGGCAATGGGTTGGCAATGGGAGATATAAACCAAACAGATGTACTCTCGACTTTTCGGTGTTACAAACCAAACACTTCTCACAAAATTTGTCAACCTCACATCGTAGGTTTGGCAAATAGGAGTGTTCCCTAAGCATGTCCAAAATTTTCTTGTTTCCAAAGTGACCCATCTAACCCCCTCATGTGCTTCTTGCATATATAACTCTTTAATCGACCACTAGGTAAATACATTGTTGCATGTTCTTAAAGAGAAAACCATCATGCATATAGAATTTGTGATAAAATCCTTTCCCTTATCCTCCATAACATTTCCCTAACTCTAGATCACTTTTATAGCTTCCCTTAATACTCTCGAACCCTAGAATCTTTGCGTCCTTAGTTGATATCAAAACAAACAGCTAAGACAAAACATCTGCCACCACACTGTCTTTCCATTTCTCATACTTTAATATGGAAATGCATAGATGAATTCCAACAATTTCACGTGTCTTTTCTTGATACTCTTCTTCCCTCTAAGTTACTTTAAAGTTTCGTGATCAATGTGGATAACACATTCCTTGGTGAAGAGGTAATATTGCCAAGTCTCCATGGCTTTCACTAGCGTATACAACTCTTTATTGTAAGTAGGGTAGTTAATCGTTGATCGACCAAAGTCTTCATGTTCACGCCTATTGTGGCTCTAAGAAGAGTACTGAGAGTGCTATTAATAACTTCCGTTTGGCCGTCGATTTAGGGATGGCTCATTACTGAAAAGACGAGCTTGGTCCCTAGCCTTCTCCAAAACTTCCTCCAAAAGTTTGTTGGGAACTTCGTGTCTAGATCCGACAAAATAGTCCTTGGGATACCATGTAATATGACGATTTATTTGAAAAACAGTTAGACGTTTGGGTATCATCATTTGTCTTGTTGCATGAGATGAAATGCGTCATCTTGGAAAAGTGGTCGACTACCACAAATATAGAATTCTTTGGTTTAACTCTTGGCAGCCCTAAAATAAAGTCCATTGAAAGCTCAACCCATGGTGAAGTAGGGATTGGCAATGGGTAGGCAATGGGAGATATAAACAATACAGATGTACTCTCGACTTTTCCTTGTTACAAACCAAATACTTCTCACAAAATTTGTCAACCTCACATCGTAGGTTTGGCAAATAGAAGTGTTCCCTAAGCATGTCCAAAATTTTCTTGTTTCCAAAGTGACCCATCAAACCGCCTCATGTGCTTCTTGCATATATAACTCCTTAATCGACCACTAGTGAAATACATTGTTGCTTGTTCTTATAGAGAAAACCATCATGCATATAAAACTTGTGATACAATCCTTTCCCTCTTCCTCCATAACATTCCCCTAACTCTAAATCACTTTTATAGCTTCCCTTAATACTCTCGAACCCTAGAATCTTTGCGTCCTTAGTTGATATCAAAACATACCGCCAAGACAAAACATCCGCCACCACATTGTCTTTTTATTTCTTATACTTTATTATGGAAATGCATAGATGAATTCCAACCTTTTCACGTGTCTTTTCTTGATATTCGTCTTGCCTCTTAGTTACTTTAAAGTTTCGTGAACAATGTGGATCACTCATTCCTTGGTGAACATGTAATATTACCAAGTCTCCATGGCTTTCAGTAGCGTATACAACTCTTTATTGTAAGTAGGGTAGTTAATCGTTGATCGACCAAAGTCTTCATGTTCACGCCTATTGTGGCTCTAAGAAGAGTACTGAGAGTCTTATTAATAACTTCCGTTTGGCCGTCGATTTAGGGATGGCACATTCAGAAAAGATGACCTTGGTCCCTAGCGTTCTCCAAAACTTCCTCCAAAAGTTTATTGGGAACCTCGTGTCTCGATCCGACATAATAGTCCTTTGGATACAATGTAATTTGACGATTTATTTGAAAAAAAGTTAGACGTTTGGGTATCATCATTTATCTTGTTGCATGAGATGAAATGCGTCATTTTGGAAAAGTGGTCGACTACCATAAATATTGAATTCTTTTGTTTAACTCTTGTCAGGCCTAAAGTAAAGTCCATTGAAAGCTCAACCCATGGTGAAGTAGGGATTGGCAATGGGAGATATAAACCATACGGATGTACTCTCGACTTTTCGGTGTTACAAACCAAACACTTCTCACAAAATTTGTCAACCTTCATATCGTGGGATTGACAAATAGAAGTGTTCCCTAAGCATGTCCAAAATTTTCTTGTTTCCAAAGTGACCCATCAAACCCCCTCATGTGCTTCTTGCATATATAACTCTTTAATCGACCACTAGGTAAATACATTGTTGCTTGTTCTTAAAGAGAAAACCATCATGCATATAGAATTTGTGATAAAATCCTTTCCCTCTTCGTCCATAACATTTCCCTAACTCTAGATCACTTTTATAGCTTCCCTTAATACTCTCGAACCCTAGAATCTTTGCGTCCTTAGTTGATATCAAAACATACCGCCAAGACAAAACATCCGCCACCACATTGTCTTTTTATTTCTTATACTTTATTATGGAAATGCATAGATGAATTCCAACCATTTCACATGTCTTTTCTTGATATTCTTCTTGCCTCTCAGTGACTTTAAAGTTTCGTGATCAATGTGGATAACACATTCCTTGGTGAAGAGGTAATATTGCCAAGTCTCCATGGCTTTCACTAGCGTATACAACTCTTTATTGTAAGTAGGGTAGTTAATCGTTGATCGACCAAAGTCTTAATGTTCACGCTTATTGTGGCTCTAAGAAGAGTACTGAGAGTCTTATTAATAACTTCCGTTTGGCCTTCGATTTAGGGATGGCTCATTACAGAAAAGACGAGCTTGGTCCCTAGCCTTCTCCAAAACTTCCTCCAAAAGTTTGTTGGGAACTTCGTGCCTAGATCCGACATAATAGTCCTTGGGATACCATGTAATATGACGATTTATTTGAAAAACAATTAGACGTTTGGGTATCATCATTTGTCTTGTTGCATGAGATGAAATGCGTCATCTTGGAAAAGTGGTCGACTACCACAAATATAGAATTCTTTGGTTTAACTCTTGGCAACCCTTAAATAAAGTCCATTGAAAGCTCAACCCATGGTGAAGTAGGGCTTGGCAATGGGTTGGCAATGGGAGATATAAACCAAACAGATGTACTCTCGACTTTTCGGTGTTACAAACCAAACACTTCTCACAAAATTTGTCAACCTCACATCGTAGGTTTGGCAAATAGGAGTGTTCCCTAAGCATGTCCAAAATTTTCTTGTTTCCAAAGTGACCCATCTAACCCCCTCATGTGCTTCTTGCATATATAACTCTTTAATCGACCACTAGGTAAATACATTGTTGCATGTTCTTAAAGAGAAAACCATCATGCATATAGAATTTGTGATAAAATCCTTTCCCTTATCCTCCATAACATTTCCCTAACTCTAGATCACTTTTATAGCTTCCCTTAATACTCTCGAACCCTAGAATCTTTGCGTCCTTAGTTGATATCAAAACAAACAGCTAAGACAAAACATCTGCCACCACACTGTCTTTCCATTTCTCATACTTTAATATGGAAATGCATAGATGAATTCCAACAATTTCACGTGTCTTTTCTTGATACTCTTCTTCCCTCTAAGTTACTTTAAAGTTTCGTGATCAATGTGGATAACACATTCCTTGGTGAAGAGGTAATATTGCCAAGTCTCCATGGCTTTCACTAGCGTATACAACTCTTTATTGTAAGTAGGGTAGTTAATCGTTGATCGACCAAAGTCTTCATGTTCACGCCTATTGTGGCTCTAAGAAGAGTACTGAGAGTCCTATTAATAACTTCCGTTTGGCCGTCGATTTAGGGATGGCTCATTACTGAAAAGAGGAGCTTGGTCCCTAGCCTTCTCCAAAACTTCTTCCAAAAGTTTGTTGGGAACTTCGTGTCTAGATCCGACATAATAGTCCTTGGGATACCATGTAATATGACGATTTGTTTGAAAAACAGTTAGACGTTTGGGTATCATCATTTGTCTTGTTGCATGAGATGAAATGCGTCATCTTGGAAAAGTGGTCGACTACCACAAATATAGAATTCTTTGGTTTAACTCTTGGCAGCCCTAAAATAAAGTCCATTGAAAGCTCAACCCATGGTGAAGTAGGGATTGGCAATGGAAAGGCAATGGGAGATATAAACAATACAGATGTACTCTCGACTTTTCCTTGTTACAAACCAAATACTTCTCACAAAATTTGTCAACCTCACATCGTAGGTTTGGCAAATAGAAGTGTTCCCTAAACATGTCCAAAATTTTCTTGTTTCCAAAGTGACCCATCAAACCGCCTCATGTGCTTCTTGCATATATAACTCCTTAATCGACCACTAGTGAAATACATTGTTGCTTGTTCTTATAGAGAAAACCATCATGCATATAAAACTTGTGATACAATCCTTTCCCTCTTCCTCCATAACATTCCCCTAACTCTAGATCACTTTTATAGCTTCCCTTAATACTCTCGAACCCTAGAATCTTTGCGTCCTTAGTTGATATCAAAACATACCGCCAAGACAAAACATCTGCCACCACATTTTCTTTTTATTTCTTATACTTTATTATGGAAATGCATAGATGAATTCCAACCATTTCACGTGTCTTTTCTTGATATTCGTCTTGCCTCTCAGTTCCTTTAAAGTTTCGTGAACAATGTGGATCACTCATTCCTTGGTGAACATGTAATATTGCCAAGTCTCCATGGCTTTCAGTAGCGTATACAACTCTTTATTGTAAGTATGGTAGTTAATCGTTGATCGACCAAAGTCTTCATGTTCACGCCTATTGTGGCTCTAAGAAGAGTACTGAGAGTCTTATTAATAACTTCCGTTTGGCCGTCGATTTAGGGATGGCACATTCAGAAAAGATGACCTTGGTCCCTAGCCTTCTCCAAAACTTCCTCCAAAAGTTTATTGGGAACCTCGTGTCTCGATCCGACATAATAGTCCTTTGGATACAATGTAATTTGACGATTTATTTGAAAAAAAGTTAGACGTTTGGGTATCATCATTTATCTTGTTGCATGAGATGAAATGCGTCATTTTGGAAAAGTGGTCGACTACCATAAATATTGAATTCTTTTGTTTAACTCTTGTCAGGCCTAAAGTAAAGTCCATTGAAAGCTCAACCCATGGTGAAGTAGGGATTGGCAATGGGAGATATAAACCATACGGATGTACTCTCGACTTTTCGGTGTTACAAACCAAACACTTCTCACAAAATTTGTCAACCTTCATATCGTGGGATTGACAAATAGAAGTGTTCCCTAAGCATGTCCAAAATTTTCTTGTTTCCAAAGTGACCCATCAAACCCCCTCATGTGCTTCTTGCATATATAACTCTTTAATCGACCACTAGGTAAATACATTGTTGCTTGTTCTTAAAGAGAAAACCATCATGCATATAGAATTTGTGATAAAATCCTTTCCCTCTTCGTCCATAACATTTCCCTAACTCTAGATCACTTTTATAGCTTCCCTTAATACTCTCGAACCCTAGAATCTTTGCGTCCTTAGTTGATATCAAAACATACCGCCAAGACAAAACATCCGCCACCACATTGTCTTTTTATTTCTTATACTTTATTATGGAAATGCATAGATGAATTCCAACCATTTCACATGTCTTTTCTTGATATTCTTCTTGCCTCTCAGTGACTTTAAAGTTTCGTGATCAATGTGGATAACACATTCCTTGGTGAAGAGGTAATATTGCCAAGTCTCCATGGCTTTCACTAGCGTATACAACTCTTTATTGTAAGTAGGGTAGTTAATCGTTGATCGACCAAAGTCTTAATGTTCACGCTTATTGTGGCTCTAAGATGAGTACTGAGAGTCTTATTAATAACTTCCGTTTGGCCGTCGATTTAGGGATGGCTCATTACAGAAAAGACGAGCTTGGTCCCTAGCCTTCTCCAAAACTTCCTCCAAAAGTTTGTTGGGAACTTCGTGCCTAGATCCGACATAATAGTCCTTGGGATACCATGTAATATGACGATTTATTTGAAAAACAATTAGACGTTTGGGTATCATCATTTGTCTTGTTGCATGAGATGAAATGCGTCATCTTGGAAAAGTGGTTGACTACCACAAATATAGAATTCTTTGGTTTAACTCTTGGTAGCCCTAAAACAAAGTCCATTGAAAGCTCAACCCATGGTGAAGTAGGGCTTGGCAATGGGTTGGCAATGGGAGATATAAACCAAACAGATGTACTCTCGACTTTTCGGTGTTACAAACCAAACACTTCTCACAAAATTTGTCAACCTCACATTGTAGGTTTGGCAAATAGGAGTGTTCCCTAAGCATGTCCAAAATTTTCTTGTTTCCAAAGTGACCCATCAAACCCCCTCATATGCTTCTTGCATATATAACTCTTTAATCGACCACTAGGTAAATACATTGTTGCATGTTCTTAAAGAGAAAACCATCATGCATATAGAATTTGTGATAAAATCCTTTCCCTTATCCTCCATAACATTTCCCTAACTCTAGATCACTTTTATAGCTTCCCTTAATACTCTCGAACCCTAGAATCTTTGCGTCCTTAGTTGATATCAAAACAAACAGCTAAGACAAAACATCTGCCACCACACTGTCTTTCCATTTCTCATACTTTAATATGGAAATGCATAGATGAATTCCAACAATTTCACGTGTCTTTTCTTGATACTCTTCTTCCCTCTAAGTTACTTTAAAGTTTCGTGATCAATGTGGATAACACATTCCTTGGTGAAGAGGTAATATTGCCAAGTCTCCATGGCTTTCACTAGCGTATACAACTCTTTATTGTAAGTAGGGTAGTTAATCGTTGATCGACCAAAGTCTTCATGTTCACGCCTATTGTGGCTCTAAGAAGAGTACTGAGAGTCCTATTAATAACTTCCGTTTGGCCGTCGATTTAGGGATGGCTCATTACTGAAAAGAGGAGCTTGGTCCCTAGCCTTCTCCAAAACTTCTTCCAAAAGTTTGTTGGGAACTTCGTGTCTAGATCCGACATAATAGTCCTTGGGATACCATGTAATATGACGATTTGTTTGAAAAACAGTTAGACGTTTGGGTATCATCATTTGTCTTGTTGCATGAGATGAAATGCGTCATCTTGGAAAAGTGGTCGACTACCACAAATATAGAATTCTTTGGTTTAACTCTTGGCAGCCCTAAAATAAAGTCCATTGAAAGCTCAACCCATGGTGAAGTAGGGATTGGCAATGGGTAGGCAATGGGAGATATAAACAATACAGATGTACTCTCGACTTTTCCTTGTTACAAACCAAATACTTCTCACAAAATTTGTCAACCTCACATCGTAGGTTTGGCAAATAGAAGTGTTCCCTAAACATGTCCAAAATTTTCTTGTTTCCAAAGTGACCCATCAAACCGCCTCATGTGCTTCTTGCATATATAACTCCTTAATCGACCACTAGTGAAATACATTGTTGCTTGTTCTTATAGAGAAAACCATCATGCATATAAAACTTGTGATACAATCCTTTCCCTCTTCCTCCATAACATTCCCCTAACTCTAGATCACTTTTATAGCTTCCCTTAATACTCTCGAACCCTAAAATCTTTGCGGCCTTAGTTGATATCAAAACATACCGCCAAGACAAAACATCTGCCACCACATTTTCTTTTTATTTCTTATACTTTATTATGGAAATGCATAGATGAATTCCAACCATTTCACGTGTCTTTTCTTGATATTCGTCTTGCCTCTCAGTTCCTTTAAAGTTTCGTGAACAATGTGGATCACTCATTCCTTGGTGAACATGTAATATTGCCAAGTCTCCATGGCTTTCAGTAGCGTATACAACTCTTTATTGTAAGTATGGTAGTTAATCGTTGATCGACCAAAGTCTTCATGTTCACGCCTATTGTGGCTCTAAGAAGAGTACTGAGAGTCTTATTAATAACTTCCGTTTGGCCGTCGATTTAGGGATGGCACATTCAGAAAAGACGACCTTGGTCCCTAGCCTTCTCCAAAACTTCCACCAAAAGTTTATTGGGAACCTCGTGTCTCGATCCGACATAATAGTCCTTGGGATACAATGTAATTTGACGATTTATTTGAAAAACAGTTAGACGTTTGGGTATCATCATTTATCTTGTTGCATGAGATGAAATGCGTCATTTTGGAAAAGTGGTCGACTACCATAAATATTGAATTCTTTTGTTTAACTCTTGTCAGGCCTAAAGTAAAGTCCATTGAAAGCTCAACCCATGGTGAAGTAGGGATTGGCAATGGGAGATATAAACCATACGGATGTACTCTCGACTTTTCGGTGTTACAAACCAAACACTTCTCACAAAATTTGTCAACCTTCATATCGTGGGATTGACAAATAGAAGTGTTCCCTAAGCATGTCCAAAATTTTCTTGTTTCCAAAGTGACCCATCAAACCCCCTCATGTGCTTCTTGCATATATAACTCTTTAATCGACCACTAGGTAAATACATTGTTGCTTGTTCTTAAACAGAAAACCATCATGCATATAGAATTTGTGATAAAATCCTTTCCATCTTCGTCCATAACATTTCCCTAACTCTAGATCACTTTTATAGCTTCCCTTAATACTCTCGAACCCTAGAATCTTTGCGTCCTTAGTTGATATCAAAACATACCGCCAAGACAAAACATCCGCCACCACATTGTCTTTTTATTTCTTATACTTTATTATGGAAATGCATAGATGAATTCCAACCATTTCACATGTCTTTTCTTGATATTCTTCTTGCCTCTCAGTGACTTTAAAGTTTCGTGATCAATGTGGATAACACATTCCTTGGTGAAGAGGTAATATTGCCAAGTCTCCATGGCTTTCAGTAGCGTATACAACTCTTTATTGTAAGTAGGGTAGTTAATCGTTGATCGACCAAAGTCTTAATGTTCACGCTTATTGTGGCTCTAAGAAGAGTACTGAGAGTCTTATTAATAACTTCCGTTTGGCCGTCGATTTAGGGATGGCTCATTACAGAAAAGACGAGCTTGGTCCCTAGCCTTCTCCAAAACTTCCTCCAAAAGTTTGTTGGGAACTTCGTGCCTAGATCCGACATAATAGTCCTTGGGATACCATGTAATATGACGATTTATTTGAAAAACAGTTAGACATTTGGGTCTCATCATTTGTCTTGTTGCATGAGATGAAATGCGTCATCTTGGAAAAGTGGTTGACTACCACAAATATAGAATTCTTTGGTTTAACTCTTGGTAGCCCTAAAACAAAGTCCATTGAAAGCTCAACCCATGGTGAAGTAGGGCTTGGCAATGGGTTGGCAATGGGAGATATAAACCAAATAGATGTACTCTCGACCTTTCGGTGTTACAAACCAAACACTTCTCACAAAATTTGTCAACCTTACATCGTAGGTTTGGCAAATAGGAGTGTTCCCTAAGCATGTCCAAAATTTTCTTGTTTCCAAAGTGACCCATCAAACCCCCTCATGTGCTTCTTGCATATATATCTCCTTAATCGACCACTTGGTAAATACATTGTTGCTTGTTCTTAAAGAGAAAACCTTCATGCATATAAAACTTGTGATAAAATCCTTTCCCTCTTCTTCCATAACATTCCCCTAACTCTAGATCACTTTTATATTTTCCCTTAATACTCTCGAACCCTAGAATCTTTGCGTCCTTAGTTGATATCAAAACATACCGCCAAGACAAAACATCCGCCACCACATTGTCTTTTTATTTCTTATACTTTATTATGGAAATCCATAGATGAATTCCAACCATTTCACATGTCTTTTCTTGATATTCTTCTTGCCTCTCAGTTACTTTAAAGTTTCGTGATCAATGTGGATAACACATTCCTTGGTGAAGAGGTAATATTGCCAAGTCTCCATGGCTTTCACTAGCGTATACAACTCTTTATTGTAAGTAGGGTAGTTAATCGTTGATCGACCAAAGTCTTAATGTTCACGCTTATTGTGGCTCTAAGAAGAGTACTGAGAGTCTTATTAATAACTTCCGTTTGGCCGTCGATTTAGGGATGGCTCATTACAGAAAAGACGAGCTTGGTCCCTAGCCTTCTCCAAAACTTCCTCCAAAAGTTTGTTGGGAACTTCGTGCCTAGATCCGACATAATAGTCCTTGGGATACCATGTAATATGACGATTTATTTGAAAAACAGTTAGACATTTGGGTCTCATCATTTGTCTTGTTGCATGAGATGAAATGCGTCATCTTGGAAAAGTGGTTGACTACCACAAATATAGAATTCTTTGGTTTAACTCTTGGTAGCCCTAAAACAAAGTCCATTGAAAGCTCAACCCATGGTGAAGTAGGGCTTGGCAATGGGCTGGCAATGGGAGATATAAACCAAATAGATGTACTCTCGACTTTTCGGTGTTACAAACCAAACACTTCTCACAAAATTTGTCAACCTCACATCGTAGGTTTGGCAAATAGGAGTGTTCCCTAAGCATGTCCAAAATTTTCTTGTTTCCAAAGTGACCCATCAAACCCCCTCATGTGCTTCTTGCATATATATCTCCTTAATCGACCACTAGGTAAATACATTGTTGCTTGTTCTTAAAGAGAAAACCTTCATGCATATAAAACTTGTGATAAAATCCTTTCCCTCTTCTTCCATAACATTCCCCTAACTCTAGATCACTTTTATATTTTCCCTTAATACTCTCGAACCCTAGAATCTTTGCGTCCTTAGTTGATATCAAAACATACCGCCAAGACAAAACATCCGCCACCACATTGTCTTTTTATTTCTTATACTTTATTATGGAAATCCATAGATGAATTCCAACCATTTCACATGTCTTTTCTTGATATTCTTCTTGCCTCTCAGTTACTTTAAAGTTTCGTGATCAATGTGGATAACACATTCCTTGGTGAAGAGGTAATATTGCCAAGTCTCCATGGCTTTCACTAGCGTATACAACTCTTTATTGTAAGTAGGGTAGTTAATCGTTGATCGACCAAAGTCTTAATGTTCACGCTTATTGTGGCTCTAAGAAGAGTACTGAGAGTCTTATTAATAACTTCCGTTTGGCCGTCGATTTAGGGATGGCTCATTACAGAAAAGACGAGCTTGGTCCCTAGCCTTCTCCAAAACTTCCTCCAAAAGTTTGTTGGGAACTTCGTGCCTAGATCCGACATAATAGTCCTTGGGATACCATGTAATATGACGATTTATTTGAAAAACAGTTAGACATTTGGGTCTCATCATTTGTCTTGTTGCATGAGATGAAATGCGTCATCTTGGAAAAGTGGTTGACTACCACAAATATAGAATTCTTTGGTTTAACTCTTGGTAGCCCTAAAACAAAGTCCATTGAAAGCTCAACCCATGGTGAAGTAGGGCTTGGCAATGGGCTGGCAATGGGAGATATAAACCAAATAGATGTACTCTCGACTTTTCGGTGTTACAAACCAAACACTTCTCACAAAATTTGTCAACCTCACATCGTAGGTTTGGCAAATAGGAGTGTTCCCTAAGCATGTCCAAAATTTTCTTGTTTCCAAAGTGACCCATCAAACCCCCTCATGTGCTTCTTGCATATATATCTCCTTAATCGACCACTAGGTAAATACATTGTTGCTTGTTCTTAAAGAGAAAACCTTCATGCATATAAAACTTGTGATAAAATCCTTTCCCTCTTCTTCCATAACATTCCCCTAACTCTAGATCACTTTTATATTTTCCCTTAATACTCTCGAACCCTAGAATCTTTGCGTCCTTAGTTGATATCAAAACATACCGCCAAGACAAAACATCCGCCACCACATTGTCTTTTTATTTCTTTTACTTTATTATGGAAATGCGTAGATGAATTCCAACCATTTCACATGTCTTTTCTTGATATTCTTCTTGCCTCTCAGTTACTTTAAAGTTTCGTGATCAATGTGGATAACACATTCCTTGGTGAAGAGGTAATATTGCCAAGTCTCCATGGCTTTCACTAGCGTATACAACTCTTTATTGTAAGTAGGGTAGTTAATCGTTGATCGACCAAAGTCTTCATGTTCACGCCTATTGTGGCTCTAAGAAGAGTACTGAGAGTCTTATTAATAACTTCCGTTTGGCCGTCGATTTAGGGATGGCTCATTACAGAAAAGACGAGCTTGGTCCCTAGCCTTCTCCAAAACTTCCTCCAAAAGTTTGTTGGGAACTTCATGTCTAGATCCAACATAATAGTCCTTGGGATACCATGTAATATGAGGATTTATTTGAAAAACAGTTAGACGTTTGTGTATCATCATTTGTCTTGTTGCATGAGATGAAATGCGTCATCTTGGAAAAGTGGTCGACTACCACAAATATAGAATTCTTTGGTTTAACTCTTGGCAGCCCTAAAATAAAGTCCATTGAAAGCTCAACCCATGGTGAAGTAGGGCTTGGCAATGGGTTGGCAATGGGAGATATAAACCAAACAGATGTACTCTCGACTTTTCGGTGTTACAAACCAAACACTTCTCACAAAATTTGTCTACCTCACATCCTAGGTTTGGCAAATAGAAGTGTTCCCTAAGCATGTCCAAAATTTTCTTGTTTCCAAAGTGACCCATCAAACCCCCTCATGTGCTTCTTGCATATATTACTCTTTAATCGACCACTAGGTAAATACATTGTTGCTTGTTCTTAAACAGAAAACCATCATGCATATAGAATTTGTGATAAAATCCTTTCCATCTTCGTCCATAACATTTCCCTAACTCTAGATCACTTTTATAGCTTCCCTTAATACTCTCGAACCCTAGAATCTTTGCGTCCTTAGTTGATATCAAAACATACCGCCAAGACAAAACATCCGCCACCACATTGTCTTTTTATTTCTTATACTTTATTATGGAAATGCATAGATGAATTCCAACCATTTCACATGTCTTTTCTTGATATTCTTCTTGCCTCTCAGTGACTTTAAAGTTTCGTGATCAATGTGGATAACACATTCCTTGGTGAAGAGGTAATATTGCCAAGTCTCCATGGCTTTCAGTAGCGTATACAACTCTTTATTGTAAGTAGGGTAGTTAATCGTTGATCGACCAAAGTCTTAATGTTCACGCTTATTGTGGCTCTAAGAAGAGTACTGAGAGTCTTATTAATAACTTCCGTTTGGCCGTCGATTTAGGGATGGCTCATTACAGAAAAGACGAGCTTGGTCCCTAGCCTTCTCCAAAACTTCCTCCAAAAGTTTGTTGGGAACTTCGTGCCTAGATCCGACATAATAGTCCTTGGGATACCATGTAATATGACGATTTATTTGAAAAACAGTTAGACATTTGGGTCTCATCATTTGTCTTGTTGCATGAGATGAAATGCGTCATCTTGGAAAAGTGGTTGACTACCACAAATATAGAATTCTTTGGTTTAACTCTTGGTAGCCCTAAAACAAAGTCCATTGAAAGCTCAACCCATGGTGAAGTAGGGCTTGGCAATGGGTTGGCAATGGGAGATATAAACCAAATAGATGTACTCTCGACTTTTCGGTGTTACAAACCAAACACTTCTCACAAAATTTGTCAACCTCACATCGTAGGTTTGGCAAATAGGAGTGTTCCCTAAGCATGTCCAAAATTTTCTTGTTTCCAAAGTGACCCATCAAACCCCCTCATGTGCTTCTTGCATATATATCTCCTTAATCGACCACTAGGTAAATACATTGTTGCTTGTTCTTAAAGAGAAAACCTTCATGCATATAAAACTTGTGATAAAATCCTTTCCCTCTTCTTCCATAACATTCCCCTAACTCTAGATCACTTTTATATTTTCCCTTAATACTCTCGAACCCTAGAATCTTTGCGTCCTTAGTTGATATCAAAACATACCGCCAAGACAAAACATCCGCCACCACATTGTCTTTTTATTTCTTATACTTTATTATGGAAATCCATAGATGAATTCCAACCATTTCACATGTCTTTTCTTGATATTCTTCTTGCCTCTCAGTTACTTTAAAGTTTCGTGATCAATGTGGATAACACATTCCTTGGTGAAGAGGTAATATTGCCAAGTCTCCATGGCTTTCACTAGCGTATACAACTCTTTATTGTAAGTAGGGTAGTTAATCGTTGATCGACCAAAGTCTTAATGTTCACGCTTATTGTGGCTCTAAGAAGAGTACTGAGAGTCTTATTAATAACTTCCGTTTGGCCGTCGATTTAGGGATGGCTCATTACAGAAAAGACGAGCTTGGTCCCTAGCCTTCTCCAAAACTTCCTCCAAAAGTTTGTTGGGAACTTCGTGCCTAGATCCGACATAATAGTCCTTGGGATACCATGTAATATGACGATTTATTTGAAAAACAGTTAGACATTTGGGTCTCATCATTTGTCTTGTTGCATGAGATGAAATGCGTCATCTTGGAAAAGTGGTTGACTACCACAAATATAGAATTCTTTGGTTTAACTCTTGGTAGCCCTAAAACAAAGTCCATTGAAAGCTCAACCCATGGTGAAGTAGGGCTTGGCAATGGGCTGGCAATGGGAGATATAAACCAAATAGATGTACTCTCGACTTTTCGGTGTTACAAACCAAACACTTCTCACAAAATTTGTCAACCTCACATCGTAGGTTTGGCAAATAGGAGTGTTCTCTAAGCATGTCCAAAATTTTCTTGTTTCCAAAGTGACCCATCAAACCCCCTCATGTGCTTCTTGCATATATATCTCCTTAATCGACCACTAGGTAAATACATTGTTGCTTGTTCTTAAAGAGAAAACCTTCATGCATATAAAACTTGTGATAAAATCCTTTCCCTCTTCTTCCATAACATTCCCCTAACTCTAGATCACTTTTATATTTTCCCTTAATACTCTCGAACCCTAGAATCTTTGCGTCCTTAGTTGATATCAAAACATACCGCCAAGACAAAACATCCGCCACCACATTGTCTTTTTATTTCTTATACTTTATTATGGAAATCCATAGATGAATTCCAACCATTTCACATGTCTTTTCTTGATATTCTTCTTGCCTCTCAGTTACTTTAAAGTTTCGTGATCAATGTGGATAACACATTCCTTGGTGAAGAGGTAATATTGCCAAGTCTCCATGGCTTTCACTAGCGTATACAACTCTTTATTGTAAGTAGGGTAGTTAATCGTTGATCGACCAAAGTCTTAATGTTCACGCTTATTGTGGCTCTAAGAAGAGTACTGAGAGTCTTATTAATAACTTCCGGTTGGCCGTCGATTTAGGGATGGCTCATTACAGAAAAGACGAGCTTGGTCCCTAGCCTTCTCCAAAACTTCCTCCAAAAGTTTGTTGGGAACTTCGTGCCTAGATCCGACATAATAGTCCTTGGGATACCATGTAATATGACGATTTATTTGAAAAACAGTTAGACATTTGGGTCTCATCATTTGTCTTGTTGCATGAGATGAAATGCGTCATCTTGGAAAAGTGGTTGACTACCACAAATATAGAATTCTTTGGTTTAACTCTTGGTAGCCCTAAAACAAAGTCCATTGAAAGCTCAACCCATGGTGAAGTAGGGCTTGGCAATGGGCTGGCAATGGGAGATATAAACCAAACAGATGTACTCTCGACTTTTCGGTGTTACAAACCAAACACTTCTCACAAAATTTGTCAACCTCACATCGTAGGTTTGGCAAATAGGAGTGTTCCCTAAGCATGTCCAAAATTTTCTTGTTTCCAAAGTGACCCATCAAACCCCCTCATGTGCTTCTTGCATATATATCTCCTTAATCGACCACTAGGTAAATACATTGTTGCTTGTTCTTAAAGAGAAAACCTTCATGCATATAAAACTTGTGATAAAATCCTTTCCCTCTTCTTCCATAACATTCCCCTAACTCTAGATCACTTTTATATTTTCCCTTAATACTCTCGAACCCTAGAATCTTTGCGTCCTTAGTTGATATCAAAACATACCGCCAAGACAAAACATCCGCCACCACATTGTCTTTTTATTTCTTATACTTTATTATGGAAATCCATAGATGAATTCCAACCATTTCACATGTCTTTTCTTGATATTCTTCTTGCCTCTCAGTTACTTTAAAGTTTCGTGATCAATGTGGATAACACATTCCTTGGTGAAGAGGTAATATTGCCAAGTCTCCATGGCTTTCACTAGCGTATACAACTCTTTATTGTAAGTAGGGTAGTTAATCGTTGATCGACCAAAGTCTTAATGTTCACGCTTATTGTGGCTCTAAGAAGAGTACTGAGAGTCTTATTAATAACTTCCGTTTGGCCGTCGATTTAGGGATGGCTCATTACAGAAAAGACGAGCTTGGTCCCTAGCCTTCTCCAAAACTTCCTCCAAAAGTTTGTTGGGAACTTCGTGCCTAGATCCGACATAATAGTCCTTGGGATACCATGTAATATGACGATTTATTTGAAAAACAGTTAGACATTTGGGTCTCATCATTTGTCTTGTTGCATGAGATGAAATGCGTCATCTTGGAAAAGTGGTTGACTACCACAAATATAGAATTCTTTGGTTTAACTCTTGGTAGCCCTAAAACAAAGTCCATTGAAAGCTCAACCCATGGTGAAGTAGGGCTTGGCAATGGGCTGGCAATGGGAGATATAAACCAAACAGATGTACTCTCGACTTTTCGGTGTTACAAACCAAACACTTCTCACAAAATTTGTCAACCTCACATCGTAGGTTTGGCAAATAGGAGTGTTCCCTAAGCATGTCCAAAATTTTCTTGTTTCCAAAGTGACCCATCAAACCCCCTCATGTGCTTCTTGCATATATATCTCCTTAATCGACCACTAGGTAAATACATTGTTGCTTGTTCTTAAAGAGAAAACCTTCATGCATATAAAACTTGTGATAAAATCCTTTCCCTCTTCTTCCATAACATTCCCCTAACTCTAGATCACTTTTATATTTTCCCTTAATACTCTCGAACCCTAGAATCTTTGCGTCCTTAGTTGATATCAAAACATACCGCCAAGACAAAACATCCGCCACCACATTGTCTTTTTATTTCTTATACTTTATTATGGAAATCCATAGATGAATTCCAACCATTTCACTTGTCTTTTCTTGATATTCTTCTTGCCTCTCAGTTACTTTAAAGTTTCGTGATCAATGTGGATAACACATTCCTTGGTGAAGAGGTAATATTGCCAAGTCTCCATGGCTTTCACTAGCGTATACAACTCTTTATTGTAAGTAGGGTAGTTAATCGTTGATCGACCAAAGTCTTAATGTTCACGCTTATTGTGGCTCTAAGAAGAGTACTGAGAGTCTTATTAATAACTTCCGTTTGGCCGTCGATTTAGGGATGGCTCATTACAGAAAAGACGAGCTTGGTCCCTAGCCTTCTCCAAAACTTCCTCCAAAAGTTTGTTGGGAACTTCGTGCCTAGATCCGACATAATAGTCCTTGGGATACCATGTAATATGACGATGTATTTGAAAAACAGTTAGACATTTGGGTCTCATCATTTGTCTTGTTGCATGAGATGAAATGCGTCATCTTGGAAAAGTGGTTGACTACCACAAATATAGAATTCTTTGGTTTAACTCTTGGTAGCCCTAAAACAAAGTCCATTGAAAGCTCAACCCATGGTGAAGTAGGGCTTGGCAATGGGCTGGCAATGGGAGATATAAACCAAATAGATGTACTCTGGACTTTTCGGTGTTACAAACCAAACACTTCTCACAAAATTTGTCAACCTCACATCGTAGGTTTGGCAAATAGGAGTGTTCTCTAAGCATGTCCAAAATTTTCTTGTTTCCAAAGTGACCCATCAAACCCCCTCATGTGCTTCTTGCATATATATCTCCTTAATCGACCACTAGGTAAATACATTGTTGCTTGTTCTTAAAGAGAAAACCTTCATGCATATAAAACTTGTGATAAAATCCTTTCCCTCTTCTTCCATAACATTCCCCTAACTCTAGATCACTTTTATATTTTCCCTTAATACTCTCGAACCCTAGAATCTTTGCGTCCTTAGTTGATATCAAAACATACCGCCAAGACAAAACATCCGCCACCACATTGTCTTTTTATTTCTTATACTTTATTATGGAAATCCATAGATGAATTCCAACCATTTCACATGTCTTTTCTTGATATTCTTCTTGCCTCTCAGTTACTTTAAAGTTTCGTGATCAATGTGGATAACACATTCCTTGGTGAAGAGGTAATATTGCCAAGTCTCCATGGCTTTCACTAGCGTATACAACTCTTTATTGTAAGTAGGGTAGTTAATCGTTGATCGACCAAAGTCTTAATGTTCACGCTTATTGTGGCTCTAAGAAGAGTACTGAGAGTCTTATTAATAACTTCCGTTTGGCCGTCGATTTAGGGATGGCTCATTACAGAAAAGACGAGCTTGGTCCCTAGCCTTCTCCAAAACTTCCTCCAAAAGTTTGTTGGGAACTTCGTGCCTAGATCCGACATAATAGTCCTTGGGATACCATGTAATATGACGATTTATTTGAAAAACAGTTAGACATTTGGGTCTCATCATTTGTCTTGTTGCATGAGATGAAATGCGTCATCTTGGAAAAGTGGTTGACTACCACAAATATAGAATTCTTTGGTTTAACTCTTGGTAGCCCTAAAACAAAGTCCATTGAAAGCTCAACCCATGGTGAAGTAGGGCTTGGCAATGGGCTGGCAATGGGAGATATAAACCAAACAGATGTACTCTCGACTTTTCGGTGTTACAAACCAAACACTTCTCACAAAATTTGTCAACCTCACATCGTAGGTTTGGCAAATAGGAGTGTTCCCTAAGCATGTCCAAAATTTTCTTGTTTCCAAAGTGACCCATCAAACCCCCTCATGTGCTTCTTGCATATATATCTCCTTAATCGACCACTAGGTAAATACATTGTTGCTTGTTCTTAAAGAGAAAACCTTCATGCATATAAAACTTGTGATAAAATCCTTTCCCTCTTCTTCCATAACATTCCCCTAACTCTAGATCACTTTTATATTTTCCCTTAATACTCTCAAACCCTAGAATCTTTGCGTCCTTAGTTGATATCAAAACATACCGCCAAGACAAAACATCCGCCACCACATTGTCTTTTTATTTCTTATACTTTATTATGGAAATCCATAGATGAATTCCAACCATTTCACATGTCTTTTCTTGATATTCTTCTTGCCTCTCAGTTACTTTAAAGTTTCGTGATCAATGTGGATAACACATTCCTTGGTGAAGAGGTAATATTGCCAAGTCTCCATGGCTTTCACTAGCGTATACAACTCTTTATTGTAAGTAGGGTAGTTAATCGTTGATCGACCAAAGTCTTAATGTTCACGCTTATTGTGGCTCTAAGAAGAGTACTGAGAGTCTTATTAATAACTTCCGTTTGGCCGTCGATTTAGGGATGGCTCATTACAGAAAAGACGAGCTTGGTCCCTAGCCTTCTCCAAAACTTCCTCCAAAAGTTTGTTGGGAACTTCGTGCCTAGATCCGACATAATAGTCCTTGGGATACCATGTAATATGACGATTTATTTGAAAAACAGTTAGACATTTGGGTCTCATCATTTGTCTTGTTGCATGAGATGAAATGCGTCATCTTGGAAAAGTGGTTGACTACCACAAATATAGAATTCTTTGGTTTAACTCTTGGTAGCCCTAAAACAAAGTCCATTGAAAGCTCAACCCATGGTGAAGTAGGGCTTGGCAATGGGCTGGCAATGGGAGATATAAACCAAACAGATGTACTCTCGACTTTTCGGTGTTACAAACCAAACACTTCTCACAAAATTTGTCAACCTCACATCGTAGGTTTGGCGAATAGGAGTGTTCCCTAAGCATGTCCAAAATTTTCTTGTTTCCAAAGTGACCCATCAAACCCCCTCATGTGCTTCTTGCATATATATCTCCTTAATCGACCACTAGGTAAATACATTGTTGCTTGTTCTTAAAGAGAAAACCTTCATGCATATAAAACTTGTGATAAAATCCTTTCCCTCTTCTTCCATAACATTCCCCTAACTCTAGATCACTTTTATATTTTCCCTTAATACTCTCGAACCCTAGAATCTTTGCGTCCTTAGTTGATATCAAAACATACCGCCAAGACAAAACATCCGCCACCACATTGTCTTTTTATTTCTTATACTTTATTATGGAAATCCATAGATGAATTCCAACCATTTCACTTGTCTTTTCTTGATATTCTTCTTGCCTCTCAGTTACTTTAAAGTTTCGTGATCAATGTGGATAACACATTCCTTGGTGAAGAGGTAATATTGCCAAGTCTCCATGGCTTTCACTAGCGTATACAACTCTTTATTGTAAGTAGGGTAGTTAATCGTTGATCGACCAAAGTCTTAATGTTCACGCTTATTGTGGCTCTAAGAAGAGTACTGAGAGTCTTATTAATAACTTCCGTTTGGCCGTCGATTTAGGGATGGCTCATTACAGAAAAGACGAGCTTGGTCCCTAGCCTTCTCCAAAACTTCCTCCAAAAGTTTGTTGGGAACTTCGTGCCTAGATCCGAAATAATAGTCCTTGGGATACCATGTAATATGACGATTTATTTGAAAAACAGTTAGACGTTTGGGTATCATCATTTGTCTTGTTGCATGAGATGAAATGCGTCATCTTTGAAAAGTGGTTGACTACCACAAATATAGAATTCTTTGGTTTAACTCTTGGTAGCCCTAAAACAAAGTCCATTGAAAGCTCAACCCATGGTGAAGTAGGGCTTGGCAATGGGTTGGCAATGGGAGATATAAACCAAACAGATGTACTCTCGACTTTTCGGTGTTACAAACCAAACACTTCTCACAAAATTTGTCAACCTCACATCGTAGGTTTGGCAAATAGGAGTGTTCCCTAAGCATGTCCAAAATTTTCTTTTTTCCAAAGTGACCCATCAAACCCCCTCATGTGCTTCTTGCATATATATCTCCTTAATCGACCACTAGGTAAATACATTGTTGCTTGTTCTTAAAGAGAAAACCTTCATGCATATAAAACTTGTGATAAAATCCTTTCCCTCTTCTTCCATAACATTCCCCTAACTCTAGATCACTTTTATATTTTCCCTTAATACTCTCGAACCCTAGAATCTTTGCATCCTTAGTTGATATCAAAACATACCGCCAAGACAAAACATCCGCCACCACATTGTCTTTTTATTTCTTTTACTTTATTATGGAAATGCGTAGATGAATTCCAACCATTTCACATGTCTTTTCTTGATATTCTTCTTGCCTCTCAGTTACTTTAAAGTTTCGTGATCAATGTGGATAACACATTCCTTGGTGAAGAGGTAATATTGCCAAGTCTCCATGGCTTTCACTAGCGTATACAACTCTTTATTGTAAGTAGGGTAGTTAATCGTTGATCGACCAAAGTCTTCATGTTCACGCCTATTGTGGCTCTAAGAAGAGTACTGAGAGTCTTATTAATAACTTCCGTTTGGCCGTCGATTTAGGGATGGCTCATTACAGAAAAGACGAGCTTGGTCCCTAGCCTTCTCCAAAACTTCCTCCAAAAGTTTGTTGGGAACTTCATGTCTAGATCCAACATAGTAGTCCTTGGGATACCATGTAATATGAGGATTTATTTGAAAAACAGTTAGACGTTTGTGTATCATCATTTGTCTTGTTGCATGAGATGAAATGCGTCATCTTGGAAAAGTGGTCGACTACCACAAATATAGAATTCTTTGGTTTAACTCTTGGCAGCCCTAAAATAAAGTCCATTGAAAGCTCAACCCATGGTGAAGTAGGGCTTGGCAATGGGTTGGCAATGGGAGATATAAACCAAACAGATGTACTCTCGACTTTTCGGTGTTACAAACCAAACACTTCTCACAAAATTTGTCTACCTCACATCCTAGGTTTGGCAAATAGAAGTGTTCCCTAAGCATGTCCAAAATTTTCTTGTTTCCAAAGTGACCCATCAAACCCCCTCATGTGCTTCTTGCATATATTACTCTTTAATCGACCACTAGGTAAATACATTGTTGCTTGTTCTTAAAGAGAAAACCATCATGCATATAGAATTTGTGATAAAATCCTTTCCCTTATCCTCCATAACATTTCCCTAACTCTAGATCACTTTTATAGCTTCCCTTAATACTCTCGAACCCTAGAATCTTTGCGTCCTTAGTTGATATCAAAACAAACAGCTAAGACAAAACATTTGCCACCACACTGTCTTTCCATTTCTCATACTTTAATATGGAAATGCATAGATGAATTCCAACAATTTCACGTGTCTTTTCTTGATACTCTTCTTCCCTCTCAGTTACTTTAAAGTTTCGTGATCAATGTGGATAACACATTCCTTGGTGAAGAGGTAATATTGCCAAGTCTCCATGGCTTTCACTAGCGTATACAACTCTTTATTGTAAGTAGGGTAGTTAATCGTTGATCGACCAATGTCTTCATGTTCACGCATATTGTGGCTCTAAGAAGAGTACTGAGAGTCTTATTAATAACTTCCGTTTGGCCGTCGATTTAGGGATGGCTCATTACAGAAAAGACGAGCTTGGTCCCTAGCCTTCTCCAAAACTTCCTCCAAAAGTTTGTTGGGAACTTCATGTCTAGATCCAACATAATAGTCCTTGGGATACCATGTAATATGAGGATTTATTTGAAAAACAGTTAGACGTTTGTGTATCATCATTTGTCTTGTTGCATGAGATGAAATGCGTCATCTTGGAAAAGTGGTCGACTACCACAAATATAGAATTCTTTGGTTTAACTCTTGGCAGCCCTAAAATAAAGTCCATTGAAAGCTCAACCCATGGTGAAGTAGGGCTTGGCAATGGGTTGGCAATGGGAGATATAAACCAAACAGATGTACTCTCGACTTTTCGGTGTTACAAACCAAACACTTCTCACAAAATTTGTCTACCTCACATCCTAGGTTTGGCAAATAGAAGTGTTCCCTAAGCATGTCCAAAATTTTCTTGTTTCCAAAGTGACCCATCAAACCCCCTCATGTGCTTCTTGCATATATTACTCTTTAATCGACCACTAGGTAAATACATTGTTGCTTGTTCTTAAAGAGAAAACCATCATGCATATAGAATTTGTGATAAAATCCTTTCCCTTATCCTCCATAACATTTCCCTAACTCTAGATCACTTTTATAGCTTCCCTTAATACTCTCGAACCCTAGAATCTTTGCGTCCTTAGTTGATATCAAAACAAACAGCTAAGACAAAACATTTGCCACCACACTGTCTTTCCATTTCTCATACTTTAATATGGAAATGCATAGATGAATTCCAACAATTTCACGTGTCTTTTCTTGATACTCTTCTTCCCTCTCAGTTACTTTAAAGTTTCGTGATCAATGTGGATAACACATTCCTTGGTGAAGAGGTAATATTGCCAAGTCTCCATGGCTTTCACTAGCGTATACAACTCTTTATTGTAAGTAGGGTAGTTAATCGTTGATCGACCAATGTCTTCATGTTCACGCATATTGTGGCTCTAAGAAGAGTACTGAGAGTCTTATTAATAACTTCCGTTTGGCCGTCGATTTAGGGATGGCTCATTACAGAAAAGACGAGCTTGGTCCCTAGCCTTCTCCAAAACTTCCTCCAAAAGTTTGTTGGGAACTTCGTGTCTAGATCCGACATAATAGTCCTTGGGATACCATGTAATATGACGATTTATTTGAAAAACAGTTAGACGTTTGGGTATCATCATTTGTCTTGTTGCATGAGATGAAATGCGTCATCTTGGAAAAGTGGTCGACTACCACAAATATAGAATTCTTTGGTTTAACTCTTGGCAACCCTTAAATAAAGTCCATTGAAAGCTCAACCCATGGTGAAGTAGGGCTTGGCAATGGGTTGGCAATGGGAGATATAAACCAAACAGATGTACTCTCGACTTTTCGGTGTTACAAACCAAACACTTCTCACAAAATTTGTCAACCTCACATCGTAGGTTTGGCAAATAGGAGTGTTCCCTAAGCATGTCCAAAATTTTCTTGTTTCCAAAGTGACCCATCAAACCCCCTCATGTGCTTCTTGCATATCTAACTCTTTAATCGACCACTAGGTAAATACATTGTTGCTTGTTCTTAAAGAGAAAACCTTCATGCATATAGAATTTGTGATAAAATCCTTTCCCTCTTCTTCCATAACATTTCCCTAACTCTAGATCACTTTTATAGCTTCCCTTAATACTCTCGAACCCTAGAATCTTTGCGTCCTTAGTTGATATCAAAACAAACAGCTAAGACAAAACATCTGCCACCACACTGTCTTTCCATTTCTCATACTTTAATATGGAAATCCATAGATGAATTCCAACAATTTCACGTGTCTTTTCTTGATACTCTTCTTCCCTCTCAGTTACTTTAAAGTTTCGTGATCAATGTGGATAACACATTCCTTGGTGAAGAGGTAATATTGCCAAGTCTCCATGGCTTTCACTAGCGTATATAACTCTTTATTGTAAGTAGGGTAGTTAATCGTTGATCGACCAAAGTCTTAATGTTCACGCTTATTGTGGCTCTAAGAAGAGTACTGAGAGTCTTATTAATAACTTCCGTTTGGCCGTCGATTTAGGGATGGCTCATTACAGAAAAGACGAGCTTGGTCCCTAGCCTTCTCCAAAACTTCCTCCAAAAGTTTGTTGGGAACTTCGTGCCTAGATCCGAAATAATAGTCCTTGGGATACCATGTAATATGACGATTTATTTGAAAAACAGTTAGACGTTTGGGTATCATCATTTGTCTTGTTGCATGAGATGAAATGCGTCATCTTTGAAAAGTGGTTGACTACCACAAATATAGAATTCTTTGGTTTAACTCTTGGTAGCCCTAAAACAAAGTCCATTGAAAGCTCAACCCATGGTGAAGTAGGGCTTGGCAATGGGTTGGCAATGGGAGATATAAACCAAACAGATGTACTCTCGACTTTTCGGTGTTACAAACCAAACACTTCTCACAAAATTTGTCAACCTCACATCGTAGGTTTGGCAAATAGGAGTGTTCCCTAAGCATGTCCAAAATTTTCTTTTTTCCAAAGTGACCCATCAAACCCCCTCATGTGCTTCTTGCATATATATCTCCTTAATCGACCACTAGGTAAATACATTGTTGCTTGTTCTTAAAGAGAAAACCTTCATGCATATAAAACTTGTGATAAAATCCTTTCCCTCTTCTTCCATAACATTCCCCTAACTCTAGATCACTTTTATATTTTCCCTTAATACTCTCGAACCCTAGAATCTTTGCGTCCTTAGTTGATATCAAAACATACCGCCAAGACAAAACATCCGCCACCACATTGTCTTTTTATTTCTTTTACTTTATTATGGAAATGCATAGATGAATTCCAACCATTTCACATGTCTTTTCTTGATATTCTTCTTGCCTCTCAGTTACTTTAAAGTTTCGTGATCAATGTGGATAACACATTCCTTGGTGAAGAGGTAATATTGCCATGTCTCCATGGCTTTCACTAGCGTATACAACTCTTTATTGTAAGTAGGGTAGTTAATCGTTGATCGACCAAAGTCTTCATGTTCACGCCTATTGTGGCTCTAAGAAGAGTACTGAGAGTCTTATTAATAACTTCCGTTTGGCCGTCGATTTAGGGATGGCTCATTACAGAAAAGACGAGCTTGGTCCCTAGCCTTCTCCAAAACTTCCTCCAAAAGTTTGTTGGGAACTTCGTGTCTAGATCCGACATAATAGTCCTTGGGATACCATGTAATATGACGATTTATTTGAAAAACAGTTAGACGTTTGTGTATCATCATTTGTCTTGTTGCATGAGATGAAATGCGTCATCTTGGAAAAGTGGTCGACTACCACAAATATAGAATTCTTTGGTTTAACTCTTGGCAGCCCTAAAATAAAGTCCATTGAAAGCTCAACCCATGGTGAAGTAGGGCTTGGCAATGGGTTGGCAATGGGAGATATAAACCAAACAGATGTACTCTCGACTTTTCGGTGTTACAAACCAAACACTTCTCACAAAATTTGTCTACCTCACATCCTAGGTTTGGCAAATAGAAGTGTTCCCTAAGCATGTCCAAAATTTTCTTGTTTCCAAAGTGACCCATCAAACCCCCTCATGTTCTTCTTGCATATATTACTCTTTAATCGACCACTAGGTAAATACATTGTTGCTTGTTCTTAAAGAGAAAACCATCATGCATATAGAATTTGTGATAAAATCCTTTCCCTCTTCCTCCATAACATTCCCCTAACAAAATACTTCTCACAAAATTTGTCAACCTCACATCGTATGTTTGGCAAATAGAAGTGTTCCCTAAGCATGTCCAAAATTTTCTTGTTTCCAAAGTGACCCATCAAACCGCCTCATGTGCTTCTTGCATATATAACTCCTTAATCGACCACTAGTGAAATACATTGTTGCTTGTTCTTATAGAGAAAACCATCATGCATATAAAACTTGTGATACAATCCTTTCCCTCTTCCTCCATAACATTCCCCTAACTCTAGATCACTTTTATAGCTTCCCTTAATACTCTCGAACCCTAGAATCTTTGCGTCCTTAGTTGATATCAAAACATACCGCCAAGACAAAACATCTGCCACCACATTGTCTTTTTATTTCTTATACTTTATTATGGAAATGCATAGATGAATTCCAACAATTTCACGTGTCTTTTCTTGATACTCTTCTTCCCTCTCAGTTACTTTAAAGTTTCGTGATCAATGTGGATAACACATTCCTTGGTGAAGAGGTAATATTGCCAAGTCTCCATGGCTTTCACTAGCGTATACAACTCTTTATTGTAAGTAGGGTAGTTAATCGTTGATCGACCAAAGTCTTCATGTTCACGCCTATTGTGGCTCTAAGAAGAGTACTGAGAGTCCTATTAATAACTTCCGTTTGGCCGTCGATTTAGGGATGGCTCATTACTGAAAAGACGAGCTTGGTCCCTAGCCTTCTCCAAAACTTCCTCCAAAAGTTTGTTGGGAACTTCGTGTCCAGATCCGACATAATAGTCCTTGGGATACCATGTAATAGGAGCATTTATTTGAAAAACAGTTAGACGTTTGGGTATCATCATTTGTCTTGTTGCATGAAATGGAATGCGTCATCTTGGAAAAGTGGTCGACTACCACAAATATAGAATTCTTTGGTTTAACTCTTGGCAGCCCTAAAATAAAGTCCATTGAAAGCTCAACCCATGGTGAAGTAGGGATTGGCAATGGGTAGGCAATGGGAGATATAAACCAAACAGATGTACTCTCGACTTGTGATACAATCCTTTCCCTCTTCCTCCATAACATTCCCCTAACTCTAGATCACTTTTATAGCTTCCCTTAATACTCTCGAACCCTAGAATCTTTGGGTCCTTAGTTGATATCAAAACATACCGCCAAGACAAAACATCCGCCACCACATTGTCTTTTTATTTCTTATACTTTATTATGGAAATGCATAGATGAATTCCAACCATTTCACGTGTCTTTTCTTGATATTCGTCTTGCCTCTCAGTTACTTTAAAGTTTCCTAAACAATGTGGATCACTCATTCCTTGGTGAACATGTAATATTGCCAAGTCTCCATGGCTTTTAGTAGCGTATACAACTCTTTATTTTAAGTAGGGTAGTTAATCGTTGATCGACCAAAGTCTTCATGTTCACGCCTATTGTGGCTCTAAGAAGAGTACAGAGAGTCTTATTAATAACTTCCGTTTGGCCGTCGATTTAGGGATGGCTCATTACTGAAAAGACGAGCTTGGTCCCTAGCCTTCTCCAAAACTTCCTCCAAAAGTTTGTTGGGAACTTCGTGTCTAGATCCGACATAATAGTCCTTGGGATACCATGTAATATGAGCATTTATTTGAAAAACAGTTAGACGTTTGGGTATCATCATTTGTCTTGTTGCATGAGATGAAATGCGTCATCTTGGAAAAGTGGTCGACTACCACAAATATAGTATTCTTTGGTTTAACTCTTGGCAGCCCTAAAATAAAGTCCATTGAAAGCTCAACCCATGGTGAAGTAGGGATTGGCAATGGGTAGGCAATGGGAGATATAAACAATACAGATGTACTCTCGACTTTTCCTTGTTGCAAACCAAATACTTCTCACAAAATTTGTCAACCTCACATCGTATGTTTGGCAAATAGAAGTGTTCCCTAAGCATGTCCAAAATTTTCTTGTTTCCAAAGTGACCCATCAAACCGCCTCATGTGCTTCTTGCATATATAACTCCTTAATCGACCACTAGTGAAATACATTGTTGCTTGTTCTTATAGAGAAAACCATCATGCATATAAAACTTGTGATACAATCCTTTCCCTCTTCATCCATAACATTCCCCTAACTCTAGATCACTTTTATAGCTTCCCTTAATACTCTCGAACCCTAGAATCTTTGGGTCCTTAGTTGATATCAAAACATACCGCCAAGACAAAACATCCGCCACCACATTGTCTTTTTATTTCTTATACTTTATTATGGAAATGCATAGATGAATTCCAACCATTTCACGTGTCTTTTCTTGATATTCGTCTTGCCTCTCAGTTACTTTAAAGTTTCCTGAACAATGTGGATCACTCATTCCTTGGTGAACATGTAATATTGCCAAGTCTCCATGGCTTTCACTAGCGTATACAACTCTTTATTGTAAGTAGGGTAGTTAATCGTTGATCGACCAAAGTCTTCATGTACACGCCTATTGTGGCTCTAAGAAGAGTACAGAGAGTCTTATTAATAACTTCCGTTTGGCCGTCGATTTAGGGATGGCTCATTACTGAAAAGACGAGCTTGGTCCCTAGCCTTCTCCAAAACTTCCTCCAAAAGTTTGTTGGGAACTTCGTGTCTAGATCCGACATAATAGTCCTTGGGATACCATGTAATATGACGATTTATTTGAAAAACAGTTAGACGTTTGGGTATCATCATTTGTCTTGTTGCATGAGATGAAATGCGTCATCTTGGAAAAATGGTCGACTACCACAAATATAGAATTCTTTGGTTTAACTCTTGGAAACCCTTAAATAAAGTCTATTGAAAGCTCAACCCATGGTGAAGTAGGGATTGGCAATGGGTTGGCAATGGGTTGGCAATGGGAGATATAAACCAAACAGATGTACTCTCGACTTTTCGGTGTTACAAACCAAACACTTCTCACAAAATTTGTCAACCTCACATCATAGGTTTGGCAAATAGGAGTGTTCCCTAAGCATGTCCAAAATTTTCTTGTTCCCAAAGTGACCCATCAAACCCCCTCATGTGCTTCTTGCATATATAACTCTTTAATCGACCACTAGGTAAATACATTGTTGCTTGTTCTTAAAGAGAAAACCATCATGCATATAGAATTTGTGATAAAATCCTTTCCCTTATCCTCCATAACATTTCCCTAACTCTAGATCACTTTTATAGCTTCCCTTAATACTCTCGAACCCTAGAATCTTTGCGTCCTTAGTTGATATCAAAACAAACAGCTAAGACAAAACATCTGCCACCACACTGTATTTCCATTTCTCATACTTTAATATGGAAATGCATAGATGAATTCCAACAATTTCACGTGTCTTTTCTTGATACTCTTCTTCCCTCTCAGTTACTTTAAAGTTTCGTGATCAATGTGGATAACACATTCCTTGGTGAAGAGGTAATATTGCCAAGTCTCCATGGCTTTCACTAGCGTATACAACTCTTTATTGTAAGTAGGGTAGTTAATTTGTTGATCGACCAAAGTCTTCATGTTCACGCCTATTGTGGCTCTAGGAAGAGTACTGAGAGTCTTATTAATAACTTCCGTTTGGCCGTCGATTTAGGGATGACTCATTACAGAAAAGACGAGCTTGGTCCCTAGCCTTCTCCAAAACTTCCTCCAAAAGTTTGTTGGGAACTTCGTGTCTAGATCTGACATAATAGTCCTTGGGATACCATGTAATATGACGATTTATTTGAAAAACAGTTAGACGTTTGGGTATCATCATTTGTCTTGTTGCATGAGATGAAATGCGTCATCTTGGAAAAGTGGTCGACTACCACAAATATATAATTCTTTGGTTTAACTCTTGGCAGCCCTTAAATAAAGTCCATTGAAAGCTCAACCCATGGTGAAGTAGGGCTTGGCAATGGGTTGGCAATGGGAGATATAAACCAAACAGATGTACTCTCGACTTTTCGGTGTTACAAACAAAACATTTCTCACAAAATTTGTCAACCTCACATCGTAGGTTTGGCAAATAGAAGTGTTCCCTAAGCATGTCCAAAATTTTCTTGTTTCCAAAGTGACCCATCAAACCCCCTCATGTGCTTCTTGCATATATAACTCTTTAATCGACCACTAGGTAAATACATTGTTGCTTGTTCTTTAAGAGAAATCCATCATGCATATAGAACTTGTGATAAAATCCTTTCCCTCATCCTTCATAACATTCCCCTAACTCTAGATCACTTTTACAGCTTCCCTTAATACTCTCGAACCCTAGAATCTTTGCGTCCTTAGTTGATATCAAAACAAACCGCTAAGACAAAACATCTGCCACCACACTGTCTTTCCATTTCTTATACTTTAATATGGAAATGCATAGATGAATTCCAACAATTTCACGTGTCTTTTCTTGATACTCTTCTTCCCTCTCAGTTACTTTAAAGTTTCGTGATCAATGTGGATAACACATTCCTTGGTGAAGAGGTAATATTGCCAAGTCTCCATGGCTTTCACTAGCGTATACAACTCTTTATTGTAAGTAGGGTAGTTAATCGTTGATCGACAAAAGTCTTCATGTTCACACCTATCCCGGCTGTAAGGAGTGTACCGAGAGTCCTATTAGTAACTTTCGTTTGCCCGTCGGTTTAGGGATGACACATTGTAGAAAAGACGAGCTTGGTTCGTAGCCTTCTCCAAAGGGTACTCCAAAAGTTTATTGAGAACTTCGTGTCTAGATTCGACATAATAGTCCTTGGGATACCATGTAATATGACGATGTATTTGAAAAACAGTTAGACGTTTGGGTATCATCATTTGTCTTGTTGCATGAGATGAAATGCGTCATCTTGGAAAAGTGGTCGACTACCACAAATATAGAATTCTTTGGTTTAACTCTTGGCAGCCCTAAAAAAAGTTCATTGAAAGCTCAACCCATGGTGAAGTAGGGATTGGCAATGGGTATGCAATGGGTTGGCAATGGGAGATATAAACAATACAAATGTACTCTCGACCTTTCGTTGTTACAAACCAAATACTTCTCACAAAATTTGTCAACCTCACATCGTAGGTTTGGCAAATAGAAGTGTTCCCTAAGCACGTCCAAAATTTTCTTGTTTCAAAAGTGACCCATTAAACCGCCTCATGTGCTTCTTGCATATATAACTCCTTAATCGACCACTAGTTAAATACATTGTTGCTTGTTCTTAAAAAGAAAACCATCATGCATATAAAATTTGTGATACAATCCTTTCCCCCTTCATCCATAACATTCCCCTAACTCTAGATCACTTTTATAGCTTCCCTTAATACTCTCGAACCCTAGAATCTTTGCGTCCTTAGTTGATATCAAAACTAACCGCTAAGACAAAACATCTGCCACCACATTGTCTTTCCATTTCTTATACTTTAATATGGAATTGCATAGATGAATTCCAACAATTTCACGTGTCTTTTCTTGATACTCTTCTTCCCTCTCAGTTACTTTAAAGTTTCGTGATCAATGTGGATCACACATTTCTTGGTCAAGAGGTAATATTGCCAAGTCTCCATGGCTTTCAGTAGCGTATACAACTCTTTATTGTAAGTAGGGTAGTTAATCGTTGATCGACCAAAGTCTTCATGTTCACACCTATCCTGGCTGTAAGGAGTGTACCGAGAGTCCTATTAGTAACTTTCGTTTGCCCGTCGGTTTAGGGATGACACATTGTAGAAAAGACGAGCTTGGTTCGTAGCCTTCTCCAAAGGGTCCTCCAGAAGTTTATTGGGAACTTCGTGTCTAGATTCGACATAACAGTTAGACGTTTGGGTATCATCATTTGTCTTGTTGCATGAGATGAAATGCCTCATCTTGGAAAAGTATTCGACTACCACAAATATAAAATTCTTTTGTTAAACTCTTTGCAGCCCTAAAATAAAATCCATTGAAAGCTCAACCAATGGTGAAGTAGGGATTGGCAATGGGAGATATAAACCAAACAGATGTACTCTCTACTTTGAATTTTTACAAACCAATCACATCTAACAAAATTTGTCGACCTTCATATCGTGGGTTTGGCAAATAGAAGTGTTCCCTAAGCATGTCCAAAATTTTCTTGTTTTCAAAGTGACCCATCAAACCCCCTCATGTGCTTCTTGCATATAAATACATTGTTGCTTGTTCTTAAAGAGAAAACCATAATGCATATAGAACTTGTGATACAATCCTTTCCCTCTTCCTCCATAACATTCCCCTAACTCTAGATCACTTTTATAGCTTCCCTTAATAGTCTCGAACCCTAGAATATTTGATATCAAAACTTACTGCCAAGAGAAAACATCCGCCACCACATTGTCTTTTTATTTCTTATACTTTATTATGGCAATCCATAGATGAATTCCGACCATTTCACGTGACTTTTCTTGATATTCGTGATCAATGTGGATAACAAACTCCTTGGTGAAGAGGTAATATTGCCAAGTATAAATGGCTCTCACTAGCGTATACAACTCTTTCTTGTAAGTAGGGTAGTTAATCATTGATCGACCAAAGTCTTCATGTTCACGCCAATCATGGCTCTAAGGAGAGTACCGAGAGTCCTATTAATAACTTCTGTTTGCCCGTCGGTTTAGGGATGACACATTGGAGAAAAGACGAGCTTGGTCCGTAGCCTTCTCCAAAGCATCCTCCAAAAGTTTATTGGGAACTTCGTGTCCAGATCCAACATAATAGTCCCTTGGATACCATGTAATATGACGATTTATTTGAAAAACAGTTAGACGTTTGGGTATCATCATTTGTCTTGTTCATGAGATGAAATGCGTCATCTTGGAAAAGTGGTCGACTACCACAAATATAGAATTTATTCGTTTAACTCTTGGCAGCCCTAAAATAAAGTCCATTGAAAGCTCAACCCATGGTGAAGTAGGGCTTGGCAATGGGTTGGCAATGGGAGATATAAACAATACAGATGTACTCTCGACTTTTCGTTGTTACAAACCAAACACTTCTCACAAAATTTGTGAACCACACATCGTAGGTTTGGCAAATAGAAGTGTTCCCTAAGCATGTCAAAAATTTTCTTGTTTCCAAAGTGACCCATCAAAACCCTCTCATGTGCTTCTTGCATATATAACTCTTTAATCGACCACTAGGTAAATACATTGTTGCTTGTTTTTAAAGAGAAAACCATCATGCATATAGAACTTGTGATAAAATCCTTTCCCTCTTCCTCCATAACATTCCCCTAACTCTAGATCACTTTTATAGCTTCCCTTAATACTCTCGAACCCTAGAATATTTGCGTCCTTAGTTGATATCAAAACATACTGCCAAGACAAAACATCCGCCACCACATTGTCTTTTTATTTCTTATACTTTATTATGGAAATCCATAGATGAATTCCAACCATTTCACTTGGCTTTTCTTGATATTCGTCTTCCCTCTCAGTTACTTTAAAGTTTCGTGATCAATGTGGATAACAAACTCCTTGGTGAAGAGGTAATATTGCCAAGTATCCATGGCTCTCACTAGCGTATACAACTCTCTCTTGTAAGTAGGGTAGTTAATCGTTGATCGACCAAAGTCTTCATGTTCACGCCAATCATGGCTCTAAGGAGAGTACCGAGAGTCCTATTAATAACTTTCGTTTGCCCGTCGGTTTAGGGATGACACATTGGAGAAAAGACGAGCTTGGTCCGTAGCCTTCTCCAAAGCATCCTCCAAAAGTTTATTGGGAACTTCGTGTCTAGATCCAACATAATAGTCCTTGGGATACCATGTAATATGACGTTTATTTGAAAAAAAGTTAGACGTTTTGGTATCATCATTTGTCTTGTTGTATGAGATGACATGCGTCATCTTGGAAAAGTGGTCGACTACCACAAATATAGAATTTATTCGTTTAACTCTTGGCAGCCCTAAAATAAAGTCCATTGAAAGCTCAACCCATGGTGAAGTAGGGCTTGGCAATGGGTTGGTAATGGGAGATATAAACAATACAGATGTACTCTCGACTTATCCTTGTTACAAACCAAATACTTCGCACAAAATTTGTCAACCTCACATCGTAGGTTTGGCAAATAGAAGTGTTCCCTAAGCATGTCAAAAAATTTCTTGTTTCCAAAGTGACCCATCAAACCCCCTCATGTGCTTCTTGCATATATAACTCCTTAATCGACCACTAGTTAAATACATTGTTGCTTGTTCTTAAAGAAAGAACCATCATGCATATAGAACTTGTGATACAATCCTTTCCCTCTTCCTCCATAACATTCCCCTAACTCTAGATCACTTTTATAGCTTCCCTTAATACTCTCGAACCCTAGAATCTTTGCGTCCTTAGTTGATATCAAAACATACCGCCAAGACAAAACATCTGCCACCACATTGTCCTTTTATTTCTTATACTTTATTATGGAAATGCATAGATGAATTCCAACCATTTCACGTGTCTTTTCTTGATATTTGTCTTCCCTCTTAGTTACTTTAAAGTTTCGTGATCAATGTGGATAACACTTTCCTTGGTGAAGAGGTACTATTGCCAAGTGTCCATGGCTCTCACTAGCGTATACAGCTCTTTATTGTAAGTAGGGTAGTTAATCGTTGATCGACAAAAGTCTTCATGTTCACACCTATCCTGGCTGTAAGGAGTGTACCGAGAGTCCTATTAGTAACTTTCGTTTGCCCGTCGATTTAGGGATGACACATTGTAGAAAAGACGAGCTTGGTTCGTAGCCTTCTCCAAAGGGTCCTCCAAAAGTTTATTGGGAACTTCGTGTCTAGATTCGACATAATAGTCCTTGGGATACCATGTAATATGACGATTTATATGAAAAACAGTTAGACGTTTGGGTATCATCATTTGTCTCATTGCATGAGATGAAATGCATCATCTTGGAAAAGTGTTCGACTACCACAAATATAGAATTCTTTGGTTAAACTCTTTGCAGCCCTAAAATAAAGTCCATTGAAAGCTCAACCCATGCTGAAGTACGGATTGGCAATGGGAGATATAAACCATACGGATGTACTCTCTACTTTGCCTTGTTACAAACCAAACGCTTCTCACAAATTTGGTCAACCTCACATCGTAGGTTTGGCCAATAGAAGTGTTCCCTAAGCATGTCCAAATTTTCCTTGTTTCCAAAATGACCCATCAAACCCCCTCATGTGCTTCTTGCATATATAACTCTTTAATCGACCACTAGGTAAATACATTGTTGCTTGTTCTTAAAGAGAAAACCATCATGCATATAGAACTTGTGATAAAATCCTTTCCCTCTTCCTCCATAACATTCCCCTAACTCTAGATCACTTTTATAGCTTCCCTTAATACTCTCGAACCCTAGAATATTTGCGTCCTTAGTTGATATCAAAACATACCGCCAAGACAAAACATCCGCCACCACATTGTCTTTTTATTTCTTGTACTTTATTATGGAAATCCATAGATGAATTCCAACCATTTCACGTGGTTTTTCTTGATATTCGTCTTCCCTCTCATTACTTTAAAGTTTCGTGATCAATGTGGATAACACATTCTTTGGTGAAGAGGTAATATTGCCAAGTCTCCATGGCTCTCACTAGCGTATACAACTCTTTCTTGTAAGTAGGGTAGTTAATCGTTGATCGACCAAAGTCTTCATGTTCACGCCTATCATGGCTCTAAGGAGAGTACTGAGAGTCCTATTAACAACTTCCGTTTGCCCGTCGGTTTAGGGATGACACATTGTAGAAAAGACGAGCTTGGTCCGTAGCCTTCCCCAAAGCGTCCTCCAAAAGTTTATTGGGAACTTCGTGTCTAGATCCGACATAACAGTCCTTGGGATACCTTGTAATTTGATGATTTATTTGAAAAACAGTTAGAGGTTTGGGTATCATCATTTGTCCTGTTGCATGAGATGTAATGCGTCATCTTGGAAAAGTGGTCGACTACCACAAATATAGAATTCTTTGGTTTAACTCTTGGTAGCCCTAAAATAAAGTCCATTGAAAGCTCGACCCATGGTGAAGTAGGGATTTGCAATGGGTTGGCAATGGGAGATATAAACAATACAGATGTACTCTCGACTTTTCCTTGTTACAATCCAAATACTTCTCACAAACTTTGTCAACCTCACATCGTAGGTTTGGCAAATAAAAGTGTTCCCTAAGCATGTCCAAAATTTTCTTGTTTCCAAAGTGACCCATCAAATCCCCTCATGTGCTTCTTGCATATATAACTCCTTAATCGACCACTAGGTAAAAACATTGTTGCTTCTTCTTAAAGAGAAAACCATCATGCATATAGAACTTGTTATACAATCCTTTCCCTCTTCCTCCATAACATTCCCCTAACTCTAGATCACTTTTATAGCTTCCCTTAATACTCTCGAACCCTAGAATCTTTGCGTCCTTAGGTTAGATCATAACATACTGCCAATACAAAACATCCACCACAACGTTGTCTTTCCATTTCTTATACTTTATTATGGAAATGCATAGATGAATGCCAAATATTTCACGTGTTTTTACTTGATATCCGTCTTCCCTCTTAATTACTTCAAAGTTTCGTGATCAATGTGGATTACACATTCCTTGGCGAAGTGGTAATGTTGCCAAGTCTCCATGGCTCTCACTAGCGTATACAACTCTTTATTGTAAGTAGGGTAGTTAATCGTTGATCGACCAAAGTTTTCATGTTCACGCCTATCATGGCTGTAAGGAGTGTACCGAGAGTCCTATTAGTAACTTCCGTTTGCCCGTCGGTTTAGGGATGACACATTGTAGAAAAGACGAGCTTGGTTCGTAGCCTTCTCTAAAGGGTCCTCCAAACGTTTATTGGGAACTTCGTGTCTAGATTCGACATAATAGTCCTTAGGATACCATGTAATATGACGATTTATTTGAAAAACAGTTAGACGTTTGGGTATCATCATTTGTCTTGTTGCATGAGATGAAATGCGTCATCTTGGAAAAGTGTTCGACTACCACAAATATAGACTTCTTTGGTAAATTCTTTGCAGCCCGAAAAATAAAGTCCATTGAAAGCTCAACCCATGGTGAAGTAGGGATTGGCAACGGGTTGGCAATGGGAGATATAAACCATACAGATGTACTCTCAACTTTTCCTTGTTACAAACCAAACACTTCTCACAAAATTTGCCAACCTCACATTGTAGGTTTGGCAAATATAAGTATTCCCTAAGCATGTCCACAATTTTCTTGTTTCCAAAGTGACCCATCAAACCCCCTCATGTGCTTCTTGCATATATAACTCCTTAATCGACCACTAGGTAAATACATTGTTGCTTGTTCTTAAAGAGAAAACCATAACGCATATAGAACTTGTGATACAATCCTTTCCCTCTCCCTCCATAACATTCCCCTAACTCTAGATCACTTTTATAGCTTCCCTTATTACTCTCGAACCCTAGAATCTTTGTGTCCTTAGTTGATATCAAAACAAACCGCTAAGACGAAACATCTGCCACCACGTTGTCTTTCCATTTCTTGTACTTTATTATGGAAATGCATACATGAATTCCAACCATTTCACGTGTCTTTTCTTGATACTCGTCTTCCCTCTCAGTTAATTTAAAGTTTCATGATCAATGTGGATAACACATTCCTTGGTGAAGAGGTAATATTGCCAAGTCTCCATGGCTCTCACTAGCGTATACAACTCTTTATTGTAAGTAGGGTAGTTAATCATTGATCCACAAAAGTCTTCATGTTCACGCCTATCGTGGCTCTAAGGAGAGTACCAAGAGTCCTATTAATAACTTCTGTTTGCCCGTCGGTTTAGGGATGACACATTGTAGAAAAGACGAGCTTGGTTTGTAGCCTTCTCCAAAGGGTCCTCCAAAAGTTTATTGGGAACTTTGTGTCTAGATTCGACATAATAGTCCTTGGGATACCATGTAATTTGACGATTTCTTTGAAAAACAGTTTGAGGTTTGGGTATCATCATTTGTCTAGTTGCATGAGATGAAATGCGTCATCTTGGAAAACTGGTCGACTACCACAAATATAGAATTCTTTGGTTTAACTCTTGGTAGCCCTAAAATAAAGTCCATTGAAAGCTCGACCCATGGTGAAGTAGGGATTTGCAATGGGTTGGCAATGGGAGATATAAACCATACAGATGTACTATCGACTTTTCCTTGTTACAAACCAAACACTTCTCACAAAATTTGTCAACCTCACATCGTAGGTTTGGCAAATAGAAGTGTTCCCTAAGCATGTCCAAATTTTTCTTGTTTCCAAAGTGACCCATCAAACCCCCTCATGTGCTTCTTGCATATATAACTCCTTAATCGACCACTAGTTAAATACATTGTCGCTTGTTCTTAAAGAGAAAACCATCATGCATATAGAACTTGTGATACAATCCTTTCCCTCTTCCTCCATAACATTCCCCTAACTCTAGATCACTTTTATAGATTCCCTTAATACTCTCGAACCCTAGAATCTTTGCGTCCTTAGTTGATATGAAAACATACCGCTAAGACAAAACATCTGCCACCACATTGTCTTTTTATTTCTTATACTTTATTATGGAAATGCATAGATGAATTCCAACCATTTCACGTGTCTTTTCTTGATATTTGTCTTCCCTCTTAGTTACTTTAAAGTTTCATGATCAATGTGGATAACACATTCCTTGGTGAAGAGGTAATATTGCCAAGTCTCCATGGCTCTCACTAGCGTATACAACTCTTTATTGTAAGTAGGGTAGTTAATCATTGATCCACAAAAGTCTTCATGTTCACGCCTATCGTGGCTCTAAGGAGAGTACCAAGAGTATTATTAATAACTTCTATTTGCCCGTCGGTTTAGGGATGACACATTGTAGAAAAGACGAGCTTGGTTTGTAGCCTTCTCCAAAGGGTCCTCCAAAAGTTTATTGGGAACTTCGTGTCTAGATTCGACATAATAGTCCTTGGGATACCATGTAATATGACGATTTATTTGAAAAACAGTTAGACGTTTGGGTATCATCATTTGTCTTGTTGCATGAGATGAAATGCGTCATCTTGAAAAAGTGGTCGACTACCACAAATATAGAATTCTTTGATTTAACTCTTGGCAGCCCTAAAATAAAGTCCATTGAAAGCTCAACCCCTGGTGAAGTAGGGATTGGCAATGGGATTGGCAATGGGAGATATAAACCATACGGATGTACTCTCTACTTTGCCTTGTTACAAACCAATCACTTCTAACAAAATTTGTCAACCTCATATTGTGGGTTTAGCCAATAGAAGTGTTCCCTAAGCATGTCCAAATTTTTCTTATTTCCAAAGTGACCCATCAAACCCCCTCATGTGCTTCTTGCATATATAACTCCTTAATCGACCACTAGGTAAATACATTGTTGCTTGTTCTTAAAGAGAAAACCATAATGCATATAGAACTTGTGATACAATCCTTTCCCTCTTCCTCCATAACATTCCCCTAACTCTAGATCACTTTTATAGCTTCCCTTAATACTCTTGAACCCTAGAATCTTTGTGTCCTTAGTTGATATGAAAACATACTGCTAAGACAAAACATCTGCCACCACATTGTCTTTTTATTTCTTATACTTTATTATGGAAATGCATAGATGAATTCCAACCATTTCACGTGTCTTTTCTTGATATTTGTCGTCCCTCTTAGTTACTTTAAAGTTTCATGATCAATGTGGATAACACATTCCTTGGTGAAGAGGTAATATTGCCAAGTCTCCATGGCTCTCACTAGCGTATACAACTCTTTATTGTAAGTAGGGTAGTTAATCATTGATCCACAAAAGTCTTCATGTTCACGCCTATCGTGGCTCTAAGGAGAGTACCAAGAGTCCTATTAATAACTTCTGTTTGCCCGTCGGTTTAGGGATGACACATTGTAGAAAAGACGAGCTTGGTCCGTAGCCTTCCCCAAAGCGTCCTCCAAAAGTTTATTGGGAACTTCGTGTCTAGATTCGACATAATAGTCCTTGGGATACCATGTAATTTGACGATTTCTTTGAAAAACATTTTGAGGTTTGGGTATCATCATTTGTCTAGTTGCATGAGATGAAATGCGTCATCTTGGAAAACTGGTCGACTACCACAAATATAGAATTCTTTGGTTTAACTCTTGGTAGCCCTAAAATAAAGTCCATTGAAAGCTCGACCCATGGTGAAGTAGGGATTTGCAATGGGTTGGCAATGGGAGATATAAACCATACAGATGTACTATCGACTTTTCCTTGTTACAAACCAAACACTTCTCACAAAATTTGTCAACCTCACATCGTAGGTTTGGCAAATAAAAGTGTTCCCTAAGCATGTCCAAATTTTTCTTGTTTCCAAAGTGACCCATCAAACCCCCTCATGTGCTTCTTGCATATATAACTCCTTAATCGACCACTAGTTAAATACATTGTCGCTTGTTCTTAAAGAGAAAACCATCATGCATATAGAACTTGTGATACAATCCTTTCCCTCTTCCTCCATAACATTCCCCTAACTCTAGATCACTTTTATAGCTTCCCTTAATACTCTTGAACCCTAGAATCTTTGTGTCCTTAGTTGATATGAAAACATACTGCTAAGACAAAACATCTTCCACCACATTGTCTTTTTATTTCTTATACTTTATTATGGAAATGCATAGATGAATTCCAACCATTTCACGTGTCTTTTCTTGATATTTGTCTTCCCTCTTAGTTACTTTAAAGTTTCATGATCAATGTGGATAACACATTCCTTGGTGAAGAGGTAATATTGCCAAGTCTCCATGGCTCTCACTAGCGTATACAACTCTTTATTGTAAGTAGGGTAGTTAATCATTGATCCACAAAAGTCTTCATGTTCACGCCTATCGTGGCTCTAAGGAGAGTACCAAGAGTCCTATTAATAACTTCTGTTTGCCCGTCGGTTTAGGGATGACACATTGTAGAAAAGACGAGCTTGGTCCGTAGCCTTCCCCAAAGCGTCCTCCAAAAGTTTATTGGGAACTTCGTGTCTAGATTCGACATAATAGTCCTTGGGATACCATGTAATTTGACGATTTCTTTGAAAAACATTTTGAGGTTTGGGTATCATCGTTTGTCTAGTTGCATGAGATGAAATGCGTCATCTTGGAAAACTGGTCGACTACCACAAATATAGAATTCTTTGGTTTAACTCTTGGTAGCCCTAAAATAAAGTCCATTGAAAGCTCGACCCATGGTGAAGTAGGGATTTGCAATGGGTTGGCAATGGGAGATATAAACCATACAGATGTACTATCGACTTTTCCTTGTTACAAACCAAACACTTCTCACAAAATTTGTCAACCTCACATCGTAGGTTTGGCAAATAAAAGTGTTCCCTAAGCATGTCCAAATTTTTCTTGTTTCCAAAGTGACCCATCAAACCCCCTCATGTGCTTCTTGCATATATAACTCCTTAATCGACCACTAGTTAAATACATTGTCGCTTGTTCTTAAAGAGAAAACCATCATGCATATAGAACTTGTGATACAATCCTTTCCCTCTTCCTCCATAACATTCCCCTAACTCTAGATCACTTTTATAGCTTCCCTTAATACTCTCGAACCCTAGAATCTTTGCGTCCTTAGTTGATATGAAAACATACCGCTAAGACAAAACATCTGCCACCACATTGTCTTTTTATTTCTTATACTTTATTATGGAAATGCATAGATGAATTCCAACCATTTCACGTGTCTTTTCTTGATATTTGTCTTCCCTCTTAGTTACTTTAAAGTTTCATGATCAATGTGGATAACACATTCCTTGGTGAAGAGGTAATATTGCCAAGTCTCCATGGCTCTCACTAGCGTATACAACTCTTTATTGTAAGTAGGGTAGTTAATCATTGATCCACAAAAGTCTTCATGTTCACGCCTATCGTGGCTCTAAGGAGAGTACCAAGAGTCCTATTAATAACTTCTGTTTGCCCGTCGGTTTAGGGATGACACATTGTAGAAAAGACGAGCTTGGTTTGTAGCCTTCTCCAAAGGGTCCTCCAAAAGTTTATTGGGAACTTCGTGTCTAGATTCGACATAATAGTCCTTGGGATACCATGTAATATGACGATTTATTTGAAAAACAGTTAGACGTTTGGGTATCATCATTTGTCTTGTTGCATGAGATGAAATGCGTCATCTTGAAAAGTGGTCGACTACCACAAATATAGAATTCTTTGATTTAACTCTTGGCAGCCCTAAAATAAAGTCCATTGAAAGCTCAACCCATGGTGAAGTAGGGATTGGCAATGGGAGATATAAACCATACGGATGTACTCTCTACTTTGCCTTGTTACAAACCAATCACTTCTAACAAAATTTGTCAACCTCATATTGTGGGTTTAGCCAATAGAAGTGTTCCCTAAGCATGTCCAAATTTTTCTTATTTCCAAAGTGACCCATCAAACCCCCTCATGTGCTTCTTGCATATATAACTCCTTAATCGACCACTAGGTAAATACATTGTTGCTTGTTCTTAAAGAGAAAACCATAATGCATATAGAACTTGTGATACAATCCTTTCCCTCTTCCTCCATAACATTCCCCTAACTCTAGATCACTTTTATAGCTTCCCTTAATACTCTTGAACCCTAGAATCTTTGCATCCTTAGTTGATATGAAAACATACCGCTAAGACAAAACATCTGCCACCACATTGTCTTTTTATTTCTTATACTTTATTATGGAAATGCATAGATGAATTCCAACCATTTCACGTATCTTTTCTTGATATTTGTCTTCCCTCTTAGTTACTTTAAAGTTTCATGATCAATGTGGATAACACATTCCTTGGTGAAGAGGTAATATTGCCAAGTCTCCATGGCTCTCACTAGCGTATACAACTCTTTATTGTAAGTAGGGTAGTTAATCATTGATCCACAAAAGTCTTCATGTTCACGCCTATCGTGGCTCTAAGGAGAGTACCAAGAGTCCTATTAATAACTTCTGTTTGCCCGTCGGTTTAGGGATGACACATTGTAGAAAAGACGAGCTTGGTCCGTAGCCTTCCCCAAAGCGTCCTCCAAAAGTTTATTGGGAACTTCGTGTCTAGATTCGACATAATAGTCCTTGGGATACCATGTAATTTGACGATTTCTTTGAAAAACAGTTAGAGGTTTGGGTATCATCATTTGTCTAGTTGCATGAGATGAAATGCGTCATCTTGGAAAACTGGTCGACTACCACAAATATAGAATTCTTTGGTTTAACTCTTGGTAGCCCTAAAATAAAGTCCATTGAAAGCTCGACCCATGGTGAAGTAGGGATTTGCAATGGGTTGGCAATGGGAGATATAAACCATACAGATGTACTATCGACTTTTCCTTGTTACAAACCAAACACTTCTCACAAAATTTGTCAACCTCACATCGTAGGTTTGGCAAATAGAAGTGTTCCCTAAGCATGTCCAAATTTTTCTTGTTTCCAAAGTGACCCATCAAACCCCCTCATGTGCTTCTTGCATATATAACTCCTTAATCGACCACTAGTTAAATACATTGTCGTTTGTTCTTAAAGAGAAAACCATCATGCATATAGAACTTGTGATACAATCCTTTCCCTCTTCCTCCATAACATTCCCCTAACTCTAGATCACTTTTATAGCTTCCCTTAATACTCTCGAACCCTAGAATCTTTGCGTCCTTAGTTGATATGAAAACATACCGCTAAGACAAAACATCTGCCACCACATTGTCTTTTTATTTCTTATACTTTATTATGGAAATGCATAGATGAATTCCAACCATTTCACGTGTCTTTTCTTGATATTTGTCTTCCCTCTTAGTTACTTTAAAGTTTCATGATCAATGTGGATTACAAATTCCTTGCCTAAGAGGTAATGTTGCCAAGTCTCCATGGCTCTCACTAGCGTATACAACTCTTTATTGTAAGTAGGGTAGTTAATCATTGATCCACAAAAGTCTTCATGTTCACGCCTATCGTGGCTCTAAGGAGAGTACCAAGAGTCCTATTAATAACTTCTGTTTGCCCGTCGGTTTAGGGATGACACATTGTAGAAAAGCCGAGCTTGGTTTGTAGCCTTCTCCAAAGGGTCCTCCAAAAGTTTATTGGGAACTTCGTGTCTAGATTCGACATAATAGTCCTTGGGATACCATGTAATATGACGATTTATTTGAAAAACAGTTAGACGTTTGGGTATCATCATTTGTCTTGTTGCATGAGATGAAATGCGTCATCTTGAAAAAGTGGTCGACTACCACAAATATAGAATTCTTTGATTTAACTCTTGGCAGCCCTAAAATAAAGTCCATTGAAAGCTCAACCCATGGTGAAGTAGGGATTGGCAATGGGAGATATAAACCATACGGATGTACTCTCTACTTTGCCTTGTTACAAACCAATCACTTCTAACAAAATTTGTCAACCTCATATTGTGGGTTTAGCCAATAGAAGTGTTCCCTAAGCATGTCCAAATTTTTCTTATTTCCAAAGTGACCCATCAAACCCCCTCATGTGCTTCTTGCATATATAACTCCTTAATCGACCACTAGGTAAATACATTGTTGCTTGTTCTTAAAGAGAAAACCATAATGCATATAGAACTTGTGATACAATCCTTTCCCTCTTCCTCCATAACATTCCCCTAACTCTAGATCACTTTAATAGCTTCCCTTAATACTCTTGAACCCTAGAATCTTTGCGTCCTTAGTTGATATGAAAAAAACCGCTAAGACAAAACATCTGCCACCACATTGTCTTTTTATTTCTTATACTTTATTATGGAAATGCATAGATGAATTCCAACCATTTCACGTATCTTTTCTTGATATTTGTCTTCCCTCTTAGTTACTTTAAAGTTTCATGATCAATGTGGATAACACATTCCTTGGTGAAGAGGTAATATTGCCAAGTCTCCATGGCTCTCACTAGCGTATACAACTCTTTATTGTAAGTAGGGTAGTTAATCATTGATCCACAAAAGTCTTCATGTTCACGCCTATCGTGGCTCTAAGGAGAGTACCAAGAGTCCTATTAATAACTTCTGTTTGCCCGTCGGTTTAGGGATGACACATTGTAGAAAAGACGAGCTTGGTCCGTAGCCTTCCCCAAAGCGTCCTCCAAAAGTTTATTGGGAACTTTGTGTCTAGATTCGACATAATAGTCCTTGGGATACCATGTAATTTGACGATTTCTTTGAAAAACAGTTTGAGGTTTGGGTATCATCATTTGTCTAGTTGCATGAGATGAAATGCGTCATCTTGGAAAACTGGTCGACTACCACAAATATAGAATTCTTTGGTTTAACTCTTGGTAGCCCTAAAATAAAGTCCATTGAAAGCTCGACCCATGGTGAAGTAGGGATTTGCAATGGGTTGGCAATGGGAGATATAAACCATACAGATGTACTATCGACTTTTCCTTGTTACAAACCAAACACTTCTCACAAAATTTGTCAACCTCACATCGTAGGTTTGGCAAATAGAAGTGTTCCCTAAGCATGTCCAAATTTTTCTTGTTTCCAAAGTGACCCATCAAACCCCCTCATGTGCTTCTTGCATATATAACTCCTTAATCGACCACTAGTTAAATACATTGTCGCTTGTTCTTAAAGAGAAAACCATCATGCATATAGAACTTGTGATACAATCCTTTCCCTCTTCCTCCATAACATTCCCCTAACTCTAGATCACTTTTATAGCTTCCCTTAATACTCTCGAACCCTAGAATCTTTGCGTCCTTAGTTGATATGAAAACATACCGCTAAGACAAAACATCTACCACCACATTGTCTTTTTATTTCTTATGCTTTATTATGGAAATGCATAGATGAATTCCAACCATTTCACGTGTCTTTTCTTGATATTTGTCTTCCCTCTTAGTTACTTTAAAGTTTCATGATCAATGTGGATAACACATTCCTTGGTGAAGAGGTAATATTGCCAAGTCTCCATGGCTCTCACTAGCGTATACAACTCTTTATTGTAAGTAGGGTAGTTAATCATTGATCCACAAAAGTCTTCATGTTCACGCCTATCGTGGCTCTAAGGAGAGTACCAAGAGTCCTATTAATAACTTCTGTTTGCCCGTCGGTTTAGGGATGACACATTGTAGAAAAGAGGAGCTTGGTTTGTAGCCTTCTCCAAAGGGTCCTCCAAACGTTTATTGGGAACTTCGTGTCTAGATTCGACATAATAGTCCTTGGGATACCATGTAATATGACGATTTATTTGAAAAACAGTTAGACGTTTGGGTATCATCATTTGTCTTGTTGCATGAGATGAAATGCGTCATCTTGAAAAAGTGGTCGACTACCACAAATATAGAATTCTTTGATTTAACTCTTGGCAGCCCTAAAATAAAGTCCATTGAAAGCTCAACCCATGGTGAAGTAGGGATTGGCAATGGGATTGGCAATGGGAGATATAAACCATACGGATGTACTCTCTACTTTGCCTTGTTACAAACCAATCACTTCTAACAAAATTTGTCAACCTCATATTGTGGGTTTAGCCAATAGAAGTGTTCCCTAAGCATGTCCAAATTTTCCTTATTTCCAAAGTGACCCATCAAACCCCCTCATGTGCTTCTTGCATATATAACTCCTTAATCGACCACTAGGTAAATACATTGTTGCTTGTTCTTAAAGAGAAAACCATAATGCATATAGAACTTGTGATACAATCCTTTCCCTCTTCCTCCATAACATTCCCCTAACTCTAGATCACTTTTATAGCTTCCCTTAATACTCTTGAACCCTAGAATCTTTGCGTCCTTAGTTGATATGAAAACATACCGCTAAGACAAAACATCTGCCACCACATTGTCTTTTTATTTCTTATACTTTATTATGGAAATGCATAGATGAATTCCAACCATTTCACGTATCTTTTCTTGATATTTGTCTTCCCTCTTAGTTACTTTAAGGTTTCATGATCAATGTGGATAACACATTCCTTGGTGAAGAGGTAATATTGCCAAGTCTCCATGGCTCTCACTAGCGTATACAACTCTTTATTCTAAGTAGGGTAGTTAATCATTGATCCACAAAAGTCTTCATGTTCACGCCTATCGTGGCTCTAAGGAGAGTACCAAGAGTCCTATTAATAACTTCTGTTTGCCCGTCGGTTTAGGGATGACACATTGTAGAAAAGATGAGCTTGGTCCGTAGCCTTCCCCAAAGCGTCCTCCAAAAGTTTATTGGGAACTTCGTGTCTAGATCCGACATAATAGTCCTTGGGATACCATGTAATTTGACGATTTATTTGAAAAACAGTTAGACGTTTGGGTATCATCATTTTTCTTGTTGCATGAGATGAAATGCGTCATCTTGGAAACATGTTCGACTACCACAAATATAGAATTCTTTGGTTTAACTCTTGGTAGCCCTAAAATAAAGTCCATTGAAAGCTCGATCCATGGTGAAGTAGGGATTCGCAATGTGTTGGCAATGGGAGATATAAACCATACAGATGTACTCTCGACTTTTCGTTGTTACAAACCAAACATTTCTCACAAAATTTGTCAACCTCACATCGTAGGTTTGGCAAATAGAAGTGTTCCCTAAGCATGTCCAAATTTTTCTTGTTTCCAAAGTGACCCATCAAACCCCCTCATGTGCTTCTTGCATATATAACTCCTTAATCGACCACTAGTTAAATACATTGTCGCTTGTTCTTAAAGAGAAAACCATCATGCATATAGAACTTGTGATACAATCCTTTCCCTCTTCCTCCATAACATTCCCCTAACTCTAGATCACTTTTATAGCTTCCCTTAATACTCTCGAACCCTAGAATCTTTGCGTCCTTAGTTGATATGAAAACATACCGCTAAGACAAAACATCTACCACCACATTGTCTTTTTATTTCTTATGCTTTATTATGGAAATGCATAGATGAATTCCAACCATTTCACGTGTCTTTTCTTGATATTTGTCTTCCCTCTTAGTTACTTTAAAGTTTCATGATCAATGTGGATAACACATTCCTTGGTGAAGAGGTAATATTGCCAAGTCTCCATGGCTCTCACTAGCGTATACAACTCTTTATTGTAAGTAGGGTAGTTAATCATTGATCCACAAAAGTCTTCATGTTCACGCCTATCGTGGCTCTAAGGAGAGTACCAAGAGTCCTATTAATAACTTCTGTTTGCCCGTCGGTTTAGGGATGACACATTGTAGAAAAGAGGAGCTTGGTTTGTAGCCTTCTCCAAAGGGTCCTCCAAAAGTTTATTGGGAACTTCGTGTCTAGATTCGACATAATAGTCCTTGGGATACCATGTAATATGACGATTTATTTGAAAAACAGTTAGACGTTTGGGTATCATCATTTGTCTTGTTGCATGAGATGAAATGCGTCATCTTGAAAAAGTGGTCGACTACCACAAATATAGAATTCTTTGATTTAACTCTTGGCAGCCCTAAAATAAAGTCCATTGAAAGCTCAACCCATGGTGAAGTAGGGATTGGCAATGGGAGATATAAACCATACGGATGTACTCTCTACTTTGCCTTGTTACAAACCAATCACTTCTAACAAAATTTGTCAACCTCATATTGTGGGTTTAGCCAATAGAAGTGTTCCCTAAGCATGTCCAAATTTTCCTTATTTCCAAAGTGACCCATCAAACCCCCTCATGTGCTTCTTGCATATATAACTCCTTAATCGACCACTAGGTAAATACATTGTTGCTTGTTCTTAAAGAGAAAACCATAATGCATATAGAACTTGTGATACAATCCTTTCCCTCTTCCTCCATAACATTCCCCTAACTCTAGATCACTTTTATAGCTTCCCTTAATACTCTTGAACCCTAGAATCTTTGCGTCCTTAGTTGATATGAAAACATACCGCTAAGACAAAACATCTGCCACCACATTGTCTTTTTATTTCTTATACTTTATTATGGAAATGCATAGATGAATTCCAACCATTTCACGTATCTTTTCTTGATATTTGTCTTCCCTCTTAGTTACTTTAAGGTTTCATGATCAATGTGGATAACACATTCCTTGGTGAAGAGGTAATATTGCCAAGTCTCCATGGCTCTCACTAGCGTATACAACTCTTTATTCTAAGTAGGGTAGTTAATCATTGATCCACAAAAGTCTTCATGTTCACGCCTATCGTGGCTCTAAGGAGAGTACCAAGAGTCCTATTAATAACTTCTGTTTGCCCGTCGGTTTAGGGATGACACATTGTAGAAAAGATGAGCTTGGTCCGTAGCCTTCCCCAAAGCGTCCTCCAAAAGTTTATTGGGAACTTCGTGTCTAGATCCGACATAATAGTCCTTGGGATACCATGTAATTTGACGATTTATTTGAAAAACAGTTAGACGTTTGGGTATCATCATTTTTCTTGTTGCATGAGATGAAATGCGTCATCTTGGAAACATGTTCGACTACCACAAATATAGAATTCTTTGGTTTAACTCTTGGTAGCCCTAAAATAAAGTCCATTGAAAGCTCGATCCATGGTGAAGTAGGGATTCGCAATGTGTTGGCAATGGGAGATATAAACCATACAGATGTACTCTCGACTTTTCGTTGTTACAAACCAAACATTTCTCACAAAATTTGTCAACCTCACATCGTAGGTTTGGCAAATAGAAGTGTTCCCTAAGCATGTCCAAAATTTTCTTGTTTCCAAAGTGACCCATCAAACCCCCTCATGTGCTTCTTGCATATATAACTCCTTAATCGACCACTAGGTAAATATATTGTTGCTTGTTCTTAAAGAGAAAACCATCATTCATATAAAACTTGTGGTACAATCCTTTCCCTCTTCCTCCATAACATTCCCCTAACTCTAGGTCACTTTTATAGCTTCCCTTAATACTCTCGAACCCTATAATCTTTGCGTCCTTAGTAGATATCAAAACATACCGCCAAGACAAAACATCCGCCACCACATTGTCTTTCCATTTCTTATACTTTATTATGGAAATGCATAGATGAAATCCAACCATTTGACGTGGATTTTCTTGATATTCGTCTTCCCTCTCAGTTACTTTAAAGTTTTGTGATCAATGTGGATAACACATTCCTTGGTGAAAAGGTAATATTTCCAACTCTCCATGGCTCTCACTAGCGCATACAACTATTTACTGTAATTAGGGTAGTTAATTGTTGATCGACCAAAGTCTTCATGTTCACGCCTATCATAGCTCTAAGCAGAGCACCTAGTGTCCTATTAATAACTTCTGTTTGTCTGTCGGTTGAGGGATGGCACATTGTAGAAAAGGTGAGCTTGGTCCCTAGCCTTTTCCAAAGCGTCGTCCAAAAGTTTATTCAGAACTTTGTGTCTAGATCCGACATAATAATCGTTGGGATACAATGTAATTTGAAGATTTATTTGAAAACCAGTTAGACGTTTGGGTATCATCATTTGTCTTGTTGCATGGGATGAAGTGCGTCATCTTCGAGAAGTGGTCGACTACCACAAATATAGAATTCTTTTGTTTAACTCTTGGCAGCCCTAAAATAAAGTCCATTGAAAGCTCAACCCATGGTAAAGTAGGGATTGGCAATGGGATTGGCAATGGGAGATATAAACCATACGGATGTACTCTCTACTTTGCCTTGTTACAAACCAATCACTTCTAACAAAATTAGTCAACCTCAAATCGTGGGTTTAGCCAATAGAAGTGTTCCCTAAGCATGTCCAAAATTTTCTTATTTCCAAAGTGACCCATCAAACCCCCTCATGTGCTTCTTGCATATATAACTCCTTAATCGACCACTAGGTAAATATATTGTTGCTTGTTCTTAAAGAGAAAACCATCATTCATATAAAACTTGTGATACAATCCTTTCCCTCTTCCTCCATAACATTCCCCTAACTCTAGGTCACTTTTATAGCTTCCCTTAATACTCTCGAACCCTATAATCTTTGCGTCCTTAGTTGATATCAAAACATACCGCCAAGACAAAACATCCGCCACCACATTGTCTTTCCATTTCTTATACTTTATTATGGAAATGCATAGATGAAATCCAACCATTTGACGTGGATTTTCTTGATATTCGTCTTCCCTCTCAATTACTTTAAAGTTTCGTGATCAATGTGGATAACACATTCCTTGGTGAAGAGGTAATATTTCCAACTCTCCATGGCTCTCACTAGCGCATACAACTATTTACTGTAATTAGGGTAGTTAATTGTTGATCGACCAAAGTCTTCATGTTCACGCCTATCATAGCTCTAAGCAGAGCACCTAGTGTCCTATTAATAACTTCTGTTTGTCTGTCGGTTGAGGGATGGCACATTGTAGAAAAGGTGAGCTTGGTCCCTAGCCTTTTCCAAAGCGTCGTCCAAAAGTTTATTCAGAACTTTGTGTCTAGATCCGACATAATAATCCTTGGGATACAATGTAATTTGAAGATTTATTTGAAAAACAGTTAGACGTTTGGGTATCATCATTTGTCTTGTTGCATGGGATGAAATGCGTCATCTTCGAGAAGTGGTCGACTACCACAAATATAGAATTCTTTTGTTTAACTCTTGGCAGCCCTAAAATAAAGTCCATTGAAAGCTCAACCCATGGTAAAGTAGGGATTGGCAATGGGATTGGCAATGGGAGATATAAACCATACGGATGTACTCTCTACTTTGCCTTGTTACAAACCAATCACTTCTAACAAAATTAGTCAACCTCAAATCGTGGGTTTAGCCAATAGAAGTGTTCCCTAAGCATGTCCAAAATTTTCTTGTTTCCAAAGTGACCCATCAAACCCCCTCATGTGCTTCTTGCATATATAACTCCTTAATCGACCACTAGTTAAATACATTGTCGCTTGTTCTTAAAGAGAAAACCATCATGCATATAGAACTTGTGATACAATCCTTTCCCTCTTCCTCCATAACATTCCCCTAACTCTAGATCACTTTTATAGCTTCCCTTAATACTCTCGAACCCTAGAATCTTTGCGTCCTTAGTTGATATGAAAACATACCGCTAAGACAAAACATCTACCACCACATTGTCTTTTTATTTCTTATGCTTTATTATGGAAATGCATAGATGAATTCCAACAATTTCACGTGTCTTTTCTTGATATTTGTCTTCCCTCTTAGTTACTTTAAAGTTTCATGATCAATGTGGATAACACATTCCTTGGTGAAGAGGTAATATTGCCAAGTCTCCATGGCTCTCACTAGCGTATACAACTCTTTATTGTAAGTAGGGTAGTTAATCATTGATCCACAAAAGTCTTCATGTTCACGCCTATCGTGGCTCTAAGGAGAGTACCAAGAGTCCTATTAATAACTTCTGTTTGCCCGTCGGTTTAGGGATGACACATTGTAGAAAAGAGGAGCTTGGTTTGTAGCCTTCTCCAAAGGGTCCTCCAAAAGTTTATTGGGAACTTCGTGTCTAGATTCGACATAATAGTCCTTGGGATACCATGTAATATGACGATTTATTTGAAAAACAGTTAGACGTTTGGGTATCATCATTTGTCTTGTTGCATGAGATGAAATGCGTCATCTTGAAAAAGTGGTCGACTACCACAAATATAGAATTCTTTGATTTAACTCTTGGCAGCCCTAAAATAAAGTCCATTGAAAGCTCAACCCATGGTGAAGTAGGGATTGGCAATGGGATTGGCAATGGGAGATATAAACCATACGGATGTACTCTCTACTTTGCCTTGTTACAAACCAATCACTTCTAACAAAATTTGTCAACCTCATATTGTGGGTTTAGCCAATAGAAGTGTTCCCTAAGCATGTCCAAATTTTCCTTATTTCCAAAGTGACCCATCAAACCCCCTCATGTGCTTCTTGCATATATAACTCCTTAATCGACCACTAGGTAAATACATTGTTGCTTGTTCTTAAAGAGAAAACCATAATGCATATAGAACTTGTGATACAATCCTTTCCCTCTTCCTCCATAACATTCCCCTAACTCTAGATCACTTTTATAGCTTCCCTTAATACTCTTGAACCCTAGAATCTTTGCGTCCTTAGTTGATATGAAAACATACCGCTAAGACAAAACATCTGCCACCACATTGTCTTTTTATTTCTTATACTTTATTATGGAAATGCATAGATGAATTCCAACCATTTCACGTATCTTTTCTTGATATTTGTCTTCCCTCTTAGTTACTTTAAGGTTTCATGATCAATGTGGATAACACATTCCTTGGTGAAGAGGTAATATTGCCAAGTCTCCATGGCTCTCACTAGCGTATACAACTCTTTATTCTAAGTAGGGTAGTTAATCATTGATCCACAAAAGTCTTCATGTTCACGCCTATCGTGGCTCTAAGGAGAGTACCAAGAGTCCTATTAATAACTTCTGTTTGCCCGTCGGTTTAGGGATGACACATTGTAGAAAAGATGAGCTTGGTCCGTAGCCTTCCCCAAAGCGTCCTCCAAAAGTTTATTAGGAACTTCGTGTCTAGATCCGACATAATAGTCCTTGGGATACCATGTAATTTGACGATTTATTTGAAAAACAGTTAGACGTTTGGGTATCATCATTTTTCTTGTTGCATGAGATGAAATGCGTCATCTTGGAAACATGTTCGACTACCACAAATATAGAATTCTTTGGTTTAACTCTTGGTAGCCCTAAAATAAAGTCCATTGAAAGCTCGATCCATGGTGAAGTAGGGATTCGCAATGTGTTGGCAATGGGAGATATAAACCATACAGATGTACTCTCGACTTTTCGTTGTTACAAACCAAACATTTCTCACAAAATTTGTCAACCTCACATCGTAGGTTCGGCAAATAGAAGTGTTCCCTAAGCATGTCCAAAATTTTCTTGTTTCCAAAGTGACCCATCAAACCCCCTCATGTGCTTCTTGCATATATAACTCCTTAATCGACCACTAGGTAAATATATTGTTGCTTGTTCTTAAAGAGAAAACCATCATTCATATAAAACTTGTGATACAATCCTTTCCCTCTTCCTCCATAACATTCCCCTAACTCTAGGTCACTTTTATAGCTTCCCTTAATACTCTCGAACCCTATAATCTTTGCGTCCTTAGTTGATATCAAAACATACCGCCAAGACAAAACATCCGCCACCACATTGTCTTTCCATTTCTTATACTTTATTATGGAAATGCATAGATGAAATCCAACCATTTGACGTGGATTTTCTTGATATTCGTCTTCCCTCTCAGTTACTTTAAAGTTTTGTGATCAATGTGGATAACACATTCCTTGGTGAAGAGGTAATATTTCCAACTCTCCATGGCTCTCACTAGCGCATACAACTATTTACTGTAATTAGGGTAGTTAATTGTTGATCGACCAAAGTCTTCATGTTCACGCCTATCATAGCTCTAAGCAGAGCACCTAGTGTCCTATTAATAACTTCTGTTTGTCTGTCGGTTGAGGGATGGCACATTGTATAAAAGGTGAGCTTGGTCCCTAGCCTTTTCCAAAGCGTCGTCCAAAAGTTTATTCAGAACTTTGTGTCTAGATCCGACATAATAATCGTTGGGATACAATGTAATTTGAAGATTTATTTGAAAAACAGTTAGACGTTTGGGTATCATCATTTGTCTTGTTGCATGGGATGAAGTGCGTCATCTTCGAGAAGTGGTCGACTACCACAAATATAGAATTCTTTTGTTTAACTCTTGGCAGCCCTAAAATAAAGTCCATTGAAAGCTCAACCCATGGTAAAGTAGGGATTGGCAATGGGATTGGCAATGGGAGATATAAACCATACGGATGTACTCTCTACTTTGCCTTGTTACAAACCAATCACTTCTAACAAAATTAGTCAACCTCAAATCGTGGGTTTAGCCAATAGAAGTGTTCCCTAAGCATGTCCAAAATTTTCTTATTTCCAAAGTGACCCATCAAACCCCCTCATGTGCTTCTTGCATATATAACTCCTTAATCGACCACTAGGTAAATATATTGTTGCTTGTTCTTAAAGAGAAAACCATCATTCATATAAAACTTGTGATACAATCCTTTCCCTCTTCCTCCATAACATTCCCCTAACTCTAGGTCACTTTTATAGCTTCCCTTAATACTCTCGAACCCTATAATCTTTGCGTCCTTAGTTGATATCAAAACATACCGCCAAGACAAAACATCCGCCACCACATTGTCTTTCCATTTCTTATACTTTATTATGGAAATGCATAGATGAAATCCAACCATTTGACGTGGATTTTCTTGATATTCGTCTTCCCTCTCAGTTACTTTAAAGTTTTGTGATCAATGTGGATAACACATTCCTTGGTGAAGAGGTAATATTTCCAACTCTCCATGGCTCTCACTAGCGCATACAACTATTTACTGTAATTAGGGTAGTTAATTGTTGATCGACCAAAGTCTTCATGTTCACGCCTATCATAGCTCTAAGCAGAGCACCTAGTGTCCTATTAATAACTTCTGTTTGTCTGTCGGTTGAGGGATGGCACATTGTAGAAAAGGTGAGCTTGGTCCCTAGCCTTTTCCAAAGCGTCGTCCAAAAGTTTATTCAGAACTTTGTGTCTAGATCCGACATAATAATCCTTGGGATACAATGTAATTTGAAGATTTATTTGAAAAACAGTTAGACGTTTGGGTATCATCATTTGTCTTGTTGCATGGGATGAAATGCGTCATCTTCGAGAAGTGGTCGACTACCACAAATATAGAATTCTTTTGTTTAACTCTTGGCAGCCCTAAAATAAAGTCCATTGAAAGCTCAACCCATGGTAAAGTAGGGATTGGCAATGGGATTGGCAATGGGAGATATAAACCATACGGATGTACTCTCTACTTTGCCTTGTTACAAACCAATCACTTCTAACAAAATTAGTCAACCTCAAATCGTGGGTTTAGCCAATAGAAGTGTTCCCTAAGCATGTCCAAAATTTTCTTGTTTCCAAAGTGACCCATCAAACCCCCTCATGTGCTTCTTGCATATATAACTCCTTAATCGACCACTAGTTAAATACATTGTTGCTTGTTCTTAAAGAGAAAACCATCATGTATATAGAACTTCTGATACAATCCTTTCCCTCTTCCTCGATAACATTCCCCTAACTCTAGATCACTTTTATATCTTCCCTTAATACTCTCGAACCCTAGAATCTTTGCGTCCTTAGGTTATATCATAACAGACTGCCAAGCCAAAACATCCGCAACAACGTTGTCTTTCCATTTCTTTTACTTTATTATGGAAATGCATAGATGAATGCCAAACATTTCACGTGTTTTTCTTGATATCCGTCTTCCCTCTTAATTACACTAAAGTTTTGTGATCAATGTGGATAACAAATTCCTTGGCTAAGAGGTAATTGCCAAGTCTCCATGGCTCTCACTAGCGTATACAACTCTTTATTATAAGTAGGGTAGTTAATCGTTGATTGACCAAAGTCGTCATGTTCACGCCTATCGTGGCTCTAAGGAGAGTACCAAGAGTCCTATTAATAACTTCTGTTTGCCCGTCGGTTTAGGGATGACACAGTGTAGAAAAGACGAGCTTGGTCCGCAGCCTTCTCCAAAGCATCCTCCAAAAGTTTATTGGGAACTTCGTGTCTAGATCCGACATAATAGTCCTTGGGATACCATGTAATATGATGATTTATTTGAAAAACAGTTAGATGTTTGGGTATCATCATTTGTCTTGTTGCATGAGATGAAATGCGTCATCTTGGAAAAGTGGTCGACTACCACAAATATAGAATTTTTTGGTTTAACTCTTGGCAGCACTAAAATAAAGTCCATTGAAAGCTCAACCCATGGTGAAGTAGGGATTGGCAATGGGTTGGCAATGGGAGATATAAACAATACAGATGTACTCTCGACTTTTCCTTGTTACAAACTAAATACTTCTCACAAAATTTGTCAACCTCACATCGTAGGTTTGGCAAATAGAAGTGTTCCCTAAGCATGTCCAAAATTTTGTTGTTTCCAAAGTGACCCATCAAACCCCCTCATGTGCTTCTTGCATATATAACTCCTTAATTGACCACTAGGTAAATACATTGTTGCTTGTTCTTAAAGAGAAAACCATCATGCATATAGAACTTGTGATACAATCCTTTCCCTCTTCCTCCATAACATTCCCCTAACTCTAGATCACTTTTATAGCTTCCCTTAATACTCTCGAACCCTAGAATCTTTGCGTCCTTAGGTTATATCATAACAGACTGCCAAGACAAAACATCCGCCACAACGTTGTCTTTCCATTTCTTTTACTTTATTATGGAAATGCATAGATGAATGCCAAACATTTTACGTGTTTTTCTTGATATCCATCTTCCCTCTTAATTACATTAAAGTTTCGTGATCAATGTGGATTACAAATTCCTTGCCTAAGAGGTAATGTTGCCAAGTGTCCATGGCTCTAACTAGCGTATACAACTCTTTATTGTAAGTAGGGTAGTTAATCGTTGATCGACCAAAGTCGTCATGTTCACGCCTATTGTGGCTCTAAGGAAAGTACCAAGAGTCCTATTAATAACTTCCGTTTGCCTGTCGGTTTAGGGATGTCACATTGTAGAAAAGACGAACTTGGTCCGTAGCCTTCTCCAAAGCATCCTCCAAAAGTTTATTGGGAACTTCGTGTCTAGATCCGACATAATAGTCCTTGGGATACCATGTAATATGACGATTTATTTGAAAAACAGTTAGACGTTTGGGTATCATCATTTGTCTTGTTGCATGAGATGAAATGCGTCATCTTGAAAAAGTGGTCGACTACCACAAATATAGAATTCTTTGGTTTAACTCTTGGCAGCCCTAAAATAAAGTCCATTGAAAGCTCAACCCATGGTGAAGTAGGGATTGGCAATGGGATTGGCAATGGGAGATATAAACCATACGGATGTACTCTCTACTTTGCCTTGTTACAAACCAATCACTTCTAACAAAATTTGTCAACCTCATATTGTGGGTTTAGCCAATAGAAGTGTTCCCTAAGCATGTCCAAATTTTTCTTATTTCCAAAGTGACCCATCAAACCCCCTCATGTGCTTCTTGCATATATAACTCCTTAATCGACCACTAGGTAAATACATTGTTGCTTGTTCTTAAAGAGAAAACCATCATGCATATAGAACTTGTGATACAATCCTTTCCCTCTTCCTCCATAACATTCCCCTAACTCTAGATCACTTTTGTAGCTTCCCTTAATACTCTCGAACCCTAGAATCTTTGCGTCCTTAGGTTATATCATAACAGACTGCCAAGACAAAACATCTGCCACAACGTTGTCTTTCCATTTCTTTTACTTTATTATGGAAATGCATAGATGAATGCCAAACATTTTACGTGTTTTTCTTGATATCCATCTTCCCTCTTAATTACATTAAAGTTTCGTGATCAATGTGGATTACAAATTCCTTGCCTAAGAGGTAATGTTGCCAAGTGTCCATGGCTCTAACTAGCGTATACAACTCTTTATTGTAAGTAGGGTAGTTAATCGTTGATCGACCAAAGTCGTCATGTTCACGCCTATTGTGGCTCTAAGGAAAGTACCAAGAGTCCTATTAATAACTTCCGTTTGCCTGTCGGTTTAGGGATGTCACATTGTAGAAAAGACGAACTTGGTCCGTAGCCTTCTCCAAAGCATCCTCCAAAAGTTTATTGGGAACTTCGTGTCTAGATCCGACATAATAGTCCTTGGGATACCATGTAATATGACGATTTATTTGAAAAACAGTTAGACGTTTGGGTATCATCATTTGTCTTGTTGCATGAGATGAAATGCGTCATCTTGAAAAAGTGGTCGACTACCACAAATATAGAATTCTTTGGTTTAACTCTTGGCAGCCCTAAAATAAAGTCCATTGAAAGCTCAACCCATGGTGAAGTAGGGATTGGCAATGGGATTGGCAATGGGAGATATAAACCATACGGATGTACTCTCTACTTTGCCTTGTTACAAACCAATCACTTCTAACAAAATTTGTCAACCTCATATTGTGGGTTTAGCCAATAGAAGTGTTCCCTAAGCATGTCCAAATTTTTCTTATTTCCAAAGTGACCCATCAAACCCCCTCATGTGCTTCTTGCATATATAACTCCTTAATCGACCACTAGGTAAATACATTGTTGCTTGTTCTTAAAGAGAAAACCATCATGCATATAGAACTTGTGATACAATCCTTTCCCTCTTCCTCCATAACATTCCCCTAACTCTAGATCACTTTTGTAGCTTCCGTTAATACTCTCGAACCCTAGAATCTTTGCGTCCTTAGGTTATATCATAACAGACTGCCAAGACAAAACATCTGCCACAACGTTGTCTTTCCATTTCTTTTACTTTATTATGGAAATGCATAGATGAATGCCAAACATTTTACGTGTTTTTCTTGATATCCATCTTCCCTCTTAATTACATTAAAGTTTCGTGATCAATGTGGATTACAAATTCCTTGCCTAAGAGGTAATGTTGCCAAGTGTCCATGGCTCTAACTAGCGTATACAACTCTTTATTGTAAGTAGGGTAGTTAATCGTTGATCGACCAAAGTCGTCATGTTCACGCCTATTGTGGCTCTAAGGAAAGTACCAAGAGTCCTATTAATAACTTCCGTTTGCCTGTCGGTTTAGGGATGTCACATTGTAGAAAAGACGAACTTGGTCCGTAGCCTTCTCCAAAGCATCCTCCAAAAGTTTATTGGGAACTTCGTGTCTAGATCCGACATAATAGTCCTTGGGATACCATGTAATATGACGATTTATTTGAAAAACAGTTAGACGTTTGGGTATCATCATTTGTCTTGTTGCATGAGATGAAATGCGTCATCTTGAAAAAGTGGTCGACTACCACAAATATAGAATTCTTTGGTTTAACTCTTGGCAGCCCTAAAATAAAGTCCATTGAAAGCTCAACCCATGGTGAAGTAGGGATTGGCAATGGGATTGGCAATGGGAGATATAAACCATACGGATGTACTCTCTACTTTGCCTTGTTACAAACCAATCACTTCTAACAAAATTTGTCAACCTCATATTGTGGGTTTAGCCAATAGAAGTGTTCCCTAAGCATGTCCAAATTTTTCTTATTTCCAAAGTGACCCATCAAACCCCCTCATGTGCTTCTTGCATATATAACTCCTTAATCGACCACTAGGTAAATACATTGTTGCTTGTTCTTAAAGAGAAAACCATCATGCATATAGAACTTGTGATACAATCCTTTCCCTCTTCCTCCATAACATTCCCCTAACTCTAGATCACTTTTGTAGCTTCCCTTAATACTCTCGAACCCTAGAATCTTTGCGTCCTTAGGTTATATCATAACAGACTGCCAAGACAAAACATCTGCCACAACGTTGTCTTTCCATTTCTTTTACTTTATTATGGAAATGCATAGATGAATGCCAAACATTTTACGTGTTTTTCTTGATATCCATCTTCCCTCTTAATTACATTAAAGTTTCGTGATCAATGTGGATTACAAATTCCTTGCCTAAGAGGTAATGTTGCCAAGTGTCCATGGCTCTAACTAGCGTATACAACTCTTTATTGTAAGTAGGGTAGTTAATCGTTGATCGACCAAAGTCGTCATGTTCACGCCTATTGTGGCTCTAAGGAAAGTACCAAGAGTCCTATTAATAACTTCCGTTTGCCTGTCGGTTTAGGGATGTCACATTGTAGAAAAGACGAACTTGGTCCGTAGCCTTCTCCAAAGCATCCTCCAAAAGTTTATTGGGAACTTCGTGTCTAGATCCGACATAATAGTCCTTGGGATACCATGTAATATGACGATTTATTTGAAAAACAGTTAGACGTTTGGGTATCATCATTTGTCTTGTTGCATGAGATGAAATGCGTCATCTTGAAAAAGTGGTCGACTACCACAAATATAGAATTCTTTGGTTTAACTCTTGGCAGCCCTAAAATAAAGTCCATTGAAAGCTCAACCCATGGTGAAGTAGGGATTGGCAATGGGATTGGCAATGGGAGATATAAACCATACGGATGTACTCTCTACTTTGCCTTGTTACAAACCAATCACTTCTAACAAAATTTGTCAACCTCATATTGTGGGTTTAGCCAATAGAAGTGTTCCCTAAGCATGTCCAAATTTTTCTTATTTCCAAAGTGACCCATCAAACCCCCTCATGTGCTTCTTGCATATATAACTCCTTAATCGACCACTAGGTAAATACATTGTTGCTTGTTCTTAAAGAGAAAACCATCATGCATATAGAACTTGTGATACAATCCTTTCCCTCTTCCTCCATAACATTCCCCTAACTCTAGATCACTTTTGTAGCTTCCCTTAATACTCTCGAACCCTAGAATCTTTGCGTCCTTAGGTTATATCATAACAGACTGCCAAGACAAAACATCTGCCACAACGTTGTCTTTCCATTTCTTTTACTTTATTATGGAAATGCATAGATGAATGCCAAACATTTTACGTGTTTTTCTTGATATCCATCTTCCCTCTTAATTACATTAAAGTTTCGTGATCAATGTGGATTACAAATTCCTTGCCTAAGAGGTAATGTTGCCAAGTGTCCATGGCTCTAACTAGCGTATACAACTCTTTATTGTAAGTAGGGTAGTTAATCGTTGATCGACCAAAGTCGTCATGTTCACGCCTATTGTGGCTCTAAGGAAAGTACCAAGAGTCCTATTAATAACTTCCGTTTGCCTGTCGGTTTAGGGATGTCACATTGTAGAAAAGACGAACTTGGTCCGTAGCCTTCTCCAAAGCATCCTCCAAAAGTTTATTGGGAACTTCGTGTCTAGATCCGACATAATAGTCCTTGGGATACCATGTAATATGACGATTTATTTGAAAAACAGTTAGACGTTTGGGTATCATCATTTGTCTTGTTGCATGAGATGAAATGCGTCATCTTGAAAAAGTGGTCGACTACCACAAATATAGAATTCTTTGGTTTAACTCTTGGCAGCCCTAAAATAAAGTCCATTGAAAGCTCAACCCATGGTGAAGTAGGGATTGGCAATGGGATTGGCAATGGGAGATATAAACCATACGGATGTACTCTCTACTTTGCCTTGTTACAAACCAATCACTTCTAACAAAATTTGTCAACCTCATATCGTGGGTTTAGCCAATAGAAGTGTTCCCTAAGCATGTCCAAATTTTTCTTATTTCCAAAGTGACCCATCAAACCCCCTCATGTGCTTCTTGCATATATAACTCCTTAATCGACCACTAGGTAAATACATTGTTGCTTGTTCTTAAAGAGAAAACCATCATGCATATAGAACTTGTGATACAATCCTTTCCCTCTTCCTCCATAACATTCCCCTAACTCTAGATCACTTTTGTAGCTTCCCTTAATACTCTCGAACCCTAGAATCTTTGCGTCCTTAGGTTATATCATAACAGACTGCCAAGACAAAACATCTGCCACAACGTTGTCTTTCCATTTCTTTTACTTTATTATGGAAATGCATAGATGAATGCCAAACATTTTACGTGTTTTTCTTGATATCCATCTTCCCTCTTAATTACATTAAAGTTTCGTGATCAATGTGGATTACAAATTCCTTGCCTAAGAGGTAATGTTGCCAAGTGTCCATGGCTCTAACTAGCGTATACAACTCTTTATTGTAAGTAGGGTAGTTAATCGTTGATCGACCAAAGTCGTCATGTTCACGCCTATTGTGGCTCTAAGGAAAGTACCAAGAGTCCTATTAATAACTTCCGTTTGCCTGTCGGTTTAGGGATGTCACATTGTAGAAAAGACGAACTTGGTCCGTAGCCTTCTCCAAAGCATCCTCCAAAAGTTTATTGGGAACTTCGTGTCTAGATCCGACATAATAGTCCTTGGGATACCATGTAATATGACGATTTATTTGAAAAACAGTTAGACGTTTGGGTATCATCATTTGTCATGTTGCATGAGATGAAATGCGTCATCTTGAAAAAGTGGTCGACTACCACAAATATAGAATTCTTTGGTTTAACTCTTGGCAGCCCTAAAATAAAGTCCATTGAAAGCTCAACCCATGGTGAAGTAGGGATTGGCAATGGGATTGGCAATGGGAGATATAAACCATACGGATGTACTCTCTACTTTGCCTTGTTACAAACCAATCACTTCTAACAAAATTTGTCAACCTCATATTGTGGGTTTAGCCAATAGAAGTGTTCCCTAAGCATGTCCAAATTTTTCTTATTTCCAAAGTGACCCATCAAACCCCCTCATGTGCTTCTTGCATATATAACTCCTTAATCGACCACTAGGTAAATACATTGTTGCTTGTTCTTAAAGAGAAAACCATCATGCATATAGAACTTGTGATACAATCCTTTCCCTCTTCCTCCATAACATTCCCCTAACTCTAGATCACTTTTGTAGCTTCCCTTAATACTCTCGAACCCTAGAATCTTTGCGTCCTTAGGTTATATCATAACAGACTGCCAAGACAAAACATCTGCCACAACGTTGTCTTTCCATTTCTTTTACTTTATTATGGAAATGCATAGATGAATGCCAAACATTTTACGTGTTTTTCTTGATATCCAACTTCCCTCTTAATTACATTAAAGTTTCGTGATCAATGTGGATTACAAATTCCTTGCCTAAGAGGTAATGTTGCCAAGTGTCCATGGCTCTAACTAGCGTATACAACTCTTTATTGTAAGTAGGGTAGTTAATCGTTGATCGACCAAAGTCGTCATGTTCACGCCTATTGTGGCTCTAAGGAAAGTACCAAGAGTCCTATTAATAACTTCCGTTTGCCTGTCGGTTTAGGGATGTCACATTGTAGAAAAGACGAACTTGGTCCGTAGCCTTCTCCAAAGCATCCTCCAAAAGTTTATTGGGAACTTCGTGTCTAGATCCGACATAATAGTCCTTGGGATACCATGTAATATGACGATTTATTTGAAAAACAGTTAGACGTTTGGGTATCATCATTTGTCTTGTTGCATGAGATGAAATGCGTCATCTTGAAAAAGTGGTCGACTACCACAAATATAGAATTCTTTGGTTTAACTCTTGGCAGCCCTAAAATAAAGTCCATTGAAAGCTCAACCCATGGTGAAGTAGGGATTGGCAATGGGATTGGCAATGGGAGATATAAACCATACGGATGTACTCTCTACTTTGCCTTGTTACAAACCAATCACTTCTAACAAAATTTGTCAACCTCATATTGTGGGTTTAGCCAATAGAAGTGTTCCCTAAGCATGTCCAAATTTTTCTTATTTCCAAAGTGACCCATCAAACCCCCTCATGTGCTTCTTGCATATATAACTCCTTAATCGACCACTAGGTAAATACATTGTTGCTTGTTCTTAAAGAGAAAACCATCATGCATATAGAACTTGTGATACAATCCTTTCCCTCTTCCTCCATAACATTCCCCTAACTCTAGATCACTTTTGTAGCTTCCCTTAATACTCTCGAACCCTAGAATCTTTGCGTCCTTAGGTTATATCATAACAGACTGCCAAGACAAAACATCTGCCACAACGTTGTCTTTCCATTTCTTTTACTTTATTATGGAAATGCATAGATGAATGCCAAACATTTTACGTGTTTTTCTTGATATCCATCTTCCCTCTTAATTACATTAAAGTTTCGTGATCAATGTGGATTACAAATTCCTTGCCTAAGAGGTAATGTTGCCAAGTGTCCATGGCTCTAACTAGCGTATACAACTCTTTATTGTAAGTAGGGTAGTTAATCGTTGATCGACCAAAGTCGTCATGTTCACGCCTATTGTGGCTCTAAGGAAAGTACCAAGAGTCCTATTAATAACTTCCGTTTGCCTGTCGGTTTAGGGATGTCACATTGTAGAAAAGACGAACTTGGTCCGTAGCCTTCTCCAAAGCATCCTCCAAAAGTTTATTGGGAACTTCGTGTCTAGATCCGACATAATAGTCCTTGGGATACCATGTAATATGACGATTTATTTGAAAAACAGTTAGACGTTTGGGTATCATCATTTGTCTTGTTGCATGAGATGAAATGCGTCATCTTGAAAAAGTGGTCGACTACCACAAATATAGAATTCTTTGGTTTAACTCTTGGCAGCCCTAAAATAAAGTCCATTGAAAGCTCAACCCATGGTGAAGTAGGGATTGGCAATGGGATTGGCAATGGGAGATATAAACCATACGGATGTACTCTCTACTTTGCCTTGTTACAAACCAATCACTTCTAACAAAATTTGTCAACCTCATATCGTGGGTTTAGCCAATAGAAGTGTTCCCTAAGCATGTCCAAATTTTTCTTATTTCCAAAGTGACCCATCAAACCCCCTCATGTGCTTCTTGCATATATAACTCCTTAATCGACCACTAGGTAAATACATTGTTGCTTGTTCTTAAAGAGAAAACCATCATGCATATAGAACTTGTGATACAATCCTTTCCCTCTTCCTCCATAACATTCCCCTAACTCTAGATCACTTTTGTAGCTTCCCTTAATACTCTCGAACCCTAGAATCTTTGCGTCCTTAGGTTATATCATAACAGACTGCCAAGACAAAACATCTGCCACAACGTTGTCTTTCCATTTCTTTTACTTTATTATGGAAATGCATAGATGAATGCCAAACATTTTACGTGTTTTTCTTGATATCCATCTTCCCTCTTAATTACATTAAAGTTTCGTGATCAATGTGGATTACAAATTCCTTGCCTAAGAGGTAATGTTGCCAAGTGTCCATGGCTCTAACTAGCGTATACAACTCTTTATTGTAAGTAGGGTAGTTAATCGTTGATCGACCAAAGTCGTCATGTTCACGCCTATTGTGGCTCTAAGGAAAGTACCAAGAGTCCTATTAATAACTTCCGTTTGCCTGTCGGTTTAGGGATGTCACATTGTAGAAAAGACGAACTTGGTCCGTAGCCTTCTCCAAAGCATCCTCCAAAAGTTTATTGGGAACTTCGTGTCTAGATCCGACATAATAGTCCTTGGGATACCATGTAATATGACGATTTATTTGAAAAACAGTTAGACGTTTGGGTATCATCATTTGTCATGTTGCATGAGATGAAATGCGTCATCTTGAAAAAGTGGTCGACTACCACAAATATAGAATTCTTTGGTTTAACTCTTGGCAGCCCTAAAATAAAGTCCATTGAAAGCTCAACCCATGGTGAAGTAGGGATTGGCAATGGGATTGGCAATGGGAGATATAAACCATACGGATGTACTCTCTACTTTGCCTTGTTACAAACCAATCACTTCTAACAAAATTTGTCAACCTCATATTGTGGGTTTAGCCAATAGAAGTGTTCCCTAAGCATGTCCAAATTTTTCTTATTTCCAAAGTGACCCATCAAACCCCCTCATGTGCTTCTTGCATATATAACTCCTTAATCGACCACTAGGTAAATACATTGTTGCTTGTTCTTAAAGAGAAAACCATCATGCATATAGAACTTGTGATACAATCATTTCCCTCTTCCTCCATAACATTCCCCTAACTCTGGATCACTTTTATAGCTTCCTTTAATACTCTCGAACCCTAGAATCTTTGCGTCCTTAGGTTATATCATAACAGACTGCCAAGACAAAACATCCGCCGCAACGTTGTCTTTCCATTTCTTATATTTTATTATGGAAATGCATAGATGAATGCCAAACATTTCACGTGTTTTTCTTGATATCCGTCTTCCCTCTTAATTAATTTAAAGTTTCGTGATCAATGTGGATTACAAATTCCTTGGTGAAGAGGAAATGTTGCCAAGTTTCCATGCCTCTCACTATCGTATACAACTGCTTATTGTAAGTAGGATAGTTAATTGTTGATCGACCAAATTCATCATGTTCATGCCTATCGTGGCTCTAAGGAGAGTACCAAGAGTCCTATTAATAACTTCTGTTTGCATGTCGATTTAGGGATGACATATTGTAGAAAAGACGAGTTTAGTCCGTAGTCTTCTCCAAAGCATCCTCCAAAAATTTATTGGGGACTTCGTGTCTCGATCCGACATAATAGTCCTTGGGATACTATGTAATTTGACGATTTATTTGACAAAACAGTTAGAGGTTTGGGTATCATCATTTGTCTTGTTGCATGAGATGAAATGCGACATCTTGGAAAAGTAGTCGACTACCACAAATATAGAATTCTTTTGCTTAACTCTTGGCAGCCCTAAAGTAAAGTCCATTGAAAGCTCAACCCATGGTGAAGTAGGGATTGGAAATGGGATTAGCAATGGGAGATATAAACCATACGGATGTACTCTCTACTTTGCCTTGTTACAAACCAATCACTTCTGACAAAATTTGTCAACCTTCATATCGTGGGTTTGGCAAATAGAAGTGTTCCCTAAGCATGTCCAAAATTTTCTTGTTTCCAAAGTGACCCATCAAACCCCCTCATGTGTTTCTGGCATATATAACTCCTTAATCAACCACTAGGTAAATACATTGTTGCTTGTTCTTAAAGAGAAAACCATCATGCATATATAACTTGTGATACAATCCTTTTCCCTCTTCCTCCATAACATTCCCCTAACTCTAGATCACTTTTATAACTTCCCTTAATACTCTCGAACCTTAGAATCTTTGCATCCTTAGTTGGTATCAAAACATACCGCCAAGACAAAACATCCACCACCACATTGTCTTTCCATTTCTTATACTTTATTATGGAAATGCATAGATGAATTCCGACCATTTCACATGTCTTTTCTTGATATTCGTCTTCCCTCTCAGTTACTTTAAAGTTTCGTGATCAATGTGGATAACACATTCCTTGGTGAAGAGGTAATATTTCCAACTCTCCATGGCTCTCACTAACACATACAACTATTTACTGTAATTAGGGTAGTTAATCGTTGATCGACCAAAGTCTTCATGTTCACGCCTATCATAGCTCTAAGGAGAGTACCGAGAGTCCTATTAATAACTTCCGTTTGGCTGTCGGTTGAGGGATGGAACATTGTAGAAAAGGTGAGCTTGGTCCCTAGCCTTTTCCAAAGCATCCTCCAAAATTTTATTGGGAACTTTGTGTCTAGATCCGACATAATAGTCCTTGGGATACAATGTAATTTGACGATTTATTTGAAAAACAGTTAGACGTTTGGGTATCATCATTTGTCTTGTTGCATGGGATGAAATGTGTCATCTTCGAGAAGTGTTCGACTACCACAAATATAGAATTCTTTTGTTTAACTCTTGGCAGCCCTAAAATAAAGTCCATTGAAAGCTCAACCCATGGTGAAGTAGGGATTGGCAATGGGAGATATAAACCATACGGATGTACTCTCTACTTTGCCTTGTTACAAACCAATCACTTCTAACAAAATTTGTCAACCTCATATCGTGGGTTTAGCCAATAGAAGTGTTCCCTAAGCATGACCAAATTTTTCTTATTTTCAAAGTGACCCATCAAACTCCCTCATGTGCTTCTTGCATATATAACTCCTTAATCGACCACTAGGTAAATACATTGTTGCTTGTTCTTAAAGAGAAAACCATCATGCATATAGAACTTGTGATACAATCCTTTCCCTCTTCCTCCATTACATTCCCCTAAGTCTAGATCACTTTTATAGCTTCCCTTAATACTCTCGAAGCCTAGAATCTTTGCGTCCTTAGTTGATATCAAAACATACCGCCAAGACAAAACATCCGCCACCACATTGTCTATTATGGAAATGCATAGATGAATTCCAACCATTTCACGTGTCTTTTCTTGATATTCGTCTTCCCTCTTGTTACTTTAAAGTTTCGTGATCAATGTGGATAACACATTCCTTGGTGAAGAGGTAATATTTCCAAGTCTCCATGGCTCTCACTAGCGTATACAACTCTTTATTGTAAGTAGGGTAGTTAATCATTGATCGACCAAAGTCTTCATCTTCACGCCTATCATGGCTCTAAGGAGAGTACCGAGAGTCCTATTAATAACTTCTGTTTGCCCGTCGGTTTAGGGATGACACATTGTAGAAAAGACGAGCTTGGTCCTTAGCCTTCTCCAATGCGTCCTCCCAAAGTTTATTGGGAACTTCGTGTCTAGATTCGACATAATAGTCCTTGGGATACCATGTAATCTGACGATTCATTTGAAAAACAGTTAGACGTTTGAGAGTCATCATTTGTCTTGTTGCATGGGATGAAATGCGTCATCTTGGAAAAGTGGTCAACTACCACAAATATAGAATTCTTTTGTTTAACTCTTGGCAGCCCTAAAATAAAGTCCATTGAAAGCTCAACCCATTGTGAAGTAGGGATTGGCAATGGGATTGGCAATGGGAGATATAAACTATACGGATGTACTCTCTACTTTGCCTTGTTACAAACCAATCACTTCTAACAAAATTTGGCAACCTCATATCGTGGGTTTAGCCAATGGAAGTGTTCCCTAAGCATATCCAAATTTTTCTTATTCCGAAAGTGACCCATCAAACCCCCTAATGTGCTTCTTGCATATATAACTCCTTAATCGATCACTAAGGAATGCATTGTTGCTTGTTCTTAAAGAGAAAACCATCATGCATATAGAACTTGTGATACAATCATTTCCCTCTTCCTCTATAACATTCCCCTAACTCTGGATCACTTTTATAGCTTCCCTTAATACTCTCGAACCCTAGAATCTTTGCGTCCTTAGGTTATATCATAACAGACTGCCAAGACAAAACATCCGCCACAACGTTGTCTTTCCATTTCTTATACTTTATTATGGAAATGCATAGATGAATGCCAAACATTTTACGTGTTTTTCTTGATATCCGTCTTCCCTCTTAATTACTTTAAAGTTTCGTGATCAATGTGGATTACAAATTCCTTGGTGAAGAGGAAATGTTGCCAAGTTTCCATGCCTCTCACTATCGTATACAACTGTTTATTGTAAGTAGGATAGTTAATTGTTGATCGACCAAAGTCATCATGTTCACGCCTATCGTGGCTCTAAGGAGAGTACCAAGAGTCCTATTAATAACTTCTGTTTGCATGTCGGTTTAGGGATGACATATTGTAGAAAAGACGAGCTTAGTCCGTAGTCTTCTCCAAAGCATCCTCCAAATATTTATTGGGAACTTCGTGTCTCGATCCGACATAATAGTCCTTGGGATACTATGTAATTTGACGATTTATTTGACAAAACAGTTAGAGGTTTGGGTATCATCATTTGTCTTGTTGCATGAGATGAAATGCGACATCTTGGAAAAGTAGTCGACTACCACAAATATAGAATTCTTTTGCTTAACTCTTGGCAGCCCTAAAGTAAAGTCCATTGAAAGCTCAACCCATGGTGAAGTAGGGATTGGAAATGGGATTAGCAATGGGAGATATAAACCATACGGATGTACTCTCTACTTTGCCTTGTTACAAACCAATCACTTCTGACAAAATTTGTCAACCTTCATATCGTGGGTTTGGCAAATAGAAGTGTTCCCTAAGCATGTCCAAAATTTTCTTGTTTCCAAAGTGACCCATCAAACCCCCTCATGTGCTTCTTGCATATATAACTCCTTAATCGACCACTAGGTAAATACATTGTTGCTTGTTCTTAAAGAGAAAACCATCATGCATATATAACTTGTGATACAATCCTTTCCCTCTTCCTCCATAACATTCCCCTAACTCTAGATCACTTTTATAGCTTCCCTTAATACTCTCGAACCTAAGAATCTTTGCGTCCTTAGTTGGTATAAAAACATACCGCCAAGACAAAACATTCACCACCACATTGTCTTTCCATTTCTTATACTTTATTATGGAAATGCATAGATGAATTCCGACCATTTCACATGTCTTTTCTTGATATTCGTCTTCCCTCTCAGTTACTTTAAAGTTTCGTGATCAATGTGGATAACACATTCCTTGGTGAAGAGGTAATATTTCCAACTCTCCATGGCTCTCACTAACACATACAACTATTTACTGTAATTAGGGTAGTTAATCGTTGATCGACCAAAGTCTTCATGTTCACGCCTATCATAGCTCTAAGGAGAGTACCGAGAGTCCTATTAATAACTTCCGTTTGGCTGTCGGTTGAGGGATGGAACATTGTAGAAAAGGTGAGCTTGGTCCCTAGCCTTTTCCAAAGCGTCCTCCAAAATTTTATTGGGAACTTTGTGTCTAGATCCGACATAATAGTCCTTGGGATACAATGTAATTTGACGATTTATTTGAAAAACAGTTAGACGTTTGGGTATCATCATTTGTCTTGTTGCATGGGATGAAATGTGTCATCTTCGAGAAGTGGTCAACTACCACAAATATAGAATTCTTTTGTTTAACTCTTGGCAGCCCTAAAATAAAGTCCATTGAAAGCTCAACCCATGGTGAAGTAGGGATTGGCAATGGGAGATATAAACCATACGGATGTACTCTCTACTTTGCCTTGTTACAAACCAATCACTTCTATCAAAATTTGTCAACCTCATATCGTGGGTTTAGCCAATAGAAGTGTTCCCTAAGCATGTCCAAATTTTTCTTATTTCCAAAGTGACCCATCAAACCCCCTCATGTGCTTCTTGCATATATAACTCCTTAATCTACCACTAGGTAAATACATTGTTGCTTGTTCCTAAAGAGAAAACCATCATGCATATAGAACTTGTGATACAATCCTTTCCCTCTTCCTCCATTACATTCCCCTAAGTCTAGATCACTTTTATAGCTTCCCTTAATACTCTCGAAGCCTAGAATCTTTGCGTCATTAGTTGATATCAAAACATACCGCCAAGACAAAACATCCGCCACCACATTGTCTATTATGGAAATGCATAGATGAATTCCAACCATTTCACGTGTCTTTTCTTGATATTCGTCTTCCCTCTTGTTACTTTAAAGTTTCGTGATTAATGTGGATAACACATTCCTTGGTGAAGAGGTAATATTTCCAAGTCTCCATGGCTCTCACTAGCGTATACAACTCTTTATTGTAAGTAGGGTAATTAACCATTGATCGACCAAAGTCTTCATCTTCACGCCTATCATGGCTCTAAGGAGAGTACCGAGAGTCCTATTAATAACTTCTGTTTGCCCGTCGGTTTAGGGATGACACATTGTAGAAAAGACGAGCTTGGTCCTTAGCCTTCTCCAATGCGTCCTCCCAAAGTTTATTGGGAACTTCGTGTCTAGATTCGACATAATAAACCTTGGGATACCATGTAATATGACAATTCATTTGAAAAACAGTTAGACGTTTGGGTATCATCATTTGTCTTGTTGCATGGGATGATATGCGTCATCTTGGAAAAGTGGTCAACTACCACAAATATAGAATTCTTTTGTTTAACTCTTGGCAGCCCTAAAATAAAGTCAATTGAAATCTCAACCCATGGTGAAGTAGGGATTGGCAATGGGATTGGCAATGGGAGATATAAACCATACGGATGTACTCTCTACTTTGCCTTGTTACAAACCAATCACTTCTAACAAAATTTGGCAACCTCATATCGTGGGTTTAGCCAATGGAAGTGTTCCCTAAGCATATCCAAATTTTTCTTATTCCGAAAGTGACCCATCAAACCCCCTAATGTGCTTCTTGCATATATAACTCCTTAATCGATCACTAAGGAATGCATTGTTGCTTGTTCTTAAAGAGAAAACCATCATGCATATAGAACTTGTGATACAATCATTTCCCTCTTCCTCCATAACATTCCCCTAACTCTGGATCACTTTTATAGCTTCCCTTAATACTCTCGAACCCTAGAATCTTTGCGTCCTTAGGTTATATCATAACAGACTGCCAAGACAAAACATCCGCCACAACGTTGTCTTTCCATTTCTTATACTTTATTATGGAAATGCATAGATGAATGCCAAACATTTCACGTATTTTTCTTGATATCCGTCTTCCCTCTTAATTAATTTAAAGTTTCGTGATCAATCTGGATTACAAATTCCTTGGTGAAGAGGAAATGTTGCCAAGTTTCCATGCCTCTCACTATCGTATACAACTGTTTATTGTAAGTAGGATAGTTAATTGTTGATCGACCAAAGTCATCATGTTCATGCCTATCGTGGCTCTAAGGAGAGTACCAAGAGTCCTATTAATAACTTCTGTTTGCATGTCGGTTTAGGGATGACATATTGTAGAAAAGACGAGCTTAGTCCGTAGTCTTCTCCAAAGCATCCTCCAAAAATTTATTGGGAACTTCGTGTCTCGATCCGACATAATAGTCCTTGGGATACTATGTAATTTGACGATTTATTTGACAAAACAGTTAGAGGTTTGGGTATCATCATTTGTCTTGTTGCATGAGATGAAATGCGACATCTTGGAAAAGTAGTCGACTACCACAAATATAGAATTCTTTTGCTTAACTCTTGGCAGCCCTAAAGTAAAGTCCATTGAAAGCTCAACCCATGGTGAAGTAGGGATTGGAAATGGGATTAGCAATGGGAGATATAAACCATACGGATGTACTCTCTACTTTGCCTTGTTACAAACCAATCACTTCTGACAAAATTTGTCAACCTTCATATCGTGGGTTTGGCAAATAGAAGTGTTCCCTAAGCATGTCCAAAATTTTCTTGTTTCCAAAGTGACCCATCAAACCCCCTCATGTGCTTCTTGCATATATAACTCCTTAATCGACCACTAGGTAAATACATTGTTGCTTGTTCTTAAAGAGAAAACCATCATGCATATATAACTTGTGATACAATCCTTTCCCTCTTCCTCCATAACATTCCCCTAACTCTAGATCACTTTTATAGCTTCCCTTAATACTCTCGAACCTAAGAATCTTTGCGTCCTTAGTTGGTATAAAAACATACCGCCAAGACAAAACATTCACCACCACATTGTCTTTCCATTTCTTATACTTTATTATGGAAATGCATAGATGAATTCCGACCATTTCACATGTCTTTTCTTGATATTCGTCTTCCCTCTCAGTTACTTTAAAGTTTCGTGATCAATGTGGATAACACATTCCTTGGTGAAGAGGTAATATTTCCAACTCTCCATGGCTCTCACTAACACATACAACTATTTACTGTAATTAGGGTAGTTAATCGTTGATCGACCAAAGTCTTCATGTTCACGCCTATCATAGCTCTAAGGAGAGTACCAAGAGTCCTATTAATAACTTCCGTTTGGCTGTCGGTTGAGGGATGGAACATTGTAGAAAAGGTGAGCTTGGTCCCTAGCCTTTTCCAAAACGTCCTCCAAAATTTTATTGGGAACTTTGTGTCTAGATCCGACATAATAGTCCTTGGGATACAATGTAATTTGATGATTTATTTGAAAAACAGTTAGACGTTTGGGTATCATCATTTGTCTTGTTGCATGGGATGAAATGTGTCATCTTCGAGAAGTGGTCAACTACCACAAATATAGAATTCTTTTGTTTAACTCTTGGCAGCCCTAAAATAAAGTCCATTGAAAGCTCAACCCATGGTGAAGTAGGGATTGGCAATGGGAGATATAAACCATACGGATGTACTCTCTACTTTGCCTTGTTACAAACCAATCACTTCTATCAAAATTTGTCAACCTCATATCGTGGGTTTAGCCAATAGAAGTGTTCCCTAAGCATGTCCAAATTTTTCTTATTTCCAAAGTGACCCATCAAACCCCCTCATGTGCTTCTTGCATATATAACTCCTTAATCGACCACTAGGTAAATACATTGTTGCTTGTTCTTAAAGAGAAAACCATCATGCATATAGAACTTGTGATACAATCCTTTCCCTCTTCCTCCATTACATTCCCCTAAGTCTAGATCACTTTTATAGCTTCCCTTAATACTCTCGAAGCCTAGAATCTTTGCGTCCTTAGTTGATATCAAAACATACCGCCAAGACAAAACATCCGCCACCACATTGTCTATTATGGAAATGCATAGATGAATTCCAACCATTTCACGTGTCTTTTCTTGATATTCGTCTTCCCTCTTGTTACTTTAAAGTTTCGTGATCAATGTGGATAACACATTCCTTGGTGAAGAGGTAATATTTCCAAGTCTCCATGGCTCTCACTAGCGTATACAACTCTTTATTGTAAGTAGGGTAGTTAATCATTGATCGACCAAAGTCTTCATCTTCACGCCTATCATGGCTCTAAGGAGAGTACCGAGAGTCCTATTAATAACTTCTGTTTGCCCGTCGGTTTAGGGATGACACATTGTAGAAAAGACGAGCTTGGTCCTTAGCCTTCTCCAATGCGTCCTCCCAAAGTTTATTGGGAACTTCGTGTCTAGATTCGACATAATAAACCTTGGGATACCATGTAATATGACGATTCATTTGAAAAACAGTTAGACGTTTGGGTATCATCATTTGTCTTGTTGCATGGGATGATATGCGTCATCTTGGAAAAGTGGTCAACTACCACAAATATAGAATTCTTTTGTTTAACTCTTGGCAGCCCTAAAATAAAGTCCATTGAAAGCTCAACCCATTGTGAAGTAGGGATTGGCAATGGGATTGGCAATGGGAGATATAAACTATACGGATGTACTCTCTACTTTGCCTTGTTACAAACCAATCACTTCTAACAAAATTTGGCAACCTCATATCGTGGGTTTAGCCAATGGAAGTGTTCCCTAAGCATATCCAAATTTTTCTTATTCCGAAAGTGACCCATCAAACCCCCTAATGTGCTTCTTGCATATATAACTCCTTAATCGATCACTAAGGAATGCATTGTTGCTTGTTCTTAAAGAGAAAACCATCATGCATATAGAACTTGTGATACAATCATTTCCCTCTTCCTCTATAACATTCCCCTAACTCTGGATCACTTTTATAGCTTCCCTTAATACTCTCGAACCCTAGAATCTTTGCGTCCTTAGGTTATATCATAACAGACTGCCAAGACAAAACATCCGCCACAACGTTGTCTTTCCATTTCTTATACTTTATTATGGAAATGCATAGATGAATGCCAAACATTTTACGTGTTTTTCTTGATATCCGTCTTCCCTCTTAATTACTTTAAAGTTTCGTGATCAATGTGGATTACAAATTCCTTGGTGAAGAGGAAATGTTGCCAAGTTTCCATGCCTCTCACTATCGTATACAACTGTTTATTGTAAGTAGGATAGTTAATTGTTGATCGACCAAAGTCATCATGTTCACGCCTATCGTGGCTCTAAGGAGAGTACCAAGAGTCCTATTAATAACTTCTGTTTGCATGTCGGTTTAGGGATGACATATTGTAGAAAAGACGAGCTTAGTCCGTAGTCTTCTCCAAAGCATCCTCCAAATATTTATTGGGAACTTCGTGTCTCGATCCGACATAATAGTCCTTGGGATACTATGTAATTTGACGATTTATTTGACAAAACAGTTAGAGGTTTGGGTATCAACATTTGTCTTGTTGCATGAGATGAAATGCGACATCTTGGAAAAGTAGTCGACTACCACAAATATAGAATTCTTTTGCTTAACTCTTGGCAGCCCTAAAGTAAAGTCCATTGAAAGCTCAACCCATGGTGAAGTAGGGATTGGAAATGGGATTAGCAATGGGAGATATAAACCATACGGATGTACTCTCTACTTTGCCTTGTTACAAACCAATCACTTCTGACAAAATTTGTCAACCTTCATATCGTGGGTTTGGCAAATAGAAGTGTTCCCTAAGCATGTCCAAAATTTTCTTGTTTCCAAAGTGACCCATCAAACCCCCTCATGTGCTTCTTGCATATATAACTCCTTAATCGACCACTAGGTAAATACATTGTTGCTTGTTCTTAAAGAGAAAACCATCATGCATATATAACTTGTGATACAATCCTTTCCCTCTTCCTCCATAACATTCCCCTAACTCTAGATCACTTTTATAGCTTCCCTTAATACTCTCGAACCTAAGAATCTTTGCGTCCTTAGTTGGTATAAAAACATACCGCCAAGACAAAACATTCACCACCACATTGTCTTTCCATTTCTTATACTTTATTATGGAAATGCATAGATGAATTCCGACCATTTCACATGTCTTTTCTTGATATTCGTCTTCCCTCTCAGTTACTTTAAAGTTTCGTGATCAATGTGGATAACACATTCCTTGGTGAAGAGGTAATATTTCCAACTCTCCATGGCTCTCACTAACACATACAACTATTTACTGTAATTAGGGTAGTTAATCGTTGATCGACCAAAGTCTTCATGTTCACGCCTATCATAGCTCTAAGGAGAGTACCAAGAGTCCTATTAATAACTTCCGTTTGGCTGTCGGTTGAGGGATGGAACATTGTAGAAAAGGTGAGCTTGGTCCCTAGCCTTTTCCAAAGCGTCCTCCAAAATTTTATTGGGAACTTTGTGTCTAGATCCGACATAATAGTCCTTGGGATACAATGTAATTTGACGATTTATTTGAAAAACAGTTAGACGTTTGGGTATCATCATTTTTCTTGTTGCATGGGATGAAATGTGTCATCTTCGAGAAGTGGTCAACTACCACAAATATAGAATTCTTTTGTTTAACACTTGGCAGCCCTAAAATAAAGTCCATTGAAAGCTCAACCCATGGTGAAGTAGGGATTGGCAATGGGAGATATAAACCATACGGATGTACTCTCTACTTTGCCTTGTTACAAACCAATCACTTCTATCAAAATTTGTCAACCTCATATCGTGGGTTTAGCCAATAGAAGTGTTCCCTAAGCATGTCCAAATTTTTCTTATTTCCAAAGTGACCCATCAAACCCCCTCATGTGCTTCTTGCATATATAACTCCTTAATCGACCACTAGGTAAATACATTGTTGCTTGTTCTTAAAGAGAAAACCATCATGCATATAGAACTTGTGATACAATCCTTTCCCTCTTCCTCCATTACATTCCCCTAAGTCTAGATCACTTTTATAGCTTCCCTTAATACTCTCAAAGCCTAGAATCTTTGCGTCCTTAGTTGATATCAAAACATACCGCCAAGACAAAACATCCGCCACCACATTGTCTATTATGGAAATGCATAGATGAATTCCAACCATTTCACGTGTCTTTTCTTGATATTCGTCTTCCCTCTTGTTACTTTAAAGTTTCGTGATCAATGTGGATAACACATTCCTTGGTGAAGAGGTAATATTTCCAAGTCTCCATGGCTCTCACTAGCGTATACAACTCTTTATTGTAAGTAGGGTAGTTAATCATTGATCGACCAAAGTCTTCATCTTCACGCCTATCATGGCTCTAAGGAGAGTACCGAGAGTCCTATTAATAACTTCTGTTTGCCCGTCGGTTTAGGGATGACACATTGTAGAAAAGGTGAGCTTGGTCCCTCGCCTTTTCCAAAGCTTCGTCCAAAATTTTATTGGGAACTTTGTGTCTAGATCCGACATAATAGTCCTTGGGATACAATGTAATTTGACGATTTATTTGAAAAACAGTTAGACGTTTGGGTATCATCATTTGTCTTGTTGCATGGGATGATATGCGTCATCTTGGAAAAGTGGTCAACTACCACAAATATAGAATTCTTTTGTTTAACTCTTGGCAGCCCTAAAATAAAGTCCATTGAAAGCTCAACCCATTGTGAAGTAGGGATTGGCAATGGGATTGGCAATGGGAGATATAAACTATACGGATGTACTCTCTACTTTGCCTTGTTACAAACCAATCACTTCTAACAAAATTTGGCAACCTCATATCGTGGGTTTAGCCAATGGAAGTGTTCCCTAAGCATATCCAAATTTTTCTTATTCCGAAAGTGACCCATCAAACCCCCTAATGTGCTTCTTGCATATATAACTCCTTAATCGATCACTAAGGAATGCATTGTTGCTTGTTCTTAAAGAGAAAACCATCATGCATATAGAACTTGTGATACAATCATTTCCCTCTTCCTCCATAACATTCCCCTAACTCTGGATCACTTTTATAGCTTCCCTTAATACTCTCGAACCCTAGAATCTTTGCGTCCTTAGGTTATATCATAACAGACTGCCAAGACAAAACATCCGCCACAACGTTGTCTTTCCATTTCTTATACTTTATTATGGAAATGCATAGATGAATGCCAAACATTTCACGTATTTTTCTTGATATCCGTCTTCCCTCTTAATTAATTTAAAGTTTCGTGATCAATCTGGATTACAAATTCCTTGGTGAAGAGGAAATGTTGCCAAGTTTCCATGCCTCTCACTATCGTATACAACTGTTTATTGTAAGTAGGATAGTTAATTGTTGATCGACCAAAGTCATCATGTTCATGCCTATCGTGGCTCTAAGGAGAGTACCAAGAGTCCTATTAATAACTTCTGTTTGCATGTCGGTTTAGGGATGACATATTGTAGAAAAGACGAGCTTAGTCCGTAGTCTTCTCCAAAGCATCCTCCAAAAATTTATTGGGAACTTCGTGTCTCGATCCGACATAATAGTCCTTGGGATACTATGTAATTTGACGATTTATTTGACAAAACAGTTAGAGGTTTGGGTATCATCATTTGTCTTGTTGCATGAGATGAAATGCGACATCTTGGAAAAGTAGTCGACTACCACAAATATAGAATTCTTTTGCTTAACTCTTGGCAGCCCTAAAGTAAAGTCCATTGAAAGCTCAACCCATGGTGAAGTAGGGATTGGAAATGGGATTAGCAATGGGAGATATAAACCATACGGATGTACTCTCTACTTTGCCTTGTTACAAACCAATCACTTCTGACAAAATTTGTCAACCTTCATATCGTGGGTTTAGCAAATAGAAGTGTTCCCTAAGCATGTCCAAAATTTTCTTGTTTCCAAAGTGACCCATCAAACCCCCTCATGTGCTTCTTGCATATATAACTCCTTAATCGACCACTAGGTAAATACATTGTTGCTTGTTCTTAAAGAGAAAACCATCATGCATATATAACTTGTGATACAATCCTTTCCCTCTTCCTCCATAACATTCCCCTAACTCTAGATCACTTTTATAGCTTCCCTTAATACTCTCGAACCTAAGAATCTTTGCGTCCTTAGTTGGTATAAAAACATACCGCCAAGACAAAACATTCACCACCACATTGTCTTTCCATTTCTTATACTTTATTATGGAAATGCATAGATGAATTCCGACCATTTCACATGTCTTTTCTTGATATTCGTCTTCCCTCTCAGTTACTTTAAAGTTTCGTGATCAATGTGGATAACACATTCCTTGGTGAAGAGGTAATATTTCCAACTCTCCATGGCTCTCACTAACACATACAACTATTTACTGTAATTAGGGTAGTTAATCGTTGATCGACCAAAGTCTTCATGTTCACGCCTATCATAGCTCTAAGGAGAGTACCAAGAGTCCTATTAATAACTTCCGTTTGGCTGTCGGTTGAGGGATGGAACATTGTAGAAAAGGTGAGCTTGGTCCCTAGCCTTTTCCAAAGCGTCCTCCAAAATTTTATTGGGAACTTTGTGTCTAGATCCGACATAATAGTCCTTGGGATACAATGTAATTTGACGATTTATTTGAAAAACAGTTAGACGTTTGGGTATCATCATTTTTCTTGTTGCATGGGATGAAATGTGTCATCTTCGAGAAGTGGTCAACTACCACAAATATAGAATTCTTTTGTTTAACACTTGGCAGCCCTAAAATAAAGTCCATTGAAAGCTCAACCCATGGTGAAGTAGGGATTGGCAATGGGAGATATAAACCATACGGATGTACTCTCTACTTTGCCTTGTTACAAACCAATCACTTCTATCAAAATTTGTCAACCTCATATCGTGGGTTTAGCCAATAGAAGTGTTCCCTAAGCATGTCCAAATTTTTCTTATTTCCAAAGTGACCCATCAAACCCCCTCATGTGCTTCTTGCATATATAACTCCTTAATCGACCACTAGGTAAATACATTGTTGCTTGTTCTTAAAGAGAAAACCATCATGCATATAGAACTTGTGATACAATCCTTTCCCTCTTCCTCCATTACATTCCCCTAAGTCTAGATCACTTTTATAGCTTCCCTTAATACTCTCAAAGCCTAGAATCTTTGCGTCCTTAGTTGATATCAAAACATACCGCCAAGACAAAACATCCGCCACCACATTGTCTATTATGGAAATGCATAGATGAATTCCAACCATTTCACGTGTCTTTTCTTGATATTCGTCTTCCCTCTTGTTACTTTAAAGTTTCGTGATCAATGTGGATAACACATTCCTTGGTGAAGAGGTAATATTTCCAAGTCTCCATGGCTCTCACTAGCGTATATAACTCTTTATTGTAAGTAGGGTAGTTAATCATTGATCGACCAAAGTCTTCATCTTCACGCCTATCATGGCTCTAAGGAGAGTACCGAGAGTCCTATTAATAACTTCTGTTTGCCCGTCGGTTTAGGGATGACACATTGTAGAAAAGACGAGCTTGGTCCTTAGCCTTCTCCAATGCGTCCTCCCAAAGTTTATTGGGAACTTCGTGTCTAGATTCGACATAATAAACCTTGGGATACCATGTAATATGACGATTCATTTGAAAAACAGTTAGACGTTTGGGTATCATCATTTGTCTTGTTGCATGGGATGATATGCGTCATCTTGGAAAAGTGGTCAACTACCACAAATATAGAATTCTTTTGTTTAACTCTTGGCAGCCCTAAAATAAAGTCAATTGAAATCTCAACCCATGGTGAAGTAGGGATTGGCAATGGGATTGGCAATGGGAGATATAAACCATACGGATGTACTCTCTACTTTGCCTTGTTACAAACCAATCACTTCTAACAAAATTTGGCAACCTCATATCGTGGGTTTAGCCAATGGAAGTGTTCCCTAAGCATATCCAAATTTTTCTTATTCCGAAAGTGACCCATCAAACCCCCTAATGTGCTTCTTGCATATATAACTCCTTAATCGATCACTAAGGAATGCATTGTTGCTTGTTCTTAAAGAGAAAACCATCATGCATATAGAACTTGTGATACAATCATTTCCCTCTTCCTCCATAACATTCCCCTAACTCTGGATCACTTTTATAGCTTCCCTTAATACTCTCGAACCCTAGAATCTTTGCGTCCTTAGGTTATATCATAACAGACTGCCAAGACAAAACATCCGCCACAACGTTGTCTTTCCATTTCTTATACTTTATTATGGAAATGCATAGATGAATGCCAAACATTTCACGTGTTTTTCTTGATATCCGTCTTCCCTCTTAATTAATTTAAAGTTTCGTGATCAATGTGGATTACAAATTCCTTGGTGAAGAGGAAATGTTGCCAAGTTTCCATGCCTCTCACTATCGTATACAACTGTTTATTGTAAGTAGGATAGTTAATTGTTGATCGACCAAAGTCATCATGTTCATGCCTATCGTGGCTCTAAGGAGAGTACCAAGAGTCCTATTAATAACTTCTGTTTGCATGTCGGTTTAGGGATGACATATTGTAGAAAAGACGAGCTTAGTCCGTAGTCTTCTCCAAAGCATCCTCCAAAAATTTATTGGGAACTTCGTGTCTCGATCCGACATAATAGTCCTTGGGATACTATGTAATTTGACGATTTATTTGACAAAACAGTTAGAGGTTTGGGTATCATCATTTGTCTTGTTGCATGAGATGAAATGCGACATCTTGGAAAAGTAGTCGACTACCACAAATATAGAATTCTTTTGCTTAACTCTTGGCAGCCCTAAAGTAAAGTCCATTGAAAGCTCAACCCATGGTGAAGTAGGGATTGGAAATGGGATTAGCAATGGGAGATATAAACCATACGGATGTACTCTCTACTTTGCCTTGTTACAAACCAATTACTTCTGACAAAATTTGTCAACCTTCATATCGTGGGTTTGGCAAATAGAAGTGTTCCCTAAGCATGTCCAAAATTTTCTTGTTTCCAAAGTGACCCATCAAACCCCCTCATGTGCTTCTTGCATATATAACTCCTTAATCGACCACTAGGTAAATACATTGTTGCTTGTTCTTAAAGAGAAAACCATCATGCATATATAACTTGTGATACAATCCTTTCCCTCTTCCTCCATAACATTCCCCTAACTCTAGATCACTTTTATAGCTTCCCTTAATACTCTCGAACCTAAGAATCTTTGCGTCCTTAGTTGGTATAAAAACATACCGCCAAGACAAAACATCCACCACCACATTGTCTTTCCATTTCTTATACTTTATTATGGAAATGCATAGATGAATTCCGACCATTTCACATGTCTTTACTTGATATTCGTCTTCCCTCTCAGTTACTTTAAAGTTTCGTGATCAATGTGGATAACACATTCCTTGGTGAAGAGGTAATATTTCCAACTCTCCATGGCTCTCACTAACACATACAACTATTTACTGTAATTAGGGTAGTTAATCGTTGATCGACCAAAGTCTTCATGTTCACGCCTATCATAGCTCTAAGGAGAGTACCGAGAGTCCTATTAATAACTTCCATTTGGCTGTCGGTTGAGGGATGGAACATTGTAGAAAAGGTGAGCTTGGTCCCTAGCCTTTTCCAAAGCGTCCTCCAAAATTTTATTGGGAACTTTGTGTCTAGATCCGACATAATAGTCCTTGGGATACAATGTAATTTGACGATTTATTTGAAAAACAGTTAGACGTTTGGGTATCATCATTTGTCTTGTTGCATGGGATGAAATGTGTCATCTTCGAGAAGTGGTCGACTACCACAAATATAGAATTCTTTTGTTTAACTCTTGGCAGCCCTAAAATAAAGTCCATTGAAAGCTCAACCCATGGTGAAGTAGGGATTGGCAATGGGAGATATAAACCATACGGATGTACTCTCTACTTTGCCTTGTTACAAACCAATCACTTCTAACAAAATTTGTCAACCTCATATCGTGGGTTTAGCCAATAGAAGTGTTCCCTAAGCATGTCCAAATTTTTCTTATTTCCAAAGTGACCCATCAAACCCCCTCATGTGCTTCTTGCATATATAACTCCTTAATCGACCACTAGGTAAATACATTGTTGCTTGTTCTTAAAGAGAAAACCATCATGCATATAGAACTTGTGATACAATCCTTTCCCTCTTCCTCCATTACATTCCCCTAAGTCTAGATCACTTTTATAGCTTCCCTTAATACTCTCGAAGCCTAGAATCTTTGCGTCCTTAGTTGATATCAAAACATACCGCCAAGACAAAACATCCGCCACCACATTGTCTATTATGGAAATGCATAGATGAATTCCAACCATTTCATGTGTCTTTTCTTGATATTCGTCTTCCCTCTCAGTTACTTTAAAGTTTCGTGAACAATGTGGATAACACATTCCTTGGTGAAGAGGTAATATTTCCTAGTCTCCATGGCTCTCACTAGCGTATACAACTCTTTATTGTAAGTAGGGTAGTTAATCATTGATCGACCAAAGTCTTCATCTTCACGCCTATCATGGCTCTAAGGAGAGTACCGAGAGTCCTATTAATAACTTCTGTTTGCCCGTCGGTTTAGGGATGACACATTGTAGAAAAGACGAGCTTGGTCCTTAGCCTTCTCCAATGCGTCCTCTCAAAGTTTATTGGGAACTTCGTGTCTAGATATGACATAATAGTCCTTGGGATACCATGTAATATGACGATTTATTTGAAAAACAGTTAGACGTTTGGGTATCATCATTTGTCTTGTTGCATGGGATGAAATGCGTCATCTTGGAAAATTGGTCAACTACCACAAATATAGAATTCTTTTGTTTAACTCTTGGCAGCCCTAAAATAAAGTCCATTGAAATCTCAACCCATGGTGAAGTAGGGATTGGCTATGGGATTGGCAATGGGAGATATAAACCATACGAATGTACTCTTTACTTTGCCTTGTTACAAACCAAACACTTCTAACAAAAATTTTCAACCTAACATCGTAGGTTTGACCCATAGTAGTTTTCCCTAAGCATGTCCAAATTTTTCTTGTTTCCAAGGTGACCCAAATAAACCCCCTCATGTGCTTCTTGCATATATAACTCCTTAATCAACCACTAGGGAATGCATTGTTGCTTGTTCTTAAAAGAGAAAACCATCATGTATATAGAGAACTTATGATACAATCCTTTCTCTCTTCCTGCATAACATTCCCCTAACTTTGGATCACTTTTATAGCTTCCCTTAATACTCTCGAACACGTGAATCTTTGCGTCCTTAGTTGATATCCAAAACATACCGCCAAGACAAAACATCCGCCACCACATTGTTTTTCCATTTCAGGTGTCTTTTCTTGATATTCGTCTCCCCTCTCAATTACTTCAATGTTTCATGATCAATGTGGATTACACATTCGTTGGCGAAGAGGTAATGTTTCCAAGTCTCCATGGCTCTCACTAGCGTATACAACTCTTTATTGTAAGTAGGGTAGTTAATCGTTGATCGACCAAAGTTTTCATGTTCACGCCTATCTTGGCTCTAAGGAGAGTACCGTGAGTCATATTAATAACTTCCGTTCGGCCGTCGGTTTAGGGATGGCACATTGTAGAAAAGACGAGCTTGGTCCCTAGCCTACTCTAATGCATCCTCCAAAAGTTTATTGGGAACTTCGTGTATCGATCCGACATAAAAGTCCTTGGGATACAATGTAATTTGACGATTTATTTGAAAAACAGTTAGAGGTTTGGGTATCATCATTTGTCTTGTTGGATGAGTTGAAATGCGTCATCTTGGAAAACTGGTCGACTACCACAAATATATAATTCTTTTGTTTAACTCTTGGCAGCCCTCAAATAAAGTCCATCGAAAGCTCAAGCCATGGTGAAGTAGGGATTGGCAATGGGATTGGCAATGGGAGATATAAACCATACGGATGTACTCTCTACTTTGCATTGTTACAAACCAATCATTTCTAACAAAATTTGTCAACCTCATATCGTGGGTTTAGCCAATAGAAGTGTTCCCTAAGCATGTCCAAATTTTTCTTATATCCAAAGTGACCCATCAAACTCCCTCATGTGCTTCTTGCATATATAAGTCCTTAATCGATCACTAAGGAATGCATTGTTGCTTGTTCTTAAAGAGAAAACCATCATGCATATAGATCTTGTGATACAATCATTTCCCTCATTCTCCATAACATTCCCCTAACTCTGGATCACTTTTATAGCTTCCCTTAATACTCTCGAACCCTAGAATCTTTGCGTCCTTAGGTTATATCATAATAGACAGCCAAGACAAAACATCCGCCACAACATTGTCTTTCCATTTCTTATACTTTATTATGGAAATGCATAGATGAATGCCAAACATTTCACGTGTTTTTTCTTGATATCCATCCTCCCTCTTAATAACTTCAAAGTTTCGTTATCAATGTGGATTACACATTCCTTGGCGAACAGGTAATGTTGCCAAGTCTCCATTGCTCTCACTATCGTATACAACTCTTTATTGTAAGTAGGGTAGTTAATCGTTGATCGACCAAAGTCATCATGTTCACGCCTATCGTGGCTCTATGGAGAGTACCCAGAGTCCTATTAATAACTTCTGTTTGCCCGTCGGTTTAGGGATGACACATTGTAGAAAAGACGAGCTTGGTCCGTAGCCTTCTCCAAAGCGTCCTCCAAAAGTTTATTGGGAACTTCGTGTCTAGATCGACATAATAGTTCTTGGGATACCATGTAATTTGACGATTTATTTGAAAAACAGTTCGAGGTTTGGGTATCATCATTTTTCTTGTTGCATGAGATGAAATACGTCATCTTGGAAAACTGGTCGACCACCACAAATATAGAATTCTTTTGTTTAACTATTGGCAGCCCTAAAATAAAGTCCATTGAAAGCTCAACCCATGGTGAAGTAGGGATTAGCAATCGGATTGGCAATGAGAGATATAAACCATATAGATGTACTCTCGACTTTTCCTTGTTACAAACTAAACACTTCTCAAAAAACTTGTCAACCTCATATCATAGGTTTGGCCAATAGAAGTGATCCCTAAGCATGTCCAAAATTTTCTTGTTTCCAAAGTGACCCATTTAACACCCTCATGTGCTTCTTGTATATATAACTCTTTAATCGACCACTTGGTAAATATATTGTTGCTTGTTCTTAAAGAGAAAACCATCATGCATGTAGAACTTGTGATACAATCATTTCCCTCTTCCTCCATAACATTCCCCTAACACTGGATCACTTTTATAGCTTCCCATAATACTCTCGAACCCTAGAATCTTTGCGTCCTTAGGTTAGATCATAACATACTGCCAAGACAAAACATCCGCCACAACGTTGTCTTTCCCTTTCTTATACTTTATTATGGAAATGCATAGATGAATGCCAAACATTTCACGTGTTTTTTCTTGATATCCGTCTTCCCTCTTAATTACTTCAAACTTTTTGTGATCAATGTGGATTACACATTCCTTGGCTAAGAGGTAATGTTTCCAAGTCTCCATGGCTCGCATTAGCGTAGACAACTCTTTGTTGTAATTAGGGTAGTTAATCGTTGATCGACCAAAGTCGTCATGTTCACGCCTATCGTGGCTCTAAGGAGAACACCAAGAGTCCTATTAATAACTTCCATTTGCCCGTTGGTTTAGGGATGACACATTGTAGAAAAGACGAGCTTGGTCAGTAGCCTTCTCCAAAGCGTCCTCCAAAAGTTTATTGGGAACTTCGTGTCTAGATCCGACATAATACTCCTTGGGACACCATGTAATTTGACGATTTATTTGAAAAACAGTTAGACGTTTGGGTATCATCATTTGTCTTGTTGCATGAGATGAAATGCGTCATCTTGGAAAGCTGGTCAACCCCCACAAATATAGAATTCTTTTGTTTAACTATTGGCAGCCCTAAAATAAAGTCCATTGAAAGCTCAACCCATGGTAAAGTAGGGATTGGCAATGGGATTGGCAATGAGAGATATAAACCATACAGATGTACTCTCGACTATTCCTTGTTACAAACCAAACACTTCTCACAAAATATGTCAACCATACAACGTAGGTTTCTTGTTTCCAAAGTGACCCATCAAACCCCCTGGTGTTGTTCTTGCATATATAACTTCTTAATCGACCACTAGGTAAAAACATTGTTGCTTGTTCTTAAAGAGAAAACCATCATGCATATAGAACTTGTGATACAATAATTTCCCTCTTCCTCCATAACATTCCCTTAACTCTGGATCACTTTTATAGCTTCTCTTAATACTCTCGAACCTTAGAATCTTTGCGCCATTACTTAATATCAAAACTTACCACCAAAAAAAAGCATCTGCCACAATATTGTCTTTCCATTTCTGATACTTTCTTATTGAAATGCATTGATGAATTCCAACCAGTTCACGTGTCTTTTCTTGGTATTTGTCTTCTTCCTCAATTACTTCAAAGTTTCATGATCAATAGGGATTACACATTCCTTGGCGAAGAGGTAATATTGCCAAGTCTCCATGGCTATCACTAGTGTATACAACTCTTTATTGTAAATAGGGTAGTTAATCGTTGATCGACCAAAGTCTTCGTGTTCACGCCTATCGTGGCTATAAGGGGAGTACCGAGAGTCCTATTACTAACTTCCGTTTGGCTGTCGTTTTAGGGATGGCACATTACAGAAAAGACGAGCTTAGTCCCTAGCCTTCTCCAAAGCTTCCTCCAAAAGTCCTTGGGATACAATGTAATTTGACGATTTACAAGAAAAACAGATAGACGTTTGGGTATCATCATTTGTCTTGTTGCAGGAGATGAAATACGTCATCTTGGAGAAGTGGTCGACTACCACAAATATAGAATTCTTTTGTTTAACTCTTGACAGCCCTAAAATAAAGTCCATTGAAAGCTGAACTCATGGTGAAGTAGGGATTGGCAATGGGATTGGCAATGAGAGATATAAACCATACAGATGTACTCTCGACTTTTCCTTGTTACAAACCAAACACTTCTCACAAAATATGTCAACCATACATCGTAGGTTTGGCCAATAGAAGTGTTCCCTAACCATGTCAACCATACATCCGCCACCACATTGTCTTTCCATTTCTTATACTTTATTATGGATATGCATAGATGAATTCCAACCATTCCACGTGTCTTTTCTTGATATTCGTCTTTCCTCTCAGTTACTTTAAAGTTTCGTGATCAATGTGGATAACACATTCCTTGGTGAAGAGGTAATATTGCTAAGTCTCCATAGCTCTCACTAGCGTACACAACTCTTTATTGTAAGTAGGGTAGTTAATAGTTGATCGACCAAAGTCTTCATGTTCACGCCTTTCGTGGCTCTAAGGAGAGTACCAAGAGTCCTATTAATAACTTCCATTTGCCCGTCAGTTTAGGGATAACACATTGTAGAAAATACGAGCTTGGTCTGTAACCTTCTCCAAAGCGTCCTACAAAAGTTTATTGGGAACATTCTGTCTAGATCCGACATAATAGTCCTTAGGATACAATGTAATTTGATGATTTATTAGAAAAACAGTTAGATGTTTGGGTATAATCATTTGTCTTGTTGCATGAGATGAAATGCGTCATCTTGGAAAACTGGTCGACTACCACAAATATAGAATTCTTTTGTTTAACTCTTGGCAGCCCTCAAATAAACTCCATTGAAAGCTCAACCCATGGTGAAGTAGGGATTGGCAATGAGATTGGCAATGAGAGATATAAACCATACAGATGTACTCTCGACTTTTCCTTGTTACAAACCAAACACTTCTCACAAAATTTGTCAACCTTACATCGTAGGTTTGGCCAATAGATGTGTTCCCTAAGCATGTCCAAAATTTTCTTGTTTCCAAAGTGACCCATCAAATCCCCTCATGTGCTTCTTGCATATATAACTCCTTAATCAACCACTAGGTAAATACATTGTTGCTTGTTCTTAAAGAGAAAACCATCATGCATATAGAACTTGTTATACAATCATTTCCCTCTTCCTCCATAACATTCCCCTAACTTTGGATCACTTTTATAGCTTCCCTTAATACTCTCGAACCCTAAAATCTTTGCGTCCTTAGGTTAGATCATAACATACTGCCAATACAAAACATCCGCCACAATGTTGTCTTTCCATTTCTTATACTTTATTATGGAAATGCATTGATGAATGCCAAACATTTCACGTGTTTTTACTTGATATCCGTCTTCCCTCTTAATTACTTCAAAGTTTCGTGATCAATGTGGATTACACATTCCTTGGCGAAGTGGTAATGTTGCCAAGTCTCCATGGCTCTCACTAGCGTATACAACTCTTTGTTGTAAGTAGGGTAGTTAATCGTTGATCGACCAAAGTCATCATGTTCACGCCTATCGTGGCTCGAAGGAGTGTACCAAGAGTCCTATTAATAACTTCCGTTTGCCCGTCGGTTTAGGGATGACACATTGTAGAAAAGAGGAGTTTGGTCTGTAGCCTTCTCCAAAGCGTCCTCCAAAAGTTTATTGGGAACTTCGTATCTAGATCCGACATAATAGTCCTTGGGATACCATGTAATTTGACGATTTATCTGAAAAACAATTAGAGGTTTGGGTCTCATCATTTGTCTTGTTGCAAGAGATGAAATACGTCATCTTGGAGAAGTGGTAGACTACCAAAAATATAGAATTCTTTTGTTTAACTTTTGGCAGCCCTAAAATAAAGTCCATTGAAAGCTGAACCCATGGTGAAGTAGGGATTGGCAATGGGATTGGCAGTGAGAGATATAAACCATACATTTGTACTCTCGACTTTTCCTTGTTACAAACCAAACACTTCTCATAAATTTGTCAACCTTACATCGTAGATTTGGCCAATAGAAGTGTTCCCTAAGCATGTCCAAAATTTTCTTGTTTCCAAAGTGACCCATCAAACCCCCTTATGTCCTTCTTGCATATATAACTCCTTAATCGACCACTAGGTAAATACATTGTTGCTTGTTCTTAAAGAGAAAACCATCATGCATATAAAACTTGTGATACAATCCTTTCCTTCTTCCTCCATAACATTCCCCTAACTCTAGATCACTTTTATAACTTCACTTAATACTCTCGAACCCTAGAATCTTTGCGTCCTTAGTTGATATCAAAACATACCGCCAAGACAAAACATCCGCCACCACATTGTTTTTCCATTTTTTATACTTTATTATGGAAATGCATAGATGAATTCCAACTATTTCATGTGTCTTTTCTTGATATTCGTCTTCCCTCTCAGTTACTTTAAAGTTTCGTGATCAATGTGGATAACACATTCCTTGGTGAAGAGGTAAAATTGCCAAGTCTCCATAGCTCTCACTAGCGTATACAACTCTTTATTGTAAGTAGGGTAGTTAATCGTTGATCGACCAAAGTCATCATGTTCACGCCTATCGTGCCTCTAAGGAGAGTACGAAGAGTCCTATTAATAACTTCCATTTGCCCGTCGGTTTAGGGATGACACATTGTAGAAAAGACGAGCTTGGTATGTAACCTTCTCCAAAGCGTCATCCAAAAGTTTATTGGGAACATTCTGTCTAGATCCGACATAATAGTCCCTTGGATACCATGTAACTTGACCATTTATTTGAAAATTAGTTAGACGTTTGGGTATCATCATTTGTCTTGTTGCATGAGATGAAATGCATCATCTTGGAGAAGTGGTCGACTACCACAAATATAGAATTCTTTTGTTTGACTCTTGACAGCCCTAAAATAAAGTCCATTGAAACTGAACCCATGGTGAAGTAGGGATTGGCAATGTGATTGGCAATGAGAGATATAAACCATATAGATGTACTCTCGAGTTTTCCTTGTTACAAACCAAACACTTCTCATTAATTTGTCAACCATACATCGTAGGTTTGGCTAATAGAAGTGTTACCTAAGCATGTCCAAAATTTTCTAGTTTCCAAAAAGACCCATCAAACCCCTTCATGTGCTTCTTGCATATATCACTCCTTAATCGACCACTGGGTAAATACATTGTTGCTGTTCATAAAGAAAAAACCATCATGCATATACAACTTGTGATACAATCTTTTCTCTCTTCCTTCATAACATTCCCCTAACTCTATATCACTTTTATAGCTTCCCTTAATACTATCGAACCCTAGAATCTTTGCGTCCTTAGTTGATATCAAAACATACCGCCAAGACAAAACATCCGCCACCACATTGTCTTTCCATTTCTTATACTTTATTATGGAAATGCATAGAAGAATTCCGACCATTTCACGTGTCTTTTCTTGATATTCGTCTTCCCTCTCAGTTACTTTAAAGTTTCGTGATCAATGTGGATAACACATTCCTTGGTGAAGAATTCCGACCATTTCACGTGTCTTTTCTTGATATTCGTCTTCCCTCTCACTAGTGTATACAACTCTTTATTGTAAGTAGGGTAGTTAATCGTTGATCGACCAAAGTCTTCATATTCACGCCTATCGTGGCTCTAAGGAGAGTACCGAGAGTCCTATTACTAACTTTCGTTTGGCTATCGTTTTAGGGATGGCACATTACAGAAAAGACGAGCTTGGTCCCTAGCCTTCTCCTAAGCTTCCTCCAAAAGTTTATTGGGAACTTCGTGTCTCGATCCGACATAATAGTCATTGGGATACAATGTAATTTGATGATTTATTAGAAAAGCATTTGGGTATAATCATTTGTCTTGTTGCATGAGATGAATTGCATCATCTTGGAAAACTGGTCGACTACCACAAATATAGAATTCTTTTGTTTAACTCTTGGCAGCTCTAAAATAAAGTCTATTGAAAGCTCAGCCCATGGTGAAGTAGGGATTGGCAATGGGATTGGCAATGGGATTGGCAATGAGAGATATAAACCATATAGATGTACTCTCGACTTTTCCTTGTTACAAACCAAACACTTCTTACAAAATATGTCAACCTTACATTGTAGGTTGGGCCAATAGAAATTTTCCCTCAGCATGTCCAAAATTTTCTTGTTTCCAAAGTGACCCATCAAATCCCCTCATGTGCTTCTTGCATATATAACTCCTTAATCGACCACTAGGTAAATACATTGTTGCGTGTTCTTAAAGAGAAAACCATCATGCATATAGAACTTGTGATACAATCATTTCCCTCTTCCTCCATAACATTCCCCTAAGTCTGGATCACTTTTATTGCTTCCCTTAATACTCTCGAACCCTAGAATCTTTGTGTCCTTAGGTTAGATCATAACATATTGCAAGACAAAACATATGTCACCACATTGTCTTTCCATTTCTTATATTTTATTATGGAAATGCATAGATGAATTCCAACAATTTCACATGTCTTTTCTTGATATTCGTCTTCCCTCTCAGTTACTTTAAAGTTTTGTGATCAATGAGGATAACACATTCCTTGGTGAACAGGTAATATTGCCAAGTCTCCATAGCTCTCACTAGCGTATACAACTCTTTATTGTAAGTAGGGTAGTTAATCGTTGATCGACCAATGTCTTCATGTTCACGCCTATCGTGGCTCTAAGGAGAGTACCGAGAGTCCAATTAATTACTTTCGTTTGCCCGTCGGTTTAGGGATGACACAATTTATAAAAGACGAGCTTGGTCCGTAACCATCTCCAAATCATCCTCCAAAATTTTATTGGGAACTTTGTGTCTAGATCCGACATAATAGTCCTTGTCTAGATCCGACGTAATAGTCCTTGGGATACCATGTAATTTGACGATTTATTTGAAAAACAGTTAGAGGTTTGGGTATCATCATTTGTCTTGTTGCATGAGATGAAATACGTTATCTTGGAGAAGTGGTCGACTACCACATATAGAGAATTCTTTTGTTTAACTCTTGGCAGCCCTAAAATAAAGGCCATTGAAAGCCCAACCCATGGTGAAGTAGGGATTGGCAACGAGATTGGCAATGGGAGATATAAACCATACAGATGTACTCTCTACTTTGCCTTGTTACAAACCAAACACTTCTAACAAAATTCGTCAACCTCATATCGTGGGTATGGCCAATAGAAGTGTTCCCTAAGCATCTCCAAATTTTTTCTTGTTTACAAAGTGACCCATAAAACCCCCTCATGTGCTTCTTGCTTATATAACTCTTTAATCAATCACTACGGAATGCATTGTTACTTATTCTTAAAGAGAAAACCATCATGCATATAGAACTTGTGATACAATCCTTTCCTTCTTCCTCCATAACATTTCACTAACTTTAGATCACTTTTATTGCTTCTATTAATACTCTCGAACCCTAGAATCTTTGCGTCCTGAGTTGATACCAAAACATACTGCCAAGACAAAGCATCCGCCATAACATTGTGTTTCCATTTCTTATACTTTATTATGGAAATTCATAGATGAATTCCAACCATTTCACGTGTCTTTTCTTGAGATTCGTCTTCCCTCTCAATTACTTCAAAGTTTGGTGATCAATGTGGATTACACATTCGTTGGCGAAGAGGTAATTTTGCCAACTCTCCATGGCCCTCCCTAGCGTATAAACCTCTTTAATGTAAGTAGGGTAGTTAATAGTTGATCGATCAAAGTCTTCATGTTCACGCCTATCGTGGCTCTAAGGAGAGTACCGAGAGTCCTATTAATAACTTCCGTTTGGCCGTCAATTTAGGGATGGCACATTGTAGAAAAGACAAGCTTGGTCCTTATCCTTCTTCAAAGCGTCCTCCAAAAGTTTATTGGGAACTTCGTGTCTCGATCCGACATAATAGTCCCTGGGATACAATGTAATTTGACGATTTATTTGAAAAACAGTTAGTCGTTTGGGTATCATCATTTGTCTTGTTGCACGAGATGAAATGCATCATCTTGGAGAATTGGTCGTCTTCCACAAATATAGAATTCTTTTGTTTAACTCTTGGCAGCCCTGAAATAAAGTCCATTGAAAGCTCAACCCATGGTGAAGTAGGGATTGGCAACGGGATTGGCAATAGGAGATATAAACCATACGGATGTACTCTCTACTTTGCCTTGTTACAAACCAAACACTTCTACCAAAATTCATCAACCTCATATCGTGGGTATGGCCAATAGAAGTGTTCCCTAAGCAAGTCCAAATTTTTTCTTGTTTACAAAGTGACCCATCAAACCCCCTCATGTGCTTCTTGCATATATAACTCCTTAATCAATCACTACGGAATGCATTGTTACTTGTTCTTAAAGAGAAAACCATGATGCATATAGAACTTGTGATACAATCTTTTCCCTTATCCTCCATAACATTTCACTAACTCTGGATCACTTTTATAGCTTCTATTAATACTCTCGAACCCTAGAATCTTTGCGTCCTGAGTTGATACCAAAACATACCGCCAAGACAAAGCATCCGCCACAACATTGTGTTTCCATTTCTTATACTTTATTATGGAAATGCATAGATGAATTCCAACCATTTCACGTGTCTTTTCTTGAGATTCGTCTTCCCTCTCAATTACTTCAAAATTTGGTGATCAATGTGGATTACACATTCCTTGGCGAAGAGGTAATGTTGCCAAGTCTCCATGGCTCTCACTAGCGTATAAAACTCTTTATTGTAAGTAGGGTAGTTAATCGTTGATCGACCAAAGTCTTCATGTTCACGCCTATCGTGGATCTAAGGAGAGTACCGAGAGTCTTATTAATAAATTATGTTTGGCCATCAGTTTAGGGATGGCACATTGTAGAAAACACGAGCTTGGTCCCTATTCTTCTCCAAAGCGTCCTCCAAAATTTTATTGGGAACTTCGTGTCTCGATCCGACATAATAGTCATTGGGATAACATGTATATTGACGATTTATTTGAAAAACAGTTAGAGGTTTGGGTATCATCATTTGTCTTGTTGCATGAGATGAAATGTGTCATCTTGGAGAAGTGGTCGACTACCACAAATATAGAATTCTTTTGATTAACTCTTGGCAGCCCTAACATAAAGCCCATTGAAAGCTCAAACCATGGTGAAGTAGGGATTAGCAATGGGATTGGCAATGAGAAATATAAACCATACAGATGTACTCTCGACTTTTCCTTGTTACAAACCAAACAGTTCTCACAAAATTTGTCAACCTCACAGCGTAGGTTTGGCCAATAGAAGTGTTCCCTAAGCATGTCCAAAATTTTCTTGTTTCCAAAGTGACCCATCAAACTCCCTTATGTGATTCTTGCATATATAACTCCTTAATCAATCACTACGGAATGCATTGTTACTTGTTCTTAAAGAGAAAACCATCATGCATATGGAACTTGTGATACAATCCTTTCCCTTTTCCTCCATAACATTTCACTAACTCTGGATCACTTTTATAGCTTCTATTAATACTCTCGAACCCTAGAATCTTAGCGTCCTTAGTTGATACCAAAAAATACCGCTAAGACAAAGCATCCGCCACCACATTGTCTTTCCATTTCTTATACTTTATTATGGAAATGCATAGATGAATTCCAACCATTTCACGTGTCTTTTCTTGATATTCGTCTTCCCTCTCAGTTACTTTAAAGTTTCGTGATCAATGTGGATAACACATTCCTTGGTGAAGTGGTAATATTGCCAAGTCTCCATGGCTCTCACTAACATATAAACCTCTTTATTGTAAGTAGGGTAGTTAATCTTTGATCTACCAAAGGCTTCATGTTCACGCCTATCGTGGCACTAAGAAGAGTACCGAGAGTCCTATTAATAACTTCCATTTGGCCGTCGATTTAGGGATGGCACTTTGTAGAAAAGACGAGCTTGGTCCCTATCCTTCTCCAAAGCGTCCTCCAAAAGTTTATTGGGAACTTCGTGTCTCGATCTGACAAAATAGTCCTTGGGATACAATGTAATTTGACGATTTATTTGAAAAACAGTTAGACGTTTGGGTATCATCTTTTGTCTTGTTGCATGAGATGAAATGCGTCATCTTGGAGAAGTGGTCGACTACCACAAATATAGAATTATTTTGTTTAACTCTTCGCAGCCCTAAAATAAAGTCCATTGAAAGCTCAACCGATGGTGAAGTAGGTATTGGCAATGGGATTGGTAATGGGAGATATAAACCATACGGATGTACTCTCTACTTTGCCTTGTTAGAAACCAAACACTTCTCATAAAAATTTTCAACCTAACATCATAGGTTTGGCCACTAGTAGTGTTCCCTAAGCATGTCCTAATTTTTCTTGTTTCCAAAGTGACATACAAACCCCCTCATGTGCTTCTGGAATATATAACTCCTTAATCGATCACTAGGGAATGCATTGTTACTTGTTCTTAAAGAGAAAACCATCATGCATATAGAACATGTGATACAATCCTTTCCTTCTTCCTCCGTAACATTCCACTAACTCTGGATCACTTTTTTAGCTCCCCTTAATACTCTCGAACCCTAGAATCATTGCGTCCTTAGTTGATATCAAAACATACCGCCAAGACAAAACATCCTCCACCACATTGTCTTTCCATTTCTTATACTTTATTATGGAAATGCATAGATGAATTCCAACCATTTCACGTGTCTTTTCTTCATATTCGTCTTCCCTCTCAGTTACTTTAAAGTTTCGTTATCAATGTGGATAACACATTCCTTGGTGAAGAGGTAATATTGCCAAGTCTCCATAGCTCTAAGGAGAGTAGGGTAGTTAATCGTTGATCGACCAATGTCTTCATGTTCACGCCTATCGTAGCTCTAAGGAGAGTACCGAGAGTCCTATGAATAACTTCCGTTTGGCCGTCGGTTTAGGGATGGCACATTGTAGAAAAGCCGATCTTGGTCTCTAGCCTACTCCAAAGCGTCCTCCAAAAGTTTATTGGGAACTTCGTGTCTCGATCCGAGATAATAGTCCTTGGGATACAATGTATTTTGACGATTTATTTGAAAAACAGTGAGAGGTTTGGGTATCATCATTTGTTTTGTTGCATGAAATGAAATACGTCATCTTGGGGAAGTGGTCGACTACCACAAATATATAATTATTTTGTTTAAAACTTGGCAGCCCTAAAATAAAGTCCATTGAAAGCTGAATCCATGGTGAAGTAGGGATTGAAATTGGGATTTGCAATGAGAGGTATAAACCATACAGATGTACTCTCGACTTTTCTTTGTTACAAACAAACACTTCTCACAAAATTTGTCAACCTTACATCGTGGGTTTGGCCAATAGAAGTGTTCCCAAAGCATGTCCAAAATTTTCTTGTTTCCAAAGTGACCCATCAAACCCCCTCATGTGCTTCTTGCATATCTAACTCCTTAATCGACGACTAGGTAAATACATTGTTGCTTGTTCTTAAAGAGAAATCCATCATGCATATAGAACTTGTGATACAATCCTTTCCCTCTTCCTCCATAACATTCCCCTAACTCTAGATCACTTTTATAGCTTCCCTTAATACTCTCGAACCCTAGAATCTTTGCGTCCTTAGTTGATATCAAAACATACCCCCAAGACAAAACATCCACCACCACATTGTCTTTCCATTTCTTATACTTTATGATGGAAATGCATAGATCAATTCCAATCATTTTACGTGTCTTTTCTTGATATTCGTCTTCCCTCTCAGTTACTTTAAAGTTTTGTGATCAATGAGGATAACACATTCCTTGGTGAAGAAGTAATATTGCAATGTCTCCATAGCTCTCACTAGCGTATACAACTCTTTATTGTAAGTAGGGTAGTTAATCGTTGATCGACCAATGTCTTCATGTTCACGCCTATTGTGGCTCTAAGGAGAGTACCGAGAGTCCAATTAATAACTTCCGTTAGCCCGTCGGTTTAGGGATGACACATTGTATAAAAGACGAGCTTGGTCCGTAACGTTCTCCAAAGCGTCCTCCAAAAGTTTATTGGGAACTTTGTGTCTATATCCGAAATAATAGTCCTTGTCTAGATCCGACATAATAGTCCTTGGGATACCATGTAATTTGGCGATTTATTTGAAAAACAGTTAGTCGTTTGGGTATCATCATTTGTCTTGTTGCATGAGATGAAATTCTTTTTGAAGTGGTCTACTACCACATATATAGAATTCTTTTGTTTAACTCTTGGCAGCCCTAAAATAAAGTCCATTGAAAGCTCAACCCATGGTGTAGTAGGGATTGGCAACGAGATTGGCAATGGGAGATATAAACCATACGGATGTACTCTCTACTTTGCCTTGTTACAAACCAAACACTTCCAACAAAATTCGTCAACCTCATATCGTGGGTATGGCCAATAGAAGTGTTCCCTAAGCATGTCCAAATTTTTCTTGTTTACAAAGTGACCCATCAAACCCCCTCTTGTGCTTCTTGCATATATAACTCTTTAATCAATCACTACGGAATGCATTGTTACTTATTCTTAAAGAGAAAACCATCATGCATATAGAACTTGTGATACAATCCTTTCCTTCTTCCTCCATAACATTTCACTAACTTTGGATCACTTTTATAGCTTCTATTAATACTCTCGAACCCTAGAATCTTTGCTTTCTGAGTTGATATCAAAACATACCGCCAAGACAAAGCATCCGCCACAACATTGTGTTTCCATTTCTTATACTTTATAATGGAAATGCATAGATGAATTCCGACCATTTCACCTGTCTTTTCTTGAGATTCGTCTTCCCTCTCAATTACTTCAAAGTTTAGTGATCAATGTGGATTATACATTCCTTGGCGAAGAGGTAATGTTGCCAAGTCTCCATGGCTCTCACTAACGTATAAAACTCTTAATTGTAATTGTAAGTCTTCATGGTCACGCCTATCGTGGATCTAAGGAGAGTACCGAGAGTCTTATTAATAACTTCCGTATGCCCGTCAGTTTAGGGATGGCACATTGTACAAAAGACGAACTTGGTCCCTATCCTTCTCCAAAGTGTCCTCCAAAAGTTTATTGGGAACTTCGTGTCTCGATCCGACATAATATTCATTGGGATACCATGTATATTGACGATTTATTTGAAAAACAGTTAGAGGTTTGGGTATCATCATTTGTCTTGTTGCATGAGATGAAATGTGTCATCTTGGAGAAGTGGTCGACTACCACAAATATAGAAGTCCATTGAAAGCTCAAACCATGGTGAAGTAGGGATTGGCAATGGGAGATATAAACTATACGGATGTACTCTCTACTTTGCCTTGTTACAAACCAAACACTTCTTACAAACTTTGTCAACCTCACATCGTAGGTTTGTCCAATAGAAGTGTTCCCTAAGCATGTCCAAATTTTCCTTGTTTCCAAAGTAACCCACCAAACCCCCTCAAGTGTTTCTTTCGTATATAACTCCTTAATCGATCACTAGGGAATGCAGTGTTGCTTGTTCTTAAAGAGAAAACCATTATGCATATAGAACTTGTGAAACAATCCTTTCCTTCTTCCTCCGTAACATTCCCCTAACTCTGCATTACTTTTTTAGCTCCCTTTATTACTCTCGAACCCTAGAATCTTTGCATCCTTAGTTGATATCAAAACATACCGCCGAGACAAAGCATCCGCCACAACATTGTCTTTCCATTTCTTATACTTTATAATGGAAATGCATACATGAATCCCAACTATTTCACCTGTCTTTTCTTGAGATTCGTCTTCCCTCTCAATTACTTCAAAGTTTGGTGATCAATGTGGATTACACATTCCTTGGCGAAGAGGTAATGTTGCCAAGTCTCCATGGGTCTCACTAGCGTATAAAACTCTTTATTGTAAGTAGGGTAGGTAATCGTTGATCGATGAAAGTCTTCATGTTCACGCCTATCGTGGCTCTAAGGAGAGTAGCGAGAGTCCTATTAATAACTTCCGTTTGGCCGTCAGTTTTGGGATGGCACATTGTAGAAAAGACAAGCTTGGTCCGTATCCTTCTCCAAAGCGTCCTCCAAAATTTTATTGGGAACTTCGTGTCTCGATCCGACATAATAGTCATTGGGATACCATGTATATTGACGATTTATTTGAAAAACAGTTAGAGGTTTGGGTATCATCATTTGTCTTGTTGCATGAGATGAAATGCGTCCTCTTGGAGAAGTGGTCGACTACCACAAATATAGAATTCTTTTGTTTAACTCTTGGCAGCCCTAAAATAAAGTCCATTGAAAGCTCAACCGATGGTGAAGTAGGGATTGACAATGGGATTGGCAATGGGAGATATAAACCATGCGGATGTACTATCTACTTTTCCTTGTTACAAACCAAACACTTCTCACAAAATTTATCAACCTCACATCGTAGGGTTGGCCAATAGAAGTGTTCCCTAAGCATGTCCAAATATTCCTTGTTTCCAAAGTGACCCATCAAACACCCTCATGTGGTTGTTGCATATATAACTCCTTAATCGATCACTAGGGAATGCATTGTTGCTTGTTCTTAAAGAGAAAACCATCATGCATATAGAACTTGTGATACAATCTTTTCCCTCTTCCTCCATAACATTCCCCTAACTGTGGATCACTTTTATAGCTTCCCTTAATACTCTCGAACCCTAGAATCTTTGCGTCCTTGGTTGATATCAAAACATACCGCCAAGACAAAGCATCCGTCACAACATTTTCTTTCCCTTTCTTATACTTTATTATGGAAATGCATAGATGAGTTAGAACATTTTTCCGTGTCTTTTCTTGATATTCATCTTCCCTCTCAATTACTTCAAAGTTTGGTGATCAATGTGGATTACACATTCCTTGGCGAAGAGGTCATCTTGCCATGTCTCCAAGGCTCTCACTAGCATATACAACTCTTTATTGTAATTAGGGTAGTTAATCGTTGATCGACCAAAGTCTTTATGGTCACGCCTATCGTGGCTCTAAGGAGAATACCGAGAATCTTATTAATAACTTCCGTTTGGCCGTCGGTTTAGGGATGGCACATTATAGAAAAGACTAGCTCGGTCCCTATCCTTTTCCAAAGTGTCCTCCAAAAGTTTATTGGGAACTTTGTGTTTTGATCCGACATAATAGTCCTTGGGATACCATGAAATTTGACGATTTATTTGAAAAATAGTTAGAGGTTTGGGTATCATCATTTGTCTTGTTGCGTGAGATGAAATGCGTCATCTTGTAGAAGTGGTCGACTACCACAAATATAGAATTCGTTTGTTTAACTCTTGGCAGCCCTAAAATAAAGTCCATTGAAAGCTCATCCAATGGTGAAGTAGGGATTGGCAATGGGAGATATAAACCATACGAATGTACTCTCTACTTTGCCTTGTTACAAACCAAACACTTCTCACAAAGTTTGTCAACCTCACATCGTAGGTTTGGCCAATAGAAGTGTTCCCTAAGCATGTCAAAATTTTCCTTGTTTCCAAAGTAACCCATCAGACCCCCTCAAGTGCTTCTTGCATATAAAACTCCTTAATGGATCAGTAGGGAATGCATTGTTGCTTGTTTTTAAAGAGAAAACCATCATGCATATAAAAGTTGTGATACAATCCTTTCCTTCTTCCTCCGTAACATTCTACTAACTCTGGATCACTTTTTTAGCTCCCCTTAATACTCTCGAACCCTAGAATCTTTGCATCCTTAGTTGATATTAAAACATACCGTCAAGACAAAGCATCCGTCACAACATTGTCTTTCCATTTCTTATACTTTATAATGGAAATGCATAGATGAATTCTAACCATTTCACCTGTCTTTTAGTGATATATGTTTTCCCTCTCAATTACTTCAAAGTTTGGTGATCAATGTGGATTACACATTCCTTGGGGAAGAGGTAATGTTGCCAAGTCTCCATGGCTCTCACTAGCGTATAAAACTCTTTATTGTAAGTAGGGTAGTTAATCGTTCATGGACCAAAGTCTTCATGTTCACGCCTATCGTGGCTCTAAGGAGAGTACAGAGAGTCTTATTAATAACTTCCATTTGGCCATTAGTTTAGGGCTGGCACATTGTAGAAAAGACGAGCTTGGTTCCTATCCTTCTCCAAAGCGTCCTCCAATATTTTATTGGGAACTTCGTGTCTCGATCCGACATAATAGTCCTTGGGATTCCATGTATATTGATGATTTATTTGAAAAACAGTTAGAGGTTTGGGTATCATCATTTGTCTTGTTGCATGAGATGAAATGCGTCATCTTGGAGAAGTGGTCGACTACCACATATATAGAATTCTTTTGTTTAACTCTTGGCAGCCCTAAAATAAAGTCTATTGAAAGCTCAACCGTTGGTGAAGTAGGGATTGACTATGGGATTGGCAATGGGATTGGCTATGGGAGATATAAACCATACGGATGTACTATCTACGTTGCCTTGTTACAAACCAAACACTTCTCACAAAATTTGTCAACCTCACATCGTAGGGTTGGCTAATAGAAGTGTTCCCTAAGCATGTCCAAATTTTCCTTGTTTCCAAAGTGACTCATCAAACACCCTCATGTGCTTGTTGCATATATAACTCCTTAATCGATCACTAGGGAATGCATTGTTGCTTGTTCTTAAAGAGAAAACCATCATGCATATAGAACTTGTGATACAATCCATTCCCTCTTCCTCCATAACATTCCACTAACTGTGGATCAATTTTATAGCTTCCCTTAATACTCTCGAGCCCTAGAATCTTTGCGTCCTTAGTTGATATCAAAACATATCGCCAAGACAAAGCATCCACCACAACATTTTCTTTCCTTTCTTATATTTTATTATGGAAATGCATAGATGAGTTCCAACATTTTTACGTGTCTTTTCTTGATATTCATCTTCCCTCTCAATTACTTCAAAGTTTGGTGATCAATGTGGATTACACATTCCTTGGCGAAGATGTTATCTTGCCATGTCTCCAAGGCTTTCACTAGCGTATATAACTCTTTATCGTAAGTAGGATAGTTAATCGTTGATCGACCAAAGTCTTTATGGTCACGCCTATCGTGGCTCTAAGGAGAGTATCAAGAATCTTATTAATAACTTCTGTTTGGCTGTCGGTTTAGGGATGGCACATTGTAGAAAAGACGAGCTTGGTCCCTATCCTTCTCGAAAGCGTCCTCCAAAAGTTTATTGGGAACTTCGTGTTTTGATCCGACATAATTGTCCTTGGGATACCATGAAATTTGACGATTTATTTGAAAAATAGTTAGAGGTTTGGGTATCATCATTTGTCTTGTTGCATGAGATGAAATGTGTCATCTTGGAGAAGTGGTCGACTACCACAAATATAGAAGTCCATTGAAAGCTCAAACCATAGTGAAGTAGGGATTGGCAATGGGAGATATAAACTATACGGATGTACTCTCTACTTTGCCTTGTTACAAACCAAACACTTCTTACAAACTTTGTCAACCTCACATCGTAGGTTTGTCCAATAGAAGTGTTCCCTAAGCATGTCCAAATTTTCCTTGTTTCCAAAGTAACCCATCAAACCCCCTCAAGTGTTTCTTTCGTATATAACTCCTTAATCGATCACTAGGGAATGCAGTGTTGCTTGTTCTTAAAGAGAAAACCATTATGCATATAGAACTTGTGAAACAATCCTTTCCTTCTTCCTCCGTAGCATTCCCCTAATTCTGCATTACTTTTTTAGCTCCCTTTATTACCCTCGAACCCTAGAATGTTTGCATCCTTAGTTGATATCAAAACATACCGCCGAGACAAAGCATCCGCCACAACATTGTCTTTCCATTTCTTATACTTTATAATGGAAATGCATAGATGAATCCCAACCATTTCACCTGTCTTTTCTTGAGATTCGTCTTCCCTCTCAATTACTTCAAAGTTTGGTGATCAATGTGGATTACACATTCCTTGGTGAAGAGGTAATGTTGCCAAGTCTCCATGGCTCTCACTAGCGTATAGAACTCTTTATTGTAAGTAGGGTAGTTAATCGTTGATCGACGAAAGTCTTCATGTTCACGCCTATCGTGGCTCTAAGGAGAGTAGCGAGAGTCCTATTAATAACTTCTGTTTGGCCGTTAGTTTTGGGATGGCACATTGTAGAAAAGATGAGCTTGGTCCGTATCCTTCTCCAAAGCGTCCTCCAAAATTTTATTGGGAACTTTGTGTCTCGATCCGACATAGTAGTCATTGGGATACCGTGTATATTGACGATTTATTTGAAAAACAGTTAGAGGTTTGGGTATAATGATTTGTCTTGTTGCATGAGATGAAATGCGTCATCTTGGAGAAGTGGTCGACTACCACAAATATAGAATTCTTTTGTTTAACTCTTGGCAGCCCTAAAATAAAGTCCATTGAAAGCTCAACCGATGGTGAAGTAGGGATTGACAATGAGATTGGCAATGGGAGATATAAACCATGCGGATGTACTATCTACTTTTCCTTGTTACAAACCAAACACTTCTCACAAAATTTATCAACCTCACATCGTAGGGTTGGCCAATAGAAGTGTTCCCTAAGCATGTCCAAATATTCCTTGTTTCCAAAGTGACCCATCAAACACCCTCATGTGGTTGTTGCATATATAACTCCTTAATCGATCACTAGGGAATGCATTGTTGCTTGTTCTTAAAGAGAAAACCATCATGCATATAGAACTTGTGATACAATCTTTTCCCTCTTCCTCCATAACATTCCCCTAACTGTGGATCACTTTTATAGCTTCCCTTAATACTCTCGAACCCTAGAATCTTTGCGTCCTTGGTTGATATCAAAACATACCGCCAAGACAAAGCATCCGTCACAACATTTTCTTTCCCTTTCTTATACTTTATTATGGAAATGCATAGATGAGTTAGAACATTTTTCCGTGTCTTTTCTTGATATTCATCTTCCCTCTCAATTACTTCAAAGTTTGGTGATCAATGTGGATTACACATTCCTTGGCGAAGAGGTCATCTTGCCATGTCTCCAAGGCTCTCACTAGCATATACAACTCTTTATTGTAATTAGGGTAGTTAATCGTTGATCGACCAAAGTCTTTATGGTCACGCCTATCGTGGCTCTAAGGAGAATACCGAGAATCTTATTAATAACTTCCGTTTGGCCGTCGGTTTAGGGATGGCACATTATAGAAAAGACTAGCTCGGTCCCTATCCTTTTCCAAAGTGTCCTCCAAAAGTTTATTGGGAACTTTGTGTTTTGATCCGACATAATAGTCCTTGGGATACCATGAAATTTGACGATTTATTTGAAAAATAGTTAGAGGTTTGGGTATCATCATTTGTCTTGTTGCGTGAGATGAAATGCGTCATCTTGTAGAAGTGGTCGACTACCACAAATATAGAATTCGTTTGTTTAACTCTTGGCAGCCCTAAAATAAAGTCCATTGAAAGCTCATCCAATGGTGAAGTAGGGATTGGCAATGGGAGATATAAACCATACGAATGTACTCTCTACTTTGCCTTGTTACAAACCAAACACTTCTCACAAAGTTTGTCAACCTCACATCGTAGGTTTGGCCAATAGAAGTGTTCCCTAAGCATGTCAAAATTTTCCTTGTTTCCAAAGTAACCCATCAGACCCCCTCAAGTGCTTCTTGCATATAAAACTCCTTAATGGATCAGTAGGGAATGCATTGTTGCTTGTTTTTAAAGAGAAAACCATCATGCATATAAAAGTTGTGATACAATCCTTTCCTTCTTCCTCCGTAACATTCTACTAACTCTGGATCACTTTTTTAGCTCCCCTTAATACTCTCGAACCCTAGAATCTTTGCATCCTTAGTTGATATTAAAACATACCGTCAAGACAAAGCATCCGCCACAACATTGTCTTTCCATTTCTTATACTTTATAATGGAAATGCATAGATGAATTCTAACCATTTCACCTGTCTTTTAGTGATATATGTCTTCCCTCTCAATTACTTCAAAGTTTGGTGATCAATGTGGATTACACATTCCTTGGGGAAGAGGTAATGTTGCCAAGTCTCCATGGCTCTCACTAGCGTATAAAACTCTTTATTGTAAGTAGGGTAGTTAATCGTTCATGGACCAAAGTCTTCATGTTCACGCCTATCGTGGCTCTAAGGAGAGTACAGAGAGTCTTATTAATAACTTCCATTTGGCCATTAGTTTAGGGCTGGCACATTGTAGAAAAGACGAGCTTGGTTCCTATCCTTCTCCAAAGCGTCCTCCAATATTTTATTGGGAACTTCGTGTCTCGATCCGACATAATAGTCCTTGGGATTCCATGTATATTGATGATTTATTTGAAAAACAGTTAGAGGTTTGGGTATCATCATTTGTCTTGTTGTATGAGATGAAATGCGTCATCTTGGAGAAGTGGTCGACTACCACATATATAGAATTCTTTTGTTTAACTCTTGGCAGCCCTAAAATAAAGTCTATTGAAAGCTCAACCGTTGGTGAAGTAGGGATTGACTATGGGATTGGCAATGGGATTGGCTATGGGAGATATAAACCATACGGATGTACTATCTACGTTGCCTTGTTACAAACCAAACACTTCTCACAAAATTTGTCAACCTCACATCGTAGGGTTGGCTAATAGAAGTGTTCCCTAAGCATGTCCAAATTTTCCTTGTTTCCAAAGTGACTCATCAAACACCCTCATGTGCTTGTTGCATATATAACTCCTTAATCGATCACTAGGGAATGCATTGTTGCTTGTTCTTAAAGAGAAAACCATCATGCATATAGAACTTGTGATACAATCCATTCCCTCTTCCTCCATAACATTCCACTAACTGTGGATCAATTTTATAGCTTCCCTTAATACTCTCGAGCCCTAGAATCTTTGCGTCCTTAGTTGATATCAAAACATATCGCCAAGACAAAGCATCCACCACAACATTTTCTTTCCTTTCTTATATTTTATTATGGAAATGCATAGATGAGTTCCAACATTTTTACGTGTCTTTTCTTGATATTCATCTTCCCTCTCAATTACTTCAAAGTTTGGTGATCAATGTGGATTACACATTCCTTGGCGAAGATGTTATCTTGCCATGTCTCCAAGGCTTTCACTAGCGTATATAACTCTTTATCGTAAGTAGGATAGTTAATCGTTGATCGACCAAAGTCTTTATGGTCACGCCTATCGTGGCTCTAAGGAGAGTATCAAGAATCTTATTAATAACTTCTGTTTGGCTGTCGGTTTAGGGATGGCACATTGTAGAAAAGACGAGCTTGGTCCCTATCCTTCTCGAAAGCGTCCTCCAAAAGTTTATTGGGAACTTCGTGTTTTGATCCGACATAATTGTCCTTGGGATACCATGAAATTTGACGATTTATTTGAAAAATAGTTAGAGGTTTGGGTATCATCATTTGTCTTGTTGCATGAGATGAAATGCGTCATCTTGTAGAAGTGATTGACTACCACAAATATAGAAGTCCATTGAAAGCTCAAACCATGGTGAAGTAGGGATTGGCAATGGGAGATATAAACTATACGGATGTACTCTCTACTTTGCCTTGTTACAAACCAAACACTTCTTACAAACTTTGTCAACCTCACATCGTAGGTTTGTCCAATAGAAGTGTTCCCTAAGCATGTCCAAATTTTCCTTGTTTCCAAAGTAACCCATCAAACCCCCTCAAGTGTTTCTTTCGTATATAACTCCTTAATCGATGACTAGGGAATACATTGTTGCTTGTTCTTAAAGAGAAAACCATCATGCATATAGAACTTGTGATACAATCCTTTCCTTCTTCCTCCGTAACATTCCACTAACTCTGGATCACTTTTTTAGCTCCCCTTAATACTCTCGAACCCTAGAATCTTTGCCTCCCTAGTTGATATCCAAACATACTGCCAAGACAAAGCATCCGCCACAACATTGTCTTTCCATTTCTTATACTTTATAATGGAAATGCATAGATGAATTCTAACCATTTCACCTGTCTTTTCTTGAGATACGTCTTCCCTCTCAATTACTTCAAAGTTTGGTGATCAATGTGGATTACACATTCCTTGGGGAAGAGGTAATGTTGCCAAGTCTCCATGGCTCTCACTAGCGTATACAACTCTTTATTGTAAGTAGGTTAGTTAATCGTTGATCGACCAAAGTCTTCATGTTCACGCCTATCGTGGCTCTAAGGAGAGTACTGATAGTCCTATTAATAACTTCTGTTTAGCCATCGGTTTAGTGATGGCATATTGTAGAAAAGACAAGCTTGGTCCCTAGCCTTCTCCAAAGTGTCCTCCAAAAGTTTATTGCGAACTTCGTGTCTCGATCCAACATAATAGTCATTGGGATACCATGTAATTTGACCATATATTTGAAAAACACTTAGAGGTTTGGTTATCATCATTTATCTTATTGCATGAAATGGAATACGTCATTTTGGAGAAGTGGCGACTACCACAAATATATAATTCTTTTGTTTAACTCTTGGCAGCCCTAAACATGTTTGGCCCAACCCATAGTGAAGTAGGGATTGGCAATGGGATTGGCAATGGGAGATATAAACAATACAGATGTACTCTCCACTTTGTCTTGTTACAAACCAAAAACTTCTCACAAAATTTATCAACCTCACATCGTATGTTTGGCCAATAAAAGTGTTCCTTAAGCATCTCCAAATTTTCCTTGTTTCCAAAATTACCCATCAAAGCCCCTAATGTGCTTCTTGCATATATAACTCTTTAATCGATCACTAGAAAATGCATTGTTGCTTGTTCTTAACGAGAAAATCATTATGCATATAGAACTTGTGATACAATACTTTCCCTCTTCCTCCATAATATTCCCATAACTCTGGATTACTTTTATAGCTTCCCTTAATATCCTCGAACCCTAGAATATTGGCGTCCTTAGTTGATATCAAAACATACCGCGAGGACAAAGCATTTGCCAAAACATTGTCTTTCCATTTCTTATACTTTATTATGGAAATGCATAGATGAATTTCAACCATTTCACGTGTTTTTTCTTGATATTCGTCTTCCCTCTCAATTACTTCAAAGTTTCGTGATCAATGTGGATTAAACATTCCTTGGCGAAGAGGTAATGTTGCCAAGTTTCCATGGCTCTCACTAGCATATACAACTTTTTATTGTAAGTAGGTTAGTTAGTCGTTGATCGACCAAACTCTTCATGTTCACGCCTATCGTGGCTCTAAGGAGAGTACCGAGAGTCCTCTGAATAACTTCCGTTTGGCCATCGGTTTAGGGATGGCACATTGTAGAAAAGACGACCTTGGTACCTAGCCTTCTCCAAAGTGTCCTCCAAATGTTTATTGGGAACTTCGTGTCTCGATCCGACATAATAGTCCTCGGGATACCATGTAATTTGACGATTTATTTGAAAAACAATTAGAGGTTTGGGTATCATCATTTGTCCTGTTGCATGAGATGAAATGCGTCATCTTGGAGAAGTGGTCGATTACCACAAATATAGAATTCTTTTGTTTAACTCTTGGCAGCCCTAAATAAAGTCCATGGAAAGCTCAACCCATAGTGAAGTAGGGATTGGCAATGGGATTGGCAATGGGAGATATAAACCATACGGATGTACTCTCTACTTTGCCTTGTTACAAACCAAACACTTCTCACAAAATTTGTCAACCTCACATCGTAGGTTTGGCCAATAGAAGTGTTCCTTAAGCATGTCCAAATTTTCCTTGTTTCCAAAATGACCCATCAAAGCCCCTAATGTGCTTCTTGCATATATAACTCCTTAATCGATTACTAGGGAATGCATTATTGCTTGTTCTTAACGAGAAAACCATCATGCATATAGAACTGTGATACAATCCTTTCCCTCTTCCTCCATAATATTCCCCTAACTCTGGATCACTTTTATAGCTTCCCTTAATATCCTTGAACCCTAGAATATTTGCGTCCTTAGTTGATATCAAAACATACCGCCAGGACAAAGCAGTCGCCAAAACATTGTCTTTCCAATTCTTATACTTTATTATGGAAATGTGTAGATGAATTTCAACCATTTCACGTGTCTTTTCTTGATATTCGTCTTCCCTCTCAATTACTTCAAAGTTTCGTGATCAATGTGGATTACACATGCCTTGGTGAAGACGTAATGTTGCCAAGTCTCCATGGCTATTACTAGCGTATACAATTCTTTATTGTAAGTAGGGTAGTTAATCGTTGATCGACTAAAGTCTTCATATTCACGCCTCTCTTGGCTCTTAGGAATGTACCGAGAGTCCTATTAATAACTTCTGTTTGGCCGTTGGTTTAGGGATGACACATTGTAGAAAAGACGAGCTTGGTCCCTAGCCTTTTCCAAAGCATTCTCCAAAAGTTTATTGGGAACTTCGTGTCTCGATCCGACATAATAGTCCTCGGGATACCATGTAATTTGACGATTTATTTGAAAAACACTTAGAGGTTTGGGTATCATCATTTGTCTTATTACATGAGATGAAATACGTCATTTCGGAGAAGTGGCGACTACCACAAATATATAATTCTTTTGTTTAACTCTTGGCAGCCCTAAAATAAAGTCCAATGAAAGCTCAACCATGGTGAAGTAGGGATTGGCAATGGGAGATATAAACCATATGAATATACTCTCAACTTTGCCTTGTTACAAACCAAACACTTCTAAGAAAGTTAGTCAACCACACATCGTAGGTTTGGCCAATAGAAGTGTTCCCTAAGCATGTCAAAATTTTCTTTGTTTCCAAAGTAACCCATCAAACCCCTCATGTCCTTCTTGCATATATAACTCTTTAATCGTCCACTAGAAAATGCATTGTTGCTTGTTCTTAACGAGAGAACCATCATGCATATAGAACTTGTGAGACAATCCTTTCCCTCTTCCTCCATAATATTCCCCTAACTCTGTACCACTTTTATAGCTTCCCTGAATATCCTGGAACCCTAGAATATTTACGTCCTTAGTTGATATCAATACATACCGCTAGGACAAAGCATTCGCCAAAACATTGTCTTTCCATTTCGTATACTTTATTATGGAAATGCATAGATGAATTCCAACCATTTCACGTGTCTTTTCTTGATATTTGTCTTCCTTTCAATTACTTCAAAGTTTGGTGATCAATGTGGATTACACATTCCTTGGCGAAGAGGTAATGTTGCCAAGTCTCCATGGCTCTCACTAGCGTATACAACTCTTTATTGTAAGTAGGTTAGTTAATCGTTGATCGACCAAAGTCTTCATGTTCACGCCTATCGTGGCTCTAAGGAGAGTACCGATAGTCCTATTAATAACTTCTGTGTAGCCATCGGTTTAGGGATGGCATATTGTAGAAAAGAGAAGCTTGGTCCCTAGCCTTCTCCAAAGTGTCCTCCAAAAGTTTATTGCGAACTTCGTGTCTCGATCCGACATAATAGTCATTGGGATACCATGTAATTTGACCATATATTTGAAAAACACTTAGATGTTTGGTTATCATCATTTATCTTATTGCATGAAATGGAATACGTCATTTTGGAGAAGTGGCGACTACCACAAATATATAATTCTTTTGTTTAACTCTTGGCAGCTCTAAGCATGTTTGGCCCAACCCATAGTGAAGTAGGGATTGGCAATGGGATTGGCAATGGGAAATATAAACAATACAGATGTACTCTCTACTTTGTCTTGTTACAAACCAAAAACTTCTCACAAAATTTATCAACCTCACATCGTAGGTTTGGCCAATAAAAGTGTTCCTTAAACATCTCCAAATTTTCCTTGTTTCCAAAATTACCCATCAAAGCCCCTAATGTGCCTCTTGCATATATAACTCTTTAATCGATCACTAGAAAATGCATTGTTGCTTGTTCTTAACGAGAAAACCATCATGCATATAGAACTTGTGATACAATACTTTCGCTCTTCCTCCATAATATTCCCCTAACTCTGGATCACTTTTATTGCTTCCATTAACACCCTCGAACCCTAGAATATTGGCGTCCTTAGTTGATATCAAAACATACCGCCAGGACAAAGCATTTGCCAAAACATTGTCTTTCCATTTCTTATACTTTATTATGGAAATGCATAGATGAATTTGAACCATTTCACGTGTTTTTTCTTGATATTCGTCTTCCCTCTCAATTACTTCAAAGTTTCGTGATTAATGTGGATTAAACATTCCTTGGCGAAGAGGTAATGTTGCCAAGTTTCCATGGCTCTCACTAGCATATACAACTTTTTATTGTAAGTAGGTTAGTTAGTCGTTGATCGACCAAACTCTTCATGTTCACGCCTATCGTGGCTCTAAGGAGAGTACCGAGAGTCCTCTGAATAACTTCCGTTTGGCCATCGGTTTAGGGATGGCACATTGTAGAAAAGACGACCTTGGTACCTAGCCTTCTCCAAAGTGTCCTCCAAATGTTTATTGGGAACTTCGTGTCTCGATCCGACATAATAGTCCTCGGGATACCATGTAATTTGACGATTTATTTGGAAAACAATTAGAGGTTTGGGTATAATCATTTGTCCTGTTGCATGAGATGAAATGCGTCATCTTGGAGAAGTGGTCGACTACCACAAATATAGAATTCTTTTGTTTAACTCTTGGCAGCCCTAAAATAAAGTCCATGGAAAGCTCAACACATAGTGAAGTAGGGATTGGCAATGGGATTGGCAATGGGAGATATAAACCATACGGATGTACTCTCTACTTTGCCTTGTTACAAACCAAACACTTCACACAAAATTTGTCAACCTCACATCGTAGGTTTAGCCAATAGAAGTGTTCCTTAAGCATGTCCAAATTTTCCTTGTATCCAAAATGACCCATCAAAGCCCCTAATGTGCTTCTTGCATATATAACTCCTTAATCGATCACTAGGGAATGCATTATTGCTTGTTCTTAACGAGAAAACCATCATGCATATAGAACTTGTGATACAATCCTTTCCCTCTTCCTCCATAATATTCCCCTAACTCTGGATCACTTTTATAGCTTCCCTTAATATCCTTGAACCCGAGAATATTTGTGTCCTTAGTTGATATCAAAACATACCGCCAGGACAAAGCATTCGCCAAAACATTCTCTTTCCAATTCTTATACTTTATTATGGAAATGCGTAGATGAATTTCAACCATTTCACGTATCTTTTCTTAATATTCGTCTTCCCTCTCAATTACTTCAAAGTTTCGAGATCAATGTGGATTACACATGCCTTAGCGAAGAAGTAATGTTGCCAAGTCTCCATGGCTATCACTAGCGTATACAACTCTTTATTGTAAGTAGGGTAGTTAATCGCTGATCGACTAAAGTCTTCATATTCACGCCTCTCTTGGCTCTTAGGAAAGTATCGACAGTCCTATTAATAACTTCTGTTTGGCCGTTGGTTTAGGGATGACACATTGTAGAAAAGACGAGCTTGGTCCCTAGCCTTTTCCAAAGCCTTCTCCAAAAGTTTATTGGGAACTTCGTGTCTCGATCCGACATAATAGTCCTTGGGATACGATGTAATTTGACGATTTATTTGAAAAACACTTAGAGGTTTGGTTATCATCATTTGTCTTATTGCATGAGATGAAATGCGTCATCTTGGAGAAGTGGTCGACTACCACAAATATAGAATTCTTTTGTTTAACTCTTGGCAGCCCTAAAATAAAGTCCATTGAAAGCTCAACCATGGTGAAGTCGGGATTGGCAAAGTGAGATATAAACCATACGGATGTACTCTCTACTTTGACTTGTTACAAACCAAACATTCTCACAAAATTTGTCAACCTCACATCGTAGGTTTGGCCAATAAAAATGTTCCTTAAGTATGTCCAAATTTTCCTTGTTTCCAAAATGACCCATCAAACACCCTCATCTGCTTCTTGCATATATAACTCCTTAATCGATCACTAGTGAATGCATTGTTCCTTGTTCTTAAAGAGAAAACCATCATGCATATAGAACTTGTGATACAATCCTTTCCCCCTTCCTCCATAACATTCCCCTAACTCTGGATCACTTTTATAACATCCTTTAATACTCTTGAACCCTAGAATCTTTGCGTTCTTAGTTGATATAAAAACATACCGCCAACACAAAGCATCCGCCACAACATTTTCTTTACATTTCTTATACTTTATTATGGAATTGCATAGATGAATTTCAACCATTTCACGTTTCTTTTCTTGATATTCATCTTCCCACTCATTTACTTCAAAATTTCGTGATCAATGTGGATTACACATTCCTTGGCGAAGAGGTAATGTTGCCAAGTCTCCATGGCTCTCACTAGCGTATAGAACTCTTTATTGTAAGTAGGTTAGTTAATCGTTGAAAGACCAAAGTCTTCATGTTCACACCTATCGTGGCTCTAAGGAGAGTACCGAGAGTCCTATTAATAACTTCCGTTTGGCCATCGGTTTAAGGATGGCACATTGTAAAAAAGACGACCTTGGTACCTAGCCTTCTCCAAAGCGTCCTCCAAAAGTTTATTGGGAAGTTCGTGTTTCGATCCGAAATAATAGTCTTTGGGATACCATGTAATTTAACTATTTATCTGAAAAACAATTAGAGTTTGGGTATTATCATTTGTCTTGTTGCATGAGATGAAATGCATTATCTAGGAGAAGTGGTCGACTACCACAATTATAGAATTCTTTTGTTTAACTCCTGGCAGCCCTAAAATAAAGTCCATTGAAAGCTCAACCCATGGTGAAGTAGGGATTGGCAATGGGAGATATAAACCATACGAATGTACTCCCTACTTTGCCTTGTTACAAACCAAACGCTTCTCACAAAATTTGTCAACCTCACATCGTAGGTTTGGCCAATAAAAGTGTTCCCTAAGCATGTCCAATTTTCCTTGTTTCCAAAATGACCCATAACACCCCCTCATGTGCTTCTTGCATATATAACTCCTTAATCGATCACTAGAAATTACATTGTTGCTTGTTCTTAAAGAGAAAACCATCATGCATATAGAACTTGTGATACAATCCTTTCCCTCTTCCTCCATAATATTCCCCTAACTCTGGATCACTTTTATAGCTTCCCTTAATACTCTAGAACCCTAGAATCTTTGCGTCCTTAGTTGATATAAAAATATACCGCCAAGACAAAGCATCCGCCACAACATTTTCTTTACATTTCTTATACTTTATTATGGAAATGCATAGATGAATTCCAACCATTTCACGTGTCTTTTCTTGATATTCGTCTTCCCTCTCAATTACTTCAAAATTTCGTGATCAATGTGGATTACACATTCCTTGGCGAAGAGGTAATGTTGCCAAGTCTCCATGGCTCTCACTAGCGTATAGAACTCTTTATTGTAAGTAGGTTAGTTAATCGTTGAAAGACCAAAGTCTTCATGTTCACACCTATCGTGGCTCTAAGGAGAGTACCGAGAGTCCTATTAATAACTTCCGTTTGGCCATCGGTTTAAGGATGGCACATTGTAAAAAAGACGACCTTGGTACCTAGCCTTCTCCAAAGCGTCCTCCAAAAGTTTATTGGGAAGTTCGTGTTTCGATCCGAAATAATAGTCTTTGGGATACCATGTAATTTAACTATTTATCTGAAAAACAATTAGAGTTTGGGTATTATCATTTGTCTTGTTGCATGAGATGAAATGCATTATCTAGGAGAAGTGGTCGACTACCACAATTATAGAATTCTTTTGTTTAACTCCTGGCAGCCCTAAAATAAAGTCCATTGAAAGCTCAACCCATGGTGAAGTAGGGATTGGCAATGGGAGATATAAACCATACGAATGTACTCCCTACTTTGCCTTGTTACAAACCAAACGCTTCTCACAAAATTTGTCAACCTCACATCGTAGGTTTGGCCAATAAAAGTGTTCCCTAAGCATGTCCAATTTTCCTTGTTTCCAAAATGACCCATAACACCCCCTCATGTGCTTCTTGCATATATAACTCCTTAATCGATCACTAGAAATTACATTGTTGCTTGTTCTTAAAGAGAAAACCATCATGCATATAGAACTTGTGATACAATCCTTTCCCTCTTCCTCCATAATATTCCCCTAACTCTGGATCACTTTTATAGCTTCCCTTAATACTCTAGAACCCTAGAATCTTTGCGTCCTTAGTTGATATAAAAATATACCGCCAAGACAAAGCATCCGCCACAACATTTTCTTTACATTTCTTATACTTTATTATGGAAATGCATAGATGAATTCCAACCATTTCACGTGTCTTTTCTTGATATTCGTCTTCCCTCTCAATTACTTCAAAATTTCGTGATCAATGTGGATTACACATTCCTTGGCGAAGAGGTAATGTTGCCAAGTCTCCATGGCTATCACTAGTGTATACAACTCTTTATTGTAAGTAGTGTAGTTAATCGTTGATCGACCAAAGTCTTATTGTTCACGTCTATTATGGCTCTTAGGAGAGTACCGAGAGTCCTATTAATTACTTCTGTTTGGCAGTTGGTTTAGGGATGGCACATTGTAGAAAAGATGAGCTTCGTCCCTAGTCTTCTCCAAAGCGTCCTCCAAAGGTTTATTGGGAACTTCATGTATTGATCAGACATAATATTCCTAGGGATACCATGTAATTTGACGATTTATTTGAAATACAGTTAGAGGTTTAGGTATCGTAATTTGTCTTGTTGCATGAGATGAAATGCATCATCTTGGAGGAGTGGTCGACTACCACAAAGATAGAATTCTTTTGTTTAACTCTTGGCAGCCCTAAAATAAAGTCCATTGAAAGCTCAAACCATGGTGAAGTAGGGAGTGGCAAAGGGAGATATAAACCAGACGGATGTACTCTCTACTTTGCCTTGTTACAAACCAAACACTTCTCACAAGTTTGTCCACCTCACATCGTAGGTTTGGCCAATAGAAGTGTTCTCTAAGCATTTCCAATTTTTCCCTGTTTCCAAAGTGACCCATCCAACCCCCTCATGTGCTTCTTCCATATATAACTCCTTAATCGATCAGTAGAAATTACATTGTTGCTTGTTCTTAAAGAGAAAACCATCATGCATAAAGAACTTGTGATACAATCCTTTCCCTCTTCCTCCATAATATTCCCCTAACTCTGGATCACTTTTATAGCTTCCTTTAATACTCTAGAACCCTAGAATCTTTGCGTCCTTAGTTGATATAAAAATATACCGCCAAGACAAAGCATCCGCCACAACATTTTCTTTACATTTCTTATACTTTATTATGGAAATGCATAGATGAATTCCAACCATTTCACGTGTCTTTTCTTGATATTCGTCTTCCCTCTCAATTACTTCAAAATTTCGTGATCAATGTGGATTACACATTCCTTGGCGAAGAGGTAATGTTGCCAAGTCTCCATGGCTATCACTAGCGTATACAACTCTTTATTGTAAGTAGGGTAGTTAATCGTTGATCGACCATAGTCTTCATGTTCACGCCTATCGTGGCTCTAAGGAGAGTATCGAGAGTCCTATTAATAACTCCCGTTTGGCTTTCGGTTTATGAATGGCACATTGTAGAAAAGACGAACTTGTAACCTAGCTTTCTCTAGTGCATCCTCCAAAATTTTATTGGGAACTTCGTGTCTCGATCCGACATAACAGTCCTCGGGATACCATCTAATTTGACCATTTATTTGAAAAAAAATTAGAGTTTTGGGTATCATCATTTGTCTTGTTGCATGAGATGAAATGCGTCATCTTGGAGAAGTGGTCGACTACCACAAATATAGAATTCTTTTGTTTAACTCTTGGCAGCCCTAAAATAAAGTTCATTGAAAGCTCAACCCATAGTGAAGTAGGGAATGGGAATGGGATTGGCAATGGGAGATATAAACCATACGGATGTACTCTCTACTTTGCCTTGTTACAAACCAAACACTTCTCACAAAATTTGTCAACCTCACATCGTAGGTTTGGCCAATAGAAGTGTTCGCTTAGCATGTCCAAATTATCCTTGTTTCCAAAGTGACCCATCCAACCCCCTCATTTGCTTCTTCCATATATAACTCCTTAATCGATCAGTAGAAATTACATTGTTGCTTGTTCTTAAAGAGAAAACCACCATGCATATAGAACTTGTGATACAATCCTTTCCCTCTTCCTCCATAACATTCCCCTAACTCTGGATCACTTTTATAACTTCCTTTAATACTCTTGAACCCTATAATCTTTGCGTTTTTAGTTGATAACAAAACATACCGCCAAGACAAAGCATCCGCCACAACATTTTCTTTACATTTCTTATACTTTATTATGGAAATGCATAGATGAATTCCAACCATTTCACGTGTCTTTTCTTGATATTCGTCTTCCCTCTCAATTACTTCAAAATTTGGTGATCAATGTGGATTACACATTCCTTGGCGAAAAGGTAATGTTGCCAAGTCTCCATGGCTATCACTAGCGTATACAACTCTTTATTGTAAGTAGGGTAGTTAATCGTTGATCGACCATAGTCTTCATGTTCACGCCTATCGTGGCTCTAAGGAGAGTATCGAGAGTCCTATTAATAACTCCCGTTTGGCTTTCGGTTTATGAATGGCACATTGTAGAAAAGATGAGCTTGGTCCCTAGTCTTCTCCAAAGCATCCTCCAAAGGTTTATTGGGAACTTCATGTCTTGATCAGACATAATATTCCTAGGGATACCATGTAATTTGACGATTTATTTGAAAAACAGTTAGAGGTTTAGCTATCGTAATTTGTCTTGTTGCATGAGATGAATTGCGTCATCTTGGAGAAATGGTCGACTACCACAAAGATAGAATTCTTTTGTTTAACTCTTGGCAGCCTTAAAATAAAGTCCATTGAAAGCTCAAACCATGGTGAAGTAGGGAGTGGCAAAGGGAGATATAAACCAGACGGATGTACTCTCTACTTTGCCTTGTTACAAACCAAACACTTCTCACAAGTTTGTCCACCTCACATCGTAGGTTTGGCCAATAGAAGTGTTCTCTAAGCATTTCCAAATTTTCTCTGTTTCCAAAGTGACCCATCCAACCCCCTCATGTGCTTCTTCCATATATAACTCCTTAATCGATCAGTAGAAATTACATTGTTGCTTGTTCTTAAAGAGAAAACCACCATGCATATAGAACTTGTGATACAATCCTTTCCCTCTTCCTCCATAACATTCCCCTAACTCTGGATCACTTTTATAACTTCCTTTAATACTCTTGAACCCTATAATCTTTGCGTTTTTAGTTGATAACAAAACATACCGCCAAGACAAAGCATCCGCCACAACATTTTCTTTATATTTCTTATACTTTATTATGGAAATGCATAGATGAATTCCAACCATTTCACGTGACTTTTCTTGATATTCGTCTTCCCTCTCAATTACTTCAAAATTTCGTGATCAATGTGGATTACACATTCCTTGGCGAAGAGGTAATGTTGCCAAGTCTCCATGGCTATCACTAGCGTATACAACTCTTTATTGTAAGTAGGGTAGTTAATCGTTGATCGACCAAAGTCTTCATGTTCACGCCTATAGTGGCTCTAAGGAGAGTACCGAGAGTCCTATTAATAACTCTCGTTTGGCTTTCGGTTTATGAATGGCACATTGTAGAAAAGACGAACTTGTAACCTAGCCTTCTCTAGTGCATCCTCCAAACTTTTGTTGGGAACTTCGTGTCTCGATCCGACATAATAGTCCTCGGGATACCATCTAATTTGACCATTTATTTGAAAAACAATTAGAGTTTTGGGTATCATCATTTGTCTTGTTGCATGAGATGAAATGCGTCATCTTGGAGAAGTGGTCGACTACCACAAATATAGAATTCTTTTGTTTAACTCTTGGCAGCCCTAAAATAAAGTTAATTGAAAGCTCAACCCATAGTGAAGTAGGGAATGGGAATGGGATGGGCAATGGGAGATATAAACCATACGGATGTACTCTCTACTTTGCCTTGTTACAAACCAAACACTTCTCACAAAATTTGTCAACCTCACATCGTAGGTTTGGCCAATAGAAGTGTCCGCTTAGCATGTCCAAATTATCCTTGTTTTCAAAGTGACCCATCCAACATTTTCTTTCCATTTCTTATACTTTATTATGGAAATGCATAGACGAATTCCAACCATTTCACGTGTCTTTTCTTGATATTCGTTTTCCCTCTCAATTACTTCAAAGTTTCGTGATCAATGTGGATTACACATTCGTTGACAAAGAGGTAATGTTGCCAAATCTCCATGGCTCTCACTAGCGTATACAACTCTTTATTGTAAGTAGGGTAGTTAATCGTTGATCGACCAAAGTCTTCATGTTCACGCCTATCGTGGCTCTAAGGAGAGTACCGAGAGTCCTATTAATAACTCCCGTTTGGCTTTCGGTTTATGGATGGCACATTGTAGAAAAGACGAACTTGTAACCTAGCCTTCTGCAATGCATTCTCCAAAAGTTTATTGGGAACTTCGTGTCTCGATCCGACATAATAGTCCTTGGGATACCATGTAATTTGACCATTTATTTGAAAAACAGTTAGAGGTTGGGGTATCATCATTTGTCTTGTTGCATGAGATGAAATGCGTCATCTTGGAGAAGTGGTCGACTACCACAAATATAGAATTCTTTTGTTTAACTCTTGGCAGCATTAAAATAGAGTCCATTGAAAGCTCAACCCATAGTGAAGTAGGGACTGGCAATAGGATTGGCAAAGGGAGATATAACCCATACTGATGTACTCTCTACTTTTCCTTGTTACAAACCAAACACTTCTCACAAAATTTGTCTAACTTCACATCATAGGTTTGGCCAATAGAAGTGTTCCCTAAGCATGTCCAAATTTTCCTTGTTTCCAAAATGACCCATCAAACCCCCTCATGTGCTTCTTGCATATATAACTCCTTAATCAATCATTAGGGAATGCATTGTTGCTTTTACTTAAAGATAAAACCATCATGCATATAGAACTTGTGATACAATCCTTTCCCTCTTCCTCCATAATATTCCCCTACTTCTCGATCCCTTTTATAACTTCCCTTAGTACTGTCGAAATCTAGAATATTTGCGTCCTTAGTTGATATCAAAACATACCGCCAAGACAAAGCATCTGCCACAACATTGTCTTTCCATTTCTTATATTTTATTATCGAAATGCATAGACGAATTCCAACCATTTCATGTGTCTTTTCTTGATATTCGTCTTCCCTCTCAATTACTTCAAAGTTTCGTGATCAATGTGGATTACACATTCGTTGACGAAGAGGTAATGTTGCCAAGTCTCCATCGCTCTCACTAGCGTATACAACTCTTTATTGTAAGTGGGATAGTTAATCGTTGATCGAACAAAGTCTTCATGTTCACGCCTATCGTGGCTCTAAGGAGAGTACCGAGATTCCTACCAACAATTTTTGTTTGGCCGTCGGTTTAGGGATGTCACATTGTAGAAAAGACGAGTTTGGTCCCTAGCCTTCTCCAAAGCGTCCTCCAAAATTTTATTAGGAACTTCGTGTCTCGATCCGACATAATAGTCCTTGGGATGCCATGTAATTTAACGATTTATTTGAAAAACAGTTAGAGGTTTGGGTATCGTAATTTGTCTTGTTGCATGAGATGAAATGCGTCATCTTGGAGAAGTGGTCGACTACCACAAATATAGAATTCTTTTGTTTAACTCTTGGCAGCCTAAAATAAACTCCTTTGAAAGCTAAACCCATGGTGAAGTAGGGATTGGAAATGGGAGATATAAACCATACTAATGTACTCTCTACTTTGCCTTATTACAAACCAAACACTTCTCACAAAATTTGTCAACCTCACATCGTAGGTTTGGCCAATAGAAGTGTTCCCTAAGCATGTCCAAAGTTTCATTTTTTCCAAAATGACCCATCAAACCCCCTCATGTGCTTCTTGCATATATAACTCCTTAATCGATCATTAGGGAATGCATTGTTGCTTTTACTTAAAGATAAAACCATCATGCATATAGAACTTGTGATACAATCCTTTCCCTCTTCCTCCATAATATTCCCTAACTTTGGATCACTTTTATAGCTTCCCTTACTACTCTCGAACCCTAGAATATTTGCGTCCTTAGTTGATATCAAAACATACCGCCAAGACAAAACATCTGCAACAATATTGTCTTTCAATTTCATATACTTTATTACGGAAATGCATAGACGAATTCCAACCATTTCACGTGTCTTTTCTTGATATTCGTTTTCCCTCTCAATTACTTCAAAGTTTCCTGATCAATGTGGATTACACATTCGTTGATAAAGAGGTAATGTTGCCAAGTCTCCATGGCTCTCACTAGCGTATACAACTCTTTATTGTAAGTAGGGTAGTTAATCGTTGATCGACCAAAGTCTTCATGTTCACGCCTATCGTGGCTCTAAGGAGAGTACCGAGAGTCCTATTAATAACTTCCGTTTGGCTTTCGGTTTATGGATGGCACATTGTAGAAAAGACGAACTTGTAACCTAGGCTTCTGCAAATGCATTATCCAAAAGTTTATTGGGAACTTCGTGTCTCGATCCGAGATAATAGTCCTTGGGATACCATGTAATTTGACCATTTATTTGAAAAACAGTTAGAGCTTTGGGTATCATCATTTGTCTTGTTGCATGAGATGAAATGCGTCATCTTGGAGAAGTGGTCGACTACCACAAATATAGAATTCTTTTGTTTAACTCTTGGAAGCATTAAAATAGAGTCCATTGAAAGCTCAACCCATGGTGAAGTAGGGACTGGCAATAGGATAGGCAAAGGGAGATATAACCCATACGGATGTACTCTCTACTTTTCCTTGTTACAAACCAAACACTTCTCACAAAATTTGTCAACCTCACATCGTAGGTTTGGCCAATAGAAGTGTTCCCTAAGCATGTCCAAATTTTCCTTGTTTCCAAAATGACCCATCAAACCCCCTCATGTGCTTCTTGCATATATAACTCCTTAATCGGTCATTAGGGAATGCATTGTTGCTTTTACTTAAAGATAAAACGATCATGCATATAGAACTTGTGATACAATCCTTTCCCTCTTCCTCCATAATATTCCCCTACTTCTCGATCCCTTTTATAACTTCCCTTAGTACTGTCGAACTCTAGAATATTTGCGTCCTTAGTTGATATCAAATCATACCGCCAAGACAAAGCATCTGCCACAACATTGTCTTTCCATTTCTTATACTTTATTATCTAAATGCATAGACGAATTCCAACCATTTCATGTGTCTTTTCTTGATATTCTTCTTCCCTCTCAATTACTTCAAAGTTTCGTGATCAATGTGGATTACACATTCGTTGACGAAGAGGTAATGTTGCCAAGTCTCCATGGCTCTCACTAGCGTATACAACTCTTTATTGTAAGTAGGGTAGTTAATCGTTGATCGAACAAAGTCTTCATGTTCACGCTTATCATGGCTCTAAGGAGAGTACCGAGATTCCTACTAACAATTTCTGTTTGGCCGTCGGTTTAGGGATGGCACATTGTAGAAAAGACGAGTTTGGTCCCTAGCCTTCTCCAAAGCGTCCTCCAAAATTTTATTGGGAACTTCGTGTCTCGATCCGACATAATAGTCCTTGGGATACCATGTCATTTAACGATTTATTTGAAAAACAGTTAGAGGTTTGGGTATCGCAATTTGTCTTGTTGCATGAGATGAAATGCGTCATCTTGGAGAAGTGGTCGACTACCACAAATATAGAATTCTTTTGTTTAACTCTTGGCAGCCTAAAATAAAGTCCTTTGAAAGCTAAACCCATGGTGAAGTAGGGATTGGCAAAGGGAGATATAACCCATACGGATGTACTCTCTACTTTTCCTTGTTACAAACCAAACACTTCTCACAAAATTTGTCAACCTCACATCGTAGGTTTAGCCAATAGAAGTGTTCCCTAAGCATGTCCAAATTTTCCTTGTTTCCAAAATGACCCATCAAACCCCCTGATGTGCTTCTTGCATATATAACTCCTTAATCGATCATTAGGGAATGCATTGTTGTTTTCACTTAAAGATAGAACGATCATGCATATAGAACTTGTGATACAATCCTTTCCCTCTTCCTCCATAATATTCCCCTACTTCTCGATCCCTTTTATAACTTCCCTTAGTACTGTCGAACTCTAGAATATTTGCGTCCTTAGTTGATATCAAAACATACCACCAAGACAAAGCATCTGCCACAACATTGTCTTTCCATTTCTTATACTTTATTATCGAAATGCATAGACGAATTCCAACCATTTCATGTGTCTTTTCTTGATATTCGTCTTCCCTCTCAATTACTTCAAAGTTTCGTGATCAATGTGGATTACACATTCGTTGACGAAGAGGTAATGTTGCCAAGTCTCCATGGCTCTCACTAGCGTATACAACTCTTTATTGTAAGTGGGGTAGTTAATCGTTGATCGAACAAAGTCTTCAAGTTCCCGCCTATCGTGGCTCTAAGGAGAGTACCGAGATTCCTACTAACAATTTCTGTTTGGCTGTCGGTTTAGGGATGGCACATTGTAGAAAAGCTGAGTTTGGTCCCTAGCCTTCTCCAAAGCATCCTCCAAAATTTTATTGGGAACTTCGTGTCTCGATCCGACATAATAGTCCTTGGGATACCATGTAATTTAACGATTTATTTGAAAAACAGTTAGAGGTTTGGGTATCCTAATTTGTCTTGTTGCATGAGATGAAATGCGTCATCTTGAAGAAGTGGTCGAATACCACAAATATAGAATTCTTTTGTTTAACTCTTGTCAGCCTAAAATAAAGTCCATTGAAAGCTAAACCCATGGTGAAGTAGGGATCGGCAATGGGAGATATAAACCATACTAATGTACTCTCTACTTTGTCTTATTACAAACCAAACACTTCTCACAAAATTTGTCAACCTCACAACGTAGGTTTGGCCAATAGAAGTGTTCCCTAAGCATGTCCAAATTTTCTTTGTTTTCAAAATGATTCATCAAACGCCCTTATGTGCTTCTTGCATATATAACTCCTTAATCGATCATTAGGGAATGCATTGTTGCTTTTACTTAAAGATAAAACCATCATGCATATAGAACTTGTGATACAATCCTTTCCCTTTTCCTCCATAATATTCACCTAACTCTGGATCACTTTTATAACTTCCCATAGTACTGTCGAACCCTAGAATATTTGCGTCCTTAGTTGATATCAAAACATACCGCCAAGACAAAGCATCTGCCACAACATTGTCTTTCCATTTCTTATACTTTATTATGGAAATGCATAGACAAATTCCAACCATTTCATGTGTCTTTTCTTGATATTCGTCTTCCCTCTCAATTACTTCAAAGTTTCGTGATCAATGTGGATTACACATTCGTTGATGAAGAGGTAATGTTGCCAAGTCTCCATGGCTCTCACTAGCGTATACAACTCTTTATTGTAAGTAGGGTAGTTAATCGTTGATCGAACAAAGTCATCATGTTCACGCCTATCGTGGCTCTAAGGAGAGTACCGAGATTCCTACTAACAATTTCTGTTTGGCCGTCGGTTTAGGGATGGCACATTGTAGAAAAGACGAGTTTGGTCCCTAGCCTTCTTCGTGTCTCCATCCGACATAATAGTCCTTGGGATACCATGTAATTTAAGGACTAATGTACTCTCTACATTGCCTTATTACAAACCAAACACTTCTCACAAAATTTGTCGACCTCACATCGTAGGTTTGGCCAATAGTAGTGTTCTTTAAGCATGTCCAAAGTTTCCTTGTTTCCAAAATGACCCATCAAACCCCCTCATGTGCTTCTTGCATATATAACTCCTTAATCGATCATTAGGGAATGCATTGTTGCTTTTACTTAAAGATAAAACCATCATGCATATAGAACTTGTGATACAATCCTTTCCCTCTTCCTCCATAATATTCCCTTAACTCTGGATCACTTTTATAGCTTCCCTTACTACTCTCGAACCCTAGAATATTTGCGTCCTTAGTTGATATCAAAACATACTAATGTAATTTGACCATTTATTTGAAAAACAGTTAGAGGTTTGGGTATCATCATTTGTCTTGTTTCATGAGATGAAATGCGTCATCTTGGAGAAGTGGTCGAGTACCACAAATATAGAATTCTTTTGGTTAACTCTTGGCAGCATTAAAATAAAGTCCTCGGAAAGCTCAACCCATAGTGAAGTAGGGACTGGGAATAGGATTGGCAAAGGGAGATAGAACCCATACGGATGTACTCTCTACTTTGCCTTGTTACAAACCAAACACTTCTCACAAAATTTGTCAACCTCACATCGTAGGTTTGGCCAATAGAGGTGTTCCCTAAGCATGTCCAAATTTTCTTTGTTTTCAAAATGATTCATCAAACGCCCTTATGTGCTTCTTGCATATATAACTCCTTAATCGATCATTAGGGAATGCATTGTTGCTTTTACTTAAAGATAAAAACATCATGCATATAGAACTTGTGATACAATCCTTTCCCTCTTCCTCCATAATATTCACCTAACTCTGGATCACTTTTATAGCTTCCCTTAGTATTGTCGAACCCTAGAATAGTTGCGTCCTTAGTTGATATCAAAAGATATACCGCCAAGACAAAGCATCTGCCACAACATTGTCTTTCCATTTCTTATTCTTTATTATGGAAATGCATAGACGAATTCCAACCATTTCATGTGTCTTTTCTTGATATTCGTCTTCCCTCTCAATTACTTCAAAGTTTCGTGATCAATGTGGATTACACATTCGTTGACAAAGAGGTAATGTTGCCAAGTCTCCATGGCTCTCACTAGCGTATACAACTCTTTATTGTAAGTAGGGTAATTAATCATTGATCGACCAAAGTCTTCATGTTCACGCCTATCGTTGCTCTAAGGAGAGTACCGAGAGTCCTATTAATAACTTTCGTTTGGCTTTCGGTTTATGGATGGCACATTGTAGAAAAGACGAACTTGTAACCTAGCCTTCTGCAATGCATCCTCCAAAAGTTTATTGGGAACTTAGTGTCTCGATCCGACATAATAGTCCTTGGGATACCATGTAATTTGACCATTTATTTGAAAAACAGTTAGAGGTTTGGGTATCATCATTTGTCTTGTTGCATGAGATGAAATGCGTCATCTTGGAGAAGTGGTCGACTACCACAAATATAGAATTCTTTTGTTTAACTCTTGGCAGCATTAAAATAAAGTCCATTGAAAGCTCAACCCATAGTGAAGTAGGGACTGGCAATAGGATTGGCAAAGGGAGATATAACCCATACGGATGTACTCTCTACTTTGCCTTGTTACAAACCAAACACTTCTCACAAAATTTGTCAACCTCACATCGTAGGTTTGGCCAATAGAAGTGTTCCCTAAGCATGTCCAAATTTTCCTTGTTTCCAAAATGACCCATCAAACCCCCTCATGTGCTTCTTGCATATATAACTCCTTAATCGATCACTAGGGAATGCATTGTTGCTTGTTCTTAACGAGAAAACCATCATGCATATAGAACTTGTGATACAATCTTTTCCCTCTTCCCCCATAATATTCACCTAACTCTGGATCACTTTTATAGGTTCCCTTAAAACTCTAGAACACTAGAATATTTGCGTCCTTCGTTGATATCAAAACATACCGCCAGGAAAAAGCATTCGCCAAAACATTGTCTTTCCATTTCTTATACTTTATTATGGAAATACATAGATGAATTTCAACCATTTCAAGTGTCTTTTCTTGATATTCGTCTTCCCTCTCAATTACTTCAAAGTTACGTGATCAATGTGGATTACACATTCCTTGGCGAAGAGGTAATGTTGCCAAGCCTCCATGGCTATCACTAGCGTATACAACTCTTCATTGTAAGTAGGATAGTTAATTGTTGATCGACCAAAGTCTTCATGTTCACGCCTATCGTGGCTCTAAGGAGAGTACCGAGAGTCCTATTAATAACTTCTGTTTGGCTTTCGGTTTATGGATGGCACATTGTAGAAAAGACGAGCTTGTAACCTAGCCTTCTCCAATGCATCCTCCAAAAGTTTATAGGGAACTTCGTGTCTCGAACCGACATAATAGTACTTGGCATACCATGTAATTTGACAATTTATTTGAAAAACAGTTAGAGGTTTGGGTAACATCATTTGTCTTGTTGCATGAGATGAAATGCCTCATCTTGGAGAAGTGGTCAACTACCACAAATATGAAATTCTTTTGTTTAACTCTTGGCAGCCATAAAATAAAGTCCATTGAAAGGTCAACCCATAATGAAGTAGGGATTGGCAAGGGGATTGGCAAGGGATATATAAACCATACAGATGTACTCTCTACTTTGCCTTGTTACAAACCAAACACTTCTCACAAATTTTGTCAACCTCACATCGTAGGTTTGGCCAATAGAAGTGTTTCCTAAGCATGTCCAAAGTTTCCTTGTTTCCAAACTGACCCATCAAACCCCCCTCATGTGCTTCTTGCATATATAACTCCTTAATAGATCATTAGGGAATGCATTATTGCTTTTACTTAAAGATAAAACCATCATGCATATAAAACTTGTGATACAATCCTTTCCCTCTTCCTCTATAATATTCCCTTAACTATGGATCACTTTTATAGCTTCCCTTACTACTCTCGAACTCTAGAATATTTGCGTCCTTAGTTGATATCAAAACATATCGCCAAGACAAAACATCTGCCACAACATTGTCTTTCCATTTCGTATACTTTATTATGGAAATGCATAGACGAATTTCAACCATTTCACGTGTTTTTTCTTGATATTCGTTTTCCCTCTCAATTACTTCAAAGTTTCGTGATCAATGTGGATTACACATTCGTTGACAAAGAGGTAATGTTGCCAAGTCTCCATGGCTTTCACTAGCGTATACAACTCTTTATTGTAAGTAGGGTAGTTAATCGTTGATCGACCAAAGTCTTCATGTTCACGTCTATCGTGGCTCTAAGGAGAGTACCGAGAGTCCTATTAATAACTTCCGTTTGGCTTTCGGTTTATGGATAGCACATTGTAAAAAAGACGAACTTGTAACCTAGCCTTCTCCAATGCATCCTCCAAAAGTTTATTGGGAACTTCGTGTCTCGATCCGACATAATAGTCCTTGGGATACCATGTAATTTGACCATTTATTTGAAAAATAGTTAGAGGTTTGGGTATCATCATTTGTCCTGTTGCATGAGATGAAATGCGTCATCTTGGAGAAGTGGTCGACTACCACAAATATAGAATTCTTTTGTTTAACTCTTGGCAGCATTAAAATAAAGTCCATGGAAAGCTCAACCCATAGTGAAGTAGGGACTGGGAATAGGATTGGCAAAGGGAGATAGAACCCATACGGATGTACTCTCTACTTTGCCTTGTTACAAACCAAACACTTCTCACAAAATTTGTCAACCACACATCATAGGTTTGGCCAATAGAAGTGTTCCCTAAGCATGTCCAAATTTTCTTTGTTTCCAAAATGACCCATCAAACACCCTCAGGTGCTTCTTGCATATATAACTCCTTAATCGATCATTAGGGAATGCATTGTTGCTTTTACTTAAAGATAAAACCACATGCATATAGAACTTGTGATACAATCCTTTCCCTCTTCCTCCATAATATTCCCCTACTTCTTGATCACTTTTATAACTTCCCTTAATACTGTCGAACCCTAGAATATTTGCGTCCTTAGTTGATATCAAAACATATCGCCAAGACAAAGCATATGCCACAACATTGTCTTTCCATTTCTTATACTTTATTATGGAAATGCATAGACGAAAAGGTAATGTTGCCAAGTCTCCATGGCTCTCACTAGCGTATACAACTCTTTATTGTAAGTAGGGTAGTTAATCGTTGATCGAACAAAGTCTTCATGTTCAAGCCTATCGTGGCTCTAAGGAGAGTACCGAGATTCCTACTAACAATTTCTGTTTGGCCGTCGGTTTAGGGATGGCACATTGTAGAAAAGACGAGTTTGGTCCCTAGCCTTCTACGAAGCGTCCTCCAAAATTTTTTTGGGAACTTCGTGTCTCGATCCGACATAATAGTCCTTGGGATGCCATGTAATTTAACGATTTATTTGAAAACCAGATAGAGGTTTGGGTATCGTAATTTGTCTTGTTGCATGAGATGAAATGCGTCATCTTGGAGAAGTGGTCGACTACCACAAATATAGAATTCTTTTGTTTAACTCTTGGCAGCCAAAAATAAAGTCCATTGAAAGCTAAACCCATGGTGAACTAGGGATTGGCAGTGGGAGATATAAACCATACTAATATACTCTCTACTTTGCCTTATTACAAACCAAACACTTCTCACAAAATTTGTCAACCTCACATCGTAGGTTTGGCCAATAGAAGTGTTCCCTAAGCATGTCCAAAGTTTCCTTATTTCCAAAATGATCCATCAAACCCCCTCATGTGCTTCTTGCATATATAACTCCTTAATCGATCATTAGGGAATGCATTGTTGCTTTTACTTAAAGATAAAACCATCATGCATATAGAACTTGTGATACAATCCTTTCCCTCTTCCTCCATAATATTCCCCTACTTCTTGATCACTTTTATAACATCCCTTAGTACTGTTGAACCCTAGAATATTTGCGTCCTTAGTTGATATCAAAACATACCGCCAAGACAAAGCATCTGCCACAACATTATCTTTCCATTTCGTATAATTTATTATGGAAATGCATAGACGAATTCCAACCATTTCACGTGTCTTTTCTTGATATTTGTTTTCCCTTTCAATTACTTCAAAGTTTCGTGATCAATGTGGATTACACATTCGTTGACAAAGAGGTAATGTTGCCAAGTCTCCATGGCTCTCACTAGCGTATACAACTCTTTATTGTAAGTAGTGTAGTTAATCGTTGATCGACCAAAGTCTTCATGTTCACGCCTATCGTGGCTCTAAGGAGAGTACCGAGAGTCCTATTAATAACTTCTGTTTGGCTTTCGGTTTATGGATGGCACATTGTAGAAAAGACGACCTTGTAACCTAGCCTTCTACAATGCATCCTCCAAAAGTTTATTGGGAACTTCGTGTCTCGATCCGACATAATAGTCCTTGGTATACCATGTAATTTGACCATTTATTTGAAAAACAGTTAGAGGTTTGGGTATCATCATTTTTCTTGTTGCATGAGATGAAATGCGTCATCTTGGAGAATTCTTTTGTTTAACTCTTGGCAGCCCTAAAATAATGTCCATTGAAAGCTCAACCCATAGTGAAGTAGGGACTGGCAATGGGATTGGCAAAGGGAGATATAACCCATACGGATGTACTCTCTACTTTTCCTTGTTACAAACCAAACACTTCTCACAAAATTTGTCAACCTCACATCGTAGGTTTGGCCAATAGAAGTGTTCCCTAAGCATGTCCAAATTTTCTTTGTTTCCAAAATGACCCATCAAACCCCCTCATGTGCTTCTTGCATATATAACTCCTTAATCGATCACTAGGGAATGCATTGTTGCTTGTTCTTAACGAGAAAACCATCATGCATATAGAACTTGTGATACAATCCTTTCCCTCTTCCTCCATAATATTCACCTAACTCTGGATCACTTTTATAGGTTCCCTTAATACTCTAGAACACTAGAATATTTGCGTCCTTCGTTGATATCAAAACATACCGCCAGGAAAAAGCATTCGCCAAAACATTGTCTTTCCATTTCTTATACTTTATTATGGAAATACATAGATGAATTTCAACCATTTCAAGTGTCTTTTCTTGATATTCGTCTTCCCTCTCAATTACTTCAAAGTTTCGTGATCAATGTGGATTACACATTCCTTGGCGAAGAGGTAATGTTGCCAAGTCTCCATGGCTATCACTAGCGTATACAACTCTTCATTGTAAGTAGGGTAGTTAATTGTTGATCGACCAAAGTCTTCATGTTCACGCCTATCGTGGCTCTAAGGAGAATACCGAGAGTCCTATTAATAACTTCCGTTTGGTCTTCGATTTAAGGATGGCACATTGTAGAAAAGACGACCTTGGTACCCAGCCTTCTCCAAAGCATCCTCCAAATCTTTATTGGAAACTTCGTGTCTCGATCCGACATAATAGTCCTACGGATACCATGTAATTTGACGATTTATTTGAAAAACAGTTAGAGGTTTGCGTATCATCATTTGTCTTGTTGCATGAGATGAACTGCGTCTTCTTGGAGAAGTGGTCGACTATCACAAATATAGAATTCTTTTGTTTAACTCTTGGCAGCCCAAAAATAAAGTCCATTGAAAGCTCAACCCATAGTGAAGTAGGGATTGGCAATGGGATTGGCGGATGTACTCAATACTTTTCCTTGTTACAAACCAAACACTTCTCTCAAAATTTGTCTACCTCACATCGTAGGTTAGGCCAATAGAAGTGTTCCCTAAGCATGTCCAAATTTTCCTTGTTTCCAAAATGACCCATCAAACCCCCTCATGTGCTTCTTGCATATATAACTCCTTAATCGATCACTAGGGAATGCATTGTTGCTTGTTCTTAACGAGAAAACCATCATGCATATAGAACTTGTGATACAATCCTTTCCCTCTTCCTCCATAATATTCACCTAACTCTGGATCACTTTTATAGGTTCCCTTAATACTCTAGAACACTAGAATATTTGCGTCCTTCGTTGATATCAAAACATACCGCCAGGACAAAGCATTCGCCAAAACATTGTCTTTCCATTTCTTATACTTTATTATGGAAATGCATAGATGAATTTCAACCATTTCACGTGTCTTTTCTTGATATTCGTCTTCCCTCTCAATTACTTCAAAGTTTCGTGATCAATGTGGATTACACATTCCTTGGCGAAGAGGTAATGTTGCCAAGTCTCCATGGCTATCACTAGCGTATACAACTCTTTATTGTAAGTAGGGTAGTTAATCGTTGATCGACCAAAGTCTTCATGTTCATGCCTATCGTGGCTCTAAGGAGAGTACCGAGAGTCCTATTAATAACTTCCGTTTGGCCTTCGGTTTAGGGATGGCACATTGTAGAAAAGACGACCTTGGTACATTACCTTCTCCAAAGTGTCCTCCAAATGTTTATTGGAAACTTCGTGTCTCGATCCGACATAATAGTCCTAGGGATACCATGTAATTTGACGATTTATTTGAAAAGCAGTTAGAGGTTTGGTTATCATCATTTGTCTTGTTGCATGAGATGAAATGCGTCATCTTGGAGAAGTGGTCGACTATCACGAATATAGAATTCTTTTGTTTAACTCTTGGCAGCCCTAAAATAAAGTCCATTGAAAGCTCAACCCATAGTGAAGTAGGGATTGGCAATGGGATTGGCAAAGGGAGATATAAACCATACGGATGTACTCACTACTTTGCCTTGTTACAAAACAAACACTTCTCAAATAATTTGTCTACCTCACATTGTAGGTTTGGCCAATAGAACTGTTCCTTAAGCATGTCCAAATTTTCCTTGTTTCCAAAATGACCCATCAAACCCCCTCATGTGCTTCTTGCATATATAACTCCTTAATCGATCACTGGGGAATGCATTGTTGTTTGTTCTTAACGAGAAAACCATCATGCATATAGAACTTGTGATACAATCCTTTCCCTCTTCCTCCATAACATTCCCCTAACTCTGGATCACTTTTATAGCTTCCCTTAATACGCTCGAACCTTTGAATCTTTGCGTCCTTAGTTGTTATCAAAACATACCACCAAGACAAAGCATCCACCACAACATTGTCTTTCCATTTCTTATACTTTATTATGGAAATGCATAGACGAATTCCAACCATTTCACGTGTCTTTTCTTCATATTCGTCTTCCTTCTCAATTACTTCAAAGTTTCGTGATCAATGTGGATTACACATTCCTTGGCGAAGAGGTAATGTTGCCAAGTCTCCAAGACTCTCACTAGCGTATACAACTCTTTATTGTAAGTAGGTTAATTAATCGTTGATCGACCAAAATCTTCATGTTCACGCTTATCGTGGCTCTAAGGAGAGTACCGAGAGTCTTATTAATAACTTCCGTTTGGCCTTCGGTTAAGAGATGGTACCTAGCCTTCTCCAATGTGTCCTCCAAATGTTTATTGGGAACTTCGTGTCTCGATCTGACATAATAGTCCTAGGGATACCATGTAATTTGATGATTTATTTGAAAAACAGTTAGAGGTTTGGGTATCATCATTTGTCTTGTTGCATGAGATGAAATGTGTCATCTTGGAAAAGTGATCGACTATCACAAATATAGAATTCTTTTGTTTAACTCTTGCCACCCCTAAAATAAAGTTCATAGAAAGCTCAACCCATAGTGAAGTAGGGATTGGCAATGGGATTGACAATGGGAGATATAAACTATACGGATGTACTCTCTACTTTGCCTTGTTACAGACCAAACACTTCTCACAAAATTTGTCAACCTCACATCGTAGGTTTGGCCAATAGAAGTGTTCCTTAAGCATGTCCAAACTTTCCTTGTTTCCAAAATGACCCATCAAACCCCCTCATGTGCTTCTTGCATATATAACTCCTTAAAACTCTCGAACCCTAGAATATTTGCGTCCTTAGTTGATATCAAAACATATCGCCAGGACAAAGCATTCACCAAAACATTGTCTTTCCATTTCTTATACTTTATTATGGAAATGCATAGATGAATTTCAACCATTTCACTTGTCTTTTCTTGATATTCGTCTTCCCTCTCAATTACTTGAAAGTTTCATGATCAATGTCGATTACACATTCCATGGGGAAGAGGTAATGTTACCAAGTCTCCATGGCTCTCACTAGCGTATACAACTCTTTATTATAAGTAGGGTAGTTAACGCCTATCGTGGCCCTAAGGAGAGTACCGAGTTTCCTACTAACAATTTCTGTTTGGCTGTCGGTTTAGGGATGGCACATTGTAGAAAAGACGATCTTAATCCCTAGCCTTCTCCAAACCGTCCTCCAAAATTTTATTGGAAACTTCGTGTCTCGATCCGAAATAATAGTCCTAGGGATACCATGTAATTTGACGATTTATTTGAAAAACAGTTAGAGGTTTGGGTATCATCATTTGTCTTGTTGCATGAGACGAAATGCGTCATCTTAGAGAAGTGGTCGATTACCACAAATATATAATTCTTTTGTTTAACTCTTGGTAGCCCTAAAATAAATTCTATTGAAAGCTCAACCCATGGTGAAGTAGGGATTGGCAATGGGATATATAAACCATACGAATGTACTCTCTACTTTGTCTTGTTAAAACCCAAACGCTTCTCACAAATTTTGTTAACCTCACATCGTAGGTTTGGCCTATAGAAGTGTTCCCTACGCATGTCTAAATTTTCCTTGTTTCCAAAGTGACCCATCAAACCCCTCATGTGCTTCTTGCATATATAATTCCTATATCGATCACTAGAAAATGCATTATTGCTTGTTCTTAAAGAGAAAACCATCATGCATATAGAACTTGTGATACAATCCTTTCCCTCTTCCCCCATAACATTGCCCTAACTCTGGATCACTTTTATAGCGTCCGTAGTTGTTATCAAAACATACCACCAAGACAAAGCATTCGCCAAAACTATGTCTTTCCATTTCTTATATTTTATTATGGAAATGCATAGATGAATTTCAACCATTTCACGTGTCTTTTCTTGAAATTCGTCTTCCCTCTCAATTACTTCAAAGTTTCATGATCAATGTGGATTACACATTCCTTGGCGAAGAGGTAATGCTGCCAAGTCTCCATGGCTCTCACTAGTGTATACAACTCTTTATTGTAAGTAGGGTAGTTAATCGTTGATCGACCAAAGTCTTCATGTTAACGCCTATCGTGGCCCTAAGGAGAGTACCGAGTTTCCTACTAACAATTTCTGTTTGGCTGTCGGTTTAGGGATGGCACATTGTAGAAAAGACGATCTTAATCCCTAGCCTTCTCCAAACCGTCCTCCAAAATTTTATTGGAAACTTCGTGTCTCGATCCGAAATAATAGTCCTAGGGATACCATGTAATTTGACGATTTATTTGAAAAACAGTTAGAGGTTTGGGTATCATCATTTGTCTTGTTGCATGAGACGAAATGCGTCATCTTAGAGAAGTGCTCGATTACCACAAATATAGAATTCTTTTGTTTAACTCTTTGTAGCCCCACAAAGTCCATTGAAAGCTCAACCCATGGTGAAGTAGGGATTGGCAAAAGGAGATATAAACCATACGGATGTACTCTCTACTTTGCCTTGTTACAAACCAAACAATTCTCACAAAATTTGTCAACCTCACATCGTAGGTATGGCCAATAGAAGCATTCCCTAAGCATGTCCAAATTTTTCTTGTTTCCAAAATGACCCATCAAACCCCCTCATGTGCTTCTTGCCTATATAACTCCTTAATCGATCACTAGAAAATGCATTGTTCCTTGTTCTTAAAGAGAAAACCATCATGCATATAGAACTTGTGATACAATCCTTTCCTTCTTCCCCCATAACATTCCCCTAACCCTGGATCACTTTTATAGCTTCCCTTGATACTCTTGAACCCTTGAATATTTACGTCCTTAGTTGATATCAAAACATACCGCCAAGACAAAGCATCTTCCACAACATTGTCTTTCAATTTCCTATACTTTATTATGAAAATGCATAGACGAATTCCAACCATTTCACGTGTCTTTTCTTGATATTCTTCTTCCCTCTCAATTACTTCAAAGTTTCGTGATCAATGTGGATTACACATTCGTTGACAAAGAGGTAATGTTGCCAAGTCTCCATGGCTCTCACTTGCGTATACAACTCTTTATTGTAAGTAGGGTAGTTAATCTTTGATCGACCAAAGTTTTCATGTTCACGCCTATCGTGGCTCTAAGGAGAGTACCGAGAGTCCTATTAATAACTTCTGTTTGGCTTTCGGTTTATGGATGGCACATTGTAGAAAAGACGAGCTTGTAACCTAGCCTTCTCCAATGCATCCTCCAAAAGTTTATAGGGAACTTCGTGTCTCGAACCGACATAATAGTACTTGGCATACCATGTAATTTGACCATTTATTTGAAAAACTATTAGAGGTTTGGGTATCATCATTTGTCTTGTTGCATGAGATTAAATGCCTCATCTTGGAGAAGTGGTCGACTACCACAAATATGAAATTCTTTTGTTTAACTCTTGGCAGCCATAAAATAAAGTCCATTGAAAGCTCAACCCATAATGAAGTAGGGATTGGCAAGGGGATTGGCAAGGGATATATAAACCATACAGATGTACTCTCTACTTTGCCTTGTTACAAACCAAACACTTCTCACAAATTTTGTCAACCTCACATCGTAGGTTTGGCCAATAGAAGTGTTTCCTAAGCATGTCCAAAGTTTCCTTGTTTCCAAAATGACCCATCAAACCCCCTCATGTGCTTCTTGCATATATAACTCCTTAATCGATCATTAGGGAATGCATTGTTGCTTTTACTTAAAGATAAAACCATCATGCATATAGAACTTGTGATACAATCCTTTCCCTCTTCCTCCATAATATTCCCTTAACTATGGATCACTTTTATAGCTTCCCTTACTACTCTCGAACTCTAGAATATTTGCGTCCTTAGTTGATATCAAAGCATATCGCCAAGACAAAACATCTGCCACAACATTGTCTTTCCATTTCGTATACTTTATTATGGAAATGCATAGACGAATTTCAACCATTTCACGTGTCTTTTCTTGATATTCGTTTTCCCTCTCAATTACTTCAAAGTTTCGTGATCAATGTGGATTACACATTCGTTGACAAAGAGGTAATGTTGCCAAGTCTCCATGGCTTTCACTAGCGTATACAACTCTTTATTGTAAGTAGGGTAGTTAATCGTTGATCGACCAAAGTCTTCATGTTCACGCCTATCGTGGCTCTAAGGAGAGTACCGAGAGTTCTATTAATAACTTCCGTTTGGCTTTCGGTTTATGGATAGCACATTGTAGAAAAGACGAACTTGTAACCTAGCCTTCTCCAATGCATCCTCCAAAAGTTTATTGGGAACTTCGTGTCTCGATCCGACATAATAGTCCTTGGGATACCATGTAATTTGACCATTGATTTGAAAAATAGTTAGAGGTTTCGGTATCATCATTTGTCTTGTTGCATGAGATGAAATGCGTCATCTTGGAGAAGTGGTCGACTACCACAAATATAGAATTCTTTTGTTTAACTCTTGGCAGCATTAAAATAAAGTCCATGGAAAGCTCAACCCATAGTGAAGTAGGGACTGGGAATAGGATTGGCAAAGGGAGATTGAACCCATATGGATGTACTCTCTACTTTGCCTTGTTACAAACCAAACACTTCTCACAAAATTTGTCAACCTCACATCGTAGGTTTGGCCAATAGAAGTGTTCCCTAAGCATGTCCAAATTTTCTTTGTTTTCAAAATGATTCATCAAACGCCCTTATGTGCTTCTTGCATATATAACTCCTTAATCGATCATTAGGGAATGCATTGTTGCTTTTACTTAAAGATAAAACCATCATGCATATAGAACTTGTGAAACAATCCTTTCCCTCTTCCTCCATAATATTCACCTAACTCTGGATCACTTTTATAGCTTCCCTTATTACTGTCGAACCCTAGAATAGTTGCGTCCTTAGTTGATATCAAAACATACCGCCAAGACAAAGCATCTGCCACAACATTGTCTTTCCATTTCTTATACTTTATTATGGAAATGCATAGACGAATTCCAACTATTTCAGGTGTCTTTTCTTGATATTCGTCTTCCCTCTCAATTACTTCAAAGTTTCGTGATCAATGTGGATTACACATTTGTTGACAAAGAGGTAATGTTGCCAAGTCTCCATGGCTCTCACTAGCATATACAACTCTTTATTGTAAGTAAGGTAGTTAATCATTGATCGACCAAAGTCTTCATGTTCACGCCTATCGTTGCTCTAAGGAGAGTACCGAGAGTCCTATTAATAACATCCGTTTGGCTATCGGTTTATGGATGGCACATTGTAGAAAAGACGAGCTTGTAACTTAGCCTTCTCCAATGCATCCTCCAAAAGTTTATTGGGAACTTTGTGTCTCGAACCGACATAATAGTACTTGGCATACCATGTAATTTGACCATTTATTAGAAAAACTGTTAGAGGTTTAGGTATCATCATTTGTCTTGTTGCATGAGATGAAATGCCTCATCTTGGAGAAGTGGTCGACTACCACAAATATAGAATTCTTTTGTTTAACTCTTGGCAGCATTAAAATAAAGTCCATTGAAAGCTCAACCCATAGTGAAGTAGGGACTGGCAATAGGATTAGCAAAGGGAGATATAACCCATACGGATGTACTCTCTACTTTGCCTTGTTACAAACCAAACACTTCTCACAAAACTTGTCAACCACACATCATAGGTTTGGCCAATAGAAGTGTTCCCTAAGCATGTCCAAATTTTCTTTGTTTCCAAAATGACCCATCAAACACCCTCAGGTGCTTCTTGCATATATAACTCCTTAATCGATCATTAGGGAATGCATTGTTGCTTTTACTTAAAGATAAAACCACATGCATATAGAACTTGTGATACAATCCTTTCCCTCTTCCTCCATAATATTCCCCTACTTCTTGATCACTTTTATAACTTCCCTTAGTACTGTCGAACCCTAGAATATTTGCGTCCTTAGTTGATATCAAAACATACCGCCAAGACAAAGCATATGCCACAACATTGTCTTTCCATCTCTATGGCTCTCACTAGCGTATACAACTCTTTATTGTAAGTAGGGTAGTTAATCGTTGATCGAACAAAGTCTTCATGTTCAAGCCTATCGTGGCTCTAAGGAGAGTACCGAGATTCCTACTAACAATTTCTGTTTGGCCGTCGGTTTAGGGATGGCACATTGTAGAAAAGACGAGTTTGGTCCCTAGCCTTCTACGAAGCGTCCTCCAAAATTTTTTTGGGAACTTCGTGTCTCGATCCGACATAATAGTCCTTGGGATGCCATGTAATTTAACGATTTATTTGAAAACCAGATAGAGGTTTGGGTATCGTAATTTGTCTTGTTGCATGAGATGAAATGCGTCATCTTGGAGAAGTGGTCGACTACCACAAATATAGAATTCTTTTGTTTAACTCTTGGCAGCCAAAAATAAAGTCCATTGAAAGCTAAACCCATGGTGAACTAGGGATTGGCAGTGGGAGATATAAACCATACTAATATACTCTCTACTTTGCCTTATTACAAACCAAACACTTCTCACAAAATTTGTCAACCTCACATCGTAGGTTTGGCCAATAGAAGTGTTCCCTAAGCATGTCCAAAGTTTCCTTATTTCCAAAATGATCCATCAAACCCCCTCATGTGCTTCTTGCATATATAACTCCTTAATCGATCATTAGGGAATGCATTGTTGCTTTTACTTAAAGATAAAACCATCATGCATATAGAACTTGTGATACAATCCTTTCCCTCTTCCTCCATAATATTCCCCTACTTCTTGATCACTTTTATAACATCCCTTAGTACTGTTGAACCCTAGAATATTTGCGTCCTTAGTTGATATCAAAACATACCGCCAAGACAAAGCATCTGCCACAACATTATCTTTCCATTTCGTATAATTTATTATGGAAATGCATAGACGAATTCCAACCATTTCACGTGTCTTTTCTTGATATTTGTTTTCCCTTTCAATTACTTCAAAGTTTCGTGATCAATGTGGATTACACATTCGTTGACAAAGAGGTAATGTTGCCAAGTCTCCATGGCTCTCACTAGCGTATACAACTCTTTATTGTAAGTAGTGTAGTTAATCGTTGATCGACCAAAGTCTTCATGTTCACGCCTATCGTGGCTCTAAGGAGAGTACCGAGAGTCCTATTAATAACTTCTGTTTGGCTTTCGGTTTATGGATGGCACATTGTAGAAAAGACGACCTTGTAACCTAGCCTTCTACAATGCATCCTCCAAAAGTTTATTGGGAACTTCGTGTCTCGATCCGACATAATAGTCCTTGGTATACCATGTAATTTGACCATTTATTTGAAAAACAGTTAGAGGTTTGGGTATCATCATTTTTCTTGTTGCATGAGATGAAATGCGTCATCTTGGAGAATTCTTTTGTTTAACTCTTGGCAGCCCTAAAATAATGTCCATTGAAAGCTCAACCCATAGTGAAGTAGGGACTGGCAATGGGATTGGCAAAGGGAGATATAACCCATACGGATGTACTCTCTACTTTTCCTTGTTACAAACCAAACACTTCTCACAAAATTTGTCAACCTCACATCGTAGGTTTGGCCAATAGAAGTGTTCCCTAAGCATGTCCAAATTTTCTTTGTTTCCAAAATGACCCATCAAACCCCCTCATGTGCTTCTTGCATATATAACTCCTTAATCGATCACTAGGGAATGCATTGTTGCTTGTTCTTAACGAAAAAACCATCATGCATATAGAACTTGTGATACAATCCTTTCCCTCTTCCTCCATAATATTCACCTAACTCTGGATCACTTTTATAGGTTCCCTTAATACTCTAGAACACTAGAATATTTGCGTCCTTCGTTGATATCAAAACATACCGCCAGGAAAAAGCATTCGCCAAAACATTGTCTTTCCATTTCTTATACTTTATTATGGAAATACATAGATGAATTTCAACCATTTCAAGTGTCTTTTCTTGATATTCGTCTTCCCTCTCAATTACTTCAAAGTTTCGTGATCAATGTGGATTACACATTCCTTGGCGAAGAGGTAATGTTGCCAAGTCTCCATGGCTATCACTAGCGTATACAACTCTTCATTGTAAGTAGGGTAGTTAATTGTTGATCGACCAAAGTCTTCATGTTCACGCCTATCGTGGCTCTAAGGAGAATACCGAGAGTCCTATTAATAACTTCCGTTTGGTCTTCGATTTAAGGATGGCACATTGTAGAAAAGACGACCTTGGTACCCAGCCTTCTCCAAAGCATCCTCCAAATCTTTATTGGAAACTTCGTGTCTCGATCCGACATAATAGTCCTAGGGATACCATGTAATTTGACGATTTATTTGAAAAACAGTTAGAGGTTTGCGTATCATCATTTGTCTTGTTGCATGAGATGAACTGCGTCTTCTTGGAGAAGTGGTCGACTATCACAAATATAGAATTCTTTTGTTTAACTCTTGGCAGCCCAAAAATAAAGTCCATTGAAAGCTCAACCCATAGTGAAGTAGGGATTGGCAATGGGATTGGCGGATGTACTCAATACTTTGCCTTGTTACAAAACAAACACTTCTCGCAAAATTTGTCTACCTCACATCGTAGGTTAGGCCAATAGAAGTGTTCCCTAAGCATGTCCAAATTTTCCTTGTTTCCAAAATGACCCATCAAACCCCCTCATGTGCTTCTTGCATATATAACTCCTTAATCGATCACTAGGGAATGCATTGTTGCTTGTTCTTAACGAGAAAACCATCATGCATATAGAACTTGTGATACAATCCTTTCCCTCTTCCTCCATAATATTCACCTAACTCTGGATCACTTTTATAGGTTCCCTTAATACTCTAGAACACTAGAATATTTGCGTCCTTCGTTGATATCAAAACATACCGCCAGGACAAAGCATTCGCCAAAACATTGTCTTTCCATTTCTTATACTTTATTATGGAAATGCATAGATGAATTTCAACCATTTCACGTGTCTTTTCTTGATATTCGTCTTCCCTCTCAATTACTTCAAAGTTTCGTGATCAATATGGATTACACATTCCTTGGCGAAGAGGTAATGTTGCCAAGTCTCCATGGCTATCACTAGCGTATACAACTCTTTATTGTAAGTAGGGTAGTTAATCGTTGATCGACCAAAGTCTTCATGTTCATGCCTATCGTGGCTCTAAGGAGAGTACCGAGAGTCCTATTAATAACTTCCGTTTGGCCTTCGGTTTAGGGATGGCCCATTGTAGAAAAGACGACCTTGGTACATAACCTTCTCCAAAGTGTCCTCCAAATGTTTATTGGAAACTTCGTGTCTCGATCCGACATAATAGTCCTAGGGATACCATGTAATTTGACGATTTATTTGAAAAGTAGTTTGAGGTTTGGTTATCATCATTTGTCTTGTTGCATGAGATGAAATGCGTCATCTTGGAGAAGTGGTCGACTATCACGAATATAGAATTCTTTTGTTTAACTCTTGGCAGCCCTAAAATAAAGTCCATTGAAAGCTCAACCCATAGTGAAGTAGGGATTGGCAATGGGATTGGCAAAGGGAGATATAAACCATACGGATGTACTCACTACTTTGCCTTGTTACAAAACAAACACTTCTCACAAAATTTGTCTACCTCACATTGTAGGTTTGGCCAATAGAAGTGTTCCTTAAGCATGTCCAAATTTTCCTTGTTTCCAAAATGACCCATCAAACCCCCTCATGTGCTTCTTGCATATATAACTCCTTAATCGATCACTGGGGAATGCATTGTTGTTTGTTCTTAACGAGAAAACCATCATGCATATAGAACTTGTGATACAATCCTTTCCCTCTTCCTCCATAACATTCCCCTAACTCTGGATCACTTTTATAGCTTCCCTTAATACGCTCGAACCTTTGAATCTTTGCGTCCTTAGTTGTTATCAAAACATACCACCAAGACAAAGCATTCACCACAACATTGTCTTTCCATTTCTTATACTTTATTATGAAAATGCATAGACGAATTCCAACCATTTCACGTGTCTTTTCTTGATATTCGTCTTCCTTCTCAATTACTTCAAAGTTTCGTGATCAATGTGGATTACACATTCCTTGGCGAAGAGGTAATGTTGCCAAGTCTCCAAAACTCTCACTAGCGTATACAACTCTTTATTGTAAGTAGGTTAATTAATCGTTGATCGACCAAAATCTTCATGTTCATGCTTATCGTGGCTCTAAGGAGAGTACCGAGAGTCTTATTAATAACTTCCGTTTGGCCTTCGGTTTAGAGATGGTACCTAGCCTTCTCCAAAGTGTCCTCCAAATGTTTATTGGGAACTTCGTGTCTCGATCTGACATAATAGTCCGAGGGATACCATGTAATTTGATGATTTATTTGAAAAACAGTTAGAGGTTTGGGTATCATCATTTGTCTTGTTGCATGAGATGAAATGCGTCATCTTGGAAAAGTGATCGACTATCACAAATATAGAATTCTTTTGTTTAACTCTTGCCACCCCTAAAATAAAGTTCATAGAAAGCTCAACCCATAGTGAAGTAGGGATTGGCAATGGGATTGACAATGGGAGATATAAACTATACGGATGTACTCTCTACTTTGCCTTGTTACAGACCAAACACTTCTCACAAAATTTGTCAACCTCACATCGTAGGTTTGGCCAATAGAAGTGTTCCTTAAGCATGTCCAAACTTTCCTTGTTTCCAAAATGACCCATCAAACCCCCTCATGTGCTTCTTGCATATATAACTCCTTAAAACTCTCGAACCCTAGAATATTTGCGTCCTTAGTTGATATCAAAACATATCGCCAGGACAAAGCATTCACCAAAACATTGTCTTTCCATTTCTTATACTTTATTATGGAAATGCATAGATGAATTTCAACCATTTCACTTGTCTTTTCTTGATATTCGTCTTCCCTCTCAATTACTTCAAAGTTTCATGATCAATGTCGATTACACATTCCATGGGGAAGAGGTAATGTTACCAAGTCTCCATGGCTCTCACTAGCGTATACAACTCTTTATTATAAGTAGGGTAGTTAACGCCTATCGTGGCCCTAAGGAGAGTACCGAGTTTCCTACTAACAATTTCTGTTTGGCTGTCGGTTTAGGGATGGCACATTGTAGAAAAGACGATCTTAATCCCTAGCTTTCTCCAAACCGTCCTCCAAAATTTTATTGGAAACTTCGTGTCTCGATCCGAAATAATAGTCCTAGGGATACCATGTAATTTGACGATTTATTTGAAAAACAATTAGAGGTTTGGGTATCATCATTTGTCTTCTTGCATGAGACGAAATGCGTCATCTTAGAGAAGTGCTCGATTACCACAAATATAAAATTCTTTTGTTTAACTCTTTGTAGCCCCACAAAGTCCATTGAAAGCTCAACCCATGGTGAAGTAGGGATTGGCAAAAGGAGATATAAACCATACGGATGTACTCTCTACTTTGCCTTGTTACAAACCAAACAATTCTCACAAAATTTGTCAACCTCACATCGTAGGTATGGCCAATAGAAGCATTCCTTAAGCATGTCCAAATTTTTCTTGTTTCCAAAATGACCCATCAAACCCCCTCATGTGCTTCTTGCCTATATAACTCCTTAATCGATCACTAGAAAATGAATTGTTCCTTGTTCTTAAAGAGAAAACCATCATGCATACAGAACTTGTGATACAATCCTTTCCTTCTTCCCCCATAACATTCCCCTAACTCTGGATCACTTTTATAGCTTCCCTTGATACTCTTGAACCCTAGAATATTTACGTCCTTAGTTGATATCAAAACATACCGCCAAGACAAAGCATCTGCCACAACATTGTCTTTCAATTTCCTATACTTTATTATGGAAATGCATAGACGAATTCCAACCATTTCACGTGTCTTTTCTTGATATTCTTCTTCCCTCTCAATTACTTCAAAGTTTCGTGATCAATGTGGATTACACATTCGTTGACAAAGAGGTAATGTTGCCAAGTCTCCATGGCTCTCACTTGCGTATACAACTCTTTATTGTAAGTAGGGTAGTTAATCTTTGATCGACCAAAGTTTTCACGTTCACGCCTATCGTGGCTCTAAGGAGAGCATCGAGAGTCCTATTAATAACTTTCGTTTGGTTTCGGTTTATGGATTGCACATTGTAGAAAAGACGAACTTGTAACCTAGCCTTCTCTAGTACATCCTCCAAAAGTTTATTGGGAACTTCGTGTCTCGATCTGACATAATAGTACTTGGGATACCATGTAATTTGACCATTTATTTGAAAAACAGTTAGACGTTTGGGTATCATCATTTGTCTTGTTGCATGAGATGAAATGCGTCATCTTGGAGAAGTGGTCGACTACGACAAATATAGAATTCTTTTGTTTAACTCTTAGCAGCCCTAAAATAAAGTCCATTGAAACCTCAACCCATGTTGAAGTAAGGATTAGCAATGGGAGATATAAACCATACGAATGTACTCTCTACTTTGCCTTCTTACAAACCAAACACTTCTCACAAAATTTGTCAACCTCACATCGTAGGTTTGGCCAATAGAATTGTTCCCTAAGCATGTCCAAATTTTCCTTGTTTCCAAAATGACCCATCAAACCCCCTCATGTGCTTCTTGCATATATAACTCCTTAATCGATCACTAGAAGATGCATTAATCCTTGTTCTTAAAGAGAAAACCATCATGCATATAGAACTTGTGATACAATCCTTTCCCTCTTCCCCCATAACATTACCCTAACTCTGGATCATTGTTATAGCTTCTCTTAATACTCTTGAACCCTAGAATATTTGCGTCCTTAGTTGATATCAAAACATACCGCCGAGACAAAGCATCTGCCACAACATTGTCTTTCCATTTCGTATACTTTATTATGGAAATGCATACACGAATTCTAACCATTTCACGTGTCTTTTCTTGATATTTTTCTTCCCTCTCAATTACTTAAAAGTTTCATGATCAATGTGGATTACACATTCGTTGACAAAGAGGTAATGTTGCCAAGTCTCCATGGCTCTCACTAGCGTATACAAAGCTTTATTGTAAGTAGGGTAGTTAATCGTTGATCGACCAAAGTCTTAATGATCATGCCTATCGTGGCTCTAAGGAGAGTACTGAGAGTCCTATTAATAACTTCCGTTTGGCTTTCGGTTTATGAATGGCACATTGTAGAAAAGACGAACTTGTAACCTAACCTTCTCCAATGCATCCTCCAAAAGTTTATTGGGAACTTCGTGTCTCGATCCGACATAATAGTCCTCGGGATACCATGTTATTTGACGATTTATTTGAAAAACAGTTAGAGGTTCGGGTATCGTAATTTGTCTTGTTGCATGAGATGAAATGCGTCATCTTAGAGAAGTGGTCGACTACCACAAATATAGAGATCTATTGTTTAACTCTTGGCAGCCCTAAAATGAAGTTCATTGAAAGCTTAACCTATGCTAAAGTAGGGATTGGCAATGGGAGATATAAACTATACGAATGTACTCTCTACTTTGCCTTGTTACAAACCAAAGACTTCTCACAAATTTTGTCAACCTCACATCGTAGGTTTGGCCAATAGATGTGTTCCCTAAGCATGTCCAAATTTTCCTTGTTTCCAAAGTGACCCATCAAACCCCTCATGTGCATCTTGCATATATAACTCCTTAATCGATCACTAGAAAATGCTATTGTTGCTTTTTCCTAAAGAGAAAACCATCATGCATATAGAACTTGTGATACAATCCTTTCCCTCTTCCCCCATAACATTCCGCTAACTCTGGATCACTTTTATCGCTTCCCTTATAACTCTCGAACCCTAGAATCTTTGTGTCCTTAGTTGATATCAAACAATACCGCCAAGACAAAACATCCGCCACAATATTGTCTTTCCCTTTCATATACTTTATTATGGAAATGCATAGACGAATTCCAACCATTTCACGTGTCTTTTCTTGATGTTCGTCTTCCATCTCAATTACTTCAAAGTTTCATGATCAATGTGGATTACACATTCCTTGGCGAAGAGGTAATGTTGCCAAGTCTCCATGGCTCTCACTAGCGTATACAACTCTTTATTGTAAGTAGGGTAGTTAATCGTTGATCGACCAAAGTCTTCATGTTCACGCCTATCGTGGCTCCAAGGAGAGTACCGAGATTCCTACTAACAATTTTTGTTTGGCCGTCGGTTTAGGGATGGCACATTGTAGAAAAGACGAGTTTGGTCCCTAACCTTCTCCATAGCGTCCTCCAAAATTTTATTGGGAACTTCGTGTCTCGATCCGACATAATAGTCCTTGGGATACCATGTCATTTAACGATTTATTTGAAAAACAGTTAGAGGTTTGGGTATCATCATTTGTCTTGTTGCATGAGACGAAATGCATCATCTAAGAGAAGTGCTCTATTACCACAAATATAGAATTCTTTTGTTTAACTCTTTGTAGCCCTAAAATAAAGTCCATTGAAAGTTCAACCCATGGTGAAGTAGGGATTGGCAAAAGGAGATATAAACCATACGGATGTACTCTCTACTTTGCCTTGTTACAAACCAAATACTTCTCACAAATTTTGTCAACCTCACATCATAGGTTTGGCCAATAGATGTGTTCCCTAAGCATGTCCAAATTTTCCTTGTTTCCAAAGTGACCCATCAAACCCCTCATGTGCTTCTTGCATATATAACTCCTTAATCGATCACTAGAAAATGCATTGTTGCTTTTTCCTAAAGAGAAAACCATCATGCATATAGAACTTGTGATACAATCCTTTCCCTTCTTCCCCCATAACATTCCCCTAACTCTGGATCACTTATATAGCTTCCCTTGATACTCTTGAACCCTATAATATTTGCGTCCTTAGTTGATATCAAAACATACCGCCAAGACAAAGCATCTGCCACAACATTGTCTTTCCATTTCCTATACTTTATTGTGGAAATGCAAAGACGAATTCCAACCATTTCACGTGTCTTTTCTTGATATTCTTCTTCCTTCTCAATTACTTCAAAGTTTCATGATCAATGTGGATTACACATTCCTTGGCGAAGAGGTAATGTTGCCAAGTCTCCATGGCTCTCACTAGCGTATACAACTCTTTATTGTAAGTAGGGTAGTTAATCGTTGATCGACCAAAGTCTTCATGTTCACGCCTATCGTGGCTCCAAGGAGAGTACCGAGATTCCTACTAACAATTTTTGTTTGGCCGTCGGTTTAGGGATGGCACATTGTAGAAAAGACGAGTTTGGTCCCTAACCTTCTCCATAGCGTCCTCCAAAATTTTATTGGGAACTTCGTGTCTCGATCCGACATAATAGTCCTTGGGATACCATGTCATTTAACGATTTATTTGAAAAACAGTTAGAGGTTTGGGTATCATCATTTGTCTTGTTGCATGAGACGAAATGCATCATCTAAGAGAAGTGCTCTATTACCACAAATATAGAATTCTTTTGTTTAACTCTTTGTAGCCCTAAAATAAAGTCCATTGAAAGTTAAACCCATGGTGAAGTAGGGATTGGCAAAAGGAGATATAAACCATACGGATGTACTCTCTACTTTGCCTTGTTACAAACCAAACAACCTCACATCGTAGGTTTGGCCAATAGAAGCGTTCCCTAAGCATGTCCAAAATTTTCTTGTTTCCAAAATGACCCATCAAACCCCCTCATGTGCTTCTTGCCTATATAACTCCTTAATCGATTACTAGAAAATGCATTGTTCCTTGTTCTTAAAGAGAAAACCATCATGTATATAGAACTTGCGATACAATCCTTTCCTTCTTCCCTTCTTCCCCCATAACATTCCCCTAACTCTGGATCACTTATATAGCTTCCCTTGATACTCTTGAACCCTATAATATTTGCGTCCTTAGTTGATATCAAAACATACCGCCAAGACAAAGCATCTGCCACAACATTGTCTTTCCATTTCCTATACTTTATTGTGGAAATGCAAAGACGAATTCCAACCATTTCACGTGTCTTTTCTTGATATTCTTCTTCCTTCTCAATTACTTCAAAGTTTCGTGATCAATGTTGATTATACATTCGTTGACAAAGAGGTAATGTTGCCAAGTCTCCATGGCTCTCACTAGCGTATACAACTCTTTATTGTAAGTAGTGTAGTTAATCGTTGATCGACCAATGTCTTCATGTTCACGCCTATCGTAGCTCTAAGGAGAGTACCGAGATTCCTATTAATAACTTCCGTTTGGCTTTCGGTTTATGGTTGGCACATTGTAGAAAAAACGAACTTGTAACCTAGCTTTCTCCAATGCATCCTCCAAAAGTTTATTAGGAAACTTCGTGTCTCGATCCGACATAATAGTCCTTGGGATATCATGTAACTTGACGATTTATTTGAAAAACAGTTAGAGGTTTGGGTATCATCATTTGTCTTGTTGCATGAGATGAAATGCGTCATCTTTGAGAAGTGGTCGACTACCACAAATATAGAATTCTTTTGTTTAACTCTTGGCAGCCCTAAAATGAAGTCCATTGAAAGCTTAACCCATAGTGAAGTAGGGTTTAGCAATGGGAGATATAAACCATACAAATGTACTCTCTACTTTGCCTTGTTACAAACCAAACGCTTCTCACAAATTTGGTCAACCTCACATCGTAGGTTTGGCCAATAGAAGTGTTCCCTAAGCATGTCCAAATTTTCCTTGTTTCCAAAATGACCCATCAAACCCCCTCATGTGCTTCTTGCATATATAACTCCTTAATCGATCACTAGGGAATGCATTGTTGCTTGTTTTTAAAGATAAAACCTTCATGCATATAGATTTTGTAATAAAATCCTTTCCCTCTTCCTCCATCACATTCCCCTAACTCTTGATTACTTTTATACCTTCCTTTAAAACTCTCGAACCCTAGAATATTTGCGTCCTTAGTTGATATCAAAACATACCGCCAAGACAAAGCATCTGCCACAACATTGTCTTTCCATTTCGTATACTTTATTATGGAAATGCATAGACGAATTCCAACCATTTCACGTGTCTTTTCTTGATATTCGTTTTCCCTCTCAATTACTTCAAAGTTTCGTGATCAATGTGGATTAAATATTCCTCGGCAAAGAGGTAATGTTGCCAAGTCTCCATGGCTCTCACTAGCGTATACAACTCTTTATTGTAAGTGGGTAGTTAATCGGTTATCGAACAAAGTCTTCATGTACACGCCTATCGTGGCTCTAAGAAGAGTACCGAGATTCCTATTAAAAACTTCCGTTTGACCGTCGGTTTAGGGATTGCACATTGTAGAAAAGACGACCTTGGTCCCTAGCCTTTTCCAAAGCGTCCTCCAAAAGTTTATTGGGAACTTTGTGTCTCGATCCGACATAATAGTCCTTGGGATACCATGTAATTTGACGATTTATTTGAAAAAAAGTTAGAAGTTTGGGTATCGTAATTTGTCTTGTTGCATGAGATGAAATGCGTAATCTTGGAGAAGTGGTCGACTACCAAAAATATAGAATTCTTTTGTTTAACTCTTGGCAGCCAAAAATAAAGTCCATTGAAGTCTCAACCCATGGTGAAGTAGGGATTGGCAATGGGAGATATAAACCATACGAATGTACTCTCTACTTTGCCTTGTTACAAACCAAAAACTTCTCCGAGACAAAGCATCTGCCACAACATTGTGTTTCTATTTCGTATACTTTATTGTGGAAATGCAAAGACGAATTCCAACCATTTCACGTGTTTTTTCTTGATATTGTTCTTCCTTCTCAATTACTTCAAAGTTTCGTGATCAATGTTGATTATACATTCGTTGACAAAGAGGTAATGTTGCCAAGTCTCCATGGCTCTCACTAGCGTATACAACTCTTTATTGTAAGTAGTGTAGTTAATCGTTGATCGACCAATGTCTTCATGTTCACGCCTATCGTAGCTCTAAGGAGAGTACCGAGATTCCTATTAATAACTTCCGTTTGGCTTTCGGTTTATGGTTGGCACATTATAGAAAAAACGAACTTGTAACCTAGCTTTCTCCAATGCATCCTCCAAAAGTTTATTAGGAAACTTCGTGTCTCGATCCGACATAATAGTCCTTGGGATATCATGTAACTTGACGATTTATTTGAAAAACAGTTAGAGGTTTGGGTATCATCATTTGTCTTGTTGCATGAGATGAAATGCGTCATCTTTGAGAAGTGGTCGACTACCACAAATATAGAATTCTTTTGTTTAACTTTTGGCAGCCCTAAAATAAAGGCCATTGAAAGCTCAACCCGTGGTGAAGTAGGGATTGGCAATGAGAGATATAAACCATACAAATGTACTCTCTACTTTGCCTTGTTACAAACCAAACGCTTCTCACAAATTTGGTCAACCTCACATCGTAGGTTTGGCCAATAGAAGTGTTCCCTAAGCATGTCCAAATTTTCCTTGTTTCCAAAATGACCCATCAAACCCCCTTATGTGCTTCTTGCATATATAACTCCTTAATCGATCATTAGGGAATGCATTGTTGCTTGTTCTTAAAGAGAAAACCATCATGCATATAGAACTTGTGATACAATCCTTTCCCTATTCCTCCATAACATTCCCTTAACTCTGGATCACTTTTATAGCTTCCCTTAAAACTCTCGAACCCTAGAATATTTGCGTCCTTAGTTGATATCAAAACATACCGCCAAGACAAAGCATCTGCCACAACATTGTCTTTCCATTTCGTATACTTTATTATGGAAATGCATAGACGAATTCCAACCATTTCACGTGTCTTTTCTTGATATTCTTCTTCCCTCTCAATTACTTCAAAGTTTCGTGATAAATGTTAATTACATTCGTTGACAAAGACGTAATGTTGCCAAGTCTCCATGGCTCTCACTAGCGTATACAACTCTTTATTGTAAGTAGTGTAGTTAATCATTGATCGACCAAAGTCTTCATGTTCACGCCTATCGTAGCTCTAAGGAGAGTACCGAGATTCCTATTAATAACTTCCGTTTGGCTTTCGGTTTATGGATCGCACATTGTAGAAAAGACGAACTTGTAACCTAGCCTTCTCCAATGCATCCTCCAAAAGATTATTGGGAACTTCGTGTCTCGATCCAACATAATAGTCCTTGGGATACCATGTAATTTGACGATTTATTTGAAAAACAGTTAGAGGTTTGGGTATCATCATTTGTCTTGTTGCATGAGATGAAATGCATCATCTTTGAGAAGTGGTCGACGACCACAAATATAGAATTCTTTTGTTTAACTTTTGGCAGCCCTAAAATAAAGTCCATTGAAAGCTCAACCCGTGGTGAAGTAAGGATTGACAATGAGAGATATAAACCATACGAATGTACTCTCTACTTTGCCTTGTTACAAACCGAACGCTTCTCACAAATTTGGTCAACCTCACATCGTAGGTTTGGCCAATAGAAGTGTTCCCTAAGCATGTCCAAATTTTCCTTGTTTCCAAAATGACCCATCAAACCACCTCATGTGCTTGTTGCATATATAACTCCTTAATCGATCACTAGGGAATGCATTGTTGCTTGTTCTTAAAGATAAAACCATCATGCATATAGAACTTGTGATACAATCCTTTCCCTCTTCCTCTATAACATTCCCTTAACTCTGATCACTTTTATGGCTTCCCTTAAAACTCTCGAACCCTAGAATATTTGCGTCCTTAGTTGATATCAAAACATACCACCAAAACAAAGCATCTGCCACAACATTGTCTTTCCATTTCGTATACTTTATTATGGAAATGCATAGACGAATTCCAACTACTTCACGTGTCTTTTCTTGATATTCGTCTTCCCTCTCAATTACTTCAAAGTTTCGTGATCAATGTAGATTACATATTCCTCGGCAAAGAGGTAATGTTGCCAAGTCTCCACGGCTCTCACTAGCGTATACAACTCTTTATTGTAAGTGGGTAGTTAATCGTTGATCGAACAAAGTCTTCATGTAAACGCCTATCGTGGCTCTAAGAAGAGTACCGAGATTCCTATTAAAAACTTCTGTTTGACCATAGGTTTAGGGATTGCACATTGTAGAAAAGACGAGCTTGGTCCCTAGCCTCCTTCAAAGCATCCTCCAAAACTTTATCGGGAACTTCGTGTCTCGATCCGACATAATAGTCCTTGGGATACCATGTAATTTGACGATTTATTTGAAAAAAGTTAGAAGTTTGGGTATTGTAATTTGTCTTGTTGCATGAGATAAAATGCGTAATCTTGGAGAAGTGGTCGACTACCAAAAATATAGAATTCTTTTGTTTAACTCTTGGCAGCCAAAAATAAAGTCCATTGAAGTCTCAACCCATGGTGAAGTAGGGATTGGTAATGGGAGATATAAACCATACGAATGTACTCTCTACTTTGCCTTGTTACAAACCAAAAACTTCTCCGAGACAAAGCATCTGCCACAACATTGTCTTTCTATTTCGTATACTTTATTGTGGAAATGCAAAGACGAATTCCAACCATTTCACGTGTTTTTTCTTGATATTGTTCTTCCTTCTCAATTACTTCAAAGTTTCGTGATCAATGTTGATTATACATTCGTTGACAAAGAGGTAATGTTGCCAAGTCTCCATGGCTCTCACTAGCGTATACAACTCTTTATTGTAAGTAGTGTAGTTAATCGTTGATCGACCAATGTCTTCATGTTCACGCCTATCGTAGCTCTAAGGAGAGTACCGAGATTCCTATTAATAACTTCCGTTTGGCTTTCGGTTTATGGTTGGCACATTATAGAAAAAACGAACTTGTAACCTAGCTTTCTCCAATGCATCCTCCAAAAGTTTATTAGGAAACTTCGTGTCTCGATCCGACATAATAGTCCTTGGAATATCATGTAACTTGACGATTTATTTGAAAAACAGTTAGAGGTTTGGGTATCATCATTTGCCTTGTTGCATGAGATGAAATGCGTCATCTTTGAGAAGTGGTCGACTACCACAAATATAGAATTCTTTTGTTTAACTTTTGGCAGCCCTAAAATAAAGGCCATTGAAAGCTCAACCCGTGGTGAAGTAGGGATTGGCAATGAGAGATATAAACCATACAAATGTACTCTCTACTTTGCCTTGTTACAAACCAAACGCTTCTCACAAATTTGGTCAACCTCACATCGTAGGTTTGGCCAATAGAAGTGTTCCCTAAGCATGTCCAAATTTTCCTTGTTTCCAAAATGACCCATCAAACCCCCTTATGTGCTTCTTGCATATATAACTCCTTAATCGATCATTAGGGAATGCATTGTTGCTTGTTCTTAAAGAGAAAACCATCATGCATATAGAACTTGTGATACAATCCTTTCCCTATTCCTCCATAACATTCCCTTAACTCTGGATCACTTTTATAGCTTCCCTTAAAACTCTCGAACCCTAGAATATTTGCGTCCTTAGTTGATATCAAAACATACCGCCAAGACAAAGCATCTGCCACAACATTGTCTTTCCATTTCGTATACTTTATTATGGAAATGCATAGACGAATTCCAACCATTTCACGTGTCTTTTCTTGATATTCTTCTTCCCTCTCAATTACTTCAAAGTTTCGTGATAAATGTTAATTACACATTCGTTGACAAAGAGGTAATGTTGCCAAGTCTCCATGGCTCTCACTAGCGTATACAACTCTTTCTTGTAAGTAGTGTAGTTAATCATTGATCGACCAAAGTCTTCATGTTCACGCCTATCGTAGCTCTAAGGAGAGTACCGAGATTCCTATTAATAACTTCCGTTTGGCTTTCGGTTTATGGATCGCACATTGTAGAAAAGACGAACTTGTAACCTAGCCTTCTCCAATGCATCCTCCAAAAGATTATTGGGAACTTCGTGTCTCGATCCAACATAATAGTCCTTGGGATACCATGTAATTTGACGATTTATTTGAAAAACAGTTAGAGGTTTGGGTATCATCATTTGTCTTGTTGCATGAGATGAAATGCATCATCTTTGAGAAGTGATCGACGACCACAAATATAGCATTCTTTTGTTTAACTTTTGGCAGCCCTAAAATAAAGTCCATTGAAAGCTCAACCCGTGGTGAAGTAAGGATTGACAATGAGAGATATAAACCATACGAATGTACTCTCTACTTTGCCTTGTTACAAACCGAACGCTTCTCACAAATTTGGTCAACCTCACATCGTAGGTTTGGCCAATAGAAGTGTTCCCTAAGCATGTCCAAATTTTCCTTGTTTCCAAAATGACCCATCAAACCACCTCATGTGCTTGTTGCATATATAACTCCTTAATCGATCACTAGGGAATGCATTGTTGCTTGTTCTTAAAGATAAAACCATCATGCATATAGAACTTGTGATACAATCCTTTCCCTCTTCCTCTATAACATTCCCTTAACTCTGATCACTTTTATGGCTTCCCTTAAAACTCTCGAACCCTAGAATATTTGCGTCCTTAGTTGATATCAAAACATACCACCAAAACAAAGCATCTGCCACAACATTGTCTTTCCATTTCGTATACTTTATTATGGAAATGCATAGACGAATTCCAACCACTTCACGTGTCTTTTCTTGATATTCGTCTTCCCTCTCAATTACTTCAAAGTTTCGTGATCAATGTGGATTACATATTCCTCGGCAAAGAGGTAATGTTGCCAAGTCTCCACGGCTCTCACTAGCGTATACAACTCTTTATTGTAAGTGGGTAGTTAATCGTTGATCGAACAAAGTCTTCATGTAAACGCCTATCGTGGCTCTAAGAAGAGTACCGAGATTCCTATTAAAAACTTCTGTTTAGCCATAGGTTTAGGGATTGCACATTGTAGAAAAGACGAGCTTGGTCCCTAGCCTCCTTCAAAGCATCCTCCAAAACTTTATCGGGAACTTCGTGTCTCGATCCGACATAATAGTCCTTGGGATACCATGTAATTTGACGATTTATTTGAAAAAAGTTAGAAGTTTGGGTATTGTAATTTGTCTTGTTGCATGAGATAAAATGCGTCATTTTGGAGACTAGGTCGACTACCACAAATATAGAATTCTTTGGTTTACCTCTTGGCAGCACATAATAAAGTCCATTGAAATCTCAACCCATGGTGAAGTAGGGATTGGCAATGGGAGATGTAAACCATACGAATGTACTCTCTACTTTGCCTTGTTACAAACCAAAAACTTCTCCGAGACAAAGCATCTGCCACAACATTGTCTTTCCATTTCGTATACTTTATTGTAGAAATGCAAAGACGAATTCCAACCATTTCACGTGTGTTTTCTTGATATTGTTCTTCCCTCTCAATTACTTCAAAGTTTCTTGATCAATGTTGATTACACATTCGTTGACAAAGAGGTAATGTTGCCAAGTCTCCATGGCTCTCACTAGCGTATACAACTCTTTATTGTAAGTAGGGTAGTTAATCGTTGATCGACCAAAGTCTTCATGTTCACGCTTATCGTAGCTCTAAGGAGAGTACCGAGAGTCCTATTAATAACTTCCGTTTGGCTTTCGGTCTATGGATGGCACATTGTAGAAAAGACGAACTTGTAACCTAGCCTTCTCCAATGCATCTTGCAGAAGTTTATTGGGAACTTCGTGTCTCGATCCGACATAATAGTCCTTGGGATACCATGTAATTTGACGATTTATTTGAAAAACAGTTAGAGGTTTGGGTATCATCTTTTGTCTTGTTGCATGAGATGAAATGCATCATCTTTGAGAAGTGGTCGACTACCACAAATATAGAATTCTTTTGTTTAACTTTTGGCAACCCTAAAATAAAGTCCATTGAAAGCTCAACCCGTGGTGAAGTAGGGATTGGCAATGAGAGATATAAACCATACGAATGTACTCTCTACTTTGCCTTGTTACAAACCAAACGCTTCTCACAAATTTGGTCAACCTCACATCGTAGGTTTGGCCAATAGAAGTGTTCCCTAAGCATGTCCAAATTTTCCTTGTTTCCAAAATGACCCATCAAACCCCCTCATGTGCTTTTTGCATATATAACTCCTTAATCGATCACTAGGGAATGCATTGTTGCTTGTTCTTAAAGATAAAACCATCATGCATATAGAACTTGTGATACAATCCTTTCCCTCTTCCTCCATAACATTCCCTTAACTCTAAGCACTTTTATAGCTTCCCTTAAAACTCTCGAACCCTAGAATATTTGCGTCCTTAGTTGATATCAAAACATACCGCCAAGACAAAGCATCTGCCACAACATTGTGTTTCCATTTCGTATACTTTATTATGGAAATGCATAGACGAATTCCAACCATTTCACGTGTCTTTTCTTGATATTCGTCTTCCCTCTCAATTACTTCAAAGTTTCGTGATCAATGTGGATTAAATATTCCTCGGCAAAGAGGTAATGTTCCCAAGTCTCCACGGCTCTCACTAGCGTATACAACTCTTTATTGTAAGTGGGTAGTTAATCGGTTAACGAACAAAGTCTTCATGTACACGCCTATCGTGGCTCTAAGAAGAGTACCGAGATTCCTATTAAAAACTTCCGTTTGACCGTCGGTTTAGGGATTGCACATTGTAGAAAAGATGAGCTTGGTCCTTAGCATTTCCAAAGCGTCCTCCAAAAGTTTATCGGGAACTTCGTGTCTCGATGTGACATAATAGTCCTTGGGATACCATGTAATTTCACGATTTATTTGAAAAAAAGTTAGAAGTTTGGGTATCGTAATTTGTCTTGATGCATGAGATGAAATGCGTCATCTTGGAGACTAGGTCGACTACCACAAATATAGAATTCTTTTGTTTAACTCTTGGCAGCCAAAAATAAAGTCCATTGAAATCTCAACCCATGGTGAAGTAGGGATTGGCAATGGGAGATATAAACCATACGAATATACTCTCTACTTTGCCTTGTTACAAACCAAAAACTTCTCCGAGACAAAGCATCTGCCACAACATTGTCTTTCCATTTCGTATACTTTATTGTGGAAATGCAAAGACGAATTCCAACCATTTCACGTGTCTTTTCTTGATATTCTTCTTCCCTCTCAATTACTTCAAAGTTTCGTGATCAATGTTGATTACACATTCGTTGACAAAGAGGTAATGTTGCCAAGTCTCCAAGGCTCTCACTAGCGTATACAACTCTTTATTGTAAGTAGGGTAGTTAATCGTTGATCGACCAAAGTCTCCATGTTCACGCCTATCATAGCTCTAAGGAGAGTACCGATAGTCCTATTAATAACTTCTGTTTGGCTTTCGGTCTATGGATGGCACATTGTAGAAAAGACGAACTTGTAACCTAGCCTTCTTCAATGCATCCTCCAAAATTTTATTGGGAACTTTGTGTCTCGATCCGACATAATAGTCCTTGGGATACCATGTAATTTGACGATTTATTTGAAAAACAGTTTGAGGTTTGGGTATCATCATTTGTCTTGTTGCATGAGATGAAATGCATCATCTTTGAGAAGTGGTCGACTACCACAAATATAAAATTCATTTGTTTAACTTTTTGCAGCCCTAAAAGAAAGTCCATTGAAAGCTCAACCCGTGGTGAAGTAGGGATTGGCAATGGGCGATATAAACCATATGAATGTACTCTCTACTTTGCCTTGTTACAAACCAAACGCTTCTCACAAATTTGGTCAACCTCACATCGTAGGTTTGGCTAATAGAAGTGTTCCCTAAGAAAGTCCAAATTTTCCTTGTTTCCAAAATGACCCATCAAACCCCCTCATGTGCTTCTTGCATATATAACTCCTTAATCGATCACTAGAGAATGCATTGTTGCTTATTCTTAAAGATAAAACCATCATGCATATACAACTTGTGATACAATCCTTTCCCTCTTCCTCCATATCATTCCCTTAACTCTGGATCACTTTTATAGCTTCCCTTAAAACTCTCGAACCCTAGAATATTTGCGTCCTTAGTTGATATCAAAACATACCGCCAAGACAAAGCATCTGCCACAACATTGTGTTTCCATTTCGTATACTTTATTATGGAAATGCATAGACGAATTCCAACCAGTTCACGTGTTTTTTATTGATATTCGTGTTCCCTCTCAATTACTTCAAATTTTCGTAATCAATGTGGATTACACATTCCTCGGCGAGGAGGTAATGTTGCCAAGTCTCCATGGTTCTCACTAGCGTATACAACTCTTTATTGTAAGTAGGGTAGTTAATCGTTGATCGAACAAAGTCTTCATGTACACGCCTATCGTGGCTCTAAGAAGAGTACCGAGATTCCTATTCACAACTTCCGTTTGACCATCGGTTTAGGGATGGCATATTGTAGAAAAGACGAGCTTGGTCCCTAGCCTTTTCCAAAGCGTCCTCCAAAAGTTTATTGGGAACTTCGTGTCTCGATCCGACATAATAGTCCTTGGGATACCATGTAATTTGACGATTTATTTGAAAAAAAGTTAGAAGTTTGGGTATCGTAATTTGTCTTGTTGCATGAGATGAAATGCGTCATCTTGGAGACTAGGTCGACTACCACAAATATAGAATTCTTTTTTTTAACTCTTGGCAGCCAAAAATAAAGTCCATTGAAATCTCAACCCATGGTAAAGTAGGGATTGGCAATGGGAGATATAAACCATACGAATGTACTCTCTACTTTGCCTTGTTACAAACCAAAAAATTCTCCGAGACAAAGCATCTGCCACAACATTGTCTTTCCATTTCGTATACTTTATTGTGGAAATGCAAAGACGAATTCCAACCATTTCACGTGTCTTTTCTTGATATTCTTCTTCCCTCTCAATTACTTCAAAGTTTCATGATCAATGTTGATTACACATTCGTTGACAAAGAGGTAATGTTGCCAAGTCTCCATGGCTCTCACTAGCGTATACAACTCTTTATTGTAAGTAGGGTAGTTAATCGTTGATCGACCAACGTCTTCATGTTCACGCCTATCATAGCTCTAAGGAGAGTAACGATAGTCCTATTAATAACTTCCGTTTGGCTTTCGGTCTATGGATTGCACATTGTAGAAAAGACAAACTTGTAACCTAGCCTTCTCCAATGCATCTTCCAAAATTTTATTGGGAACTTTGTGTCTCGAACCGACATAAAAGTCCTTGGGATACCATGTAATTTGAAGATTTATTTGAAAAACTGTTTGAGGTTTGGGTATCATCATTTCTCTTGTTGCATGAGATGAAATGCATCATCTTTGAGAAGTGGTCGACTACCACAAATACAGAATTCATTTGTTTAACTTTTGGCAGCCCTAAAAGAAAGTCCATTGAAAGCTCAACCCGTGGTGAAGTAGGGATTGGCAATGGGCGATATAAACCATACGAATGTACTCTCTACTTTGCCTTGTTACAAACCAAACGCTTCTCACAAATTTGGTCAACCTCACATCGTAGGTTTGGCCAGTAGAAGTGTTTCCTAAGCAAGTCCAAATTTTCCTTGTTTCCAAAATGACCCATCAAACCCCCTCATGTGCTTCTTGCATATATAACTCCTTAATCGATCACTAGGGAATGCATTGTTGCTTGTTCTTAAAGATAAAACCATCATGCATATAGAACTTGTGATACAATCCTTTCCCTCTTCCTCCATATCATTCCCTTAACTCTGGATCACTTTTATAGCTTCCCTTAAAACTCTCGAACCCTAGAATATTTGCGTCCTTAGTTGATATCAAAACATACCAGCAAGACAATGCATCTGCCACAACATTGTGTTTCCATTTCGTATACTTTATTATGGAAATGCATAGACGAATTCTAACCATTTCACGTGTTTTTTATTGATATTCGTCTTCCCTCTCAATTACTTCAAATTTTCGTAATCAATGTGGATTACACATTCCTCGGCGAAGAGGTAATGTTGCCAAGTCTCCATGGTTCTCACTAGCGTATACAACTCTTTATTGTAAGTAGGGTAGTTAATCGTTGATCGAACAAAGTCTTCATGTACACGCCTATCGTGGCTCTAAGAAGAGTACCGAGATTCCTATTCACAACTTCCGTTTGACCATCGGTTTAGGGATGGCATATTGTAGAAAAGACGAGCTTGGTCCCTAGCCTTTTCCAAAGCGTCCTCCAAAAGTTTATTGGGAACTTCGTGTCTCGATCCGACATAATAGTCCTTGGGATACCATGTAATTTGACGATTTATTTGAAAAAAAGTTAGAAGTTTGGGTATCGTAATTTGTCTTGTTGCATGAGATGAAATGCGTCATCTTGGAGACTAGGTCGACTACCACAAATATAGAATTCTTTTTTTTAACTCTTGGCAGCCAAAAATAAAGTCCATTGAAATCTCAACCCATGGTAAAGTAGGGATTGGCAATGGGAGATATAAACCATACGAATGTACTCTCTACTTTGCCTTGTTACAAACCAAAAAATTCTCCGAGACAAAGCATCTGCCACAACATTGTCTTTCCATTTCGTATACTTTATTGTGGAAATGCAAAGACGAATTCCAACCATTTCACGTGTCTTTTCTTGATATTCTTCTTCCCTCTCAATTACTTCAAAGTTTCGTGATCAATGTTGATTACACATTCGTTGACAAAGAGGTAATGTTGCCAAGTCTCCATGGCTCTCACTAGCGTATACAACTCTTTATTGTAAGTAGGGTAGTTAATCGTTGATCGACCAACGTCTTCATGTTCACGCCTATCATAGCTCTAAGGAGAGTAACGATTGTCCTATTAATAACTTCCGTTTGGCTTTCGGTCTATGGATTGCACATTGTAGAAAAGACAAACTTGTAACCTAGCCTTCTCCAATGCATCCTCCAAAATTTTATTGGGAACTTTGTGTCTCGAGCCGACATAAAAGTCCTTGGGATACCATGTAATTTGAAGATTTATTTGAAAAACAGTTTGAGGTTTGGGTATCATCATTTCTCTTTTGCATGAGATGAAATGCATCATCTTTGAGAAGTGGTCGACTACCACAAATATAGAATTCATTTGTTTAACTTTTGGCAGCCCTAAAAGAAAGTCCATTGAAAGCTCAACCCGTGGTGAAGTAGGGATTGGCAATGGGCGATATAAACCATACGAATGTACTCTCTACTTTGCCTTGTTACAAACCAAACGCTTCTCACAAATTTGGTAAACCTCACATCGTAGGTTTGGCCAATAGAAGTGTTTCCTAAGCAAGTCCAAATTTTCCTTGTTTCCAAAATGACCCATCAAACCCCCTCATGTGCTTCTTGCATATATAACTCCTTAATCGATCACTAGGGAATGCATTGTTGCTTGTTCTTAAAGATAAAACCATCATGCATATAGAACTTGTGATACAATCCTTTCCCTCTTCCTCCATATCATTCCCTTAACTCTGGATCACTTTTATAGCTTCCCTTAAAACTCTCGAACCCTAGAATATTTGCGTCCTTAGTTGATATCAAAACATACCAGCAAGACAATGCATCTGCCACAACATTGTGTTTCCATTTCGTATACTTTATTATGGAAATGCATAGACGAATTCTAACCATTTCACGTGTTTTTTATTGATATTCGTCTTCCCTCTCAATTACTTCAAATTTTCGTAATCAATGTGGATTACACATTCCTCAGCGAAGAGGTAATGTTGCCAAGTCTCCATGGTTCTCACTAGCGTATACAACTCTTTATTGTAAGTAGGGTAGTTAATCGTTGATCGAACAAAGTCTTCATGTACACGCCTATCGTGGCTCTAAGAAGAGTACCGAGATTCCTATTCAAAACTTCCGTTTGACCGTCGGTTTAGGGATGGCATATTGTAGAAAAGACGAGCTTGGTCCCTAGCCTTTTCCAAAGCGTCCTCCAAAAGTTTATTGGGAACTTCGTGTCTCGATCTGACATAATAGTCCTTGGGATACCATGTAATTTGACGATTTATTTGAAAAAAAGTTAGAGGTTTGGGTATCGTAATTTGTCTTGTTGCATGAGATGAAATGCATCATCTTGGAGAAGTGGTCGACTACCACAAATATAGAATTCTTTTGTTTAACTCTTGGGAGCCAAAAATAAAGTCCATTGAAATCTCAACCCATGGTGAAGTAGGGATTGGCAATGGGAGATATAAACCATACGAATGTACTCTCTACTTTGCCTACTTACAAACAAAACACTTCTCACAAAATTTGTCAACCTCACATCGTAGGTTTGGGCAATAGAAATGTTCCCTAAGCATGTCCAAATTTTCCTTGTTTCCAAAATGACCCATCAAACCCCCTCATGTGCTTCTTGCATATATAACTCCTTAATCGATCACTAGGGAATGCATTGTTGCTTGTTCTTAAAGATAAAACCATCATGCATATAGAACTTGTGATACAATCCTTTCCCTCTTCCTCCATATCATTCCCTTAACTCTGGATCACTTTTATAGCTTCCCTTAAAACTCTCGAACCCTAGAATATTTGCGTCCTTAGTTGATATCAAAACATACCAGCAAGACAATGCATCTGCCACAACATTGTGTTTCCATTTCGTATACTTTATTATGGAAATGCATAGACGAATTCTAACCATTTCACGTGTTTTTTATTGATATTCGTCTTCCCTCTCAATTACTTCAAATTTTCGTAATCAATGTGGATTACACATTCCTCAGCGAAGAGGTAATGTTGCCAAGTCTCCATGGTTCTCACTAGCGTATACAACTCTTTATTGTAAGTAGGGTAGTTAATCGTTGATCGAACAAAGTCTTCATGTACACGCCTATCGTGGCTCTAAGAAGAGTACCGAGATTCCTATTCAAAACTTCCGTTTGACCGTCGGTTTAGGGATGGCATATTGTAGAAAAGACGAGCTTGGTCCCTAGCCTTTTCCAAAGCGTCCTCCAAAAGTTTATTGGGAACTTCGTGTCTCGATCTGACATAATAGTCCTTGGGATACCATGTAATTTGACGATTTATTTGATAAAAAGTTAGAGGTTTGGGTATCGTAATTTGTCTTGTTGCATGAGATGAAATGCATCATCTTGGAGAAGTGGTCGACTACCACAAATATAGAATTCTTTTGTTTAACTCTTGGGAGCCAAAAATAAAGTCCATTGAAATCTCAACCCATGGTGAAGTAGGGATTGGCAATGGGAGATATAAACCATACGAATGTACTCTCTACTTTGCCTACTTACAAACAAAACACTTCTCACAAAATTTGTCAACCTCACATCGTAGGTTTGGGCAATAGAAATGTTCCCTAAGCATGTCCAAATTTTCCTTGTTTCCAAAATGACCCATCAAACCCCCTCATGTGCTTCTTGCATATATAACTCCTTAATCGATCACTAGGGAATGCATTGTTGCTTGTTCTTAAAGATAAAACCATCATGCATATAGAACTTGTGATACAATCCTTTCCCTCTTCCTCCATATCATTCCCTTAACTCTGGATCACTTTTATAGCTTCCCTTAAAACTCTCGAACCCTAGAATATTTGCGTCCTTAGTTGATATCAAAACATACCAGCAAGACAATGCATCTGCCACAACATTGTGTTTCCATTTCGTATACTTTATTATGGAAATGCATAGACGAATTCTAACCATTTCACGTGTTTTTTATTGATATTCGTCTTCCCTCTCAATTACTTCAAATTTTCGTAATCAATGTGGATTACACATTCCTCAGCGAAGAGGTAATGTTGCCAAGTCTCCATGGTTCTCACTAGCGTATACAACTCTTTATTGTAAGTAGGGTAGTTAATCGTTGATCGAACAAAGTCTTCATGTACACGCCTATCGTGGCTCTAAGAAGAGTACCGAGATTCCTATTCAAAACTTCCGTTTGACCGTCGGTTTAGTGATGGCATATTGTAGAAAAGACGAGCTTGGTCCCTAGCCTTTTCCAAAGCGTCCTCCAAAAGTTTATTGGGAACTTCGTGTCTCGATCTGACATAATAGTCCTTGGGATACCATGTAATTTGACGATTTATTTGAAAAAAAGTTAGAGGTTTGGGTATCGTAATTTGTCTTGTTGCATGAGATGAAATGCATCATCTTGGAGAAGTGGTCGACTACCACAAATATAGAATTCTTTTGTTTAACTCTTGGGAGCCAAAAATAAAGTCCATTGAAATCTCAACCCATGGTGAAGTAGGGATTGGCAATGGGAGATATAAACCATACGAATGTACTCTCTACTTTGCCTACTTACAAACAAAACACTTCTCACAAAATTTGTCAACCTCACATCGTAGGTTTGGGCAATAGAAATGTTCCCTAAGCATGTCCAAATTTTCCTTGTTTCCAAAATGACCCATCAAACCCCCTCATGTGCTTCTTGCATATATAACTCCTTAATCGATCACTAGAAAATGCATTGTTCCTTGTTCTTAAAGAGAAAACCATTATGCATATAGAACTTGTGATACAATCCTTTCCCTCTTGCCCCATACCATTCCCCTAACTCTGGATCACTGTTATAGCTTCCCTTAATACTCTTGAACCCTAGAATATTTGCGTCCTTAGTTGATATCAAAACATACCGCCGAGACAAAGCATCTGCCACAACATTGTCTTTCCATTTCGTATACTTTATTATGGAAATGCATAGACGAATTCCAACGATTTCTCGTGTCTTTTCTTGATATTCGTCTTCCCTCTTAATTACTTCAAAGTTTCGTGATCAATGTGGATTACACATTCCTCGGCGAAGAGGTAATGTTGCAAAGTCTCCATGGCTATAACTAGCGTATAGAACTCTTTATTGTAAGTAAGGTAGTTAATCGTTGATCGAACAAAGTCTTCATGTACACGCCTATCGTGGCTCCAAGAAGAGTACCGAGATTCCTATTAAAAACTTCCGTTTGACCATCAGTTTAGGGATGGCACATTGTAGAAAAGACGAGCTTGGTCCCTAACCTTTTCCAAAGCGTCCTCCAAAAGTTTATTGGGAACTTCGTGTCTCGATCCGACATAATAGTCCTTGGGATACCATGTAATTTGACGATTTATTTGAAAAAAAGTTAGAGGTTTGGGTATCGTAATTTATCTTGTTGCCAAAGATGAAATGCGTCATCTTGGAGAAGTGGTCGACTACCACAAATATAGAATTCTTTTGTTTAACTCTTGGCAGCCAAAAATAAAGTCCATTGAAATCTCAACCCATGGTGAAGTAGGGATTGGCAATGGGAGATATAAACCATACGAATGTACTCTCTACTTTGCCTTGTTACAAACCAAAAACTTCTCCGAGACAAAGCATCTGCCACAACATTGTCTTTTCATTTCGTATACTTTATTGTGGAAATGCAAAGACGAATTCCAACCATTTCATTTGTCTTTTCTAGATATTCTTCTTCCCTCTCAATTACTTCAAAGTTTCATGATCAATGTTGATTACACATTCGTTGACAAAGAGGTAATGTTGCTAAGTCTCCATGGCTCTCACTAGCGTATACAACTATTTATTGTAAGTAGGGTAGTTAATCGTTGATCGACCAAAGTTTTCATGTTCACGCCAATCGTGGCTCTAAGGAGAGTACCGAGAGTCCAATTAATAACTTCCGTTTGGCTTTCGGTTTATGGATGGCACATTGTAGAAAAGATGAACTTGTAACCTAGCCTTCTCCAATGCTTCCTCCAAAAGTTTATTGGGAACTTCATGTCTCGATCCGACATAATAGTCCTTGGGATACCATATAATTTGACGATTTGTTTGAAAAACAGTTAGAGGTTTGGGTATCATCATTTGTCTTGTTGCATGAGATGAAATGCGTCATCTTTGAGAAGTGGTCGACTACCACAAATATAGAATTCTTTTGTTTAACTCTTGGCAGCCCTAAAATAAAGTCCATTGAAAGCTCAACCCATAGTGAAGTAGGGTTTGGCAATGGGAGATATAAACCATACGAATGTACTCTTTACTTTGCCTTGTTACAAACCAAACGCTTCTCACAAATTTGGTCAACCTCACATCGTAGGTTTGGCCAATAGAAGTGTTCCCTAAGCATGTGCAAATTTTCCTTGTTTCCAAAATGACCCATCAAACCCCCTCATGTGCTTCTTGCAAATATAACTCCTTAATCGATCACTAGGGAATGCATTGTTGCTTTTTCTTAAAGATAAAACCATCATGCATATAGAACTTGTGATACAATCCTTTCCCTCTTCCTCCATAACATTCCCTTAACTCTGGATCACTTTTATAGCTTCCCCTAAAACTCTCGAACCCTAGAATATTAGCGTCCTTAGTTGATATCAAAACATACCGCCAAGACAAAGCATCTGCCACAACATTGTCTTTCCATTTCGTATACTTTATTATGGAAATGCATAAACGAATTCCAACCATTTCTCGTTTCTTTTCTTGATATTCGTCTTCCTTCTCAATTACTTCAAAGTTTCGTGGTCAATGTGGATTACACATTCCTCGGCGAAGAGGTAATGTTGCAAAGTCTCCATGGCTATAACTAGCGTATAGAACTCTTTATTGTAAGTAAGGTAGTTAATCGTTGATCGAACAAAGTCTTCATGTACACGCCTATCGTGGCTCCAAGAAGAGTACCGAGATTCCTATTAAAAAATTCTGTTTGACCATCAGTTTAGGGATGGCACATTGTAGAAAAGACGAGCTTGGTCCCTAGCCTTTTCCAAAGCATCCTCCAAAAGTTTATTGGGAACTTCGTGTCTCGATCCGACATAATAGTCCTTGGGATACCATGTAATTTGACGATTTATTTGAAAAAAAGTTAGAGGTTTGGGTATCGTAATTTATCTTGTTGCCAAAGATGAAATGCGTCATCTTGGAGAAGTGGTCGACTACCACAAATATAGAATTCTTTTGTTTAACTCTTGGCAGCCAAAAATAAAGTCCATTGAAATCTCAACCCATGGTGAAGTAGGGATTGGCAATGGGAGATATAAACCATACGAATGTACTCTCTACTTTGCCTTGTTACAAACCAAAAACTTCTCCGAGACAAAGCATCTGCCACAACATTGTCTTTCCATTTCGTATACTTTATTGTGGAAATGCAAAGACGAATTCCAACCATTTCACGTGTCTTTTCTTGATATTTTTCTTCCCTCTCAATTACTTCAAAGTTTCGTGATCAATGTTGATTACACATTCGTTGACAAAGAGGTAATGTTGCCAAGTCTCCATGGCTCTCACTAGCGTATACAACTGTTTATTGTAAGTAGGGTAGTTAACCGTTGATCGACCAAAGTTTTCATGTTCACGCCTATCGTGGCTCTAAGGAGAGTACCGAGAGTCCTATTAATAAATTTCGTTTGGCTTTCGGTTTATGGATGGCACATTGTAGAAAAGACGAACTTGTAACCTAGCCTTCTCTAATGTTTCCTCCAAAAGTTTATTGGGATCTTCGTGTCTCGATCCGACATAATAGTCCTTGGGATCACATGTAATTTGACGATTTGTTTGAAAAACAGTTAGAGGTTTGGGTATCATCATTTGTCTTGTTGCATGAGATGAAATGCGTCATCTTTGAGAAGTGGTCGACTACCACAAATATAGAATTCTTTTGTTTAACTCTTCGCAACCCTAAAATAAAGTCCATTGAAAGCTCAACCCATAGTGAAGTAGGGTTTGGCAATGGGAGATATAAACCATACGAATGTACTCTTTACTTTGCCTTGTTACAAACCAAACGCTTCTCACAAATTTGGTCAACCTCACATCGTAGGTTTGGCCAATAGAAGTGTTCCCTAAGCATGTGCAAATTTTCCTTGTTTCCAAAATGACCCATCAAACCCCCTCATGTGCTTCTTGCAAATATAACTCCTTAATCGATAACTAGGGAATGCATTGTTGCTTGTTCTTAAAGATAAAACCATCATGCATATAGAACTTGTGATACAATCCTTTCCCTCTTCCTCCATAACGTTCCCTTAACTCTGGATCACTTTTATAGCTTCCCCTAAAACTCTCGAACCCTAGAATATTAGCGTCCTTAGTTGATATCAAAAACATACCGCCAAGACAAAGCATCTGCCACAACATTGTCTTTCCATTTCGTATACTTTATTATGGAAATGCATAGACGAATTCCAACCATTTCTCGTGTCTCTTCTTGATATTCGTCTTCCCTCTCAATTACTTCAAAGTTTCATGATCAATGTGGATTACACATTCCTCGGCGAAGAGGTAATGTTGCAAAGTCTCCATGGCTATAACTAGCGTATAGAACTCTTTATTGTAAGTAGGGTAGTTAATTGTTGATCGAACAAAGTCTTCATGTACACGCCTATCGTGGCTCCAAGAAGAGTACCGAGATTCCTATTAAAAACTTCCGTTTGACCATCAGTTTAGGGATGGCACATTGTAGAAAAGACGTGCTTGGTCCCTAGCCTTTTCCAAAGCGTCCTCCAAAAGTTTATTGGGAACTTCGTGTCTCGATCCGACATAATAGTCCTTGGGATACCATGTGATTTGACGATTTATTTGAAAAAAAGTTAGAGGTTTGGGTATCGTAATTTATCTTGTTGCCAAAGATGAAATGCGTCATCTTGGAGAAGTGGTCGACTACCACAAATATAGAATTCTTTTGTTTAACTCTTGGCAGCCAAAAATAAAGTCCATTGAAATCTCAACCCATGGTGAAGTAGGGATTGGCAATGGGAGATATAAACCATACGAATGTACTCTCTACTTTGCCTTGTTACAAACCAAAAACTTCTCCGAGACTCCAAAGCTCAACCCATAGTGAAGTAGGGTTTGGCAATGGGAGATATAAACCATACGAATGTACTCTTTACTTTGCCTTGTTACAAACCGAACGCTTCTCACAAATTTGGTCAACCTCACATCGTAGGTTTGGCCAATAAAAGTGTTCCCTAAGCATGTGCAAATTTTCCTTGTTTCCAAAATGACCCATTAAACCCCCTCATGTGCTTCTTGCATATATAACTCCTTAATCGATCACTAGGGAATGCATTGTTGCTTGTTCTTAAAGATAAAACCATCATGCATATAGAACTTGTGATACAATCCTTTCCCTCTTCCTCCATAACATTCCCTTAACTCTCGATCACTTTTATAGCTGCCCCTAAAACTCTCGAACCCTATATTATTAGCGTCCTTAGTTTATATCAAAACATACCGCCAAGACAAAGCATCTGCCACAACATTGTCTTTCCATTTCGTATACTTTATTGTGGAAATGCAAAGACGAATTCCAACCATTTCACAAATTCCAACTCTTTATTGTAAGTAGGGTAGTTAATCGTTGATCGAACAAAGTCTTCATGTACACGCCTATCGTGGCTCTAAGAAGAGTACCGAGATTCCTATTAAAAACTTTCGTTTGACCGTTGGTTTAGGTGTGGCACATTGTAGAAAAGACGAGCTTGGTCCCTAGCCTTTTCCAAAGCGTCCTCGAAAAGTTTATTGGGAACTTCGTGTCTCGATCCGACATAATAGTCCTTGGGATACCATGTAATTTGACGATTTATTTGAAAAAAAGTTAGAGGTTTGGGTATCGTAATTTGTCTTGTTCCATGAGATGAAATGCGTCATCTTGGATAAGTGGTCGACTACCACAAATATAGAATTCTTTTCTTTAACTCTTGGCAGCCAAAAATAAAGTCCATTGAAATCTCAACCCATGGTGAAGTAGGGATTGGCAATGGGAGATATAAACCATATGAATGTACTCTCTACTTTGCCTTCTTACAAACAAAACACTTCTCACAAAATTTGTCAACCTCACATCGTAGGTTTAACCAATAGAAGTGTTCCCTAAGCATGTCCAAATTTTCCTTGTTTCCAAAATGACCCATCAAACCCCCTCATGTGCTTCTTGCATATATAACTCCTTAATCGATCACTAGAAAATGCATTGTTCTTTGTTCTTAAAGAGAAAACCATCATGCATATAGAACTTTTGATACAATCCTTTCCCTATTCCCCCATAACATTCCCCTAACTATGGATCACTGTTATAGCTTCCCTTAATACTCTTGAACCCTAGAATATTTGCGTCCTTAGGTGATATTAAAACATACCACCGAGACGAAGCATCTGCCACAACATTGTCTTTCCATTTCGTATACTTTATTATGGAAATGCAAAGACGAATTCCAACCATTTCACGTGTCTTTTCTTGATATTCTTCTTCCCTCTCAATTACTTGAAAGTTTCGTGATCAATGTGGATTAGACATTCCTCGGCGAAGAGGTAATGTTGCAAAGTCTCCATGGCTCTCACTAGCGTATACAACTATTTATTGTAAGTAGGGTAGTTAATCGTTGATCGACCAAAGTTTTCATGTTCATGCCTATCGTGGCTCTAAGGAGAGTACCGAGAGTCCTATTAATAACTTCCGTTTGGCTTTCGGTTTATGGATGGCACATTGTAGAAAAGATGAACTTGTAACCTAGCCTTCTCCAATGCTTCCTCCAAAAGTTTATTGGGAACTTCGTGTCTCGATCCGACATAATAGTCCTTGGGATACCATATAATTTGACGATTTGTTTGAAAAACAGTTAGAGGTTTGGGTATCATCATTTGTCTTGTTGCATGAGATGAAATGCGTCATCTTTGAGAAGTGGTCGACTACCACAAATATAGAATTCTTTTGTTTACCTCTTGGCAGCCCAAAAATAAAGTCCATTGAAAGCTCAACCCATAGTGAAGTAAGGTTTGGCAATGGGAGATATAAACCATACGAATGTAATCTCTACTTTGCCTTGTTACAAACCAAACGCTTCTCACAAATTTGGTCAACCTCACATCGTAGGTTTGGCCAACAGAAGTGTTCCCTAAGCATGTCCAAATTTTCCTTGTTTCCAAAATGACCCATCAAACCCCCTCATGTGCTTCTTGCATATATAACTCCATAATGGATCACTAGAAAAGGAATTGTTCCTTGTTCTTAAAGAGAAAACCATCATGCATATAGAACTTTTGATACAATCCTTTCCCTCTTCCCCCATAACATTCCCCTAACTCTGGATCACTGTTATAGCTTCCCTTAATACTCTTGAACCCTAGAATATTTGCGTCCTTAGGTGATATTAAAACATACCGCCGAGACAAAGCATCTGCCACAACATTGTCTTTCCATTTCGTATACTTTATTATGGAAATGCAAAGAAGAATTCCAACCATTTCACGTGTCTTTTCTTGATATTCTTCTTCCCTCTCAATTACTTCAAATTTTCGTGATCAATGTTGATTACACGTTCGTTGACAAAGAGGTAATGTTTCCAAGTCTCCATGGCTCTCACTAGCGTATACAACTCTTTATTGTAAGTAGGGTAGTTATTCGTTGATCGACCAAAGTCTTCATGTTCACGCCTATCGTAGCTCTAAGGAGAGTACCAAGAGTCCGATTAATAACTTCCGTTTGGCTTTCAGTCTATGGATGGCACATTGTAGAAAAGACGAACTTGTAACCTAGCCTTCTCCAATGCATCCTCCAAAAGTTTATTGGGAACTTTGTGTCTCGATCCGACATAATAGTCCTTGGGATACCATGTAATTTGACGATTTGTTAGAAAAACAGTTAGAGGTTTGGGTATCATCATTTGTCTTGTTGCATGAGATGAAATGCGTCATCTTTGAGTAGTGGTCGACTACCACATATATAGAATTCTTTTGTTTAACTCTTGGCAGCCCTAAAATAAAGTCCATTGAAAGCTCAACCCATACTGAAATAGGGTTTGGCAATGGGAAATATAAACCATACGAATGTACTCTCTACTTTGCCTTGTTACAAACCAAACGCTTCTCATAAATTTGGTCAACCTCACATCGTAGGTTTGGCTAATAGAAGTGTTCCCTAAGCATGTCCAAATTTTCCTTGTTTCCAAAATGACCCATCAAACCCCCTCATGTGCTTCTTGCATATATAACTCCTTAATCGATTACTAGGGAATGCATTGTTGCTTGTTCTTAAAGATAAAACCATCATGCATATAGAACTTGTGATACAATCCTTTCCCTCTTCCTCCATAACATTCCCTTAACTCTGGATCACTTTTATAGCTTCCCCTAAAACTCTCGAACACTACAATATTAGCGTCCTTAGTTGATATCAAAACATACCGCCAAGACAAAGCATCTGCCACAACATTGTCTTTCCATTTCGTATACTTTATTATGGAAATGCATAGACGAATTCCAACCATTTCTCGTGTCTTTTCTTGATATTCGTCTTCCCTCTCAATTACTTACAATCAATGTGGATTAGACATTCCTCGGCGAAGAGGTAATGTTGCAAAGTCTCCATGGCTCTCACTATCGTATACAACTCTTTATTGTAAGTAGGGTAGTTAATCATTGATCGACCAAAGTCTTCATGTTCACGCCTATCATAGCTCTAAGTAGAGTACCGAGAGTTCTATTAATAACTTTCGTTTGGCTTTCGGTTTATGGATGGCACATTGTAGAAAAGACGAACTTGTAACCTAGCCTTCTCCAATGCATCTTCCAAAAGTTTATTGGGAACTTTGTGTCTCGATCCGACATAATAGTCCTTGGGATACCATGTAATTTGACGATTTGTTAGAAAAACAGTTAGAGGTTTGGGTATCATCATTTGTCTTGTTGCATGAGATGAAATGCGTCATCTTTGAGTAGTGGTCGACTACCACATATATAGAATTCTTTTGTTTAACTCTTGGCAGCCCTAAAATAAAGTCCATTGAAAGCTCAACCCATAGTGAAATAGGGTTTGGCAATGGGAAATATAAACCATACGAATGTACTCTCTACTTTGCCTTGTTACAAACCAAACGCTTCTCACAAATTTGGTCAACCTCACATCGTAGGTTTGGCCAACAAAAGTGTTCCCTAAGCATGTCCAAATTTTCCTTGTTTCCAAAATGACCCATCAAACCCCCTCATGTGCTTCTTGCATATATAACTCCATAATCGATCACTACGGAATGCATTCTTGCTTGTTCTTAAAGATAAAACCATCATGCATATAGAACTTGTGATACAATCCTTTCCCTCTTCCTCCATAACATTCCCTTAACTCTGGATCACTTTTATAGCTTCCCCTAAAACTCTCGAACCCTAGAATATTAGCGTCCTTAGTTGATATCAAAACATACCGCCAAGACAAAGCATCTGCCACAACATTGTCTTTCCATTTCGTATACTTTATTATGGAAATGCATAGACGAATTCCAACCATTTCACGTGTCTTTTCTTGATATTCGTCTTCCCTCACAATTACTTCAAAGTTTCGGGATAAATGTGGATTACACATTCCTCGGCGAAGAGGTAATGTTGCCAAGACTCCATGGCTCTCACTAGCGTATAGAACTCTTTATTATAAGTAGGGTAGTTAATCGTTGATCGAACAAAGTCTTCATGTACACGCCTATCGTGGCTCTAAGAAGAGTTCCGAGATTCCTATTAAAAACTTTCGTTTGCACGTCGGTTTAGGGATGGCACATTGTAGAAAAGATGAGCTTGGTCCTTAGCATTTCCAAAGCGTCCTCCAAAAGTTTATTGGGAACTTCGTGTCTTGATCCGACATAATAGTCTTTGGGATACCATGTAATTTGACGATTTATTTGAAAAAAAGTTAGAGGTTTGGGTATCGTAATTTGTCTTGTTGCATGAGATGAAATGCGTCATCTTGGAGAAGTGGTTGACAACCACAAATATAGAATTCTTTTGTTTAACTCTTGGCAGCCAAAAATAAAGTCCATTGAAATCTCAACCCATGGTGAAGTAGGGATTGGCAATGGGAGATATAAACCATACGAATGTACTCTCTACTTTGCCTTCTTACAAACCAAACACTTCTCACAAAATTTGTCAACCTCACATCGTAGGTTTGGCCAACAGAAGTGTTCCCTAAGCATGTCCAAATTTTCCTTGTTTCCAAAATGACCCATCAAACCCCCTCATGTGCTTCTTGCATATATAACTACTTAATCGATCACTAGAAAATGCATTGTTCCTTGTTCTTAAAGAGAAAACCATCATGCATATAGAACTTGTGATACAATCCTTTCCCTATTCCCCCATAACATTCCCCTAACTCTGGATCACTATTATAGCTGCCCCTAAAACTCTCGAACCCTATATTATTAGCGTCCTTAGTTTATATCAAAACATACCGCCAAGACAAAGCATCTGCCACAACATTGTCTTTCCATTTCGTATACTTTATTGTGGAAATGCAAAGACGAATTCCAACCATTTCATGCGTCTTTTCTTGATATTCTTCTTCCCTCTCAGTTACTTTAAAGTTTCATGATCAATGTGGATTACACATTCGTTGAGAAAGGGGTAATGTTGCCAAGTCTCCATGGCTCTCACTAGTGTATACAACTCTTTATTGTAAGTAGGGTAGTTAATCGTTGATCGACCAAAATTTTCATGTTCACGCCTATCGTGGCTCTAAGGAGAGTACCGAGAGTCCTATTAATAACTTCCGTTTGGCTTTCGGTTTATGGATGGCACATTGTAGAAAAGACGAACTTGTAACCTAGCCTTCTCCAATGCTTCCTCCAAAAGTTTATTGGGAACTTCGTGTCTCGATCCGACATAATAGTTTTTGGGATACCATGTAATTTGACGATTTGTTTGAAAAACAGTTAGAGGTTTGGGTATCGTAATTTGTCTTGTTGCATGAGATGAAATGCGTCATCCTTGAGAAGTGGTCGACTACCACAAATATAGAATTCTTTTGTTTAACTCTTGGCAGCCAAAAATAAAGTCCATTGAAATCTCAACCCATGGTGAAGTAGGGATTGGCAATGGGAGATATAAACCATACGAATGTACTCTCTACTTTGCCTTCTTACAAACCAAACACTTCTCACAAAATTTGTCAACCTCACATCGTAGGTTTGGCCAACAGAAGTGTTCCCTAAGCATGTCCAAATTTTCCTTGTTTCCAAAATGACCCATCAAACCCCCTCATGTGCTTCTTGCATATATAACTACTTAATCGATCACTAGAAAATGCATTGTTCCTTGTTCTTAAAGAGAAAACCATCATGCATATAGAACTTGTGATACAATCCTTTCCCTATTCCCCCATAACATTCCCCTAACTCTGGATCACTATTATAGCTGCCCCTAAAACTCTCGAACCCTATATTATTAGCGTCCTTAGTTTATATCAAAACATACCGCCAAGACAAAGCATCTGCCACAACATTGTCTTTCCATTTCGTATACTTTATTGTGGAAATGCAAAGACGAATTCCAACCATTTCATGCGTCTTTTCTTGATATTCTTCTTCCCTCTCAGTTACTTTAAAGTTTCATGATCAATGTGGATTACACATTCGTTGAGAAAGGGGTAATGTTGCCAAGTCTCCATGGCTCTCACTAGTGTATACAACTCTTTATTGTAAGTAGGGTAGTTAATCGTTGATCGACCAAAATTTTCATGTTCACGCCTATCGTGGCTCTAAGGAGAGTACCGAGAGTCCTATTAATAACTTCCGTTTGGCTTTCGGTTTATGGATGGCACATTGTAGAAAAGACGAACTTGTAACCTAGCCTTCTCCAATGCTTCCTCCAAAAGTTTATTGGGAACTTCGTGTCTCGATCCGACATAATAGTTTTTGGGATACCATGTAATTTGACGATTTGTTTGAAAAACAGTTAGAGGTTTGGGTATCGTAATTTGTCTTGTTGCATGAGATGAAATGCGTCATCCTTGAGAAGTGGTCGACTACCACAAATATAGAATTCTTTTGTTTAACTCTTGGCAGCCAAAAATAAAGTCCATTGAAATCTCAACCCATGGTGAAGTAGGGATTGGCAATGGGAGATATAAACCATACGAATGTACTCTCTACTTTGCCTTCTTACAAACCAAACACTTCTCACAAAATTTGTCAACCTCACATCGTAGGTTTGGCCAACAGAAGTGTTCCCTAAGCATGTCCAAATTTTCCTTGTTTCCAAAATGACCCATCAAACCCCCTCATGTGCTTCTTGCATATATAACTACTTAATCGATCACTAGAAAATGCATTGTTCCTTGTTCTTAAAGAGAAAACCATCATGCATATAGAACTTGTGATACAATCCTTTCCCTATTCCCCCATAACATTCCCCTAACTCTGGATCACTGTTATAGCTTCCCTTAATACTCTTGAACCCTGTAATATTTGCGTCCTTAATTGATATCAAAACATACCGCCGAGACAAAGCATCTGCCACAACATTGTCTTTCCATTTCGTATACTTTATTATGGAAATGCATAGACGAATTCCAACCATTTCATGCGTCTTTTCTTGATATTCTTCTTCCCTCTCAGTTACTTTAAAGTTTCATGATCAATGTGGATTACACATTCGTTGAGAAAGGGGTAATGTTGCCAAGTCTCCATGGCTCTCACTAGTGTATACAACTCTTTATTGTAAGTAGGGTAGTTAATCGTTGATCGACCAAAATTTTCATGTTCACGCCTATCGTGGCTCTAAGGAGAGTACCGAGAGTCCTATTAATAACTTCCGTTTGGCTTTCGGTTTATGGATGGCACATTGTAGAAAAGACGAACTTGTAACCTAGCCTTCTCCAATGCTTCCTCCAAAAGTTTATTGGGAACTTCGTGTCTCGATCCGACATAATAGTTTTTGGGATACCATGTAATTTGACGATTTGTTTGAAAAACAGTTAGAGGTTTGGGTATCGTAATTTGTCTTGTTGCATGAGATGAAATGCGTCATCTTGGAGAAGTGGTTGACAACCACAAATATATAATTCTTTTGTTTAACTCTAGGCAGCCCTAAACTAAAGTCCATTGAAAGCTCAACCCGTAGTGAAGTAGGGTTTGGCAATGGGAGATATAAACCATACGAATGTACTCTTAACTTTGCCTTGTTACAAACCAAACACTTCTCACAAATTTGGTCAACCTCACATCGTAGGATTGGCCAATAGAAGTGTTCCCTAAGCATGTCCAAATTTTCCTTGTTTCCAAAGTGACCCATCAAACCCCCTCATGTGCTTCTTGCATATATAACTCCTTAATCGATCACTAGAAAATGCATTGTTCCTTGTTCTTAAAGAGAAAACCATCATGCATATAGAACTTGTGTTACAATCCTTTACCTCTTCCCCCATAACATTCCCCTAACTCTGGATCACTGTTATAGCTTCCCTTAATACTCTTGAACCCTATAATATTTGCGTCCTTAGTTGATATCAAAACATACCGCCGAGAGAAAGCATCTGCCACAACATTGTCTTTCCATTTCGTATACTTTATTATGGAAATGCAAATACGAATTCCAACCATTTCACGCGTCTTTTCTTGACATTCGTATTCCCTCTCAATTACTTCAAAGTTTCGTGATCAATGTGGATTACACATTCCTCGGCGAAGAGGTAATGTTGCCTAGTATCCATGGCTCTCACTAGCGTATGGAACTCTTTATTGTAAGTAGGGTAGTTAATCGTTGATCGAACAAAGTCTTCATGTACACGCCTATCATGGCTCTAAGAAGAGTACCGAGATTCCTATTAAAAACTTCCGTTTGACTGTCAGTTTAGGGATGGCACATTTTAGAAACGACGAGTTTGGTCCCTAGCCTTTTCCGAAGCGTCCTCCAAAAGTTTATTGGGAACTTCGTGTCTCGATCCGACATAATAGTCCTTGGGATACCATGTAATTTGAAGATTTATTTGAAAAACAGTTAGAGGTTTGGGTATCATCATTTGTCTTGCTGCATGAGATGAAATGCATCATCTTTGAGAAGTGGTCGACTACCGCAAATATAGAATTCTTTTTTTTAAGATTTGGCAGCCCTAAAATAAAGTTCATTGAAAGCGCAACCCGTGGTGAAGTAGGGATTGGCAATGGGAGATATAAACCATACGAATGTACTCTCTACTTTGCCTTGTTACAAACCAAACGCTTCTCACAAATTTGGTCAACCTCACATCGTAGGTTTGGCCAATAGAAGTGTTCCCTAAGCATGTCCAAATTTTCCTTGTTTCCAAAATGACCCATCAAACCCCCTCATGTGCTTCTTGCATATATAACTCCTTAATCGAGCATTAGGTAAATACATTGTTGCTTGTTCTTAAAGAGAAAACCATCATGCATATAGAACTTGTGATAAAATCCTTTCCCTCATCCTCCATAACATTCCCCTAACTCTAGATCACTTTTATAGCTTCCCTTAATACTCTCGAACCCTAGAATCTTTGCGTCCTTAGTTGATATCAAAACAAACCGCTAAGACAAAACATCTGCCACCACATTGTCTTTCCATTTCGTATACTTTATTATGGAAATGAAAATACGAATTCCAAACATTTCACGCGTCTTTTCTTGATATTCGTCTTCCCTCTCAATTACTTCAAAGTTTCGTGATCAATGTGGATTACACATTCCTCGGCGAAGAGGTAATGTTGCCAAGTATCCATGGCTCTCACTAGCGTATGGAACTCTTTATTGTAAGTAGGGTAGTTAATCGTTGATCGAACAAAGTCTTCATGTACACGCCTATCGTGGCTCTAAGAAGAGTACCGAGATTCCTATTAATAACTTTCGTTTGATCGTCGGTTTAGGAAAGGCACATTGTAGAAAAGACGAGCTTGGTCCCTAGCCTTCTCCAATGCTTCCTCCAAAAGTTTATTGGGAACTTTGTGTCTCGATCCGACATAATAGTCCTTGGGATACCATGTAATTTGACGATTTGTTTGAAAAACAGTTAGAGGTTTGGGTTTCATCATTTGTCTTGTTGCATGAGATGAAATGCGTCATCTTTGAGAAATGGTCGACTACCACAAATATAGAATTCTTTTGTTTAAAGTCCATTGAAAGCTCAACCCATAGTGAAGTAGGGTTTGGCAATGGGAGATATAAACCATACGAATGTACTCTCTACTTTGCCTTGTTACAAACCAAACGCTTCTCACAAATTTGGTCAACATCACATCGTAGGTTTGGCCAATAGAAGTGTTCCCTAAGCATGTCCAAATTTTCCTTGTTTCCAAAATGACCCATCAAACCCCCTCATGTGCTTCTTGCATATATAACTTCTTAATCGATTACTAGAAAATGCATTGTTCCTTGTTCTTAAAGAGAAAACCATCATGCATATAGAACTTGTGTTACAATCCTTTCCCTCTTCCCCCATAACATTCCCCTAACTCTGGATCACTGTTATAGCTTCCCTTAATACTCTTGAACCCTATAATATTTGCGTCCTTAGTTGATATCAAAACATACCGCCGAGAGAAAGCATCTGCCACAACATTGTCTTTCCATTTCGTATACTTTATTATGGAAATGCAAATACGAATTCCAAACATTTCACTCGTCTTTTCTTGATATTCGTCTTCCCTCTCAATTACTTCAAAGTTTCGTGATCAATGTGGATTACACATTCCTCAGCGAAGAGGTAATGTTGCCTAGTATCCATGGCTCTCACTAGCGTATGGAACTCTTTATTGTAAGTAGGGTAGTTAATCGTTGATCGAACAAAGTCTTCATGTACACGCCTATCGTGGCTCTAAGAAGAGTACCGAGATTCCTAATAAAAACTTCCGTTTGACCGTCAGTTTAGGGATGGCACATTGTAGAAAAGACGAGTTTTGTCCCTAGCCTTTTCCGAAGCGTCCTCCAAAAGTTTATTGGGAACTTCGTGTCTCGATCTGACATAATAGTCCTTGGGATACCATGTAATTTGAAGATTTATTTGAAAAACAGTTAGAGGTTTGGGTATCATCATTTGTCTTGCTGCATGAGATGAAATGCATCATCTTTGAGAAGTGGTCGACTACCGCAAATATAGAATTCTTTTTTTTAAGATTTGGCAGCCCTAAAATAAAGTTCATTGAAAGCGCAACCCGTGGTGAAGTAGGGATTGGCAATGGGAGATATAAACCATACGAATGTACTCTCTACTTTGCCTTGTTACAAACCAAACACTTCTCACAAATTTGGTCAACCTCACATCGTAGGTTTGGCCAATAGAAATGTTCCCTAAGCATGTCCAAATTTTCCTTGTTTCCAAAATGACCCATCAAACCCCCTCATGTGCTTCTTGAATATATAACTCCTTAATCGAGCACTAGGTAAATACATTGTTGCTTGTTCTTAAAGAGAAAACCATCATGCATATAGAACTTGTGATAAAATCCTTTCCCTCATCCTCCATAACATTCCCCTAACTCTAGATCACTTTTATAGCTTCCCTTAATACTCTCGAACCCTAGAATCTTTGCGTCCTTAGTTGATATCAAAACAAACCGCTAAGACAAAACATCTGCCACCACATTGTCTTTCCATTTCGTATACTTTATTATGGAAATGAAAATACGAATTCCAAACATTTCACGCGTCTTTTCTTGATATTCGTCTTCCCTCTCAATTACTTCAAAGTTTCGTGATCAATGTGGATTACACATTCCTCGGCGAAGAGGTAATGTTGCCAAGTATCCATGGCTCTCACTAGCGTATGGAACTCTTTATTGTAAGTAGGGTAGTTAATCGTTGATCGAACAAAGTCTTCATGTACACGCCTATCGTGGCTCTAAGAAGAGTACCGAGATTCCTATTAATAACTTTCGTTTGACCGTCGGTTTAGGAAAGGCACATTGTAGAAAAGACGAGCTTGGTCCCTAGCCTTCTCCAATGCTTCCTCCAAAAGTTTATTGGGAACTTTGTGTCTCGATCCGACATAATAGTCCTTGGGATACCATGTAATTTGACGATTTGTTTGAAAAACAGTTAGAGGTTTGGGTTTCATCATTTGTCTTGTTGCATGAGATGAAATGCGTCATCTTTGAGAAATGGTCGACTACCACAAATATAGAATTCTTTTGTTTAAAGTCCATTGAAAGCTCAACCCATAGTGAAGTAGGGTTTGGCAATGGGAGATATAAACCATACGAATGTACTCTCTACTTTGCCTTGTTACAAACCAAACGCTTCTCACAAATTTGGTCAACCTCACATCGTAGGTTTGGCCAATAGAAGTGTTCCCTAAGCATGTCCAAATTTTCCTTGTTTCCAAAATGACCCATCAAACCCCCTCATGTGCTTCTTGCATATATAACTTCTTAATCGATTACTAGAAAATACATTGTTCCTTGTTCTTAAAGAGAAAACCATCATGCATATAGAACTTGTGTTACAATCCTTTCCCTCTTCCCCCATAACATTCCCTTAACTCTGGATCACTGTTATAGCTTCCCTTAATACTCTTGAACCCTATAATATTTGCGTCCTTAGTTGATATCAAAACATACCGCCGAGAGAAAGCATCTGCCACAACATTGTCTTTCCATTTCGTATACTTTATTATGGAAATGCAAATACAAATTCCAAACATTTCACGCGTCTTTTCTTGATATTCGTCTTCCCTCTCAATTACTTCAAAGTTTCGTGATCAATGTGGATTACACATTCCTCTGCGAAGAGGTAATGTTGCCTAGTATCCATGGCTCTCACTAGCGTATGGAACTCTTTATTGTAAGTAGGGTAGTTAATCATTGATCGAACAAAGTCTTCATGTACACGCCTATCGTGGCTCTAAGAAGAGTACCGAGATTCCTAATAAAAACTTCCATTTGACCGTCAGTTTAGGGATGGCACATTGTAGAAAAGACGAGTTTTGTCCCTAGCCTTTTCCGAAGCGTCCTCCAAAAGTTTATTGGGAACTTCGTGTCTCGATCCGACATAATAGTCCTTGGGATACCATGTAATTTGAAGATTTATTTGAAAAACAGTTAGAGGTTTGGGTATCATCATTTGTCTTGCTGCATGAGATGAAATGCATCATCTTTGAGAAGTGGTCGACTACCGCAAATATAGAATTCTTTTTTTTAAGATTTGGCAGCCCTAAAATAAAGTTCATTGAAAGCGCAACCCGTGGTGAAGTAGGGATTGGCAATGGGAGATATAAACCATACGAATGTACTCTCTACTTTGCCTTGTTACAAACCAAACGCTTCTCACAAATTTGGTCAACCTCACATCGTAGGTTTGGCCAATAGAAGTGTTCCCTAAGCATGTCCAAATTTTCCTTGTTTCCAAAATGACCCATCAAACCCCCTCATGTGCTTCTTGCATATATAACTCCTTAATCGAGCACTAGGTAAATACATTGTTGCTTGTTCTTAAAGAGAAAACCATCATGCATATAGAACTTGTGATAAAATCCTTTCCCTCATCCTCCATAACATTCCCCTAACTCTAGATCACTTTTATAGCTTCCCTTAATACTCTCGAACCCTAGAATCTTTGCGTCCTTAGTTGATATCAAAACAAACCGCTAAGACAAAACATCTGCCACCACATTGTCTTTCCATTTCGTATACTTTATTATGGAAATGAAAATACGAATTCCAAACATTTCACGCGTCTTTTCTTGATATTCGTCTTCCCTCTCAATTACTTCAAAGTTTCGTGATCAATGTGGATTACACATTCCTCGGCGAAGAGGTAATGTTGCCAAGTATCCATGGCTCTCACTAGCGTATGGAACTCTTTATTGTAAGTAGGGTAGTTAATCGTTGATCGAACAAAGTCTTCATGTACACGCCTATCGTGGCTCTAAGAAGAGTACCGAGATTCCTATTAATAACTTTCGTTTGATCGTCGGTTTAGGAAAGGCACATTGTAGAAAAGACGAGCTTGGTCCCTAGCCTTCTCCAATGCTTCCTCCAAAAGTTTATTGGGAACTTTGTGTCTCGATCCGACATAATAGTCCTTGGGATACCATGTAATTTGACGATTTGTTTGAAAAACAGTTAGAGGTTTGGGTTTCATCATTTGTCTTGTTGCATGAGATGAAATGCGTCATCTTTGAGAAATGGTCGACTACCACAAATATAGAATTCTTTTGTTTAAAGACCATTGAAAGCTCAACCCATAGTGAAGTAGGGTTTGGCAATAGGAGATATAAACCATACGAATGTACTCTCTACTTTGCCTTGTTACAAACCAAACGCTTCTCACAAATTTGGTCAACCTCACATCGTAGGTTTGGCCAATAGAAGTGTTCCCTAAGCATGTCCAAATTTTCCTTGTTTCCAAAATGACCCATCAAACCCCCTCATGTGCTTCTTGCATATATAACTTCTTAATCGATTACTAGAAAATGCATTGTTCCTTGTTCTTAAAGAGAAAACCATCATGCATATAGAACTTGTGTTACAATCCTTTCCCTCTTCCCCCATAACATTCCCTTAACTCTGGATCACTGTTATAGCTTCCCTTAATACTCTTGAACCCTATAATATTTGCGTCCTTAGTTGATATCAAAACATACCGCCGAGAGAAAGCATCTGCCACAACATTGTCTTTCCATTTCGTATACTTTATTATGGAAATGCAAATACGAATTCCAAACATTTCACGCGTCTTTTCTTGATATTCGTCTTCCCTCTCAATTACTTCAAAGTTTCGTGATCAATGTGGATTACACATTCCTCAGCGAAGAGGTAATGTTGCCTAGTATCCATGGCTCTCACTAGCGTATGGAACTCTTTATTGTAAGTAGGGTAGTTAATCGTTGATCGAACAAAGTCTTCATGTACACGCCTATCGTGGCTCTAAGAAGAGTACCGAGATTCCTAATAAAAACTTCCGTTTGACCGTCAGTTTAGGGATGGCACATTGTAGAAAAGACAAGTTTTGTCCCTAGCCTTTTCCGAAGCGTCCTCCAAAAGTTTATTGGGAACTTCGTGTCTCGATCCGACATAATAGTCCTTGGGATACCATGTAATTTGAAGATTTATTTGAAAAACAGTTAGAGGTTTGGGTATCATCATTTGTCTTGCTGCATGAGATGAAATGCATCATCTTTGAGAAGTGGTCGACTACCGCAAATATAGAATTCTTTTTTTTAAGATTTGGCAGCCCTAAAATAAAGTTCATTGAAAGCGCAACCCGTGGTGAAGTAGGGATTGGCAATGGGAGATATAAACCATACGAATGTACTCTCTACTTTGCCTTGTTACAAACCAAACGCTTCTCACAAATTTGGTCAACCTCACATCGTAGGTTTGGCCAATAGAAGTGTTCCCTAAGCATGTCCAAATTTTCCTTGTTTCCAAAATGACCCATCAAACCCCCTCATGTGCTTCTTGCATATATAACTCCTTAATCGAGCACTAGGTAAATACATTGTTGCTTGTTCTTAAAGAGAAAACCATCATGCATATAGAACTTGTGATAAAATCCTTTCCCTCATCCTCCATAACATTCCCCTAACTCTAGATCACTTTTATAGCTTCCCTTAATACTCTCGAACCCTAGAATCTTTGCGTCCTTAGTTGATATCAAAACAAACCGCTAAGACAAAACATCTGCCACCACATTGTCTTTCCATTTCGTATACTTTATTATGGAAATGAAAATACGAATTCCAAACATTTCACGCGTCTTTTCTTGATATTCGTCTTCCCTCTCAATTACTTCAAAGTTTCGTGATCAATGTGGATTACACATTCCTCGGCGAAGAGGTAATGTTGCCAAGTATCCATGGCTCTCACTAGCGTATGGAACTCTTTACTGTAAGTAGGGTAGTTAATCGTTGATCGAACAAAGTCTTCATGTACACGCCTATCGTGGCTCTAAGAATAGTACCGAGATTCCTATTAATAACTTTCGTTTGACCGTCGGTTTAGGAAAGGCACATTGTAGAAAAGACGAGCTTGGTCCCTAGCCTTCTCCAATGCTTCCTCCAAAAGTTTATTGGGAACTTTGTGTCTCGATCCGACATAATAGTCCTTGGGATACCATGTAATTTGACGATTTGTTTGAAAAACAGTTAGAGGTTTGGGTTTCATCATTTGTCTTGTTGCATGAGATGAAATGCGTCATCTTTGAGAAATGGTCGACTACCACAAATATAGAATTCTTTTGTTTAAAGTCCATTGAAAGCTCAACCCATAGTGAAGTAGGGTTTGGCAATGGGAGATATAAACCATACGAATGTACTCTCTACTTTGCCTTGTTACAAACCAAACGCTTCTCACAAATTTGGTCAACCTCACATCGTAGGTTTGGCCAATAGAAGTGTTCCCTAAGCATGTCCAAATTTTCCTTGTTTCCAAAATGACCCATCAAACCCCCTCATGTGCTTCTTGCATATATAACTTCTTAATCGATTACTAGAAAATGCATTGTTCCTTGTTCTTAAAGAGAAAACCATCATGCATATAGAACTTGTGTTACAATCCTTTCCCTCTTCCCCCATAACATTCCCCTAACTCTGGATCACTGTTATAGCTTCCCTTAATACTCTTGAACCCTATAATATTTGCGTCCTTAGTTGATATCAAAACATACCGCCGAGAGAAAGCATCTGCCACAACATTGTCTTTCCATTTCGTATACTTTATTATGGAAATGCAAATACGAATTCCAAACATTTCACGCGTCTTTTCTTGATATTCGTCTTCCCTCTCAATTACTTCAAAGTTTGTGATCAATGTGGATTACACATTCCTCAGCGAAGAGGTAATGTTGCCTAGTATCCATGGCTCTCACTAGCGTATGGAACTCTTTATTGTAAGTAGGGTAGTTAATCGTTGATCGAACAAAGTCTTCATGTACACGCCTATCGTGGCTCTAAGAAGAGTACCGAGATTCCTAATAAAAACTTCCGTTTGACCGTCAGTTTAGGGATGGCACATTGTAGAAAAGACGAGTTTTGTCCCTAGCCTTTTCCGAAGCGTCCTCCAAAAGTTTATTGGGAACTTCGTGTCTCGATCCGACATAATAGTCCTTGGGATACCGTGTAATTTGACGATTTATTTGAAAAACAGTTAGAGGTTTGGGTATCATCATTTGTCTTGCTGCATGAGATGAAATGCATCATCTTTGAGAAGTGGTCGACTACCGCAAATATAGAATTCTTTTTTTTATGTTTTGGCAGCCCTAAAATAAAGTCCATTGAAAGCGCAACCCGTGGTGAAGTAGGGATTGGCAATGGGAGATATAAACCATACGAATGTACTCTCTACTTTGCCTTGTTACAAACCAAACGCTTCTCACAAATTTGGTCAACCTCACATCGTAGGTTTGGCCAATAGAAGTGTTCCCTAAGCATGTCCAAATTTTCCTTGTTTCCAAAATGACCCATCAAACCCCCTCATGTGCTTCTTGCATATATAACTCCTTAATCGAGCACTAGGTAAATACATTGTTGCTTGTTCTTAAAGAGAAAACCATCATGCATATAGAACTTGTGATAAAATCCTTTCCCTCATCCTCCATAACATTCCCCTAACTCTAGATCACTTTTATAGCTTCCCTTAATACTCTCGAACCCTAGAATCTTTGCGTCCTTAGTTGATATCAAAACAAACCGCTAAGACAAAACATCTGCCACCACATTGTCTTTCCATTTCGTATACTTTATTATGGAAATGAAAATACGAATTCCAAACATTTCACGCGTCTTTTCTTGATATTCGTCTTCCCTCTCAATTACTTCAAAGTTTCGTGATCAATGTGGATTACACATTCCTCGGCGAAGAGGTAATGTTGCCAAGTATCCATGGCTCTCACTAGCGTATGGAACTCTTTATTGTAAGTAGGGTAGTTAATCGTTGATCGAACAAAGTCTTCATGTACACGCCTATCGTGGCTCTAAGAATAGTACCGAGATTCCTATTAATAACTTTCGTTTGACCGTCGGTTTAGGAAAGGCACATTGTAGAAAAGACGAGCTTGGTCCCTAGCCTTCTCCAATGCTTCCTCCAAAAGTTTATTGGGAACTTTGTGTCTCGATCCGACATAATAGTCCTTGGGATACCATGTAATTTGACGATTTGTTTGAAAAACAGTTAGAGGTTTGGGTTTCATCATTTGTCTTGTTGCATGAGATGAAATGCGTCATCTTTGAGAAATGGTCGACTACCACAAATATAGAATTCTTTTGTTTAAAGTCCATTGAAAGCTCAACCCATAGTGAAGTAGGGTTTGGCAATGGGAGATATAAACCATACGAATGTACTCTCTACTTTGCCTTGTTACAAACCAAACGCTTCTCACAAATTTGGTCAACCTCACATCGTAGGTTTGGCCAATAGAAGTGTTCCCTAAGCATGTCCAAATTTTCCTTGTTTCCAAAATGACCCATCAAACCCCCTCATGTGCTTCTTGCATATATAACTTCTTAATCGATTACTAGAAAATGCATTGTTCCTTGTTCTTAAAGAGAAAACCATCATGCATATAGAACTTGTGTTACAATCCTTTCCCTCTTCCCCCATAACATTCCCCTAACTCTGGATCACTGTTATAGCTTCCCTTAATACTCTTGAACCCTATAATATTTGCGTCCTTAGTTGATATCAAAACATACCGCCGAGAGAAAGCATCTGCCACAACATTGTCTTTCCATTTCGTATACTTTATTATGGAAATGCAAATACGAATTCCAAACATTTCACGCGTCTTTTCTTGATATTCGTCTTCCCTCTCAATTACTTCAAAGTTTGTGATCAATGTGGATTACACATTCCTCAGCGAAGAGGTAATGTTGCCTAGTATCCATGGCTCTCACTAGCGTATGGAACTCTTTATTGTAAGTAGGGTAGTTAATCGTTGATCGAACAAAGTCTTCATGTACACGCCTATCGTGGCTCTAAGAAGAGTACCGAGATTCCTAATAAAAACTTCCGTTTGACCGTCAGTTTAGGGATGGCACATTGTAGAAAAGACGAGTTTTGTCCCTAGCCTTTTCCGAAGCGTCCTCCAAAAGTTTATTGGGAACTTCGTGTCTCGATCCGACATAATAGTCCTTGGGATACCGTGTAATTTGACGATTTATTTGAAAAACAGTTAGAGGTTTGGGTATCATCATTTGTCTTGCTGCATGAGATGAAATGCATCATCTTTGAGAAGTGGTCGACTACCGCAAATATAGAATTCTTTTTTTTAAGTTTTGGCAGCCCTAAAATAAAGTCCATTGAAAGCGCAACCCGTGGTGAAGTAGGGATTGGCAATGGGAGATATAAACCATACGAATGTACTCTCTACTTTGCCTTGTTACAAACCAAACGCTTCTCACAAATTTGGTCAACCTCACATCGTAGGTTTGGCCAATAGAAGTGTTCCCTAAGCATGTCCAAATTTTCCTTGTTTCAAAAATGACCCATCAAACCCCCTCATGTGCTTCTTGCATATATAACTCCTTAATCGATCACTAGGGAATGCATTGTTGCTTGTTCTTAAAGATAAAACCATCATGCATATAGAACTTGTGATACAATCCTTTCCCTCTTCCCCCATAACATTCCCCTAACTCTGGATCACTGTTATAGCTTCCCTTAATACTCTTGAACCCTAGAATATTTTCGTCCTTAGTTGATATCAAAACATACCGCCGAGATAAAGCATCTGCCACAACATTGTCTTTCCATTTTGTATACTTTCTTATGGAAATGCATAGACGAATTCCAACCATTTCACGCGTCTTTTCTTGATATTCTTCTTCCCTGTCAATTACTTCAAATTTCATGATTAATGTGGATTACACATTCGTTGACAAAGAGGTAATGTTGCCAAGTCTCCATGGCTCTCACTAGCGTATACAACTCTTTATTGTAAGTAGGGTAGATAATCGTTGATCGACCAAAGTTTTATTGTTCACGCCTATCGTGGCTCTAAGGAGAGTACCGAGAGTCCAATTAATAACTTCCGTTGGCTTTCGGTTTATGGATGGCACATTGTAGAAAAGAAGAACTTGTAACCTAGCCTTCGCCACTGCTTCCTCCAAAAGTTTATTGGGAACTTCGTGTCTCGATCCGACATAATAGTCCTTGGGATACCATGTTATTTGACGATTTGTTTGAAAAACAGTTAGAGGTTTGGGTATCATCATTTGTCTAGTTGCATGAGATGAAATGCGTCATCTTTGGGAAGTGGTCGACTACCACAGAAATAGAATTCTTTTGTTTAACTCTTGGCATCCCTAAAATAAAGTCCATTGAAAGCTCAACCCATAGTGAAGTAGGGTTTGGCAATGGGATATATAAACCATACGAATGTACTCTCTACTTTGCCTTGTTACAAACCAAACGCTTCTCACAAATTTTGTCAACCTCACATCATAGGTTTGGCCAATAGAAGTGTTCCCTAAACATGTCCAAATTTTCCTTGTTTCCAAAATGACCCAGCAAACCCCCTCATATGCTTCTTGCATATATAACTCCCTAATCGATCACTAGGGAATGCATTGTTGCTTGTTCTTAAAGATAAAACCTTCATGCATATAGAACTTGTGATACAATCCTTCCCCTCTTCCTCCGTAACATTCCCTTAACTCTGGATCACTTTTATAGCTTCCCCTACAACTCTCGAACCCTAGAATATTTGCGTCCTTAGTTGATATCAAAACATACCGCCGAGACAAAGCATCTGCCACAACATTGTCTTTCCATTTCGTATACTTTATTATGGAAATGCAAATACGAATTCCAACCATTTCACGCGTCTTTTTTTTGATATTCGTCTTCCCTCTCAATTACTTCAAAGTTTCGTGATCAATGTGGATTACACATTCCTCGGCACACTGTAGAAAAGAAGAACTTGTAACCTAGCCTTCTCCAATGCTTCCCTTAATACTCTTGCACCCTATAATATTTGCGTCCTTAGTTGATATCAAAACATACCGCCGAGACAAAGCATCTCCCACAACATTGTCTTTCCATTTTGTATACTTTATTATAGAAATGCATAAACGAATTCCAACCATTTCACGTGTCTTTTCTTGCTATTCATCTTCCCTCTCAATTACTTCAAAGTTTCGTGATCAATGTGGATTACACATTCCTCGGCGAAGAGGTAATGTTGCCAAGTCTCCATGGCTGTCACTAGCGTATACAACTCTTTATTGTAAGTAGGGTAGTTAATCGTTGATCGAACAAAGTCTTCATGTACACGCCTATCGTGGCTCTAAGAAGAATACCGAGATTCCTATTAAAAACTTATGTTTGACCGTCGGTTTAGGGATTGCACATTGTAGAAAAGACGAGCTTTGTCCCTAGGCTCTTCCAAAGCGTCCTCAAAAAGTTTATCGGGAACTTCGTGTCTCGATCCGACATAATAGTCCTTGGGATACCATGTAATTTGATGATTTATTTGAAAAACAGTTAGAGGTTTGGGTATCGTAATTTATCTTGTTGCATGAGATGAAATGCGTCATCTTGGAGAAGTAGTCGACTTCCACAAATATAGAATTCTTTTGTTTAACTCTTAGCAGCCAAAAATAAAGTCCATTGAAGTCTCAACCCATGGTGAAGTAGGGATTGGCAATGGGAGATATAAACCATACGAATGTACTCCCTACTTTGCCTTGTTACAAACCAAACACTTCTCACAAAATTTGTCAACCTCACATCGTAGGTTTAACCAACAGAAGTGTTCCCTAAGCATGTCCAAATTTTCCTTGTTTCCAAAATGACCCATCAAACCCCCTCATGTGCTTCTTGCATGTATAACTCTTTAATCGATCACTAGAAAATGCATTGTTCCTTGTTCTTAAAGAGAAAACCATCATGCATATAGAACTTGTGTTACAATCCTTTCCATTTTGTATACTTTATTATGGAAATGCATAGACGAATTCCAACCATTTCACGTGTCTTTTCTTGATATTCTTCTTCCCTCTCAATTACTTCAAAGTTTCATGATCAATGTGGATTACACATTCCTCGGCGAAGAGGTAATGTTGCAAAGTCTCCATGGCTGTCACTAGCGTATATAACTCTTTATTGTAAGTAGGGTAGTTAATCGTTGATCTAACAAAGTCTTCATGTACACGCCTATCGTGGCTCCAAGAAGAGTACCGAGATTCCTATTAAAAACTTTTGTTTGACCGTTGGTTTAGGGAAGGCACATTGTAGAAAAGACGAGCTTGGTCCCTAGGCTCCTCCAAAGCGTCCTCAAAAAGTTTATCGGGAACTTCGTGTCTTGATCCGACATAATAGTCCTTGGGATACCATGTAATTTGATGATTTATTTGAAAAACAGTTAGAGGTTTGGGTATCGTAATTTATCTTGTTGCATGAGATGAAATGCGTAATCTTGAGAAGTGGTCGACTACCACAAATATAGAGTTCTTTTGTTTCACTCTTGGCAGCGAAAAATAAAGTCCATTGAAGTCTCAACCCATGGTGAAGTAGGGATTGGCGATGGGAGATATAAACCATACGAATGTACTCTCTACTTTGCCTTGTAACAAACCAAACACTTCTCACAAAATTTGTCAACTTCACATCGTAGGTTTAACCAACAAAAGTGTTCCCTAAGCATGTCCAAATTTTCCTTGTTTCCAAAATGACCCATCAAACCCCCTCATGTGCTTCTTGCATGTATAACTCTTTAATCGATCACTAGAAAATGCATTGTTCCTTGTTCTTAAAGAGAAAACCATCATGCATATAGAACTTGTGTTACAATCCTTTCCATTTCGTATACTTTATTATGGAAATGCATAGACGAATTCCAACCATTTCACGTGTTTTTTCTTGATATTCTTCTTCCCTCTCAATTACTTCAAAGTTTCATAATCAATGTTGATTACACATTCCTCGGCGAAGAGGTAATGTTGCAAAGTCTCCATGGCTGTCATTAGCGTATACAACTCTTTATTGTAAGTAGGGTAGTTAATCGTTGATCTAACAAAGTCTTCATGTACACGCCTATCGTGGCTCCAAGAAGAGTACCGAGATTCCTATTAAAAACTTTTGTTTGACCGTTGGTTTAGGGAAGGCACATTGTAGAAAAGACGAACTTGGTCCCTAGGCTCCTCCAAAGCGTCCTCAAAAAGTTTATCGGGAACTTCGTGTCTTGATCCGACATAATAGTCCTTGGGATACCATGTAATTTGATGATTTATTTGAAAAACAGTTAGAGGTTTGGGTATCGTAATTTATCTTGTTGCATGAGATGAAATGCGTAATCTTGAGAAGTGGTCGACTACCACAAATATAGAGTTCTTTTGTTTCACTCTTGGCAGCGAAAAATAAAGTCCATTGAAGTCTCAACCCATGGTGAAGTAGGGATTGGCGATGGGAGATATAAACCATACGAATGTACTCTCTACTTTGCCTTGTAACAAACCAAACACTTCTCACAAAATTTGTCAACTTCACATCGTAGGTTTAACCAACAAAAGTGTTCCCTAAGCATGTCCAAATTTTCCTTGTTTCCAAAATGACCCATCAAACCCCCTCATGTGCTTCTTGCATGTATAACTCTTTAATCGATCACTAGAAAATGCATTGTTCCTTGTTCTTAAAGAGAAAACCATCATGCATATAGAACTTGTGTTACAATCCTTTCCATTTCGTATACTTTATTATGGAAATGCATAGACGAATTCCAACCATTTCACGTGTTTTTTCTTGATATTCTTCTTCCCTCTCAATTACTTCAAAGTTTCATAATCAATGTTGATTACACATTCCTCGGCGAAGAGGTAATGTTGCAAAGTCTCCATGGCTGTCACTAGCGTATACAACTCTTTATTGTAAGTAGGGTAGTTAATCGTTGATCTAACAAAGTCTTCATGTACACGCCTATCGTGGCTCCAAGAAGAGTACCGAGATTCCTATTAAAAACTTTCGTTTGACCGTTGGTTTAGGGAAGGCACGTTGTAGAAAAGATGAGCTTGGTCCCTAGCCTTCTCCAAAGCGTCCTCCAAAAGTTTATTGGGAACTTCGTGTCTTGATCCGACATAATAGTCCTTCGGATACCATGTAATTTGATGATTTATTTGAAAAACAGTTAGAGGTTTGGGTATCGTAATTTGTCTTGTTGCATGAGATGAAATGCGTCATCTTGGAGAAGTGGTCGACTACCACAAATATAGAGTTCTTTTGTTTCACTCTTGGCAACGAAAAATAAAGTCCATTGAAATCTCAACCCATGGTGAAGTAGGGATTGGCAATGGGAGATATAAACCATACGAATGTACTCTCTACTTTGCCTTGTTACAAACCAAACACTTCTCACAAAATTTGTCAACCTCACATCGTAGGGTTAACCAACAGAAGTGTTCCCTAAGCATGTCCAAATTTTCCTTGTTTCCAAAATGACCCATTAAACCCTCTCATGTGCTTCTTGCATATATAACTCTTTAATCGATCACTAGAAAATGCATTGTTCCTTGTTCTTAAAGAGAAAAACATCATGCATATAGAACTTGTGTTACAATCCTTTCCATTTCGTATACTTTATTATGGAAATGCATAGACGAATTCCAACCATTTCACGTGTCTTTTCTTGATATTCTTCTTCCCTCTCAATTACTTCAAAGTTTCATGATCAATGTGGATTATACATTCCTCGGCGAGGAGGTAATGTTGTAAAGTCTCCATGGCTCTCACTTGCGTATACAACTCTTTATTGTAAGTAGGGTAGTTAATCGTTGCTCGAACAAAGTCTTCATGTACACGCCTATCGTGGCTCCAAGAAGAGTACCGAGATTCCTATTAAAAACTTTCGTTTGACCGTTTGTTTAGGGAAGGCACATTGTAGAAAAGACGAGCTTGGTCCCTAGCCTTCTCCAAAGCGTCCTCCAAAAGTTTATTGGGAACTTCGTGTCTTGATCCGATATAACAGTCCTTCGGATACCACATAATTTGATGATTTATTTGAAAAACAGTCAGAGGTTTGGGTATCGTAATTTGTCTTGTTGCATGAGATGAAATGTGTCATCTTGGAGAAGTGGTCGACTACCACAAATATAGAGTTCTTTTGTTTCACTCTTGGCAGCGAAAAATAAAGTCCATTGAAGTCTCAACCCATGGTGAAGTAGGGATTGGCAATGGGAGATATAAACCATACAAATGTACTCTCTACTTTGCCTTGTTACAAACCAAACACTTCTCACAAAATTTGTCAACCTCACATCGTAGGTTTAACCAACAGAAGTGTTCCCTAAGCATGTCCAAATTTTCCTTGTTTCCAAAATGACCCATCAAACCCCCTCATGTGCTTCTTGCATATATAACTCTTTAATCGATCACTAGAAAATGCATTATTCCTTGTTCATAAAGAGAAAACCATCATGCATATAGAACTTGTGATACAATCCTTTCCCTCTTCCCCCAAAACATTCCCCTAACTCTGGATCACTGATATAGCTTCCCTTAATACTCTTGAACCCTAGAATATTTGCGTCCTTAGTTGATATCAAAACATACCGCCGAGACAAAGCATATGCCACAACATTGTCTTTCCATTTTGTATACTTTATTATGGAAATGCATAGACGAATTCTAACCATTTCACACGTCTTTTCTTGATATTCTTCTTCCCTGTCAATTACTTCAAATTTCATGATTAATGTGGATTACACATTCGTTGACAAAGAGGTAATGTTGCCAAGTCTCCATGGCTCTCACTAGCGTATACAACTCTTTATTGTAAGTAGGGTAGTTAATCGTTGATCGACCAAAGTTTTATTGTTCACGCCTATCGTGGCTCTAAGGAGAGTACCGAGAGTCCAATTAATAACTTCCGTTGGCTTTCGGTTTATGGATGGCACATTGTAGAAAAGAAGAACTTGTAACCTAGCCTTCTCCACTGCTTCCTCCAAAAGTTTATTGGGAACTTCGTGTCTCGATCCGACATAATAGTCCTTGGGATACCATGTTATTTGACGATTTGTTTGAAAAACAGTTAGAGGTTTGGGTATCATCATTTGTCTAGTTGCATGAGATGAAATGCGTCATCTTTGGGAAGTGCTCGACTACCACAAAAATAGAATTCTTTTGTTTAACTCTTGGCATCCCTAAATTAAAGTCCATTGAAAGCTCAACCCATAGTGAAGTAGGGTTTGGCAATGGGAGATATAAACGATACGAATGTACTCTCTACTTTGCCTTGTTACAAACCAAACGCTTCTCACAAATTTTGTCAACCTCACATCATAGGTTTGGCCAATAGAAGTGTTCCCTAAACATGTCCAAATTTTCCTTGTTTCCAAAATGACCCAGCAAACCCCCTCATATGCTTCTTGCATATATAACTCCCTAATCGATCACTAGGGAATGCATTGTTGCTTGTTCTTAAAGATAAAACCTTCATGCATATAGAACTTGTGATACAATCCTTCCCCTCTTCCTCCATAACATTCCCTTAACTCTGGATCACTTTTATAGCTTCCCCTACAACTCTCGAACCCTAGAATATTTGCGTCCTTAGTTGATATCAAAACATACCGCCGAGACAAAGCATCTGCCACAACATTGTCTTTCCATTTCGTATACTTTATTATGGAAATGCATAGACGAATTCCAACCATTTCACGTGTCTTTTCTTGATATTCGTCTTCCCTCTCAATTACTTCAAAGTTTTGTGATCAATGTGGATTACACGTTCCTCGGCGAAGAGGTAATGTTGCCAAGTCTCCATGACTCTAACTAGCATATGGAACTCTTTATTTTAAGTAGGGTAGTTAATCGTTGATCGAACAAAGTCTTCATGTACACGCCTATCGTGGCTCAAAGAAGAGTACCGAGATTCCTATTAAAAACTTCCGTTTGACCGTCGGTTTAGGGATGGCACATTGAAAACGCTTCTCACAAATTTGGTCAACCTCACATCATAGGTTTGGCCAATAGAAGTGTTCCCTAAGCATGTCCAAATTTTTCTTGTTTCCAAAATTACCCATCAAACCCCTCATGTGCTTCTTGCATATATAACTCCTTAATCGATCACTAGGGAATGCATTGTTGCTTGTTCTAAAAGATAAAACCATAATGCATATAGAACTTGTGATACAATCCTTTCCCTTTTCCGTTTGACCGTCGGCTTGGTCCCTAGCCTTTTCCGAAGCGTCCACTAAAAGTTTATTGGGAACTTCGTGTCTCGATCCGACATAATAGTCCTTGGGATACCATGTAATTTGACGATTTATTTGAAAAAAAAGTTAGAGGTTTGGGTATCGTAATTTGTCTTCTTGCATGAGATTAAATGCGTCATCTTGGAGAAGTAGTCGACTACCACAAATATAGAAATGTTTTGTTTAACTCTTGGCAGCCAAAAATAAAGTCCATTGAAATCTCAACCCATGGTAAAGTAGGGATTGGCAATGGGAGATTAAACCATACGAATGTACTCTCTACTTTGCCTTGTTACAAACCAAACACTTCTCACAAAATTTGTCAACCTCACATCGTAGCTTTGGCCAACAAAAGTGTTCCCTAAGCATGTCCAAATTTTCCTTGTTTCCAAAATGACCCATCAAACCCCCTTATGTGCTTCTTGCATATATAACTCCTTAATCGATCACTAGAAAATGCATTGTTCCTTGTTCTTAAAGAGAAAACCATCATGCATATAGAACTTGTGTTACAATCCTTTCCCTCTTTCCCCATAACATTCCCCTAACTTTGGATCACTGTTATAGCTTCCCTTAATACTCTTGAATCCTAGAATATTTGTGTCCTTAGTTGATATCAAAACATACCGCTGAGACAAAGCATCTGCTACAATATTGTCTTTCCATTTCGTATACTTTATTATGGAAATGCATAGACGAATTCCAACCATTTCACGTGTCTTTTCTTGATATTCTTCTTCCCTCTCAATTACTTCAAAGTTTCATGATCAATGTTGATTACACATTCGTTGACAAAGAGGTAATGTTGCCAAGTCTCCATGGCTGTCACTAAAGTATACAACTCTTTATTGTAAGTAGGGTAGTTAATCGTTGATCGACCAAAGTCTTCATGTTCACGCCTATCGTAGCTCTAAGGAGAGTACCGAGAGTCCTATTAGTAACTTCGGTTTGGCTTTCGGTTTATGGATGGCACATTGTAGAAAAGACGAACTTGTAACCTAGCCTTCTCCAATGCATCCTCCAAAAGTTTATTGGGAACTTCGTGTCTCGATCCGACATAATAGTCCTTGGGATACAATGTAATTTGAAAATTTATTTGAAAAACAGTTAGAGGTTTGGGTATCATCATTTGTCTTGTTGCATGAGATGAAATACATCATCTTTGAGAAGTGGTCGACTACCACAAATATAGAATTCTTTTGTTTAACTTTTGGCAGCCCTAAAATAAAGTCCATTGAAAGCTCAACCCGTGGTGAAGTAGGGATTGGCAATGGGAGATATAAACCATACGAATGTACTCTCTACTTTGCCTTGTTACAAACCAAATGCTTCTCACAAATTTGGTCAACCTCACATCGTAGGTGTGGCCAATAGAATTGTTCCCTAAGCATGTCCAAATTTTCCTTGGTTCCAAAATGAACAATCAAACCCCCTCTTGTGCTTCTTGCATATATAACTCCTTAATCGATCACTAGGGAATGCATTGTTGCTTGTTCTTAAAGATAAAACCATCATGCATATAGAACTTGTGATACAATCCTTTCCCTCTTCCTCCATAACATTCCCTTAACTCTGGATCACTTTTATAGCTTCCCTTAAAAATCTCGAACCCTAGAATATTTGCGTCCTGAGTTGATATCAAAACATACCGCCAAGACAAAGCTTCTGCGACAACATTGTCTTTCAATTTCGTATACTTTATTATAGAAATGCATAGACGAATTCCAACCATTTCACGTGTCTTTTCTTGATATTCGTCTTCCCTCTCAATTACTTCACAGTTTCGTGATCAATGTGGATTACACATTCCTCGGCGAAGAGGTAATGTTGCCAAGTCTCCATGGCTGTCATTAGCGTATACAACTCTTTATTGTAAGTAGGGTAGTTAATCGTTGATCGTACAAAGTCTTCAGATACACGCCTATCGTGGCTCTAAGAAGAATACCGAGATTCCTATTAAAAACTTCTGTTTGACCGTCGTTTTAAGGATTGCACATTGTAGAAAAGACGAGCTTGGTCCCTAGCCTCCTCCAAAGCGTCCTCAAAAAGTTTATCGGGAACTTCGTGTCTCGATCCGACATAATAATCCTTGGGATACCATGTAATTTGACGATTTATTTGAAAAACAGTTAGAGGTTTGGGTATCGTAATTTATCTTGTTGCATGAGATAAAATGCGTCATCTTGGAGAAGTGGTCGACTTCCACAAATATATAATTCTTTTGTTTAACTCTTGGCAGCCAAAAATAAAGTCCATTGAAGTCTCAACCCATGGTGAAGTAGGGATTGGCAATGGGAGATATAAACCATACGAAGGTACTCTCTACTTTGCCTTGTTACAAACCAAACACTTCTCATAAAATTTGTCAACCTCACATCGTAGGTTTAACCAACAGAAGTGTTCCCTAAGCATGTCCAAATTTTCCTTGTTTCCAAAATGACCCATCAAACCCCCTCATGTGCTTCTTGCATATATAACTCTTTAATCGATCACTAGAAAATGCATTGTTCCTTGTTCATAAAGAGAAAACCATCATGCATATAGAACTTGTGTTACAATCCTTTCCATTTTGTATACTTTATTATGGAAATGCATAGACGAATTCCAACCATTTCACGTGTCTTTTCTTGATATTCTTCTTCCCTCTCAATTACTTCAAAGTTTCATGATCAATGTGGATTACACATTCCTCGGCGAAGAGGTAATGTTGCAAAGTCTCCATGGCTGTCACTAGCGTATACAACTCTTTATTGTAAGTAGGGTAGTTAATCGTTGATCTAACAAAGTCTTCATGTACACGCCTATCGTGGCTCCAAGAAGAGTACCGAGATTCCTATTAAAAACTTTCGTTTGACCGTTTGTTTAGGGAAGGCACATTGTAGAAAAGACGAGCTTGGTCCCTAGCCTTCTCCAAAGCGTCCTCCAAAAGTTTATTGGGAACTTCGTGTCTTGATCCGATATAATAGTCCTACGGATACCACATAATTTGATGATTTATTTGAAAAATAGTTAGAGGTTTGGGTATCGTAATTTGTCTTGTTGCATGAGATGAAATGCGTCATCTTGGAGAAGTGGTCGACTACCACAAATATAGAGTTCTTTTGTTTCACTCTTGGCAGCGAAAAATAAAGTCCATTGAAGTCTCAACCCATGGTGAAGTAGGGATTGGCAATGGGAGATATAAACCATACAAATGTACTCTCTACTTTGCTTTGTTACAAACCAAACACTTCTCACAAAATTTGTCAACCTCACATCGTAGGTTTAACCAACAGAAGTGTTCCCTAAGCATGTCCAAATTTTCCTTGTTTCCAAAATGACCCATCAAACCCCCTCATGTGCTTCTTGCATATATAAGTCTTTAATCGATCACTAGAAAATGCATTTTTCCTTGTTCTTAAAGACAAAACCATCATGCATATTGAACTTGTGTTACAATCCTTTCCATTTTGTATACTTTATTATGGAAATGCATAGACGAATTCCAACCATTTCACGTGTCTTTTCTTGATATTCTTCTTCCCTCTCAATTACTTCAAAGTTTCATGATCAATGTGGATTACACATTCCTCGGCGAAGAGGTAATGTTGCAAAGTCTCCATGGCCGTCACTAGCGTATACAACTCTTTATTGTAAGTAGGGTAGTTAATCGTTGATCTAACAAAGTCTTCATGTACACGCCTATCGTGGCTCCAAGAAGAGTACCGAGATTCCTATTAAAAACTTTCGTTTGACCGTTGGTTTAGGGAAGGCACATTGTAGAAAAGACGAGCTTGGTCCTTAGCCTCCTCCAAAGCGTCCTCAAAAAGTTTATCGGGAACTTCGTGTCTTGATCCGACATAATAGTCCTTGGGATACCATGTAATTTGATGATTTATTTGAAAAACAGTTAGAGGTTTGGGTATCGTAATTTATCTTGTTGCATGAGATGAAATGCGTAATCTTCGAGAAGTGGTCGACTACCACAAATATAGAGTTCTTTTGTTTCACTCTTGGCAGCGAAAAATAAAGTCCATTGAAGTCTCAACCCATGGTGAAGTAGGGATTGGAAATGGGAGATATAAACCATACAAATGTACTCTCTACTTTGCCTTGTTACAAACCAAACACTTCTCACAAAATTTGTCAACCTCACATCGTAGGTTGAACCAACAGAAGTGTTCCCTAAGCATGTCCAAATTTTCCTTGTTTCCAAAATGACCCATTAAACCCCCTCATGTGCTTCTTGCATATATAACTCTTTAATCGATCACTAGAAAATGCATTGTTCCTTGTTCTTAAAGAGAAAAACATCATGCATATAGAACTTGTGTTACAATCCTTTCCATTTCGTATACTTTATTATGGAAATGCATAGACGAATTCCAACCATTTCACGTGTCTTTTCTTGATATTCTTCTTCCCTCTCAATTACTTCAAAGTTTCATGATCAATGTGGATTACACATTCCTCGTCGAGGAGGTAATGTTGCAAAGTCTCCATGGCTGTCACTTGCGTATATAACTCTTTATTGTAAGTAGGGTAGTTAATCGTTGATCGAACAAAGTCTTCATGTACACGCCTATCGTGGCTCCTAGAAGAGTACCGAGATTCCTATTAAAAACTTTTGTTTGACCGTTGGTTTAGGGAAGGCACATTGTAGAAAAGACGAGCTTGGTCCCTAGGCTTCTCCAAAGCGTCCTCAAAAAGTTAATCGGGAACTTCGTGTCTTGATCCGACATAATAGTCCTTGGGATACCATGTAATTTGATGATTTATTTGAAAAACAGTTAGAGGTTTGGGTATCGTAATTTATCTTGTTGCATGAGATGAAATGCGTAATCTTCGAGAAGTGGTCGACTACCACAAATATAGAGTTCTTTTGTTTCACTCTTGGCAGCGAAAAATAAAGTCCATTGAAGTCTCAACCCATGGTGAAGTAGGGATTGGCGATGGGAGATATAAACCATACGAATGTACTCTCTACTTTGCCTTGTAACAAACCAAACACTTCTCACAAAATTTGTCAACCTCACATCGTAGGTTTAACCAACAGAAGTGTTCCCTAAGCATGTCCAAATTTTCCTTGTTTCCAAAATGACCCATCAAACCCCCTCATGTGCTTCTTGCATGTATAACTCTTTAATCGATCACTAGAAAATGCATTGTTCCTTGTTCTTAAAGAGAAAACCATCATGCATATAGAACTTGTGTTACAATCCTTTCCATTTTGTATACTTTATTATGGAAATGCATAGACGAATTCCAACCATTTCACGTGTCTTTTCTTGATATTCTTCTTCCCTCTCAATTACTTCAAAGTTTCATAATCAATGTGGATTACACATTCCTCGGCGAAGAGGTAATGTTGCAAAGTCTCCATGGCTGTCACTAGCGTATACAACTCTTTATTGTAAGTAGGGTAGTTAATCGTTGATCTAACAAAGTCTTCATGTACACGCCTATCGTGGCTCCAAGAAGAGTACCGAGATTCCTATTAAAAACTTTCGTTTGACCGTTTGTTTAGGGAAGGCACATTGTAGAAAAGACGAGCTTGGTCCCTAGCCTTCTCCAAAGCGTCCTCCAAAAGTTTATTGGGAACTTCGTGTCTTGATCCGATATAATAGTCCTACGGATACCACATAATTTGATGATTTATTTGAAAAATAGTTAGAGGTTTGGGTATCGTAATTTGTCTTGTTGCATGAGATGAAATGCGTCATCTTGGAGAAGTGGTCGACTACCACAAATATAGAGTTCTTTTGTTTCACTCTTGGCAGCGAAAAATAAAGTCCATTGAAGTCTCAACCCATGGTGAAGTAGGGATTGGCAATGGGAGATATAAACCATACAAATGTACTCTCTACTTTGCTTTGTTACAAACCAAACACTTCTCACAAAATTTGTCAACCTCACATCGTAGGTTTAACCAACAGAAGTGTTCCCTAAGCATGTCCAAATTTTCCTTGTTTCCAAAATGACCCATCAAACCCCCTCATGTGCTTCTTGCATATATAAGTCTTTAATCGATCACTAGAAAATGCATTTTTCCTTGTTCTTAAAGACAAAACCATCATGCATATTGAACTTGTGTTACAATCCTTTCCATTTTGTATACTTTATTATGGAAATGCATAGACGAATTCCAACCATTTCACGTGTCTTTTCTTGATATTCTTCTTCCCTCTCAATTACTTCAAAGTTTCATGATCAATGTGGATTACACATTCCTCGGCGAAGAGGTAATGTTGCAAAGTCTCCATGGCCGTCACTAGCGTATACAACTCTTTATTGTAAGTAGGGTAGTTAATCGTTGATCTAACAAAGTCTTCATGTACACGCCTATCGTGGCTCCAAGAAGAGTACCGAGATTCCTATTAAAAACTTTCGTTTGACCGTTGGTTTAGGGAAGGCACATTGTAGAAAAGACGAGCTTGGTCCTTAGCCTCCTCCAAAGCGTCCTCAAAAAGTTTATCGGGAACTTCGTGTCTTGATCCGACATAATAGTCCTTGGGATACCATGTAATTTGATGATTTATTTGAAAAACAGTTAGAGGTTTGGGTATCGTAATTTATCTTGTTGCATGAGATGAAATGCGTAATCTTGGAGAAGTGGTCGACTACCACAAATATAGAGTTCTTTTGTTTCACTCTTGGCAGCGAAAAATAAAGTCCATTGAAGTCTCAACCCATGGTGAAGTAGGGATTGGAAATGGGAGATATAAACCATACAAATGTACTCTCTACTTTGCCTTGTTACAAACCAAACACTTCTCACAAAATTTGTCAACCTCACATCGTAGGTTGAACCAACAGAAGTGTTCCCTAAGCATGTCCAAATTTTCCTTGTTTCCAAAATGACCCATTAAACCCCCTCATGTGCTTCTTGCATATATAACTCTTTAATCGATCACTAGAAAATGCATTGTTCCTTGTTCTTAAAGAGAAAAACATCATGCATATAGAACTTGTGTTACAATCCTTTCCATTTCGTATACTTTATTATGGAAATGCATAGACGAATTCCAACCATTTCACGTGTCTTTTCTTGATATTCTTCTTCCCTCTCAATTACTTCAAAGTTTCATGATCAATGTGGATTACACATTCCTCGTCGAGGAGGTAATGTTGCAAAGTCTCCATGGCTGTCACTTGCGTATATAACTCTTTATTGTAAGTAGGGTAGTTAATCGTTGATCGAACAAAGTCTTCATGTACACGCCTATCGTGGCTCCTAGAAGAGTACCGAGATTCCTATTAAAAACTTTTGTTTGACCGTTGGTTTAGGGAAGGCACATTGTAGAAAAGACGAGCTTGGTCCCTAGGCTTCTCCAAAGCGTCCTCAAAAAGTTAATCGGGAACTTCGTGTCTTGATCCGACATAATAGTCCTTGGGATACCATGTAATTTGATGATTTATTTGAAAAACAGTTAGAGGTTTGGGTATCGTAATTTATCTTGTTGCATGAGATGAAATGCGTAATCTTCGAGAAGTGGTCGACTACCACAAATATAGAGTTCTTTTGTTTCACTCTTGGCAGCGAAAAATAAAGTCCATTGAAGTCTCAACCCATGGTGAAGTAGGGATTGGCGATGGGAGATATAAACCATACGAATGTACTCTCTACTTTGCCTTGTAACAAACCAAACACTTCTCACAAAATTTGTCAACCTCACATCGTAGGTTTAACCAACAGAAGTGTTCCCTAAGCATGTCCAAATTTTCCTTGTTTCCAAAATGACCCATCAAACCCCCTCATGTGCTTCTTGCATGTATAACTCTTTAATCGATCACTAGAAAATGCATTGTTCCTTGTTCTTAAAGAGAAAACCATCATGCATATAGAACTTGTGTTACAATCCTTTCCATTTTGTATACTTTATTATGGAAATGCATAGACGAATTCCAACCATTTCACGTGTCTTTTCTTGATATTCTTCTTCCCTCTCAATTACTTCAAAGTTTCATAATCAATGTGGATTACACATTCCTCGGCGAAGAGGTAATGTTGCAAAGTCTCCATGGCTGTCACTAGCGTATACAACTCTTTATTGTAAGTAGGGTAGTTAATCGTTGATCTAACAAAGTCTTCATGTACACGCCTATCGTGGCTCCAAGAAGAGTACCGAGATTCCTATTAAAAACTTTCGTTTGACCGTTTGTTTAGGGAAGGCACATTGTAGAAAAGACGAGCTTGGTCCCTAGCCTTCTCCAAAGCGTCCTCCAAAAGTTTATTGGGAACTTCGTGTCTTGATCCGATATAATAGTCCTACGGATACCACATAATTTGATGATTTATTTGAAAAATAGTTAGAGGTTTGGGTATCGTAATTTGTCTTGTTGCATGAGATGAAATGCGTCATCTTGGAGAAGTGGTCGACTACCACAAATATAGAGTTCTTTTGTTTCACTCTTGGCAGCGAAAAATAAAGTCCATTGAAGTCTCAACCCATGGTGAAGTAGGGATTGGCAATGGGAGATATAAACCATACAAATGTACTCTCTACTTTGCTTTGTTACAAACCAAACACTTCTCACAAAATTTGTCAACCTCACATCGTAGGTTTAACCAACAGAAGTGTTCCCTAAGCATGTCCAAATTTTCCTTGTTTCCAAAATGACCCATCAAACCCCCTCATGTGCTTCTTGCATATATAAGTCTTTAATCGATCACTAGAAAATGCATTTTTCCTTGTTCTTAAAGACAAAACCATCATGCATATTGAACTTGTGTTACAATCCTTTCCATTTTGTATACTTTATTATGGAAATGCATAGACGAATTCCAACCATTTCACGTGTCTTTTCTTGATATTCTTCTTCCCTCTCAATTACTTCAAAGTTTCATGATCAATGTGGATTACACATTCCTCGGCGAAGAGGTAATGTTGCAAAGTCTCCATGGCCGTCACTAGCGTATACAACTCTTTATTGTAAGTAGGGTAGTTAATCGTTGATCTAACAAAGTCTTCATGTACACGCCTATCGTGGCTCCAAGAAGAGTACCGAGATTCCTATTAAAAACTTTCGTTTGACCGTTGGTTTAGGGAAGGCACATTGTAGAAAAGACGAGCTTGGTCCTTAGCCTCCTCCAAAGCGTCCTCAAAAAGTTTATCGGGAACTTCGTGTCTTGATCCGACATAATAGTCCTTGGGATACCATGTAATTTGATGATTTATTTGAAAAACAGTTAGAGGTTTGGGTATCGTAATTTATCTTGTTGCATGAGATGAAATGCGTAATCTTCGAGAAGTGGTCGACTACCACAAATATAGAGTTCTTTTGTTTCACTCTTGGCAGCGAAAAATAAAGTCCATTGAAGTCTCAACCCATGGTGAAGTAGGGATTGGAAATGGGAGATATAAACCATACAAATGTACTCTCTACTTTGCCTTGTTACAAACCAAACACTTCTCACAAAATTTGTCAACCTCACATCGTAGGTTGAACCAACAGAAGTGTTCCCTAAGCATGTCCAAATTTTCCTTGTTTCCAAAATGACCCATTAAACCCCCTCATGTGCTTCTTGCATATATAACTCTTTAATCGATCACTAGAAAATGCATTGTTCCTTGTTCTTAAAGAGAAAAACATCATGCATATAGAACTTGTGTTACAATCCTTTCCATTTCGTATACTTTATTATGGAAATGCATAGACGAATTCCAACCATTTCACGTGTCTTTTCTTGATATTCTTCTTCCCTCTCAATTACTTCAAAGTTTCATGATCAATGTGGATTACACATTCCTCGTCGAGGAGGTAATGTTGCAAAGTCTCCATGGCTGTCACTTGCGTATATAACTCTTTATTGTAAGTAGGGTAGTTAATCGTTGATCGAACAAAGTCTTCATGTACACGCCTATCGTGGCTCCTAGAAGAGTACCGAGATTCCTATTAAAAACTTTTGTTTGACCGTTGGTTTAGGGAAGGCACATTGTAGAAAAGACGAGCTTGGTCCCTAGGCTTCTCCAAAGCGTCCTCAAAAAGTTAATCGGGAACTTCGTGTCTTGATCCGACATAATAGTCCTTGGGATACCATGTAATTTGATGATTTATTTGAAAAACAGTTAGAGGTTTGGGTATCGTAATTTATCTTGTTGCATGAGATGAAATGCGTAATCTTCGAGAAGTGGTCGACTACCACAAATATAGAGTTCTTTTGTTTCACTCTTGGCAGCGAAAAATAAAGTCCATTGAAGTCTCAACCCATGGTGAAGTAGGGATTGGCGATGGGAGATATAAACCATACGAATGTACTCTCTACTTTGCCTTGTAACAAACCAAACACTTCTCACAAAATTTGTCAACCTCACATCGTAGGTTTAACCAACAGAAGTGTTCCCTAAGCATGTCCAAATTTTCCTTGTTTCCAAAATGACCCATCAAACCCCCTCATGTGCTTCTTGCATGTATAACTCTTTAATCGATCACTAGAAAATGCATTGTTCCTTGTTCTTAAAGAGAAAACCATCATGCATATAGAACTTGTGTTACAATCCTTTCCATTTTGTATACTTTATTATGGAAATGCATAGACGAATTCCAACCATTTCACGTGTCTTTTCTTGATATTCTTCTTCCCTCTCAATTACTTCAAAGTTTCATAATCAATGTGGATTACACATTCCTCGGCGAAGAGGTAATGTTGCAAAGTCTCCATGGCTGTCACTAGCGTATACAACTCTTTATTGTAAGTAGGGTAGTTAATCGTTGATCTAACAAAGTCTTCATGTACACGCCTATCGTGGCTCCAAGAAGAGTACCGAGATTCCTATTAAAAACTTTCGTTTGACCGTTTGTTTAGGGAAGGCACATTGTAGAAAAGACGAGCTTGGTCCCTAGCCTTCTCCAAAGCGTCCTCCAAAAGTTTATTGGGAACTTCGTGTCTTGATCCGATATAATAGTCCTACGGATACCACATAATTTGATGATTTATTTGAAAAATAGTTAGAGGTTTGGGTATCGTAATTTGTCTTGTTGCATGAGATGAAATGCGTCATCTTGGAGAAGTGGTCGACTACCACAAATATAGAGTTCTTTTGTTTCACTCTTGGCAGCGAAAAATAAAGTCCATTGAAGTCTCAACCCATGGTGAAGTAGGGATTGGCAATGGGAGATATAAACCATACAAATGTACTCTCTACTTTGCTTTGTTACAAACCAAACACTTCTCACAAAATTTGTCAACCTCACATCGTAGGTTTAACCAACAGAAGTGTTCCCTAAGCATGTCCAAATTTTCCTTGTTTCCAAAATGACCCATCAAACCCCCTCATGTGCTTCTTGCATATATAAGTCTTTAATCGATCACTAGAAAATGCATTTTTCCTTGTTCTTAAAGACAAAACCATCATGCATATTGAACTTGTGTTACAATCCTTTCCATTTTGTATACTTTATTATGGAAATGCATAGACGAATTCCAACCATTTCACGTGTCTTTTCTTGATATTCTTCTTCCCTCTCAATTACTTCAAAGTTTCATGATCAATGTGGATTACACATTCCTCGGCGAAGAGGTAATGTTGCAAAGTCTCCATGGCCGTCACTAGCGTATACAACTCTTTATTGTAAGTAGGGTAGTTAATCGTTGATCTAACAAAGTCTTCATGTACACGCCTATCGTGGCTCCAAGAAGAGTACCGAGATTCCTATTAAAAACTTTCGTTTGACCGTTGGTTTAGGGAAGGCACATTGTAGAAAAGACGAGCTTGGTCCTTAGCCTCCTCCAAAGCGTCCTCAAAAAGTTTATCGGGAACTTCGTGTCTTGATCCGACATAATAGTCCTTGGGATACCATGTAATTTGATGATTTATTTGAAAAACAGTTAGAGGTTTGGGTATCGTAATTTATCTTGTTGCATGAGATGAAATGCGTAATCTTCGAGAAGTGGTCGACTACCACAAATATAGAGTTCTTTTGTTTCACTCTTGGCAGCGAAAAATAAAGTCCATTGAAGTCTCAACCCATGGTGAAGTAGGGATTGGAAATGGGAGATATAAACCATACAAATGTACTCTCTACTTTGCCTTGTTACAAACCAAACACTTCTCACAAAATTTGTCAACCTCACATCGTAGGTTGAACCAACAGAAGTGTTCCCTAAGCATGTCCAAATTTTCCTTGTTTCCAAAATGACCCATTAAACCCCCTCATGTGCTTCTTGCATATATAACTCTTTAATCGATCACTAGAAAATGCATTGTTCCTTGTTCTTAAAGAGAAAAACATCATGCATATAGAACTTGTGTTACAATCCTTTCCATTTCGTATACTTTATTATGGAAATGCATAGACGAATTCCAACCATTTCACGTGTCTTTTCTTGATATTCTTCTTCCCTCTCAATTACTTCAAAGTTTCATGATCAATGTGGATTACACATTCCTCGTCGAGGAGGTAATGTTGCAAAGTCTCCATGGCTGTCACTTGCGTATATAACTCTTTATTGTAAGTAGGGTAGTTAATCGTTGATCGAACAAAGTCTTCATGTACACGCCTATCGTGGCTCCTAGAAGAGTACCGAGATTCCTATTAAAAACTTTTGTTTGACCGTTGGTTTAGGGAAGGCACATTGTAGAAAAGACGAGCTTGGTCCCTAGGCTTCTCCAAAGCGTCCTCAAAAAGTTAATCGGGAACTTCGTGTCTTGATCCGACATAATAGTCCTTGGGATACCATGTAATTTGATGATTTATTTGAAAAACAGTTAGAGGTTTGGGTATCGTAATTTATCTTGTTGCATGAGATGAAATGCGTAATCTTCGAGAAGTGGTCGACTACCACAAATATAGAGTTCTTTTGTTTCACTCTTGGCAGCGAAAAATAAAGTCCATTGAAGTCTCAACCCATGGTGAAGTAGGGATTGGCGATGGGAGATATAAACCATACGAATGTACTCTCTACTTTGCCTTGTAACAAACCAAACACTTCTCACAAAATTTGTCAACCTCACATCGTAGGTTTAACCAACAGAAGTGTTCCCTAAGCATGTCCAAATTTTCCTTGTTTCCAAAATGACCCATCAAACCCCCTCATGTGCTTCTTGCATGTATAACTCTTTAATCGATCACTAGAAAATGCATTGTTCCTTGTTCTTAAAGAGAAAACCATCATGCATATAGAACTTGTGTTACAATCCTTTCCATTTTGTATACTTTATTATGGAAATGCATAGACGAATTCCAACCATTTCACGTGTCTTTTCTTGATATTCTTCTTCCCTCTCAATTACTTCAAAGTTTCATAATCAATGTGGATTACACATTCCTCGGCGAAGAGGTAATGTTGCAAAGTCTCCATGGCTGTCACTAGCGTATACAACTCTTTATTGTAAGTAGGGTAGTTAATCGTTGATCTAACAAAGTCTTCATGTACACGCCTATCGTGGCTCCAAGAAGAGTACCGAGATTCCTATTAAAAACTTTCGTTTGACCGTTTGTTTAGGGAAGGCACATTGTAGAAAAGACGAGCTTGGTCCCTAGCCTTCTCCAAAGCGTCCTCCAAAAGTTTATTGGGAACTTCGTGTCTTGATCCGATATAATAGTCCTACGGATACCACATAATTTGATGATTTATTTGAAAAATAGTTAGAGGTTTGGGTATCGTAATTTGTCTTGTTGCATGAGATGAAATGCGTCATCTTGGAGAAGTGGTCGACTACCACAAATATAGAGTTCTTTTGTTTCACTCTTGGCAGCGAAAAATAAAGTCCATTGAAGTCTCAACCCATGGTGAAGTAGGGATTGGCAATGGGAGATATAAACCATACAAATGTACTCTCTACTTTGCTTTGTTACAAACCAAACACTTCTCACAAAATTTGTCAACCTCACATCGTAGGTTTAACCAACAGAAGTGTTCCCTAAGCATGTCCAAATTTTCCTTGTTTCCAAAATGACCCATCAAACCCCCTCATGTGCTTCTTGCATATATAACTCTTTAATCGATCACTAGAAAATGCATTGTTCCTTGTTCATAAAGAGAAAACCATCATGCATATAGAACTTGTGATACAATCCTTTCCCTCTTCCCCCAAAACATTCCCCTAACTCTGGATCACTGATATAGCTTCCCTTAATACTCTTGAACCCTAGAATATTTGCGTCCTTAGTTGATATCAAAACATACCGCCGAGACAAAGCATCTGCCACAACATTGTCTTTCCATTTTGTATACTTTATTATGGAAATGCATAGACGAATTCCAACCATTTCACGCGTCTTTTCTTGATATTCTTCTTCCCTGTCAATTACTTCAAATTTCATGATTAATGTGGATTACACATTCGTTGACAAAGAGGTAATGTTGCCAAGTCTCCATGACTCTAACTAGCATATGGAACTCTTTATTTTAAGTAGGGTAGTTAATCGTTGATCGATCAAAGTTTTATTGTTCACGCCTATCGTGGCTCTAAGGAGAGTACCAAGAGTCCTATTAATAACTTCCGTTGGCTTTTTGTTTATGGATGGCACATTGTAGAAAAGAAGAACTTGTAACCTAGCCTTCTCCAATGCTTCCTCCAAAAGTTTATTGGGAACTTCGTGTCTCGATCCGACATAATAGTCCTTGGGATACCATGTAATTTGACGATTTGTTTGAAAAACAGTTAGAGGTTTGGGTATCATCATTTGTCTAGTTGCATGAGATGAAATGCGTCATCTTTGAGAAGTGGTCGACTACCACAAATATAGAATTCTTTTGTTTAACTCTTGGCATCCCTAAAATAAAGTCCATTGAAAGCTCAACCCATAGTGAAGTAGGGTTTGGCAATGGGAGATATAAACCATACGAATGTACTCTCTACTTTGCCTTGTTACAAACCAAACGCTTCTCACAAATTTTGTCAACCTCACATCATAGGTTTGGCCAATAGAAGTGTTCCCTAAACATGTCCAAATTTTCCTTGTTTCCAAAATGACCCAGCAAACCCCCTCATATGCTTCTTGCATATATAACTCCCTAATCGATCACTAGGGAATGCATTGTTGCTTGTTCTTAAAGATAAAACCTTCATGCATATAGAACTTGTGATACAATCCTTCCCCTCTTCCTCCATAACATTCCCTTAACTCTGGATCACTTTTATAGCTTCCCCTACAACTCTCGAACCCTAGAATATTTGCGTCCTTAGTTGATATCAAAACATACCGCCGAGACAAAGCATCTGCCACAACATTGTCTTTCCATTTCGTATACTTTATTATGGAAATGCATAGACGAATTCCAACCATTTCACGTGTCTTTTCTTGATATTCGTCTTCCCTCTCAATTACTTCAAAGTTTTGTGATCAATGTGGATTACACGTTCCTCGGCGAAGAGGTAATGTTGCCAAGTCTCCATGACTCTAACTAGCATATGGAACTCTTTATTTTAAGTAGGGTAGTTAATCGTTGATCGAACAAAGTCTTCATGTACACGCCTATCGTGGCTCAAAGAAGAGTACCGAGATTCCTATTAAAAACTTCCGTTTGACCGTCGGTTTAGGGATGGCACATTGAAAACGCTTCTCACAAATTTGGTCAACCTCAAATCATAGGTTTGGCCAATAGAAGTGTTCCCTAAGCATGTCCAAATTTTTCTTGTTTCCAAAATTACCCATCAAACCCCTCATGTGCTTCTTGCATATATAACTCCTTAATCGATCACTAGGGAATGCATTGTTGCTTGTTCTAAAAGATAAAACCATAATGCATATAGAACTTGTGATACAATCCTTTCCCTTTTCCGTTTGACCGTCGGCTTGGTCCCTAGCCTTTTCCGAAGCGTCCACCAAAAGTTTATTGGGAACTTCGTGTCTCGATCCGACATAATAGTCCTTGGGATACCATGTAATTTGAAGATTTATTTGAAAAAAAAGTTAGAGGTTTGGGTATCGTAATTTGTCTTCTTGCATGAGATTAAATGCGTCATCTTGGAGAAGTAGTCGACTACCACAAATATAGAAATGTTTTGTTTAACTCTTGGCAGCCAAAAATAAAGTCCATTGAAATCTCAACCCATGGTAAAGTAGGGATTGGCAATGGGAGATTAAACCATACGAATGTACTCTCTACTTTGCCTTGTTACAAACCAAACACTTCTCACAAAATTTGTCAACCTCACATCGTAGCTTTGGCCAACAAAAGTGTTCCCTAAGCATGTCCAAATTTTCCTTGTTTCCAAAATGACCCATCAAACCCCCTCATGTGCTTCTTGCATATATAACTCCTTAATCGATCACTAGAAAATGCATTTTTCCTTGTTCTTAAAGAGAAAACCATCATGCATATAGAACTTGTGTTACAATCCTTTCCCTCTTCCCCCATAACATTCCCCTAACTCTGGATCACTGTTATAGCTTCCCTTAATACTCTTGAATCCTAGAATATTTGTGTCCTTAGTTGATATCAAAACATACCGCTGAGACAAAGCATCTGCTACAATATTGTCTTTCCATTTCGTATACTTTATTATGGAAATGCATAGACGAATTCCAACCATTTCACGTGTCTTTTCTTGATATTCTTCTTCCCTCTCAATTACTTCAAAGTTTCATGATCAATGTTGATTACACATTCGTTGACAAAGAGGTAATGTTGCCAAGTCTCCATGGCTGTCACTAAAGTATACAACTCTTTATTGTAAGTAGGGTAGTTAATCGTTGATCGACCAAAGTCTTCATGTTCACGCCTATCGTAGCTCTAAGGAGAGTACCGAGAGTCCTATTAGTAACTTCGGTTTGGCTTTCGGTTTATGGATGGCACATTGTAGAAAAGACGAACTTGTAACCTAGCCTTCTCCAATGCATCCTCCAAAAGTTTATTGGGAACTTCGTGTCTCGATCCGACATAATAGTCCTTGGGATACAATGTAATTTGAAAATTTATTTGAAAAACAGTTAGAGGTTTGGGTATCATCATTTGTCTTGTTGCATGAGATGAAATACATCATCTTTGAGAAGTGGTCGACTACCACAAATATAGAATTCTTTTGTTTAACTTTTGGCAGCCCTAAAATAAAGTCCATTGAAAGCTCAACCCGTGGTGAAGTAGGGATTGGCAATGGGAGATATAAACCATACGAATGTACTCTCTACTTTGCCTTGTTACAAACCAAATGCTTCTCATAAATTTGGTCAACCTCACATCGTAGGTGTGGCCAATAGAATTGTTCCCTAAGCATGTCCAAATTTTCCTTGGTTCCAAAATGAACAATCAAACCCCCTCTTGTGCTTCTTGCATATATAACTCCTTAATCGATCACTAGGGAATGCATTGTTGCTTGTTCTTAAAGATAAAACCATCATGCATATAGAACTTGTGATACAATCCTTTCCCTCTTCCTCCATAACATTCCCTTAACTCTGGATCACTTTTATAGCTTCCCTTAAAAATCTCGAACCCTAGAATATTTGCGTCCTGAGTTGATATCAAAACATACCGCCAAGACAAAGCTTCTGCGACAACATTGTCTTTCAATTTCGTATACTTTATTATAGAAATGCATAGACGAATTCCAACCATTTCACGTGTCTTTTCTTGATATTCGTCTTCCCTCTCAATTACTTCACAGTTTCGTGATCAATGTGGATTACACATTCCTCGGCGAAGAGGTAATGTTGCCAAGTCTCCATGGCTGTCATTAGCGTATACAACTCTTTATTGTAAGTAGGGTAGTTAATCGTTGATCGTACAAAGTCTTCAGATACACGCCTATCGTGGCTCTAAGAAGAATACCGAGATTCCTATTAAAAACTTCCGTTTGACCGTCGTTTTAAGGATTGCACATTGTAGAAAAGACGAGCTTGGTCCCTAGCCTCCTCCAAAGCGTCCTCAAAAAGTTTATCGGGAACTTCGTGTCTCGATCCGACATAATAATCCTTGGGATACCATGTAATTTGACGATTTATTTGAAAAACAGTTAGAGGTTTGGGTATCGTAATTTATCTTGTTGCATGAGATAAAATGCGTCATCTTGGAGAAGTGGTCGACTTCCACAAATATATAATTCTTTTGTTTAACTCTTGGCAGCCAAAAATAAAGTCCATTGAAGTCTCAACCCATGGTGAAGTAGCGATTGGCAATGGGAGATATAAACCATACGAAGGTACTCTCTACTTTGCCTTGTTACAAACCAAACACTTCTCACAAAATTTGTCAACCTCACATCGTAGGTTTAACCAACAGAAGTGTTCCCTAAGCATGTCCAAATTTTCCTTGTTTCCAAAATGACCCATCAAACCCCCTCATGTGCTTCTTGCATATATAACTCTTTAATCGATCACTAGAAAATGCATTGTTCCTTGTTCATAAAGAGAAAACCATCATGCATATAGAACTTGTGATACAATCCTTTCCCTCTTCCCCCAAAACATTCCCCTAACTCTGGATCACTGATATAGCTTCCCTTAATACTCTTGAACCCTAGAATATTTGCGTCCTTAGTTGATATCAAAACATACCGCCGAGACAAAGCATCTGCCACAACATTGTCTTTCCATTTTGTATACTTTATTATGGAAATGCATAGACGAATTCCAACCATTTCACGCGTCTTTTCTTGATATTCTTCTTCCCTGTCAATTACTTCAAATTTCATGATTAATGTGGATTACACATTCGTTGACAAAGAGGTAATGTTGCCAAGTCTCCATGGCTCTCACTAGCGTATACAACTCTTTATTGTAAGTAGGGTAGTTAATCGTTGATCGATCAAAGTTTTATTGTTCACGCCTATCGTGGCTCTAAGGAGAGTACCAAGAGTCCTATTAATAACTTCCGTTGGCTTTTGGTTTATGGATGGCACATTGTAGAAAAGAAGAACTTGTAACCTAGCCTTCTCCAATGCTTCCTCCAAAAGTTTATTGGGAACTTCGTGTCTCGATCCGACATAATAGTCCTTGGGATACCATGTAATTTGACGATTTGTTTGAAAAACAGTTAGAGGTTTGGGTATCATCATTTGTCTAGTTGCATGAGATGAAATGCGTCATCTTTGAGAAGTGGTCGACTACCACAAATATAGAATTCTTTTGTTTAACTCTTGGCATCCCTAAAATAAAGTCCATTGAAAGCTCAACCCATAGTGAAGTAGGGTTTGGCAATGGGAGATATAAACCATACGAATGTACTCTCTACTTTGCCTTGTTACAAACCAAACGCTTCTCACAAATTTTGTCAACCTCACATCATAGGTTTGGCCAATAGAAGTGTTCCCTAAACATGTCTAAATTTTCCTTGTTTCCAAAATGACCCAGCAAACCCCCTCATATGCTTCTTGCATATATAACTCCCTAATCGATCACTAGGGAATGCATTGTTGCTTGTTCTTAAAAATAAAACCTTCATGGATATAGAACTTGTGATACAATCCTTTCCCTCTTCCTCCATAACATTCCCTTAACTCTGGATCACTTTTATAGCTTCCCCTACAACTCTCGAACCCTAGAATATTTGCGTCCTTAGTTGATATCAAAACATACCGCCGAGAAAAAGCATCTGCCACAACATTGTCTTTCCATTTCGTATACTTTATTATGGAAATGCATATACGAATTCCAACCATTTCACGTGTCTTTTCTTGATATTCGTCTTCCCTCTCAATTACTTCAAAGTTTTGTGATCAATGTGGATTACACGTTCCTCGGCGAAGAGGTAATGTTGCCAAGTCTCCATGACTCTAACTAGCATATGGAACTCTTTATTTTAAGTAGGGTAATTCATCGTTGATCGAACAAAGTCTTCATGTACACGCCTATCGTGGCTCAAAGAAGAGTACCGATATTCCTATTAAAAACTTCCGTTTGACCGTCGGTTTAGGGATGGCACATTGAAAATGCTTCTCACAAATTTGGTCAACCTCACATCATAGGTTTGGCCAATAGAAGTGTTCCCTAATTTTGTCCAAATTTTTCTTGTTTCCAAAATTACCCATCAAACCCCTCATGTGCTTCTTGCATATATAACTCCTTAATCGATCACTAGAAAATGCATTGTTCCTTGTTCTTAAAGAGAAAACCATCATGCATATAGAACTTGTGATACAATCCTTTCCCTTTTCCGTTTGACCGTCGGCTTGGTCCCTAGCCTTTTCCGAAGCGTCCACCAAAAGTTTATTGGGAACTTCGTGTCTCGATCCGACATAATAGTCCTTGGGATACCATGTAATTTGACGATTTATTTGAAAAAAAAGTTAGAGGTTTGGGTATCGTAATTTGTCTTGTTGCATGAGATGAAATGCGTCATCTTGGAGAAGTAGTCGACTACCACAAATATAGAATTGTTTTGTTTAACTCTTGGCAGCCAAAAATAAAGTCCATTGAAATCTCAACCCATGGTAAAGTAGGGATTAGCAATGGGAGATTAAACCATACGAATGTACTCTCTACTTTCCCTTGTTACAAACCAAACACTTCTCACAAAATTTGTCAACCTCACATCGTAGCTTTGGCCAACAAAAGTGTTCCCTAAGCATGTCCAAATTTTCCTTGTTTCCAAAATGACCCATCAAACCCCCTCATGTGCTTCTTGCATATATAACTCCTTAATCGATCACTAGAAAATGCATTGTTCCTTGTTCTTAAAGAGAAAACCATCATGCATATAGAACTTGTGTTACAATCCTTTCCCTCTTCCCCCATAACATTCCCCTAACTCTGGATCACTGTTATAGCTTCCCTTAATACTCTTGAATCCTAGAATATTTGTGTCCTTGGTTGATATCAAAACATACCGCTGAGACAAAGCATCTGCTACAACATTGTCTTTCCATTTCGTATACTTTATTATGGAAATGCATAGATGAATTCCAACCATTTCACGTGTCTTTTCTTGATATTCTTCTTCCCTCTCAATTACTTCAAAGTTTCATGATCAATGTTGATTACACATTCGTTGACAAAGAGGTAATGTTGCCAAGTCTCCGTGGCTGTCACTAGCGTATACAACTCTTTATTGTAAGTAGGGTAGGTAATCGTTGATCGACCAAAGTCTTCATGTTCACGCCTATCGTAGCTCTAAGGAGAGTACCGAGAGTCCTATTAGTAACTTCGGTTTGGCTTTCGGTTTATGGATGGCACATTGTAGAAAAGACGAACTTGTAACCTAGCCTTCTCCAATGCATCCTCCAAAAGTTTATTGGGAACTTCGTGTCTCGATCCGACATAATAGTCCTTGGGATACAATGTAATTTGAAAATTTATTTGAAAAACAGTTAGAGGTTTTGGTATCATCATTTGTCTTGTTGCATGAGATGAAATACATCATCTTTGAGAAGTGGTCGACTACCACAAATATAGAATTCTTTTGTTTAACTTTTGGCAGCCCTAAAATAAAGTCCATTGAAAGCTCAACCCGTGGTGAAGTAGGGATTGGCAATGGGAGATATAAACCATACGAATGTACTCTCTACTTTGCCTTGTTACAAACCAAATGCTTCTCACAAATTTGGTCAACCTTACATCGTAGGTGTGGCCAATAGAAGTGTTCCCTAAGCATGTCCAAATTTTCTTTGGTTCCAAAATGAACAATCAAACCCCCTCTTGTGCTTCTTGCATATATAACTCCTTAATCGATCACTAGGGAATGCATTGTTGCTTGTTCTTAAAGATAAAACCATCATGCATATAGAACTTGTGATACAATCCTTTCCCTCTTCCTCCATAACATTCCCTTAACTCTGGATCACTTTTATAGCTTCCCTTAAAAATCTCGAACCCTAGAATATTTGCGTCTGAGTTGATATCAAAACATACCGCCAAGACAAAGCATCTGCGACAACATTATCTTTCCATTTCGTATACTTTATTATAGAAATGCATAGACGAATTCCAACCATTTCACGTGTCTTTTCTTGATATTCGTCTTCCCTCTCAATTACTTCACAGTTTCGTGATCAATGTGGATTACACATTCCTCGGCGAAGAGGTAATGTTGCCAACTCTCCATGGCTGTCATTAGCGTATACAACTCTTTATTGTAAGTAGGGTAGTTAATCGTTGATCGAACAAAGTCTTCATGTACACGCCTATCGTGGCTCTAAGAAGAATACCGAGATTCCTATTAAAAACTTCCGTTTGACCGTCGGTTTAGGGATTGCACATTGTAGAAAAGACGAGCTTGGTCCCTAGCCTCCTCCAAAGCGTCCTCAAAAAGTTTATCGGGAACTTCGTGTCTTGATCCGACATTATAGTCCTTGGGATACCATGTAATTTGACGATTTATTTGAAAAACAGTTAGAGGTTTGGGTATCGTAATTTATCTTGTTGCATGAGATGAAATGCGTCATCTTGGAGAAGTGGTCGACTGCCACAAATATAGAATTCTTTTGTTTAACTCTTGGCAGCCAAAAATAAAGTCCATTGAAGTCTCAACCCATGGTGAAGTAGGGATTGGCAATGGGAGATATAAATCATACGAATGTACTCTCTACTTTGCCTTGTTACAGACCAAACACTTCTCACAAAATTTGTCAACCTCACATCGTAGGTTTAACCAACAGAAGTGTTCCCTAAGCATGTCCAAATTTTCCTTGTTTCCAAAATGACCCATCAAACCCCCTCATGTGCTTCTTGCATATATAACTCTTTAGTCGATCACTAGAAAATGCATTGTTCCTTGTTCTTAAAGAGAAAACCATCATGCATATAGAACTTGTGTTACAATCCTTTCCCGCTTCCCCCATAACATTCCCCTAACTCTGGATCACTGTTATAGCTTCCCGTAATACTCTTGAAACCTAGAATATTTGCGTCCTTAGTTGATATCAAAACATACCGACGAGACAAAGCATCTGCCACAACATTGTCTTTCCATTTCGTATACTTTATTATGGAAATGCATAGACGAATTCCAACCATTTCACGTGTCTTTTCTTGATATCCTTCTTCCCTCTCAATTACTTCAAAGTTTCATGATCAATGTTGATTACACATTCGTTGACAAAGAGGTAATGTTGCCAAGTCTCCATGGCTCTCACTAGCGTATGCAACTCTTTATTGTAAGTAGGGTAGTTAATCGTTGATCGACCAAAGTCTTCATGTTCACGCCTATCGTAGCTCTAAGTAGAGTACCGAGAGTCCTATTAATAACTTCCGTTTGGCTTTCGGTTTATGGATGGCACATTGTAGAAAAGACGAACTTGTAACCTAGCCTTCTCCAATGCATCCTCCAAAAGTTTATTGGGAACTTCGTGTCTCGATCCGACATAATAGTCCTTAGGATACCATGTAATTTGACAATTTATTTGAAAAACAGTTAGAGGTTTGGGTATCATCATTTGTCTTGTTGCATGAGATGAAATGCATCATCTTTGAGAAGTGGTCGACTACCACAAATATAGAATTCTTTTGTTTAACTTTTGGCAGCCCTAAAATCAAGTCCATTGAAACCTCAACCCGTGGTGAAGTAGGGATTGGCAATGAGAGATATAAACCATACGAATGTACTCTCTACTTTGCCTTCTTACAAACCAAACACTTCTCACAAAGTTTATCAACCTCACATCGTAGGTTTGGCCAATAGAAGTGTTCCCTAAGCATGTCCAAGGTTTCCTTGTTTCCAAAATGACCCATAACACCCCCTTATGTGCTTCTTGCATATATAACTCCTTAATCGATCACTAGAAAATGCATTGTTCCTTGTTCTTAAAGAGAACACCATCATGCATATAGAACTTGTGATAAAATCCTTTCCCTCTTCCCCCATAACATTCCCCTAACTCTGGATCACTTTTATAGCTTCCCTTAATACTCTTAAACCCTAGAATATTTGCGTCCTTAGTTGATATCAAAACATACCGCCGAGACAAAGCATCTGCGACAACATTGTCTTTCCATTTCGTATATTTTATTATAGAAATGCATAGACGAATTCCAACCATTTCAAGTGTCTTTTCTTGATATTCGTCTTCCCTCTCAATTACTTCAAAGTTTCGTGATCAATGTGGATTACACATTCCTTGGCGAAGAGGTAATGTTGCCAAGTCTCCATGGCTGTCACTAGCGTATACAACTCTTTATTGTAAGTAGGGTAGTTAATCGTTGATCGAACAAAGTCTTCATGTACACGCCTATCGTGGCACTAAGAAGAATACCGAGATTCCTATTAAAAACTTCCATTTGACCGTCGGTTTAGGGATTGCACATTGTAGAAAAGACAAGCTTAGTCCCTAGCCTCCTCCAAAGCGTCCTCAAAAAGTTTATCGGGAACTTCGTGTCTCGATCCGACATAATAGTCCTTGGGATACCATGTAATTTGACGATTTATTTGAAAAACAGTTAGAGGTTTGGGTATCGTAATTTATCTTGTTGCATGAGATGAAATGCGTCATCTTGGAGAAGTGGTCGACTTCCACAAATATAGAATTCTTTTGTTTAACTCTTGGCAGCCAAAAATAAAGTCCATTGAAGTCTCAACCCATGGTGAAGTAGGGATTGGCAATGGGAGATATAAACCATACGAATGTACTCTCTACTTTGCCTTGTTACAAACCAAACACTTCTCACAAAATTTGTCAACCTCACATCGTAGGTTTAACCAACAGAAGTGTTCCCTAAGCATGTCCAAATTTTCCTTGTTTCCAAAATGACCCATCAAACCCCCTCATGTGCTTCTTGCATATATAACTCTTTAATCGATCACTAGAAAATGCATTGTTCCTTGTTCTTAAAGAGAAAACCATCATGCATATAGAACTTGTGTTACAATCCTTTCCCTCTTCCCCCATAACATTCCCCTAACTCTGGATCACTGTTATAGCTTCCCGTAATACTCTTGAACCCTAGAATATTTGAGTCCTTAGTTGATATCAAAACATACCGACGAGACAAAGCATCTGCCGCAACATTGTCTTTCCATTTCATATACTTTATTATGGAAATGCATAGACGAATTCCAACCATTTCACGTGTCTTTTCTTGATATTCTTCTTCCCTCTCAATTACTTCAAAGTTTCATGATCAATGTGGATTACACATTCGTTGACAAAGAGGTAATGTTGCCAAGTCTCCATGGCTCTCACTATCGTATACAACTCTTTATTGTAAGTAGGGTAGTTAATCGTTGATCGACCAAAGTCTTCATGTTCACGCCTATCATAGCTCTAAGTAGAGTACCGAGAGTTCTATTAATAACTTCCGTTAGGCATTCGGTTTATGGATGGCACATTGTAGAAAAGACGAACTTGTAACCTAGCCTTCTCCAATGCATCCTCCAAAAGTTTATTGGGAACTTCGTGTATCGATCCGACATAATAGTCCTTGGGATACCATGTAATTTGACAATTTATTTTAAAAACAGTTAGAGGTTTGGGTATCATCATTTGTCTTGTTGCATGAGGTGAAATTCATCATCTTTGAGAAATGGTCGACTACCACAAATATAGAATTCTTTTGTTTAACTTTTGGCAGCCCTAAAATAAAGTCCATTGAAAGCTCAACCCGTGGTGAAGTAGGGATTGGCAATGGGAGATATAAACCATACAAATGTACTCTCTACTTTGCCTTGTTACAAACCAAACGCTTCTCACAAATTTGGTCAACCTCACATCGTAGGTTTGGCATATAGAAGTGTTCCCTAAACATTTTCAAATTTTCCTTGTTTCCAAAATGACCCATCAAACCCCCTCATGTGCTTCTTGCATATATAACTCCTTAATCGATCACTAGGGAATGCATTGTTGCTTGTTCTTAAAGATAAAACCATCATGCATATAGAACTTGTGATACAATCCTTTCCCTCTTCCTCCATAACATTCCCTTAACTCTGGATCACTTTTATAGCTTCCCTTAAAACTCTCGAACCCTAGAAAATTTGCGTCCTTAGTTGATATCAAAACATACCGCCAAGACAAAGCATATGCGACAACATTTTCTTTCCATTTCGTATACTTTATTATAGAAATGCATAGACGAATTCCAACCATTTCACGTGTCTTTTCTTGATATTTGTCTTCCCTCTCAATTACTTCAAAGTTTCGTGATCAATGTGGATTACACATTCCTCGGCGAAGAGGTAATGTTGCCAAGTCTCCATGGCTGTCACTAGCGTATACAACTCTTTATTGTAAGTAGGGTAGTGAATCGTTGATCGAACAAAGTCTTCATGTACACGCCTATCGTGGCTCTAGGAAGAATACCGAGATTCCTATTAAAAACTTCCGTTTGACCGTCAGATTAGGGATTGCACATTGTAGAAAAGACGAGCTTGGTCCCTAGCCTCCTCCAAAGCGTCCTCAAAAATTTTATCGGGAACTTCGTGTCTCGATCCGACATAATAGTCCTTGGGATACCATGTAATTTGACGATTTATCTGAAAATCAGTTAGAGGTTTTGGTATCATCATTTGTCTTGTTGCATGAGATGAAATGCGTCATCTTGGAGAAGTGGTCGACTTCCACAAATATAGAATTCTTTTGTTTAACTCTTGGCAGCCAAAAATAAATTCCATTGATGTCTCAACCCATGGTGAAGTAGGGATTGGCAATGAGAGATATAAACCATACGAATGTACTCTCTACTTTGCCTTGTTACAAACCAAACACTTCTCACAAAATTTGTCGACCTCACATCGTAGGTTTAACCAACAGAAGTGTTCCCTAAGCATGTCCAAATTTTCCTTGTTTCCAAAATGACCCATCAAACCCCCTCATGTGCTTCTTGTAGATATAACTCTTTAATCGATCACTAGAAAATGCATTTTTCCTTGTTCTTAAAGAGAAAACCATCATGCGTATAGGACTTGTGTTACAATCCTTTCCCTCTTCCCCCATAACATTCCCCTAACTTTGGATCGCTGTTATAGCTTCCCGTAATACTCTTGAACCCTAGAATATTTGCTTCCTTAGTTGATATCAAAACATACCAACGAGACAAAGCATCTGCCACAACATTGTCTTTCCATTTCATATACTTTATTATGTAAATGCATATACGAATTCCAAACATTTCACGCGTCTTTTCTTGATATTCGTCTTCCCTCTCAATTACTTCAAAGTTTCATGATCAATGTGGATTACACATTCGTTGACAAAGAGGTAATGTTGCCAAGTCTCCATGGCTCTCACTATCGTATACAACTCTTTATTGTAAGTAGGGTAGTTAATCGTTGATCGACCAAAGTCTTCATGTTCACGCCTATCATAGCTCTAAGTAGAGTACCGAGAGTTCTATTAATAACTTCCGTTTGGCTTTCGGTTTATGGATGGCACAATGTAGAAAAGACGAACTTGTAACCTAGCCTTCTCCAATGAATCCTCCAAAAGTTTATTGGGAACTTCGTGTCTCGATCCGACATAATAGTCCTTGAGATACCATGTAATTTGACAATTTATTTGAAAAAAAGTTAGAGGTTTGGGTATCATCATTTGTCTTGTTGCATGAGATGAAATGCATCATCTTTGAGAAGTGGTCGACTACCACAAATATAGAATTCTTATGTTTAACTTTTGGCAGCCCTAAAATAAAGTCCATTGAAAGCTCAACCCGTGGTGAAGTAGGGATTGGCAATGGGAGATATAAACCATACGAATGTACTCTCTACTTTGCCTTGTTACAAACCAAACGCTTCTCACAAATTTGGTCAACCTCACATTGTAGGTTTGGCCAATAGAAGTGTTCCCTAAGCATGTCCAAATTTTCCTTGTTTCCAAAATGACCCATCAAACCCCCTCATGTGCTTCTTGCATATATAACTCCTTAATCGATCACTAGGGAATGCATTGTTGCTTGTTCTTAAAGATAAAACCATCATGCATATAGAACTTGTGATACAATCCTTTCCCTCTTCCTCCATAACATTCCCTTAACTCTGGATCACTTTTATAGCTTCCCTTAAAACTCTCGAACCCTAGAATATTTGCGTCCTTAGTTGATATCAAAATATACCGCCAAGACAAAGCTTCTGCGACAACATTGTCTTTCCATTTCGTATATTTTATTATAGAAATGCATAGACGAATTCCAACCATTTCACGTGTCTTTTCTTGATATTCGTCTTCCCTCTCAATTACTTCAAAGTTTCGTGATCAATGTGGATTACACATTCCTTGGCGAAGAGGTAATGTTGCCAAGTCTCCATGGCTGTCACTAGCGTGTACAACTCTTTATTGTAAGTAGGGTAGTTAATCGTTGATCGAACAAAGTCTTCATGTACACGCCTATCGTGGCTCTAAGAAGAATACCGAGATTCCTATTAAAAACTTCCATTTGACCGTCAGTTTAGGGATTGCACATTGTAGAAAAGACGAGCTTGGTCCCTAGCCTCCTCCAAAGCGTCCTCAAAAAGTTTATCGGGAACTTCGTGTCCCGATCCGACATAATAGTCCTTGGGATACCATGTAATTTGACGATTTATTTGAAAAACAGTTAGAGGTTTGGGTATCGTAATTTATCTTGTTGCATGAGATGAAATGCGTCATCTTGGAGAAGTGGTCGACTTCCACAAATAGAATTCTTTTGTTTAACTCTTGGCAGCCAGAAATAAAGTCCATTGAAGTCTCAACCCATGGTGAAGTAGGGATTGGCAATGGGAGATATAAACCATACGAATGTACTCTCTACTTTGCCTTGTTACAAACCAAACACTTCTCACAAAATTTGTCAACCTCACTTCGTAGGGTTAACCAACAGAAGTGTTCCCTAAGCATGTCCAAATTTTCCTTGTTTCCAAAATGACCCATCAAACCCCCTCATGTGCTTCTTGCATATATAACTCTTTAATCGATCACTAGAAAATGCATTGTTCCTTGTTCTTAAAGAGAAAACCATCATGCATATAGAACTTGTGTTACAATCCTTTCCCTTTTCCCCCATAACATTCCCTTAATTCTGGATCACTGTTATAGCTTCCCTTAATACTCTTGAACTCTAGAATATTTGCGTCCTTAGTTGATATCAAAACATACCGCCGAGACAAAGCATCTACCACAACATTGTCTTTCCATTTCGTATACTTTATTATGGAAATGCATAGACGAATTCCAACCATTTCACGTGTCTTTTCTTGATATTCTTCTTCCCTCTCAATTACTTCAAAGTTTTGTGATCAATGTGGATTACACATTCGTTGACAAAGAGGTAATGTTGCCAAGTCTCCATGGCTCTCACTAGCGTATACAACTCTTTATTGTAAGTAGGGTATTTAATCGTTGATCGACCAAAGTCTTCATGTTCACGCCTATCGTGGCTCTAAGTAGAGTACCGAGAGTCCTATTAATAATTTCCGTTAGGCTTTCGGTTTATGGATGGCACATTGTAGACAAACAGAACTTGTAACCTAGCCTTCTCCAATGCATCCTACAAAAATTTATTGGGAACTTCGTGACTCGATCCGACATAATAGGCCTTGGGATACCATGTAATTTACCCATTTATTTGAAAAACAGTTAGAGGTTTGGGTATCATCATTTGTCTTGTTGCTTGAGATGAATTGCATCATTTTGGAGAAGTGGTCGCCTACCACAAATATAGAATTCTTTTGTTTAACTTTTAGCAGCCCTAAAATAAAGTCCATTGAAAGCTCAACCCATGGTGAAGTCGGGATTGGCAATGGGTGATATAAACCATACAAATGTACTCTCTACTTTGCCTTGTTACAAACGAAACGCTTCTCACAAATTTGGTCAACCTCACATCGTAGGTTTGGCCAATAGAAGTGTTCCCTAAGAATGTCCAAATTTTCCTTGTTTCCAAAATGATCCATCAAACCCCCTCATGGTGCTTCTTGCATATATAACTGCTTAATCGATCACTAGGGAATGCATTGTTGCTTGTTCTTAAAGATAAAACCATCATGCATATAGAACTTGTGATACAATCCTTTCCCTCTTCCTCCATAACATTCCCATAACTCTGGATCACTTTTATAGCTTCTCTTAAAACTTTCGAACCCTAGAATATTTGCGTCCTTAGTTGATATCAAAACATACCGCCAAGACAAAGCATCTGCCACAACATTGTCTTTCCATTTCGTATACTTTATTATGGAAATGCATAGACGAATTCCAACCATTTCACGTGTCTTTTCTTGATATTCTTCTTACCTCTCAATTACTTCAAAGTTTGGTGATCAATGTGGATTACACCTTCGTTGACAAAGAGGTAATGTTGCAAAAGTCTCCATGGCTCTCACTAGCGTATACAACTCTTTATTGTAAGTAAGGTAGTTAATTGTTGATCGAACAAAGTCTTCATGTTCACTCCTATTGTGGCTCTAAGGAGAGTACCGAGAGTCCTATTAATAACTTCCGGTTGGCTTTCGCTTTGGGATGGCACATTGTAGAAAAGACTAACTTGTAACCTAGCCTTCTCTAATGCATCCTCCAAAAGTTTATTGGGAACTTCGTGTCTCGATCCGACATAATAGTACTTGGGATACCATGTAATTTGACGATTTAGTTGAAAAACAGTTAGGGGTTTGGGTATCATCATTTGTCTTGTTGCATGAGATGAAATGCATCATCTTTGAGAAGTGGTCGACTACCACAAATATAGAATTCTTTTGTTTAACTTTTGGCAGCCCTAAAATCAAGTCCATTGAAACCTCAACCCGTGGTGAAGTAGGGATTGGCAATGAGAGATATAAACCATACGAATGTACTCTCTACTTTGCCTTCTTACAAACCAAACACTTCTCACAAAGTTTATCAACCTCACATCGTAGGTTTGGCCAATAGAAGTGTTCCCTAAGCATGTCCAAGGTTTCCTTGTTTCCAAAATGACCCATAACACCCCCTTATGTGCTTCTTGCATATATAACTCCTTAATCGATCACTAGAAAATGCATTGTTCCTTGTTCTTAAAGAGAACACCATCATGCATATAGAACTTGTGATAAAATCCTTTCCCTCTTCCCCCATAACATTCCCCTAACTCTGGATCACTTTTATAGCTTCCCTTAATACTCTTAAACCCTAGAATATTTGCGTCCTTAGTTGATATCAAAACATACCGCCGAGACAAAGCATCTACCACAACATTGTCTTACCATTTCGTATACTTTATTATGGAAATGCATAGACGAATTCCAACCATTTCATGTGTCTTTTCTTGATATTCTTCTTCCCTCTCAATTACTTCAAAGTTTCGTGATCAATGTGGATTACTAATTCGTTGACAAAGTGGTAATGTTGCCAAGTCTCCATGGATCTCACTAGCGTATACAACTCTTTATTGTAAGTAGGGTAGTTAATCGTTGATCGACCAAAGTCTTCATATTCACGGCTATCGTTGCTCTAAGGAGAGTACCAAGAGTCTTATAATAAACTTCTGTTTGGTTTTCGGTTTATGGATGGCACATTGTAGACAAGGCGAACTTGTAATCTAGCCTTCTCCAATGCATCCTTCAAAAATTTCTTGGGAACTTCGTGACTCAATCCGACATAATAGGCCTTGGGATACCATGTAATTTAACCATATATTTGAAAAACAGTTAGAGGTTTAGGTATCATCATTTGTCTTGTTGCTTGAGATGAATTGCGTCATCTTGGAGAAGTGGTCGCCTACCACAAATATAGAATTCTTTTGTTTAACTTTTGGCAGCCCTCAAATAAAGTCCATTGAAAGCTCAACCCATGGTGAAGTAGGGATTGGCAATGGGAGATATAAACCATACGAATGTACTTTCTACTTTGCCTTTTACAAACCAAACGCTTCTCACAAATTTGGTCAACCTCACATCGTAGGTTTGGCCAATAGAAGTGTTCCCTAAGCATGTCCAAATTTTCCTTGTTTCCAAAATGACCCATCAAACCCCCTCTTGTGCTTCTTGCATATATAACTCCTTAATCGATCACTAGGGAATGCATTGTTGCTTGTTTTTAAAGATAAAACCGTCATGCATATAGAACTTGTGATACAATCCTTTCCCTCTTCCTCCATAACATTCCCCTAAATCTGGATTACTCTTATACCTTCCTTTAAAACTCTCGAACCCTAGAATATTTGCGTCCTTAGTTGATATCAAAACATACCGCCAAGACAAAGCATCTCCGACAACATTGTCTTTCCAATTCGTATACCTTATTATGGAAATGCATAGACGAATTCCAACTATTTCACGTGTCTTTTCTTGATATTCTTCTTCCCTCTTAATTACTTCAAAGTTTCGGGATCAATGTGGATTACACATTCGTTGACAAAGAGGTAATGTTGCCAAGTCTCCATGGCTCTCACTAGCGTATACAACTCTTTATTGTAAGTAGGGTAGTTAATCGTTGATCGACGAAAGTCTTTATGTTCACGCCTATCATAGCTCTAAGTAGAGTACCGAGAGTCCTATTAATAACTTTCGTTTGGCTTTCGGTTTATGGATGGCACATTGTAGAAAAGACGAACTTGTAACCTAGCCTTCTCCAATGCAGCCTCCAAAAGTTTATTGGAAACTTCGTGTCTCGATCCGACATAATAGTCGTTGGGATACCATGTAATTTGACAATCTATTTGAAAAACAGTTAGAGGTTAGGGTATCATCATTTGTCTTGTTGCATGAGATGAAATGCATCATCTTTGAGAAGTGGTCGACTACCACAAATATAGAATTCTTTTGTTTAACTTTTGGCAGCCCTAAAATAAAGTCCATTGAAAGCTCAACCCGTGGTGAAGTAGGGATTGGCAATGGGAGATATAAACCATACGAATGTACTCTCTACTTTGCCTTGTTACAAACCAAACGCTTCTCACAAATTTGGTCAACCTTACATCGTAGGTTTGACCAATATAAGTGTTCCCTAAGCATTTCCAAATTTTCCTTGTTTCGAAAATGACCCATAAAACCCCCTCATGTGCGTCTTGCATATATAACTCCTTAATCGATCACTAGGGAATGCATTGTTGCTTGTTCTAAAAGATAAAACCATCATGCATATAGAACTTGTGATACAATCCTTTCCCTCTTCCTCCATAACATTCCCCTAACTATGGGTTACTTTTATACCTTCCTTTAAAACTCTCGAAACCTAGAATATTTGCGTCCTTAGTTGATATCAAAACATACCGCCAAGACAAAGCATCTGCGACAACATTGTCTTTCCAATTCGTATACTTTATTATGGAAATGCATAGAAGAATTCCAACCATTTCACGTGTCTTTTATTGATATTCGTCTTCCCTCTCAATTACTTCAAAGTTTCGTGATCAATTTGGATTACACATTCCTCTAACTAGCGTATACAACTCTTTATTGTAAGTAGGGTAGTTAATCGTTGATCGAACAAAGTCTTCATGTACACGCCTATCGTGGCTCTAAGAAGAGTACCTAGATTCCTATTAAAAACTTCTTTTTGACCGTCGATTTAGGGAGGGCACATTGTAGAAAAGACGAGCTCGGTCCCAAGCCTTCTCTAAAACGTCCTCCAAAAGTTTATTGGGAACTTCATGTCTCGATCCGACATAATAGTCCTTGGGATACCTTGTAATTTGACGATTTATTTGAAAAATAGTTAGAGGTTTGGGTATCGTAATTTGTCTTGTTGCATGAGATGAAATGCGTCATCGTGGAGAAATGGTTGATTACCACAAATATAGAATTCTTTTGTTTAACTCTTGGCAGCCAAAAATAAAGTCCATTGAAATCTCAACCCATTGTGAAGTACGGATTGGCAATGGGATATATAAACCATATGAATGTACTCTCTACTTTGCCTTCTTACAAACCAAACACTTCTCACAAAGTTTGTCAACCTCACATCGTAGGTTTGGGCAATAGAAGTGTTCCCTAAGCGTGTCCAAATTTTCCATGTTTCCAAAATGACCCATAACACCCCTTTATCTGCTTCTTGCATATATAACTCCTTAATCGATCACTAGAAAATGCATTGTTCCTTGTTTTTAAAGAGAACACCATCATGCATATAGAACTTGTTATACAATCCTTTCCCTCTTCCCCCATAACATTCCCCTAACTCTGGATCAATTTTATAGCTTCCCTTAATACTCTTGAACCCTAGAATATTTGCGTCCTTAGTTGATATCAAAACATACCGCCGAGACAAAGCATCTACCACAACATTGTCTTTCCATTTCGTATACTTTATTGTGGAAATGCATAGACGAATTCCAACCATTTCACGAGTCTTTTCTTGATATTCTTCTTCCCTCTCAATTACTTCAAAGTTTCATGATCAATGTGGATTACACATTCGTTGACAAAGAGGTAATGTTGCCAAGTCTCCATGGCTCTCACTAGCGTACACAACTCTTTATTGTAAGTAGGGTAGTTAATCGTTGATCGACCAAAGTCTTCATATTCACGCCTATCGTTGCTCTAAGGAGAGTACCAAGAGTCTTATTATAAACTTCTGTTTGGTTTTCGGTTTATGGATGGCACATTGTAGACAAGACGAACTTGTAATCTAGCCTTCTCCAATGCATCCTTCAAAAATTTATTGGGAACTTCGTGTCTAGATCCGACATAATAGTCCTTGGGATACCATTTAATTTAACCATTTATTTGAAAAACAGTTAGAGGTTTGGGTATCATCATTTGTCTTGTTCTTGAGATGAATTGCGTCATCTTGGAGAAGTGGTCGCCTACCACAAATATAGAATTCTTTTGTTTAACTTTTGGCAGCCCTAAAATAAAGTCCATTGAAAGCTCAACCCATGGTGAAGTAGGGATTGGCAATGGGAGATATAAACCATATGAATGTACTCTCTACTCTGCCTTGTTACAAACCAAACGCTTCTCACAAATTTGGCCAATCTCACATCGTAGGTTTGGCCAATAGAAGTGTTCCCTAAGCATGTCCAAATTTTCCTTGTTTCCAAAATGACCCATCAAACCCCCTCATGTGCTTCTTGCATATATAACTCCTTAATAGATCACTAGGGAATGCATTGTCTTTCCAATTCGTATACCTTATTATGGAAATGCATAGACGAATTCCAACCATTTCACGTGTCTTTTATTGAAATTCGTCTTCCCTCTCAATTACTTCAAAGTTTCGTGATCAATGTGGATTACACATTCCTCGGTGAAGAGGTAATATTGCCAAGTTTTTGCGCTTCTAACTAGCGTATACAACTCTTTATTATAAGTAGGGTAGTTAATCGTTGATCGAACAAAGTCTTCATGTACACGCCTATCGTGGCTCTAAGAAGAGTACCTAGATTCCTATTAAAAACTTCTGTTTGACCGTCGGTTTAGGGATGGCACATTGTAGAAAAGACGAACTCGGTCCCAAGCCTTCTCCAAAGCGTCCTCCAAAAGTTTATTGGGAACTTCGTGTCTCGATCCGACATAATAGTCCCTGGGATACCTTGTAATTTGACGATTTATTTGAAAAATAGTTAGAGGTTTGGGTATGGTAATTTGTCTTGTTGCATGAGATGAAATGCGTCATCGTGGAGAAGTGGTCGATTACCACAAATATAGAATTCTTTTGTTTAACTCTTGGCAGCCAAAAATAAAGTCCATTGAAATCTTAACCCATTGTGAAGTACGGATTGGCAATGGGAGATATAAACCATACGAATGTACTCTCTACTTTGCCTTCTTACAAACCAAACACTTCTAACAAAGTTTGTCAACCTCACATCGTAGGTTTGGCCAATAGAAGTGTTCCCTAAGCATGTCCAAATTTTCCTTGTTTCCAAAATGACCCATAACACCCCCTTATGTGCTTCTTGCATATATAACTCCTTAATCGATCACTAGAAAATGCATTGTTCCTTGTTCTTAAAGAGAACACCATCATGCATATAGAACTTGTGATACAATCCTTTCCCTCTTCCCCCATAACATTCCCCTAACTCTGGATCACTTTTATAGCTTCCCTTAATACTCTTAAACCCTAGAATATTTGCGTCCTTAGTTGATATCAAAACATACCGCCAAGACAGAGCATCTACCACAACATTGTCTTTCCATTTCGTATACTTTATTATGGAAATGCATAGACGAATTCCAACCATTTCACGTGTCTTTTCTTGATATTCTTCTTCCCTCTCAATTACTTCAAAGTTTCATGATCAATGTGGATTACACATTCGTTGACAAAGAGGTAATGTTGCCAAGTCTCCATGGCTCTCACTAGCGTATACAACTCTTTATCGTAAGTAGGGTAGTTAATCATTGATCGACCAAAGTCTTCATATTCACGCCTATCGTTGCTCTAAGGAGAGTACCAAGAGTCCTATTAAAAACTTCCTTTTGACTGTCGGTTTAGGGATGGAACATTGTAGAAAAGACGAGCTTGGTCCCTAGCCTTCTCCAAAGCGTCCTCCAAAAGTTTATTGGGAACTTCGTGTCTCGATCCGACATAATAGTCCTCTGGATACCATGTAAAATAACAATTTATTTGAAAAACAGTTAGAGGTTTGGGTATGATCATTTGTCTTGTTGCTTGAGATGAATTGCGTCATCTTGGAGAAGTGGTCGCCTACCACAAATATAGAATTCTTTTGTTTAACTTTTGGCAGCCCTAAAATAAAGTCCATTGAAAGCTCAACGCATGGTGAAGTTGGGATTGGCAATGGGAGATATAAACCATACGAATGTACATTCTATTCTGCCTTGTTACAAACCAAACGCTTCTCACAAATTTGGTCAACCTCACATCGTAGGTTTGGCCAATAGAAGTGTTCCCTAAGAATGTCCAAATTTTCCTTGTTTCCAAAATGACCCATCAAACCCCCTCATGGTGCTTCTTGCATATATAACTCCTTAATCGATCACTAGGGAATGCATTGTTGCTTGTTCTTAAAGATAAAACCATCATGCATATAGAACTTGTGATACAATCCTTTCCCTCTTCCTCCATAACATTCCCTTAACTCTGGATCACTTTTATAGCTTCTCTTAAAACTCCCGAACCCTAGAATATTTGCGTCCTCAGTTGATATCAAAACATACCGCCAAGACAAAGCATCTGCCACAACATTGTCTTTCCATTTCGTATACTTTATTATGGAAATGCATAGACGAATTCCAACCATTTCACGTGTCTTTTCTTGATATTCTTCTTCCCTCTCAATTACTTCAAAGTTTCGTGATCAATGTGGATTACACATTCGTTGACAAAGAGGTAATGTTGCCAAGTCTCCATGGCTCTCACTAGCGTATACAACTCTTTATCGTAAGTAGGGTAGTTAATCATTGATCGACCAAAGTCTTCATATTCACGCCTATCGTTGCTCTAAGGAGAGTACCAAGAGTCCTATTAAAAACTTCCTTTTGACTGTCGGTTTAGGGATGGCACATTGTAGAAAAGACGAGCTTGGTCCCTAGCCTTCTCCAAAGCGTCCTCCAAAAGTTTATTGGGAACTTCGTGTCTCGATCCGACATAATAGTCCTCTGGATACCATGTAAAATAACCATTTATTTGAAAAACAGTTAGAGGTTTGGGTATGATCATTTGTCTTGTTGCTTGAGATAAATTGCGTCATCTTGGAGAAGTGGTCGCCTACCACAAATATAGAATTCTTTTGTTTAACTTTTGGCAGCCCTAAAATAAAGTCCATTGAAAGCTCAACGCATGGTGAAGTAGGGATTGGCAATGGGAGATATAAACCATACGAATGTACATTCTATTCTGCCTTGTTACAAACCAAACGCTTCTCACAAATTTGGTCAACCTCACATCGTAGGTTTGGCCAATAGAAGTGTTCCCTAAGAATGTCCAAATTTTCCTTGTTTCCAAAATGACCCATCAAACCCCCTCATGGTGCTTCTTGCATATATAACTCCTTAATCGATCACTAGGGAATGCATTGTTGCTTGTTCTTAAAGATAAAAGCATCATGCATATAGAACTTGTGATACAATCCTTTCCCTCTTCCTCCATAACATTCCCTTAACTCTGGATCACTTTTATAGCTTCTCTTAAAACTCCCGAACCCTAGAATATTTGCGTCCTCAGTTGATATCAAAACATACCGCCAAGACAAAGCATCTGCCACAACATTGTCTTTCCATTTCGTATACTTTATTATGGAAATGCATAGACGAATTCCAATCATTTCACGTGTCTTTTCTTGATATTCTTCTTACCTCTCAATTACTTCAAAGTTTCGAGATCAATGTGGATTACACATTCGTTGACAAAGAGGTAATGTTGCCAAGTCTCCATGGCTCTCACTAGCGTATACAACTCTTTATTGTAAGTAGGGTAGTTAATCGTTGATCGAACAAAGTCTTCATGTTCACTCCTATCGTGCCTCTAAGGAGAGTACCGAGATTCCTATTAATAACTTCCGTTTGGCTTTCGCTTTAGGGATGGCACATTGTAGTAAAGACTAACTTGTAACCTAGCCTTCTCTAATGCATCCTCCAAAAGTTTATTGGGAACTTCGTGTCTCGATCCGACATAATAGTCCTTGGGATACCATGTAATTTGACGATTTATTTGAAAATCAGTTAGAGGTTTGGGTATCATCATTTGTCTTGTTGCTTGAGATGAAATGCATCATCTTTGAGAAGTGGTCGACTACCACAAATATAGAATTCTTTTGTTTAACTTTTGGCAGCCCTAAAATCAAGTCCATTGAAAGCTCAACCCGTGGTGAAGTAGGGATTGGCAATAAGAGATATAAACCATACGAATGTACTCTCTACTTTGCCTTGTTACAAACCAAACACTTCTCACAAATTTGGTCAACCTCACATCGTAGGTTTGGCCAATAGAATTGTTCCCTAAGCATGTCCAAATTTTGCATGTTTCCAAAATGACCCACCAAACCCCCTCATGTGCTTCTTGCATATATAACTCCTTAATCGATCACTAGGGAATACATTGTTGCTTGTTCTTAAAGATAAAACCATCATGCATATAGAACTTGTGATACAATCCTTTCCCTCTTCCTCCATAACATTCAGTTAACTCTGGATCACTTTTATAGCTTCCCCTAAAACTTCGAACCGTAGAATATTAGCGTCCTTAGTTGATATCAAAACATACCGCCAAGACAAAGCATCTACCACAACATTGTCTTTCCATTTCGTATACTTTATTATGGAAATGCATAGACGAATTCCAACCATTTCACGTGTCTTTTCTTGATATTCTTCTTCCCTCTCAATTAATTCAAAGTTTCATGATCAATGTGGAATAGACATTCCTCGGCGAAGAGGTAATGTTGCCAAGTCTCCATGGCTCTCACTAGCGTATACAACTCTTTATTGTAAGTAGGGTAGTTAATCATTGATCGAACAAAGTCTTCATGTACACGCCTATCATGGCTCTAAGAACAGTATCGAGATTCCTATTAAAAACTTCCGTTTGACTGTCGGTTTAGGGATGGCACATTGTAGAAAAGACGAGCTTGGTCCCTAGCCTTCTCCAAAGCGTCCTCCAAAAGTTTATTGGGAACTTCGTGTCTCGATCCGACATAATTGTCCTTGGGATACCATGTAATTTGACGATTTATTTGAAAAACAGTTAGAAGTTTGGGTATCGTAATTTATCTTGTTGAATGAGCTGAAATGCGTCATCTTGGAGAAGTTGTCGACTTCCACAAATATAGAATTCTTTTGTTTAACTCTTGGCAGCCAAAAATAAAGTCCATTGAAGTCTCAACCCATGGTGAAGTAGGGATTGGCAATGGGAGATATAAACCATACGAATGTACTCTCTACTTTGCCTTGTTACAATGCAAACACTTCTCACAAAATTTGTCAACCTCACATCATAGGTTTGGCCAACAGAAGTGTTCCCTAAGCATGTCCAAATTTTCCTTGTTTCCAAAATGACCCATCAAACCGCCTCATGTGATTCTTGCATATATAACTCTTTAATCGATCACTAGAAAATGCATTGTTCCATGTTCTTAAAGAGAAAACCATCATGCATATAGAACTTGTGTTACAATCCTTTCCCTCTTCCCCCATAACATTCGCTTAATTCTGGATCACTGTTATAGCTTCCCTTAATACTCTTGAACTCTAGAATATTTGCGTCCTTAGTTGATATCAAAACATACCACCGAGACAAAGCATGTACCACAACATTGTCTTTCCATTTCGTATACTTTATTATGGAAATGCATAGACGAATTCCAACCATTTCACGTGTCTTTTCTTGATATTCTTCTTCCCTCTCAATTACTTCAAAGTTTCGTGATCAATGTGGATTACACATTCGTTGACAAAGAGGTAATGTTGCCAAGTCTCCATGGCTCTCACTAGCTTATACAACTCTTTATTGTAAGTAGGGTAGTTAATCGTTGATCAACCAAAGTCTTCATATTCACGCCTATCATAGCTCTAAGTAGAGTACCGAGAGTCCTATTAATAATTATTTTTGGCTTTCGGTTTATGGATGGCACATTGTAGACAAACAGAACTTGTAACCTAGCCTTCTCCAATGCATCCTACAAAAATTTATTGGCAACTTCGTGACTCGATCCGACATAATAGTCCTTGGGATACCATGTAACTTAACCATTTATTTGAAAAACAGTTAGAGGTTTGGATATCATCATTTGTCTTGTTGCATGAGATGAAATGCATCATCTTGGAGAAGTGGTCGACTACCACAAATATAGAATTCTTTTGTTTAACTTTTGGCAGCCCTAAAATAAAGTCCATTGAAAGCTCAACCCATGGTGATGTAGGGATTGGCAATGGGAGATATAAACCATACGAATGTACTCTCTACTCTGCCTTGTTACAAACTAAACGCTTCTCACAAATTTGGTCAACCTCACATCATAGGTTTAGCCAATAGAAGTGTTCCCTAAGCATGTCCAAATTTTCCTTGTTTCCAAAATGACCCATCAAACCCCTTCATGGTTCTTCTTGCATATATAACTCCTTAATCGATCACTAGGGAATGCATTGTTGCTTGTTCTTAAAGATAAAACTGTCATGCATATAGAACTTGTGATACAATCCTTTCCCTCTACCTCCATAACCTTCCTTTAAAACTCTCGAACCCTAGAATATTTGCGTCCTTAGTTGATATCAAAACATACCGCCAAGACAAAGCATCTGCGACAACATTGTTTTTCCAATTCGTATACTTTATTATGGAAATGCATAGACAAATTCCAACAATTTCACGTGTCTTTTATTGATATTCGTCTTCCCTCTCAATTACATCAAAGTTTCGTGATCAATGTGGATTACACATTCCTCGGTGAAGAGGTAATGTTGCCAAGTTTCCGCGTCTCTAACTAGCGTATACAACTCTTTATTGTAGGTAGGGTATTTAGTCGTTGATCGAACAAAGTCTTCATGTACACGCCTATCGTGGCTCTAAGAAGAGTACCTAGATTCCTATTAAAAACTTATGTTTTACCGTTGGAACTCTTGGCAGCCCTAAAATAAAGTCCATTGAAAGCTCAACCCATGGTGATGTAGGGATTGGCAATGGGAGATATAAACCATACGAATGTACTCCCTACTTTGCCTTGTTACACACCAAACGATTCTCACAAAATTTGTCAACCTCGCATCGTAGGTTAGGCCAATAAAAGTGTTCCCTAAGCATGTCCAAATTTTCCTTGTTTCCAAAATGACCCATAACACCCCCTTATGTGCTTCTTGCATATATAACTCCTTAATAGATCACTAGAAAATGCATTGTTCCTTGTTCTTAAAGAGAACACCTTGGTATCTTGGCTCTAAGGAGAGTACCGAGAGTCCTATTAATAACTTCCGTTTGGCTTTCGCTTTAGGGATGGCACATTGTAGAAAAGACTAACTTGTAACCTAGCCTTCTCTAATGCATCCTCCAAAAGTTTATTGGGAACTTCGTGTCTCGATCCGACATAATAGTCCTTGGGATACCATGTAATTTGACAATTTATTTGAAAAGCAGTTAGAGGTTTGGGTATCATCATTTGTCTTGTTGCATGAGATGAAATGCGTTATCTTGGAGAATTGGTCGACTACCACAAATATAGGATTCTTTTGTTTAACTCTTGGCAGCCAAAAATAAAGTCCATTGAAATCTCAACCCATGGTGAAGTAGGGATTGGCAATGGGAGATATATATCATACGAATGTACTCTCTACTTTGACTTGTTACAAACCAAACGCTTATCAAAAAATTTGTAAACCTCACATCGTAGGTTTGGCCAATAGAAGTGTTCCCTAAGCATGTCCAAATTTTCCTTGTTTCCAAAATGACCCATAACACCCCCTCATGTGCTTCTTGCATATATAACTCCTTAATCGATCACTAGAAAATGCATTGTTCCTTGTTCTTAAAGAGAAAACCGTCATGCATATAGAACTTGTGATACAATCCTTTCCCTCTTCCCCCATAACATTCCCTTAACTCTGGATTACCTTTATACCTTCCCTTCAAACTCTTGAACCCTAGAATATTTGCGTCCTTAGTTGATATCAAAACATACCGCCAAGACAAAGCATCTGCCACAACATTGTCTTTCCATTTCGTATACTTTATTATGGAAATGCATAGACGAATTCCAACCATTTCACGTGTCTTTTGCTGATATTCTTCTTCCCTCTTAATTACTTCAAAGTTTCGTGATCAATGTGGATTACACATTCGTTGACAAAGAGGTAATATTGCCAAGTCTCCATTGCTCTCACTAGCATATACAACTCTTTATTGTAAGTAGGGTAGTTAATCGTTGATCGACCAAAGTCTTCATGTTCACGCCTATCGTGGCTCTAAGGAGAGTATCGAGATTCCTATTAATAACTTTCGTTTGGCTTTCGCTTTAGGGATGGCACATTGTAGAAAAGACTAACTTGTAACCTAGCCTTCTCTAATGCATCGTCCAAAAGTTTATTGGGAACTTCGTGTCTCGATCCGACATAATAGTCCTTGGGATACCATGTAATTTGACCATTTATTTGAAAAACAGTTAGAGGTTTGGGTATTATCATTTGTTTTGTTGCATGAGATGAAATGCATTATCTTGGAGAAGTGGTCGACTACCACAATTATAAAATTCTTTTGTTTAACTCTTGGCAGCCCTAAAATAAAGTCCATTGAAAGCTCAACCCATGGTGATGTAGGGATTGGCAATGGGAGATATAAACCATACGAATTTACTTCCTACTTTGCCTTGTTACAAACCAAACGCTTCTCACAAAATTTGTCAACCTCACATCGTAGGTTTGGCCAATAAAAGTGTTTCCTAAGCATGTCCAATTTTCCTTGTTTCCAAAATGACCCATAACACCCCCTCATGTGCTTCTTGCATTTATAACTCCTTAATCGATAACTAGAAAATGCATTGTTCCTTGTTCTTAAAGAGAAAACCGTCATGCATATAGAACTTGTGATATAATCCTTTCCCTCTTCCCCCATAACATTCCCCTAACTCTGGATTACTTTTATACCTTCCCTTCAAACTCTTGAACCCTAGAATATTTGCGTCCTTAGTTGATATCAAAATATACCGCCAAGACAAAGCATCTACCACAACATTGTCTTTCCATTTCGTATACTTTATTATGGAAATGCATAGACGAATTCCAACCATTTCACGTGTCTTTTCTTGATATTATTTTTCCCTCTCAATTACTTGAAAGTTTCGTGATCAATGTGGATTACACATTCGTTGACAAAGAGGTAATGTTGCCAAGTCTCCATGGCTCTCACTAGCGTATACAACTCTTTATTGTAAGTAGGGTAGTTAATCGTTGATCGACCAAAGTCTTCATGTTCACGCCTATCGTGGCTCTAAGGAGAGTATCGAGAGTCCTATTAATAACTTTCGTTTGGCTTTCGCTTTATAGATGGCACATTGTAGAAAAGACTAACTTGTAACCTAGCCTTCTCTAATGCATCCTCCAAAAGTTTATTGGGAACTTTGTGTCTCGATCCGACATAATAGTCCTTGGGATACCATGTAATTTGACAATTTATTTGAAAAACAGTTAGAGGTTTGGGTATCATCATTTGTCTTGTTGCATGAGATGAAATGCGTTATCTTGGAGAAGTGGTTGACTACGACAAATATAGGATTCTTTTGTTTAACTCTTGGCAGCCAAAAAATAAAGTCCATTGAAATCTTAACCCATGGTGAAGTAGGGATTGGCAATGGGAGATATATATCATACGAATGTACTCTCTACTTTGACTTGTTACAAACCAAACGCTTATCAAAAAATTTGTAAACCTCACATCGTAGGTTTGGCCAATAGAAGTGTTCCCTAAGCATGTCCAAATTTTCCTTGTTTCCAAAATGACCCATAACACCCCCTCATGTGCTTCTTGCATATATAACTCCTTAATCGATCACTAGAAAATGCATTGTTCCTTGTTCTTAAAGAGAAAACCGTCATGCATATAGAACTTGTGATACAATCCTTTCCCTCTTCCCCCATAACATTCCCTTAACTCTGGATTACTTTTATACCTTCCCTTCAAACTCTTGAACCCTAGAATATTTGCGTCCTTAGTTGATATCAAAACATACCGCCAAGACAAAGCATCTGCCACAACATTGTCTTTCCATTTCGTATACTTTATTATGGAAATGCATAGACGAATTCCAACCATTTCACGTGTCTTTTGTTGATATTCTTCTTCCCTCTTAATTACTTCAAAGTTTCGTGATCAATGTGGATTACACATTCGTTGACAAAGAGGTAATGTTGCCAAGTCTCCATGGCTCTCACTAGCGTATACAACTCTTTATTGTAAGTAGGGTAGTTAATCGTTGATCGACCAAAGTCTTCATGTTCACGCCTATCGTGGCTCTAAGGAGAGTATCGAGAGTCCTATTAATAACTTTCGTTTGGCTTTCGCTTTATAGATGGCACATTGTAGAAAAGACTAACTTGTAACCTAGCCTTCTCTAATGCATCTTCCAAAAGTTTATTGGGAACTTCGTGTCTCGATCCGACATAATAGTCCTTGGGATACCATGTAATTTGACAATTTATTTGAAAAACAGTTAGAGGTTTGGGTATTATCATTTGTTTTGTTGCATGAGATGAAATGCATTATCTTGGAGAAGTGGTCGACTACCACAATTATAAAATTCTTTTGTTGATCTCTTGGCATCCCTAAAATAAAGTCCATTGAAATCTCAACCCATGGTGATGTAGGGATTGGCAATGGGAGATATAAACCATACGAATGTACTTCCTACTTTGCCTTGTTACAAACCAAACGCTTCTCACAAAATTTGTCAACCTCACATCGTAGGTTTGGCCAATAAAAGTGTTTCCTAAGCATGTCCAATTTTCCTTGTTTCCAAAATGACCCATAACACCCCCTCATGTGCTTCTTGCATTTATAACTCCTTAATGGATAACTAGCAAATGCATTGTTCCTTGTTCTTAAAGAGAAAACTGTCATGCATATAGAACTTGTGATATAATCCTTTCCCTCTTCCCCCATAACATTCCCCTAACTCTGGATTACTTTTATACCTTCCCTTCAAACTCTTGAACCCTAGAATATTTGCGTCCTTAGTTGATATCAAAATATACCGCCAAGACAAAGCATCTGCCACAACATTGTCTTTCCATTTCGTATACTTTATTATGGAAATGCATAGACGAATTCCAACCATTTCACGTGTCTTTTCTTGATATTATTTTTCCCTCTCAATTACTTGAAAGTTTCGTGATCAATGTGGATTACACATTCGTTGACAAAGAGGTAATGTTGCCAAGTCTCCATGGCTCTCACTAGCGTATACAACTCTTTATTGTAAGTAGGGTAGTTAATCGTTGATCGACCAAAGTCTTCATGTTCACGCCTATCGTGGCTCTAAGGAGAGTATCGAGAGTCCTATTAATAACTTTCGTTTGGCTTTCGCTTTATAGATGGCACATTGTAGAAAAGACTAACTTGTAACCTAGCCTTCTCTAATGCATCCTCCAAAAGTTTATTGGGAACTTCGTGTCTCGATCCGACATAATAGTCCTTGGGATACCATGTAATTTGACAATTTATTTGAAAAACAGTTAGAGGTTTGGGTATCATCATTTGTCTTGTTGCATGAGATGAAATGCGTTATCTTGGAGAAGTGGTCGACTACCAAAAATATAGAATTCTTTTGTTTAACTCTTGGCAGCCAAAAATAAAGTCCATTGAAATCTCAACCCATGGTGAAGTAGGGATTGGCAATGGGAGATATATATCATACGAATGTACTCTCTACTTTGACTTGTTACAAACCAAACGCTTCTCAAAAAATTTGTGAACCTCACATCGTAGGTTTGGCCAATAGAAGTGTTCCCTAAGCATGTCCAAATTTTCCTTGTTTCCAAAATGACCCATAACACCCCCTCATGTGCTTCTTGCATATATAACTCCTTAATCGATCACTAGAAAATGCATTATTCCTTGTTCTTAAAGAGAAAACCATCATGCATATAGAACTCGTGATACAATCCTTTCCCGCTTCCCCCATAACATTCCCCTAACTCTGGATCACTTTTATAGCTTCCTTTAAAACTCTAGAACCCTAGAATATTTAGTCCTTAGTTGATTTCAAAACATACCGCCGAGACAAAGCACCTTCCATAACATTGTCTTTCCATTTCGTATACTTTATTATGGAAATGCAAAGACGAATTCCAACCATTTCACGTGTCTTTTCTTGATATTCTTCTTCCCTCTCAATTACTTCAAAGTTTCGTGATCAATGTGGATTACACATTCGTTGACAAATAGGTAATGTTGCCAAGTCTCCATGGCTCTCACTAGCGTATACAACTCTTTATTGTAAGTAGGGTAGTTAATCGTTGATCGACCAAAGTCTTCATGTTCACGCCTATCGTGGCTCTAAGGAGAGTATCGAGAGTCCTATTAATAACTTTCGTTTGGCTTTCGCTTTATAGATGGCACATTGTAGAAAAGACTAACTTGTAACCTAGCCTTCTCTAATGCATCCTCCAAAAGTTTATTGGGAACTTCGTGTCTCGATCCGACATAATAGTCCTTGGGATACCATGTAATTTGACCATTTATTTGAAAAACAGTTAGAGGTTTGGGTATTATCATTTGTTTTGTTGCATGAGATGAAATGCATTATCTTGGAGAAGTGGTCGACTACCACAATTATAAAATTCTTTTGTTGAACTCTTGGCAGCTCTAAAATAAAGTCCATTGAAAGCTCAACCCATGGTGATGTAGGGATTGGCAATGGGAGATATAAACCATACGAATGTACTTCCTACTTTGCCTTGTTACAAACCAAACGCTTCTCACAAAATTTGTCAACCTCACATCGTAGGTTTGGCCAATAAAAGTGTTTCCTAAGCATGTCCAATTTTCCTTGTTTCCAAAATGACCCATAACACCCCCTCATGTGCTTCTTGCATTTATAACTCCTTAATGGATAACTAGCAAATGCATTGTTCCTTGTTCTTAAAGAGAAAACTGTCATGCATATAGAACTTGTGATATAATCCTTTCCCTCTTCCCCCATAACATTCCCCTAACTCTGGATTACTTTTATACCTTCCCTTCAAACTCTTGAACCCTAGAATATTTGCGTCCTTAGTTGATATCAAAATATACCGCCAAGACAAAGCATCTGCCACAACATTGTCTTTCCATTTCGTATACTTTATTATGGAAATGCATAGACGAATTCCAACCATTTCACGTGTCTTTTCTTGATATTATTTTTCCCTCTCAATTACTTGAAAGTTTCGTGATCAATGTGGATTACACATTCGTTGACAAAGAGGTAATGTTGCCAAGTCTCCATGGCTCTCACTAGCGTATACAACTCTTTATTGTAAGTAGGGTAGTTAATCGTTGATCGACCAAAGTCTTCATGTTCACGCCTATCGTGGCTCTAAGGAGAGTATCGAGAGTCCTATTAATAACTTTCGTTTGGCTTTCGCTTTATAGATGGCACATTGTAGAAAAGACTAACTTGTAACCTAGCCTTCTCTAATGCATCCTCCAAAAGTTTATTGGGAACTTCGTGTCTCGATCCGACATAATAGTCCTTGGGATACCATGTAATTTGACAATTTATTTGAAAAACAGTTAGAGGTTTGGGTATCATCATTTGTCTTGTTGCATGAGATGAAATGCGTTATCTTGGAGAAGTGGTCGACTACCAAAAATATAGAATTCTTTTGTTTAACTCTTGGCAGCCAAAAATAAAGTCCATTGAAAACTGAACCCACAGTGAAGTAGGTATTGGCAATGGGAGATATAAACCTTACGAATGTACTCTCTACTTTACCTTGTTACAAACCAAACACTTCTCACAAATTTTGGCAACCTCACATCGTAGGTTTGGCCAATAAAAGTGTTTCCTAAGCATTTCCAAATTTTCCTTGTTTCCAAAATGACCCATCAAACCCCCTCATGTGCTTCTTGCATATATAACTCCTTAATCGATTACTAGGTAATGCATTGTTCCTTGTTCTTAAATAGAAAACCATCATGCATATAGAACTTGTGATACAATCCTTTCCCTCTTCCCCCATAGCATTCACCAAACTCTGGATCACTTTTATAGCTTCCCTTAGTACTCTTGAACCCTAGAATATTTGCGTCCTTAGTTGATATCAAAACATACCGCCAAGACAAAGCATCTGCCAAAACATTGTCTTTTCATTTCGTATACATTATTATGGAAATGCATAGACTAATTCCAACCATTTCACGTGTCTTTTCTTGATATTCTTCTTCCCACTCAATTACTTTAAAGTTTCGTGATCAATGTGGATTACATATTCGTTGACAAAGAGGTATTGTTGCCAAGTCTCCATGGCTCTCACTAGCATATACAACTCTTTATTGTAAGTAGGGTAGTTAATCGTTGATCAACCAAAGTCTTCATGTTCACGCCTATCGTGGCTCTTAGGAGAGGAGCGAGAGTCATATTAATAACTTCCGTTTGGCTTTCGGTTTATGGATGGCACATTGTAGAAAATACTAACTTGTAACCGAGCCTTTTCCAATGCATCCTCCAAAAGTTTATTGGGAACTTCGTGTCTCGATCCGACATAATAGTCCTTGGGATACCAAGTAATTTGACCATTTATTTGAAAAACAGTTAGAGGTTTGGGTATCGTAATTTGTCTTGTTGCATGAGATGAAATGCTTCATCTTGGAGAAGTGGTCGACTACCACAAATATAGAATTTTTTTGTTTAACTCTTGGCAGCCCTAAAATAAAGTCCATTGAAAGCTCAACCCATGGTGAAGTAGGAATTAGCAATGGGAGATATAAACCATACGAATGTACTCTCTACTGTGCCTTGTTACAAACCAAACGCTTCTCACAAATTTGGTCAACCTCAAATCGTAGGTTTGGCTAGTAGAAGTGTTTCCTAAGCATGTCCAAATTTTCCTTGTTTCCAAAATGACCCATCAAACCACCTCATGTGCTTCTTGCATATATAACTCCTTAATCGATCACTAGGGAATGCATTGTTGCTTGGTCTTAAAGATAAAACCGTCATGCATATAGAACTTGTGATACAATCCTTTTCCTCTTCCTCCATAACATTCCCCTAACTCTGGATTACTTTTATAGCTTCCCTTAATACTCTAGAACCCTAGAATATTTGCGTCCTCAGTTGATATCAAAACATACCGCCAAGACAAAGCATCTGCCACAACATTGTCTTTCCATTTCGTATACTTTATTATGGAAATGCATAGACGAATTCCAACCATTTCACGTGTCTTTTCTTGATATTCGTCTTCCCTCTCAATTACTTCAAAGTTTCGTGATCAATGTGGATTACACATTCCTCAGCGAAGAGGTAATGTTGCCAAGTCTCCATTGCTCTCACTAGCGTATACAACTCTTTATTGTAAGTAGGGTAGTTAATCGTTGATCGAACAAAGTCTTCATGTACACGCCTATCGTCGCTCCAAGAAGAGTACCGAGATTCCTATTAAAAACTTATGTTTGACCGTCGGTTTAGGGATGGCACATTCTAGAAAAGATGAGCTTGGTCCCTAGCCTTCTCCAAAGCGTCCTCCAAAAGTTTATTGGGAACTTCGTGTCTCGATCCGACATAATAGTCCTTGGGATACCATGTATTTTGACGATTTATTTGAAAAAATTTTTGAGGTTTGGGTATAGTAATTTGTCTTGTTGCATGAGATGAAATGCGTCAACTTGGAGAAGTGGTCGACTACCACAAATATAGAATTCTTTTGTTTAACTCTTGGCAGCCAAAAATAAAGTCCATTGAAAACTCAACCCACGATGAAGTAGGTATTGGCAATGGGAGATATAAACCTTACGAATGTACTCTCTACTTTACCTTGTTACAAACCAAACACTTCTCACAAATTTTGGCAACCTCACATTGTAGGTTTGGCCAATAAAAGTGTTTCCTAAGCATGTCCAAATTTTCCTTGTTTCCAAAATGACCCATCAAACCCCCTCATGTGCTTCTTGCATATATAACTCCTTAATCGATCACTAGGTAATGCATTGTTCCTTGTTCTTAAATAGAAAACCATCATGCATATAGAACTTGTGATACAATCCTTTCCCTCTTCCCCCATAGCATTCACCAAACTCTGGATCACTTTTATAGCTTCCCTTAGTACTCTTGAACCCTAGAATATTTGCGTCCTTAGTTGATATCAAAACATACCGCCAAGACAAAGCATCTGCCACAACATTGTCTTTTCATTTCGTATACATTATTATGGAAATGCATAGACTAATTCCAACCATTTCACGTGTCTTTTCTTGATATTCTTCTTCCCACTCAATTACTTTAAAGTTTCGTGATCAATGTGGATTACACATTCGTTGACAAAGAGGTATTGTTGCCAAGTCTCCATGGCTCTCACTAGCGTATACAACTCTTTATTGTAAGTAGGGTAGTTAATCGTTGATCAACCAAAGTCTTCATGTTCACGCCTATCGTGGCTCTTAGGAGAGGAGCGAGAGTCATATTAATAACTTCCGTTTGGCTTTCGGTTTATGGGTGGCAAATTGTAGAAAAGACTAACTTGTAACCGAGCCTTTTCCAATGCATCCTCCAAAAGTTTATTGGGAACTTCGTGTCTCGATCCGACATAATAGTCCTTGGGATACCAAGTAATTTGACCATTTATTTGAAAAACAGTTAGAGGTTTGGGTATCGTAATTTATCTTGTTGCATGAGATGAAATGCTTCGTCTTGGAGAAGTGGTCGACTACCACAAAAATAGAATTCTTTTGTTTAACTCTTGGCAGCCCTAAAATAAAGTCCATTGAAAGCTCAACCCATGGTGAAGTAGGAATTGGCAATGGGAGATATAAACCATACGAATGTACTCTCTACTGTGCCTTGTTACAAACCAAACGCTTCTCACAAATTTGGTCAACCTCACATCGTAGGTTTGGCTAGTAGAAGTGTTTCCTAAGCATGTCCAAATTTTCCTTGTTTCCAAAATGACCCATCAAACCACCTCATGTGCTTCTTGCATATATAACTCCTTAATCGATCACTAGGGAATGCATTGTTGCTTGGTCTTAAAGATAAAACCGTCATGCATATAGAACTTGTGATACAATCCTTTTCCTCTTCCTCCATAACATTCCCCTAACTCTGGATTACTTTTATAGCTTCCCTTAATACTCTAGAACCCTAGAATATTTGCGTCCTTAGTTGATATCAAAACATACCGCCAAGATAAAGCATCTGCCACAACATTGTCTTTCCATTTCGTATACTTTATTATGGAAATTCATAGAGGAATTCCAACCATTTCACGTGTCTTTTCTTGATAGTCGTCTTCCCTCTCAATTACTTCAAAGTTTCGTGATCAATTTGGATTACACATTCCTCAGCGAAGAGGTAATGTTGCCAAGTCTCCATTGCTCTCACTAGCGTATACAACTCTTTATTGTAAGTAGGGTAGTTAATCGTTGATCGAACAAAGTCTTCATGTACACGCCTATCGTCGCTCCAAGAAGAGTACCGAGATTCCTATTAAAAACTTATGTTTGACCGTCGGTTTAGGGATGGCACATTGTAGAAAAGACGAGCTTGGTCCCTAGCCTACTCCAAAGCGTCCTCCAAAAGTTTATTGGGAACTTCGTGTCTCGATCCGACATAATAGTCCTTGGGATACCATGTAATTTGACGATTTATTTGAAAAACAGTTTGAAGTTTGGGTATCGTAATTTGTCTTGTTGCATGAGATGAATTGTGTCATCTTGGAGAAGTGGTCGACTACCTTAAATATAGAATTCTTTTGTTTAACTCTTGGCAGCCAAAAATAAAGTCCATTGAAATCTCAACCCATGGTGAAGAAAGGATTGGCAATGGGAGATATATACCATACGAATGTACTCTCTACTTTGCCTTGTTACAAGCCAAACACTTCTCACAAATTTTGTCAACCTCAAATCGTTAGTTTGGCTTATAGAAGTGTTCCCTAAGCATGTCCAAATTTTCCTTGTTTCCAAAATGACCCATCAAACCCCCTCATGTGCTTCTTGCATATATAACTCCTTAATCGATCACTAGGTAATGCATTGTTCCTTGTTCTTAAATAGAAAACCATCATGCATATAGAACTTGTGATACAATCCTTTCCCTCTTCCCCCATAGCATTCACCTAACTCTGGATCACTTTTATAGCTTCCCTTAATACTCTTGAACCCTTGAATATTTGCGTCCTTAGTTTATATCAATACATACCGCCAAGACAAAGCATCTGCCACAACATTGTCTTTCCTATTTGTATACATTATTATGGAAATGCATAGACTAATTCCAATCATTTCACGTGTCTTTTCTTGATATTCTTCTTCCCACTCAATTACTTTAAAGTTTCGTGATCAATGTGGATTACACATTCGTTGACAAAGAGGTATTGTTGCCAAGTCTCCATGGCTCTCACTAGTGTATACAACTCTTTATTGTAAGTAGGGTAGTTAATCGTTGATCAACCAAAGTCTTCATGTTCACGCCAATCGTAATTTATCTTGTTGCATGAGATGAAATGCTTCATCTTGGAGAAGTGGTTGACTACCACAAAAATAGAATTCTTTTGTTTAACTCTTGGCAGCCCTAAAATAAAGTCCATTGAAAGCTCAACCCATGGTGAAGTAGGAATTGGCAATGGGAGATATAAACCATACGAATGTACTCTCTACTGTGCCTTGTTACAAACCAAACGCTTCTCACAAATTTGGTCAACCTCACATCGTAGGTTTGGCTAGTAGAAGTGTTTCCTAAGCATGTCCAAATTTTCCTTGTTTCCAAAATGACCCATCAAACCACCTCATGTGCTTCTTGCATATATAACTCCTTAATCGATCACTAGGGAATGCATTGTTGCTTGGTCTTAAAGATAAAACCGTCATGCATATAGAACTTGTGATACAATCCTTTTCCTCTTCCTCCATAACATTCCCCTAACTCTGGATTACTTTTATAGCTTCCCTTAATACTCTAGAACCCTAGAATATTTGCGTCCTTAGTTGATATCAAAACATACCGCCAAGACAAAGCATCTGCCACAACATTGTCTTTCCATTTCGTATACTTTATTATGGAAATTCATAGACGAATTCCAACCATTTCACGTGTCTTTTCTTGATATTCGTCTTCCCTCTCAATTACTTCAAAGTTTCGTGATCAATTTGGATTACACATTCCTCAGCGAAGAGGTAATGTTGCCAAGTCTCCATTGCTCTCACTAGCGTATACAACTCTTTATTGTAAGTAGGGTAGTTAATCGTTGATCGAACAAAGTCTTCATGTACACGCCTATCGTCGCTCCAAGAAGAGTACTGAGATTCCTATTAAAAACTTATGTTTGACCGTCGGTTTAGGGATGGCACATTGTAGAAAAGACAAGCTTGGTCCCTAGCCTACTTCAAAGCGTCCTCCAAAAGTTTATTGGGAACTTCGTGTCTCGATCCGACATAATAGTCCTTGGGATACCATGTAATTTGACGATTTATTTGAAAAACAGTTTGAAGTTTGGGTATCGTAATTTGTCTTGTTGCATGAGATGAATTGTGTCATCTTGGAGAAGTGGTCGACTACCTTAAATATAGAATTCTTTTGTTTAACTCTTGGCAGCCAAAAATAAAGTCCATTGAAATCTCAACCCATGGTGAAGAAAGGATTGGCAATGGGAGATATATACCATACGAATGTACTCTCTACTTTGCCTTGTTACAAGCCAAACACTTCTCACAAATTTTGTCAACCTCAAATCGTAAGTTTGGCTTATAGAAGTGTTCCCTAAGCATGTCCAAATTTTCCTTGTTTCCAAAATGACCCATCAAACCCCCTCATGTGCTTCTTGCATATATAACTCCTTAATCGATCAATAGGTAATGCATTGTTCCTTGTTCTTAAATAGAAAACCATCATGCATATAGAACTTGTGATACAATCCTTTCCCTCTTCCCCCATAGCATTCACCTAACTCTGGATCACTTTTATAGCTTCCCTTAATACTCTTGAACCCTTGAATATTTGCGTCCTTAGTTTATATCAAAACATACCGCCAAGACAAAGCATCTGCCACAACATTGTCTTTCCATTTTGTATACATTATTATGGAAATGCATAGACTAATTCCAACCATTTCACGTGTCTTTTCTTGATATTCTTCTTCCCACTCAGTTACTTTAAAGTTTCGTGATCAATGTGGATTACACATTCGTTGACAAAGAGGTATTGTTGCCAAGTCTCCATGGCTCTCACTAGTGTATACAACTCTTTATTGTAAGTAGGGTAGTTAATCGTTGATCAACCAAAGTCTTCATGTTCACGCCTATCGTGGCTCTAAGGAGAGGAGCGAGAGTCATATTAATAACTTCGGTTTGGCTTTCGGTTTATGGATGGCACATTGTAGAAAAGACAAGCTTGGTCCCTAGCCTACTCCAAAGTGTCCTCCAAAAGTTTATTGGGAACTTCGTGTCTCGATCCGACATAATAGTCCTTGGGATACCAAGTAATTTGACCATTTATTTGAAAAACAGTTAGAGGTTTGGGTATCGTAATTTGTCTTGTTGCATGAGATGAAATGCTTCATCTTGGAGAAGTGGTCGACTACCTTAAATATAGAATTCTTTTGTTTAACTCTTGGCAGCCAAAAATAAAGTCCATTGAAATCTCAACAAATGGTGAAGAAGGGATTGGCAATGGGAGATATATACCATACGAATGTACTCTCTACTTTGCCTTGTTACAAGCCAAACACTTCTAACAAATTTTGTCAACCTCACATCGTAAGTTTGGCTTATAGAAGTGTTCCCTAAGCATGTCCAAATTTTCCTTGTTTCCAAAATGATCCATCAAACCCCCTCATGTGCTTCTTGCATATATAACTCCTTAATCGATCACTAGGTAATGCATTGTTCCTTGTTCTTAAATAGAAAACCATCATGCATATAGAACTTGTGATACAATCTTTTCCCTCTTCCCCCATAGCATTCACCTAACTCTGGATCACTTTTATAGCTTCCCTTAATACTCTTGAACCCTTGAATATTTGCGTCCTTAGTTTATATCAAAACATACCGCCAAGACAAAGCATCTGTCACAACATTGTCTTTCCATTTTGTATACATTATTATGGAAATGCATAGACTAATTCCAACCATTTCACGTGTCTTTTCTTGATATTCTTCTTCCCACTCAATTACTTTAAAGTTTCGTGATCAATGTGGATTACACATTCGTTGAAAAGAGGTATTGTTGCCAAGTCTCCATGGCTCTCACTAGTGTATACAACTCTTTATTGTAAGTAGGGTAGTTAATCGTTGATCAACCAAAGTCTTCATGTTCACGCCTATCGTAATTTATCTTGTTCCATGAGATGAAATGCTTCATCTTGGAGAAGTGGTTGACTACCACAAAAATAGAATTCTTTTGTTTAACTCTTGGCAGCCCTAAAATAAAGTCCATTGAAAGCTCAACCCATGGTGAAGTAGGAATTGGCAATGGGAGATATAAACCATACGAATGTACTCTCTACTGTGCCTTGTTACAAACCAAACGCTTCTCACAAATTTGGTCAACCTCACATCGTAGGTTTAGCTAGTAGAAGTGTTTCCTAAGCATGTCCAAATTTTCCTTGTTTCCAAAATGACCCATCAAACCACCTCATGTGCTTCTTGCATATATAACTCCTTAATCGATCACTAGGGAATGCATTGTTGCTTGGTCTTAAAGATAAAACCTTCATGCATATAGAACTTGTGATACAATCCTTTTCCTCTTCTTCCATAACATTCCCCTAACTCTGGATTACTTTTATAGCTTCCCTTAATACTCTAGAACCCTAGAATATTTGCGTCCTTAGTTTATATCAAAACATACCGCCAAGACAAAGCATCTGCCACAACATTGTCTTTCCATTTCGTATACTTTATTATGGAAATGCATAGACGAATTCCAACCATTTCACGTGTCTTTTCTTGATATTCGTCTTCCCTCTCAATTACTTCAAAGTTTCGTGATCAATTTGGATTACACATTCCTCAGCGAAGAGGTAATGTTGCCAAGTCTCCATTGCTCTCACTAGCGTATACAACTCTTTATTGTAAGTAGGGTAGTTAATCGTTGATCGAACAAAGTCTTCATGTACACGCCTATCGTCGCTCCAAGAAGAGTACCGAGATTCCTATTAAAAACTTATGTTTGACCGTCGGTTTAGGGATGGCACATTGTAGAAAACACGAGCTTGGTCCCTAGCCTACTCCAAAGCGTCCTCCAAAAGTTTATTGGGAACTTCGTGTCTCGATCCGACATAATAGTCCTTGGGATACCATGTAATTTGACGATTTATTTGAAAAACAGTTTGAAGTTTGGGTATCGTAATTTGTCTTGTTGCATGAGATGAATTGTGTCATCTTGGAGAAGTGGTCGACTACCTTAAATATAGAATTCTTTTGTTTAAATCTTGGCAGCCAAAAATAAAGTCCATTGAAATCTCAACCCATGGTGAAGAAAGGATTGGCAATGGGAGATATATACCATACGAATGTACTCTCTACTTTGCCTTGTTACAAGCCAAACACTTCTCACAAATTTTGTCAACCTCAAATCGTAAGTTTGGCTTATAGAAGTGTTCCCTAAGCATGTCCAAATTTTCCTTGTTTCCAAAATGACCCATCAAACCCCCTCATGTGCTTCTTGCATATATAACTCCTTAATCGATCACTAGGTAATGCATTGTTCCTTGTTCTTAAATAGAAAACCATCATGCATATAGAACTTGTGATACAATCCTTTCCCTCTTCCCCCATAGCATTCACCTAACTCTGGATCACTTTTATAGCTTCCCTTAATACTCTTGAACCCTTGAATATTTGCGTCCTTAGTTTATATCAAAACATACCGCCAAGACAAAGCATCTGCCACAACATTGTCTTTCCATTTTGTATACATTATTATGGAAATACGTAGACTAATTCCAACCATTTCACGTGTCTTTTCTTGATATTCGTCTTCCCTCTCAATTACTTCAAAGTTTCGTGATCAATGTGGATTACACATTCCTCGGTGAAGAGGTAATGTTGCCAAGTCTCCATGGCTCTCACTAGCGTATACAACTCTTTATTGTAAGTAGGGTAGTTAATCGTTGATCGAACAAAGTCTTCATGTACACGCCTATCGTGGCTCTAAGAAGAGTACCGAGATTCGTATTAAAAACTTCTGTTTGACCGTAGGTTTAGGGATGGCACATTGTAGAAAAGACGAGCTTGGTCCGTAGCCTTCTCCAAAGCGTCCTCCAAAAGTTTATTGGGAACATCGTGTCTTGATCCGACATAATAGTCCTTGGGATACCATGTAATTTGTCTATTTATTTGAAAAACAGTTAGAAGTTTGGGTATCGTAATTTGTCTTGTTGCATGAGATAAAATGCGTCATCTTGGAGAAGTGGTCGACTACCACAAAAATAGAATTCTTTTGTTTAACTCTTGGCAGCCAAAAATAAAGTCCATTGAAATCTCAACCCATGGTGACGAACGGATTGGCAATGGGAGATATATACCATACGAATGTACTCTCTACTTTGCCTTGTTACAAGCCAAACACTTCTCACAAAATTTTGACAACCTCATATCGTAAGTTTGGCTTATAGAAGTGTTCCCTAAGCATGTCCAAATTTTCCTTGTTTCCAAAATGACCCATCAAACCCGATCATGTGCTTCTTGCATATATAACTCCTTAATCAATCACTAGAAAATGCATTGTTCTTTGTTATTAAAAAGAAAACCATCATGCGTATAGAACTTGTGATACAATCCTTTCCCTCTTCCCCCATAACAATCCCCTAACTCTAGATCACTTTTATAGCTTCCCTTAAAACTCTAGAACCCTAGAGTGTTTGCGTCCTTAGTTGATATCAAAACATACCGCCAAGATAAAGCATCTGCCACAAAATTGTCTTTCCATTTCGTATACTTTATTATGGAAATGCATAGACGAATTCCAACCATTTCACGTGTCTTTTCTTGATATTCGTCTTCCCTCTCAATTACTTCAAAGTTTCGTGATCAATGTGGATTACACATTCCTCGGCGAAGAGGTAATGTTGCCAAGTCTATATGGCTCTCACTAGCGTATACAACTCTTTATTGTAAGTAGGGTAGTTAATCGTTGATCGAACAAAGTCTTCATGTACACGCCTATCGTGGCTCTAAGAAGAGTACCGAGATTCCTATTAAAAACTTCTGTTTGACCGTAGGTTTAGGGATGACACATTGTAGAAAAGACGAGCTTGTTCCGTAGCCTTCTCCCAAGCGTCCTCCAAAAGTTTATTGGGAACATCGTGTCTCGATCCGACATAATAGTCCTTGGGATACCATGTAATTTGACGATTTATTTGAAAAATAGTTAGAGTTTTGGGTATCGTAATTTCTCTTGTGGCATGAGATAAAATGTGTCATCTTGGAGAAGTGGTCGACTACCACAAATATAAAATTCTTTTGTTTAACTCTTGGCAGCCAAAAATAAATTCCATTGAAATCTCAACCCATGGTGAAGAAGGGATTGGCAATGGGAGATATATACCATACGAATGTACTCTCTACTTTGCCTTGTTACAAACCAAACACTTCTCACAAAATTTTGACAACCTCATATCGTAAGTTTGGCTTATAGAAGTGTTCCCTAAGCATGTCCAAATGTTCCTTGTTTCCAAAATGACCCATCAAACCCGATCATGTGCTTCTTGCATATATAACTCCTTAATCAATCACTAGAAATTGCATTGTTCTTTGTTCTTAAAGAGAAAACCATCATGCGTATAGAACTTGTGATACAATCCTTTCCCTCTTCCCCCATAACAATCCCCTAACTCTAGATCACTTTTATAGCTTCCCTTAATACTCTTGAACCCTAGAATATTTCTGTCTTTAGTTGATATCAAAACATACCGCCGAGACAAAGCATATGCCACAACATTGTCTTTCCATTTCGTATAAATTATTATGGAAATGCATAGACTAATTCCAACCATTCCACGTGTCTTTTCTTGATATTCTTCTTCCCACTCAATTACTTTAAAGTTTCGTGATCAATATGGATTACACATTCGTTGACAAAGAGGTATTATTGCCAAGTCTCCATGGCTCTCACTAGCGTATACAACTCTTTATTTTAAGTTGGGTAGTTAATCGTTGATCAACCAAAGTCTTCATGTTCACGCCTATCGTGGCTCTAAGGAGAGGAGCGAGAGTCATATTAATAACTTCCGTTTGGCTTTCGGTTTATGGATGGTACATTGTAGAAAAGACTAACTTGTAACCTAGCCTTTTCCAATGCATCCTCCAAAAGTTTATTGGGAACTTCGTGTCTCGATCCGACATAATAGTCCTTGGGATACCAAGTAATTTGACCATTTATTTGAAAAACAGTTAAAGGTTTGGGTATCGTAATTTGTCTTGTTGCATGAGATGAAATGCTTCATCTTGGAGAAGTGGTCGACTACCACAAAAATAGAATTCTTTTGTTTAACTCTTGGCAGCCCTAAAATAAAGTCCATTGAAAGCTCAACCCATGGTGAAGTAGGAATTTGCAATGGGAGATATAAACCATACGAATGTACTCTCTACTGTGCCTTGTTACAAACCAAACGCTTCTTACAAATTTGGTCAACCTCACATCGTAGGTTTGGCTAGTAGAAGTGTTTCCTAAGCATGTCCAAATTTTCCTTGTTTCCAAAATGACCCATCAAACCCCCTCATGTGCTTCTTGCATATATAACTCCTTAATCGATCACTAGGGAATGCATTGTTGCTTGGTCTTAAAGATAAAACCGTCATGCATATAGAACTTGTGATACAATCCTTTTCCTCTTCCTCCATAACATTCCCCTAACTCTGGATTACTTTTATAGCTTCCCTGAATACTCTAGAACCTTAGAATATTTGCGTCCTTAGTTGATATCAAAACATACCGCCAAGACAAAGCATCTGCCACAACATTGTCTTTCCATTTCGTATACTTTATTATGGAAATGCATAGACGAATTCCAACCATTTCACGTGTCTTTTCTTGATATTCGTCTTCCCTCTCAATTACTTCAAAGTTTCGTGATCAATGTGGATTACACATTCCTCGGCGAAGAGGTAATGTTGCCAAGTCTCCATTGCTCTCACTAGCGTATACAACTCTTTATTGTAAGTAGGGTAGTTAATCGGTGATCGAACAAAGTCTTCATGTACACGCCTATCGTGGCTCCAAGAAGAGTACCGAGATTCCAATTAAAAACTTCTGTTTGACCGTCGGTTTAGGGATGGCACATTGTAGAAAAGACGAGCTTGGTCCTTAGCCTACTCCAAAGCGTCCTCCAAAAGTTTATTGGGAACTTCGTGTCTCGATCCGACATAATAGTCCTTGGGATACCATGTAATTTGACGATTTATTTGAAAAAACAGTTTGAAGTTTGGGTATCGTAATTTGTCTTGTTGCATGAGATGAATTGTGTAATCTTGGAGAAGTGGTCGACTACCTTAAATATAGAATTCTTTTGTTTAACTCTTGGCAGCCAAAAATAAAGTCCATTGAAATCTCAACCCATGGTGAAGAAGGGATTGGCAATGGGAGATATATACCATACGAATGTACTCTCTACTTTGCCTTGTTACAAGCCAAACACTTCTCACAAATTTTGTCAACCTCACATCGTAAGTTTGGCTTATAGAAGTGTTCCCTAAGCATGTCCAAATTTTCCTTGTTTCCAAAATGACCCATCAAACACCCTCATGTGCTTCTTGCATATATAACTCCTTAATTGATCACTAGGTAATGCATTGTTCCTTGTTCTTAAATAGAAAACCATCATGCATATAGAACTTGTGATACAATCCTTTCCCTCTTCCCCCATAGCATTCACCTAACTCTGTATCACTTTTATAGCTTCCCTTAATACTCTTGAACCCTAGAATATTTGCGTCCTTAGTTGATATCAAAACATACCGCCAAGACAAAGCATCTGCCACAAAATTGTCTTTCCATTTCTTATAAATTATTATGGAAATGCATAGACTAATTCCCACTCAATTACTTTAAAGTTTCGTGATCAATGTGGATTACACATTCGTTGACAAAGAGGTATTGTTGCCAAGTCTCCATGGCTCTCACTAGCGTATACAACTCTTTATTTTAAGTAGGGTAGTTAATCATTGATCAACCAAAGTCTTCATGTTCACGCCTATCGTGGGTCTAAGGAGAGGAGCGAGAGTCATACTAATAACTTCCGTTTGGCTTTCGGTTTATGGATGGCACATTGTAGAAAAGACTAACTTGTAACCTAGCCTTTTCCAATGCTACCTCCAAAAGTTTATTGGGAACTTCGTGTCTCGATCCGATATAATAGTCCTTGGGATACCAAGTAATTTGACCATTTATTTCAAAAACAGTTAGAGGTTTGGGTATCGTAATTTGTCTTGTTGCATGAGATGAAATGCTTCATCTTGGAGAAGTGGTCGACTACCACAAAAATAGAATTCTTTTGTTTAACTCTTGGCAGCCCTAAAATAAAGTCCATTGAAAGCTCAACCCATGGTGAAGTAGGAATTGGCAATGGGAGATATAAACCATACGAATGTACTCTCTACTGTGCCTTGTTACAAACAAAACGCTTCTCACAAATTTGGTCAACCTCACATTGTAGGTTTGGCTAGTAGAAGTGTTTCCTAAGCATGTCCAAATTTTCCTTGTTTCCAAAATGACCCATCAAACCCCCTCATGTGCTTCTTGCTTATATAACTCCTTTATCGATCACTAGGGAATGCATTGTTGCTTGGTCTTAAAGATAAAACCGTCATGCATATAGAACTTGTGATACAATCCTTTTCCTCTTCCTCCATAACATTCCCCTAACTCTGGATTACTTTTATAGCTTCCCTTAATACTCTAGAACCCTAGAATATTTGCGTCCTTAGTTGATATCAAAACATACCGCCAAGACAAAGCATCTGCCACAACATTGTCTTTCCATTTCGTATACTTTATTATGGAAATGCATAGACGAATTCCAACCATTTCACATGTCTTTTCTTGATATTCGTCTTCCCTCTCAATTACTTCAAAGTTTCGTGATCAATGTGGATTACACATTCCTCGGCGAAGAGGTAATGTTGCCAAGTCTCCATTGCTCTCACTAGCGTATACAACTCTTTATTGTAAGTAGGGTAGTTAATAGTTGATCGAACAAAGTCTTCATGTACACGCCTATCATGGCTCCAAGAAGAGTACCGAGATTCCTATTAAAAACTTCTGTTTGACCGTTGGTTAGGGATGGCACATTGTAGAAAAGACGAGCTTGGTCCCTAGCCTACTCCAAAGCGTCCTCCAAAAGTTTATTGGGAACTTCGTGTCTCAATCCGACATAATAGTCCTTGGGATACCATGTAATTTGACGATTTATTTGAAAAACAGTTTGAAGTTTGGGTATCGTAATTTGTCTTGTTGCATGAGATGAATTGCGTCATCTTGGAGAAGTGGTCGACTACCTTAAATATAGAATTCTTTTGTTTAACTCTTGGCAGCCAAAAATAAAGTCCATTGAAATCTCAACAAATGGTGAAGAAGGGATTGGCAATGGGAGATATATACCATACGAATGTACTCTCTACTTTGCCTTGTTACAAGCCAAACACTTCTAACAAATTTTGTCAACCTCACATCGTAAGTTTGGCTTATAGAAGTGTTCCCTAAGCATGTCCAAATTTTCCTTGTTTCCAAAATGATCCATCAAACCCCCTCATGTGCTTCTTGCATATATAACTCCTTAATCGATCACTAGGTAATGCACTGTTCCTTGTTCTTAAATCGAAAACCATCATGCATATGGAACTTGTGATACAATCCTTTCACTCTTCCCCCATAGCATTCACCTAACTCTGGATCACTTTTATAGCTTCCCTTAATACTCTTGAACCCTAGAATATTTGCGTCCTTAGTTGATATCAAACCATACCGCCAAGACAAAGCATCTGCCACAACATTGTCTTTCCATTTCGTATACATTATTATGGAAATGCATAGACTAATTCCAACCATTTCACGTGTCTTTTCTTGATATTCTTCTTCCCACTCAATTACTTTAAAGTTTCGTGATCAATATGGATTACACATTCGTTGACAAAGAGGTATTGTTGCCAAGTCTTCATGGCTCTCACTAGCGTATACAACTCTTTATTGTAAGTAGGGTAGTTAATAGTTGATCGAACAAAGTCTTCATGTACACGCCTATCATGGCTCCAAGAAGAGTACCGAGATTCCTATTAAAAACTTCTGTTTGACCGTTGGTTAGGGATGGCACATTGTAGAAAAGACGAGCTTGGTCCCTAGCCTACTCCAAAGCGTCCTCCAAAAGCTTATTGGGAACTTTGTGTCTCAATCCGACATAATAGTCCTTGGGATACCATGTAATTTGACGATTTATTTGAAAAACAGTTTGAAGTTTGGGTATCGTAATTTGTCTTGTTGCATGAGATGAATTGCGTCATCTTGGAGAAGTGGTCGACTACCTTAAATATAGAATTCTTTTGTTTAACTCTTGGCAGCCAAAAATAAAGTCCATTGAAATCTCAACAAATGGTGAAGAAGGGATTGGCAATGGGAGATATATACCATACGAATGTACTCTCTACTTTGCCTTGTTACAAGCCAAACACTTCTAACAAATTTTGTCAACCTCACATCGTAAGTTTGGCTTATAGAAGTGTTCCCTAAGCATGTCCAAATTTTCCTTGTTTCCAAAATGATCCATCAAACCCCCTCATGTGCTTCTTGCATATATAACTCCTTAATCGATCACTAGGTAATGCACTGTTCCTTGTTCTTAAATCGAAAACCATCATGCATATGGAACTTGTGATACAATCCTTTCACTCTTCCCCCATAGCATTCACCTAACTCTGGATCACTTTTATAGCTTCCCTTAATACTCTTGAACCCTAGAATATTTGCGTCCTTAGTTGATATCAAACCATACCGCCAAGACAAAGCATCTGCCACAACATTGTCTTTCCATTTCGTATACATTATTATGGAAATGCATAGACTAATTCCAACCATTTCACGTGTCTTTTCTTGATATTCTTCTTCCCACTCAATTACTTTAAAGTTTCGTGATCAATATGGATTACATATTCGTTGACAAAGAGGTATTGTTGCCAAGTCTTCATGGCTCTCACTAGCGTATACAACTCTTTATTGTAAGTAGGGTAGTTAATCGTTAATCAACCAAAGTCTTCATGTTCACGCCTATCGTGGCTCTAAGGAGAGGAGCGAGAGTCCTATTAATAACTTTCGTCTGGCTTTCGGTTTACGGATGGCACATTGTAGAAAAGACTAACTTGTAACCTAGCCTTTTCCAATGCATCCTCCAAAAGTTTATTGGGAACTTCGTGTCTCGATCCGACATAATAGTCCTTGGGATACCATGTAATTTGACCATTTATTTGAAAAACAGTTACAGGTTTGGGTATCATCATTTGTCTTGTTGCATGAGATGAAATGCTTTATCTTGGAGAAGGGGTCGACTACCACAAATATAAAATTCTTTTGTTTAACTCTTGGCAGCCCTAAAATAAAGTCCATTGGAAGCTCAGCCCATGGTGAAGTTGGGATTGGCAATGGGAGATATAAACCATATGAATGTACTCTCAAATTTGCCTTGTTACAAACCAAACGCTTCTCACAAATTTGGTCAACCTAACATCGTAGGTTTGGCCAATAAAAATGTTCCCTAAGCATGTCCAAATTTTCGTTGTTTCTAAAATGACCCATCAAACCCCCTCATGTGCTTCTTGCATATATAACTCCTTAATCGATCAGTAGGGAATGAATTGTTGCTTGTTCTTAAATATAAAACCGTCATGCATATAAAACTTGTGATACAATCCTTTCCCTCTTCCTCCATAACATTCCCCTAACTCTAGAGTACTTTTATAGCTTCCCTTAAAACTCTAAAACCCTAGAGTGTTTGCGTTCTTAGTTGATATCAAAACATACCGCCAAGATAAAGCATCTGCCACAAAATTGTCTTTCCTTTTCGTATACTTTATTATGGAAATGCATAGACGAATTCCAACCATTTCACGTGTCTTTTCTTGATATTCGTCTTCCCTCTCAATTACTTCAAAGTTTCGTGATCAATGTGGATTACACATTCCTCGGCGAAGAGGTAATGTTGCCAAGTCTCCATGGCTCTCACTAGCGTATACAACTCTTTATTGTAAGTAGGGTAGTTAATCGTTGATCGAACAAAGTCTTCATGTACACGCCTATCGTGGCTCTAAGAAGAGTACCGAGATTCCTATTAAAAACTTCTGTTTGACCGTAGGTTTAGGGATGACACATTGTAGAAAAGACGAGCTTAGTCCGTAGCCTTCTCCGAAGCGTCCTCCAAAAGTTTATTGGGAACATCGTGTCTCGATCCGACATAATAGTCCTTGGGATACCATGTAATTTGACGATTTATTTGAAAAATAGTTAGAGTTTTGGGTATCGTAATTTCTCTTGTTGCATGAGATGAAATGTGTCATCTTGGAGAAGTGGTCGACTACCACAGATATAAAATTCTTTTGTTTAACTATTGGCAGCCAAAAATAAAGTCCATTGAAATCTCAACCCATGGTGAAGAAGGGATTGGCAATGGGAGATATATGCCATACGAATGTACTCTCTACTTTGCCTTGTTACAAACCAAATACTTCTCACAAAATTTTGTCAACCTCATATCGTAAGTTTGGCTTATAGAAATGTCCCCTAAGCATGTCCAAATTTTCCTTGTTTCCAAAATGACCCATCAAACCCGATCATGTGCTTGTTGCATATATAACTCCTTAATCAATCACTAGAAAATGCATTGTTCTTTCTTCTTAAAGAGAAAACCATCATGCCTATAGAACTTGTGATACAATCCTTTCCCTCTTCCCCCATAACAATCCCCTAACTCTAGATCACTTTTATAGCTTCCCTTAAAACTCTAGAACCCTAGAGTGTTTGCGTCCTTAGTTGATATCAAAACATACCGCCAAGATAAAGCATCTGCCACAAAATTGTCTTTCCATTTCGTATACTTTATTATGGAAATGCATAGACGAATTCCAACCATTTCACGTGTCTTTTCTTGATATTAGTCTTCCCTCTCAATTACTTCAAAGTTTCGTGATCAATGTCGATTACACATTCCTCGGCGAAGAGGTAATGTTGCCAAGTCTCCATGGCTCTCACTAGCGTATACAACTCTTTATTGTAAGTAGGGTAGTTAATCGTTGATCGAACAAAGTCTTCATGTACACGCCTATCGTGGCTCTAAGAAGAGTATGAGATTCCTATTAAAAACTTCTGTTTGACCGTAGGTTTAGGGATGACACATTGTAGAAAAGACGAGCTTGGTCCGTAGCCTTTTCCGAAGCGTCCTCCAAAAGTTTGTTGGGAACATCGTGTCTCGATTCGACATAATAGTCCTTGGGATACCATGTAATTTGACGATTTATTTGAAAAATAGTTAGAGGTTTATGTATCGTAATTTGTCTTGTTGCATGAGATGAAATGTGTCATCTTGGAGAATTGGTCGACTACCACAAATATAAAATTCTTTTGTTTAACTCTTGGCAGCCAAAAATAAAGTCCATTGAAATCTCAACCCATGGTGAAGAAGGGATTGGCAATGGGAGATATATACCATACGAATGTACTCTCTACTTTGCCTTGTTACAAACCAAACACTTCTCACAAAATTTTGACAACCTCATATCGTAAGTTTGGCTTATAGAAGTGTTCCCTAAGCATGTCCAAATTTTCCTTGTTTCCAAAATGACCCATCAAACCCGATCATGTGCTTCTTGCATATATAACTCCTTAATCAATCACTAGAAAATGCATTGTTCTTTGTTCTTAAAGAGAAAACCATCATGCGTATAGAACTTGTGATACAATCCTTTCCCTCTTCCCCCATAACAATCCCCTAACTCTAGATCACTTTTATAGCTTCCCTTAATACTCTTGAACCCTAGAATATTTCTGTCTTTAGTTGATATCAAAACATACCGCCGAGACAAAGCATATGCCACAACATTGTCTTTCCATTTCGTATATTTTCTTATGGAAATGCATAGACGAATTCCAACCATTTCACGTGTCTTTTCTTGATATTCGTCTTCCCTCTCAATTACTTCAAAGTTTCGTGATCAATGTGGATTACACATTCTTTGAGAAAGAGGTAATGTTGCCAAGTATCTATGTCTCTCACTAGTGTATACAACTCTTTATTGTAAGTAGGGTAGTTTGGCCGTCGGTTTAGGAATGGCACATTGTAGAAAAGACGAGCTTAGTCCGTAGCCTTCTCCAAAGCGTCCTCCAAAAGTTTATTGGGAACATCGTGTCTCGATCCGACATAATAGTCCTTGGGATACCATGTAATTTGACGATTTATTTGAAAAATAGTTAGAGTTTTGGGTATCGTAATTTCTCTTGTTGCATGAGATGAAATGTGTCATCTTGGAGAGGTGGTCGACTACCACATATATAAAATTCTTTTGTTTAACTCTTGGCAGCCAAAAATAAAGTCCATTGAAATCTCAACCCATGGTGAAGAAGGGATTGGCAATGGGAGATATATGCCATACGAATGTACTCTCTACTTTGCCTTGTTACAAACCAAATACTTCTCACAAAATTTTGTCAACCTCATATCGTAAGTTTGGCTTATAGAAATGTCCCCTAAGCATGTCCAAATTTTCCTTGTTTCCAAAATGACCCATCAAACCCGATCATGTGCTTGTTGCATATATAACTCCTTAATCAATCACTAGAAAATGCATTGTTCTTTGTTCTTAAAGAGAAAACCATCATGCGTATAGAACTTGTGATACAATCCTTTCCCTCTTCCCCCATAACAATCCCCTAACTCTAGATCACTTTTATAGCTTCCCTTAAAACTCTAGAACCCTAGAGTGTTTGCGTCCTTAGTTGATATCAAAACATACCGCCAAGATAAAGCATCTGCCAAAAAATTGTCTTTCCATTTCGTATACTTTATTATGGAAATGCATAGACGAATTCCAACCATTTCACGTGTCTTTTCTTGATATTCGTCTTCCCTCTCACTTACTTCAAAGTTTCGTGATCAATGTGGATTACACATTCCTCGGCGAAGAGGTAATGTTGCCAAGTCTCCATGGCTCTCACTAGCGTATACAACTCTTTATTGTAAGTAGGGTAGTTAATCGTTGATCGAACAAAGTCTTCATGTACACGCCTATCGTGGCTCTAAGAAGAGTATGAGATTCCTATTAAAAACTTCTGTTTGACCGTAGGTTTAGGGATGACACATTGTAGAAAAGACGAGCTTGGTCCGTAGCCTTTTCCGAAGCGTCCTCCAAAAGTTTGTTGGGAACATCGTGTCTCGATTCGACATAATAGTCCTTGGGATACCATGTAATTTGACGATTTATTTGAAAAATAGTTAGAGGTTTATGTATCGTAATTTGTCTTGTTGCATGAGATGAAATGTGTCATCTTGGAGAAGTGGTCGACTACCACAAATATAAAATTCTTTTGTTTAACTCTTGGCAGCCAAAAATAAAGTCCATTGAAATCTCAACCCATGGTGAAGAAGGGATTGGCAATGGGAGATATATACCATACGAATGTACTCTCTACTTTGCCTTGTTACAAACCAAACACTTCTCACAAAATTTTGACAACCTCATATCGTAAGTTTGGCTTATAGAAGTGTTCCCTAAGCATGTCCAAATTTTCCTTGTTTCCAAAATGACCCATCAAACCCGATCATGTGCTTCTTGCATATATAACTCCTTAATCAATCACTAGAAAATGCATTGTTCTTTGTTCTTAAAGAGAAAACCATCATGCGTATAGAACTTGTGATACAATCCTTTCCCTCTTCCCCCATAACAATCCCCTAACTCTAGATCACTTTTATAGCTTCCCTTAATACTCTTGAACCCTAGAATATTTCTGTCTTTAGTTGATATCAAAACATACCGCCGAGACAAAGCATATGCCACAACATTGTCTTTCCATTTCGTATATTTTCTTATGGAAATGCATAGACGAATTCCAACCATTTCACGTGTCTTTTCTTGATATTCGTCTTCCCTCTCAATTACTTCAAAGTTTCGTGATCAATGTGGATTACACATTCTTTGAGAAAGAGGTAATGTTGCCAAGTATCCATGTCTCTCACTAGTGTATACAACTCTTTATTGTAAGTAGGGTAGTTTGGCCGTCGGTTTAGGAATGTCACATTGTAGAAAAGACGAGCTTGATCCCTATCCTTCTCCAAAGCGTCCTCCAAAAGTTTATTGGGAACTTCGTGTCTCGATCCGACATAATAGTCCTTGGGATACCATGTAATTTGACGATTTATTTGAAAAACAGTTAGAGGTTTTGGTATCGTAATTTGTCTTGTTGCATGAGATAAAATGCGTCCTCTTGGAGAAGTGGTCGACTATAGAATTCTTTTGTTTAACTCTTGGCAGCCAAAAATAAAGTCCATTGAAATCTCAACCCATGGTAAAGTAGGGATTGGCAAAGAGAGATATAAACCATACGGATGTACTCTCTACTTTGCCTTATTACAAACCAAACACTTCTCACAAAATTTGTCATCCTAACATCGTAGGTTTGGCCAATAGAAGTGTTCCCTAAACATGTCCAAATTTTCCTTGTTTCCAAAATGACCCATCAAACCCCCTCATCTGCTTCTTGCATATATAACTCCTTAATCAATCACTAGGGAATGCATTGTTGCTTGTTCTTAAAGAAAAAACATGTCATGCATATAGAACTTGTGAAACAATCCTTTCCCTCTTCCTCCATAACATTCCCCTAACTATGGATTACTTTTATAGCTTCCCTTAAAACTCTAGAACCGTAGAATATTTGCGTCCTTAGATGTTATCAAAACATACGACCAAGACAAAGGATCCACCACAACATTGTCTTTCCATTTCTTATACTTTATTATGGAAATGCATAGACGAATTCCAACAATTTCACGTGTCTTTTCTTGATATTCGTCTTCCCTTTCAATTACTTTAAATTTTCGTGATCAATGTGGATTACACATTCCTTGGCGAAGAGGTAATGTTGCCAAGTCTCCATGGCTGTCACTAGCGTATACAACTCTTTATTGTAAGTAGGGTAGTTAATCGTTGATCGACCAAAGTCTTCATGTTCACGCCTATCGTGGCTCTAAGGAGAGTATTGAGATTCCTATTAATAACTTTCGTTTTGCCGTCTATTTAGGGTTGGCACATTGTAGAAAAGACGAGCTTGGTCCCTAGCCTTCTCCAAAGCGTCCTCCAAAAGTTTATTGGGAACTTCGTGTCTCGATCCGACATAATAGTCCTTGGGATACCATGTAATTTGATGATTTATTTGAAAAACAATTAGATGTTTTGGTATTATCATTTGTCTTGTTGCATGAGATGAAATGCGTCATCTTGGAGAAGTGGTCGACTACCACAGAATTCGTTTAATTCTTGGCAGCCCTAAAATAAAGTCCATTGAATGCTCAATCCATGGTGAAGTTGGGATTGGCAATGGGAGATATAAACCATACGGATGTACTCTCTACTTTGCCTTGTTACAAACCAAACACTTCTCACAAAGTTTGTAACCCTCACATCTTAGGTTTGGCCAATAGAAGTGTTCCCTAAGCATGTCCAAATTTTCCTATTTCCCAAAGTGACCCATCAAACCCCCTCATGTGCTTCTTGCATATATAACTCCTTAATCGATCTTAAAGCTACATTGTTGCTTGTTCTTTTAGAGAAAACCATCATGCATATAGAACTTGTGATACAATCCTTTCCCTCTTCCTCCATAACATTCCCCTAACTCTGGATCAGTTTTATAGCTTCCCTTAATACTCTCGAACCCTAGAATCTTTGCGTCCTTAGTTGATATCAAACAGTACCGCCAAGACAAAGCATCCACCACAACATTGTCTTTCCATTTCTTATACTTTATTATGGAAAGGCATAGATGAATTCCATCCATTTCACGTGTCTTTTCTTGATATTCGTCTTCCCTTTCAATTACTTCAAAGTTTTGTGATCAATGTGGATTACACATTCCTTGGCGAAGAGGTAATGTTGTCAAGTCTCCACTGCTCTCACTAGCGTATACAACTCTTTATTATAAGTAGGATAGTTAATAATAGATTGTCCAAAGTCTTCATCTACACGCCTATCGTGGCTCTAAGAAGAATACCGAGATTCCTATTAAAAACTTCTGTTAGACCTTCGGTTTAGGGATCGCACATTGTAGAAAAGATGAGCTTGGTCCCTAGCCTTCTCCAAAGCGTCCTCCAAAAGTTTATTGGGAACTTCGTGTCTCGATCCGACATAATAGTCCTTGGGATACCATGTAATTTGACGATTTATTTGAAAAACAGTTAGAGGTTTGGGTATCGTAATTTGTCTTGTTGCATCAGATAAAATGCGTCATCTTGGAGAAGTGGTCGACTACCACAAATATAGAATTCCTTTGTTTAACTCTTGGCAGCCCTAAAATAATGTCCATTGAATGCTCAACCCATGGTGAAGTAGGGATTGGCAATGAGAGATATAAACCATACGAATGTACTCTTTACTTTGCCTTATTACAAACCAAACACTTCTCACAAAGTTTGTCAACCTGACATCGTAGGTTTGGCCAATAGAAGTGTTCCCTAAGCATGTTCAAATTTTCCTTGTTTCCAAAATGACCCATCAAACCCCCTCATGTGCTTCTTGCATATATAACTCCTTAATCGATCACTAGGGAATGCATTGTTGCTTGGTCTTAAAGATAAAACCGTCATGCATATAGACCTTGTGATACAATCCATTCCCTCTTCCCCCATAACATTCCCCCCACTCTAGATTACTTTTATAGCTTCCCTTAAAACCTTTTGTTAGACCTTCGGTTTAGGGATCGCACATTGTAGAAAAGATGAGCTTGGTCCCTAGCCTTCTCCAAAGCATCCTCCAAAAGTTTATTGGGAACTTCGTGTCTCAATCCAACATAATAGTCCTTGGGATACCATGTAATTTGACGATTTATTTGAAAAACAGTTATAGGTTTGCGTCTCATCATTTGTCTTGTTGCATGAAATGAAATGCGTAATCTTGGAGAAGTGGTCGACTACCACAAATATAGAATTCTTTTGTTTAATTCTTGGTAGCCCAAATATTAATTCCATTGAAAGCTCAACCCATGGTGAAGTTGGGATTGGCAATGGGAGATATAAACCATATAGATGTACTCTCTACTGTGCCTTGTTACAAACCAAACGCTTCTCACAGATTTGGTCAACCTCACATCGTAGGTTTGGCTAGTAGAAGTGTTTCCTAAGCATGTCCAAATTTTCCTTGTTTCCAAAATGACCCATCAAACCCCCTCATGTGCTTCTTGCATATATAACTCCTTAATCGATCACTAGGGAATGCATTGTTGCTTGGTCTTAAAGATAAAACCGTCATGCATATAGAACTTGTGATACAATCCTTTTCCTCTTCCTCCATAACATTCCCCTAACTCTGGATTACTTTTATAGCTTCCCTGAATACTCTAGAACCTTAGAATATTTGCGTCCTTAGTTGATATCAAAACATACCGCCAAGACAAAGCATCTGCCACAACATTGTCTTTCCATTTCGTATACTTTATTATGGAAATGCATAGACGAATTCCAACCATTTCACGTGTCTTTTCTTGATATTTGTCTTCTCTCTCAATTACTTCAAAGTTTCATGATCAATGTGGATTACACATTCCTCGGCGAAGAGGTAATGTTGCCAAGTCTCCATGGCTCTCACTAGCATATACAACTCTTTATTGTAAGTAGGGTAGTTAATCGGTGATCGAAGAAAGTCTTCATCTACACGCCTATCGTGGCTCTAAGAAGAGTACCGAGATTCCTATTAAAATCTTTTGTTATACCGTCGGTTTAGGGATGGCACATTGTAGAAAAGATGAGCTTGGTCCCTAGCCTTCTCCAAAGCGTCCTCCAAAAATTTATTGGGAACTTCGTGTCTCGATCCGACATAATAGTCCTTGGGATACCATGTAATTTGACGATTTATTTGAAAAACAGTTAGAGGTTTGGGTATCGTAATTTGTCTTGTTGCATCAGATAAAATGCGTCATCTTGGAGAAGTGGTCGACTACCACAAATATAGAATTCCTTTGTTTAACTCTTGGCAGCCCTAAAATAATGTCCATTGAATGCTCAACCCATGGTGAAGTAGGGATTGGCAATGAGAGATATAAACCATACGAATGTACTCTTTACTTTGCCTTGTTACAAACCAAACACTTCTCACAAAGTTTGTCAACCTGACATCGTAGGTTTGGCCAATAGAAGTGTTCCCTAAGCATGTTCAAATTTTCCTTGTTTCCAAAATGACCCATCAAACCCCCTCATGTGCTTCTTGCATATATAACTCCTTAATCGATCACTAGGGAATGCATTGTTGCTTAGTCTTAAAGATAAAACCGTCATGCATATAGACCTTGTGATACAATCCATTCCCTCTTCCCCCATAACATTCCCCCCACTCTAGATTACTTTTATAGCTTCCCTTAAAACTCTAGAACCCTAGAATCTTTGCATCCTTAGTTGATATCAAAACATACCGCCAAGACAAAACATATGCCACAACATTGTTATTCCATTTCGTATACTTTATTATGGAAATGCATACACGAATTCCAACCATTTCACGTGTCTTTTCTTGATATTCGTCTTCCCTCTCAATTACTTCGAAGTTTCATGATCAATGTGGATTACACATTCGTTGACAAAGAGGTAATGTTGCCAGGTATCCATGTCTCTCACTAGCGTATACAACTCTTTATTGTAAGTAGGGTAGTTAATCGTTGATCGAAGAAAGTCTTCATGTTCATGCCTATCGTGGCTCTAAGGAGAGTACCGAGATTCCTACTAATAACTTCCTTTTGGCCGTCGGTTTAGGGATGGCACATTGTAGAAAAGATGAGCTTGATCCCTAGCCTTCTCCAAAGTGTCCTCCAAAAGTGTATTGGGAACTTCGTGTCTTGATCCGACATAATAGTCCTTGGGATACCATGTAATTTGACGATTTATTTGAAAAACAGTTAGAGGTTTCGGTATCGTAATTTGTCTTGTTGCATGAGATAAAATGTGTCATCTTGGAGAAGTGGTCGACTACCACAAATATAGAATTCTTTTGTTCAACTCTTGGCAGCCAAAAATAAAGTCCATTGAAATCTCAACCCATGGTGAAGTAGGGATTGGCAATGGGAGATATATACCATACGAATGTACTCTCTACTTTGCCTTGTTACAAACCAAACACTTCTCACAAATTTTGTCAACCTCACATCGTATGTTTGGTTTATAGAAGTGTTCCCTAAGCATGTCCAAATTTTCCTTGTTTCCAAAATGACCCATCAAACCCCCTCATGTGCTTCTTGCATATATAACTCCTTAATCAATCACTAGAAAATGCATTGTTCCTTGTTCTGAAAGAGAAAACCATCATGCGTATAGAACTTGTGATACAATCCTTTCCCTCTTCCCCCATAACAATCCCCTAACTCTGGATCACTTTTATAGCTTCCCTTAATACTCTTGAACCATAATATATTTGTGTCCTTAGTTGATATCAAAACATACTGCCGAGACAAAGCATCTGCCACAACATTGTCTTTCCATTTCGTATACTTTATTATAGAAATGCATAGACGAATTCCAACCATTTCACGTGTATGTTCTTGATATTCGTCTTCCCTCTCAATTACTTCAAAGTTTCGTGATCAATGTGGATTACACATTCGTAGAAAAAGAGGTAATGTTGCCAATATCCATGTCTCTCACTAGCGTATACAACTCTTTATTGTAAGTAGGGTAGTTAATCGTTGATCGACCAAAGTCTTCATGTTCACGCCTATTGTGGCTCTAAGGAGAGTACCAAGATTCCTACTAATAACTTCCGTTTGGCCGTCGGTTTAGGGATGGCACATTGTAGAAAAGATGAGCTTGATCCCTAGCCTTCTCCAAAGCGTCCTCCAAAAGTTTATTGGGAAATTCGGGTCTCGATCCGACATAATAGTCCTAGGGATACCATGTAATTTGATGATTTATATGAAAAACAATTAGAGGTTTTGGTATTATCATTTGTCTTGTTGCATGAGATGAAATGCGTCATCTTGGAGAAGTGGTCGACTACCACAAATATAGAATTCTTTTCTTTAATTCTTGGCAGCCCTAAAATAAAGTCCATTGAATGCTCAATCCATGGTGAAGTTGGGATAGGCAATGGGAGATATAAACCATACGGATGTACTCTCTACTTTGCCTTTATACAAACCAAACACTTCTCACAAAGTTTGTCAACCTCACATCTTAGGTTTGGCCAATAGAAGTGTTCCCTAAGCATGTCCAAATTTTCCTTTTTTCCAAAGTGACCCATCAAACCCCCTCATGTGCTTCTTGCATATATAACTCCTTATTCGATCACTAGGGAATGCATTGTTGCTTGTTCTTAAAGAGAAAACCATCATGCATATAGAACTTGTGATACAATCCTTTCTCTCTTCCTCCATAACGTTCCCCTAATTCTTGATCACTTTTATAGCTTCCCTTAATACTCTCGAACCCTAGAATCTTTGCGTCCTTAGTTGTTATCAAAACATACCACCAAGACAAAGCATCCACCACAACATTGTCTTTCCATTTCGTATACTTTATTATGGAAATGCATAGACGAATTCCAACCATTTGACGTGTATGTTCTTGATATTCGTCTTCCCTCTCAATTACTTCAAAGTTTCGTGATCAATGTGGATTACACATTCGTAGAAAAAGAGGTAATGTTGCCAAGTATCCATGTCTCTCACTAGCGTATACAACTCTTTATTGTAAGTAGGGTAGTTAATCGTTGATCAACCAAAGTCTTCATGTTCACGCCTATCGTGGCTCTAAGGAGAGTATTGAGAGTCCTATTAATAACTTCCGTTTTGCCGTCTATTTAGGGTTGGCACATTGTAGAAAAGACGAGCTTGGTCCCTAGCTTTCTCCAAAGCGTCCTCCAAAAGTTTATGGGGAACTTCGTGTCTCGATCCGACATAATAGTCCTTGGGATACCATGTAATTTGATGATTTATTTGAAAAACAGTTAGATGTTTTGGTATTATCATTTGTCTTGTTGCATGAGATGAAATGCCTCATCTTGGAGAAGTAGTCGACTACCACAAATATAGAATTCTTTAGTTTAATTCTTGGCAGCCCTAAAATAAAGTCCATTGAATGCTCAATCCATGGTGAAGTTGGGATTGGCAATGGGAGATATAAACCATACGGATGTACTCTCTACTTTGCCATGTTACAAACCAAACACTTCTCACAAAGTTTGTCAACCTCACATCTTAGATTTGGCCAATAGAAGTGTTCCCTAAGCATGTCCAAATTTTCCTATTTCCCAAAGTGACCCATCAAACCCCCTCATGTGCTTCTTGCATATATAACTCCTTAATCGATCTTAAAGCTGCATTGTTGCTTATTCTTTTAGAGAAAACCATCATGCATATAGAACTTGTGATACAATCCTTTCCCTCTTCCTCCATAACATTCCCCTAACTCTGGATCAGTTTTATAGCTTCCCTTAATACTCTTGAACCCTAGAATCTTTGCGTCCTTAGTTGATATCAAACAGTACCGCCAAGACAAAGCATCCACCACAACATTGTCTTTCTATTTCTTATACTTTATTATGGAAATGCATAGATGAATTCCATCCATTTCACGTGTCTTTTCTTGATATTCGTCTTCCCTTTCAATTACTTCAAAGTTTTGTGATCAATGTGGATTACACATTCTTAGAAAAAGAGGTAATGTTGCCAATATCCATGTCTCTCACTAGCGTATACAACTCTTTATTGTAAGTAGGGTAGTTAATCGTTGATCGACCAAAGTCTTCATGTTCACGCCTATTGTGGCTCTAAGGAGAGTACCGAGATTCCTACTAATAACTTCCGTTTGGCCGTCGGTTTAGGGATGGCACATTGTAGAAAAGACGAGCTTGGTCCCTAGCCTTCTCCAAAGCGTCCTCCAAAAGTTTATTGGGAACTTCGTGTCTCGATCCGACATAATAGTCCTTGGGATACCATGTAATTTGATGATTTATTTGAAAAACAATTAGATGTTTTGGTATTATCATTTGTCTTGTTGCATGAGATGAAATGCGTCATCTTGGAGAAGTGGTCGACTACCACAGAATTCGTTTAATTCTTGGCAGCCCTAAAATAAAGTCCATTGAATGCTCAATCCATGGTGAAGTTGGGATTGGCAATGGGAGATATAAACCATACGGATGTACTCTCTACTTTGCCTTGTTACAAACCAAACACTTCTCACAAAGTTTGTAACCCTCACATCTTAGGTTTGGCCAATAGAAGTGTTCCCTAAGCATGTCCAAATTTTCCTATTTCCCAAAGTGACCCATCAAACCCCCTCATGTGCTTCTTGCATATATAACTCCTTAATCGATCTTAAAGCTACATTGTTGCTTGTTCTTTTAGAGAAAACCATCATGCATATAGAACTTGTGATACAATCCTTTCCCTCTTCCTCCATAACATTCCCCTAACTCTGGATCAGTTTTATAGCTTCCCTTAATACTCTCGAACCCTAGAATCTTTGCGTCCTTAGTTGATATCAAACAGTACCGCCAAGACAAAGCATCCACCACAACATTGTCTTTCCATTTCTTATACTTTATTATGGAAAGGCATAGATGAATTCCATCCATTTCACGTGTCTTTTCTTGATATTCGTCTTCCCTTTCAATTACTTCAAAGTTTTGTGATCAATGTGGATTACACATTCCTTGGCGAAGAGGTAATGTTGTCAAGTCTCCACTGCTCTCACTAGCGTATACAACTCTTTATTATAAGTAGGATAGTTAATAATAGATTGTCCAAAGTCTTCATCTACACGCCTATCGTGGCTCTAAGAAGAATACCGAGATTCCTATTAAAAACTTCTGTTAGACCTTCGGTTTAGGGATCGCACATTGTAGAAAAGATGAGCTTGGTCCCTAGCCTTCTCCAAAGCGTCCTCCAAAAGTTTATTGGGAACTTCGTGTCTCGATCCGACATAATAGTCCTTGGGATACCATGTAATTTGACGATTTATTTGAAAAACAGTTAGAGGTTTGGGTATCGTAATTTGTCTTGTTGCATCAGATAAAATGCGTCATCTTGGAGAAGTGGTCGACTACCACAAATATAGAATTCCTTTGTTTAACTCTTGGCAGCCCTAAAATAATGTCCATTGAATGCTCAACCCATGGTGAAGTAGGGATTGGCAATGAGAGATATAAACCATACGAATGTACTCTTTACTTTGCCTTATTACAAACCAAACACTTCTCACAAAGTTTGTCAACCTGACATCGTAGGTTTGGCCAATAGAAGTGTTCCCTAAGCATGTTCAAATTTTCCTTGTTTCCAAAATGACCCATCAAACCCCCTCATGTGCTTCTTGCATATATAACTCCTTAATCGATCACTAGGGAATGCATTGTTGCTTGGTCTTAAAGATAAAACCGTCATGCATATAGACCTTGTGATACAATCCATTCCCTCTTCCCCCATAACATTCCCCCCACTCTAGATTACTTTTATAGCTTCCCTTAAAACCTTTTGTTAGACCTTCGGTTTAGGGATCGCACATTGTAGAAAAGATGAGCTTGGTCCCTAGCCTTCTCCAAAGCATCCTCCAAAAGTTTATTGGGAACTTCGTGTCTCAATCCAACATAATAGTCCTTGGGATACCATGTAATTTGACGATTTATTTGAAAAACAGTTATAGGTTTGCGTCTCATCATTTGTCTTGTTGCATGAAATGAAATGCGTAATCTTGGAGAAGTGGTCGACTACCACAAATATAGAATTCTTTTGTTTAATTCTTGGTAGCCCAAATATTAATTCCATTGAAAGCTCAACCCATGGTGAAGTTGGGATTGGCAATGGGAGATATAAACCATATAGATGTACTCTCTACTGTGCCTTGTTACAAACCAAACGCTTCTCACAGATTTGGTCAACCTCACATCGTAGGTTTGGCTAGTAGAAGTGTTTCCTAAGCATGTCCAAATTTTCCTTGTTTCCAAAATGACCCATCAAACCCCCTCATGTGCTTCTTGCATATATAACTCCTTAATCGATCACTAGGGAATGCATTGTTGCTTGGTCTTAAAGATAAAACCGTCATGCATATAGAACTTGTGATACAATCCTTTTCCTCTTCCTCCATAACATTCCCCTAACTCTGGATTACTTTTATAGCTTCCCTGAATACTCTAGAACCTTAGAATATTTGCGTCCTTAGTTGATATCAAAACATACCGCCAAGACAAAGCATCTGCCACAACATTGTCTTTCCATTTCGTATACTTTATTATGGAAATGCATAGACGAATTCCAACCATTTCACGTGTCTTTTCTTGATATTTGTCTTCTCTCTCAATTACTTCAAAGTTTCATGATCAATGTGGATTACACATTCCTCGGCGAAGAGGTAATGTTGCCAAGTCTCCATGGCTCTCACTAGCATATACAACTCTTTATTGTAAGTAGGGTAGTTAATCGGTGATCGAAGAAAGTCTTCATCTACACGCCTATCGTGGCTCTAAGAAGAGTACCGAGATTCCTATTAAAATCTTTTGTTATACCGTCGGTTTAGGGATGGCACATTGTAGAAAAGATGAGCTTGGTCCCTAGCCTTCTCCAAAGCGTCCTCCAAAAATTTATTGGGAACTTCGTGTCTCGATCCGACATAATAGTCCTTGGGATACCATGTAATTTGACGATTTATTTGAAAAACAGTTAGAGGTTTGGGTATCGTAATTTGTCTTGTTGCATCAGATAAAATGCGTCATCTTGGAGAAGTGGTCGACTACCACAAATATAGAATTCCTTTGTTTAACTCTTGGCAGCCCTAAAATAATGTCCATTGAATGCTCAACCCATGGTGAAGTAGGGATTGGCAATGAGAGATATAAACCATACGAATGTACTCTTTACTTTGCCTTGTTACAAACCAAACACTTCTCACAAAGTTTGTCAACCTGACATCGTAGGTTTGGCCAATAGAAGTGTTCCCTAAGCATGTTCAAATTTTCCTTGTTTCCAAAATGACCCATCAAACCCCCTCATGTGCTTCTTGCATATATAACTCCTTAATCGATCACTAGGGAATGCATTGTTGCTTAGTCTTAAAGATAAAACCGTCATGCATATAGACCTTGTGATACAATCCATTCCCTCTTCCCCCATAACATTCCCCCCACTCTAGATTACTTTTATAGCTTCCCTTAAAACTCTAGAACCCTAGAATCTTTGCATCCTTAGTTGATATCAAAACATACCGCCAAGACAAAACATATGCCACAACATTGTTATTCCATTTCGTATACTTTATTATGGAAATGCATACACGAATTCCAACCATTTCACGTGTCTTTTCTTGATATTCGTCTTCCCTCTCAATTACTTCGAAGTTTCATGATCAATGTGGATTACACATTCGTTGACAAAGAGGTAATGTTGCCAGGTATCCATGTCTCTCACTAGCGTATACAACTCTTTATTGTAAGTAGGGTAGTTAATCGTTGATCGAAGAAAGTCTTCATGTTCATGCCTATCGTGGCTCTAAGGAGAGTACCGAGATTCCTACTAATAACTTCCTTTTGGCCGTCGGTTTAGGGATGGCACATTGTAGAAAAGATGAGCTTGATCCCTAGCCTTCTCCAAAGTGTCCTCCAAAAGTGTATTGGGAACTTCGTGTCTTGATCCGACATAATAGTCCTTGGGATACCATGTAATTTGACGATTTATTTGAAAAACAGTTAGAGGTTTCGGTATCGTAATTTGTCTTGTTGCATGAGATAAAATGTGTCATCTTGGAGAAGTGGTCGACTACCACAAATATAGAATTCTTTTGTTCAACTCTTGGCAGCCAAAAATAAAGTCCATTGAAATCTCAACCCATGGTGAAGTAGGGATTGGCAATGGGAGATATATACCATACGAATGTACTCTCTACTTTGCCTTGTTACAAACCAAACACTTCTCACAAATTTTGTCAACCTCACATCGTATGTTTGGTTTATAGAAGTGTTCCCTAAGCATGTCCAAATTTTCCTTGTTTCCAAAATGACCCATCAAACCCCCTCATGTGCTTCTTGCATATATAACTCCTTAATCAATCACTAGAAAATGCATTGTTCCTTGTTCTGAAAGAGAAAACCATCATGCGTATAGAACTTGTGATACAATCCTTTCCCTCTTCCCCCATAACAATCCCCTAACTCTGGATCACTTTTATAGCTTCCCTTAATACTCTTGAACCATAATATATTTGTGTCCTTAGTTGATATCAAAACATACTGCCGAGACAAAGCATCTGCCACAACATTGTCTTTCCATTTCGTATACTTTATTATAGAAATGCATAGACGAATTCCAACCATTTCACGTGTATGTTCTTGATATTCGTCTTCCCTCTCAATTACTTCAAAGTTTCGTGATCAATGTGGATTACACATTCGTAGAAAAAGAGGTAATGTTGCCAATATCCATGTCTCTCACTAGCGTATACAACTCTTTATTGTAAGTAGGGTAGTTAATCGTTGATCGACCAAAGTCTTCATGTTCACGCCTATTGTGGCTCTAAGGAGAGTACCAAGATTCCTACTAATAACTTCCGTTTGGCCGTCGGTTTAGGGATGGCACATTGTAGAAAAGATGAGCTTGATCCCTAGCCTTCTCCAAAGCGTCCTCCAAAAGTTTATTGGGAAATTCGGGTCTCGATCCGACATAATAGTCCTAGGGATACCATGTAATTTGATGATTTATATGAAAAACAATTAGAGGTTTTGGTATTATCATTTGTCTTGTTGCATGAGATGAAATGCGTCATCTTGGAGAAGTGGTCGACTACCACAAATATAGAATTCTTTTCTTTAATTCTTGGCAGCCCTAAAATAAAGTCCATTGAATGCTCAATCCATGGTGAAGTTGGGATAGGCAATGGGAGATATAAACCATACGGATGTACTCTCTACTTTGCCTTTATACAAACCAAACACTTCTCACAAAGTTTGTCAACCTCACATCTTAGGTTTGGCCAATAGAAGTGTTCCCTAAGCATGTCCAAATTTTCCTTTTTTCCAAAGTGACCCATCAAACCCCCTCATGTGCTTCTTGCATATATAACTCCTTATTCGATCACTAGGGAATGCATTGTTGCTTGTTCTTAAAGAGAAAACCATCATGCATATAGAACTTGTGATACAATCCTTTCTCTCTTCCTCCATAACGTTCCCCTAATTCTTGATCACTTTTATAGCTTCCCTTAATACTCTCGAACCCTAGAATCTTTGCGTCCTTAGTTGTTATCAAAACATACCACCAAGACAAAGCATCCACCACAACATTGTCTTTCCATTTCGTATACTTTATTATGGAAATGCATAGACGAATTCCAACCATTTGACGTGTATGTTCTTGATATTCGTCTTCCCTCTCAATTACTTCAAAGTTTCGTGATCAATGTGGATTACACATTCGTAGAAAAAGAGGTAATGTTGCCAAGTATCCATGTCTCTCACTAGCGTATACAACTCTTTATTGTAAGTAGGGTAGTTAATCGTTGATCAACCAAAGTCTTCATGTTCACGCCTATCGTGGCTCTAAGGAGAGTATTGAGAGTCCTATTAATAACTTCCGTTTTGCCGTCTATTTAGGGTTGGCACATTGTAGAAAAGACGAGCTTGGTCCCTAGCTTTCTCCAAAGCGTCCTCCAAAAGTTTATGGGGAACTTCGTGTCTCGATCCGACATAATAGTCCTTGGGATACCATGTAATTTGATGATTTATTTGAAAAACAGTTAGATGTTTTGGTATTATCATTTGTCTTGTTGCATGAGATGAAATGCCTCATCTTGGAGAAGTAGTCGACTACCACAAATATAGAATTCTTTAGTTTAATTCTTGGCAGCCCTAAAATAAAGTCCATTGAATGCTCAATCCATGGTGAAGTTGGGATTGGCAATGGGAGATATAAACCATACGGATGTACTCTCTACTTTGCCTTGTTACAAACCAAACACTTCTCACAAAGTTTGTCAACCTCACATCTTAGATTTGGCCAATAGAAGTGTTCCCTAAGCATGTCCAAATTTTCCTATTTCCCAAAGTGACCCATCAAACCCCCTCATGTGCTTCTTGCATATATAACTCCTTAATCGATCTTAAAGCTGCATTGTTGCTTATTCTTTTAGAGAAAACCATCATGCATATAGAACTTGTGATACAATCCTTTCCCTCTTCCTCCATAACATTCCCCTAACTCTGGATCAGTTTTATAGCTTCCCTTAATACTCTTGAACCCTAGAATCTTTGCGTCCTTAGTTGATATCAAACAGTACCGCCAAGACAAAGCATCCACCACAACATTGTCTTTCTATTTCTTATACTTTATTATGGAAATGCATAGATGAATTCCATCCATTTCACGTGTCTTTTCTTGATATTCGTCTTCCCTTTCAATTACTTCAAAGTTTTGTGATCAATGTGGATTACACATTCTTAGAAAAAGAGGTAATGTTGCCAATATCCATGTCTCTCACTAGCGTATACAACTCTTTATTGTAAGTAGGGTAGTTAATCGTTGATCGACCAAAGTCTTCATGTTCACGCCTATTGTGGCTCTAAGGAGAGTACCGAGATTCCTACTAATAACTTCCGTTTGGCCGTCGGTTTAGGGATGGCACATTGTAGAAAAGACGAGCTTGATCCCTAGCCTTCTCCAAAGCGTCCTCCAAAAGTTTATTGGGAAATTCGGGTCTCGATCCGACATAATAGTCCTAGGGATACCATGTAATTTGATGATTTATATGAAAAACAATTAGAGGTTTTGGTATTATCATTTGTCTTGTTGCATGAGATGAAATGCGTCATCTTGGAGAAGTGGTCGACTACCACAAATATAGAATTCTTTTCTTTAATTCTTGGCAGCCCTAAAATAAAGTCCATTGAATGCTCAATCCATGGTGAAGTTGGGATAGGCAATGGGAGATATAAACCATACGGATGTACTCTCTACTTTGCCTTTATACAAACCAAACACTTCTCACAAAGTTTGTCAACCTCACATCTTAGGTTTGGCCAATAGAAGTGTTCCCTAAGCATGTCCAAATTTTCCTTTTTTCCAAAGTGACCCATCAAACCCCCTCATGTGCTTCTTGCATATATAACTCCTTATTCGATCACTAGGGAATGCATTGTTGCTTGTTCTTAAAGAGAAAACCATCATGCATATAGAACTTGTGATACAATCCTTTCTCTCTTCCTCCATAACGTTCCCCTAATTCTTGATCACTTTTATAGCTTCCCTTAATACTCTCGAACCCTAGAATCTTTGCGTCCTTAGTTGTTATCAAAACATACCACCAAGACAAAGCATCCACCACAACATTGTCTTTCCATTTCGTATACTTTATTATGGAAATGCATAGACGAATTCCAACCATTTGACGTGTATGTTCTTGATATTCGTCTTCCCTCTCTATTACTTCAAAGTTTCGTGATCAATGTGGATTACACATTCGTAGAAAAAGAGGTAATGTTGCCAAGTATCCATGTCTCTCACTAGCATATACAACTCTTTATTGTAAGTAGGGTAGTTAATCGTTGATCAACCAAAGTCTTCATGTTCACGCCTATCGTGGCTCTAAGGAGAGTATTGAGAGTCCTATTAATAACTTCCGTTTTGCCGTCTAATTAGGGTTGGCACATTGTAGAAAAGACGAGCTTGGTCCCTAGCCTTCTCCAAAGCGTCCTCCAAATGTTTATGGGGAACTTCGTGTCTCGATCCGACATAATAGTCCTTGGGATACCATGTAATTTGATGATTTATTTGAAAAACAGTTAGAGGTTTTGGTATTATCATTTGTCTTGTTGCATGAGATGAAATGCCTCATCTTGGAGAAGTGGTCGACTACCACAAATATAGAATTCTTTAGTTTAATTCTTGGCAGCCCTAAAATAAAGTCCATTGAATGCTCAATCCATGGTGAAGTTGGGATTGGCAATGGGAGATATAAACCATACGGATGTACTCTCTACTTTGCCTTGTTACAAACCAAACACTTCTCACAAAGTTTGTCAACCTCACATCTTAGGTTTGGCCAATAGAAGTGTTCCCTAAGCATGTCCAAATTTTCCTATTTCCCAAAGTGACCCATCAAACCCCCTCATGTGCTTCTTGCATATATAACTCCTTAATCGATCTTAAAGCTGCATTGTTGCTTGTTCTTTTAGAGAAAACCATCATGCATATAGAACTTGTGATACAATCCTTTCCCTCTTCCTCCATAACATTCCCCTAACTCTGGATCAGTTTTATAGCTTCCCTTAATACTCTTGAACCCTAGAATCTTTGCGTCCTTAGTTGATATCAAACAGTACCGCCAAGACAAAGCATCCACCACAACATTGTCTTTCCATTTCTTATACTTTATTATGGAAATGCATAGATGAATTCCATCCATTTCACGTGTCTTTTCTTGATATTCGTCTTCCCTTTCAATTACTTCAAAGTTTTGTGATCAATATGGATTACAAATTCCTTGGCGAAGAGGTAATGTTGTCAAGTCTCCATCGCCCCTACTAGCGTATACAACTCTTTATTATAAGTAGGGTAGTTAATAGTTGATCGACCAAAGTATTCATGTTCACGCCAATCGTGGCTTTAAGGAGAGTACCGAGAGTCCTATTAATAACTTCCGTTTGGCCGTCGGTTTAGGGATGACACATTGTAGAAAAGACAAGCTTGGTCCCTAGCCTTCTCCAAAGCGTCCTCCAAAAGTTTATTGGGAACTTCGTGTCTCGATCCGACATAATAGTCCTTGGGATACCATGTAATTTGACGATTTATTTGAAAAACAATTAGATGTTTTGGTATTATCATTTGTCTTGTTGCATGAGATGAAATGCGTCATCTTGGAGAAGTGGTCGACTACCACAAATATAGAATTCTTTTGTTTAATTCTTGGTAGCCCTAAAATAAAGTCCATTGAAAGCTCAACCCATGGTGAAGTTGGGATTGGCAATGGGAGATATAAACCATACAGATGTACTCTCTACTTTGCCTTGTTACAAACCAAACACTTCTCACAAAGTTTGTCAACCTCACATCTTAGGTTTGGCAATAGAAGTGTTCCCTAAGCATGTCCAAATTTTCCTATTTCCCAAAGTGACCCATCAAACCCCCTCATGTGCTTCTTGCATATATAACTCCTTAATCGATCTTAAAGCTGCATTGTTGCTTGTCTTTTAGAGAAAACCATCATGCATATAGAACTTGTGATACAATCCTTTCCCTCTTCCTCCATAACATTCCCCTAACTCTGGATCAGTTTTATAGCTTCCCTTAATACTCTCGAACCCTAGAATCTTTGCGTCCTTAGTTGATATCAAACAGTACCGCCAAGACAAAGCATCCACCACAACATTGTCTTTCCATTTCTTATACTTTATTATGGAAATGCATAGATGAATTCCATCCATTTCACGTGTCTTTTCTTGATATTCGTCTTCCCTTTCAATTACTTCAAAGTTTTGTGATCAATATGGATTACAAATTCCTTGGCGAAGAGGTAATGTTGTCAAGTCTCCATCGCCCCTACTAGCGTATACAACTCTTTATTATAAGTAGGGTAGTTAATAGTTGATCGACCAAAGTATTCATGTTCACGCCAATCGTGGCTTTAAGGAGAGTACCGAGAGTCCTATTAATAACTTCCGTTTGGCCGTCGGTTTAGGGATGACACATTGTAGAAAAGACAAGCTTGGTCCCTAGCCTTCTCCAAAGCGTCCTCCAAAAGTTTATTGGGAACTTCGTGTCTCGATCCGACATAATAGTCCTTGGGATACCATGTAATTTGACGATTTATTTGAAAAACAATTAGATGTTTTGGTATTATCATTTGTCTTGTTGCATGAGATGAAATGCGTCATCTTGGAGAAGTGGTCGACTACCACAAATATAGAATTCTTTTGTTTAATTCTTGGTAGCCCTAAAATAAAGTCCATTGAAAGCTCAACCCATGGTGAAGTTGGGATTGGCAATGGGAGATATAAACCATACAGATGTACTCTCTACTTTGCCTTGTTACAAACCAAACACTTCTCACAAAGTTTGTCAACCTCACATCTTAGGTTTGGCAATAGAAGTGTTCCCTAAGCATGTCCAAATTTTCCTATTTCCCAAAGTGACCCATCAAACCCCCTCATGTGCTTCTTGCATATATAACTCCTTAATCGATCTTAAAGCTGCATTGTTGCTTGTCTTTTAGAGAAAACCATCATGCATATAGAACTTGTGATACAATCCTTTCCCTCTTCCTCCATAACATTCCCCTAACTCTGGATCAGTTTTATAGCTTCCCTTAATACTCTCGAACCCTAGAATCTTTGCGTCCTTAGTTGATATCAAACAGTACCGCCAAGACAAAGCATCCACCACAACATTGTCTTTCCATTTCTTATACTTTATTATGGAAAGGCATAGATGAATTCCATCCATTTCACGTGTCTTTTCTTGATATTCGTCTTCCCTTTCAATTACTTCAAAGTTTTGTGATCAATGTGGATTACACATTCCTTGGCGAAGATGTAATGTTGTCAAGTCTCCATCGCCCCTACTAGCGTATAAAACTCTTTATTATAAGTAGGGTAGTTAATAGTTGATCGACCAAAGTCTTCATGTTCACGCCAATCGTGTCTTTAAGGAGAGTACCGAGAGTCCTATTAATAACTTCCGTTTGGCCGTCGGTTTAGGGATGGCACATTGTAGAAAAGACAAGCTTGGTCCCTAGCCTTCTCCAAAGCGTCCTCCAAAAGTTTATTGGGAACTTCGTGTCTCGATCCGACATAATAGTCCTTGGGATACCATGTAATTTGATGATTTATTTGAAAAACAATTAGAGGTTTTGGTATTATCATTTGTCTTGTTGCATGAGATGAAATGCGTCATCTTGGAGAAGTGGTCGACTACCACAAATATAGAATTCTTTTGTTTAATTCTTGGTAGCCCTAAAATAAAGTCCATTGAAAGCTCAACCCATGGTGAAGTTGGGATTGGCAATGGGAGATATAAACCATACAGATGTACTCTCTACTTTGCCTTGTTACAAACCAAACACTTCTCACAAAGTTTGTCAACCTCACATCTTAGGTTTGGCAATAGAAGTGTTCCCTAAGCATGTCCAAATTTTCCTTGTTTCGAAAGTAACATATCAAACCCCCTCGTGTGCTGCTTGCATATATAACTCCCTAATCGATTTTAAAGCTGCATTGTTGCTTGTTCTTTTAGAGAAAACCATTGTGCATATAGAACTTGTGATACAATCCTTTCCCTCTTCCTCCATAACATTCCCCTACCTTTAGATCACTTTTATAGCTTCACTTAATACTCTCGAACCCTAGAATCTTTGCGTCCTTAGTTGATATCATAACATACCGCCAAGACAAAGCATTCGCCACAACATTGTCTTTCCATTTCTTATACTTTATTTTGGAAATGCATAGATGAATTCCAACCATTTCACGTGTCTTTTCTTGATATTGTCTTTCCTCTCAATTATTTCAAAGTTTCTTGATCAATGAGGATTACACATTCCTTGGCGAAGAGGTAATGTTGCAAAGTGTCCATGGCTCTCACTAGCGTATACAACTCTTTATTGTAAGTAGGGTAGTTAATCGTTGGTCGACCAAAGTCTTCATGTTTACACCTATCGTGGCTCTAGGGAGGGTACCGAGAGTCCTATTAATATCTTCCGTTTGGCCATCGGTTCGGTGATGGCACATTGTAGAAAAGACGAGCTTGGTCCCTAGCCTTCACCAAAGTGTCCTCCAAAAGCTTATTGGGAACTTCGTGTCTCGATCCGACATAATAGTCCTTGGGACACCATGTAATTTGACGATTTATTTGAAAAACAGTTAGAGGTTTTAGTATCATCATTTGTCTTGTTGCATGAGATAAAATGCGTGGTCTTGGAGAAGTGGTCGACTACCACAAATATAGAATTCTTTTGTTTAATTCTTGGCAGCCCTAAAAGAAAGTCCATTGAAAGCTCAACCCATGGTGAAGTAGGTGATTGGCAATGGGATAGGCAATGGGAGATATAAACCCTACAGATGTACTCTCTACTTTGCCTTGTTACAAACCAAACACTTCTCACAAAATTTGTCATCCTGACATCGTAGGTTTGGCCAATAGAAGTGTTCCCTAAACATGTCCAAATTTTCCTTGTTTCCATAATGACCCATCAAACCCCCTCATGTGCTTTTTGCATATATAACTCCTTAATCGATCACTAGGGAATGCATTGTTGCTTGTTCTTAAAGAGAAAACCATCATGCATATAGAACTTGTGATACAATCCTTTCTCTCTTCCTCCATAACATTCCCCTAATTCTGGATCACTTTTATAACTTCCCTTAATACTCTCGAACCCTAGAATCTTTGCGTCCTTAGTTGATATCGAAACATACGGCCAAGACAAAGCATCCGCCACAACTTTGTCTTTCCATTTCTTATACTTTATTATGGAAATGCATAGATGAAGCATCCTCCAAAAGTTTATTGGAAACTTTGTGTCTCGATCCGACATAATAGTCCTTGGTATACCATGTAATTTGACGATTTATTTGAAAAACAATTAGAGGTTTGGGTATCATCATTTGTCTTTTTGCATGAGATGAAATGCGTGATCTTGGAGAAGTGGTCGACTACCAAAAATATCGAATTCTTTTGTTTAACTCTTGGCAGCCCCAAAATAAAGTCCATTGAAAGCTCAACCCTTGGTGAAGTAGGGATTGGCAATGGGAGATATATACCATATGGATGTACTCTCTACTTTGCCTTGTTACAAACCAAACCCTTCTCACAAAATTTGTCAACCAAACATCGTAGGTTTGCCCAATAAAAGTGTTCCCTAAGCATGTCGAAATTTTTCTTGTTTCTAAAGTGACCCATCAAACCCCCTCATGTGCTTCTTCGATATATAACTCCTTAATCGATCACTAGAGAATGCATTGTTGCTTGTTTTTAAAAAGACAACCACCATGCATATAGAACTTGCGATACAATCCTTTCCCTCTTCCTCCATAACATTCCTCTAACTCTGGATCACTTTTATAGCTTCCCTTAATACTCTCGAACCCTAGAATCTTTGCGTCCTTAGTTGATATCAAAACATACGGCCAAGACAAAGCATTCGCCACAACTTTGTCTTTCCATTTCTTATACTTTATTATGGAAATGCATAGATGAATTCCAACAATTTCACATGTCTTTTCTTGATATTCATCTTCCTTTTCAATTACTTCAAAGTTTCGTGATCAATGTGGATTACACATTCCTTGGCAAAGAGGTAATGTTGCCAAGTCTCCATGGCTCTAACTAGCATATACAACTCTTTATTGTAAGTAGGGTAGTTAATCGTTGATCGACCAAATTCTTCATGTTCACGCCTTGCGTGGCTGTAAGGAGAGTACCGAGAGTCCTATTAATAACTTCTGTTTGGCCGTCGGTTTAGGGATGGCACATTGTAGAAAGGACGAGCTTGGTCCCTAGCCTTCTCCAATGCATCCTCCAAAAGTTTATTGGGAACTTTTTGTCTCGATCCGACATAATAGTCCTTGGGAAACCATGTAATTTGACGATTTATTTGAAATACAATTAGAGGTTTGGGTATCCTCATTTTTCTTGTTGCATGAGATGAAATGCGTCATCTTGGAGAAGTGTTCGACTACCACAAAGCTCAACCCATGGCGAAGTAGGGATTGGCAATGGGATTGGCAATGGGAGATATAAACCATACGGATGTACTCTCTATTTTGCCTTGTTACAAACCAAACACTTCTCACAAAATTTGTCAACCCCACATCGTAGGTTTGCCCAATAAAAGTGTTCCCTAACCATGTCGAAATTTTTCTTGTTTCCAAAGTGACCCATCAAACCCCCTCATTTGCTTCTTGCATATATAACTCCTTAATCGATCACTAGGGAATGCATTGTGGCTTGTTCTTAAAGAGAAAACCATCATGCATATAGAACTTGTGATACAATCCTTTCCGTCTTCTTGATAACATTCCCCTTACTCCGGATCACTTTTATAGTTTCCCTGTATACTCTCGAACCCTAGAATCTTTGCCTCCATGGTGATATCAAAACATACCGCCTAGACAAAGCATTCGCCAGAACATTGTCTTTCTCTTTCTTATACCTTATTATGGAAATTCTTACATGAATTCCGACCATTTGGCGTGTCTCTTCTAGAGATTTGTTTGCCCTCTCAAGTGCCTTAAACTCTTGTGATTGGTGTGGATGACACATTCCTTGGCCAAGAGGTTATGGTGCCAAGTTTTCATGGCTCTACTAGCTTATACAACTCTTTATCGTAAGTAGGGTGTTAAGTGTTGATCGACCAAAGTCCTCATGTTAATGTCTATTGTGGCTCTAAGGAGAGTACCGAGAGTCTTATTAATAACTTCCGTTTAGTTGTCGGTTTGGGGATGGCACGTTGTAGAAAAGACGAGCTTTCTTGATCCCGCGTACCTATATTTGATTGACAGCATTCTGACTTTGTTTATGGCATACCCTGTCCGGCATAATAGTCCTTGGGATACCATGTAATTTGATAACTTCCTTGGGTAGCATCATTTGTCTTGGAGTATGGGATGAAATGTGCCTTCTTGGAGAAGCGGCCGACAACCACAAATTTATAATCCTTTTGTTGAACTCTTGGCAACCCTAACCATTGAAAGATCAACCCATGGTGAAGTAGGGATTGGCAATGGAGAGATATAAACCATACGGATGTACTCTTTATTAATCAAGCTTATCATCAAGGGAGCTTAGGGAAGATGGTTGGATTTGGGTGTCCGTACAAGTCCGTACGGATCCGTTGATATCAAAACATACCTCTTACACAAAGCATCTACCACAACATTATCTTTCTCTTTCTTATACTTTATTATGGAAATGTATAGATGAATTCCAACCATTTGGCATGTATCTTCTTGATATTTTTCTGCCCTTTCAAGTGCTTCAAAGTCTCGTGATTGGTGTGGATCACAAATTTCTCGGCCAAGAGGTAATGTTGCCAAGTCACCATGGCTCTCACTAGCGCATACAACTCTTTATCGTAAGTACGGTAGTTAAGCATTGATCAAACAAAGTCTTCATGTTCTTGCCTATTGTGGCTCTAAGAAGAGTATCGGGAGTCCTATTAATGATTTCCATTTGGTCATTTGTTTTGGGGATGGCACGTAGTAGAAAAGACGATCTTGGTCCCTAGCCTTCTAAGAGTCCTATTAATGACTTCTGTTTGGCTGTTGGTTTGGGGAAGGTACATTGTAGAAAAGACGAGCTTGATCCCTAGCCTTCTCCAGAGCGTCCTCGAAAAGCGGCTTAGGAATTTCTTGTCTCGATCCGACACAATAGTCCTTGGGATACCATGTAATTGTAAGAATTAGAGATATTATGTGGAATACTAAAGGAGATTAGATGGAGAATATGCTAGATAAAATGTAGAATGGGGAATATGCAAAACTAAACTAAACTAAGAGAATAAGCATGTAAATGAGATTAAGGAGAATAAACTAAGAGATTTTGTAACTTGTAAGAGAATGGGACCCGAAAGGGTCTAACATTTCATTGATAATGAGACATTACATTTATAGAGAAAAATCAAGGGTTTTCTCTAAGTAAAGACAAAATGCAATAACCAATACGAATGCTTTAATTCAAACTAGCCAATAAGGGCTTAGTCTTGAAAGCTCCTTTTGACCATGTGGATAGGATTGCCAGCCTTGCTCCAGCCCTCCTTGCTTTGACCGATTGGATAAGATTGCATTGGGACACTCTTTTGGCTAGATTCATTGCCAGAAACCATGTCGTTTTGCACCCGAGTTTTGCACTATCCCCAAATCATGAAAATACTTTATCCCGAGTTTTGCACATTCTTGTTTCTTCATTTTAAGATGTTTGGAAACATTTTAGGGAATCTCAGATTTTGCATGGTCCGTACACTTCGTACAATCCATACATAATCTGTACGGTCGGGTTAGTTTGGTCTTGCAAAGCCTGGCTGGTCTTCCTGATCAATACTCCTCCTCAAACTTAGCCATAATGAACTTGAGAATGGAGGCTAAGTTTGGAGTGACCCGTGAGGTCACCTCATTAAAAAGCTTACAAGGAAAACCCTTTGGGACAAAACCTTATAAGGGGACCTTTGACCAAGGGCATGAAATGGTCTTGTAACCTTTGTGAAGAATGTCGCCACTTAATCTTCACTTGTTGTAGTCTTGAAAGGATTTGTTTATTTCATTCATTGGTAATCACTTCGGTCTTCCTCTTGGGTTCACCACGCTTGAGTCTTAGCTCTCGGTTCATCCTTCTTGGGTTCACCATTTGTAGATTCCAAATCTTGATCAATGCTTCGAATGCTCCCCTTCACGATCAGCTTGAGAATAAGGAAAGACGATCTTTTGGGTTTGAAGTCCTTTATGCACATTGCTCCTTGCAAGAAAAAATGACATAGTGTATCAATTTACTCTAGTTTTAATGGTAGAAATGATCACACTTTGCATAGAGAATTTAAATGAAGGGAGAGGATAGAAACAACTGAATGCCTTTGGATGCTCGTTTCTTCCTTTTTGTTGATTTATTGGGTTGGAGAGCACCACTTGTGACAGGAACCTACGTAACGAACAGTCCGCAGATCAGTCCGCAGACAAGTCTGGCCGGATCACTACCCATTCCGCAGAACAGCCCGCTTACAAGTCTGGCTCGATCAGTACCCGTTCCGCAGAACAGTCTGCACACAAGTCCTCCTCGATCACAGACAAGAATTACCCGATCACTACCCGTTCCACGGACGAGTGCCACCCGTCCTCGAACAGTCCACAGACAGGCGATGCCGATCATACAGACTCGTCATCACCCGATTAAAACAAGGCTTTGGAGGTTCCCGTCTTTCCACCTGGCCCATCAAAAGAGACAAGGCCAAGCTCTATAGAGACAAGTTCGTGCGAATGGTACAACACTTCATGGACCAAGAAACCGTGTGTGTTTGGTCCCGAAGCGTTTGTCGCTGATTTTAACCACATACGAGCTGTCCTTGTCCTTTTATTCCCTGACCGTCCTTTTCATTCTTGTTGTCTCTTTTATTCTGTCCTTAGCGTGTCGCATCGAGAAAAGTTTACCGCATTTGGACCCATCTTTGTATACGGAAAAAGACCGAGTCGCGTGTCCTTTTCCGTGCAACCTTGTCCTTACTTACTTCTTGCATTTTCTCTTTCCTGATTTTACTTAACCTTGTACTTTTACCCCGCCTCGTGTTTTAAACTTTTTACTAGGTCATTCCCCATCTGGCACCCGTTTTGGCACCCGACAGACCGTTCTATCCTGTTCCACAGACCATCGTTCCATTCCGTTCCAATCTGTCCCCAGACATTACCCGTTCCAGCACTCGACAGATCGTTCGGTCTTGTTCCGCAGAATATCTGTCATATTCTGTCACCTGTCTGACTCGATCTCCCCATAGTCATGGTACCCCCACCCGAGCCACCAGAGATTGGCGCCATCCTAACCGTCATCTAGAACCAACTCCACCACATCGAGGAGAGACTGAACCAGGTCGAGACTACACCCCAACAGCCTTGCTACTCGGCACCTCCACTAAGGGTCGACTTGCCCGAGCAACGACCCGGGGGTAACCCAGCCATTCGTCACCAGTAGAAGCACAACCCCGACCACTTAACCGACGATAAGATGGATCCGTATCTCCTGAGAAGAATGAGGCCTCGATGATAAGCCGGCCTTAACGATGAAGGTCCCGAAGAACCTGTCCTTCAGCCGCACGTTCCCAGCCTCAAGCTCGTGGTACCGACCTTTGCCGGACGAGTAGACCCCGAGGCTTACCTCAACTGGGAGCGAAGGATGGACCATATCTTTGATTGCTACGCGTACGACGAAGAAAGGAAGATCGCTTACGCGGCTGCTCAACTCATGGATCACGCCTTACTTGGTGGGACCATGACATGCCGACCGACACCGCAATCGAGAAGGGTCGATTCCAACCTGGGAAGTTATGAAATATGTCATGAGACGACATTATGTGCCTCCCCTCTATCACTGTGAGTTACAAAAACGATTCCGGCGTCTCACCCGAAGCAACAAGATGGTCAAAGAATATTTCAAAGAATTTGAACACGTTCAGAACCGGTTTCAACTTGAGGAGTCCGAGGAAACGCTAATGGCCCAGTTCCTCGACGGTCTCCAAGACCAAATAGCTCGGATGGTCGAAAAGCAGTCCTATGGAGGATTCGAGGAATTGCTTCATTTGGCCATACAAGTGGAGCAACAAGTCAAAAGGAAAGCCGCAAGTGTGAATCATAGCCGACCTCAACCACTCCCTACTTGGTCCCTGAACGCTTCTCCGAGTGCTCAACCTGTCCCCAGACAAGACAAACCCCGTCCGGTCGTAGTCGAATCTAGGTTTCGCTCTGAGATACCCCAAGCCAGCCCGAGAAAATCCTCGTCTAGATCCCCAACAAGCACCCGAAGTGATCCGATCCTGCGATATCGTCTGCTTCAAATGCCAAGGCCATGGGCATTATGCACGCAACTGTCCCAACCAGCAGGTCATGATCCTTACTCCCGAGGGCAATTACGAATCACAAGTTGAAGAACCCGAGCCTGCGGAAGATGAAGTTCTCATGACCGAGGAAGTGGAATACCCGGATGAAGGTGAACTCCTAGTGATTCGACGAATCCTTAGTACCGTCCCGACCCCGGAAGACCCAAGCCAGCGTGAGAACATCTTCCACACGCGATGCACCATCAACAGAAAAATATGCGGTATAATCATCGATAGTGGGTCATGCACTAACGTGGCCAGCCTCCACATGATCAAGAAACTCGGTCTTCCCACCACCAAGCATCCGGCCCCTTACAAGTTCAAATGGCTCAACGACAAGTCCATCATCCAAGTTGTCGAGAGTGAGCAAGGCTAACTTGCTTGTTATCATGGAGAAACGAGTAGTGGTTGGTCCGACCATCATGAGTGGCACCTATGTCGACTTTCCAAGGGCGGCCTAGAAGGAGATGGCTCGCCTGCATTGGCACCACGTCGCACAAGACTTGGTCCCAGAATAAGGATGCGCGGCTTGGCCTTTTTTCGTATGCACGAATGGGTCCATATGCCTCTTTCTTTTTGATAACGGCGGTAAGGCGTGCTGCTATGGTACTGAAGTCGCGTACAAAGCATCGGTAGAAGCTGGCCAGTCCGTGAAAGCTCCGGACTTGGCTGATGCTCGCGGGGGTTGGCCATTCTTGTATCGCCTTGCTCTTTTCTCCATCGACCTTGAGTCCCTGCGCACTCACAATGTAGCCTAGGAAACAAAGCTTGTTAGCACCGACGACACACTTCTTAAGGTTGGCATATAAGCCTTCCTTCTGAAGCGTGTCTAAGACCATTTCAAGGAGTCCGTCGGGGATTCCTTTGGAACTAGAAGAATCACCCCGTGAGGGATGGATTTCCTCATAGTGCTGGCTTTGATGAGGAAGTTAGTCTTGTCCGGGGTGCCTTTAGCAAGTTTGGCTTGGAGCTCATTGAGTTGGGTGGGGGTGAGAGGCGCTAGGATGAGCCGCTTATTGTCATGGAAGAACGAGTAATGGTTGGTCCTTCCATCGTGGGTCGCGTACTTGTCGAACTGCCAAGGTTTCCAAAGTAGAAGGTGACTGGCTTGCATCAGGACCACGTCACATAACACTTGGTCCTTGTATTGACTGATGCTAAAGGGTACCGAGACTTGGTCGGTGACGTGAATGACAGACTTGTCATTGAGCCATTTGAGCTTGTACGGGGCTGGGTGTCGCGAGGTGGGGAGGCCAAGTTTCTTGACAATACTAAGGCTGGCAACGTTTATGCATGACCCGGTGGCGATGATCAAGCCGCAGACCTTCCCGTTAACGGTACATCTTGTGTGGAAGATGTTCTCACGTTGGCTTGGGTCTTCCGGGGTCAAGACGATGCTAAGGATCCGTCGGATCACGAGGAGCTCGCCTTTGTCCGGTTACTCCACTTCCTCGGTCGGAAGGGGTTCTTCTTCCGCGGACTCGGTTTCTTCGTCTTGGGATTCATACTCTCTTTCGGGAGTAAGTATTATGACGCATTGGTTGGGGCAGTTAAACACATAATGTCCATGACCTTGGCTTCTTGAAGCAGATGATGTCGCGATATCGGAGGGCCTCGGGTGCTCGTCGGGGATCTGGCTGAGGATTTTCTCGCGCTGGCTCGGGCTTTCTCGGTCAAAACCTGGATTCGACTATAGCTGGTCGAGGTTTATCTGTTCTGCGGGCAAGCGGATTACTTGGTGAAGCGTTCGGTGACCAAGTTGGGAGTCCTTGGGGCCGGCTCCGATTGGCGCTAGTGGCCTTTCTCTTGACTTGTTGCTCCACTTGTATGGCTAAGTGGAGTAACTCCTCGAACCCACCATAGGACTGTCTTTCCACCTTCCGAGCTATTCGGTCTTGTAAGCCATCGAGGAACTGAGCCATGAGCGTTTCCTCTGACTCTTCGAGTTGAAGCCGGTTGCGGACATGTTTGAATTCTTCGTAGTATTCCTCAACCTTCTTGTTGCCTTGGGTGAGTCATCTGAACGGATTTGTAATACCTAGTGTGATGTGATCATGGATAGCTCACGGAAGTCGCTTGAAGCCGAGGACGCCTTGACCATGCCAAGTGGACCAATGACAAGATCACGTGCCAAAGAGTTCCAGAAAACAATCAGTGGATTACTCACTCAAGCTCATTCGCCAAAGGACCAGCTCGAAGACATGGATAAGAAAATCATCTTGGTTGCTCGAGTGGACTAATAAACGGGTGATTCGTTTGTACTCTTTTTCCTAGCCTTTGGTTTTGTCCCAATGGGTTTTCCAAAGGAAGGTTTTAATGAGGCAAATGGGTCACTCTAATCCATCAAGTCCACAAGAGTCCACAAGAGAAGCTTCAGTCCAAGTCCAAGTTATGTTTGGGTCTCTTTTTTAGAAGTATCAAGCCCAAAGGAGGGATTGTTGGCCCAAATATCATTGTCTCTATGCATGAAAATGCCCAGCCTTATTTGGAGAAGAAGTAGGCGCTTGAGTAGTTCAAAAGTTCCTCGGGAAATAGTTAATATCGTTTTTAATTCTGCGTTTAATTATGACTTCTTCTTTACTCTTTCTTTTTCTTTATAACTTTAGTTTTCTTAAGAAATAGGGATCCACCTTTTTTTTTATAAAATATTGAGAGTGATTTCTCCTGTGTTCGTTGAAGAACATTTCCCGATTGTTTGGTGTGTAATATCCTTCAATCAAACCGATTCAACGGTGTGTCATATCCGTGAATCAAACCTTGGCGTTCTTGAGTGTGTCATATCTCGAGAAAGTCATTGAGGAAATATCAGAGGTCTTCCGCAACCTTTGTGTGATCCATTCATTTCATCCTTTCACGATTACCCCTCGAAAGTACGAATTCTCGGGAAGATTCATATCATTTGGTATCAGAGCACCCTTTCGGGATCGGTATTCGTTTCTGTTCATCTTATCATCTTGCGCCTGCTCTTGTTAGCTTGTTTGGCGTACAACTTTGTCTTCTCTTCGATGTTGTGCTTCGCTTTCTCATGGATCTGTTTAACAAGTTCAGCTTTCTTTTTCCCATCCAAGTTTGCTCTTTCACTCAAAGGCAATGGGGTTAGATCCAAAGGAGACAAAGGATTAAAGCCATAAACGATTTCAAAAGGAGAAAACTTTGTGGCGGAATGCACTGATCGATTATAAGCAAATTCAACATGTGGCAAGCATTCTTCCCAAGTTTTCAAGTTCTTTTTAATCAAGGCACGCAACAAGGTAGACAAAGTTCTATTAACTACTTCAGTTTGACCGTCGGATTAAGGATGGCAAGTAGTTGAAAACAGCAACTTAGTTCCTAGCTTAGACCAAAGCGTTTTCCAAAAATAACTCAAGAACTTCGTGTCTCTATCACTGACTATAGTCCTAGGCATTCCATGCAGTCGAACTATTTCTTTAAAGAACAAGTCAGCTATGTGAGAAGCATCATCAGTTTTATGACAAGCAAGAAAATGTGTCATTTTAGAGAACCTATCGACAACCACAAAAATTGAATCCTTTCCAGTCCTAGTTCTAGGTAATCCAAGCACAAAATCCATAGAAATGTCAGTCCAAGGCTGATCAGGAATAGGCAAGGGCGTGTACATACCTTGGGACTGTACCTTCGATTTGGCTTGTTTGCACGTAACACATCTCTCGCAGATTCTTTCCACGTCTCTCTTCATTTGCGGCCAGTAGAAGTGTTCTTGCATCACTTTTAAAGTCTTGGCGATCCCAAAATGCCCCATCAAGCCTCCTCCATGTGCCTCCCTAACTAGCAAGTCTCTCAAAGAACAATTAGGCACACACAAACGATTTTCAAAGAAAAGAAAGCCGTCATGCCTAAAATATTTCCCAAAAGCAAACTTCTCACAAGACTTGTAATTATCTTGAAAATCAGAATCAGCTTGATAAAGATCTTTAAGGTGTTCAAATCCCAATAATTTAGCATCCAAAGTCGAAATCAAGGCATACCTTCGAGATAAGGCATCAGCAACTACGTTTTCGTTACCTTGTTTGTACTTGATCACATAGGGAAATGTTTCGATAAACTCTACCCACCTAGCATGCCTCTTGTTGAGCTTATGCTGACACTTTAAATGCTTCAAAGACTCGTGGTCAGTATGAATGACAAACTCCTTTGGCCAGAGGTAGTGTTGCCACGTTTGCAAGGCTCGGACTAGCGCATACAACTCCTTGTCGTAGGTTGGATAGTTCAGCGTAGCTCCTCCAAGCTTCTCACTAAAAAAGGCTATGGGCTTCTTCTCTTGCATCAAGACAGCTCCAATACCTACACCAGATGCATCACACTCAATTTCAAAAGTTTTAAGAAAATTCGGTAAAGATAAAAGTGGTGCATTGGTGAGTTTATCCTTTAACGCTTGGAACGCTTCTTCTTGTGCATTCTCCCATTTAAATCCTACACTTTTCTTGATCACTTCAGTGAGAGGAGCAGCTATGGTACTGAAATCTTTCACAAATCTTCGATAGAATCCCGCAAGCCCATGGAAACTCCTCACGTCTCCTATGGTTTTCGGACTGGGCCATTCGCGGACAGCTCTAACCTTCTCTTCGTCCACTTTGATGCCATCTGCACTTATAACAAAGCCTAGAAACACAACGTTATCCGTACAAAAAGTGCATTTCTTCAGATTAGCATACAGTTCTTCTTTCCTAAGTACCATGAAAACCGCTTCTAGATGCTTAACATGTTCTTCTAAATTTTTGCTGTAGACTAAGATATCATCAAAGTAAACAACAACAAAAATTCCAATGAAGCTCCTCAAAACATGATTCATCAACCTCATGAAAGTACTAGGTGCATTTGTTAATCCAAATGGCATAACTAACCATTCATACAAGCCATGTTTAGTTTTAAACGCAGTTTTCCATTCATCACCCTCTTTCATCCTAATTTGATGGTATCCACTTTTAAGATCTATTTTCGAAAATATGCTAGAACCGTGAAGCTCATCTAACATATCATCTAAACGAGGGATAGGATGGCGATACTTTACAGTGATATTGTTGATGGCTCGGCAATCAATGCACATCCTCCAAGTTCCGTCCTTCTTTGGAACGAGCAGCACCGGCACAGCACAAGGGCTCATGCTCTCTCGGATGTATCCTTTGTCCATCAGCTCACTCACTTGATTTTGAAGCTCCTTAGTCTCAACTGGGTTGGTTCTATACGTTGGCCTGTTAGGAAGTGAAGCTCCCAGCACAAAATCGATCTGGTGCTCAATCCCACGAATAGGCGGCAATCCCTTGGGGTTTTCTTCCAGAAAGACGTTTTCAAAATCCTGCAAAGTAGAAGTAATTTTACTCGGCAAATCCGGTACGGGGTTAGTAAGGTTCAACAAAGCTTCTTTGTAAATAAATAAGAGAACGGGTTGTTTAGAGAACAGAGCTCTCTTAACCACATTAGACCTCACAAAGAAGTTTGAATGCCTCACGGGTTTACTTTCACAGGCCTTTTTCTTGGTTTTTCTCAAACTCTCGTTTTTATTTTGAGGTGGTGTGTTTAGGGGTTCACTCACAATGGTTTTTCCTTGTTGTTTCAGCTGAAGTTGATCTTGATGAACTTCTTGTGGTGTTAATGGAGCAAGTATCGTCTTTCGGCCATTGTACTCAAATGAGTATCGATTAGTAAAACCGTCATGTAAGACCCTTCTATCGAATTGCCAAGGTCTTCCAAGCAAGATGTGGCCCGCCTCCATAGGTAAAACATCACAAAGAATTTCGTCCTCATACTTGCCTATAGTTATAGGAACCAATACTTGGCTGCTCACCGTCATCTCGCCAGCATCATTTAGCCATTGAAGCTGATAAGGTTTTGGATGCATCTTAACTTACAACCCTAACTTCTTCACCATTGTTTCACTAGCCACATTAGTACAGCTCCCACCATCAATAATAAGGCTGCAAACTTTACCTTGTACCAAGTATCTCGTGTGAAATAAGTTCTCCCGCTGCTCTTGGACAGTATCCTTAACTTGAATACTCAAGGAACGTCTTGTTACCAATAATTCTCCGGTGGCTGGTAACTCTATGTCCGCTTCCTCGGTCTCACTATCACTTTCAAGCTCTTCCTCCTCAGTTTCAATCTCGCCATTATCCAATAGGATCATAGTCCTTCTATTGGTGCACTCATTGGCGTAATGTCCTCTCCCTTGACACTTGAAACATTTAACGTCCCGGTTTCTAGACGAAGTCGCCACAGCTTTTCCTTTGGCGTCTTGAGTATTGGCATAAGGCTTAGGGTCGGGTTTTGGCTTAACAACAGACTTATCTTCTCGGCTGTAACTCGTCCTAGCATTGGCTGCTCCAGCTCCATAGGAAAGCCTAGAAGTACCCCTCCTCTTAATTTGTTGTTCAACCAAAACAGCCTTATGGAGCATTTCCTCCAAATCAGCATATGTTTGAAGCTCCATTCTATCTTGTATATCTCGAGCCAACCCACTCAAGAACCTTGCCATTGTTGCCTCAGCATCTTCATCTATATCAGCTTTGATCATTAGGGACTCCATTTCTTGAAAATAATCCTCCACGCTCTTACTGCCCTGAGTTAATCGCCTAAGCTTTTGATGTAACTCCCGATGGTAGTGGCTAGGAACAAATCTCTTCCTCATCAGATTTTTCATCTCTTCCCAAGTGACTACCGGCGGTTCACGGTTGCGTCTTCTACTTGTCACGATCTGATCCCACCAATTAATAGCATAGTCATAAAATTCCGTCGCCGCTACTTGAACTTTCTTTTGCTCCGAATAATTTTGACAATCAAACACGAGCTCAATTTTCTTCTCCCACTCCAAGTAGGCGTCTGGATCATTCTTCCCATGAAATGGCGGTATCTTCAACTTCAGTCCACTGAGATTGTCCTCATTTCGAACCCCAGCTTCTCTTACACGTCTCGGCCTTCTTCGACTCCGATTAGAAGCTTGACTACCTCTGCTATAGTAATTCAACTCGTCCTCTTCATATTCTTCTTGAGGTTGTTGTCTTCTTCTTCTACCAGCAGTATTTTGAGGCAATCCTTGATTAACGGATTCTTGAATCGTATCGATCCTTTCATTGACTGCTTCCATCTCACGCCTCAACAATCGCCTCATCTCTTCCATAAGGGCTTGCACGTCCAGATTGTTATTGTTTCTTGCTCCTCGTGCTCGGTTAGTGTTCTCAGCATCGCTTTCGTGATTAGACATATTAATTTTTCCCTGCACACTTAACAAACCGTTAGTAATAAAAAGTCGATCCTCACAAGTGTTTCTCTCCTTTTTATTCACTCCACACTCAACACTCAAGATGTCCTCTCTCAGTGATTTCTTCAATGGTTAGTATCGAACAAAACCGATCAAGTAGTAATTCCAACAACTCAAAACGAAACGATTAGAATCGAGATAGAAAGAAAAGATTTAGTAGTGTTTTTTTTTTTTTATTCGAAACAGATCAAGATTGATCAGGAAAATTTAAGAGAATAATTTAGAACAACAAAAATATAACTTGCTTAGAACATTTAAATCGGACATACCCCCTTTTTTTTTTTTTTTTTTTTTTGTGTCCGATGGGTTTTTTTTTTTTTTTTTTTAAACACAAACTGATCAGATTTAGAAGGAAAATAAAGATCAAACTGAAAAAAATTGATCAGATCATTGAATCAAAAATCACCAAAGATGAACAGATTTAATCGCCTAGATGTCTAGCAATCAAACCGATTTTTTTTTTCTTCGATTCCAAATGAATTGATCCGATCAGAAAACAGAAAGAAAGACAAGAGAAAATGATAACTTTAAGATGATAAGATGAACAGAAACGAATACCGATCCCGAAAGGGTGCTCTGATACCAAATGATATGAATCTTCCCGAGAATTCGCACTTTCGAGGGGTAATCGTGAAAGGATGGAATGAATGGATCACACAAAGGTTGCGGAAGACCTCTGATATTTCCTCAATGACTTTCTCGAGATATGACACACTCAAGAACGCCAAGGTTTGATTCACGGATATGACACACCGTTGAATCGGTTTGATTGAAGGATATTACACACCAAACAATCGGGAAATGTTCTTCAACGAACACAGGAGAAATCACTCTCAATATTTTATAAAAAAAAAGGTGGATCCCTATTTCTTAAGAAAACTAAAGTTATAAAGAAAAAGAAAGAGTAAAGAAGAAGTCATAATTAAACGCAGAATTAAAAACGATATTAACTATTTCCCGAGGGACTTTTGAACTACTCAAGCGCCTACTTCTTCTCCAAATAAGGCTGGGCGTTTTCATGCATAGAGACAATGATATTTGGGCCAACAATCCCTCCTTTGGGCTTGATACTTCTGAAAAAGAGACCCAAACATAACTTGGACTTGGACTGAAGCTTCTCTTGTGGACTCTTGTGGACTTGATGGATTAGAGTGACCCATTTGCCTCATTAAAACCTTCCTTTGGAAAACCCATTGGGACAAAACCAAAGGCTAGGAAAAAGAGTACAAACGAATCACCCGTTTATTAGTCCACTCGAGCAACCAAGATGATTTTCTTATCCATGTCTTCGAGCTGGTCCTTTGGCGAATGAGCTTGAGTGAGTAATCCACTGATTGTTTTCTTGAACTCTTTGGCATGTGATCTTGTCATTGGTCCACTTAGCATGGTCAAGGCGTCCTCGGCTTCAAGCGACTTCCGTGAGCTATCCATGATCACATCATAGTGGTAGAGGGGAGGCACGTAGCGCCGCCTCATAACATACTTCATGACCTCCCAGGTTGGGATAGGTCCTTCATGGTTCTGGCGTCGTTCGGCCATGTCACGGTCCCACCAAGTGAGGGCGTGGTCCGTGAGTTGAGTTGTCGTATAAGCAATCTTCCTTTGCTCGTCATATGCGTAGCAGTCGAAGATGTGGTCCATTCTTCATTCCCAGTTGAGGTATGCCTCGGGATCTACTAGTCCGGCAAAGGTCGGGGCGACCAGTTTGAGGCTGGGGACGTGCGGCCTAAGGACAAGTCCCTCGGGGCCTTCATCATTAAGCCCAGCTCGGCGTCGGGGCCTCATTCTTCTTGGAAACTGCGGATCCATTTCGTCGTCAGTGAGGTGGTCGGGTTCACGCTCATACGTGAGTCGCACGGCTGGGTTTCCCCTGGGTCGATTCTTTAGCAAGCCGACCCTAAGTGGCGATGCCGGGTAGCCGGCCTGTTAGGGAGGGGCCTCGACCTGGTTCAGCCTCTCTTCCAGGTTGTGGAGCTGGTTTTGGATCGCCGTAAGGAGGGCCCCGATTTTTGGAGGCTCGGGTGGTGGCTCCATGACTCGAGGTATTTAGAGTCAAGGACGGGTTTTATGGGGTGTCTAAACGGGAATGAATGGATGACGGAACGGGATTTAGCCGGGGGATGGAACGGGAATGAACGGGTGACGGAACAGGTTTTAGACGGGTGATGGAACGGAAATTAATGGGTGATGGAACGGGAATGATTCTGATATCCTGGTAAGAATAACAATCACGAAGCGGGGTAAAAGTACAAGGTTAAAGTTAATAATAATAGGTAAAGTAAACTAAGACAAAAGGACAAGATTGCACAGAAAAGGACACGCGGCTCGGCCTCTTTCTGTATACACGGATGGGTCTAAATGCGGTAAACTTTCCTCGATGTGACGCGCTAAGGACGGATAAAAAGAGACATGCAAGGATGGTCAGAGAATAAAAGGACAAGGACAGCTCGTGTGGTTAAAATCAGCGTCAAGCGCTTCGGGACCATACACACGGGGCGTTCCTTGGGTTATACCCTAACGACGCAGCCTATCTTGGGACCACTCGGGGGGGCAACGTGGCGATTCCTCGGGCCAACACGTAACTTGGTCGAGGACGTTTCTTCCCCAAATAACTGTTTAGCTCGAGAAAAATGGAGGGTTTCTAGTTTGAAAACTGGTTCCACGCCCAAAACCTTCTTCCAGCTAACGAGTAAAGACCTAACTTAGAACCTCACGGAGTTCACAAGCTTCTTACCTGACCTGAACTAGTCGGCGACAAGCAACAAGCAAGAAGGACGTGTTCTCCTGATGTGAAGAAAACAAAAGAAAATGACGGAGATAAGCAAGCCGAGAGTCGACACTTGGTCAGATCTCAACCTATCTTTTCCGGAAAGGTTCAGTGACGAAGAACCCAAAGCTTAACACTTGGTCAAGGCTTAATCTAACGTCTTCCAAGAAAATAAAAGATAAAAGGAAACTAAGGAGCGTTTAGCTTTGATACTGGCTAATGTATTCCAAGGGGCTAGATACAAGGATTCTAGCCGCGAATACTCGTCGGAAGTGAATACTAGTGAATCGTGAGAATGTGGAAGAGCTTATGGAAGTGTTCAAACCATCAAATGCAACAGTGCTTGAACCCAAGTCCCTTCCAAACCTTAAAGATCCTGGTACATTCATCATCACTTCCTCTCTTGGTGTTCTGGAGATAGATAATGCCTTATGTGATTTCGGAGAAATAATAGGCATAAAAGAGATAAATCACCATTCAATACCAAAGTCTCTTATCCAATCAAGATTTCTTCTACTTTGTTTTGTAGAACAATCAGTAAGGAAGGGCCAAGAAACCTGAAGGATCAATATGAAGAGACCAAGGTTTTGAATGTGACTAACCAAGGGAATTTAAACCTTGATGGAGAGATTTTTGATGGTGACTTCCTCAACACCTTGTTTGATGAACCAAAGATGGTGGATCCGTTGGTGAAATCACCAAGAGTGACAAAGAAGAAGCTTAAGAAAGGTAAGACATTGCATTACAGTCACTAGTCGTCATCCATTGCCACCTTACATCCCGTGAGACACGTTAAAGAAGCTATTGAGTGAAAGATCAAGACAAAAGGTGCTCCTAAAATATTTGCCAAGGCTAGAGTAATCTTACCACCGGACTTAAAGGAAAAAGATTGGATTTCATCAAAGATGTCATGACAAAGGTGATTAAGATCGAGCTCACTGATTGGGGACAAAAATCTAAGGATGGAATCCATTCAACAAGTCACTCGCCTCTCTCCCTCCTATCAATGGACTCACCCAATTCCATCTCTTTGAATTAAGGTACACCTCACTTAATTAGTATATAGTTTTCTTTTTCTAGCTTTTGCATTTTATGTTTATGGTCTCTTTCTTGAATTTTTATGTGTTCTTTTTTGTTTTTTAATTACTCTTAAGTATTGCATTGCGTAAACATTAATTTGCATAGGAAGAGCCAAAAAATGAAAATTTTGAAAAACATAAAAAGAAACATGTAGCTTTGCATTTGCATATAGGTTTGTATTGACATATGCATTGAGGATATTTTTATTGAGAAGTTCAAATTTGAATTGAGATCGAAAATCTTGTTTATATTTAATTAATGAATCATTCCAGCCTTAAAATCCAAAAAATCCATCTTTGTACCCTTTCCTTTTTAAAAAATCTCGAGCATTGTGAAATTTGCATGATTTTCCATTTAACCTTTCTTTAAAATCGACTTAACTTCAATCTAAATTTCTTTCTTAGGGAGTTAAAAATGCTTGTTCATTGATTTTTAAAGAAAAATTTGAGTTATCTAAAACCTATTTACCACTGTTGTTAATTCCCAATGGCCTTTTTCATCTTTAAGATGGTTCCCCCACACTCACCCTAACCATTTCTTTTAAACCATGCATTGATTTTAATTGAGTGAGGTCTCTTGTGTGTTTTCATTTGCAAAATCCTTAGAGAAGGTGATCTAGTAGTCCACTCTTCCATTAGCTTTGGAATGTAATGATAGCTTCTCGATGGATAGTGGTATATTTTGGGGAAATGGTGTTTATAATGAAGGAAAAAGATGGAAAACCTAAAGAAGAGTCTTGTAGATATGAAAGCTTCTAGAGAACACTTAAGAAAATAAAATAAATAGTTGCTCAAGTGTGAATATAGAAAAAAAATAGATAGTGCTTGAACTTGTATAGATAGAAAAAAATAAATAAAAAATAGATAAAAAGGAAAGAGAGAACGAATAAAAAGTCGAGAAAAGAACAAATAAAGAAAGATGAGCATGAACTTGTATGTAAAAAAGGTTCTCTCGTTAGCCAAAAAGGAAAAGAAGAGACTCAGGTTAAAATTCTTATATGGATTGAGGTTCAGTGTTTGAATGCCTAAGGTTTTTGGGGAATAAGCTTGTTCAAATTGTTGGATATACATAGTTTATTATATGAAAGCATGAAAATGTATTAAATAGTGATTATGCAAAGATCAAGTTTATTGGTTCATGTTTTCATGGATATTAGTGAGTAGTCTTTTATTTAAGTTAAGGGTTGGTTGATTATGATGATTTGATGGTTTAATTATTATGTTTTAGGACTAAATCTTAGGTTATCCTTCATTTGGGTTGGTAGTAATGCTAGATTAAGCTTGTAATTGAGAAATCTAGATCATTAATATTTTAATGCCCGGAAGGTTTTCAATGAAATGTTTGAAAAAATTAAATGAGTTTTTCATACTTAGCATATGGAAGTAGCTGATTAGGGTGATTAGTGGGTGGATTAGACTTGATTATTAATGTTCATCGAGCATTTAATTGTGAACGGAAGTTGTTGATTATTAGAGGATTAGTGAAGAGAATAATACAATGGAAGTGGATTAGTTTTTATTAGTGATCCACAACCAAAGCTAGTGTTCTCAGTATTTTCTTAGCATAATCGAAGATCCATCATCTCATCTAAATCATTACCATTTTCGAGACTCGTCGCTTAATTTATTTGATTTCAAAACCGTTTAGTCTTTTCCCGCTTTCATTTAGTTTCAAATTTTGTTTGAAAAAAACAATATCTCTTTCTATACCTTAGATTGAAATAGGATTTTCATTCCTAGAATATTATTCTTGTTTCCTCGGGCATTCGATCTCACCGTACTTCAACTTGTTTGGGTTAATTGTTGGAACGAGTTGAAAAACCTCTCTTATCGATTTTGTGTCGTTGTCGGGGACTAAATTATTGCCATTAGAGTTAGGATTTGATTTAAGACTAAAGTGTTATTTCAATTCTACTGTTGCTACTTTTTTATTTTCTCTTGTGATCTTGATATCCTAGGTGTACAACTATGAGTAAAGAAGACATTCAAGGAAGAAAAGGACAAGATGAAGTAACTGTCAAGCTAGAAACGTTAAACACACCCTTGGGGACTCCACCAAGCCTATCCCTTGTCAAGCTAAATAAGTATTGAATAAAGGGTGAATGAATAAGACATTGCAACATTCAAGCTCCTCGATTCCAAAGCTCCAAGGTACCATTCCCTTTTCTCTTGTGAATACTCTATGTTCTTCTTTGTGTTTCACTCTCTCTTTGGATTATTTTCCCTCCAAGATGGTGTTTATTAAGTCTGGAGGAGATGTTCTTGTGGTTTGATCTTGTGTTTTGTCTTTTATCTTTTTTGTCTTGTATGATTTTAGTCTTGCCTCATACATAGTCACATTGCATTGAAAGAGCGACAAAAATTTTGAAAATTTTCATTCATAGCATGTCGTTTCATTTGCAGGATAGGATTGAGTCTATAAGCATCTAGGTTTGAATTGTATATGTATAGGGGATAGCCTACCATGTAAAGATTCATGCTTAGTTTGCAATGTGATTCCCTTGATAATACCTTTGTATTGCTTAATCGATTTTTAAAGTATTGAATCTTTGTACTTTGATCTCTTCACTCAAAAGTTAGATTCGTTATTGATGATTGTTTGATTGCTTTCAACTCTAATCAATTGGAATTTTATTTTCACTTTACTATCTCCCTTAGGGATTTTAAATTCATAGTCATGGTTTAAAACATTCATCCAAGTTTCCTTATATAACTTTTACCACCCTTTGTTAATTTGGATGACCATTTCATCTTTAGAATGGATCAAACCCATACATAAACATTTCCTTTCAAACCATCATATGATATTCTTGAGTGAGGTCTCTTTCTTGTGCTTGCATTTGTAAAATCTCTAAAGAAGAAGAACAATAAGACATATCTTCCATAGTTTAGAGGGTTATTGGCTAGCTTGGGATGGGGTTTGTGATATTCATATGGTTGGGTTGTGTGGGAGAAAAAAGGAAAGAAAATAGAAAAAGCAAATGGTTTTGATTGAGGGGAAGCTACGAGATAACAAAGAAAGATAGAAAATAATACAGTAAGTAAAGTATATAAAAAAAAATCATTTGTGTCACTCTTCTAAAAGCTCATAAAAAAGTTATAAAGAAAAAAATGGTGGGAAGAGTGTACATTACAAAGAAAAGAAAGAGGAGAATAAAAAGAGCAAGTGCTTGATAGAAAAATTCTCTAACTAGGTAAGCTATCATACTTGGTTGTGTGATCCCACTTGATGTGATATTTATGGTTTGGGTTCCTAAAAAGAAAAATGATTATAGGATGCTAAGTCATGGGAGTGGGTAGAATAGTGGAAGAGAGTCTTGTATCAACATTTGATCTCATTCTCCGTTAGTTTTGTGAAATGTCTTGCATTCTACCTTGTGAGTAAACCACAAAAACTTTGAACAATCCCTATTACGCCTAAAACTTTCTCCAGCAAGCCAAATGATTGTGATTGCATTTTCCTTAGTTAGACTACAAGCCATAGTCATAATTGAATGTTATAGAGTTGAATTGCATGATTGCAAGTGGATGTAAAGAGGATGATCGATTAGGGATCCATTTTTGCATTGCTAGAAGAATTATTTTAGGAAATGATATTAATGGCTTTGTTGATTTTCTTGGTTACGAACCAGTGCTTTCACACTTTTTTCTCGGTTTGTCTTGTTGTTTTCTTGTAGACAAGCAAAAGGCATGTCCGAGGGGATTTGATATCTACGTATTTTACATGTTTTTTATATTTGTTTTGATTACTTTTAATCTCATCTTGCATCATTAGGAGTTACATATATGCATTTTAGTCTCTTTTTGCACTATCTTGCATTTTTAGAGTCATAAGTTGTATATGTTGCATTTTGTATAATTTTTGAGTCTCTTTAGGTGCTTATTGGAATTGGAGGATCTTGGAGCCTAATAAATGAAAAGAGGATCAAGAATACATGAACAACAAAGTGAAGAGGAAATTGTAGCAGTCAACCAAACTGCTCGGAATCCCAAGCGGCTGAACGATCGCATGAGACAAAAATCTTCATGTGCCCGGTTTAATCTTATATTTGGCGTCAAAATAGGAACTTGAGTTAGATTTCTAATGGAATTGGCTTAACGTAATTTGGTGTTGTATTTCAAGAGTTAGGATCGAAGTACTAGACATAAAATATCTCTAACCTGAATAAGGAAGCTTTTGTATTGACCAAGATGTTTAGAGTTGGCCCAAATATTTTGATGCCTCCACATAAATAGTTGTAAAAACACATCTAAACCAAAATTTTCTTCTTCCTAGAGTTCATTTTGAGATCAAAACTCTCTTTAAATGTTTTTTTGTTGATATTTACCGTATTGTGCAACTTAAGTGAAGATTCTTCACTTCTATCTCTGTATATCCATGATTTTACCATTTCATTTTCCTTTTTATTCATTTAAGTTGTTAGTCTTTTGTTGGATCATTGGTTATGCTATATTATGATGAATTGATGGTTACATCTTGGTTGTTTATGTTTATTATTGTTAGATCCTTCATTTAGGTTGATCATTATGCTAGATTTATGGGAACATTTGAATATAGAGTTTAGGCATTTCACGCCCGGAAGGTGTTCAATGAAATACTTGAATGAATCTTTTATGAGCTTTATATATCTAGCCTATGGGAATTGATGATTATGGTGTTTAGTGAACTTATAGGAATTATCTATTAATGCTCATTGATTATTTGCTGCTAATAGAAGTTATTGATGATTGGATAATTAGTGATTTGATTAGTGTCACAGAAGTGGATTAGTCATAGTTGTGAATTTCATGTTCTATGATGGTGGTTAATTCAATCTATTACATCATTGTTAGAATGTTAATTCATCTTTATGATAGTAAACACATGGTCCAATGTCTTTATTTTCTGTTTTCTTTTTGAATTTCACCTCTTTTCATTTCTTATTTACAAAACATAATCTATTTTTCTCTATATTACTTTGAATCTCGCATCTCTAATACGTGATCTTTAGTCTCCATGGATCAGTCCTAACATACTCAACATACTTGGGTTTATTTGATAGACCCAGTTACAAAACTCATTTATATTTTAATTGATACGTTGCCTTTTTAGTATGTTTTTAATTGCATTTCTCATATAATTTCTTATATTTTAATTGCATAATTAGAGTACTTGATGCATGTTTACATAAAATTCTTGGTTTATAGGTACTGGAGTGAGATATGCAACAAGAGGGATCATTTGAATGCAAATAAGAGAAATGTTGATATAGAATCAGTCAAAAGTGTCTTAAAGATCGACTCATATGAAGGTGTTTCCTTGAGATTTAGCACCAAAAACCTTTATAAAAGGTATAGAAATTGATTTACCTTTCTAATGGAATTATTCTGGAGTTATTTGGGTCATCGGTTAAGCAGATACGACCCATTTAGTAAAGAATGAAACGACCCAACGGCCTCATGTGTCATCTGGAGAAGTGATGAAACTCACCGGAGGAACCAGCCGCCAACTTAAATGGTTTCATCATACTGCTGGTGTAAGAGACTGACTTGAGCAGTCTTGGCTAAATGTTGTGATGCTTCCAAATCTGATTTTCCTTCTTCTAAACCAGATCAACCCTGGTTTAATTTTAGTTTACAGAACTTCTTTTCCTTCTCATATAAATACATGTAAACCTAATTGTTAGTTATGCTTTGTTTATGAGTTTTCTCTTACCAACTTTGAAGGTTTCATTAAGACATTGTATGAATCATTTGATTTCAAAGTATCGAAACCCTTTCTCTTCTTAAATCTTTCATCTACTTATCTTATATAATTATGATTATGCAAAGATCAAGTTTATTGCTTAGTTTTTTCATAAATATTAGTGAGTAGTCTTTTAGATGAGTTAAGGGTTTGTTGATTATGATGACTTGATGTTTAAAACTGATGTTTAGTACTATATCTTGGGTTATCCTTCATTTTGGTTGGTAGTAATGCTAAATTAACCTTGTAATTGAGAAATCAATATCATTAGGATTTATGTCCGAAGGTGTTCGATAAAAGTGCGTGGAAAAACTTATATGAAAGTAGCCTATGGAAGTAGGTTATTAGGGTGATTAGTGGTTAGATTAGACTTAATTATTAATGCTCATTGATCTTTTAATTGCGAACGGAAGTTTATGATGATTAGATGATTACTGAAGAGATTAGTACAATAGAAGTGGATTAGTCTTTATTAGTGATCCTTAACCAAGGATAGTGTTCTTAGTATTCTTTTAGCATCATCAATGATTCATCATCTCATCTAAATCATTACCATTCATGAGACTCGTCGCTTCATTTATTTGATTTCAAAACCGTTTAGTCTTTTCCCACTTTCAAAAAACACAATATATTTTTATAGCTTAAACTGAAATATGATTTGCATTCCTAGTGTGCTATTATTTTTTTTCTCATGGATTTGATCCTAATTTACTTCAATGTGCTTGGGTTAATTGATAGACCTGGTTGAAAAACCTCAATTATCAATTTGGTGTCATTGTCGGGGGAACAAAACAATAACCAATATGATTTGATCTTAAGTCCAGACTAAATTTTTATTTTACATTTGTTATGTAACCTTTTGTTTTAGCTTTTGATCTCTCTTCTATTAGGTGAACATGGATCATCCACCACCAATTGTTGTTGAGAATGTTGGACATGGGAATGTAGGAGGATTACCAAGAAAAGCACCATGGGTTGCACCGGCCATTGGGTCATATGATGAGCCGAACATCTATGGGAATAGGACATGTATTAGAACTCCAACAGTTAGAAACAACAACTTTGACATCAAAGCTAGACTAATCAACTTGTTCCAAGGTTCAAGGTTTCATGGGCTACTAATGAGGACCTAGTGTATCATCTTGACAAATTTGAAAAGTTGTGTGGGATGGTCAAGATCAATGGAGTCTCGGAATATGCTTTCAAGCTTTGGTTCTTCCCGTCTTGGCTTGGAGATAAACCTCATGTGTGGGAAAAGAAATTGACGCACAACTCTCTCACTTCTTTGGATCAATGCAAGCGGGTATTCTTAAGTAAGTTTTTCTCTACTTCGCGAACGGCTTGCTTTAGGAATTAGATTTCTGGTTTTGCACAAAAATATAATGAGAGCTTTTGTGAAGCATGTGAACGCTTCAAGGGATACACTTCTCAATGTCCACACCATGGATTCTCTAATTAACCTCTCTTGAGTACACTCTACCATGGGGTTTTGCCCAAGTATCAGATGTTGTTGTATACGGCTCAACGGTAACTTCCTGGGATAATATGCGGATGATGGGATGTTGTTGGTTGAGAATTTGGCCCAAAGTGATGGCAACTATGGTGAGGATTACGATCACACATCGAGAGATAATGTTGAGATGAATGATCGTCATTGTAAAGAGATTACAGCGTTGAATGAAAAAATTGACAAGTTGCTCCAAGCTAATTAAAAAGCAGCCAACTATGTTGGACAGGTTGAACCATATCATGGGTACCAAGAAGTTGGTGTTTAAGGTTGCAATGACGTTCAACAATAGACCAATTTCATTAGTGGTCATGGAATATACCAACACAATGGTTATTATAAAGCTTACGCTCCAATGAAAGCATATGGACAAGGCTTCAAAACAAAGATTTCAACCAAAGCCTCAATTTTTCAACCAAGAAAAATTTTCTATTCAACTTCCTAGTTAAGACAAGGATATGAATGTAAAGTTAAAGCAAATTCGATAGGGACAAACTAAAGGTTATGCGTAGAGCTGGGAATTGGGCCCGCGGATCTGCGGGTTTTTTGGATTTTGGCCCGCGCGGGGCGGGTTTGGGCTTTTAATTTTGAGCCCACATTTTGGCGGGCTTCGCGGGGCGGGTTTGGCGGGTGAAACCCGCAGGCCCCGTGGGTACCCGCATAAAAAAAAAAGAAATTCGGGTTAAGGGTTTTTTTGGGTTTATGCGGGTTTTTGGGTTTATACCAGTATATACCGGTTTATACAGGGTTTTTTTTGCCGGTAAACCCACAGGGTCCGCGGGTTATTGCGGGGTGGGCGGGTCGGCCCGCTTCCCAGTACTAGTTATGCGGATGTTGGTAATAGGTTTGTAGCGATGCACAACAAGATGAATGAAATGTACAATGATCTTGATGGTAAGATCAATAGTTGTGCATCTGACATGAAAAACATTGATATTAAGGTCGCTCAAGCTTAATCATTTTCAAAGAATCCAAGTGGTGCATTACCGGGTAAATCTGAAGATAACCCAAAGAGTTTTGTAAAGTCATTTTCTTGAGTGATGGAGTTGACACTATGAACCACCCAAGATCAATAGAGGCTGTCCCTGTTGATGAGAATAAACTAGTTATAGAGATAATCTCAAGACTTCTCTATGGTTCAAGTTGATGAGTTAGTGAGAGTGAAGTGAGAGGGGAGATGAACACTAAAAAGAAGATAAAGTGACCAAGAGTGTTGAAACGAAATATGCACCACAAGTTGAGCCTTCTCCTTCTGACCTCCACTTTTATTTCCCGGGAGAGTTCTTACTAACACTCAGAAGAAAGCCGTATCGAGCTTCAAGGCAAACATGAATTCGATTAGATTATCATTTCCTCCAATGAATAGCTTGCACCAAGTTCCTCTCCAAATTAAAATCATTGAAGCCATACTATCGAGTCGTGAGAATGTGGAAGAGGAGATGGGAGTGTTCAAACCACCAAATGTAACACCGCTTAAACCCAAGTCGCTTCCAAAGCTTTAAGATCCAGGTACATTCATCATCACTTCCTCTCTTTGGAGATACATAATGCCTTATGTGATTTTGGAGCAAGCGCGAATGTGGTGTCTATTGAAATAATAGAAAGCTGAGGGATAAAAGAGATGCAGAGGTTTTGGATGACGATTGCCTCAACACCTTATTTGATTAGCAAAAGAGGGTGGATCCATTGGTGAAGTCACCAAGAGTTACAAAGAAGAAAGCTTAAGAAAGGTAACACATTACATTATGGTCACCAATCATAATCCAGTCATCTTACATCCCTTGAGACAAGTTGGAGGAGCTTTTGAGTGCAAGATCAAGAGCAAAGGTGCTCCCAAATCATTTGACAAGGCTAAAGTGATCTTAGCACCTGACTTACAGGAAAAATAACTGGACTTAATTAAAGATTTTATGACAAAGGTGTTTAAGATAGAGCTCACTGATTGGGGACCAAACTCCAAGGTGGTAATCCTTTCAAAAAGTCACCCACCACTCTCCCTACTATCAATGGACTCACCCTATTCCATCTCTTTGAATTAAGGTACACCTCACTTCCTTTGTATATAGCTTTCTTTTCTAGCTTTTGCATTTTATGTGTATGGTCTCTTTCTTGAATTTTGTTTCAGATCAAGACGGTGTGAAGTAAGTTTGGTGGGGGGGGGGAGACTCGTCTACTAATCATGTGTTAGTTTTTTTTTTTCAATTCCTCTTGAGTATTGCATTGTGCATACATTTAAAATGCTTTTTCATGAATTTTTAAAGAAAATTCGATTTATCTTATACCTGTTTACCACTCTTGTTAACTCCCAATGACCATCTTAATCTTTAAGTTGGTTTCCCCTTCTTCATCCTAACCATTTATTCCAAACCATGTATTGATTTTGATTGAGTGAGGTCTTGTGTGGTTTCATTTGCAAAACCCTTAGAGAAGGTGATCGACAAGTCCTCACTTCCATTAGCTTAGGAATGTAATGGTAGCTTAGGGATGGATAGTGATCTATGATGGGGAAATGCAGTTTGAAATGAAGGAAAAGAACACTTAAGAAAAGAAAAGAAATAGTTTCTCAAGTGTGAATAAAGAAAAATGAGCATGTGCTTGTATGTGAAAAAGGTTCTCTAGTTAGCCAAAAAAAAGAGACTTGGGTTAAAGTTCTTATATAAATTGAGTTTCATTTTTTGAATGCCTAAGGGTTTTGGGGAATAAGATGTTCATGTTGTTGGATATACATAGATTATTATATGAAAGCATGAAAATGGGTAAAATAGTGGAAGAGAACCTTGTATCAACATGTAGTCACATCCAATGTTTTTGGGTAATGACTTGCATTTTTGTTTCTAGAGAAAACCACAAACACCATTGAACCGTCTCTTTTCGATCATTAAACATTTTTCTACCTAGCCAAATGAACTTGACAGAGATTCCCTTAGCAAGGCCACACTTAAAAGCTAATTGAATATAAAGAGTTGTTTTGGAATTGATTGCATGTTTGCTTTGGTTTCGAGTATAATTAGAGATTTGGATTGCTATAATTATGGTGAAATATAAAAGAGTAAAGTGTTGTACTTTGCATTTTTAACTATCTTTAAGGACTACACATAGAATTTATTTTTGAACTTTGTGGCTTTGAATCCCACTTTCACACCTTTTACTCTACTTGTCTCTTGTTGCTTGCTTGAGATAAGTTTTGTTGGAATTGATATGTTGCATTTTTAGTATGTTTTTATTGTATTTCTCATATATTTTCTTGTATTTTCATTGCATTATTAGATTATTAGATGCATGTATGCATATAATTCTTGTTTTATAGGTATTGGAGTTACCTATTCAACAAGTGGGATCATCTGGAAGAAAATAAGAGATATGATGATCTAGAACCAATCCAAAATGTCTCAAAGATTGACTCTGATGAAAGCATTTCCTGCAGTTTTAGCTCCAAAACCCTTGACGAAAGTTATATATACCGTAGTAAGATTTCCAATGGAGGTAATCTCGAGTGAATTGGGTCATCGGTTAAGCAAATATGACAAATGTATTGAAAAGCAGTACCATCCAGAGGCCTCATAAGCCCGCTGGAGAAGTGACGAAACACATCAGACAAACCAGCGGCCAACTTTAGCGGTTTGGTGACACTGCTGGGCATGAGCGGATGGCTTGAGTGGTCTTATGTAACCACTGTGACGGTTCTGAATCTGATTTTTCTTTTTCCTAAACCGGGTAAACCCTGATTTAAATTTAGTTGAACAAGCTTATTTTTCTTCTCATATAAATACATGTATAGATAATTTATTATGCATGATTTGAATGTTTTCGTTAAGATTTTGTATGAATCTCTTGATTTCTGAGTATCAAAAATCTTTCTTTTCTTAAATCTTTCATCTACTTATCTTATAATCATGATTATGCAAAGATCAAATTTATTGCTTTGTGTTTTCATGGATATTAGTGAGTAGTCTTTTAGATGAGTTAAAGGTTGGTTGATTATGATGATTTGATGCTTTAATGATGATGGATAGGAGCTGATCTTAGGTTATCCTTCACTTGGGTCGGTAGTAATGCTAGAGTACAGATAATTAGGATTTCATGTGCAGAAGGTGTTTGTTGAAATGTTTGAAAGAACCTAAATGAAATTTTCATAATTAGCCTATGAAAGTAGTTGATTAGGGTGATTAGTAGTTAGATTGTGACTTGATTATTAATGCTCATTGATCATTTAATTGCATAGGGATGTTGATGAAGAATAGATTATAGTGAACATATTAGTACCATGAAAGTGGATTGGTCTCGATTAGTAATCCATAACCAAGGATAGTGTTCATAGTATGCTCTTACTATCATCAAAGATTCATCATCTCATTTAAATCATTACCATTCCCGAGACTCGTCGCTTCATCTATGGGATTTAAAAACCGTTTAGTTTTTTCCCGCTTTCATTTAGTTTCAAATTTGGTTTATAAAACACAACCTCTTTTTATACCTTAGATTGAAATATGATTTGTGTTCCTAGTGTGCTATTCTTGTTTTCTCGTGGTAATGATTTAAATGAGATGATGATTCTTTGATGAAAGTAAGAGCATACTATGGATTCATCGTCTCATGATCTTTGGCTCTACATCTCTTAAGAAGATTTTTGAACCTTTTTGGATTTCTTATCTTATGATCATGATTTTTTCTTCATTTCTCTGTATTTTCTCTGTCTCTATTTCTGAGTAGATCCATAATTAGGTTTAAGGGTTTCAAAGGAATATATGAATCATTGAATTAGACATAAATAGGGATTATTCCTCTATTATCTTCACCTATCGTTGTTATTATTGTATAGGAAAAATTGATCACTCAATCTCTGATTTATGGGTTAATCGATTCATCAAAAGTGTTATAGATTGCTTGATAGGTCAGAGAATTGTCCTTAGCCAACGAAATTTTATGTTAAGGAAAATCGTGAACAAATTGAACATGTTCGTTAATTGTTTGTATAGAACTCTAAGTTTAAACGACAGTTTATAAAATTAGGTTGGTAGATAGAGTGATTGATACCACGACAGTGAATTGGTTAGATATTTATGTTTGAGTTCAAGATTATGGTTATCTGTTCCCTGAATAGTTATCTGATTCATAATCAATAATTTCATGCGAATATCCCTAAAGCCTGATGCTTTTAATCCATAAATTACATCGTTTTAATTGATATTTTCTTTTACATTACAAACAACTATGTCATTGTGTTAGGTTAGTTTCCTTCTCAAAGAATCATAGTGTAATCTTGGTCTCTATGGATTTGATCTCATCTATATGAATGTGATTTCATATGCACTTGCAGTCTTTTATTTCGGTCAAAACCTCCATGTATTAATGGGCATTACGAGTTCGCTGTAATATTATTCAGGTTGACTAATGTGCCAACCTCATTCATGAGGCTAATTAATAATGTCTTTCGGGCGTACTTGGATAAGTGTGTGATAGTATTCATCAATGATATTTTGATAATACTCTAAGAGTCGGGAGGAACATTAGAAGCATATGCGGGTGGTATTGGATAAATTGCAGGAACAACAATTTTATGCAAAGATGAGTAAATGCTGGTCTGGCAGAGGAAGATTGAGTTCATCTGGCACGTTTCCTTATAAGCGGAGTATCGGTGGATCCGAGTCCCAGAGAAAGCAGTTTTTGCAGATTATTGGATGCAAAACTTATCAAAGGTTCAAGAGTAGTGCAGATAGAGCTAGCCTTCATGGTCTCAACTGTTACAGGGAGAGCTTGTTCATCATGGAGATGTCATATATGCAGAACCGTTTGTAATATATCGGAATAATGTAGGGAGAGTCTATTCATCATGGGGATGTCATACATGTAGAACCGTTCGTTGGGGAGAGTTTGCATCGTTGAATCATTGTTTGAAAAATTTATTTTTCCCAATCGCATATGTTGTAGATAGTCGAATAATATAATAATAGGATTGTATCAAATATTTCTAATAATATGATATAACAGATGACAAACAAAAAAGGGTTGACTGTAGTAACCACCCTCACTTGTTGAGTTTAAACAGGATCCACCCAAACTTATTGGCTCTTCAATCTCAAACCCAAAATTTTTTAAAACTTCACTAAACATCACAAACAATTAAAATCAACATAATTCAATATATCCAATCAAAATGTCGGTTTCATTTAGTAAACACGTAACCAGCTTTTATTGAACTGTAATTACTTGTTTAAATCTGAATTTTATACGATCCAACAATAAAAGAAACAATTAAAAAAAGTTCTTCTTTTTCCTTGTGACAAAATCCTAGTCGCCATCTCCTTTTTCTCTCAAAAAAACATTTAACCACCAATAGCATGCCCACGCCGCCTCCAATTGGGCTTCTTCTTTTTTTTGTTTCTTCTCCGTCAAATTAAAAAGTACAACCTTTGCTTAATGGGTCTTGAATCAAATGACTCACTTCAACTTTTTCACGATCTGCTTCTTCTCTGTAGTAGCTTAGGGTTTCCATTGCTTCCTCTACACAAGCTCCATGGATGCTTCATGCAATTTCTTTCACTCTGCTTAATTCTTAGGTACCACAAATCTCTTGACTCCGCATCATTCGATCTGCATGCTCAATTTTTTTTGGATCTCGTTTTCTCTTTATTTCTCCTGTAACAAATATAGTTCAAATCAAACTTCTCCTAACCTTGGATTAGTTTAGTAGGGTTGGATTGTTATAAGTCAACCCTATATAAAGTACGCTCTGGAGTCTTTCTTTATATTTTGTTGGAACTTAGTGATTTGTATTAGTCTGAATATGTAACATAGTCATGGTGAAGTCATTTGAGAAATACTGATTGGATTAACAGGAACAAATAAAAGGAATGATATGATCCGATCTACAAGCATGTCGATTTTCCTTCTCTTGATACTAATTTCATTTGAATTTAACTTGTTAGGTATAAATATTTACTTGGTAATGTAGTATGTCATGTAGTTTCTATCATGTAGGCTCTATAATTCATGGAATTTCTAGAAATCTAAATACTACTGATCAGTGTCACCATTATATTCCGTTATATATATTAAAGGAAAGATAAATTATTGCACTATGTATTATGGCCCGTGCGTAGTTTTTCGATCATTAAAATTCTAGCATTTACAAAATTGAGATGTTGTTTAATAAATGAATCCTAAGAACAACCAAACTGGATCAAACATTTTTGATAAAGTTATAGCTTTTTATTCATTTCCGTTGTTCTTAGTGGTTGCTTGTTTATTTGTTTATTTGTTCATCTTCTTTTACTTCTTAATTATAAGCCTCCAACTCCTACCATTTCTGAACCAGTTTACCCAAGTTATTTGATTTAAATAATAATTTATAAATTATACAGTTATATGAAACTTGGGTTATGTAGGGTATAGATTTGTACCTTACATTATCGATGAGTCGGTTTGTCAAAAATATTTTCAGTCTCAAACTTTTATTACAATAGCTCTAAATTTTGTTAGTCTAGCAATTGGAGAAGTCGGGTGGCTGGATAGGAATTCAATGTTATCACTGATCTCTAAGATGTGGTTGCTTTATTTTCTCATGAAATTGTTTCTCCTCACTCCACTTGTAATAGTAGTCTCTGTCAATGTCATAAACGCTGTAACACCCCAATCCCACAAATAACATCAAATAATTACTCTGTGAGGATATCCCTTCCTCCCACTAAAAGTATAACATACTTTCTAATCCTATGGAACAATCATCAAAACACAACCTAAACACTACCTATCATATAGCATGTCTTACTTTACAAGCTGTAACATCATGATATTCTTGGTCGGAACTCTAACAGAAGTCTGACCATCCTAACTCATAAATCTGTAGTTAAAGTACGGCCATCTTGGCTTGAACTTTAACATAACGTCTGGTCATACTGACTCGATGTATAGCCATCCTGGTATACCACACTCAATTCTTTCTCTTACAAAAAAAATACTATGCTTCTGCAGATTACATCCTCACCTCAGTTGGCCGAAAACGCCATCTAGAAACTTCAACTGGCTACTAAAATTACATTTAGGATCTTGTAACATCTAGCACGAGAAACAATTCAAATATCAGGTTAGGGTGCTTTTGGGTTTTATTGGGGTTTTCAAGATAAAACTTATTCTTGCTCAACAAGCAAAGGATGTGATGGCTAGAGTTTACCTTTGCCATCAAGGCTGAAGCATTTTGAACCTCTATCTTATGGAAACCTTTTGCTTGATCCCGATATTTAATTAGCTTCTGCCAAATCCATGAGGCCCCCGAAGAGTTAACGTTAACAGACCCGAAGGAGCCGACTCGAATCAGATTCTTTTGCAGCCAGTTGACCCAAAGGGAGAATCTGGCTGAGGTGATCCTCCAGATAAGCTTAAAACACCTGACCTTATTTGCTTCCTCTATTGACCTAATACCCAAACCTCCCTCCTTCTTGGGCCTACAGACCTCTATCCAAGCTAACTTGGCCTTCCTGGGGTTCAAGTCCGGACTGGATCAGAGGAAAGCAGCGCTTATTCTTTCAATTTCCTTTATACAAGCGCTTTCCAGACGAAAGGCAGAGATCCAGAAATTCGTTAGACTTGAAATAACAGAGGTAAGGAGCTGAAGCCTACACGCAAAAGAGAGAAAGTGATGCTTCCAAGAGCTGATCCGTTCCGTGATCTTATCTATGAGCGGTTGGAAATCCGCCCTGGACATCCTCTTCGTAAGCAGAGGCAGTCCAAGGTATCTAACCGGAAGGCTCCCCATTTCAAGCGGAAAGCAAGTGGATAGAGCAGTGTGGTGTGACTCAGAGACCCCCGCCAAGAAAAGTGTGGATTTCTCCAGACTTATCTTCAGTCCCGAGAATCGTTCAAACTCCTCAAATACCTCCAAGACCCCTGCAATTGACCGAGGAATCCCATTCGAAAAGACTAGAATATCATCTACAAAACAGAGGTGAGTAATAGAGAGACTACGACAACTTGGGTGATAACCAAATTTCCCAGCATCCGCCTCTTTATTCAACATCATCGAAAGAGCATTCATGCAGATAACAAAAAGATAGGGCGACAGAGAGCAGCCTTGTCTCAATCCTCTGGTACTCTTGAAAAACCCCGCAAGCTCACCATTTACCTGAACCGAGAAGGACGGGGTAGTGATACATAGTCTAATCCAATTGATGAAGATATCCGACAGCTGGATAGTAGTAAGCAGGTTTAGGAGAAAAGTCCATTGGACTGAATCAAAAGCTTTAGAGATGTCAATCTTCAAGGCACAACGAGCCGCAATATGCTCCTTATGGTAGTCCTTGACTAATTCCAATGCCAAGAGTAGATTCTCCATGAGGTAACGGTCTTTGATAAATGCAGATTGGTTGGGAGCAATAAACCCATCCAGTACCGTCTTGAGACGATTTGCTAAAATATTGGAAATCACCTTGTAGAGAACATTGCAGCAAGAAATGGCTCTGTAGTCTTTCATTATAGCAGCATCTAACATCTCTGGAATAAATATTGTCGTGTTGACTCCCTTAGGGAGAAAACCATAGGCAAAAAAGGATTAGATTGCCACGACAAAGTCCTTGCCAATCAAAGGCCACATCTCCTTGAAGAACTCCACCATGAAGCCGTCAGGGCCGGGAGATTTGTTTGACGGCATGGAGTAAAGAACCCTTTTAATCTCATATGGCAAAACTACTGCACAGAGTTGGATCCTCTCGAATTCCGAGCAACAGAATTCAAAGAGAGAACTCAAGTTTGAGGCTGTCGCTCCCGTAAAATCCAATGGAGTGTGAGTAAAAATTTTCGTGAAGTACCTTACCGCTTCTGACTTGGTCTCCTCAGTATTTTTTAGAATAACTCCCTCTTGGTTTCGAATTTCTCTAATCGAGTTGTGCACTTGCCGTTCCTTAACCGTATTATGGAAGTAGCTGTTGTTTTTATCTCCGACCTCCAGCCAGTGTAACTTTGCTCTTTGTTGAAGGAAGAGCTCCTTTAGATGAGTAACTTTCTCCCATCTCTCGTAAGCCAATGCTTCCAAGGCCGACGCAGATGGATCTCGATGGTCAAGGGTGGTCGCTTGGCAAGTATATGAAGCCACAACACACACCAATGTGCGGGGTGAAGAAGACGAAGCAGGCTGAAGAGGAAGAGACACGAAAAAAATAGTATTCTGCGACGAATTGAAACTTTTGGTTTTAGCTGCAGGGCGAGCAAAGTAGTGTGCAACAGACAGAGAGATCTTATCGGGCTCAGAGCTTTGTGGTGATAACGATGCAGGCTGAGGAGGATGGGACCCTGATGGTGAGGTAATCTCAGACTCGTTTGAACACTGATGTTTAGCTACAGACCGAGTGATTCCTGCAGCAGGCGGAGAAGGTGACGATGCATGCTCAGGTGACTTAGTGCTGGAGAGCTAGACTGAATCTCTAATGGAGCAGAAGGAGCAAACGCAGCTTCAGGGGAGATGCTCCGTAAACTTGCAGCTGAAACATCATCAAGCTCGATGGTGTTTAAAACTTCAAACTGGGACTGTAATTTCACCGAAGCGTTACCAATAGAGCGGTTCTTCTTGCGGCTTTTTTTTTCTGACGTGAAGGCGACGAGACCAGTGTTCATTCTTGCGATTTGGGAGATGTTACGGGAACTATCTCCCCTTTTTCTAAACCAGCACTAAGGCGACGGTGTGGTAGGGTGGCTTCCATTAGCAGCGGAGGCGGGGACACAGGCTGCAGGGAAGTAAGAGTAGAACTGGGGGAGTGGTCCCTGCTTGAAGGCTTCCGAGGATGGTTAACAAAACGCTTCAGGCACCCTTCGGATAGGTGACACCATTGACGACAAATGGTGCATCTCATTGGCAGCCAGGGGTAGCTAAAATCCACAGAACATTCTGCAAGGATGGGAGACCATTTCGAGACATCATAGGAAGCTCACAGATATTCTCCATTCTTCTACGGAGAACGCGAGTCTGGGCATTGGCGTTCTTGATTCGAAATTTGACCAATTTCTCATCTATGACATATGCATCGATCTTTATATTCTTATCTCCAAGATTCCAAATTTTGTTCACAATTCACATGCATCTCTGCGATATGTGGCGCTTTTGCTGTGAATCTACCTATCAAGAAGTCATCCCATAGCGAAGTTTCAAGGAGGATATCGTCCGGGACTGTGAGGAGCTCACTACCTTCGGTTAGATTTACTTGTAACTTGAGCCCATGATTTCTTTGGTTCTGTGTTTACAGTTGTAGAGATAGCTTTTGGAACCCCCCGGTGAGCCTCAGCTTTTCGAGCAGGTGGATGTAAGGCCAAAGAGACAGTGTTAGAAGTTGCAGAAGGGGACATAGAGGAACCAGGTACGGAGGGGGGTACTGTCTCCGATGGAGCCGCAAAAGCTACACCAGTTTGCCAAGTATCCCTTGGGTCTGCAGCAGATGGTCCTGAATTTGAGCCAGGCAGAGCTACCTGTGATAAAGGAGTAGCAGAAGCCAATAGTGACACATTCCCAGAAGCAGAATCAGAGACTGCAGTATCCGACGAAGCAGACCCACGTACCAGCATAGCTTCCACTGGTTGGCCAAGATTTATATCAGTCCTTTGACCTCGGCAGGTGAGGCACCAGGAGATACAACAGATGGAGGAACAGAACATAGATTCTTCAAAGCATCCAGCAAAGTAGAAACAGAGACAGGCAGAACAGAGACCAGGTTTGCAGAGCCCGACGAAGCAGAGCCACGCCTCTTCAAACCTTCTGCTGATTTCACAGGACAAGTTGAACCACTCATATGAACCTCAGCGGACGAGGCATCAGGAGAGACAGAAGTTGCAGGGGTTATTGCTGAACAGGGCTTCATCGAAACTTCCAAGGGACCTGCACTCGAAATAACAGAACCAGGAACGTTAGCTATGCTAGATTCCTGATGACCGAAGTTCTTATCAAAAGCCAGAAGCTGCTCCGGCGGCGGCAGCTCAGCCATCGGCGAAAGGCTCAAGGGAGCCCTAATCTCCTTCCCAATCTCTCTTAGTTTCCTTAAGTGGCACTCAATAGAGAGAGAATCTTAGAATTTTCAGTACTCGTTTATTTTATTTCTCTGTGATCATTATTTTTGATTGGTCACAAATGGAGAATTTGAAAATAGATTTGATTTTAATTTCTTCTATGATACATGTGTTTCATGAAAGTACTAAATTTATATATAATAGTTTTCATTTCGTAAATAAGCTTAAAATTTTGTAAAAATTGGCAAGAGGTTTTAGTTATTGAATTGTTTTTTTATGAGAATCATTTTTTTTAGTGGCAACGAATAAACCTTGTAATGAGTTAGTGACCGTTTTTTTTCTGTGGCTTGGTGACCAGAGCAACTCTTGTGAGATTGCATTAATAACACCTCTCAATCGGCTAGTGGCAGTTGATTCTCGCGGTCAGGCATTGGAACACCTCATTGGACTGTTAATATATGACAACTTTTACTCAGCTAGTGAGTGATCTTGTGATGTCTTAAGTTTAAAACTCAACTAAATCCTCCAAATGCACAGAACACACAAATAGTATAAAATATAGTATCGAATCCACAGAGATTAGAGTAAAATTATGAATTTGCAACAAATCAAAGCCAAAATATGATTTGTAGAAAGTCATGACGATGAAATTAAATTGCAGTAAATTAAAACAAAGTTCTTATATGGAGGAAGACGCTGGACGCATGGAATATCGCATGTATCAATGATTGAACTATCTAACTAGACATGGATTTTTAAAGAATTGTTCTTGAAATCGTACTAGTAATGTAAAACTAGCCTACTCCCACAATACTAACTATCTAAACTCCCGAATGAGTCTTACAAAGTATATCATTATTCATAACATGATTTATATGTTCACTTAGATGACTTAACATCAAATGCCGTTGGCTAAGGATAATAAGCTCATCAGTTGTTGATTATGGTAACCTAACTATCACTTTCGGTGCATAGATTAAACCTAGTGATCTGCTGCTAGGTGATCAGTCTAACAATATTATTGAAAACACAAAAGATGAAGAACCATATGATTAAGTGCCTAATATATAACTTAACATAATCAATCATTGAATTCCTTTGAACAAACCCTAAACCCAACTGATGTATTACTCAAACATAGATGATTAAATCATGATAAGCAAATAAGATGATTGCTTAAATAAATCCAAAATAAGGATAATGTGGTTCAGAAAACACTTTTGAAAGAGTAAGAAATTTTGTCTCCCAAAAGCTATGAAAACAGAAAGCTAAAATAATAAGAACAACTTTTGACTGCAGAAAACTCGTGCAACACTATTTATATAGAAAAACTAACGCATAAAGTCGGTTGTAGAATAAAAAGGAAATTCCAGGCGCCTGGGATCGATCAATCTTGAAGGAGATTGATCGATCCTGAAGGAGATCGATCGATCCTGAAGGAGATCGATCGATCCATGCTTCAAAAGGTACCATTTTATTAAAACATCAATCTGGTTGATTCCTCCTTGGTTTGGTCGATCGTAGGAATCAAAGATAGTTAGCTCTCCGAGAGTAGGAATCGAAGGTAGAAAACTCTGAAAACCATGAAACATCGGTTCCGTAAACTTGAATTCTTGCTAGTCCTCAACCAAAAACAAACAAAATAAATCAAATACAGAAGAAAGGTTTGGAAACGGAAACTTACACACTCCTTGAGATTCCAGCATGCTAAACTTCCAATCCTAGAGAACTTAGAATATCAAGGAATTAGTTAAAACTACATTTACTTTACGATAACCATAACAAGCATTACCATACTTTGGATCCTGAAATCCTAAGGAATCTCTTAAATCTGTATTGTCGATCCTTTAACACTCATTAGTTTCTTCTACAGTGCAGTCTCACAAAGGGAATGTCAATTGCAACAAGGGCTTTGAATGGAAGGCTAGTTTAATGGTACTGAATTTTTTAGGCTCTGATGATGAAGATGGATGCAAGTCATGGTGAAAATACACAGTGAGACAAAGACCAATTGTGGATACACAACCTCACAAGCCTCAGAGTCTCTGTAAAGCTTGTAGACGTCCTAACTAAATTGCAATGATGCCTAAGATAATTTTGGTTTTTTCTTTGTCTTTTTTCCCTTCTCGACTTATTTTTTTTTACTTTCAAGTCATACATTTTCTGCACCAAAGACAACACAATCTTGTAGAATCTAAAGAATAAAGAGAATAAATCTTACCAAAGATCATTAGAGTAGAATGGTGTGCCATTCCGCATACTCCATAGTTTTTGCTCTTGATTGCATATGATAATGATGAAAGAGAAGACCTCTGGTCTGAATGAAAGGATATGGTGAAGGTGTGGTACCAAGGTTAAGATGAGGTTAGTGATTCGATGTTTTGAAAAAGTGGTAAAAAGTGTGGATTTGAACTGCAAATATTTTGTTCTTTTGTGCGATATCAAACCCCTGAGTGAGATGTTAAGTAAGTGTTTAAATTCATGTAGAGATAAAGTGAACGTTAGATCATTCATATTTCCAAAGGATAGGGAACTTCTAGTAATGTTGATTAAATGATGGTGTTTCCAATGTTTCTGAATAAAGAACAATCATAGTTAAAAGTTTGTTTGATAGTTAGCGAAAGACCATAAGAAATCCAAGAATAACATAAAATTCCCATATTTTGACTCAATAAAAAGAAAATAAAAGAATCATAATTCTCAGGTTTTAAACCGTCACTATCACTGCAAGTGCACATAGCACACACTAGTAAAGATTGGGTATTGAATCCAAAAAGACTAGAGTAACACTACGAATTTGCAATGCAAAGAATAGAGCTAAAACGAAATAATGTTTTTGTGGTGGTCACAAAGTAAAACTAATTAGAATTAAAGTAAAAAGAAGTTCTTATATAGAGAAAAATGATTGGTGCAGGGAATACCGCAAGTATCAATTTTTTATCGATAGAGTAATCTAACTAGACAGGGACTTGTTAACAAACCATTCCAGAACTGGAAACACTATTATCAAGCTAACCTACTCTCAAAACGCTAACTATCTAACCATGAATACCAGATCACTAAACTCTTGAATGAGTCCTAGAACACATACCAACAATCTAAACAAGTTTGATAACTTCACCTAGATCACTAAACGTCAACTCTTTTTGGCTAAGGATACTATGCTCATCATTTTTTTATTTCAGTAACCAAAGCCGCTCTCGCAGCATTATATAATCCTAAAGATCATATGCTAGGTGATCAAACTAACATGAGCATTGAGAATACATAAGATGAAGAATCATAAAATAAATTCCTTATATGTAACTTATCCTAATCAAACATTGAATTCCTTAGAACAGACTCGAAATCTAATTGGTGGATTACTCAGACATAGGTGATCAAATCATGAATGCATAAAATTAATCCAAAGTAATAAAAAGGGGGTTCGGAAAGCACTTCTAAAGGGGAAGAGATTTTTTTCCCCAAAGGCTATGAAAACAGAAAACTATAGGAATAAAAAAATTTTGTGACTGCAGAAAACTCAAGCATCACTATTTATAATAAAACTCTTAAAGTTTAAAGTCGGCTAGAGAAATATTTGGAAAGTCCTTGTGTCGGGGACAGATCGATGCTGAAGGAGATCGATTAATCCCTGTGTCAAAACATATAACTTCATTAAAACATCAATATGTCGATCTTCCTTTGACTTGGTCGGTCCTGATGCATTTTCTTTCGATTCTTAAAGTGTTAAACGTCTAAAACAAGTCCAATTGATCCTTTCAACTCTAATGCCTTGTAAACCAGTAAAAAATCTATATAAATGACAAAAACATAAACCTAGACTCGATAAGGACTGTAAATATATATGGAATCAAAGGCATAAAACCCTTAAAACCATGACACATTAATTCCCCCTGACTTGATTCATTTCTTGTCGTAAAGTAAGAACAAACAAATGAAAACAAATATAGAACAAAGATTCAACCCTGACAAACTTCCAATCTTAGAGAACTTACACATCAAAGAACTAGTAAATACTATATGTACTTTACCATAAGCATATCAAACATTACCGTACTCTAGCTCTTGAAATCTTAAGGAATCTCTGAAATCTCCATTTTTGACCCTTTAATATCATTATTTGTAAATGCAGTCTCACAAAGAGAGTAACTAGTTTAGTGGTGGTTAAAGTGTTTAGGTTCTGCTGATAAACATGGGTGCAAGTCATGGCACAAAATCACATGAGATGAAGACCAAGCATTGTTCCACAACCTCACGAAACTTGGAATCTCTATAAACCTTAGTAGATGTCCTAACTGAGTTGTAATGGTGCCCAAGATAATACATTAGAATCTATAAAGACTTTATTACAATTCCTTCTTTGATTTCATTCCCTTATCTACTTTTCTCTCTTTTTTACGTTCAGGAGATCGATCGATCCAGTTTTGGATCGGTCGATCCTTGCATATACTTTTCTTTTCTTTTTTTCAATTTTTTTGTTCTGCCAAAAGGGGAAGCCAAAACTTGTTCTAGTCCTACAATGTCTGCACCAAAGACAACTCAAACACATGTAATATAATCAAATAAAAGAATAAGTCTTAGCAGAGGTCCTTAGAACCAAAAGTTGTACATGTCAGCATAGTTTTTGCTATTGATTGTACATGATAATGATGTAACAGAAGGCATGTGATCTGAATGGAAGGACAGGGTGAAGGTGTCCATTCGGAGTTTGGAAAAGAGTGGTAAAAAGTGTGTATTTGAACTCCGAATGATTTAATCCTTTACGCAATATCAAGCCTCTGAGTGAGAAATTAAGTCAGTGTTAAAGATTATGTAAGATAGAATCAACGTTAGATCATTCAGATTTCCAAATGATAGAGAACTTTGGGTAAAGTTTATGCACTGATGGTGTTTCCAATCTTCTTGAACTAAGAACAGTCACTGTTAGAAGTTTTTAAGATTGTTAGTCAACAACTGATGAAATCCAAAAACAACATAAAATTCCCATTCTTTGACTTAATATAATGACTCAATAAAAAGAAAACATAGTGTTAGTAACGAGTGAGCAGACACCCTTCCCTCAAACCTACTAAAAATGTAATAAAAGATAAGAAAAACATGAGGTTGCCTCCCGATTGTTTAAAGTTGTGAGATTGACTGTAAACACGCCTAAACGTGGTGTGAACCCTTATAAGGACTGAGCTTATACTCTTCTGCATCATGGGGTAAGTAGGAAAACCCGATGTGTTGTCTATTGCTTATGAATTTAAAAATTTGAACCTTCAAAGAAGAAGAAGCTTATATAGATACAGAGGTTCGTTCACTGCTTTTCCTAGGCCCTGGTGAAACGTACGTAGGAACTTGCAGTTGATTCCTTGTTGACCTTTGAATTTCATACTTACACCACTTTAGTTGGTTAACATCCATAATTGGTTGTAGAAGATTTCCAAGATGATAGTTGGAGTTTCTAGGATCGATCGATTCGTGTGGTGGATCGATCAATCTCTACACAAATTCCTCTTCTTTAAACTTGATAAAGGAATTCGCTTCTTTCTACTGAGTCTCATCCAGATTGACAAATAATATCGTCTTAACACTCTCTGAAGAATTGAGGATGCGAGCAAAACCAGTTGTTTCCATCATGAATTATCCAAACTTGTCCTCTGCTTGGACCAATGTGACCTCTAAGGGGTCCTCCGAATGCATCCCTTGCATATTATCCTGTGTGATCTCAACAACAAGTATCTACCCAGAAGGTTTGGCCATCTATCGTAGGCTACTTCATCATCTTGTCAAGGTCAAAATTCATGATTAAATCATTGAGATGAAGATTGATTATTCATTTTTACACAATGATGATTGCTAATGCATTGGCAAGGTATGGTCTTCCGAGAATGATTAGATTTTGTGGCTCTTCTTCCAGTTCTAACACAATGAAGTCCGTCAAAATCCAACATCCACTAATCCTTACATGCACGTTCTCAAGAAGTCTTACCAGGTAGCAAACTGACCAATCTGCTAATATTAATGAGATCTTACATGGTTTTCAAGTTTGTATTACAACTCGTTGAGCAACAAATAATGGCATGAAACTTACACTAGCTCCCAGATCACACAAACAATGGTCAAACCAAAGACCGATCAATCCCAGTTGCTTGATTGTTGTGTGTAGGATAGACTGTGTCGCCTTGGTTTTCGACAATGTTGTTTATGTAGGGAAGGTTCAGATGATTCCTGTAATTCTAATTGAATCTTCTATTCCAGAAGTTTCCTTGCCCTCCTACGAAGTTGACCTCTTCAGTACCATAAGCTCCATCATCAACAAACTCCTGTTGATCCTGATCCTCAACCATATTCATTGTCCTTCTCTGGACCTTCAAAAGCATGTCAACCTTAGAATTAAGATACTCTATTGCCTTGTTACTTCCATCAACTCTTGTCCTTCTATATTAATCTTTTCAATGATTAGAATTACTCGCTACTATGTTCTCAATCAGCTCAGTCGCTTCTTTAAGCGTATGTCTCATGAAATAACCTCTACTTGCTGTATCAAGAGCCATTTGGTACTTGTGCTTAATTCCATTGTAGAAAAAGTTCATCATGTCTGACTCTGTGTAACTATGATTCAAACAATCTATCATGTACTCCTTGATTCTATCATATGCCTCAAAGAAAGACTTGGCGACATATTGGTGGAGAGTAATTATCGTGTTCTTAAGAGCAGCAGATCTAACAGCAGCAGCTCTGAAGCAAGAGCCCGTCCAACAAGCTCCTGTTGACCCGCATCTTCAGCATATGCGCATTGGTGCTTAGCTGTAGCTTCTTGTTCAACTTTAACAACAACTTCTTCCTCCTCATCTCAAGGACCATGTAGCCCAATACCAAGATTCATGGGACCATCCATTCTAGCAACCCTCTTGGTCTTAATAATAACTCAAATCGTTCTGTTTAACTCCTCGTTGCTTAGGTTGTGAAAGTTGTCAGATCCGTGGCACAGTAACTGCTTGCACTTGAGAACAAAAATCAATCAAAAATGATGAGTAACAAAAATTAATCATAGGGATTGATCAATCTGTATACAGATCGATCGATCTGTGGTGTGAAAAAACATTAAAATAAATCCAAGACTAAATCTAAAACAAAAACTCGTAGGCTAATCCGTAGTTCCCGGCAACAGCGCCAAAAACTTGTTGTCTCAGGTTTTAAACCTTCACTATCACTACAAGTGCATAGAACACGCACTAGTATATATTGGGTATCGAATCCATAGAGACAAGAGTAACACTACGAATTTTCAATGCAATGAATAGAGTTAAGACAAAATAATGTTTTTGTGGTAGTCACGATGTAAAACTAAATAGATTTAAAGTAAAAACAAAGTTCTTATATGGAGAAAAACACTGGGTGCAGGGAATGTCGCAAATATCAATGATCAATAGACTAATCTAAATAGACAAGGACTTGTTAACAAACTGTTCTAGAACTCGAAATACTATTGTCAAACTAACCTACTCTTGGAGCGATAACTATCTAACCATAAATTCCAAAACACTAAAATATCAAATGAGTCCTAGAAAACATGTCAGCAATCTAAACAAGTTCAATAAGTTTGTCTAGATGAGTAAACTTCAACTCTCATTGGCTGAGGATACTAAGCTCATTAATTGTTGATTCCAGTAACCTAAGCCGCTCTCGCTGCATTAGATAAACCTAAAGATCATTTGCTAGGTGGTCAAACTAACATAAGCATTAAGAATACAAACGAAGAAGAACCATAAATAAATCCCTAAATTATAGCTCATTCTAACCAGCATTGAATCTCTTTAAACAGACCTTAACCCCTATTGGTAGATTACGCAAACATAAGTGATTAAGTCATGGTAAACAAATGCGATGATTACATAAAATAAATCCAACGTAATAAAAATGGGGTTCAGGAAGCACTTCTAAAGAGTAAGAGATTTGTTTCCCCAAAGGCTATGAAAACATAAAACAAAAGCAATAAGAACAACTTGTGACTATAGAATACTCAAGCATCACTAGTTATAATAAAACACTATAGTCTAAAGTCGGCTAGAAAAAGATTTGGAAAATCCTTGTGTCGGGGATCGATCGATCCAGAAGGAGATCGATCAATCCATGCTTTAAAACACATCACTTCATTAAAAAAAATCTGGCCGATCCTCCTTTAACTTGGTCAGAAATGAAGCATCTTCTTTTGATACTTAAAGTCTAAAAACGTCTAAAGTAAGTCCAATTGATCTTTTCAGTTCCAATGACTTGTAAACATGAAAAAATATATAAATAAAGAAAAAGAAACAAAACATAATCCTAGTCTCGATAAGAACGATAAATACATATGAAATCAAAGGCATAAAACCCTTAAAATCATGACACATCAGTTAGTAACACAGATCTTATACCCTTCCCCAAGACCTACTTCATTGCACACTGTTGTGAAATAAAATCAAAGAAAAGGTTTCTCCAATACAACACTGAAGAAAAATAAAATAGTAGAAGAAATAAAAGCAAATTTTGGAGTAAAGATTGATTGATCCTTTTGGGACATCGATCGATCCATCGTGTTGTATGCAACTTCTTCGTTTCAAGAATCAATGAATCCAACTCCGAATCCTCTGCGTTCTGAAACATTTGGAAAATTCGCATCCTCTATGTTTAGTAAATGTTCCTGAACACTCAACACACGACGTGACTATACCTATAAAACTGTTAAAAATATTATGTACCATGTTTTAGAGTCCTTTTAATACCAAGTCTTGAGTCTTTTCAATTAGACAAGATGGTTTTTGTTACTTTTGTTTTTTTTTTAGGTTTGTACGCTTGCTTGAGTTAAAATGGAAATTATTGAGTGGAAATAGATAATTGCTTGCCAAGAGTAGAAGAAGCCAAGATTGAAGACCGATCAGTGCATATTGGCTAAATGATCGGTGCCAAAGACTACAAGCACCGTCTTCTGAAGTTTCCATATATTATTTCTTGGGCTTCTCTCTGTTTGTATAAATAAGATGTCTCTCCCGTAGAGTTAAGGCATAGACGAAAATACACTTTGTAAATATTTTTTACTCTTTTATTTTATTTTATAACTTCTTCATCTATATCTATGATGTGTTTCCTCTCTACATGTGTGAGTAGATCTTTTCATACAATCTAGGGTTTCTAAAGGGATTTTTCATGTAGATCAATGCTAGGGTTCATATGAGATTAATCATACAGTTCTTCATCTAAGATTACTCTTAATGCTTTGTCTATTTTGGTCAATTAGCCTTTGCCCTAAATACATTAATCGTGACACCACTATGTTGTTGAATGTATAGAATTATCTCTGATGGGAAAAGTGTTTTTAGCCAATAACATATGAAGTTACTGCACTTTGTGAGCATATTAGATTAGGTATTCATTGCATGCATGTATCTCTTTTAACAAACGAGAGTTTAACTTGCTAGGGATTACGTCGCATAGATAATTATGTTACAGGACAGTGGGATAACTTTACATCCGTAATTTAAGCTTTATAAGGTTACTTAATGCATCTCATATAATTGCTGCATTCATACACATGAATCCCTTAAAGAATTCCCTTTATTTAGTACTTATTTAATTTAATTTACATACATATTTACACCGAGCTTCCAATAAACTCTTTTGCATCATAACTTTATTTAAATCATCATAATTTATCGTGTGCCCTATTGGTCCTCGTGGATTCGATCCCTAAGTACTCTTCCAATCAACAGTTTGTACTTGCAGTTTTATCTTGGTTAAAACCTGTGGATAACAAGTTTTTGGCACCGTTGCTGAGGACCAATATAAGTGTCCTTGAATTTGTGGTTTAGATTTCGTGTAGGAATATTATTTTATTTATTTTACTAACTATCTAACTATCATATTTTGTCCCTTTTTGTTGTGTTTCAGTGTGATGCAAAGAAGAAGCCAAGAATCTTCTAATTTTCTAAGTTCAACTAACGCCGAACTAGTATGCCTAGAGCAAGGAGAACAGAAAGAGTAAAATACAAAGATGGATGGAATTGCTGATTAGCGCAGAGATGGAAATGAGCAGGTTATCCCACCTCCTACACAAACCGGTAACCACCCATTACTGATTGATATCAAGAACCTTGGAGCACCGATCGGTAACACTGATCGGTAACAAGGAGTTGCCACAACTGGAAGTTGCTCGACGTGGAACCCTTGGTGAGTAAAACTGGCCAAACAGGTTATATGTTGATAGGTCCGCTATTCATCCACCTATTCCACAAAGACATTACTACGAAATCATGCCTCAAATCATTCAATTGGTGAAGCAAAACATATTTAATGGGATGGCTTCGGAAAACCCAATAGATCATGTGGAGTCATTCGACGCGTTGTGGAACACAGAAAGGCCAATGGAGTGCCTCAAGACTACTTGATGTTGACCTCTTTCAAGTTCTCTTTGGGTTAAAAATATGCAAGATAGCTGAGATTGTTAGAGCCGGGTTCTATCACCACATGGGCATAGTGCAGAAACCAGTTCATTAATCACTTCTACCCCAAGTTAAAGTTGATTGTGCTAAGGAATAAAATCTCTACATTCCGAAAAGGTGGTACAAAATCTTTCTTTATAGCTTGGGATCGATTTAGAGGTTGTCTCTAGGACTGTCTACATCATGGATACACACATGAGAACTTAATGCACGTATTCTATCAAGGTATCGCTAAGAAGTATCATATGGAACCGCGAGTATAGTTAACTTTGCGACTGACACTGTAGGAAAGCAAATGTTTTGATTGAAAATATAGCTTCAAGCAATGAAAGCCACTGCCCAGACTATGATAGATCTAAGAAGGTTACTATTCACAATGTTGAGACTGATGATATGAAATAGCTGAAGGAAAATGTCGAGTATCTCTTAAAGACATCTAAAAGAGTGATCAATGTGGTTGGGGATATTGCTGAGGATAAGGATGATGGATTTTTGTGTGAAGGCACTGAAAAAGTGAGGTACGTTCAAGGGAACCATCAGAACCGTGGTTTCAACCAAAACTACATAAACCATCCTAATTTCTCCTATAGGAGCACTAATTTGGAGAATCCCCAAGACCAAGTATATCCAAAAATGCCTCAAGGAAACTTTGCTGGTGGTTTTCAAGAGAAATGGGCAAGCTACAATGGTTACAACAATAAGAAAAAACCTCGGTTTGGTTATGCAAGCTCTTATGAATCATCAAGCACCTCAGAAGAATAAACTTGAGATGATGATGCATCAGCTCATGGAGAGCCAAAGGAACAGTGCTGAAAAGATCATTACAAGGTTGATGGTATGTACTTGAATTTCAATTGTATGATTTAAACGGTGAGCCCTCACATTAAGATGTTGGAGAACCAACTCGCTCAAATCGCGTCTAAATCAAGAGAAACCTTAGGGATTTTACAAGGGAAGTCAGAAGGAAATCCCAGAAATCAGGTGAATGCAATCGAAGCTGAAAGCAGAATTTCATCGATGAATACCAATCGGTAGACTCAAACCTTCTGCACCGATCAGTCAACCCCTTCACAGATCTGTGTGATGCCATAACTAAGAAATACTATATTAGTTCTAATCTGAATTCTGAAGAAGATAAGACCATGGCTGAACCATTGATATAGTACAACCATTAATCTGTGTACCCAAGGTTCCTTATCCTAGGAATGTGATTGCAGGGGAAAAATGAAAATATTCAAGACAATTATTGGTGAGATCACAGAGAAATTAACAATTGAAGAAGATAAGAAGAAAATCGTTGATACAAAGGAGTCTTCATGTGTGTTATAAAACGAGAGCAACGATTGAATAAGCTTAAGGGTTGTTTTATATAAAAAAAGAAGATATTGAGGAGACTACCAAAGCATGATGATCTGGGAACTAGTTTCAACAATTTTTTGTGTGAATCACGATATGGAGTAAATGGTATGACATTGATGACTACTAAGGAATTTGGATTGGAACTTCAATAACCTACTTGTATGCTCAAGTTCGCATATGCAACTATTAAAAGACCACAAGGTTTCGTACCGGATCTATTAGTTTGCATTGGACATTTTTTAATCCCTACCGATTTTAATGTCATACAAATGACTGGTGATGCTGACATGCCTTTTATCCTTGGGTGATCTTTCATGAACTTAGTTGGAGCTTACGCTGATAATGGTAGGAACATGATATCATTCAGCAAAGTTGATAAAGACATGTACTATCTTGTTGTACCAAGTTTAAGTTCATAGGTTTGGATGATTCTTGAAGATGAGGAGTAGGATGTTATGAGCAACAAGGGTATGAAAATAAGATTTATGTGACTTCTTGGCATAGGTCTAGAGAGATTGCCCCCTCCTAGGTAAAAAGAGACAATTTCTCCTATGAATTACACGCAGTTTACATCACTTGTGAAAGGTTTTCCTGATGGATTTGACGTTTGTAGAGGCTTGGATGCAAGAGTATTTCAAACAATGGTTTGCTCAGAGTGATGAGACTTGATAGAGGCACACATAGGGGAAGAGAGGAGGAAGCAGGACAGAAGGCTGCAGCAGGTGGTAACGCTCTCGCTGAAGTTGTTTAGGTTGTAGCAACATGGGGTGGAGGGCAGAGTCTGCTGGGGGGTGGTAACACTCACCCGATCACAGCCAAACAAAAGGTATAGCGTAGGCAAGGGGAAGATGGATCAGAGAACGCCACAAGGAGGATGGAAACTCCTTCATAAGTTCAGCTTCAACTCCAGCGAGTCTCACGCAAGAAGGGGAAGCAGCTAGGGTTCTTTCTCGAGAGAAAAGAGGTATTTTATTAATTCAAAAACGTGCATACAAGCTAAGAAGGGACTTTATCAAATTGTCCAGCAGCTAGTGCTTCTAAGGCCAAAAGAAATTAAAACAAAGGTTACAAGTAATTAAGTCTAATAATAAAAATAAAGTCCAAAAGATCAAACCTTGCAAAACAGAAAAGGAAACTTAGATTAAATCAGATTTAAACACTTACCGGGGCTTGGCACGGTTCCTCCTTCTTCGGGTGGAGCTTCTGAGCTCTCTTTTGTGAAGTCCTTGGTATCTCTTAGGCTCACCATTGGAGTCGTGTTATTCTTCTACCATATCGTGAGGCTTAGCGAGGCTCGGTTCCTCTTCGGGCGCGGTAGGAGTCTCTCGTGTGATTTCCGTTGTCAACAAGCTTCCCTTCAACTTTTCATGCTCGATGAGAGTGAGTAGGCTCTCCACTGATTTGTTGAACTTCTCCCTTAATCTCTTCATTCCCGATCTTGTTCTTGGTGAACGCCTCATGACGGGTATACTTACTTCTTTTTTATCCTCGGTTGGATTGGTACGAATGTCCTCATCATTCCCTCCCTCTTGAGAAAGTTCTGACCCCAGAATTGACTCACCTGCATGAAAAGGAGCTAGGTTAGTGACATTGAAGGTCGGAGATATGTTTAACTCACTTGGGAGATCCAGCTTGTAGGTGTTGTCATTGATATGTTCTAGAACCCAAAAGGGTCCGTCTCCTCGAGGTGCCAACTTAGATTTCCTTTGATGGGGAAATCTCTCGGGCCACATATGTAGCCACACCCATTTTCCGGGTTCGAAGATAATTAACTTTCGTCCTTTGTCGACTTGCTGCTTGTAATTTTTCGTCTTCCTCTCCAAGTTTTCTTTCACCCGTTGGTAAAGCTTCTTCACAAAGTCGGCCTTTGTTTCATCTGTAGAACTAGAGTAGATAGCTTGGGGCAATGGTGAGAGATCTAAAGGTGGTAAAGCATTGAATCCGTAAACATTTTCAAAAGGAGATAATTTAGTAGCTGAATGCCGCGCATGATTATATGCAACCTCGATGTAAGGCAAACAAGAATACCAATTTCTTAGATTCTTACCAACTGTTTTTCTTAGTAGTGTCGAGAGTGTACTGTTTACTACCTTGGTTTCACCGTCGGTCTGCGGATGACAGGTAGTCGAGAAAAGGAGCTTAATCCCCAGCTTTTTCCATAATGTTTTCCAGAAATGACTCAAGAATTTGGTGTTGCGGTCTTAGACAATAGTTCTGGGTACTCCATGCAAACGGACTACTCCATTAAATAAGAGGTCAGCGGTTTGGGTAGCGTCATTGGTTTTGTTCCAAGGGATAAAGTGAGCCGTTTCTGAGAACCAATCAACGACTACAAAGATAGAGTCCTTGTGGTTAATCTGCGGTAATCCTAGCATAAAATCCATGGAAATATCTACCCAAGGGAGGTTAGGAATTGGTAAAGGCATATATAAACCGTAAGGATGTAACATGGATTTTGCTTGTAGACATGTGATGCACTTGGAGCAGAACCTTTCCACGTCTCTTCTTAACCGCAGTCAATAGAAGTGATCCAAAATGGCCCATAAGTCTTCCTCCATGAGCCTCTAGGATTAGTAACTCTCTCATGGAATCTTGGGGAATACAAAGCCGCTTATCCTTGAACAAAAACCCATCATGTTGATAAAATTTCCCAAAGGCGGCTGTGCTGGTGGTCTCTTGGTAGGCTTCTTGAAAATCCGGGTCAGCAGTATACAACCCTTTGATATGCTCAAACCCCATTATCTTCGCCTCCATAGTGCTGATCAAGGCATGTCTTCGGGACAAGTCGTCCGCTACGATGTTCTCCTTACCCTTCTTGTACTTGTTCACATACGGGAAGGTCTTTATAAATTCTAGCCACTTGGCGTGTCTCCTCTTAAGAGTGGTCTGACCCCTCAAATGCTTGAACGTCTCGTGATTTGTATGAATAACAAAATCCTTGGATAATAAGTAATGTTGCCAAGTTTCCCGGGATCTTACCAAGGCATAGAGTTCTTTCACATAAGTGGGGTAGTTTAAGGATGCCCCATTAAGTTTCTCATTGAAGAAAGCCACCGGTTTTCCGCCTTGTGTTAAAATAACTCTTATACCTGAACCTGAAGCATCACATTCAATTTCAAACATTCTATCGAAATTAGGGAGTACCAAAACCGGCGCGTGGGTCAGGCGTTCCTTGAGTTGGTTCATCTCCTTCCTTCGTCTGCACCTGATGGTAGCCACTCCGAAAGTCAATCTTTGAAAATATGGTGGCACCACTGAGTTCATCCAACAGGTCGTTGAGCCTCGAAAATGAAACAGAGAAATAATCAAAAGGTTTCGATAACCTGTGGAGCGTTTAATCTCTGATACCAACTGATAGAGGCACGCACAGGGGAAGAGAGAAGGAAGCGGGACAGAAGGCTGCAGCAGGCGGTAACGCTCTCGTTGAAGTCGTTTAGGTTGTAGCTACGTGGGGTGCAGGGCGGAGTCTGCTCGGGGGTGGTAACACTCAGCCGATCACAGAAAAACAAAAGGGATAGGGTGGAGCTTTTGAGCTCGCCTTGACGGAGATTACAAAGACCGAGGCTACGATGTAGTCTTGTAGTACCGGGAGGAAAGAGATATCTTGTTTCTTTGATAGCAAGCAAATGCTGATGCACTCTCTGTTGTGAAGTCCTTGGTATTTCTTAGGCTAAGCATTGGAGTCATCTTGTTCTTCTTCCATATCGTGAGGCTTAGCGAGGCTCGGTTCCTCTTGGGGCGCGATGGGAGTCTCTCGTGTGATTTCCGTTGTCAACAAGCTTCCCTTCAATTCTTCATGCTCGATGAGAGTGAGTAAACTCTCCACTGATTTGTTGAAATACTCCCTTAAGGTCTTCATTCCCGATCTCGTTCTTGGTGAACACCTCATGACGGGTATGCTTACTTCTTCTTTAGCCTCGCTTGGATTGGTCCGGATGTCCTCATCAAGACTACAGAGGAGAAGGAGACAATATTTTGTTTTGTGTGAACCATAAATTACAATGTCATATCGAAGTGTGAGGATCACGGCCTGATGTAGACCTCAGATTCCACCAATTTAAACCGCACATTTTCAAAGAGTACAGGGTTAGAAACAGGGATTCAAATGATATTTCTCGCGAGAATCCAAGGCTCTACCTGTTCCTAAGTTGTTTGATTCCACAAACTTCCTATAATCGCAAACTATTTGTCTTAAAGACAAAGTGTTTGAAGCAAAAACAAAAACTAAATTTCTTATTTCTTAAAAGTGTGAACTGAATGTACATGTATAAAAGAGCTTATATAAGCTCGAGAAGACCTGCAACGGTCAAAATTAATCTAAAATTGGAAACAAATCACAAAAATAAATGATAGAGCCATTGTGGTGGTTATAGCCGTTTGGCTTGAGACGTGGCGTGATGGGGATGAAGTCAAGGGGTGGGGGGACATGCAAGTCTCTAGGTTTTGTTGGACGGTTCTGATCTTCTATTCATAGTGGAGGGTAAAGATTAAAAGAATCAAAAGCATCCTTGCAAGGTAGGTAAAGACATTCTCCAAAAAGGAAAGTTTCTTCTTGTCTAGTTTTGGCGTGTGGGGACAAGTGGCAACGTTTCGGCAGGCTCAAAACAACATGTAGTTTAGGGGATTGAGACAAAACATCAAGGCGATATTGGCCAAAATAGGAATTTTTCTACCATCATTATATTTAGCTCGGTCATGGCAGAATTTTATTCAATCAAAACTTTCCATATATGGCATTTCCTGTTAAAAATGAGGAGAGGCTGAATGCTTGAGTGAAACATTATCTGGAACATGTTGGTCTTGAATTCTTGTCCTCGAGTAAGGATTCTTGATCATCTTCAAAATGAGCTTGGTCTTGATAGGTTTTGCCTGGATCAAAGTCTCTAAAATACATGATTTCCGTATGGCGTCCTTTGCAAGAGTGAATTGGTATATGTTCGAAAAGGCTCCTTGATTCTCGCCTCTAGAAGGGTCAACAAGGTCATCAACTTGATTTACTCAAGTATTTACGATTCCACTTGGATATATAAGTTCCTTAATGTTGATATGATGAGGAATAATCAGCCCTATGCCATGTGCTCGAGCAGAACAACATTGGGCATGGATTCTCCAAGTTGCTCGGTGATGATGCTTGGTCTAGACAGCTTCAAGTCTGGTTTGGTCCTGCTGCATATATCATACCTTCCCTCTTCAATTAGTTTCATCCTCAAAACTTCTACATCTGTACCAAGAGAAAGGAAAATAGTATTATGTTTTTGTGAAATTCGGGTCTTATCTTGGTGTTTCTTTTTCTCTGGTTTGCTTGGTGCTTCAAATGGCGTGACTTGATTTAGCATGGAGTGGTATAGTTCTCTTGCAGCATGTAATGCCAGTGTAGAGGCATTGTTCCTTATGAGTGATGCCATATTCGGTGTCATTTATTGTTTTTCCTTTGCTCCAAAATCTAAAAAATGGTCATTTGGTAAAGAGATGTGTATCATATCCGTGTTTTGAGAAAAACATAAAGCTTTATCGACATAAAAGCTCACTTTAGTGTTAGAACATACCTTAGCTAGAGCTTGCATACCACAGACATATTTTTGATCTAGTGGAGCTAGAGTAAACTTGTGGTTGTTCAGGCAAAAAATATATTGATTGGTGCGGCCACTGTGTTGCACTTCTCGATTATATTTCCATGGTCTACTAAGTAAGATATGTCTCACTTGCATTGGTGAAACATCACACAAGAACTGATTCTGGTATTGCGCGATGGAGAATGGTATTTCTACTTGTTTGGACACCTTGATTTCTTCTTTGTCATTAAGCCACTTGAACTTATATGGCTTCAGATGCTATGTGGTTTTGAGACCTAACTTTTCAATGAGTGTAACACTAGCAATGTTAGTGCATGAACCACTATCCACAATTAGGTGAGATACCTTATTTGTTATGGTGAAACGAGAGTATAACAACTTATCTCGTTGGTCGGGTTCATCGGTGGAATACTGGACTAAGAGAACTCTTTAGATGGCTAAGAGCTCACCTTCCTCGGGATAAATGATGGTCTCATCACGTTGCATGGGCTCAGCTTCATCTTTTGAGTTATAACCATTAGCCGTGATGATCATAACTCTCTTTTTGGGGAAATCCCTTTTGCATATGACCCCTGCCTTGATATTTGTAACAAACAATGTCATGTGATTTTTGGTAGTTAGAGGAGTTACCTTGTTCATCATGGTAGTCATTTGACTTGAAATGGTAGTCATTTGACTTGGTAGAAGTATATTTTGATTTATTTATCATGTTGTATGGCGAGGTAGAAGACTTCTTGTAGTGAGTGGTATGGTTGCATCTCCACTTTTCTTGGTATCCTGTCTTGTAATCCTTCCAAAAACTATGACATGAGTGACTCCTCTGTCTCCTTCAGTTCTAGCAGACTCCTTATGAGTTCAAACTCCACATAGTATTCTTCTACGCTTCTAGTTCCCTGAAACAAAGCTCAAAAACATTTTAGTACAATGAACATACCTTCTTCGAAGCTCAAACTTCATGTCAGTCCACCGAGTGATTTGAGGGTATCTAAGCCTCCTTTTCTCAGCTACTTCACGATCCCACCATGCTAGAGCATGATCAGTGACGCATTGGCTAGAGCGATTTTCTTATGTTTGGGGTACGCATAGTACACAAAGAGATGCTCCATGCACTTTTCCCACTCCAAGTATGCAGCTGCGTCTATCCTTACTGTAAAATTTTGAGCTGTTAGTTTAACTTTAGGGTTAAGACCCTTTCATCGTCCCTGGGATGGTTTATATCTCCTTGGTTCCTCCCATTGATATAATCAAAGGCTACATGGAATGGATCATGTGGTGGAGGCGGTTGTGTTGTGTATGAGGTAATAGTATGTCTGGTGGCTTTTCATCACGGTGTGGACCAGGATGTTCTCTAGGAGTACTGGTTTCACGTTACCTATGGGTCCATGAGGTGCACCGTTCTGGTTCGGTGGATCCAATTGGTCAAGACGTGTTTTGAAGGTTCCGAAGTTGGTTTACTTTGTGACCATTTGAGTGTTGAGGTTGTTGATGGTTTGATTGTTTTGTGTGAGGGCTGCCATTACGGTTTCCATAGTAACAGGGAGTGGAACATCATAGAATTAAACGCTATTTGATTTAAAGACAAAGTGTTTGGAGCAAAAGCAAAAGAAAGCAGAGAGCATAGGTTCTTCACCACGATAATCTCCATCACCATCAAGCTCGAGACGTCAAAATAAGCACCAAATGAGAAGTGATAATATAGTATTTTTACCTATTATAGTTGTAGTTTTATGTGTTTTTGATAAAGAGTTCAAATGAAATTAATGTTTTCATAAGGATTTTTGAATATTTGTGGAACTTAGAGTTTTTGCAGGTTCTTTGACGAAAAGCTTACATAATGAGATTCAGAAGCAGTTTCTGCGCCCCAAAAGTTTGGCATTTATTGGAGGTCTTCATATGCACCAAAACTAAATTCTTATAGTCATTAGAAAGCTAGAAGAGCTACCTCTAACCTCCAAGTTGAATCGGACCAAACCTCAAAGTCATTCGGAAGATACAGAAAACTTTCTGAAGCTATCTACCAGCTCTTCAGGAATACATTCATGAGCGCTCATAAGCCTGTCATAGCGCTCAAGGAAGGCCTGCAAGAGCGCTGACACCTTTCCAGGGAATCCAAGACCAAATTGACATCACTTCATTTAACTCGTCCCGAGACGCCCTAAACCTAATTTCACCACCTCAAAGCATTATAAATACAAGTCCTTATGAATCCTAGAAGAGGAGAGCAAAGAAGGAGCAGCAGAGCCGTCCCCAACCATTAATTTCTTGATCTGTTGCCTCCTTGTTTTGTTTCTCCTTTATTTTCATCTTTATTTCTTTCTTCATTTGTTTGAGGGAGAAGATCAATTTATCTAAACAGAAGATCACCAAAAACCTCTTTAAGATTATATTCAAATTACTCTTTCCATCTCATCTTTTGTTATGGTTTTGTTTAATCATGTTTAAGTAGTGTTTTTGTTGGGCTTAATGGGGGCATTCTTGAAGGGGATTTATGGTTCAATGTACTTAGGTTGTTCAATTTGTTTCCCTCTTTATCTTTTGATTAGGATTAACCTGCTAGTTTACTCTTAAAGCTTATTGATAAGCGATCTCTAACAACTAATTATAGGCTTAGGGAACATGCCAAAAGCATCAGATTTATTTCCCCGGAACTAAACTTTAGATGGTAGTCTTACTATTTAACTATCTAGGAGCAATGAATTATTATTTTATGGAGGACTGTGAATTGGAACTGCTAGAGCTTATTGCTTGCATACACTTCACTAGAATAGACGACAGTCGACAAGGTCGGGATTGTATGTAAGGATAAATAGTTTGATCTACGATAATAGCCCTGTATACGACAGTGTCGGGAAGTTCAAAAACCTACTAGAGTAAAACATGTGAAGATTACTTAAACTATTAACCTAAAATCAACCTTCTTATTAGTAACTTTCTCAATGATTCATTTCTGTGACTTCATTCTCTCTGTGTGATTGATCCTTAAGTACTACATTCGATTTGACTGTGCCATTGCAGTATTTTCATGGTGTCTTACAAGAGGTAAAAATCTGACAAACCGTAAAGTTTTTGGCGCCGTTGCCGGAGAGATTTAGTCATCTTTTAGTTTTTTCTAGTTTAGGACACCCTTTCGCTTTCTGCATTTAATTTTTTTATAACTTTTATCACCTTTGAAAGATTATATTTTCTTCAAGAATTTTCCTTGTGTTTGACTAGGAGTTAAGACTCATGAAGTGCACAAGCTTATCAAGACATTAGACGACATGAACGTGAGCTTAGAAGACTTCAAAGAAAACAAAAAATAGCCGGTGGTAGTAACCAAGACCAAGATGGTCTCAACCTTGGTCAACACCAACGAGCTCCAGCCTTAGACGAGCACAGACAACCTCTTCACAAGTTCATGGTCTCTCTACAAAGCACCCTATGGACCATATCGATCTCTTTGATGAAATCACTGGCACTACAGGAGTGACCGATATTCCCAAAGATTTCTTAAAGTGTAAGCTTTTTCCCTTCTCTCTCGTGGACAAGGCACATATTCGTGACTTCTTTATCCATTACTACTTGGAGAGGATTCATAACCACCTTTATCAACCAATTCTACACTAATTCTCAATCCAATCTTTTGAGAAACAAGCTATAAGGATTCCAACAATGTCTTGTAGAGTCTTTTCATGAAGCGTGGGAGCGATTAAAGACTATGATCGTGACTGTCCTCACCATGCTTTCTAAGACAGTAATATCTTAAGTACTTTCTATAGAGGATTACATCCTAAGTATCATTTTTCTCTTGTCACAGCAAGCAATGGAGACTTTGCTATAAACACCATCGAAGAAGGAAGATCTCTGATTGACAATCTTGATGTAAGTAATAGTAATGATTGTAATGATTTTGATAGATTTGTGCTCTCTAATGAATCGGATTCTAAGAAAATATCTGAGCTTAAGAACATGATGAGCCAACTCATACGGAACAATCAACGCCCAATCAACACGTTTGATACTATTGGAGGCGCAGGAGAAGATGCATTCCGAGCATCCGACCCTTATTTGAGAAGAAGTTAACTATATTGCAACCCAATGATACTACCAAAAACGTTGTTATGGTAACAAATTTAACAACATATTTAGAAACACTTATTCTCTTTCTTACAGAAACCCGAATGTAGAGAACCATCAAGACCAGTTGTATCCAAAAAGTTTGATGCCGTTTCAGAACAAGTTTGAAAATACCAACTACGGAGGTAATTACTTTCATCCTAGATCTCCTTTCATTAACAACAGGGCATCGTTTCAAACTAGACAAGCCCATGCACCTACCTCTCAAGAAAACAAACTCGACATTATGATGCAGCAACGTGATATAAGATTGGAATCCACTAATCCAAGTAATCACAAGATGTCACGAGTTGAGAAGCTTTGATGAATCAAAGAGTGCCACTCAAAGTTGCATATAGCCTTTGAGATAAACTAAGAAACTTTAGCCTCAGGGTATCCACACAAGAGATTGAGATTCAAGACATTTTCTAGCCTAAAGAATCCACCTAAAGCCTAAAGAAACAAGAGAAACAAGTTTGGTTTTTTTATTCAATGAAAGGTATGTTTTTACCATGAGAAATGAAGGAGCTTAAATAGGCTCATACATGAATTTAGGCAAACAGTCATAAAGTTTAAAAAGAGAAATTAAATACACAAAAATAAATGATATATGATCAAGTGACGATGGTCCTTTGATCTTATGGCCGTTGGAGACTTTATGGGGATTTTGGCCAGAAATGGGAAGTGGTGATCTTCTCCTTCAATCGATAAAATTTAAGGAAAAAGGAGTGTGATGAATTCCAAAAACACGTGTGAAAGTATAAAAGGAAATAACTATTGGAGTTTGAATGCAAATTGCTCAAAGTATGGTAAGTGTGAGAAAAAGAGGATCCATCTGATCCTCTGGGTGTTGGTGCAGCTAGGCTCATGTGGGGAAGCTCCTGAGTGATTAGAGAAGTCTCTGATCGCCACACATCAGTCTGAATGCTTTTAAACAAATTGGATATAGAAATTTCCATGTATAGAACCAAACTGACCAATTTTAGGAAATGGGGAGTAACTTGAGGATCCGGTGGGCATTTCTTTTGATCATGGGCATTCTGGAACCATGAGAGACCCAATATTATTCAAGTCCCAACTTCTTTTTATGTGAGTCCATTTCTCTGTGATTTTCTGATGAGTTTAGTGTCTAGAGAAAGTTGATTGTTTCTTAACTTTTTCTGATTGGTTTAGTATGCACCATGAAAGGCACTTGTGTCCTTGTTGGATCCTATGCTGCTTAAGTAGTAAGTTTGATAGAACTCCCGGCCAGCTATTGGTCTGATGATCTCATCATATCCTCTTTCTTCGAGAATTTTTGTCCTCAAAACTGTTTGACCTATACCAAGAGAAAGTAAATTAGGTTTCATTCGGTTTTGGGAGTTTAAAAACTTACCGCAGGTTTGAATTGGTGGAGAGTGTTGGGGTGAGTCTTGTGGTTCCTCCTTGATAAAAAAAGTATCAGTTACATTCATAGTCTTCTTTACTGCCGGTTTGTGCAGCAGTGACCCCGTAGAGTCTTGGTTGTGAACTTCTTCCGTGAATAAGTGTTGTCGTGACCCCGTAGAGTCTTGGTTGTGAACTTCTTCCGTGAATAAGTGTTGTCGTAATGGAACTTCTCCTCGGTCTTGATGCCTATTCATTGTTCTTGTACCTTCGTCAACACTTAAGGGAAAGAACAAGTCCATTATTCTTGCATTGACATCTTTGAAAACAGATTGTCTCATAGTAAGACCTATTTTGAGACCATTCTCATATTTAACAAGGTTTGGTATGTTACTTACTTGAAGATCATAACAAAGGTCTTGCATTCTCTCAGTCTTGATGATGGTTGTATTTAGTTCAAGATCATATGTTGGGTAGTGTTCTGACAGCACATGTGGCTTAAGTTCGACTTGCTCACACTTGACTTGATCTGGTTTTGTTATCTCAGCTTTTTCAAGGTTTACAAGATCCGAGACTATGGCTGGCTCTTCTTCTTGTTTGCTTTTCATACCTAGACCTGTATTAACATCTTTTGGAAAAAACAAGTGTATTATACCGACACTGGAAATTTAAAAATCAGATTTAACTAGGTTTTCATCTTCCTTATGGTTATTCCTATATAGTTCTAAAGATGTGGGTTTTATCACTTTTTTAGTTGGACATCTCTTAGCACAATATCCTCTGTTTTGACACCTATAACAAATCACTTCAAGTAAATATAAAATGTTAATAGACTTACCTTGGTGGTTTTTGACTTGTGGTTCAAGTAAGGGTATTAAGATCGATTCTGGTTGCACTCCCTTGACTAGAACGATTTATCTAGCCTCTATTGACTTTGTCAAAGTGTTTAAAAACACTTTCTTTTCTTGGACTGTCAAAGATATGCATACTTATGCTCACAAGTAGGCTACGGTTTTGGTGTAGACATTACTCTCCTCAGTGTAGCTTGGTACATCGGTTTGGGTGTGAGGTTGTTGCATGTTTTGTGCTTCTTTATGAACTCCATGTACATCCATGCTTTGAGGTTTCCTTAATCACGCACATGTTTTTGGTTGTAGAAAGTTTGTTTGCTTTCCTTCAGCCACCACTCATAAGTAGCACAAACAAGTTGATCAATAGTGTATGATAGTTTCTCTTCTTTAGGGATGTTGTGTGATCACAGCCACTACTTCATGTGGCTCTTCAATCTCAAATACAAGTGAAAAAGTTAGGGATTTAGATGTGTAATCATATCCCTTATAAACTAGATTTTTTGTGCCGACTGGTGTGGTGTGCGTTTGCCCTTTGTATGAGGAAACTTTTCGTAGTTAGGCTCTGCTTCACGCCTTAGGTACTGCAGATGTGGCATTACCATACATCTCTTCATAAAAGTATGGACTCAGTGGAGTGAAATCTGTTTCTATTTAAGGCGCTTTGATGTATGGCTTGAAATTGTGTATATTGTAGGAATAATGATCTGGTGTCTCCGGCTCCACCTCATCCACATCTCGTACTCCACAATCCAAACTTGAATAATCCACCTCATACCACATTTTTCTTTTATAGACTGGCTCGTTGGTACACAACTCGGGTTTGAAATCTCCATTACTCCATTAGTCTTCATGGCATGGTTCATATCATTACCAACGTGAGGTTGGTTTAGTGGTAACTCCTTGTGGGTCAAGGCCAAGGATGTCACGGCTTCGATTCCCGTTGGGAGGGCTCTGCTCTCCGAAGGAGAGTTAATTTAACATTGGTTTGGGCCCTTCCTCAGGGAGATTAGGAGCCCATAGGCTCTGAACCTCCTGGTTATTCAAAAAAAAAAAGAATACTCCATCATTTGCCTTTGCACTCTGCTTTGAGGTTCCTCGCAAAAGCAAAAAGAAAGGCGAAGCAGACGGAAGGGCAAAATCTTCGGAGGATCTTCCCAAGGCGATCGCGAAGGGGTTTTTTAGGTTTTGAAGAATGGATGCGCTGCTAGGCATGGCGGCTCCACCGCCATGTTATCCAGGTGCTCCGTCGTGCCCTCCAAAGACCGGCGACGAGTTGTAGAACAAAGGAGAAGTAGTGATGGGGCAGAGCAGTGGTGCAGCTATTGGAGATATGATGATAGGAGGTGTAGATACGACGGGGGAGAGTTCGGAGACAGGAGGTGTTCAAGGTTTATCAGACGGGAAAGTGATTAGAGTTGTTTCATCGGACAAGGAGGGTTTGGAGACTACTCTGAGGGGAGTTTCAGAAGTGGGAGTGATCGGCTGTGCTAAGGACGTTCAGGTCAACGCTAATGCTGTGAAAGTTACAGAGGGGATGTAAACATCGGAGAAAGGGTGGCTTGAGAGAAAAACACAGCTCAGACAGCTCCATCGAAGAAATCCTAGGCTACAGTGGTTCGCCAAACTACACTAACTCATTATGACTATACAATTTCGGATATTGAAGGAAGACCGGTGGTTACCATGCCAGAGAAAGTGTCTGAGGATGCGCCTCCTCTCTGGGAGGAGTTTGTGATCGGAAACTTTGCATCTACAGCTCCTCATGTGGCAAAGGTCCATGTGATAGTCAACAAAATCCGGAACTTAGGGGATAAAAGTATCAAAATCGATGCTTACATTATCAATGAAACATCTATAAATTTTTGTATTCGGAATTCAAGTGCATGGAATCAAGTATTACGCTGGAATATCTTCGAAGTTCCCAAGATAGTCTCTAAATGGACGCCATTCAAAGAGGAGGCGCAGCCCACGTTAACATCAATGGCGATGTGGGTCACGTGGAAGGGTCTAAGCTTCGTTGCAAGTGCGGTGGGCATTCCGCTACGATTGCACCAAGACATTGAGTTGGTCGCTAGCTTTGACGAAGCAAAAATTTTCATCGACGTCAACCTTAAATCAGATATACCATCGAGCCATCGCTTTAATGTCAAGGGAGAGGAAGTTGAGGTGGCATTTGAATATCCTTGACTACCTATGCACTGTGGAAGTTGTCGGAAATGGGGACATACAGAAGTAGGATGTCTAATGTGAGAGCAGTCGAGAAAAAGGGTGTTCAAATAACGTTGAACAATCCACCTTCAGTGGAGACTAGACCATCGGCAGGTGTCTTAGAGAGAGAGGAAAGGGGGATTCCTGCCTGTCAATTTGGATAAAAAATGGACAACTGCCTCATAAATGAAGAATAGACGATCGGGTAAAAGAAGTTTGGTATATGGAGAGGTCAAGATAGCCACTCCATCGAGGTTTGAGGTGCTCAAGTCGTTAGGAGATGAGGGGGATCTGATCTATCAGAGACAGTACAAACACAGCCTGGAAAATCAAGCTCACAGTCCCCTGTTCCAGCTCGGGGTATGGATCAGACAAAGTCGCAGGAAGGTTCAAAGCTGATGCATTTAAAAAACATAAACTATATGAGAAAATGACTACTAGGTTGGATACTGCACGGGAAGACTTGTCTGAAGAAGTTGAGGTAGTAGTTAGCTCTGTTTCGGAAACAGAGATGAAGAAGACGAAGATACATGGGTCTAATGCAACAAACAAATCTGTAGAAAATGTTATGTGTACTTCCTATGTGGAGGAGTCGAACACAGGAATTCAAGAATTTTCACGTGCTGAGGAAGAAAGGCTGACGGAACAGAACACATGCCTGCAATCTGACTTGAAAAACTTGGAGGAAATCCATGACAAAAAACTTGAGGAGAAGAATAATGCGGGGTGTTCTGCTTCAGAACCGGAGACAGAGAAGAGGTTATGGACAGCTACTGTAAGTGATAAATCGGAGGTTTGGGGCGCATCAAATGCAATATTGATAGAAGAATCAGGCAATCTGGTGGTCAAGGCAATGTCTGAACCTATTGACAATGAAAGCCATGGTACATCAAACAAGGAAGAGGTCTCGACGAGGGTATCATTATTAAGATCGCAAAAACAGGTGCTGAAATTCTCACTTAATGAATCTCAACACGTGGGGGAAAATCCCAAGCACCGTAGGACGCAAGAACCAAAGAAAAAAAGCAATAATGTCATTCTTCGTCTGGAATATCCGCGGGTTTAATAAGAAAAAGAAGCAATCAGCAGTTAGAGATTTGATAAGAGAAAAGTCGTTGGTTCTAGGGCCTTTGCTAGAAACGAGAGTAGTCGAGAGTAAGTCGGAACAGATTATTAAGTCAATGTTTCCGAGATGGTTAGGAATTTCAATTTACGAGTTTAACCCGCTAAGGAGAATCTGGTTGGTGTGGAACAATTTAGTAACATTGACGGTGATAAAAAAGACGGGTCAGCTGATTTCATCTAGGGTGTGATGTCAGGGTCACACGGAGGATGTCATACACTTTTATCTATGCATCAAACTCTCAAGATGAGAGACGGGAGCTTTGGAGAGATTTGAAAGATCACCTAAATGAACCACTAGTCAGCGATTTGCCATGGCTTTGCGATGGGGATTTCAACGAGATTCTCGATTCTATGGAACACTCAGTGGGAATATCTACGCTACCAGCCAGTTTGGGAATGTCTGAATTCAAGGATATGGTAAGCCACTATTCTCTTGTGGATATGGCTTTTCATGGACCACTGTTTACTTGTTGCAACAAATGGGAGGAGGGGCTGATTTGCAAGAAGCTGGACCGAGTTCTTGTGAATCCTCTTTAGATGTAGAGACCTCACAATTCTTACTGCATCTTTGAGGCCCGAGGCTGCTCCAATCATGTTAATGGAATCATTTTGCCCTACGGAACACTCTATAAGCCGAAGACACCGTTTAAAGTTGTGAATGCAATAGTGACCTTGCCGGAATTTAAAAGCCTCGTGGAGAATTATTGGATTAGCACAGAAGCTTTGTTTTCATCAACCTCAGCCCTATATCGGTTTTCGAAGAAGCTCAAGCAACTGAAACCTCTTATTCGAGCTTTTGGTAGACAAGAGGTTTCATCATTTGACAAAACGAAGAGAATACGCCTACAAGGAGCTATGTGAAAAACAGTCGCATAATTTTACAATCCCAGATGAAAGGAACATGAGTGAAGAAGCCCAAGATTATGAGAACTGGGAGAGAGTGGAAGATTTGGAGGAGAAGTACCTAAGGCAAAAAGCAAAACTCCATTGGATATAAGTGGGAGACAAGAACAATCGGTTTTTCTACAATGCGATAAAAGAAAGGGAACAACGAAATATGATTAATGTCATAAAAGGTCTAGAGGGAAGGGATCTAACAATGCCGGAGGATATAAAAGCTGAAGGGATCAGATATTTCTCGGATCTATTCAAGGCGCCACAGAATTTTGATGGAGACGCCCTCACACTCCCGGATTTGAACCAGCTCTTGGAGTTTCACTGTAGCGAGGAAGAGAGCAGGTATTTAACAAAGGAAGTGTCTGCTCTGGAGATTAAGAATGTTCTCTTCTCAATGCCGTCAAATAAGTCACCGGATCCGATGAATTCACAGTCGATTTCTACAAAGAGATGTGGGCTGTCATAGGGAACGACTTCATTGTGCCAGTCAAGTCGTTTTTCACATATGGTTTTTTACCAAAAGGGATAAACTCCACCATTCTAGCCTTAATCCCCAAGAAGACGGGAACTATAGAGATGAAGGATTATCGTCCAATATCGTGCTGTAATGTAATCTACAAGGTAATCTCCAAGGTTCTCGCGAACCATTTGAAACTAATTATTCCGGGATTTTTTACAAAGAATCAGACGGCTTTCATAAAGGATTGTTACTTGATGGAAAACCTTCTCCTTGCGTCTGAGTTAATCAAAGACTATCATTAAGCGGATGTATCCTCAAGATGCGCCATGAAGATAGATATAAAGAAAGCTTTCGATTAGGTTAACTGGGGATTCCTCTTAAGTTTATTGAGAGCAATGAAGATGTCGGAAGTATTTATTAAATGGATTAATCTTTGCGTAACCACACCATCATTTTCAGTTCAAATAAATGGGGAGTTGGCGGGGTTCTTCCGAAGTGAGAGAGGATTGCGCCAAGGTTGTTCTCTATCTCCGTATCTCTTTGTAATTTTCATGAATATGTTATCCAAAATGTTAGACAAAGCCGCAAGAAACGCAGAATTTGGATATCACCCGGGCTGTAGGTCCTTGGGAGTCACCCATCTTTGTTTTGCGGATGATATCACGGTTTTTACGGATGGGAAAATCCGATCAATCAAAGGCATTCTCACCATGTTTGAAAGGTTTGCTTCAGTCTCGGGTCTAAATATAAGATTGGAGAAGATTACTTTGTTCATCACGATCATTACACCGGAAGTTCGAATACTATTGAATGATTTTCCGGTGGAGGAAGGGAACCTACCGGTGAAGTACCTAGGTCTCCCTCTCTTAATAAAGAGGATGCAAAGAGAAGACTACCAACCTCTAATAGATAGAATTCGGAGCCAAATAAGTGCATGGAAGAACCGGTTCATTTCTTTTGCGGGTAGGCTTCAACTCTTATCCTCGGTAATTGTAAGCATAACGAATTTTTGGATTGTAACGTTTAGATTACAAAACGCATGCATCAGGGAGATTGAGAAAATTAGTGTTGCTTTTCTATGGGCTGGTCCAAGTCTAAACACGAAAAAATCTAAGGTATCTTGGAGTGATGTTTGCAAGCCAAAATCGGAGGGAGGTCTGGGTTTGAAATCATTGACAGAGGCAAACAAGGTTAGCTGCTACAAACTGATATGGCAAATTTTATCATCAAGGGACTCGCTATGGGTAAACTGGATAAAAAAGAACTTGGTATGAAAAGGATATTTCTAGTCGACAAAAGACACCAAGACAGAAGGGTCTTGGATGTGGTGAAAAGGATCGTGACTCCGCTAAAATTTTCCATAAGATCGAGGTACGTAGTGGCTCTCACACTTCTTTCTAGTATGATGATTGGTGTCCACTTGACAGATTAATAGAAGTGTTGGGGGAGAGAGGTTTTATTGACATGGGTATCAAATCTGAAAGTACATTGGAAGAAGTTCTCACTCACCACAGGTCTAGAAGGCGGAGGCCTCAGATTTTGGCCCAGATAGAAGCTGAGATTGAGTCAGCTCGGAACAATGCAAATGACGAAGAGGATGTGGATGTTTGGAAGTATAAGGAAAATAAATTCAAATTGCAGTTTTGGAAAAAGGAGACTTGGAACCAGCTGAGGGAGCCAGGCATTCAAAACACATGGTATAAGATAGTTTGGTACTCACACGCAACTCCAAAATAGTCTTTTATTATGTGGCAACAGGAGATAGAATGCTTTCATGGTCTCCTAATGTTATGACAAAGTGTGTATTCTGCCCAGAGCCACTAGAGGCGCGAGATCACCTATTCTTCTCCTGTCCTTACACAGCACAACTATGGCACAAGCTTGCATATGGTCTGATGGGTCAACGGTACACACAGAACTTCAATGAGATACTAACAATCCTTCAGACTAGAAGAAGCGATACAGCTTCCATGCTCTAACCTACTCTGTATGGAGAGAAAGAAATATGCGAAGACATGGCAGCACCCCTCTCACATCGGACAGACTGATCAGCGAGGTAGGACGAATGGTAAGGAACAGACTATCAACCCTTCAACAACAAGGAATTTTGACGAATGGTTTGCAGACTTGGTTCGCGTCAAGACGGTGAATGGTCACTTGGACATATTTAGCTTTTTCGATAATGGTAAATACTCTTTTTCCCGGAGGTGGTTTTGTCCCACTGGATTTTCTACCTTCGGATTTTAATGAGGCTGCCAATTATCGAACTACTCTTTAGCTAACTTTTTCAATTTTCTTTCAATCAAAAGCTGCACCCGATGTAAAAATGGTTTATTTTATTTGAATATAATTTTACATATTATTTAAAAAAAAAAAGACAATAAGGAAATTAGTATATTAGCACATCAGTTAAGAAGGAAGGAAAGAGTTAGGGGAAAACAAAAATTGGAAAAAAAAAATTGTTTTCTTTTAATAAATTCAGAAGGAATAACAAACTGAAGCAAATAAAATATTTTTTGTAGGTTTTATCATACTAAATTACGAAGCTTAACTAAAATAACAAAAATAAGAATTTTTATTTGGTTTTAATGATTTAAATGGAAGTAACACTAAACGAGACAAATAATGGAAATCAAACAAGTAAACCTTTTTATGGATTTTTTTTTTAAAAACAAATGAAACAGAATGGCTGCAAATAATTTTTATTTTCATTTCCTTTTAGAATGATGCAAAAACACTTAAATGAATTGAAACAAAGCAAAGCTGAAACAAGAACAATTTTTATGGTTATATTTCATATAAAAAGTATGAAAACTAACAAACAGAAAAATAGAAGAGATAAAGGTTGACGAGATACAACCTGGGGATATGAGCTTTTGAAACTCTGATACCAGATGATATAAGATTAGAATCCACCAACCCAAGTGATCACAAGATATTAAGAGTTGACAAGCTTTGATGAATCGAAGAGTGCCACTCAAAGGTGAGGATAGCCTTTGCGATAAACTCACAAACATTAGCCTCAGGGAATCAACACAAGAGGCTGAGATTTAAGATGTTTTCTAGTCTAAGGAATCCACCTAAAGTCTAGAGAAACAAGATTAGAAGCTTAAGAGAGAATAAAATCGGTTTTTGATTCAATGAAAGGTGTGTTTTTACAATGAGAAATAGAGCTTAAATAGGCTTGTACAAGACTTTAGACAAACGGTCATAAAGTTTAAAAAGAGAAAGTAAATACCCAAAAATAAGTGATAGATGATCAAGTGATGATGGTCGTTTGATCTTATGGCCGTTGGAGCTTTTATGGGGATTTGAGCCACAAATGGGACGTGGTGATCTTTGCTATGTGTCTAGAAAATTTGGGGAGATAGGAGTGATGTCTTGGAACCTTCTGGAGTGTGATGAATGCCCAAAACTCGTGGGAAAGTAAAAGAGGAAAGAGTTGTTGGAGTTTGAATGCAAATTACTCCAAATATGGTAAGTGTGAGAAAGAGAGGATCCACCAGATCCTCTAGGTGTTGGTGCCGCTAGGCTCGTGTGGGGAAGCTCCTGAGTGATAAGAGAAGTCTCTTGGTCGCTACACATATGTCTAAAAGCTTCGAAACAAATTGGATCTAGAATTTTCCATGTATAGAACCAAGCCAACCCATTATGGGAATTGGGGAGTAACTTGAGGATCCAATGGTCATTTCTACTGATCTTGGGCATTCTTGAACCATGAGATACCAATAATATTCTCCAACTTTTTTTGGGTCGAGATCATTTCTGAGTTGGGGTGTGTAGCATGATCTTTGGCCTATATTTGCAATTGGGTCCGGAACAGTTCATCCCAATTTGTAAAATCAATAACTTCCAAGTCCGAACTTCTTTTATATGAATCTATTTCTCTGTGAGTCTGTGCTGATTTAAGTTTCTGGAGAAAGTTAATATGTTGCTTAACTCCTTCTAGTTGGTTTGGTATGCACCATGAAAGGCACATGTGTCCTTGTTTGATAGAACTCCGGTTCAGCTACTAGTACAAAGCCCTCAATACAACTACTAAATTCACACCAAAAGCAGACCCAAGAAATCAACACAAAGATTAACGGAGTCTACAATGAGTTAAATGGTAAGTTCGAAGCACTTATGACAGGAACCTAAGTACCGGAAAGTCCGCAGACAAGTTTTACCCGTCCGCAGACGAGTCTCGCTCGATCGCTACCAAGTCCACGGACCGTCCCGCTGACAAGTCTCGATCGATCGCTACCAAGTCCACAGACCGTCCCGCAGACAAGTCCCACCTGATCCTAGACCAGTCCGCGGACGAGCATCACCCATTCGTTGCCGAAGCCAAAGATAGGAATCACCCGGACGCCACCCGTTCCACGGATAAGTTCCGCCTGTCTACGAACAGGTTTCATCCGTCTACGGATGAGCCACAGACAGGTGACACCGAGTACCCAGACTTGGCATCACCTGATCAAGACAAGGCTTTGGAGGTTCCCATCCTTCCACCTGGACCCATCAAAAGAGACAAAAGAAAGCTCTACCGAGATCAGTTCGTTCAAGTTGTGCAACGACTTATAGACCAGGAATCAGTCAAAACCGAGCTGACCCTCAACACCACCGACGCTCAAGCATTCAGCGTCTTCACCCACCAGGTGAGTTGTACTCTTTTTCCCTATCCGGATTTATCCCTAAGTGGTTTGCCGGATAGGTTTTTAACGAGGCAACGATACTTGACACATCACGCTTCTTCACGGTCAATCTTCTTGCGTCAGGGCGAAGGAATATCGACGAAGCGTGATTCTATCCCAAAAGGAGCCCACCCGTGTTTGGGTTTCATTTCACTTAAGTTTTCTTTCTTTTTTGTTTTGTCTTTACACGGCCCACTAAAAGAGTGTGTTCTTTAGTGGCCTCCTAAGGGACACGCTTCCCTTGCTTCTAGCCTATAAAAGGCATCAAACTCTTTCATTTAATGGTTAGAATTTTGCATAAAATTACTTAGACTTTTTCTCTTTAAGGTCCAATCGAGTTTATTCTCTTGAACCTCTCTCCGGAACACTTCCTCAAGCCGGGCTCGGAATCATCGCCAGTTTGTCGTATTAAGGGACGTTCCATACCCCTTGTGTCGCATCTCATTCCCTTTCATCTCTTTCGCAAAGGATCGGGTTGAGTCATCCTCAGTTCTTTGCTCCATCCCTTTATCCTTAGTCTTTACTATACCGGCAACCGGTCTTAGCCGAGTCGTAACCTGTTGCCGACGATTAACCGTGACTAGATCCTTGGATCTAGTCCTTTGGGGTACATCAACTTAGACCTTTTCAAAGCTTAGAAACTCAAGTATTTCAAACTGTAGAATCCATAGGAAGACAAACCGGCGTCTACACAAACAAATTGCAGGATATCCTAAGGGATTTTGCAACGCTATCTCGACTCTGCTTACCCCTAGAAGGACTAAGACTAACAAGCTAAAAGTTATTATGCCTACGTTAAACCCCCATGAAGAAAAAACTCCTAGGACGCATTTGATGACCAAGGACAAACCAAATTGTCCTCCATTGAAGAAACTCGCAAAAATGACAAAACCTGGATCTCTGGTTTTCCCTTATTCCATTAAAGGCGTAGATTTTTCTAATTGTCTTTGCAATTCTGACTCTAATGTGAACGTTATGCCAACAGGTATGGCAGAGAGACTTGGATTAAAGCATTTAGCTTAGTCAAGATTAGAATTATTCTTTGGAGACTCCTCACAGAAGAATCTAGAAGGCCTGATACGTGACTTGCCTATTCTCATAGGAAGCTGCATAGTCTCTTCCAACTTTTTCATTTTGGAGATTGATAGAGGAAGCAACAGACCTCTAATCTTTGGAAGATTATTCTTTGCTACACTGGCGCCATCATTGACCATGCCAACAACAAGGTTACCTTAGTAAACATCCACAAGTTTGTGAACTATTTGCCGACTCACTACCAAGAAGCAATAAGAAGAAAAGATTCAATAACAAGAGATTTAGAGATTGGTAAGGAAAGTCACAGTGACATCCTAGCGAAGGATAAAGAACCAGAGCTCGAACCTTTACCTCCTTCTTCCAGGAAGGTTAAGATCATCATACCTCCTAGGCTAAGATAAACAAGCAAGGAGAAAATTGACAAATTGGTGAATCAAACAAAGGATTTGCTACTTGTGGCTAGGGTCATCCATAAATAAAATAGAACGTAGCTTCTTATAGATAAGCCTAAGGATGAGGATCCTCACAAAGAAGAAGATAAGGGAAGCTCAACTCCCAAAGAAGGAATAGTGCGTATTTTTCGTTGGGGATTTCCTGGAAAAAGTCATCGCATCTTTTAGGCACCTTATCACCACGCCTAAACCGGCTCCAAAGTTAAACTAACAAATTAAACCAAAAGCGCTTGATGGGAGGAAACCCATTGGTAAGGTTTAATTTAGTTTATTGCATTTTACTTTCATGGTTTTTGATTTTTACTTCTACATTTTTTTCATGTAAAAAAAGGATAAGTAAGAAGAAGAAAACCCCGAAGCTAGAACTATGAACAGAGCTCTGATAGCCTTTGATAAGTCAGTTTTGATCTTCAGACGAACCAAAGAGATTGTGATCTTACAAGTTCTATCATAATCTCGTCTAATCTCGTCTAATCTTACAAGTTAGATCACCATCTCTTTGGTTCGTCCGAAGATCAAAAATGACTTATCAAAGGCTATTCGCATCATTTGTGATGTCATTTAATCCATGTACCTTGTCATCGTTCCTTCACAACTTATTTGTAGGAAGGATTATCATTCTTTCAATATTCTAAGTGTTAATTCGTGGGTATGATTGTATCACTTACCATCACCCATACATTTTTTAATTAAGTGTACCTCAAAACGAATTTCATATTGGCCTTTAGTGGTATGGAATCGGTACAAAAGTGGAAAGAAGAAGAAATGCAGAGCCAAACCTCTAAGACGTGCTGGCACTCCAGCTGTTTATCAAAGGCTATTAGCATAAAGAAGAAAGGAGCATGTTTATCATGAGAGATTACACGAGATTAAAAAGAAGTAAAACTCATGTTTCAAAACTAACAAACCTAGTTTCGAGACTAGTATTGAACACACTCAAAAATAAGCACAAAAATTAAAACAAAGCTTGAATTTAAAATGTAAGTCTTTTTTTCTAAGACGCGTCTTAATGAGGCTTATATAGATCAACAAATGGGTAATGAGAAATGTGAACCACTTGCCTCATTAAAAAGCAATATTTGGAAAACATAATGGGACAAAACTAAAGAAGACAAATGTGTCAAATGGCCATTTTTTATCATCTTGATCATGTACCAAAACCAACGTGACTCGGATAACATCTTCTTCGTTCTTTCTCAAATGATCCAAATGATTCCATATGTTATTAAGCAATATTCCAATAGCATGGTTGAAGTTCTTGGTTTTTGAATCAGTAATTGGTCCAACCGGCTACAAGCTTTTCCTCGGCTACATGATCTTACTTAGCTCCTTGCTCAAACTCTACATGGGCTAAATGTGCTTCCCAAGTTTTTAGGTTCTTTTTGATCAATGCACGCAACAAAGTCGACAAGGTTCTATCAATTACTTTAGTTTGTCAATTAGTTTTCGGGTATCAAGTAGTTGAGAATACCAATTTAGTTCCAAGTTTAAACCACATCATTTTCAAAAAATAACTTAGAAATTTAGTATCTCTATCATAAACTATGGTCCTAGGTATGCCATACAAACAAACTATTTCCTTAAAGAATATTTTGGCTATATGCAATGCATCATCCTTTTTATTACATGCAAAGAAATGCGCCATTTTAGAAAATATATCTACCACAATAAAGATAGAATCCTTTCTAGTTCTAATCTTAGGCAATCCTAATAAAAAATCCATAGAAATATCATTCCACGGGTGGATAAGGATGTAAAGGAGTATACAAACTATGGGACTGAACCTTAGACTTATCCAGTTTGCATGTTATACACCTACTACAAATCCTCTCAACATCTCTTTTCATGTGCAGCCAATGGAAATGGTCTTGCATCACCTTGAGAGTCTTGGTAACTCCAAAATATCTTGAATAAAGCATTTAGGCACACACAAACGATTATCATAAAACAAAAAACCATCTTGCCTATAGTAATGACCAGAAGCATACTTTTCACAAGCCTTGTACACCTCTTGAAAATCAGAATCGGATTCATACAAGTTTTTAAGTTATTTAAAACAAAATAATTTTGCATCAAGAGTAGAGAGTATGACATCTATGGATAATGTATCGGCAACTACATTGTTATTACCTTGTTTGCACTTGATGACATAGGGAAATGCCTCAATGAACTCGACCCACTTGGCGTGTCTCTTGTTCAGTTTTTGTTGTCCCTTTAAATGCTTGGGAGACTCATGATCCATGTGTATGACAAATTCCTTATGCCAAAAGTAGTCTTGCCATGGTTGCAAAGCTTGAACTAATCCATACAACTTCTTGTCATATGTTGGGTAGTTTAGGGTAGCTCCTCCAAGTTTCTTGCTGAAATAAGCAATGGGACTTTTATCCTGCATTAAGACAGTTCCAACTCCTACACCAGAAGCATCACACTCAATTTCAAAATTTTTAGTAAAATCCATTAAGACTAAGAGAGGTGCGTGTGTAAAATTCTCTTTGAGGGAGTGGAAGACTTCTTCTCTTGCTTCTTCCCATTTGAACCCGACGTCTTTCTTGATAACTTCCGTGAGTGGGGCAGCTATGTTGCTAATCTTTCACAAAACGCCTATAAAATCCGGCAAGACCATAAAAGGTCCTCACTTTTCCGACTGTCTTTTGACTCGGCCAATCGTTAATAGCCTTGAATTTTTTCCTCATCCACTTTTATGCATCCTGCTCTTACAACAAAACCTAGGAAAACAATATTATCCGTACAAAACGTACATTTCTTCTAATTGGCATAAAGTTTTTCCTTTCTAAGAACAACTAAAACTGAATTTAGATGCATGACATGTTCGTCCAAATTTTAATGTACATTAAGATGTCATGAAAATGTACAACAACAATAATCCATATGAAAGCTCTAAGAACATGATTCATCAACTTCATGAAACTACGAGGTAAATTTGTCAAACCAAATGGCATAACTAACAATTCATACAAACCATGCTTAGTTTTAAATGCAGTTTTCCATTCGTCACCTTCTTTCATTCTAATTTGGTGATAACCACTTTTAAGATCAATTTTAGAAAAGATTCTAGAACCATACAGTTCATCAAACATATCATATAATATACGAATATGATATCGATACTTCACCGTGATATTATTAATTGCTATATAATCAACACACATGCGCCAACTACCATCTTTCTTTGGTACAAATAACAAGGGTACGACACATCAATTCATGCTCTCTCAGATATGCCTTTTTTGATAAGTTCATCCACGTGCCTTTACATCTCCTTAGTCTCAATGGGGTTGGTTCTATAAGCTGGGCAATTTGAAGTGATGCTCCGGGAACAAAGTCTATTTGATGTTCAATTCCATGGATGGGTGGTAGTCCTAGTGGGAAATCTTCAAGGAACACGTCCTCATAGTCAGCCTAACCAGAGATTATGCCACTTGAAAACACTGATACAAGGTTAGTCAAGCTCATACATGCTTTCTTATAAACAAACAACAACATTAGTTGTTTATAAATTATAACTTTCTTAACTTTTCCAACCCTTGCAAAGAAGTTCCGTTGTTTTTACGCTCTCTTCCTTGAGTTTGAGACGAATTTGATCGTAATAAACTTCATGTGGTGTCATAGGAACAAGTATATTCTTCCTTTCTTTGAACAAAAATGAAAGGCAATTAGTGAAACCATCATGAACTACTTTTCTATCTGATTGCCATGGTATTCCCAAAGGTATATGTCCCGCTTCCATTGGTAACAAATCACACAAAACATCATCCATAATTGCCGATGACAATGGGCACAACCAATTGATTCTTAACTTTCATTGCACCACTGTTATTCAGCCAATGAAAATCATAAGGTTTTAGATGCTTCCTCACTTTCAAACCAAGCTTCTTGACCATAGTATCACTTTCAACATTGGTACAACTTTCTTCATCAATGATGAGGATGCAAACGTTTCCTTGTACATGGCATTGCGTGTGAAACAAGTTTTTCCTTTGTTCTTTCTCCTCAGTCTTAGCTTGAATATTCAAAGTTCTTCTTGCTACCACAGAATCTCCCGTAGCCGGCAGTTCCTCATGTTCCTCTAATGATAAAGGTGAATCCGGCTGCTCATCCTCGGACTCAATTTGTCCATTGTCTAGAAGAATCATTAATCTTTCGTTGGAGCATTCATTTTGCATAATGTTATTTTCCTTGACATTTATAACACTTCACGTTACGAGCTCTAGTCTCAGCTTTGTCTTTATCTCCTTGATTGGTAGAGTATGGCATAGCTTCTATCATTTGGATAATAGTTAGTTGATGTCTCCTTGGTATTTTGGTTTCTCCTCCCGTGGATAACTAGGCCTAGTGGTAGTAATTCCAGTTCCATAGCTTGAACGTGATGATCATTTCCTCCTAAGTTGTTACTCGACTAGAATAGCTTTGTGTAGCATTTCCTCTTAGTCCACATAGTGCTACATCTCTAATCTGTCATGGATGTCTCGTCTCAAGCCACCTAAAAATCTAGACATGGATTCCTCTCTATCCTCATGTATATCAGCTCAGATCATAAGTGTTTCCATGTCTTGGTAATAATCCTCAACGAAGCAGCTACCTTGAGAAAGTCTCGTAAAAGTAGTAATGACTAGGCACAAAATATTTTCTCATGATATTTTTCATTTAAGTTAATGTTTCCACCGGATACTCACCATTGTGTCTTCTTGAAGTAACAAGTTGATCCCACCAACTAAGTGCATAATCATAAATTATGTGGTTGCAACTTTCACTTTATTGATCTCGGTATAGTGCTGACAGTCAAATACCAATTCAATATCTTTTTTCCACTCCAAGTAAGCATTTGGATCATTCTTCCCATGAAAAGATGGGATTCTGAGTTTGAGACCCCAAAATTGTCTTGTGGTTGAGCTATAACTTCTCGTACTCGTCTAAGTCTCCTTTCTATTCTGTGAGAGACACTACTATGATTTCCATAGTAATCATCAACAGCTTAATCTCTCAGCTGTCTTGGGAATTATTTGTCTCTTTATAGATCGTTTTCTTGTTCTACTCTCTGTCATGATCAATTCTCGTGATTTGGATCCAGTCTAAGCTCTTGACGGAGGGATTTGATCGTGTTATTCATATTTGTTCCATTTTAACGGTGATGCTTCAACGAATAGTTTGTTGTTAAATCTAGCTTCTCCTTCATGATCAAAATCCTGATCTGAAAATAATCAACAACAAAACCCTCATAACTAGTTCTTAGGAGCAAAATTTCAATTAAAACTCCAAAAAACTCTCCTTGCTCTGATTAGCTAAACTGACCCTTCACTAACCCTATTGCCAAGTGAAAAGAAACAGATCACTCAAAAATAATTGGTCAAGTTAAGCACTAGATCACTCAAAAATCATTTCTCCACGACTTAAAAATTATTCTAACACAAATCAACACATATCGAACCGATCTGACTGAAAATCTAAACGAAAAATGAAGGAAAATGATGAGAAATAGAATACTCAACTTCTAAGTGTGCTCTAATACCACTTGATACAATCCTACCCACGAATCGGCACTTAGAAGAGTGAGCGAATGATAATCCTTGCTGCAAAGAAGCCATGAAGAAACGATGACAAGGTATGTGAATTGAATGAAGCCACAATGGATTTGGATAACCTTTGATAAGTTGGATCTTTGGACAAACCAAAGATATCGTAACCTAACTTTTAAAGGTTTTTGATTAAAAAGATAGATCGTTTCTCCAAAGAGATTACACGAGATTATAAAGAAGAAAAAAGTGTGTTTTGAAACTAAGAAACCTAGTTTCGAGACAAGCATTGAACAGACTAAAAAAATAAGCAAAATATTTAAAACAAAGTATGAATTAAAAGTATAACATTTATCTTCTAGGTCGCGCCTTCTCTTGTTAACGGGCAAGATCACGTTCAAAAAATGGGTAATGAGAAATGTGAACCACTTGCCTCATTAAAACCTCTCTTTGGAAAACCTATTGGAAAAAAAAATGAGGAGGGATGATGCAACCATGGACCTAGGAATCGATCCCACCAAGGAGCCGGAGGGTATCAAGGTTCTGGAAGTTTTAGGAGGCCCTATGACTTGATCTCGTATCATGAACTTAGAGATAAGTTTAATGTAGCTATGGAAGCATTTCTTAATGCTGGAGCCATTTTCAGAATCCTATGCGTCATCGCCGAGCCATGAGATCCGTATCACATGGTTTTGAGAAAATTGCTCATGCACAGGACCAGGGAGGTAATATTCCTCACCAAAAAAATTCTTATAACACTAATGCTCGAGAGAATTTTGCAGAAGCACTAGCAGATTCGTCGATGGTATGTACAACTCTAGCCAGAACCGCTATTGAGAGTCATTGAGCCAAGGACACGTACAACCAAGCTCCAAAGAATACCAACTTCGAGAACAATTCGGAGACTGACCATTTAGAAGCCAAATACCAAGAAAAATCATATAAAACCAAGATGGATTGGAAGATGACAACTCCAGTTGTCTACGCATACTACAGAACGTTTGCTAAACCTGTTAAGCATGTTTCCTCGGATAAACTTGCTTTAATAACTGTAGGACTTCATATTCACTCAGAAATCAACACTGGAAAAGAATTTTATCAAGGAAGAACCTACGTTGCCCGAGCTGGAATGGAAGATGAAAACTCTAACTGTCTCATCGTGTACTGCGAGACGCCGATAAACCAGCTAAGCATGTTCCTTGGATGAACTTGCTCTGATGACTGCAGGTATCCATATTCACTTGGAAACCACTACTCGAGAAGACTTTCATCGAGGAAGAACATATATCGCCTGAGCTGGACTGAGAGATGAACGAGTAAAATACTCCGCATGCCAAGTGATACCGAGTAAAGACCAAAGTGAAGACGAGAGCATCAAGCACCAAGAGCAATTTCAACATAGCGTCACACAAGCTGGAAATAACTCTAGAAGTGAAGAGCACGAATGTGACACGTCAATGCCATTGTGGCCTCTCCTACAGCCAAATAAGGTAATTTCTTTTTCGGTTGGCCTCTCCATCTGGCCAGTCATGTCGTTCCGTCTTCCAAACGCTTTGAGCACCTTCATGAGGCTTATGAACCATGTTGGAAAGGCCTATGTCAATAAGTTTATTTTGGTTTACTTTGACAATATACTTGTTTATAGTACTTATTTATCAGATCATTTGAAGCACCTTAAGCAAGTACTAGAGATTCTTTGTAAAGAAGGTTTTTATGCCAATCCAACACCAACTACCATTGGACATATCCGGAGTTTTCATGGATTAGCTAGTTTTTATAGACAGTTTGTATGAGACTTTAGTACTATATATGCAACCTTCACTACTGTAGTAAAAACGGATATTGCTTTTTCATGGGGAGTTATGCAAGAAGATGCATTTAGGAAGCTTAACGAAAGCCTTACTAAAGCTCCTATTTTGGCATTACCGGATTTTGACAAGGCCTTTGAAGTGGAGTGTGATGATTCGGGTGTGGGCATTGGAGCTGTCTTGACACAAGATAAGAGACCCATTGCATACTTTTTTAGTGATAAGAGACCCATTGCATACCTATTTTAAGTGTTAATAACGTGGGCTTATGGAAAGAGAATGCCCTAACCAACGAGTGATGATCCTCATGGCTGACGGAAGATACAAGTCTCAAGAGGAACAAGAAGACATCATCACCAATCACGAGGAAGGTTAAGTATCTAGACGTAGGAGAGCTCTTATTCACAATGAGGGTTCTAAGTACTATGGGAAACCCATAGGAGACAACTCAACGTGAAAATATTTTTCATACCCGGTGTACCATGAGCAACAAGATTTGTAGTCTCATCATCGATGGAGGCTCATGCACTAACGTGGTGAGCAAAGTTATGGTTGGCAATCTAGTGGTTCTGAAGATAAAGCATCCTAGGCCCTACAAGCCTCGTTGGTTAATGGCTGAGCGTGGGAATGTATCATGACCATGCACTAAATGTGTGAAGTTGAGGATTGCCGAGCAAAACCGTACCATTTAGCGTGGAAAGGTATCATGATCAAGTTCTTTGAGACATAGTGTCAATCTAAACTATGAATCTTCTATTGGGAAGACCATGGTAGTTTGAACGAGAAGTCATGCATGATTGGCGCACCAATCAATACTCATTCACTCATGACAAATGTAAGTATACTTTAGCACCACTCACTTTTACTGAAGTACATGATTTCCAAGTCAAAATAACCAAGGATGCACAGGTAAGGAAAAATATTCTCTTTGTTTCATCTAATGTTGTTGCTAAGTGTATGGATTCCAAATACCCATTGCTACTTATGATCTTCAAAAAAAAAAATTTCAGGTTTAGAATGCTTAGAACTTCCAGTAAAGGTGACCAACCTCCTTAAGCATTATGAATAGGTCTTTCCCGAGGAAATACCACGAGGCTTACCTCCCATAAGAGGAATTAAGCATCATATTGACGTAGTCCCCATATCTGCATTATCAAATAGGCTAGACTATAGGATAAACCCAGAAGAAGCTAGAGAAGCAGAAAGCCAAGTCTAAGACCTTATATATAAGGGTTACATCAAAGAGAGTTATAGTCCTTGTGAAGTCCCAGTTCTATTGGTACACAAGAAAGATGGGACGTGAAGGATGTGCGTGGACTGTCGAGCACAAAACAACATTACCATCAAATACCGACATCCGATTCTTGGACTCGATCACATGTTGGATGAAATTAGTGGAGCCACCATTTTCTCTAAAGCAGACTTGAATATTGGGTATCACCATGTCTGAATGAGAGAAGGGTTTGAGTGGAAGACTGCATTCAATACCAAGCAAGGCCTCTAGGAGTGGCTAGTCATGTTGTTCGGTCTTCCAAACGCTTTGAGCAACTTCATTAGGCTTATGAACCATGTTGGAAAGGGCTACGTCAATAAGTTTGTTGTGGTTTACTTTGAAAATATACTTGTTTATAGTACTTATTTATCAGATCATTTGAAGCACCTTAAGCAAGTACTAGAGATTCTTCATACAGAAGGTCTTTATGCCAATCCAACACCGACTACCATTGGACATATCCGGATTTTTCATGGATTAGCTAGTTTTTATAGATGGTTTGTACGAGACTTTAGTACTATATATGCAACCTTCACTACTGTAGTAAAAACGGATATTACTTTTTTCATGGGGAGTTATGCAAGAAGTAGCATTTAGGAAGCTTAAGGATAGCCTTACTAAAGCTCCTATTGTGGCTTTACCGGAGTTTGACAAGGCCTTTGAAGTGGAGTGTGATGTTTCCGGTGTGGGCATTGGAGCTGTCTTGACACAAGATAAGAGACCCATTGCATACTTTTTTAGTGAGAAGTTAAGTGGAGTTACACTTAACTATCCGACTATGATAAGGAACTCTATGCGTTGGTCAAATCCTTAGAGGTTTGGCAACATTAGTTGTTAGCCAAGGAATTTTTCTTCCATTATGGATCATGCTTGAAACATTTATGAGGATAGAAAACGCTTAAGAGGAGACAATCTAGGTGGTTAGAGTTCATGGAGACCTTTCCTTACATCATTAAATACAATAAAGGCAAAGATAATGTAGTCGTTGATGCCTTGCCAAGACGTTATGATCTTATCACTACTATGGATGCAAAGGCTCTAGGGTTTAAACATATCAAGAGTACTTACTAGAAAGATCCGTATTTAGGATTTGCTTACAAAGAGTGTGACAAAGGAGCATTCAGTTCTTAGTACAAACATGAAGACTATTTGTTTTGAGAAAAGAGATTGTGCATTCCACAAGGATCAATGAGGGAACTCATCATTCGAGAAGCTCATGGAGGAGGGCTTATGGGATATTTTTGAGTGGATAAAACATTGGCAGTGGTGGTAGATCACTTGTTTTGGCCACATTTAAAGAAGGACGGGGAGATGTTCTATTCTAAGTGCATATTTTTCCTCAAAGCCAAGTCTAGATGATATTCCTCAAAGAGGGATGGGTTTTATATGACATTATCTAATCCTAACGCTCCATGGGAGAATATTTGTTTAGATTTTATTTTAGTTCTATCAAAGATTAAAACAAAGATTCTATCTTTGTTGTTGTGGAATGATTCTCAAAGATGGTTCACATCATACCATGCAACAAAACCGACTAATTTATTCTTTAAAGAAGTGATACGTCTGCATGGAGTGCCTCGCAACATTGTATCGAACAGAGACACCAAATTCATTAGCCATTTTTGGAAGAAGTTGTGGAGAAAGCTCAGAACCAAGTTCTTCTTCTCCATCACTTGTCATCCCTAAAACCATGGCCAAACAAAGGTTGTAAACCGCATACTCTATTAACTTTTCTTAGAGCTATAGTCTGTAATAATTCAAGGAATTGGCTTGATTGTTTACATTTCGTTGAGTTTGCTTATAATTTTGCTACTCATTTGGCTTCTATGTTTTGTCCTTTTGTAGTTGTTTATGGTTTCAAACCACTGATCCCACTAGAATTATCACCACTACCACCGGGATCACACCATCATCAAGATGGAAACCGCAAGGTTGATATTGTGAAGACATTACAGTAGACTGTTAAGGCTAACTTGGAGAAAAAGATAGAGCAATACAAGAAACAAGTAGACAAACACCGCAAGGAAATGATCTTTGAACCATGTGAATGGGTTTGATCAAACCTAAGAGATGACAGATTCCCGAACAAGAGGAGTTCCAATCTTGCACCGAGAAGAGATGACCCTTTCAAAGTATTGGAGCGCATTAATGACAAAGCCTACCACTTAGAGCTACTAAGTGAGTTGGCTATCTTTAAAAGCTTCAATTTTGCTGATTTAGTTCTCTCTACTGCAGGTGAAAATTTTTTAAGGTTAAAACCTTATCAAGGGGGAGTGGATGATGCAAGCAACAATCTAGGCATCGATCTCAACGAAGAGCGGGAGGGTATGGAGCCTCCAGAAGTTATAGGAGTCCCTGTGACTCGATCTCTTATCCGAAAACTTAGAGATAAGTTTAATGTAGCTATGGAGGCAGTGCTTAATGCCATGGAGCATTTTGGAATCCCTTGCGTCTTCGCCAAGCCATGAAATCTGTACAACATAGTTTTGAGAAAATTGCTCGTGCACAGGACCAGGGAGGTAATATTCCTAGCCAAAAAAATTCTCTTAACACTAATGCTCGAGAGACTTTTGCATAAGCATGAGAAGATTCATCGATGGCACGTACGACTCTAGCCGAAACCGCTATTGAGAGTCATCGAGCCAAGGATATGTACAACTAAGCTCCTGAGAATACCAACTTCAAGAACCATTCGGAAACTAAAAATTTAGAAGCCAACTCCTGAGAAAAATTATATCAAAACGGAGCTAGATTGGAAGATGACAACTCCAGCCATCTTAGTGCATACTGCAAAACGTTCAATAAGCCAGCTAAGTATGTTTCTTCGGATAAACTTGCTCTATAACTGCAGGACTTCAAATTCATTCAAAAATCACCACTGGAGAATATTTTCATCAAGGAAGAACCTATGTCACCCTAGCTAGAATGGAAGATAACAACTCTAACCATCTCAGCGCATACGTAAAATGTCTGATAAGCCAGGTAAGCACGTTTCCTCAGATGGACTTGCTCCAATGACTGCAGGACTCTTGATTTACTCGGAAACCACTACTGGAGAAGACTTTCATCGAGGAAGAATATAATTCGCCAGAGCTGGATTGAGAGATGGACGAGTAGAGCACTCTGCGGATCAAGCGATATACAGAGTGAAGACCCAAGTGAAGAAGAGAGCATCAGTCACTAAGAGAATTTTCAACAGAGCATCAAAAATACCGCAAATAACTCAGGAAGTGAAGAGCACGAACATAGCACGTCAATGCCACCATGGCCTCTCCTACAACCAAATTAGGTAAGTTTTATTTTTATTACAAGTATCTTTGCAGGTGGAACAGGCAACTCAGCTAGTTTAGTTTATTTAGAGTCTTAGAGTCTTAGTGAGTCGAAACCAAAGCCTCCAACCTGTGGAGAGGGTATCAATTGTGCTCAAAACACTTGTTTTCCCGTTTTGTTTTTCCATTTCTTTTATGTAGCATTTTTTATGTTTTGCGTTTTGTTTTGCATGGAATCTCGGCCCTAAAAAGGCATCAGCTGATGGACAATCTAATAAAGTCCCACTGGAACTTTCTATTCACGTTTTAACCTATCAATAAATTAACACATTTCTTTCAAAAAACCTTCTCGAGGCCACCATTTAGAAAACCCTAGTATTATTTCGTTCTTGTGTGTGGATTACCCCTTGAACCAAGAGTACTTGATGTATCAAAGAGCTTCCCATCCTCTTTGTGGTGCCATCGATCCCCCCCCACCCATTTCCCACCGAGTCAACAAAAGAGAACAAAGGCCAGTTTGTTGTTTCTCCATCTGGGTCACACAAGTCTTGTCCGAGTCTTATATCAAGGGTAAAAGAGTAAATATAGGTCATATGCTCATTTATTGATCATCTTGAGCATGTATCAAAATCAATGTGGCTAGGATAACATCTTTACCGTTCTTGCTCAAGTGATCCACATGGTTCCTATATATGATTAATAAATCCTCCAATAGCATGGTTGAAATTTTTGGTTTTTGAATTAGTCATTGGTCGAACCAGTGCGACCAAAACATCCTCAGCTACAAGCTTGTCCTCGGGTACATGATCATCCTCAGCTCCTTGCTTCCAAGTCCTTAGTGATATTCATTATCTCATCAGTATGTTTACTATATTTTGTTATTAAACAAAAAAAAAGTTCAAAATACTTTTTTGAATTTAAAAACCACATTTTAAAAAGAAAAATAAAGCATATCAAAACCCTCTCACTTCATCAATTTCATACTTTTGGGAGGTTTAGATCAATAAATACCTTTTTCAAAACCATAGAATATTTCAATTCTCTTTACATATTTCTCAATCAATTTTCGTGGTGATTCTAAATCCACCATTATTGTTTGTCAATTACAATGGTATGAACACTTATTTCTCATTTTACTTATGGACCTCAAATTAGATAGTTCTAATTCCTCCCATTTCAAGCACTTAGATTGATTGGGATTGTTGGAGAACTCATTATATTAGATCTCGGATACTTAACCAAAGATTTAATTGCTATACGCATGATGGCTTTGACTTTAATTTGTTGAGATTAGGATTTTCTAAAAACAAAAAAAATAATGATGCAACTTTGATGATATTGAACTTCTTTGATCATGGTAATTAAGTATTGACTACATTTTTGACAAGAATGAGACCAAAAATTGATATTTGAAGTTCAAAATTTGATTGATTTTTCAAAACATAAATTCAAATAATGAATTGGAAATTCTCAGATCTTGTTTTGATGTAAATCTATCTTTGATGTTTACTTACTCCATAGCTCTATTCACATTATTCAACTATTGCAACCTTGATTTACTCTTCAACTTGACAAAATTGATTATTTTTTTTTGTGTTTCCAAGGTCTTTAGGTAGATATGGCGACACGATCAAAATCAAAGAAGTTGGGTTTGTCAACAAGGGAGCAACCGATCTGCATAGCGGATTTGATGATAAAGTATTTGAAGAGAATAAGACAAAGTGAGCTAAAGATAAGAAAATAGTGGAATCAAAAGGAAAGCACAAGGTTACTAATGAAGAAGAAGAGACTTCGTCATTATTTAGAGATAACTAACCAATGATAAATATTATGCGTTCGTTAAATAAGCCTCAGTGCAAACCACCATGGGCAACAACAAAAGTTGCATTTGTGGTCCCTTACGGGCAAAGGATGGATCCATCAAGGGATTACAAAGCCTCTCTAGCTAGTGTCAACATCTTATCAACGTTCAAGTTCAACTACGATAAACTACACTCTTTAGGGATTGTTGAACTAAGCTAATGAGGAGGAAAAAGAGAGAGAAATCCCATAATTCTAACTCCAAAAATCGGACATAAAATCGTGAATTTGGGCTTTGTATCGTTGAAGATAAAAGTAATGTATATGTTAAATGGAGAAATGGCAAAAAGCTAATGAATTTAGGGCTTTGAATCAGTGAAAACAAGCAAGAAACCATGGAGATATATATTAAGAGGCGAGGGTTTGATTTTTTTGGGGCGATAGAGTGAAGATGATGAAGATATTTTCGCAATTTATAAAACCCTTCGTCTCTCAGTCTCTATGTTTGCATCTTCTATGTTTAGCATATGTTCCAATGCAGTAGGCCCTCAAATGATCATACCTACAAAAAATCCTAAGAAAAAAAAAACTAAAAACTAGAAATAAAGGCACTACAAATAACTACAAACCTATAGGGTGCTTCACAGAAGCGCTTGTTTATAGTCGCGAGCTTGACTGTATCGACGCCTTACCATGGTGTGAAACCTTCTACGGACTGAGTGTGTCCTCTTCTAGATCGTGGTATGATTGGGAAGGTATGATGCGTTGTACATTTGCTATGAATTTTAAAAATTGAACCTTCTAAGAAGAAAAAGCTTCTGTAGATATATAAGCTCGTTCACTGCTCCTCCTACGCCTTCGGGTAATAGATTTAGGAACTTGTAGCTGATTTATTGTTGAACTTCCAAGTTCATTTTGACACCCCTTTAGTTGGTTAGCATTCAAAATTGGACTTGTGGGTATTGTTTGATCAATGCACAAATTCCCCTTGTTTTAATTTGACAAAGGAATCTGGTTATTTCTGCCAAGTCTCGTCTAGATAGCCAAATGATATCGTCTTAAAACTCTCTATAGAATCAAGGATGCGAGAGAAAAAAATTGTTTTCATCTTGCACTATCAAAACTTGTCCTCTTCTTGGGAAAATGCGGCCTCTAAGGGGTCCTCCAAATGCATTTCCTGCATTATCTCCTATGTGATCTCATCAACATTATCTACCCAGAAGGTTTGGCCATATATGGTAGGCTTCTTCATTATCTTGTCAAGGTCAAAATTCATGACCAACTCAATGGGATGAATATCGATTATTCCTTTATGCACATTGATGATTGTTCATATAGTGGCAAGGAATTTCAGCCAAGAATGATTGGATCTTGTTGCTCTTCTTCCAATTCCAGCACAATGAAGTTCGTCAAAATCCAACATCCACCAATCCTTACATGCACGTTCTCTAGAAGTTCTATCCGGTAGCAAAATGACCGATCTGCTAATATCAAATGAGATCTTGCAAGGTTTAAAAGTTTACATACTAAATCTTTGAGAAACGGGCAATGGCATCAAACTCACACTAGCTCCCAGATCACATAAACAATGGTCAAATCGAAGATCACATATGTAGCATGGAAATGTGAAACTGTCGAGGTCCTCTCCCTTTTCTGGTATCTTGTTTAGTAACAGAGCGCTACACTCATGTGGAAGGACCATCGCACCCTTTTCTAGTGTCAGCTTGTTTGTAAGGATTTCCTTCAATTATCTCTTTTGCATCGGGACCATCTTTAAAACATCCACGAAAGGTAGTTTCACTTGTAGTTCATCCATATAATGCTCTTCATCTTCTCATATTCCTTCTCTTAAATCTTGTTCTTTTTGTGTGATAGATATGGAAGTTTAGGCATGTAAGGTAGTTGAGGCACATAGGGTGGTTCCTTCTCAGCAATATCAGTGGTTCCAGTCCTTTTGGTTCCTAAAGATTTATTTTTGGACTAGTTTGCATGTGAAGAGTGACATGATCGATCGACCCCAGCTGGGATCGGTTGATCGTTGTCATCATCTAATTCTTCTGAAATCTGTTTAGCAGATCGATCAATCCCCTTGGCGGATTGATCAATCCTAGTATTATGTTATTTTTGAGCAACTTGTTTCCCGTTAACGAGTGTAATGGCTTGGGCGTACTCCATGGGATTGGCCTCAGGCTTACCTGGGAGAGTCCCTGATGGTGCCTTAACCAATGCAATGGTTTGATCAACTTGTGTTTCCGAAACACTCACATAGTTGATCTCAAACGTCCAACTAAGCTCATTGTACATCCCATCAACCTTAGCGTTGATCTTAGTAGCAAACTATTTATACACATCAAGAAATTCCTGGAAAATAAACTCAACCTTGTCTTGAGAACCAGCGTTCCCATATTGTTGATTAGGTTGAAATCTCGTATTACAATAACTAGCATTCTTGTTCTCATATCCTTGGTTGTACACTTGTTGATCTGGGACAAATGGCTTAGATTAATTGTTGTGTGGAGGATAAACCAGGTCACTTGGGTTCTCGACATTGTTGCTTCCTGTAATTCTGGTTGAATCCCCAATTCTGAAAGTTTCCTTGCCCTCCTACGAAGTTGACCTCTTCAGTACCATAAACTCCATCATCAACAAACTCTTGTTGATCCTTATCCTCAACCATGTTCATTGTCCTTCTCTTAACCTAAGAGCATGTAAATTTTAGCACTAAGATCCTCTATTGCCTTGTTGGTTCCTGCAACTCTTGTCCTTCTATCATAATTCGAGCAATAATTAGCATTATTTGCTGCTAAGTTCTCAATCAGCTCAATCTCTTCTTCAAGCGTATTACACATGAAACTCCTCTACTTGTTGTAGCTAAAGCTGTTTGGTACTTGTACTCAATTCCATTGTAGAAAAAGTTCATCATGTCCGACTCTGTGTAACTCTGATTAGGACTATCTCTCAAGTAGTCCTGGAATCTATCTCATGCCTCATAGAAAGACTAAGCAACATCCTGCTGGAAAGTAGTTATCTTGTTCTTAAGAACAGCAGATCTACACTTGGTGAAATACTGTTGCAAGAAAGCAGCTATGCACAATCCCCAACTAGTAATGGTCTTGGATTCCATGACTTAAGGCACCTGTGGGCCTTGTCACTCAAAGAGAGCAGGAATAACTTACAAAGTAAGTAGTCCTGTGATGCATGTAGTACTGCAAATCTCCCAAAGATATCAATCTATCAATCAGATTCTCGTTAGAAAGTCTATAGAACTAATTCTGTTTAACTAGCGTGATGATCTAAGGCTACATCTCATAGTCTTGCCTCTGAGTGGTGGGTGGAGCAATTGCAGAACGGTTGCAAAAATTGGCATGCGGCATCTTGCTCACTTAAAGTCACAAGATGCTTGGATCTGGATTTTCAGCTGGAGGTACAGCAAGAACTTGTGCAGCAAACTCCTGTTGGCGCGCAGCTTCATCATATGTGTCTTGCTACTCAGCAAGCTCTTGCTACACATGCTCTTCCTCCTCATTCCGAGGAAAATGTAGCCCAATACCAAGATTCATATGATCATCCATTCTAGTGTCTCTCTTGGTGTTGATGTTAGCTCGTATCCTTATGGTCAACTCCTTGTTGCTTAGGTTGTGCAAGTTTTCAGATCTATGGCTCCCTAATTGCATGCACCTGAGATCAAAAAGAAATCAAAAATATGTGTAACAAAAATTTAACGCAGGGATCCATTGATCTTTAAGCGGATCGATTGATCTCTGGTGCGAATAATTAAAAAATCCTAGAATAAGTCCAAAACAAAAACTCGTAGGCTAACTCGTAGTCCCCGGCAATGGTTCCAAAAACATGATCTCTTAGGTTTTAAACCTTCACTATCACTGCAAGTGCATAGAGCATGCAGTAGTATAGATTGGGTACCAAATCCACAGAGACTAGAGTATCACTACGAATTTGCAATGAAACGAATAGAGCTAAGACAAAATAATCTTTTTTTGTGGTAGTCACGATAGTTGTAAAGTAAAAATGAAGGTTTAATATGGAGGGAAAAGCTTGGCAAAGAGAATGTCACATGTATCAGTGATCGATAGACAAATCTAACTAGACAGTGACTTGTTAACGAACCATTCTAAAACTAGAAACACTATTATCAAGTAAACCTACTCTCATAGCGCTAACTATCTAAACATGAATTCTAGATCACTAAAATCTCGAATGAGTCATAGAAAACATGCCAGAAATCTAAACAAGTTCGATAAGTTTACCTAGATGACAGTACTTCAAGTCTTGTTGGCTAAGTATACTAAGCTCATCAGTTGTTGATTCCAGTAACCTAACTTGCTCTCGAAACGTTAGATAAACCTATAGATTATATGCTAGGTGATCAAACTAACATAATCATTGAGAATACAATAGATGAAGAACCATCAAATAAATCCCTAATCTATAATTCATCTTAATCAATCATTAAATCCATTTGAACAAACCCTTAAACCTAACTTGTGTAATACTCAGACATAGGTGATGAAATCATGATAAAAAATATGAGGATTCAATAAATCCAAAGTAATAAAAACAGGGTTTGTGAAGAACTCCTATAGAGTAGGAGATTCATCTCCCCAAAATCTATGAAAACAGAAAGCGTAAGCAATAAGAACAACTTGTGACTGCAGAAAACTCGTGCATCACTATTTATAATATAACTCTAAAGTCAGCTAGAGAAAGATTTGAAAAATCTTCGCATCAAAGATCGATCGATCCTAATGGATATTGATCGATCCCTGCTTCAAAATGCACCACTTCATTAAATAATCAATATGGTTTATCCTGATAAATCTGTTTTCGATACTTGAAGTTTGTAAACATGTAAAGCATGTCGAATTGTTCCTTTCAGCTCCAATAATTTGTAAACCTGTAAAAACTCTATAAAGAAAGAAAAAGACACAAAAAGTAATCCTAGACTCGATAAGGACTGTAATTACATACAAAATCAAAGGCATAAAACCCTTAAAACCATGACATATGATGTAGCATGGTATCTTGAAGCGCTTCACATGAGACCTTTCTTCGAGTTTGCTAGCCCAACATACTTCAAAGAAGTATGCCAATTTCTAGCCACTGTGAGCTTTTCCTTTCCCAAGTGTAGATACCCAACCGCGCGCGATGGAGTATTGAGTTTTATCATCAACCAAATGAGCTACTCTTTGACAAATGCGCAACTAAACCAATTGCTCGGATTCACATACTACAACGCAATCGGCTTTGGTTCCTTTGATGGAACATCATTTTGGCCAAAGATAGCACATGGTGCATACTCTTCAAACCATGCCAGTTGGGACACATCAAACATGCAGCCATAAGAGTTGTGCATTTCCTTCTTGCAAATTAAATGTTTGCAAAGAAGAATCAAGGCGGCATCCTTCGTGACGAGCTTTGCATTTTACAAGCACCATTCACCGAGCCTCCCTTGTGTGTGAACTCATCAAGGTGAAGCATGACGTTTTCACCTCTACTCGCTACGTGACTCATCAAGGTGAAGCATGACGTTTTCACTTCAACAAACTCGCAACCTTCCGCCACATACGGAGGTATGATCATGGAGATTATGTAAGAAGTAGGAGTATACCTAGAGACAAGTATGCCAAGACCAGAAAACTCATGGTTTGACCTCCAAGAACTCGCCTCCATTAGGATATTTTTTGGGGCAACAATGAACCATGACCGCTATGGATACAAGTACACACTTCCTTCTAGCTTGTTACATATCATACTACTACCCTCTACTTCTCTTACACGTTTATGAAGCGGTGCGATGAGCTGGACTCCTCCAGATGATGATTTCCAGAGCGACTATCACTTACTCACCATTGGCCAATTCATTATCAAGAAAGCCATACCATCTCTAGGATAAAAAAGAACGGTGCGTAGACCACATCCACCACCACCATCAACCAAGGAAGATGACCTCACACTAGAGGAGGAGTGTGAGCTACGCATCACGCTTCAGCGTGGACCCACATCCAAGGACAAGCGCATGGCCAAGATGTATATTAACCTTAGGAGAGCAAGACAATATGACTATCCAAATGTAGATGATTTAGCCCCGAGTAAGATACTTCACTGACCCACACGAGTACGAGGTTATCTAGTATCTACTCTATCTTATCATCTATTTATTCCACCAGTTATCTTTTTGGTTTGTTTCTTACTTAATATCGAGTATGTTCTATCCTTTCACCAACTTTTTCATACTGAGGACGGTGTAATTTAAGTCTAGGGGAGAATGTTTACCCGTTACTAACAAATTTTCTTCTCTTTTGATTTTATCTTTGAGTCATTATTTCTTAAATTTTTTTTTATGTTTTATTGAGTCAAAATATGTAGGGAATTATGACCTCGTAATATGATGATGTTTGACCAGCATGTGTTTTAAATCATTTTCTGAGTGATAACTTTTGCAGGATTCGCCTATTTAGAGCGGTTTGCCTAATGACAGTCACAAAACAAAGGTTTTTTGGGAAAAGGTTTGTAAATCCAATAATTTGGTGGTTTGGGGGTTATATGTCTTCAAGATGTTTCTCGTGTATATCTGCTTAGCCTCATTTGGCTTAATTTTACATGCTCATGCTCGCTATGGGTTGCTTGGGTGAGGAGTTGTCGAACTGTTCTTATTGGGATGATAAATGGACTTCTTTGGGAACTTGGATATGGATGAAATTATTCAAGTTGAAACCACTTGTTGTGGGTTTTATTAAAATGGATGTGAGGAACGGTTAATCAACTTAATTATGGGCAGATTGTTGGTTGCAGGAGGGTTGGCTTATAGGTATTGTTGGAAATTTAATAATTTATCAGTTGGGAGTTCCAAAAGCTACAATAGTAAGTGAGATAATCATTAGGAATGAGTGGAGGCTTCAGAGATGTTGTAAAGGTAAAGTACAAGGCAGTTTTGAATGTATTTGGGCTCTGCCATTACCTACGATAGCGGTTGGAGAGGTTATAGTATTGTGGAGACACTAACAAGATAGTTACCAAGAAGATTTTTTAGCTCGTAAGAAATGGGGCTAGATTCGGGTAAGAAACGAAAAATGTGGATTAGAGTAAATTTGTTTGGTTTGCTCAAATTTTCCCCAGGTCTACATTCATTACATTGTTAGTATCAATGATCGGCTATAGAGGTGAGCAGAGAGCTATGAAAGAGGTAATCTCTGCTTGTCCTCAAGCAAAAAAGAAAGTAAAGTCACATTGAAGAGGTTTTCAAGTCACATGAACTCTCTGCTCATCTGAGACTGCATCTTTAACTATTATATGTAGACGACTATAATCAGAGATCAACGTTAGAAATTTCTCACTATAGTCTTGTTACTTTCCCTACTCTGTTCCATCAAATCTAAACCTGCAAAAACTCTGCATTCAAGTTAGTCAACTCCCTACATTCATTCAATATTATGTGAGCTTTCTCATTGAAAGGATTTCATTAAGGGTAGACAGTGCTTGGTATAACGGAATGATTTTGGTGTTTGCGGATGGAGATTAGAGTGTTTATGGTGATGGATGGCAAGGTATTATACAAAAATGTGGACCTAATGATGTCCACAGTCTCTTCGTTTTGTTCCTTTCTTCTTTTACTTTGGTTTCCCCATGACCTAAAATTTTGCAGGGATTCTTCTATGATTCATGCATATTGATTCCTTTTAGAAACAACTCCTTTTTCTTGTAGAATGATTCATGCCTCTCCTTGGGATTTTCTTGTGCTATGAGACACTTGCAAATGGCAACAATTTCCTTTGCTCTCTGTTTTTTTCATGTTTTTTTTTTTTTGAAAGGAGAATTAGGACCTTATTTGAAATAATTTTCTCATGAGGACAAAGTTTGTAACTTATTTCGTGAATATCATAGGTAGAATTTGAAAATGATATTGGATATTCGCACTTTTCTTGCCTCGTGGATCTTTTCTTCCTTGTGGTAAGAGGACTATGTGGTTTCTTTCTCTCTATCTTTTTTTGCACATACCTGCAGGTGATGATGATGGAAAATAGACGACATGGGGTTTGAAAGGAGGTTATGGTAAAGGGTAGGGAACCACTAAAAAGTAAGTGGCCATTCAGGATAAACAAGAAGGTGGTAAAAAGGGCAAAGATGATCCTGAATATTTTTGCTTGGTTCCCTTATATAACACCTTTAATAAGAAAAAATAAGTCAGGTTAAATGGTTCAAATAAACTGGAGTTAATGTTCGATCCAACATAAGCCTCTACAAGATGAAACTTCAAGGGAGAGGTCCGATTCTGAGCTTCTAGGTATTGTCTGCTCTTAGCAAATTCTGCAAATTTTCCTACGAAAATAAATTCTCAACACATAATGGTCAAATATAATCATACGAAAAGATCCTTGTTCCCTACTAGTTTTGAATCAATATAAAATATTGACTCAACATAAAATATTGACTCCATAAAACAATATTGATATAAAAAGTGGAAAAGGTCTCAAGTTAACAAAATAAAAAATAGCGTTAGTATAAGATGGATAATCCTGCCCCCAAGACATAAATTACACCGTCCCCAGTGGGAAAAATAAACAGAAGAGGATGAAATAGATAAATGGGGAAAAGGTTTGATTTAGGAACAATGTCACCTTGTTTTTGGGAATGGGATGGGATGGATGGTGGTAGGTGACGTGAGATGGTTTTGTGGGGAAAAGGTGATATATTCTTGGTTATTTCCTTTTATTAATTGACATCAATTGGAATTATAATGTTTGAAATTTCTAGTTGCGTCTTTCCTGAGACAATAACCTAAACTCATCAATACTAAAATGAAATAAAACTAATTAAAAACATACCTAAGATAGTTCATTGCAGTGATGCTGCAATGGTGGTGGATGATGTTGGGATGCACTAGAGATGGATGACGAATGAACATAAGATGCATAATGCAGAATGAAGATAGATGCTTGTTGGCGCTCCATTGCTCTTTCTGGAGAGCTGGTGAGTGTTTGTCTCCTTCTTCTGTTTTCTTGATTTATCTTTCTAGCATCTGGTATCATGTGGTTGTGCTCCATGAAAAGATCAATTTTGTGGTGTTTAAAACCTCTTGATCTATTCGTTAAGCCTTGCCTTGCAATCACAAATCTCCAAACCGTGACATCTTCTTTCTCTTGCTTTTCTTGTTTTCAAATTTTTTTTGGTGTTTTGTGTTTTTCTGAAATAGTAATCTAAAACCATTAATATTAAATTATAACTAAACTAAATGACACTTACCTAATGCAATGCATGATGTTTGATGCATATTGGAGCTTTATAGGACAAGATTGTTGGTGAAGCTCCTGAAGGCCTTGTTGGAGCGTTGGATGGCCTATCTAGCGCTCCATGGGCTCGTCTTGGAGCTCCATAACACTTTTCCTAGTTCCGGCTATGGGCTGTCCTTCTTTTCCCTTTTTATTTTGTTTTCAATTTTCCTATGCAAAACCTGAAACTAAACAATGAAAACTGTAACACCCCAAAACTTTGAAAAGGCCATCAAAGTAATTAAATAAAATACTGAAATCCCAAAATACACAAAATCTGAAATATCATAAAAATCCAAATCCGAAAAATTATTGTAAATAAAACATAGGAAAAACTACCAAGTCGCTACAAACCAATCCAATACTCTAAACCTCAGCTACACGCTGCTTCTCTTCGAAGCTGTCTGCACAGAAATAAGAACTTATGTGAGCGAAAAATTGCTCAATGGGACTACAAATCCAACATACATGTACCAATATGGTCTGATCCGGCATAGAAAAATGTTCACATATTGTTATTAGAAAAGTAATATTCATATTCGTTTATTTGAAACTAAATATAATTTAAGAGATGAATTCAACTGGAACACTTATTATTACGATAACATAATTATATCAACTTAACATAACATAATCATTAAAACATAACATAATCATTAAAACAGAACAACCGTGTATCTAGCAATGCAATGCCGGAACGATATAACCCCAACATTGGTCACCCATACCATATACTAACAGAATCTATATACATAATATACTCGATAGGGATGTTGGCCCCTATTGAGGTGGTAAGGAGGAATGGTACCTGAAAACAACCGACCTCAATACCACTACCAGAATATTAGAATATGAAACACATATGTTGGTGATGCCGGCCGCCACAAATTTGCTCAATAGTGCTAGCGAAATCAGAATAGCATATTGATACCGATCTTAACAGAAAAATAAATCTTAGTATAAGAATCATAAACAAAATAACACATAATAATACAATCAAAATAATTTAGATGTTCATTATTTAATTAATTATTAATTCACATCAAATAAATGTAATTAAGTGAGATTCAAAACAATACAAATATTTAACTATCATTAAAATTTCCTAAAATATTATACAAACGTATAGTAATACTAAGGAAGTTAGAACTCACCTGAAAAGGATTTTCAGATCACATGAGCGGTCAAATGCAATTCTAAACATGTCCCAAACCACCAATTAATTCACTGAGCAAATTCTGATTGACTCAGACCTCCAATTGGTAAACGGTAAGCGGCATTAGATTTGTATGATCAAGAAGTTTCTAACAAGCAATAGATCAAATCCTATCTCTCCCAAACACTCCTAACAAGGTTAGAAATGACTCAGAACTCTAGCAGCAACTACAGAGGGCCACAACCAACTGAAAGTCCCAATTTGATAAGATATTCGGCTTCTCAATCGTTAAGTCTTTAAAACGCATATATATAGGAGGTATTAAGGTTGAAGGATGAAGATTCGAGGTGCCAACTACTATCCCAAAATTTTGAAATAGACGAACCAGAATTTTTCTAGATTTACATGATTATGCAACCAAGTTCTTCTTTTTGCAATTTACAGATTTTCCTTCTAACTTCTGCATCGATAAGAAATCCCCCTGAAATTAGACAGCATCAAGACTTTTCAAATTGATCAATTTAACCCAAAATCTAGTTCTTCTCTTTCTTCTCAAATTTTAGGTGTTACAATTCCACCACCCTTAAAAAGAATGCATCTTCGAATTTAGAGGTTTACGTGAACATGTGGGGATAATTATTTTTCATTACCAACTCCAACTCCCATGTTGCTTTTTAGACGCCATGATTTCTCCAGAGAACCTTAGTTACAAGAATAATTTTTTTTTCTTGATCTCTTTGCCTTTCATAGGTTAGACCTTAACAAATACTTGACAACTCACTTGAAATTCTAAATCACGTCTCCGACGATCTGCATAACACTTGTCTCCGACGATCTGCATAAACCTGTCTCCTTAATCCTTTGAGACAACATGTTACTCACCTTACTAGGCGTATTCTCTTATTCATTTTTTCTAAAAAATACTCGGTTAGCAAGCATTCTTTCTTGGAAACTATTCTTATTCAAAATTCACTAAAAATAAACTCGACTCCAGAATATCTCTGGAAAATCTTAAATAAAATCTAAAATAATCCATAATAATCCAATTAAAAACTAAATCAAACACCAAAGTCCCTGAAAAAAACACTAAAAATGAGACGGACTTGCATAACTACTCATTGTCTTCAACCTGATCTTGGATAGCATATGCATCTTTGGTCTCACCCTGACCACCTAGTGCATTAAAGCGACATGTACCGGCTTGACGTCTCGGTAATGGAACAGGTGGTGTAAGGCCATTATCCTGGGGACTATGTGTAGGCTTCACTGACGCATCCATAGGGCAATCTTTTCTATAATGCCCGGACTGACCACGACAAAAATGTGTGTTTCTTGTCTGGTTACATTCCTTGCTTTTGTGGTTAGTCCAACCACAATGAACATACCCTTGGCCTTGTATCGGTCTATGTTGAGTTTTTGAGCTACCATATGGACTTCCACAAACATATGGATGCTTGTGTCTATCAACACAGTTATTGTTTACAGAGAAGCCACTTCCAGCATATGGTCATACCTTTTTCTCGTTTTCTTCCACAATGAGACCACAGTCTGGAGGTAACCTAAGATTCCTAAATACAGATCCAAAACTCCTGCATATATCGGTAATCTCTGCAGTTCCACCACAGTTTTAATGGAATCTCGAAGTCCATGCTCAAACCGTATTGCTCTTGAGCGATCATCTAGAATAATGTAAGCACCATACCACAACAGGCAAATCAAACTCACTTTGATATTCTCTCATAGTTTTGTCCTTTTTCTTAAGATCCTCAAACCGCATCCTTAAATTTGACCTCATAGATTCAAGAAAGTAAAGATCCGTAAATACTCTTTGAAAATCATCCCAAGTCAACTCAACATCAAGATGAGCAGTAACGAAGCTTCTCACCAATGTGGAGCATCTCCTGCAAGTTGATGAGTAACTATCCTCAACCTAAAAGCCTTTGGAACTCCCAAATCCCTTAACGCATCTTTCATGAGATCAAGCCATTTCTCTACTTCCATAGGGTCATAAGTGCCTTCGAATTCTACAAGCCCACATCTTTTTTAAACCTATCCATTAGTACCCAATAATCAGCATCAGGGTTTGTCTGCTAACCAGGTGGTGGAACATCTGCATGTGATATTTGCTGCAACAAAGCTTGCTGAAACGCGGCATTCTAGGTAAACATCTGACTCATAAACTAAAACATATTCCGCATGTAATCCATTGGTACAATATTAGGTGGAGGAGGTGGTGGAAACCGGACACCTGCTCCTGAATTAGGTGGAGCACCACGTCCAATGGGAGCAATAGTTCTTGCTTCCTGAGGAACACCTCTAGCACGTCCACGTCTAGCCATCTAAACACGATTACTCAAGGAATTAAAAACTTATTTTTATACTAATTATGCCATTATTGTAGAAACAAAACTTAAATCTTAAGTGAGACTAGGTATCAAAGTTTTTTAAAATTTTCCTTATTTAAAACATCATAAACTTGGAATTTGTTTCAAAAAAATTTCTTTTTGGGTCCAAAACTCTTTCAAATTAAAACAACGGAAAACATTTATGTAACGTGGAGTCGTAAAACCATGCTTTGATACCAACTGTAACGCCCCAAAAATTCCAAAAGGATATTCTTGAACGTTACTAAAAGAAATAAAATAAAATCTGAAATCGCAAAATACACAAAGTCTGCAGTATCATAAAAATACCAATCCGAGAAATAGGTTTAAATAAAACATCGGAAAATATCAAGTCTCACTCTACAAACGAATCCAATACTCTAAACCTCAGCTACATGCTCCTCCTCAAAACCGTCTACACGGAAATCAGAACTTATGTGAGCGAAAAATTGCTGAGTAAGGCTAAAAATCCAACATACATGTACCAATATGGTTTGATCCCGCATAGATAAATTGAACTTGAAGATTAATTATTATCATAACTTAATTATATCAGCCGAACATAACACACTCATCAAAACAGAACGACCGGGTATCTAGCAAATGCAACACCGAATGGTATAACGCCAGCATTGGTCACCCAAACCATATACTAACAGAATATATACATAATATACTCGATAGGGATGTTGGTCCCTAACAAAGTGATAAGGAAGTATGGTCCATGGCATTAACCAACCTTAATATCACTAATAGAATATCATAATAATTAATATATATGTTGGTGATGCCGGCTGCCAAAGATTTGCTCAATAAAGCTAGCTAAATCAGAACAGCATGATGATACCGGTCTTAGCAGAATAATATATCTTATTATCAGACTTATAAATCATACTAACGCATAATAATTCAATCAAAATTATTTAGATGATCATAATTTAATTAATTCTTAATTCACATCCAAATTAATGTAATTAAGTAATATTCAATACAATTCAAATATTTAACTGTCATTAAAAAATTTTAAAATATTATAACAACATATAATAATACTAAGGGAGTTAGAAGTCACCTAAAAGGATTTTTAGATCAAATGAGCGGTCAACTACAATTATATACACGTCTCAAACCACCAATTAATTCACCTAAATTCAACAGTTTGTCAGAGAAATATGTCTAATATACAATTTGAAATCTATTTTAAAGAGAAATCTGAATCAAAATTTGATTTTCTCAAAGCCGGTTTATAAACAGTCGAACCAGTCCAAATTGTTAGTAGTTAAAAATCAAACTCAACCAAATCAAAAAGTAATTTTAGGCACTTTACAGCCATAACAGGGTAGAATCAGTCTCAAAATCTTAAGAACCGGTGAATAAAAATATCGATTTGACTATGAGACAATGAAATCGAAATATTTACCAAGCAAATTATGATTGACTCAAACCTCCAATTGATAAACGGTAAGCAGCGTTATAGGTTTCTAACAGGCTATATAGCAAAGCCTATCTCTCCCAAACACTCCTACCAAGGTTGGAAACGACACAAAACTCAACTACAAAGGGGCACAACCAACCAAAACTCTTTATTTGACAAGAGATTCGGCTTCTCAATCATTGGGGCTTTAAAACGCATATATATACGGGGTATTATGGTTGAAAGATGAAGATTCGAGTTGCCAAAAACTATCCCAGATTTTCAAAATAGATGAACCCCCAAATTTTCCAAGAATTTAAAATAGTCGAACTAGTCCTAGTTCATCTTCAATCCATAGAAACTTCCTCTCAATCGTTGCAGCGCGCTTATCTATTTGATTCCAAAGGTTCTTGGCAAAAGCTGAATTATCTTCAAGTTTCCCACTAAAAACATTGATCCCATCAACCTTTTCATAAATTAGTTTCTCAATCATATTTTGGTAGTCCAGGTACTGCCCCATGAGGATCTTAATGTCTTCTATTTGGATCCTTTTCTGTGAGAAACTATTAGTTTGGTTCTAGAAGAATTGGTGTGGGAGATGAGAAAAAACACGGTTTCAGTCAACTCAGTTTTGAGCAGTCTTGTTTTCTCTTGGATAAGGAGGTTAGGGATGCCTATGGTGAGGTATTGGGACTGGTAATTTAAGTTCATAGTTGTAGTAAGGTGATGAATGAGGTCGTGGCCTGACGTTGACATGCTTGTGAGCTTCTCTTTGGCCCTTGAAAACGCCCAAAAATAAAGTTCTCATGGGTTTCTTCTACGGCATTCAAGTAGGCATACAAGAGTAGACTTCTTTGAAAATTTCTTCATCCTCTCCCTCTTGAGAGCCCCTGTGTATCACATACGTAGACTCCTTGATCTCCATCATGCTTTGTTCTTCCTTCCCTTTAAGTTTTTTTTGAATTATCCTTTTCTCTCAGCGACTTTTCCTTAGATTTTTATTAAGGCCTGGACGATTTCTTGACATGTAATGGAATCAGATACCTTTATATGCCACGGATTTCATTTTCCCTTAATGCCTAGATGCTCTTTTCCTTTTTCATCAAAGATTTTTTATTTTTCTTCCAATCCTTCTCCTAGTTGGATTAGGACTTCCTTTGGTCATCAAGCTTCACTTCTCTAAGCTTTTCTTCGTGACTCAATGAGTGTCGTCTAGGTATAACAACTTCTTTCATTTGCTTTCAATAGAGAGATTGGGATACTCAGCATTCCCTTTTGAAAAAGTTTCAAAACGATTCCCATTAGCTTCTTCTTCTAGATAGGCTTCTTTTTGACAATTATTTTTCTCTTCATTGTGCTCTTCTTCCTGATCTTCTTGCATATTCCTAGCTGTACGTGGTCCATGATGATCTTCCAGAGCTTGGTATTGATAAATAGAAACAATAGAGATTTGGTCCTCATTAGACAAATATGGGCACCTAGTAGCGATTGATGATGGTTTCCTATTGATGTTCTCATCAACATGTGACGGGGGAGCCAGTGGGCTAGGAGTGCCATGCGCTTGAGTACCTTCTTGAGGTCGTGGCTTTCCAAAATTATTTTCTTCACGAAATATCATGTTGCTGAAATTTTCGTAAATCTCATTGACTCCTTCAAGAGAGTAAACAGTTCAACATATTTTTTTTTCTTGAATCGATTTTCACCTTCTTGAAGTTGATTCTCGATTGATTCTTCTTCTAATTAACCTCTCCTCTCTTATTCCTCACAAGCTTGATATGTTTAGTTTTCCTTCCATTCTGCATACTTGGTTAGATCAGCAAATCCTTTTTGTAGAGCCTCAATCTCCCATTCAAAACGACTTTCAATAGTATCAATGGAATAACCCATCTTAATGATTCTTTTGTTCTGATCTTGGATGTCTTCTTTTTGATTTTTCAAGCCGAGATTTATTTGATGTACCTCCTCTTCTATCCTTAGATCTTGTCCGTTGATAGCTTCAATTTCAGCACTGAATTCAATTTTTTATCTAATCAAACTTAGTCTTAAGAGCTTTGTGGGTCTTCTCTTGTGCTTTCATGAGCTGCTTCATGGATTTCTCAAGCTTATTCTCTAGGTGAGAATTCTATGGCAAGAGTTCCTCGTATGCATCAAACGAAAATTCTTCGTTTGTATCGATCTTCATTGCCTCGTGGTGATCAAAGTCTTGATCAATAAAGTAGTAGTAAGCGGAATTGTTGGCTCTAGGAAGTGGTGAGTGAGTAGGTCTCACAAACAAGTCTTCACGGTGAAGACTTGATTGGCATCTAGATGGTGCATGGGCTGGCCGTTGGCAACAACTGCAAGAGCCATCCATCGGGTAAGCTATGGTTTTGAGGCGTCCTTCTTCTAATGCTTGGTGATACACAATATCTTGTGCGATAGTTCATTTGCTAGGATCTTTCGGGATGACGTCAAAGTTCATCTTCAAGTTCTCTTGAAACAATGTAAAAAAAACCACAAATAAATAGATATGTTTCCTAGACTAGGCTATAGTCCTTAGAATCATTAGCAAGAATCACTCCCCGGCAACGGTGCCAAAATTTTAATGTATTTCAGGTTTTACCTTCTGTAGACACAACGAAAACGCTGCAAGTGCACAGCCAAATAGTTGTAGTACTTAAGAATCGGATCCCACAGAGAGTGATGTTACTAAGACGAATCTATTAAGAGTAAAACGAGGCTAGGATGAAATATGTTTGAGGTTTTGAGTGTAAGTAAATAACGATGTAAAGCAATAATTAAAGGAGTTGGATGATGGGGAACTATCCAGGGACTATGACTTTCAATTATCTAAGCAATTTTCATACAGTTCTCTCTATCAAGATTCTAGAACTTCTCACCATTAATGTATTAAATGACTACTTTCGTAGCACAAAAATTGTCTATCCCTTCAATAAACTCCAACACTCAACTATCACAGGCTCTGGCGTAGGTAGGTAAACAATAGGTTCAAGTGGTTCTAATTCATAGCCCTCCATGCACTCAACTGTCGTAGGTCATGGAGAAAAGTATACTGCCCTATCTAGCTAGTTCGGGGGAAACAATCAGGCATTTTTCACGCGTTCTTAATCCTAGGTTCACTTGCAAGATGGTCTCAAGCAATAAGAATATTAAGTACAAGTCTAGTAGGAGAATCATAATTGTAGAGAAACATGAATCTCACAACCTACACAAATCAAACCATAAATCCCCTTAAAGTAACCCCAATAAACCCAACAAAGAGACTACTCAAACATGATCAAACAAACCATAGCAATAGATGAGGTGGAAAACATAATCAAATATAAGTATTAAGAGGGTTTAAGGGATCTTCTCTTAAAGTTACATAAGAGATCTTCTCCCTAAAGATGTAGAAAACAATGAAAGCTACAAAAGGGATGATGAACTAAGTGTTTAGATCTTTGATATAGGTTCCTTAGGCGGCTCCCTTGTCTTCTTCACGAGTTGGCTACCTAGACATGTTAGTTCATGACGTTCTAGGATTTTTAGATGAATATTTATAGGGCTTGATGTGTCTTAACTCTATTTTAGCTCAAAATAGGTGAAGTGCTATAGTTTTGGACTAAGGGGCTTATGAGGCTTCTGGGCACTCTTGCAGGCCATGGTGCAGTGCCAAGAAGGTCTTCTGGCACTCCTCTGCTTCTGGTTTCATCTCTGCAGGAGACGTTTTAATTCCTTCCATCATAAATTCTGATTGGCCAAATGGAATTGATTGATTCCACTTGAAAGTGAAAACTGACTTTTCTAGCTTTCCAATGAAATATCAAACATTATAAGTGGTCTACGGGAAGGTCTTCAAACTTAGCCTTCAATCTGAGGCTCATGAACTGCAGAAAAACATGTTTTGCTTAGTCCTTGATCATTTTTCCCTAGACACCTGAACTAACTCCTTGAAAATGAAACTACTCGAAATGTGGCGTAAAAGAACTTAAATCATATTAAAAAGTTTTAATCATCTCAAAATCATAACTAAAATAGGTAAAATTACGATGTTATCAACATTCCAAGGCTTGATTCCCATCTCCTTTGAATGGCTTTCCAGGCCATCATTTATTATCTTTGGCGCAAAAGGAATGAGAGGACACCCAACCAGGCCTACCATCTCATTGCATACTTTAGTTGGTAGAAGTCATCAACAAAACATTCGTATAGTATTCAATAGTTATCACAACCAGCCAAAAATCACATCAATACTACAACGTTGGTTCCGAGCCCGACGGCATTTGTTTTGCTTTTGATGTATGCATTATTTTATTTGGACTATCAAACTTGTAAATAATCATTCTCTTTAAATATCAATAACTTTTACATTTGAAAAAACAAAAAAAAAATTGGACTTGGGAAAAACATATAGGAAGGAGCATTAATTAGTCTTTCATAATGCGTCCCGACCAGGTGACCAAGAGCAGCTATAGGACACGGTTATGGCATACAAAACACAAATCGTGTTAATCAAAATTATCACTCTCCGACGAACAATTCTTGAGTTTATCCCTAGGGTGAACCCCTTTATTCACCTTCTCTAAATGTAACCAATGAAAATGTGCCAAGTAATATTATATTTAATTAGAAGTAAGAAATTTAAATTACGATTAAAAATAAAAAAAATTAAGAAAACAAAAACTAATAAATTTTTTGGTTCAATCATTAATGTCTTCTATTATTTAGAGATTTAGATTAGTGTTTCAAGTTTTATACTAAATTTCATATTGGTTGATTGTTAATTGATTCTCTCTGCCTTGGTTTTAAAATTGGTGAGTAAAAAACAATTACAACATGAAATTGAACTATATTACAGTGCCATTGTGTAAATCGAGTATTAGCATAGATTAATCTAATTTAAAAAGGGTAATGAAGTCAAGTAGATAGCAACCAAATATTCATTTAGCGATTATATTATACGGTTATCAGTTTGGGTTATTCGGTTCAGGAATAGAAGGACACGGATCTTTTAATCTTAATTTGATTGGTCGAAATCGACCCGATCAAATACAAACAGAATTTATTACTTTAATTCTCTTCGGGTTAAATCAAATCTAATTCGGATTCCGAATAAGAAAACACAGATTCTTTTACGTTATGTGATTGTTTGAATGAGAACCCGGGTTTGACAGGGTTTGCCTCCAAAATTCATAATTTAAAATCTTCTATTTTGGAAGATCTTTTCAATCAAATAACCGATTTATTATGAAATCTGCATAAAATCTTCTTTGAAAGGAATGTTTATTAATAACAAAGAGCTAATAAATATGATTTTCATGATATAATCTAAAAATCAAAATATTTATATTCCAAAATCATAGGAAGTATAAGATTATAGGCGATATTTACAAAAATTTGCAATATTATAGAGATATTTATTCTTATCAACTATATATTTCGCTGACTTCAACTCTCTATAAAAATTGTATTCGACTATCAAACAAAATATACTCTAATAACATATCTCTCTGTAGTTTTATTAAAAACTAAATGGCAGCTGTTACTAGTATCACACTGCTTAATGACATTAAGTCTTTCTATAAAACTTGGAAGGTCAAGGTAAAAATCTTTCACTCTTGGAAACAATACCAAACCTACACATGCGAGACTATGGAGATGATATTGGTTGATGAATCAGTATGGTTTTTAATTTATTCCATCAAAAAACATTTCTAATCGCCACTATGGAGGAGAAATTGGTATGTATCTCTAAATTTTAACTTCTTAAATATTTGTTATAACCGTTTTCGTACTATTGTTTATATTGCAGACAAAGAAAATGGGTAAACGTCCATCTCATCTGGAGATAGTCACCGAACTTCACAACAGCAAGAAGACGGGTGAGATTCAAGATCCCATTGCTTGGAACCTCGTTGATTCCGTCAACAAGCTTGCAGATGAGTATCGGCTGTCTCAGGAATTCATAGATTCTCAGATTGAAGGGACAGAGTCGAACGAAGTTTCAGTGGACAAGCTGAATGAGTTTTTTGATGAGGTAAAATAACAACTTTTTTTTTATATAAAAAAGATTTAATGTCATATACCTAGGAGCAAAGGACGTGTTTTTGGCCGTCCGAACGAGCACCGTAGTGCGACATCTTGCTTTTCGCATGATGCTACTTTCGCTCAAATGCAGGAAGACATGAAAGCAGCTTGCAAGTCTGAAATGGAGGAATTCAAACTTCAAATGAAGCAACAAATGAAAGAAGAGTTGGACGCAATGAGGGAGCAAATGCGAGCCGAGTTTCGGGGTACTGGTCTTCCACCGGACGAGTGACTTTAGTTTTCTTTTTATTTCGTGTTTGAACTTATTTTATTTTTAGTTTTGTACATTTTAGTTTTTATTTCTATGGAATTTATAACTTTTTATTTAATTTAATGCATTTTATAAATTTTAATTTGTTTTTTATTTATTTAAATACCTAATTAATGGGTTTAAAATGAAATATTTAAAAAAAATTTAAAAATAAAGAATCCGTCGGTTAGCCGTCGGTTTTACAACCATCAGTTAGCCGTCGGTTTTACAACCGTCGGTTACTAAACCGTCGGTTTTACAACCGTCAGTTACTAAACCGTCGGTTGCTCGTCAGTTACTAAGCTGTCGGTTGCCTGTCGGTTACAGTACCCGTCGGTTGCCCATCAATAACACTTTACGACAGCAAACCGACAGCCAATGGATTCACTTACCGACGGTTATACCGACTGTTATACTGTCGGTTTACTGTCATTTACTGTTTGTCGAAATTTCGTCAGTTTTTTTCCGACAACTGACCGACGGGATTTGACTTTCCGACACCATAGATATGGCACACCTTCCCGTCGTAAAATCCGTCGGAAGTGGGTCTAACCGACGGTTTACCGACGGGTGGGACTGTCACAACCTGCTTGTTTTCTTGTAGTGAATCTCTTATATAATTATTAGTTTCTAAAAATAAAACTTATTCTCTCTCTCCTAATAAATATAAACAAAATTTTAAAATTAATTTTTAAAACTAACAAAATATTTTTTTTAAAGTAAGATTTGAGATTATATTATACAATATTATGTTAACTAATCAAAATTATAACAAAAATTTTTAATTAATTTTAAAAATAAATGAACCAATCAAACTACAAAAGTAAGAACACTAAAAAATCCAAAACAGAATATATGACATAGTTTCCAAAAATAATCTCTTAAATAATTAGTAATTTTTTTAAAAAAAAAACTTATTTTCTCTCTTAATAAATATAAACGAAAATTAAAAATTAATGTTAAAATTTTTTAACCAATTAAAATTGAAAAGTAAGATGTGATATATAATTATACCATATTCATCTTTTTCAAAAAATTTCTTTAAAATTATATTGAATTATATATATTACATATAATTACTAATAGTAAAGATTTTTCCCATATATTGTAACTCTCATATATATATTCAAAGATATATTATTCAATATAGTATAGAGATAATATTATAATTCAAAATAAATTATAAATTAAATACTCATGTGGAATTTTAAAAGCAAAATAACCAATTGTTAAAACTAATAAATTCAGTAAATTATCTAAACATAATCTCTCAAATAATTATTAGTTTCCATAGAATGAAACTTATTTTTTCTCTCATAAAAAATATAAACAAAAATTTTAAATTAATTTTTTAAAATTGTTAACTAATTAATATAAAAATTAAGATTTGAGATTATATTATACAATATTATGTCAACCAATAAAAACTACAAAAAAAATTAAATTAATTTTTAAAAATATTAACCAATCAAAATACAAAAGTAAGAACAAAATATATATGATATTTTTCCAAAAATAATCTATTAAATAATTATTAATTTCTAAAAATAAACTTATTTCTCTCTCTTAAAAATTATAAACGAAAATTAAAATTGATGTAAAAAAATTTTAACCAATTAAAATTGAAAAGTAAGATTTGATATACAATTATACCATATATAAGTATATCATATTCATCTATTTTATCCTTTTTAATTATTTTGAATCATTATGTTATACATATAATTACTAATAGTAAAGATTATTGTCCATATGTTGTAATTCTCAATTTTAAAAACACAAATATATTATTCAATCAATGTAATGACATTATAAAATAATATTAAAGTATAGAGATAATATTATAATTCAAAATAATTTAAAAATAATCATGTGGCATATTACAAATTCATGTGAAATACATGCCACAAAAAAAGTTGTTTTCTCGGGGCTTATCTGTAAGCTGGAGAACCTACCAAATTCCTTAAAAACTTTTAAGATACCCTCAATAGATCTTGGCTTCCCATCGGAGAAAACCATTATATCATCTGCAAAACAAAGGTGAGTAACATCCAAAGTACGACAGCATGGGTGATAACTGAACTTCCCTGCATCTGCTGCTTTATTTAATATCATAGAGAGCACATTCATACAAATGACAAAAAGATAAGGAGATAAAGAGAAACTGTGTCTCAAAACTCTTGTGCTTTGAAAAAAACCTGCTAGTTCACCATTAACTTGCACGGAGAATGATGGAGTAGTAACACAAAGCTTTGCTTGTAAATTCTCTCAAGAATAAAGAATTTTTCAACTACGTCAATGCATTATAAAAATACTCAATAACTTTCAAAACGAATTGAAGAAAAACAAAGTTTAGATATAACTAAAAAACGATGCGAGAGAGAGCGATTAGGCGATACGATTGGCGACGCACCTCTTCGCAAAACAAAGGTGTCTCTTCGATAAGAAGAGGGTGATTTTTCCCATCAACGGCAGTTATGTCAAAGCGGTTATGTTTTCCAACTGTCGGCGATTACTCAATTGTCTATTTCTAAAAAATATATAAGTCTTGGGTTGGTCTCTGTTTTCGATGTGTTGAACAGAGTAATTTCTTACGATTTCCTCTGTTTTTACTAATCATGGCTGATAAAATTCGTAAGAAATTGCATGAAATTACTCTTGGAATTGATGATGATCCAATCAGTCTACCTTTAAACATATGTTAGGAAGCAGAGAGTTCTTCGCAATTTAGTATAATCGTGAAAGGTATTAACCAAAGGAAACATAATCTGAGGGTTATGCTTAATACTCTGCCAAAACTTTGGGGTGTTGACAATGAAGTCAATGGACACATAATCGAAAACCAGAAATTCAGTTCATATTTTAGAAGGAAGAGATTATGTCGTCTGTGTTTCATCAGGGACCTTGGTCTTTCAACGACTGGATGTGTGTTATGCTTCGTTAGACTTCGACGATTGGTTGATGATAATCTTAAATTTATCCTTTTTTGAGTTCAAATTTGTGGCTTCCCTCTACGGTTTCTCTCAACCGATGTTGTTAAAGAGATTGGTCGGAAGATTGGTACATTTATAGAGACGGATTTAAAAGGTGATGGGTTGTACTTGTGGAGTATGTGCGATTGAAACTTTGGTGGAATATCGATACTCCTTTGAAGTTTCAAAGGAATTTTACTTTCAGAAGAGAGTCTATAACTCTCAAGTTTCGGTATGAAAAACTAAGGAGTTTAGGTAACGTGTGTGGTCTCATGATACACAAAGCAAGCGAATGCCCACATAATGTGAAGGATTAACTGCAGACTCTAAACAGTGACGAGGAAGATTATCAAGATCAACAACCAGGTTTCAATACAGATCAGAATATAAATGGTGGTCCTGAGCAGTTTGTTAAGGAGACTAACAATAATGGCGATGAAGAGAATGGCCAATCTGCTGCTAAGAAGAAGAAGACCAATTCTACATCTTTGAATCCAACGGAAACTCCAGCACCCACTATGATTTGCTATGAAATGCGAAAAGTTTATACTAATGATAGAACGGTGGAGAGATCTACAAAGGGGAGATGCACACAGTCAGAGGTTTTAAAGGTAAGGAATTAGTTTCTCAAACCGAAGGAAGAAAGAGCGATAACGAGCCACAAACACCCCAACAACACCAACATACACAAATGGAGAAGGCATGATGGGCCACAAGCCACCATATTCGGAATGAATACAACTATTTGGAACTGCCAAGTGTTGAAGAGTAACTTGGTGGTTCGACGTCTTAAGGGAATCAAGACAACTTATTCCCCTTACTTACTTTTCATGATCGAGACAAAGAACTCAAGTGATGTGGTGCATGATGTGGCGGCTCAACTGGAGTATGATAATGTTAGATGTGCTATACCTTTAGGTATAGGAGGTAGCTTTAATGTGGAACAAGCCTATTTTTTTTATCTATCTTATCAATGGATGAAAGATTCATAGATTGCAAAATTAATAATAAAGAAGGTTTCTTCCATTTTTTGTCATGGTAATTCAATACGGAAATTACGACATGTTATATGGGAAATATTAGAACGTATTGCATTAAATTTCCAAGGACCATGGATTATGCCTAGTGACGTTAATGAAATACTACACGCAAATGAGAAAAAGGGTGGAAGAACTCGGGAATTATGGAGCTTGAAGGATTTTTTGAATATGGTGTCAACTTGTAATGGACTTACCATTTACAAGAAATAATATGAATTGGTGTGTAAAACATAAGACTTATATGATTGAAAGTTGGTTAGATATAGCAATGGAAAATGATGAATGGCATGCAACTTTTCCGGTGTCTAAATGATGAATGGCATCGGCCAGTTATCATCAAGATAAGGAAAACAACAGGTAAGGGACCAAACCTTTCTACTTTGATGCGAGATTGGGTCAAATCCAGACGTTACAAAACTTGTTTGTGAATGTTGGGTACAACATACCTATGGAAATTCGGACATGGTGCATGAGAAGCTACGAAGAAGTAGGCGAGAAATAGAAGCTCAGAAATTGAACACCCTTACTAATTTGGCTAAAAGAATCAAGGAATTGAAGGCATGCATTGACCAAGGTTATACGGATCAAGGAGTCAGATCAGAACATATTTGTTTAGTGAGGAAAGAATTGGCGCATGGATAAAGGAACGAGGAATGTTTTTGGCAGCAAAAGAGTAGAAACCAATGGTTAAACCATGGAGACCGAAACACTCAGTTTTCCATGCGGCTACAAAACATAGAATCGCTCGGAACAAACTATCATCAATTCGAAAAGAGAATGGCGAGATACTTTATGGAAATAAATGCATAGCAGAGGAGGCAGAACGATATTTTAAAGACTTTTTTTCAATTTCGAACCAAGTTAATCTTGATAATGTCCTTTCAAATATTGATCGTGTCGTCACGCCAATGATGAATGATAATCTAACCAAAACTGTTATGGCTAAAGACGTCAGAGATATTGTTTTTCTATTGGATCAGCGAGAGCTCCAAGCCCAGATGGTTTTACAGAAACTTTTTATCAACAATATTGGGATATTTTTGGCTCATTGGTGATTCGAGAAGTATAACAATTTTTCTACTGAATGGAACCATACTAATTTATGCTGAATGGAACCATACTAATTTATGCCTTATGCCTAAAATAGATCAACCGGTAAATATCAAGGATTTTGGACCAATTAGTTTATGTAATGTTTTGTACAAAATCATTTCTAAGATTTTGGCACCACGACTAAAACTAGTGTTGCCTTCTATAGTATCCGAAAATCAAGCAGTTTTTATCAGTAGTCGGTGTATCACTGATAATGTTCTTGTAGCCAATGAGTTATTACATTCTCTTCGAGTCCGAAAACGATGTACAAACTCTTATATGGCTTTCAAAAAAGATATTATTAAGGTATACGACAGTATAGAATGGAGATTTTTAAAGGCAGTGTTAAAAAGAAAGGTTTTGATCAACAATGGACAGGTTGGATAATGGGATGTATACAGACTGTATCTTTTTCGATATTAATTAATGGGATTCCGTATGGTCCTTTTACGGCTCAGAGAGGTTTGCGACAAAGAGATCCTTTATCACCATAATTATTCATCTTATGTGTAGATGTCTTAAGTACTCTTATGACAAAAGCACAAAGAGATTGACGAATAAAAGGAATACATATATCCAGTAAGGGTTCATCGATTTCTCATCTCTTGTTTGCGGATGATTCATTGTCTTTTCTCAAAGCTGATCAAGAAAACAGTCGCCACTTAATGGAAAATTTTGAGGAGTATGAGCAAGCTTCGGGACAGCTTATTAATTTGGAAAAAAATCCTTTCATTCTCTTATGAGAATTAAAGAAATAATATTTTCATACAATATCTTAATTGAATTCGGTTAAGAACGGGAATTGAACTCTATGAGATCTAATTTCCCGTTGTTCCTCAGTAGCTCAGTATCAGTTATCACTTTTGGTAATGTGTTTATCAGAAAACACAAGAATAAATAATGAAGCTTCTCAAGATATCCAAAGTGGGTGGTGGAGGAAAGTATTTAGGGTTATCAGAGCAATTTGGACATGAGAAGAAAGAGATGTTACAATATATAAAGTTCAGTGTGCAAACCAAGATTAATGGATGGTAAAAAATATTTCTATCCCAAGCTGGAAACGAGACATTAATTAACGCGGTTGCGTATGCGATGCTAGTTTATTCTATGAACTGTTTCAATTACCAAAGAAATTAAGTTTTGAAATAGATGGTATGATGGATAGATTCTAGTGGGGTACGACAAATGAAAGCAGGAAAATGTCTTGGGTGGCATGGAAATAGATGACAACACTGAAACGAGAAAGAGGTTTAGGCTTTAGAAAACTTGACCATTTTAATCAAACTTTATTAACCAATCAGGTATGGAAACTCATACATAGACTTGAAAGTCTTATTTTTAAAATTCTTAAATCATGGTATTTTGCGGATGGAAATATTTTAGCTGCAAATAAAGGTACTCAACCTTCGTATGGATAGAATTCTCTACGATTTACCTATGAGTTAATAAAGAAAGGAGTACGGATCAATATAGGAGATGGAAGAGAAACGAAAAATCAGAGTGGACCCATGGTGCCACCGCAATTTTTATTGGCGGTAGATCCCACTCAACTAGTTGGTAACATCATCGATGACAAAACAAAAATATGGAATATGTAAAAGTTAATTGAGATTTTTGATCCATCCGATCATAATACGATTAACAAAATATTTTTACCTAATCATCGACGAAATGATTAACTAGTATGGAGCCATACGAAAAATGGGATTTATAATCTGAAGTCTGAATATTGGTGTGCATCTAATATGGAGGGTAACGATAGCAAACCCCAAGCTCCTTTGTTTATTTTTTTGGATTTAGCTATGAAAATCTGGAAATAGAACATACCACCAAAACTTCGACATTTTATTTGGAGATTTGCATCAAAGGCGATTGGAATTGCGGAGAATCTAATTCACCGAATATCAGAGTCAATCCTTTATGTGTCTGATGTTGTACAGAGGTTGAAAATCAAGATCATACATTCTTTACATGTTCTTCATCCTCGGCAATTTGGAGATCAACGGGAACTCCGTGTAGTGTTTTATTGGATACAACAATTATGGTGGAAGATAAACTACGGTACATTTTCACATTGAGTGAAAATACAAATATAGAACAGTATATTCGACTTTTGCCAATTTGGATATTTTGGAGAATTTGGAAGGGAAGAAATGATCTAGTTTTCAATCAGAGATTTTTCGACAATATGGATATCCTTGAGAAAGCACAAACAGACACAAAGGAATGGTTGGACGGAACTGAAGAAGTACAGGAACTAAGAGAAAGGGGAGGAAGAGTCGGATCAACACACACCCGATAGATTGCGCCAGAAAGAGATTGGATTAAATGTAACTATGATGTTTCACATCATGAATGTGATACTCCTTCTGGTATTGGTTGGATAATAAGAAATTCTCAAGGTATAGTTCAAGTATGTAGAATGGGTAAATTTCAAGGATGACATTCGATAGAAAAAGCGGAATTCTCGACATTGATATGGGCTATACAATCTGCTTGGAGTCTTGGATATATGTAGATTGAGTTTGAAGGGGACAGTTTCTACATCAACCAGATAATTAATGGAGAAGCGGAAAATGTACGATTGCAAAACTATAAAAAAACAATTCAACTATGGAGGGATATGTTTCACGAGGTTAAATTCTGTTTTAAATCTCGAGGGCATAATATATGCGATGATCATTTATCTTGATTTTTGATTGCATCCGATTATAATTCGTTAATTTACTATTCATGTCCAAATTCTTTAGTTCCGTTTCTAATACTGATACGAGTTCTGATTATTAATAAAAGTGTTTGGAAGGAAAAAAAATAATTTTCAAAACATTGACCTTTGACCAAAATATTTGCGTGGACAAAGATTTGGATATTTATAATAAAATAAAATAAAAAGCAATTCTTTAATAAGATTTGGTAACAAATTTGTGTACTTTTAGGGGATCTACTAATGAAAATGGAAAATTTTCAATTAAAACTTTTAACACATTTCTTAAAAATTTTTGTTTTAATTTTTAAACAGTGTTGATGTTACTATAATAAGTCCATAACGTATCCCGGTTGGCATCGACTCAGGCGTCTGCCGTAATCTTTCTAATTATATTATATATAATTCAAGATTTATATATTAAAAACGTCAATATGTCTTTCCGTCGTGTCTCTTCAACACATCATGTATGTTCGTGTGTTTTGTCGGCGATCTCACCATGATTTTGCCAACGATGACTATTCTCCCCACTCTCAACACCACCGGTTGGGTTTTGAATTGTGGGTTGTTGTACTGTGGACTATTTACAGCCATCAAAACAATCTTTGTACAAGAGTAACAAAATTGCTGGGAGCCACAATGGAATCGTCTCTTCTCTCTTCCGTAGAGCCTTTGTCGGACAGCCATCACATTGGTGTTATTGTTGGTGTTGGTTGTTATGATCTCCGCCGGTGGGGTAAAATTTACCAAAATCAACTATTTTCGAATTTGGAAGCGGTTTGTAACTTCGGATTTTGTATTAAAGAGTACAACGTTTACCATGTATAATAGTTTGGTAGATTAGATTGAGGGGAAAATGAGTCATATTTTCCTCTAATTTTTCTTTGTGTTAGTTTTATGTTTCTTTCGTAGAGTTTTAGTTCGGCTAAGTAATCAGTTGTGGTGTTTCTGCCGTTTTTTTTGTTTGTCAAAATCTAAGCGGTAAACAAATTCATACAGAGACAAACCATCGGTAATGGAGTTTGAAGTCCTCATGCAATAGTGTTTTAAGATTTGCATAATTCTTAGTGTGTCATAGTTGGTGATAGTCAATAATCGCAATGTTAGAGTTCAGATACGGAAAATGAATATAAAAAATTTGTTAATCTATTAGCGAATAAATCTGAATAAGTAACATCATCAATTTTGTTTTCTATGTTGTATTATTCTTTAATCTATTTGTTTATACTATATGGATATGATTGATATGTATGTGATTTTGTAAACTATTAATCGAAATGATAATAATATATATATATATATGTTAAAAAATAAAGGAGAAATTCATTATGAAGGAGGATTAGCAAAAATTTTGTTCATCTACACTTTTTTTTTGTAAATTGTCATTTTTTCCTAAACTACCCCTATTACTAGATTAAGACAATTTTTCTAAAAATAAACCATAAAAACATGTAGAAACACACCTATTAAGAAGATTTGAAGAAGAAAATTTTTATTTTAGATAGTTTTAAGTAGGTTTTTAGCTTGATGAAAGTTGTTCTGAAAATTCTAGAATAGGTATTTTGGCGAGATAAAATTATTAAATTACGTATTCTAGCATTTGTTTATGGTTTGAAAATATTATATTACATATTCTACCAATCGTTCATGTTCTAGGATTTTTAGAATGAAAATATTAGAATACCTATTCTGAAATATTTAGAATACACATTCTAATATTTTTAGAATACACATTCTAATATTTTTAGAATACTTATTCTATCAGTTCTACATGATCTAGAAAATTTATATTACGCTTTCTAGCAAATAAAATATGTATTCTCATAATTTTAGAATATGTATTCTGAAAAATTTAGAATATCCAAAAGGATAATAACTGAATTTTAAAATTATTTAAAAGAATATCAAAGATAATGACTGAATCTAAATATTTGTAATCGTAAATATTTTAAAAATAATTTCAGTTATTAAATAAAAATGGTATTTAAAGTTATTAAATAGTTTATGTTATTAAAGAAAAATCGTATTTATTTTCAATTATTTATTTGTTAGATTAAGTTAATATTTTAAAAATCGTATTTGTTAGTTTTGGGCTTTTTTTATCTCTCATATATATCATCAAAAATTAATGAAAAGTAATTATTTAAAAGAATATAAAAATAATGACTGAATCTAAATATTTGTAATCGTAAATATTTTTAAAATAATTTCAGTTATTAAAGAAAAATGGTATTTAAAGTTATTAAATAATTTATGTTATTAAATAAAATTCATATTTATTTTAAAATTATTTATTTGTTAGATTAAGTTAAAATTTTAAAAATCATATTTGTTAGTTTTGATTTTTTTTAATCTTTGATATATATCACTTAAAATTAATAAAAATAATTATTCAAAATAATATCAAAGATAATGACTGAATCTAAATCTTTGTAATCGTAAATATTTTAAAAATAATTTCAGTTATTAAATAAAAATGGTATTTAAAATTATTAAATAATTTATGTTATTAAATAAAAATTGTATTTATTTTAAAATTATTTATTTGTTAGATTAAGTTAAAATTTTAAAAATTGTATTTGTTAGTTTTGGTTTTTTTTTAATCTCTGATATATATTACTTAAAATTAATAAAAAATATTTTTTTTTAAAATCAAAACTTTTTTTAAAATCAGAAGTTTTGATTTGTTTTATTTTAATTAAAAATAAAATTTAAAAAACAAAAATAGGATTAAATATTTTAAAAGAATTAAATCAACAAATGTTTAAATGGACAAATTTTTTGAATTTCTTTCTAAATAATGAATTTCTACAAAAATAAATTCATAACGTATTTTGAATAAATAAAATGTAAAATACGTAATTAACCGTTGAAGAAGGAAACTAAAGTCAGGTCGCTTTGGCCATGCGTTTTTGGCGGCTAGTCTCAAGTCCCATCGATTCCAACGGATCTTCCATTTTCTTCTCTCTCTACAATTATCTTCTTTTCTCTTTTTCTTCCTTTTTTCCTCTTTCTCTCTCTCTCTCTCCGACCTCCGAGAAACCCATTTCTTCTCCATATCTCCTCCCCTGAGTTTAGTACCACCAGTTTCTCGGAGATCGGATTTGTTTTTTTCTTTCTTTCTGGATCTGTTTCGAATTTGACGAACAATGTAAATGGCAATTGAATAGAAATCTGCAATCGCCTCCAGGCTTCGAGAGTGCGTGTTGTTCTAAAAACGAGTTTTGAGTTTCTTAAGATTTCAATGGGGATTTGCTTCAGCGCCGCTGAGCAGTATCAATATTCTCAACAACAACAAAATTTTCAGACGAAAACACTATCAGGTAAATCAAATCTGAATTCTGATTTCTTAAAAAAAACAATTTGCGTTGTTTCTAGGTTTAGGGTTCTATTTTTTTCGGATTCTGGTGATATGTATATTGAAAATTATAGTTTTTTTTTTTTTGGTTTTAATGAATCAAAATCTATTAAAATTTCTCAATCTTCTTACTACCTGGATTCTGAATTTTTGGATTCTGGTGATGTTTTATTGAAAATTCCAGTTTGAATGATCAAAAGCTATCGAGTTTTTTTTGATGTAATCTGTTTGGTAACTTATGTTCTTAGTAATGATTAAAAGCTATTGAATTTTTGGATGTAATGTTGAAAATTTCTCAATCTTTCTTACTATTTGTTTGTCTGATGATTTGTTCTTTTACTCTATTGATATTATGTTCAATTTTTCGGGGTAAATTTGTTCTCATTCTGTTGATTTTCTCTTTTGAAAATTAAGTATGGGTTTTTTAATTTGATGTAATGTGAAATTTCTCAATCTTGTTACTATTTGTTTTGTCTGATGATATGCTCTTTACTCTATTGATATATTTGTTTTTTGGTGGTTGTTAATCCATAGTTTTGTTTGTGATGGATAAAATGTTCTGATTCTAGTAATGTTTCTATTGAAAATTTTCATTATGGCTTTCTTAATGATTGAAAGCTATTAAATTTTGGATGTAATGTGAAAATTTCTCAATCTATTTGTCTAATGATATGTTCTTTACTTTACCTGTGGGCTTTCGGAACTCCTTCTGGTTATTTCGCAGGCAGATCAGGGAAAAATTCAGCTTTGTATCTAATGAAGTCTGATTGTCAAGATTCAGTTGGTAAAATGAGTGGAAGTAACTTGCCTTTGGCTCCTAAAAACATCAAAGATCTTCAATCTAATCCAGGATATGAAAATGTCGATATTTTCACTTACGAAGAGATGAAGATTGCTACTAAGCAGTTCAGGCCGGATTATATTCTCGGTGAGGGAGGTTTTGGAGTGGTCTATAAAGGAGTTATAGATGAGAATGTAAGAGCTGGTTATAAGTCTACAAAAGTTGCTATCAAAGAACTTAATCCAGAGGGCTTTCAAGGGGATAGAGAGTGGCTGGTAATTATTTTTTTCTTTTCTCAGTTGGTTTCAAATCCTTTGAAAAGCTTGGGAATGTGCAGTTTTAGTTAAACTGTTGATATTTCGTTTCCTGTAGGCTGAAGTTAACTATTTAGGACAGCTTAGTCACCCGACTTTGGTCAAGCTTATTGGCTATTGCTGTGAAGATGAACACAGATTATTAGTCTATGAGTACATGGCATTGGGGAGCCTGGAGAAACATCTTTTCCGAAGTAAGTTTCCCATCAACTAAAACATGAAGAGTTAAAATAAATCTGCATCTATTGCTTTTCCATGTGCTTGCTTTATATAACTGCAAATGACTTTTGCCATGACATACTACACTTTCAAATTCAATGTCATTCTTGCATTGCGTATAGTTGCCAAAGTTGGAGCAGTATGAGTTATCTCAGTCTTATAAGCTATGTTTTTAATATGTGAACTGCATCTTTCAATCCTGACTGAATCCGTTATTGAAATATGCTTTTGAAATCCCTGACGAAGAACCTGCTACTGCTCTAAAGAACAGCCAGGAGAGTTTATATATCTAATGGATAAAACTGAAAACCACTGATGATGATTTAGTTTCAGATGAGATGGGAGTTAGCAATGGGTAAATTATCTGTTCAGATGAGTTGTTAGATGGGAAGTTTATGTTTCTGAACAAAATTTACAATAAATTAAATGGATATATTAGCTCTTAGTCTCTATGAATATCTTGAAGAGAAACTGATAAAGCATATGCATGAATATAATACAGATTGTATTTCCATATTATAAATGGTGTAGTAATGAAATGTGTCTTCTTTTGGCAGGAGTTGGATGCACTTTGACATGGACAAAAAGAATGAAGATTGCGCTAGATGCAGCAAAGGGTCTTTCATTTCTTCATGGTGCTGAACAATCCATCATATATCGAGATCTGAAGACAGCAAATATATTGCTGGACGAGGTCAGCTATTACATCGTTCATTTTGAAATTGCATAGATCTGTAATTCTTGTTCATCAATAGGTAGTCTACAGGGGCAAAGAGTTTTCAGTGAAACTCAAAGTCTACAATGACCTGGTTTTCTAGTTTTTCGATTTATTCGTCTATGTTGCCCCTGAAAGGTGTAATGCTTGTGCAGGGTTACAATGCTAAACTCTCAGACTTTGGATTGGCAAAAGATGGTCCAAGAGGTGATCAAACACATGTGTCAACACGTGTTATGGGTACATATGGATACGCTGCTCCTGAATATGTAATGACAGGTCTGTCATTACTATTTTCCATAACCATTTCTCTTGCATCTATAATTAGTATGGTCAACTGATACAAGCACCTATCAAAGTCATAGCTGATTCTTCTACGAGTGTTATCAATGACCTTTTTTAAGTATATGCATGCTGATAATGATCAGATTAAGTAATTACTTTGTAAATGGGTCATGTATGTGATTGTTGTACTACAGGACATTTGACATCCAGAAGTGATGTTTATGGATTCGGTGTACTTCTCCTTGAGATGCTACTTGGAAAGCGGGCAATGGACAAAAGCAGACCTTGCCGGGAGCATAACTTGGTAGAGTGGGCACGACCGTTGCTGAATCACAACAAAAAGCTTTTGAGGATCATTGACCCTCGAATGGATGGACAGTACGCCACTAAGGCATTGATGCAAGTAGCTGGCTTGGCATACCAATGCCTAAGCCAAAACCCGAAAGGAAGACCTCTCATGAATCATGTCGTAGAAGTCCTCGAAAGTCTCAAAGACGAAAACGATGCTCAAGAGGAAGTCATGACTAATCTTTATAGCAGAGGCAAGTCTGTAACCTTATACGAAGCTACTCCTAGTGATTCTCAAGGCACAAAGGATGGGGATGGGCAGAGGAGGAGAAGAACGGAAAGTGGCAGAAGCAAGAGCGAAGCCTCAGTCGACATTGACCAACTTGTTTCTGCTCTTTCAGAACCAGATCCTACCAAAATTTAAAGACTCAAGACGGAAAGATTCACCAGTGATATTGAGACTGTAAGATAAGAAAGTAGCAGAGTTGGCTTAATGTATAAATAAGTGAGTCTTCGTTTTGGGATCTTCTATTTTTGGATTATAAATATTAGTGCAATATGCAAATTTGATCTAACCTTTGGATGTTTTGGAGACACATTTTTGTTAGTTGTGTCGGTGATTAGGAACTTCATTAACCAAGTGAAACGAGAGTATATGAAATTTTCAAAACACAATTGGTTAATCCAAACTATTTCATTCATGGTACACACACGGCAAGTGGAAAAACATATGGAAGAAGAGTAGGAAAGTAGATACACACTAACAAATTCAATTCAATTACGCGGCTTGTGGCTAAACCACAATGATCAGGAGCATTTGCCCGCAAGAAAAGGAAGTTTAGTTTGAAGTAAAAAGTTTTAACTTACTGCAACAAAAACATGCCTGATGGGGGATTTAGTTATATGAAATTTACAGCTGCTATGAATGTTACATTGTTTATAAACACTCAACCATGTACTAGTGCAAGAGCTTACCCCATAGTTTACGCAGCTTCATTGCTATTTGAGTAACAGCTCTCCTCTCAGCAAGATTTGAAAAGTCCATGCCTTAAGCCTCTTGAATTGCAGACAACACTTGCGCTCGCTTTCTCGCAGACGGAATAAGATAATTAGCTCCATTCGTAGTGCTTAACTCAGCAACCTAGTAAGAGAGAAAAGAGTGGATTTTTAGTAACAATTTCCAGTAATAGTAGCAATTCAAGCAAGGTTTAAAAAAAACTTGCTTGATGCAACTTTCTATGTTGTTTCAAACCATACCCGAAAACCTCATATTACAAGTTGGTGATCTTGATTCGCGAAAAAGGTATATGGGAAGCGATCAAAGCAAAAAATCTTGGAACAGATCGAGTGAAAGAAGCGAGACTTCAAACCCTCATGTCCAAATTCTAAAGTGAAAATGCAGAAAAGGACTCAATGGGATATTGTAGCTCGTCAGAGAGTAAAAACGAAGCTAGAGAGAAAACTAACCTTAGAGTCTCAAGAGCTGAACAAGTGCTTTATCAAGTGAGAGTAATTTGGATTCTAGTAAGGATTTAGAATCAATGAATAAAAAGTTTTATGAAACAGAAAATAAGGTGGTTGAGCTCAGCATAGAAAACCATCAACTATTAAAGAAGGGGAAGCTGATGAGTGAAGAACTTGGCAAGAAAAAAGATAAAAAAAAAGTTGTTGGAACAAGAACTCGCTGATACTTGAAAGAAGATTTATATGCTCAACAGTGGTACAAGGGATCTGAACAAGATTTTGTCATTGGGAAGGACCGAGAAGACGAATCATGGTCTGGGGTAACAAGGAGAAATATCCTCAAGTGTGACCAATTTCGTGAAAGGGGACAACTCTGTTCATATTCCAACACAAGGACTCCGAACTGAAAAGTCAAACTGTGGTCTTGAACATCAAGAAGATACGTCTATGAGTGATAAGAAGAAGACTACTTATGGTCTTGGATATCAAGGAGGTACGTCCATGAGTGATAAGAAATATATTCAGTTTGTTAGAGGGAACAACCCAAAACATGTTCCAACAAAGTTTCAGAAAACTGAGACTAAGAGAAGAATCCCACATAGATGTTATTACTGTGGGAAACATGGACATATCAAGAGGTTTTGCTATAGGTTTCAAGATAGGGTGAGGACGTTGATTAATGAGAAAAGGTATTATCAATGTCATGATGACTCTTCATATGGTTATGTGCGAAAGGATGATCTATATCAAAGGAAGAAGCACACTTACACATCAAGGAGCTCAGTTGATTGGCAGCCAAGATTTTGTGACAATAGAATACCCAAGATTTTGATGAGAGATCAAAATTCCTTGGAAAGATGTACAAAAGAGAGTGAAAGTGTGGTGATGGAGAATCTAGAGTTGATTGCTCTAGAGCTAAAACAAAAGGACCAGACGTTTAAGAGGAATACTGATGGTCATGTAGAGAAGCAATAAGATGAATATCAATCGTTCTTTGATTTACAAGAAATTTTGAATGAATTGGACCAATCATGTAGGAGAAGTTCATTGGAGGAAACTAAAGACATAGATTGTCAAGTTCAATCAAAAAGGGGGAAAAAGGAAGCAGTACTTGAACATAAACTTCAAGATTTTTGTGATTTTCTCATCATTTCTTGAAGAATGGTGTAGCTCCAGGTAACTCCATTATCGATATTATACTCTCGCAGGAGGTACAGAGGAATAGGAATTACCTGAGATAAGATGAAGTCGAAGAAATGGTTTTTGACTCTAGGTTGAGCTGTCGTGAGGAATGAAGAAATCAAGTAAGACTTACATAGTGTTTCTAAGGTTAGAAGAAACAAGACGTGGAAAAGATGATTTAGGTTATGATGGTTACCTGTAATCATCAGTGCATTAGAAGATCCATGGTTGTTCACTGGAAATGCAGCAAGGTGAAAAGTCTAAACATAAAGAGTTGATTCATGTTAAGAAGTTTACATGAAGTCTTCAAAGTAGCATGAACTCAGGTTGTGTTTCATCGGAGAAGTGGCGAGAATAAATGTTGAAATTTTCAGACATAAAGTTTCAAAATCTCAGATAAAGGCGAGTTTTGATTCACCACAACAAAGAGATTAAGTGAGAATCAAGGGTACCTGAGATTATAGAGAAATGGCAGGAAGATGCAAAGACTCACATCAAAGATTGCATCGTTGAAGCTCACATCGAGGAAGAGACGCAACTCATGTTTTTGGCAAAAGCTTTGAACATTGGAGAAAGCAGTGGTCGAGCTCACTGGAGAAGTTGTCAGCGGATGTAAGGTTCGTGCATCTGGTGTTATTGTTTAGACATTGAAGAAGAGGAGCATAATTTCTCCTTCATTGTCAAAAGGAAGGAGACAAAAGAAAGTTTAGGCTGGACTCACTTAGGCCCAAGGTGGAGAATTGTCAAGTTATGGGCCTCAATAAATCTACTGAGTGTAGTTGGGCCAAGTTATTGACAAAGAGACAATAAAAACCGAACCTAGTCTAAGTTTGAGGTGTTGCACCTCGTTGAGAGACAAAAGACAGAGTTGTGTCTTTAGGTTCCAAAAGCCGAGTTTATGGCATCAACAATTTCGAACATATTATCAAGTTGCACCAAGCTAAGTTTATGGCAGCTTGTCAAGCCGACGACTAGCGAGAAGGTTGTCATGAGAATCGATAATGATTCTATAATCGCTGGAACAAAGAATCCCGTGTTCCATGGTCGAAACAAACATATCCACAAGTGATATCATTTCATCCGAGAGAGGGTTGAAGATGATCAAATCAAGGTGGAACATGTAGTTTGACAAGCTGAGAAGATATTTTGACTAAAGCCCTATCAAGGATCAAGTTCAAGGAGATGAGAAGTTTGATAGGAGTTCAAGACCTCACCAAGACAAACTTGAAGCTTAAGGGGGTGAATGTTGGATAAACTTCAAGTTAAGGAGTCAGCTTGCAATATTAGAAATCCTATTTGTATTAGGATAAGATGATTATTTAGCTAAAAGGATAAGAATATGATTTATATTTAGGAATTATTTAAATATATATTAGGAGTTATTTAATAAGATTTTCTAGTTCTATTAAAAATGGTGGTGCCTAGACTACTATAAATACAATTGTTGGGTTTTGAAAATTGATTAAGAGAGTTAAGAAGAATTCTAAGAGTTTTAAGGGAGAACAAGAGTTCTTGATGTTCAAGACCATAGTTTGACTTTTCAGTTCAGAGTCCTTGTGTTGGAACATGAGCAGAGCTGTCCCCTTTCACGAAATTGGTCACACCTGAGGATATTTCTCCTTGGTACCCTAGACCATGATTCGTCTTCTCGGTCCTTTCCATTGAAAAAATCTTGTTCAGATACCTTGTACCACTGTTCAGATCCCATTGACAATTGATTAAGAGAGTTAATAAGAATTCTAAGAGTTCTAATGGAGAACAAAAGTTCTAAGAGAAAGAGCTTTGAATGTTTAGTTTTTGTGAGAGTTTTCTAAACATATATAATAAGAGAGTGATTCTTATTACAAATCAATATTGTGTTTGATTGAATATTAACTCTTGAGAAGATACAGAAAAGTTTAAGCAACGATGAAGGACATGAGAAGATTGACAGCAACATTAATACTCTATCCCGCAAAACGCGTCTCCAAGGGAGATATTTCACTCGGTATGGTGTAGCCAAGCGGACCCCATGACCATCCATAGCCTAGAATAAAGAAGCAAATGAATATAACCAAGAGGATGGAATATCCTTTTAATAGCTCTTTGTTATCTCCAAATTTTAATCCTAGGATCACTGAAACTATGACATGTTTCCAAACAACAATGAGACCATTAGATTGATTATCTTAATTAGTATTGAACTAAATCTTTTGTATCATTATCTATATGTTTATTGAAGAAATGCTAGAAGAGTGATAACCTTTTTTTGAATAAATATAAAATTGTATTCAAGAAAACCTTTTATACCACAAGTGCTATAGTTTTGAATAATGTTTAGAAATTAGAGCTCTGATAGAGATTGAATCGAAAGTGGTGGTCTCGTTAAAACCCAAGGTTGGAAAACCCAATTGGGACAAAACCAGTTCTTGGAAAAAACAAGTACCTCCACTTTCGATAGAGCTGAAAAATCAAAGAAAACAAAAACTAACAAACAAAAAATACAAGCTCAAAACAAGAACGAAACTTAAACTCGTGAGGCAAACCAATGCAGCATCCCCTCCCGCCAAATACATTGACTCAGAAGCATTGAAAGGCGGATCCGGACTGTCCTTTCCACACCTTTAACTAAGCTGGACATGAGCATTGGAACTTCCCCATGTTTGTGCTGATTCCTTTCACGCCATAAAGCATTGGAACTTCCCCATGTTTGTGCTGATTCCTTTCACGCCATAAGAAATAAATAGAAGTTTGGAACAAATATCTTAAGATGAACATGTTATGGTCCCCATTTTTGGTTGTCGACAAGGCTAAAAGGAGATTAGTAAACTGATTCGTATATCCCTGTTGGAGAAACTAGAGAGCTAGATTTCCGAAAACTGTGATGTTAACGAGCAAGAGAAAATCTAGCTCTCTGGCTACTCCAACAAGGATATACCAATCAGTTTGATGTGATCCCTTGTTTCCATATGGCTGGAGTAGAAGACACACCCCACCGAGGCACTTCCATTCCAAGACAACATTCTGTTCCACGTGGACAAACGGTCATGTGCCGCCAACCAGAGAATGAACAAGAATTTAGGAGTCGCGTGAGAAAACCAGATAGCTCTAGACCAAACCTTTTCCGATGAGATTAATCTAACTTGGTTCCAAGTATCCTTAGAAGAGAAACTGAGAATAAACTTGTCAGCCTTACTACGCCATAATACTATGTCATCATCCAAAGAAACACAATCCCTTAATCTTTTAATTTCATATTCTATTTGGAAACTGACGTCTGCGCCGCGGTCTATGGTTCTCAAAGATATCTGCCATAGTGGATGACCCCTAAATACCCATATCAATGCTCCCATAATTCCCCAACACCTCAAAGAGTCTACAAAGAGGACTCCAATCATCATACTAAAACGACGTTTGAGCCCCACAACGAACACCAACTTTATGATTTTTATTGCTTAATCTCGATATTTGAGAAGCCTCTTCCACATCCACGAGTCAGCACTCGTATTGGAAATTACCGACCAAAAGGAGCCTCTTCTTATCAAATTATTTTGAACCTAGTTTACCCAAAGAGACTTCTTAGCAGAAACCAACCGCCAAATCAATTTGTAGCAACTCACCTTATTAGCTTCAGCTAACGACTTAATACCAAGTCCCCTTTCTGACTTTGGCTTACAAATATTAGTCTAACCACTTTTGCTTTTTGAGTTTAGAGTTGGTCCCGACCATAGAAACGATGAGCTTATTTTCTCTATTTTTTGGATACATGGGCGAGGAAGTCTAAAGGCAACCATCTAGAAATTCGTCAAACTAGGTATCACCGAAGAGAGTAATTGAAGGCGGCATGCAAAAGAAAGAAAACAGGTCCTCTAAGAGCCAATCCTGATACAAATCTTATCAATAAGTGGGTGATAATCCGGTGTAACCATTTTTTTCGGCAACAGATGCAGCCCCAAATATTTCACCGGCAAATTTATAAGATTAAAGGGAAAAATAGAGAGAGACTCTCGCACTACAGAGGAGATCCCAGTGACAAATAATGTGGTCTTTTTCAAGCTTATTTTTAACCCTAAGATACTCGCAAAATTATCAAACACATCAAGGATACCTTTAATTAAGCGAGATCTTTCTGTCTGCAAACACCATGATGTCGTCCGCGAAACATAGTGTGTTATATACAGACTTCTGCATCCCGGATGGTAGCCGCCTTATCCAGCATAGAAGATAAAACATTCATTGAAATAACAAAAAGATAAGGGGAAAGGGAACCAACTTGATGCAACCCACGTTTACTCCTAAAAACACCCGCTAGCTCTCCATTAACCCGGACAGTAAAAGATGGAGTGGTAACACACAATTCAATCCATCGAGTGAATTCAGCCAAAATTGACATTGCCCTCAAAACCGTGATTAGGAACTCCCAATTTACGTAGTCAAAAACTTTCGAAATATCTATCTTCATAGCACATCAAAAAGCTAAATTAGGCTTGTGATAATCTTTTACAAACTCAGAAGCTAGAAGAGGGTTTTTCATCAAATAACGATCCTTTATAAAAGTTGACTGATTTGGCGTTATAAATGCAGGGATGATTAACTTTAAACGGTTCGCTAAAAGTTTATAAATAACCTTGTAGATAACGTTGCAACATGATATCGGTCGATATTCCTTTACGCCTATAGTCCATGTTTTCTTAGGAATCAACGCCATAATCATTGTATTAATCCCTTTCGGGAGAAAACCATAGCTGAAAAGGCTTGGATCGCCACAGTAAAATCCTTTTCGATAATGGGCCAAAACTCCTTAAAGAACTCCACTGTATAACCATCCGGACCTGAAAACTTTTTTACCGGCATGGAAAATAAAACTCCCTTTATTTCTGCCGCTGAAACAGCCATCAATAGTCGGACTCTATCCTGCTCCGAACATCGATAGTCTAGCAGACCACTTATCCCATTCAACAACAAACTTGAGTCAACCTGGGCATGAGATGAGAATAAATCAGAATAAAACCTTACCGCCTCAGATTCAATTGCCTCCCTACCTGTGAGAAGCCCGCCCTAAAAGTCCCTAATTGCATTGATCGAATTGCGAGCTTGTCTCTCCTTGATTGCATTAGAGGAAAACTGGTTGTTTTTATCCCCACCTCCATCTAATGAAGCTTTGAATTTGGCTTCAGGAACTCTTATTCTAATCCCAGCACAAGATCCCATATATCATAGGCATTCGATTAATTCAGCATAGAACGAGGATCCAGATTATTCATAGTTTTTTTTTGCTTTTCACAGAGGTCCACATAAGGTTCTTTAGTTCTCCTTGATAAATGATACATCTTTTGATGGCCTAGAGATTGGATAATCGGTTTTAATAACTTCACCTTCTTAAAAAACAGAACAAAGTTGAAGTCAAAGAAAACAAAGGCTCAATATTGTTCCAATACGCCTCAACCGCCGGTTTGAACTCCACCATTTTAACCACCGAATTCACCTCCTTAAACAGAAATTTTGATTTATAAGGAGAACCCAACAAAGAGATACACTACACAAATGGTCTGAGCATCCCTTAGCCTCAAAAACACAATAAGAGGTATCAATATGCTGCAGCCAAATATCATTAATAAGGACACAATTTATCTTCTTACAAATTAACCCATCTTCCCTCTTGTTACACCATGTAAACCGCGGACCATGATAAGCCATATCCATCAAAGAACAATGTCTAACAGCGTGTTGGAACTCAAGCGTACCCGACACCGAGACATGAGATGTAGACGACCACGAATGCTCCATTGAGTCTAAAATTTCATTAAAATCTTCTAGACAAATCCATTTCTTACCGAGATAATGAGCTGAATCTTGGTGAATTTGAGATCATGCCATAGCTCATGATGCTCTTTCCAAAGAGTTAGATGCATAAACAAATGTACATAAAAAATCCTCCGTTATATCCTCAATCTTGCTAAGGCACGAAAAAAGTGCCTAGTCTTAAACACCACTGTTAAGGTAACATTATTACTCCACACAACCCATATTCTTGCCAATAGATCATACTCATAATTTGACACCATCGACGACTCACTCAAGACAGTTTTAGCGACATGGTCAGCTTTTGTTTTCCTTTACTCTCGTTTCTAATAGCCCTACAAAAATCATTGAGTTTGAGCGGATCAAATCCTTAACTACCGAATGCTTCTTAGTTTTATTGAGTCCCCGAATGTTCCAAGAGAAACTTGACATTAATTTTTTTTCCTTTGGTTCCTTTTATTGATGCCATTTGTGGTTTGGCCCCCAGCTTTCTGACTTGTATTTGAGATATATTTATGTGCTACCTTCGAAGAACAAGGTAAAAGGGCGCGGATCTCTACCTCCACCTTACTATACCTGGTATTAAACTTATTTGATTAGGTTCCCCCAACGCAGACCCAAGTAACGATTTACACACCTCACTCCCAGCCTTTTCCGACGTTGAACTTCCCCCCATCATACACTCCAAGTTTGAAATATGCTATGCTGAAGATATCCCAGAGTTAACTCAGTCACCAGTCCTTAGCTGCCTCCCCCTGATTACTTAAAACTGTATACCTTGAGGGCGATGCAATTATCACCTCCCCATACACTAGAGCTTTGAATTTCTTTGTTTGTTTTTTCCCTCCCGAGTGCGCTACAGTTGACCATTCATTTGTACCGAGGTACCTGGTGTGAGCTGAGCGATCTCACCTTTCTCAACATCCAAGGAACCATGTGCCCTACTTTCTGAACATTCTTCTCCTAACTTAGCCCATCTATGATCTAGCGACAAAAATCCAGCATTTATATTCTCAGTGCCGAGAGAGTCAATTGATATTTCATCACCGCTTGAAACTGAGATTTTCACCTCCTGTGACACACCTAACTCAGACCCAACTTGCTGCAAAACCTTCACTAGTTCTATTCTCACCTCCAACGTGTTTAACTACAATGACTTCCTAAACTCCTGCGTGAAACTTACCAAACAGCTCTCATCCAAATGTCTCCACTTCCAGAATGTGTTACACCTAGGTGGAAGCCAAGGAAATTCAAAGCAGACCTTAACCTCCTCACCCTTCAACCCGTAGTGATAGAACTCCGGAAACTTTTGCGAAAGATCGACATCAACTAACACTTTTGCTTCATCAAAATTTGTAACCAGCTTAGTATCTCGATGCAACCGAATAGGACTGCCTAGAGGACTTGCGAGAAAACTCAGCCCCTTCAACGAAAACATGGAATGCAGAACATTTTTCATCACAACCCACATAGGCATTGAAGTTATTTCTGGTTGAGCCTCCTCTGCGATAGAGGTTCATTTTAAAACAACAACGAGACGTCACTTCAAAAGTATCAATCTTGATCGACTTATCGCCTAAGTTACAGATTTTATTTATAACGACGTGCACTTTTGCTATATGTAGAGCTTTTGATGCAAATCGTCCAACAAGAAATTCCTCCCAGAGAAGTGGAGCATCCATCAAAACCTCTTCCGGGACAGAGACCATTTATTGCCCCTTAATCTTAGAGATGTCACAGCTGAACTGAGTTAAACCTGGTCGACTTGCGACATGGACCCAAGACTTCTTCAATGGAACCATCACCAAAGGCTGACTACCCAACCCCTGACCTTGATTCATAATCCTACTTTCACATCTGAAACCCAACTGAGAACCCCCCGACGACCTGCAAATGGGAGCTACATCACCCACCAAAACAATATCAATTGGTCTCTCACCTGCAGACATCAACGCAACTTTGGAGCCAGGAACCACCTCTGAAACAATCTTCGTATCTATAGCAACCACCGCGTCAGACCCCCTAACAACATCCTCTGCGCCGGATAACGCCTTTGCCTCCACCATAACCCTATCAGCCTTCCTTACCTCTGCATCCTTGGTCACAACATTAGACCTCGACGTAACCCCTAAAATCTTAAAACCCTGAGAATCCTTCACAGCCATTGCAGCATAAGCTCTCACCGCCCCTAAGACCAACCATGTCTCTGATGCAGCGTCTGAAACCCTCAAAACCTCTGAAACATACACTAACTCTAAATCCCGCTAACCCCTTCTCTGCTCTGCATAACATAACCCGATCGTGTTTGACATTGATCGTCGACTAGAAAACGAGAACCTTCAACTCTTACTCGCCAACCCAACCTAACACTTGAGGAACCCTCCGCATCTACCAGAACTTGAACCTCAGCTGCCACTAAGCCTGGCGGTGACGCCATCGTGATGCACACAGAAGCAACCCTAAATCGCCTCCCAAATTGTCTAAAACCTTGCACACCAAAACGCTCAATTTTTCTCCCTAGTAATATAACAATTTTAGTTATTCAGTGATAACCCTTTTACCTGATATATTATCATTTGTAATCCACCATTAATAAGCAAAGCTCATCGTCCTAATCTATCAAATAATGCAATGGAAATCAAATTTGAGAGGACAAGGACATCTCCTACAAGGATTGATGAGTAAAGTAAAGCATTGCCTGCGCGTAGAAGAGAATACAATTTACGCTAGTGAGGATCTGAAATGTAAGGCAAGAGAATTGCCATAACAAGCTGAGTTCTATGGCGTATGTGCATAATTTATTGAAACGGATGTTTGATAAAATTCTCTAACTCGCTTGCATTTACCATGTCTTGAAACTCGGCAATAACATTTCTTGTTCCTCGTAGTTTCTCTAAGACTTGTCGACCTTTCTCTGTTAATCCTCTTTCTATCAAGCTGATGTAGCGAAAGCTTTTAGGGATATATGCAATGATATTCGTTTAGTCTAAAAATGCCCAAATATACCAAACCTTCTTGGATTCGTTGAGATCTCTCAAGATCTACCGAAAACAAGCATAGAGAATACTCTTCTCGGTGGTTTCTCAAAACCTCTTTCATAAATGAGACAATTCTCAACTTTATTAATCAATATCAAATTCAATAACAACTGCATAGTATAATGAACCTCAGAGCCTATTTATAATAAACATTGAAAACCCTAAGGCCCCTAAAATTCTATATTGATTATGATTAATTAATTACAAGATAATGAGAAGATATTTGGAAATTATCCAAATATCTAGCTACACCAGGTCTCGCCGTCCAAGAAAGATTTATCCTCAATCTTACGTCTGCGCTGCATCAGCTCTCCCCAGCTAAGAAAGATTCAACCTCAAATCTTAAATCTCGATCTTGGCACCACGTAAATCTTATTTAATCCATCTTCAGATATATTGTGGATCTGCACCAAGTTTGCACCAAACAAATATTACACAATATCCGCAACGAACCAGATTTTGTACGAAATATGCAGTAATCAGATTCTGCATAGATTCTACAAAGATCGGATTTTGCACGAATTCTACAGAGATTTGATTTCGCACAGTTTTCGCACGAATCTGATTATGCACAACTCCGATCATCCAAATCATCTTCTTCATAAACGTCATATATTGGATCTCCAAAAATCTCTTTGTAGATCTCATCGTTTTCATAAACGATGTAGATTGGATCAACATAGATCTATGTAGATCTCATTATCTTCTCTCTCACCAAAAAGATTTTTGTTCTCGAAAGGATAGATGTTTCCGGTCAACATGACATCCAGAATCGTCTTTGATTGAGAAACCAGAGAAACGAGGCTCTGATACCAACTAAAGTAGCCGATAGATGTAAGGATATTAGTTTAGTGTAAGAATATCCGAATACACCAAACCTTCTTGATTCGTTGAGATCTCACAAAAACAAGAATCAAAAATACTCTTCTTAGTGGTTTCGCAAAATCTTTTTCATAAAGGAGACAAATCTCAACTTTATTTATTAATATCAGATTCAATAATAAATGCATAATACAATGAACCTCAAAACTTATTTATAATAAATGCTGAAAACCCTAAGATTCCTAAAATCGTATATTGATTATAATTAATTAAATAAAAGATAATAAAGATATTTGGAAATTATCCAAATATCTCGCTGCATCACAAGCTGGTGGGAGTCTCAAGAAGGAAATAACCGCCAAGGGTCATGAGCAAAGCCGGAAAAGCGGCCGAACCAAGAGAGAGCCTCCAGCCCCAAGGGTTGAGCTTCTATGTGTCGTAACTAATCATGTTTGCTGAAAAGATCCCAAGAGTTGGTGTCAACTGAAACATAATGTTTAAACCACCTCTTAAATTGGTTGGTGCCACTTCTGATAGATACACTGCAACGGCCTGAGAAAGAGAGAGGTTGCATTATTAGATGATATTTTTTTCTTTCTCTATCAGCGTTGTACTAATTATGTAAACTATGTACCACAAATTTTGATTTCTTAACCGTTTTAATTAATATATAACTGTTGACAAAAAATAACTTTTGGTTTTCTCATTAACAACATTGTCCTTTTATCTTATTTTCAAATCCAATACCAAAACCAATCATGATCCGTCCTAGAAAAAACATTGGGAGGTTCAGCGATCCAACATTTATAGCAGCTTCAATTTTAAAAAAGATCCCAGCACAATGCTTGCACGTCTTCCATAGTTCCTAGTGATTGGTGAGGCCATCAAAGTTGCAACCAAACCAGCAATGTATAGCAACGAGTTGAACGTGGCCAGTCCTTGATTATCGAATTTGCAGTAGTTATTTTCATGAGCATGTCTCTTTTTCTCATACACATCATGAAAAAACTCTTTAAGGAATTCATCCATTGACGTGACACCACCTTTAAAACAAAAAAAACTAAGCCATTTTTATAAACTCACTTCGTCACTAAACTTGGATTTAATCAAAGAGAGAATGGTACAGAACCTGCGACCCCAATGTCATAGCCAAAGATGCATCCATGATCCACCATTGGCTGCAACAAAGAGAGTGACAATGACGAAGCAAGTGACCTTCGCTTGGTAGCGCTCTGCCCTCTCATTAGCCATGTCGGCTGGCCCAAACGACCTTCCTGCCATTTTCTTTTCTCTGTTCTTGTCCACTTACAAGTTACATCTTATGATCTGCCTTCTTTTTAAGCGGTATATGTTCAAATTCCCAAGCATGCGAGAACAGAAAATAAAATAGAACGGGTAAACTAACATCATTTTTTCGTGTTACCGTGTTTTGATGAAGTTAGTTTCCTCTAGGAGAATGAGATAGTGACATTTGCGTACGGGGGAGTTTAAAGTTGTGTTTGGTTGATGTTGGCTTGGATTTAACAAATAAATCAGTTTTACCCAGAAAAGAGAGGCAAATTTCTTTTTTTTTTATAAATTATTTACGTTATTAATATATATATATATATATATATATATATATTTGAATATTATGTTAAATTATATTCAAATCTTTGTATAATAAATGTAACCGTTTTTTGAAAAGATAAACATAAAAAATAGATCTAAAACTGAAGATCGAAAGTGGGATGCCTCGTTAAAATCCAAAAATGGAAAACTCAATTGACACAAACCAGTAGTGGGAAAAAGAGTACACCCTACTTTCGATAGAGTTTAAAAACATATAGATAAATTCAGAGCAGAAAATAAAAATACATCAGAAAAATTAGACTCTAGTTGAGAACCACATTTGTAATCCTTCCATCATCAGTCCCTTCTTTTGTAAAGTTGATAGTCTATTTCGTATCGCTCTACCCATATCTCGAATAAGAATATCGATGGGAGTTGGGGATTCCCTATGTCTTCGTTGGTTTCGCTTCCGCTAGAGTAAATAAAGAGTAGCTTGAAAACATACTTGCCAGAAAGGTATGAGTAGCATCACGTCCAAAGGTCATTATAGAGGATATTATGTCATAGAACTGAGTTGTGTACCTTCGTTGGAATAAACCGAAGGACATTTTATACCAAATTCAGGATGTGAACGACTATGAGAAGAACAAGTGATCTCGTGTCTCCAATGTGGTTGAGCAAAAGATACAACCTACATGAACGTTAGTATTCCAAAGAAGCATTCGATCACCTGTTGTTAGTCGATTACGAGCATCCAAGCACACCGTAAAAGATAGGTGTAGCATGCGTAAACCAGATTCCTTTCTGCCAAGGATCGACTGGAGAGGTTTTTCTAATGTGATGCCAAGTATCCTTTGAAGAGAACGTCGGCTTGAATTTATTGTCCTTACATCTCCATAACGGAATGTCCAAATCGGTGTAAACACAGTCTTTAAGCTTGCAATCTCATCCTCAATCAAAGCTAAAAACAGTGCTTTTCTCCGCCTAGGCCGGTGATTCACAAAGACATCTTCCATTGTGGCAGAAAGCTTTATGCCCATATCGATGTAGCCTCTCTCGCCCAACACATCAAACAAACATCCTAAACAACTCCAATTGTCGAACCAAAAAGATGTATGAGATCCACTCCTTATCTCAACTTTATGAAACCCCCTAGCCGAGTCCCGGTACTTAAGAAGCTTTCTCCAAATCCACGAGGCAGCACTCAATTTAACTTTATCGACCAAAAAATACCCTTCCTAATATGATTTTTATGCATCCAAATACCCAAAGAGAAGTCCTTGAAGATACCAACCTCCAAATCAACTTAAAACAGCCTTGGCGAGCACCAAAGTTCAAATATTTTGACCTAACCAATCAACTTGATTTTTAGTTTTCTCCAAAGTAAAGTCCGGATCCAGATTTGGCTATTTGAGCAAAAAGGTTCGAGGATTGAAGGAAAAATTACTGAGTTTGACGAATACATGAATCTGGTGTTGGATGAGGCTGAAGAAGTGAGCATCAAGAAGGGCACAAGGAAACCACTTGGAAGGATTTTACCCAAAGGAGACGACATAACTCTGATGATGAACACAGGAAAGTGATATATCTGTCTCATCTCTGTCATTGGTCTATGCTTTTCGATGACCTTCAAGCTTTTGTTAAATATTTGTTGAGTTCTTCTCAGTTTATTTGGTACTTGGTGATGCTACCTTCTTTCTTCATTATCGTATGATATTGTAATGTATTGACAACTTAAAAAATTTAAGGAGCTTGATCTCATATAATGGATTGGTTAAAACTTCTAAAAGGACTATTTTGTTGTAATGTGGAGTTTCCCTTACTTGAAAAAATAAGGAAAAAAAAATTATTCTATAAGGAAAAATTGCTTTATAGAAGGAATTGTTTATATAAGACATTTTTCACCAAAAGACAAGAAAATGTCTATTTTCACCAAAAACTGAAATTTCAGAGAACCCAACAAAAATCTGCAAGCAAGATTCGAGTCAAGTCAAACTAGACAAGATTGGTTCACTAAAGTATCAAAACAGATCCATTACTGATAACACAACTTTGGATAAAGTAAGCATTTACGCTACACAGTTCCTCCCCTAGAGAAAATAACTACCTTGAAGAACACTTATTCGTTGCACAAAAAAAAAAAGAAAAAGAACACTTATTCATTCTCCTTGTTTCGATAATACAAGGCCCATATCGGGAAAATATTTCGATAAGCAGCGTAAGTTATCATGCAGTTCCTATTGAAGACTCCCATTATTTCCTGACAAAGAGAGAGAGCCAAGAGATTTAATTATTCGTTAACGAAGAGAAACTCTCCAAACATCAATGTGGTTGATGTAACTTGTTTTACCTGTTGTGGAAAATCACCATTCTCCATCTGAGCATTAATCAAGTATCTTGCAGCTCGGTGTAATGGTTTTTGATCTACCTCAGCCTAATAAGAACACACGCAAAGAGATCAAAACGTATAAATGGAAAGAGAAAAAGAATGAGCAATCCCCCATGCCTTGCAGCACGATAAACTGAAGTTAGTTTAAAGTTTCATAATGAATTCACTTACTTGCCCGGCATTAATGAGTGCAAGCAAAGCCCATGCTGTATTCACGACATGAGACTTGTTGCCTTCCAGGTTTGAATATATCTATTCATATTTTAAAAAAACAAAAAAAATTCATCAAGTAGTAGTAAGTAGATTTTTTTAGTGAACATACAAAGTTATTATTAACCTTGTCTTGACATGAGAGGTAGCTTTCTCCCCATCCGCCCAAAGGAAGTTGTTTCGACAACAGAAAGTCACAAGCTTTGGCAACCTTTGGAGAGTTTTTCAATGTTTTTCCAACAGCTACCAGACCTTTGACTCCAAACCATGTACCATACGTGAAGCACACACCCCATGATCCATACCTAGGGAGATATCACATATTACAAGACAGAAACAAACTAGAAGATGTAACGATAATATAAGAAAAAAAAAGGAAATCACTGTCAAGAGACTAACCATGAGCCATCTGCTGCTTGAATAGATTCAATGAACTTAACCGCTTTCTCAACGCATTCATCTACTTCCTTCTTCCGATGACCAGGATAAAGCTTTCGGAATGATACCAAAGCTTGGATAGCGGCTGAAGTACATTCCACATAACTACACAACCATTCTAGCGCATCAAGGGAGATATGAAAAACATAAATTATGATAAAAAGATGATTCAATGGAAGATGCAAGCGCCTTACGGATAATCGATAACAATATCGCCAAAGGTTTCTGCTGGGTTGATTAGCTGCCAAAAGAAATAACAAAACTTTTCACTTAAAACCTCAAGCAAAGGGGATTGACGCACATATGTATAGAACGCATCGAGACAAAAATTATACAAATTACCAGGATTTAGAACATAACAGCTCTATATCTGGGTATACAGACATTACCTCCAACCAAGGGTATGACCTGGTGAGCTCATATGTTGCGAGGCCTCCATCTGCATTCTGAAATAAGAAATTATCTGCTAATTAGACAAGGAAAATTTTGCTTTTCAAAATATGCATTTAAAAAACAAAAGGTCAACAGAGCAGAAAGACAACCTATGATTGATCAACTACATTACAACTGGCACCAGTATGTATTGCTACAAGTATTAGAAATCAAATTTAACCTGTAACGAAATGATAACATTAACAGCATCATATAACTTCTTTGCATCTAATGGTTCACCAACAATCTCCTTGGCAACTTTGGATAGCAAAAGAGCAGCCTGAAGAGGAAATAACAAACTCATTACCATCAGAAAAGAAGTCGTGAAAGGAAATTCTGTCACGTTATTATTACTTTCAGTCCTTCTGCGGTGCAATCGGAGATGCGCCAACCGTGATCTGCTGTTGAGAAAGGCCAAGCCCCTTTAGACATGTGACGGTACCAGTAATTCAGATCTCCAGGGCAATCCTGTAACACCTATACCATGAAAAGAAATAATTATGAGAGCGGAAAGAACATCCAGAGAAACACACACTGATCTTCATCAACTGCCTATCACAAACCTGGGAATTCTTGACAAGTGAATGTGCTTTTTTCAAAATGGGCCCATATTCTTCGACAAAGTTGGTTGCCAAAATAGCTTGAACTGCAAAACCTGTATCCCATAGCTGACTTCCGTTATAACCCTGTCAATAGCTGCTGCATTAGAGTATGGACAACAGGTTCAATGTTTATAACTAGTAACTGGATAAAAAGTAAAGTACGGGCTTTGGTTGACAGGAAGAGAGAAAACATGGTAGGGTGCTCTCAAGATATGAAATCAGACTGCTTTATCAAGGTTGTTTGTTTCTTTCTTATGATTCAAAAATGACTCTATCAAACACATAATAGGATAAAACTCCCAACTTCATATAAGTTAATATAGTAATGTCATTCTAAGTAATATAAAAATCTGAAAGTGTATATTTGTATGTCTGGATAAAAAATATTCATACTGGTTCAGCAGTCACCTTGGACCAAAGAATCAACCTAAACTAATCTTATATACAAATACATGGTACCTGCATCTTCATTCCATCTTCAGGTAACCAGAGAAAGTCATTGATTCTTGGTAGGTGCAACTTGAAAGCCTCTGAATTTGGGTCCTCTACCCAACAGCAAAGCATATTTAATACCTGTTAAACCAGCACAACAAAAAGATGATCAAAGCTGAGGCTCAAAAACTGAAAGAAAACACAAGGTCGAACATATCCCACCAAACTGAAATTTTGAAAGAGAATAATAACAGTGGTTAAGGGAAAATGGTACTGAACATGTTGTGGGAGTTGATTTGCATACCTTATTCACGGGTCCTATGCAGATGTACCTAGTATTCTCATCTTCATAATGAATATGCTCTATTACAGCTTTTACAGCCTTTTCTCTCAAATTTGCACCAGGCCATCGCATTAGAGCAGGCTCAACGATCTTATGAAGGGTTGCCCAAAGAATATCTTGCACAAGTGCGTGTGGGTAGTATAAATCCTCCTTCAATAGAAAAGCAACTGTCAGCATAAAAACAGTCACCCCTGAGCATCTGAGGACACGCCGATATGTGTAAGGACCCATATTGTGAGTATTGCATATTCTACCAAGCATCATTTAATCCAGCCAAACAAGGATCTCACTATAAACTACAGATGTTCAGATCTTTACAGAAACCAAGTAACGTCTTTTAAAGGATTAGCGTATCTGGTAGAATAGTTACGAAGTTCACCATCCAGTCCACAAACCTTTGCACAAAGGTTGCGTGCTTGATTCCAATCGATTTCATGATATGGTACAGTGAAAAGCTCCTTTCTCAGTGATAAAACAGTGGACGTTATAGGACCCACAAACCTTTTTCCATACAAGTACGACATTGGCAAGTAGACCATCCGACAATGACACCACATCCTTCCTGGAGCATGAAAAAAAAATCTTATTCTAATGCTCTACTGGCATTGTATCTATTTATATAAGAACTAAGAAATAAGCTGTAGCAAAAGAAAACCTATCCATGTTAAATGTGCATACAGTTAAAACATTCAAGGAGTGTGCTTTGAACCAACGTGAAAGCAGAATAGATACAAGTACAAGCTATGATTAGATTTACAAATTCTTTCTAGATTTACTTCACTTGATTTTTCCATGATTGATGGTATTCAATATCATAAAGTCTGGGATAATGCACTGCTTTTGGAGCTCATTACCAATATAACTATGTAAAAAGCCCAATTAATATAGTAGAACTCAAGGAAGCATAAAAAAGATAAAACAGATACGGTCATGGTTACAGCACTTTGGTTTTCCCATGCTCCATATTATTGAATAGCCATTGAACAAAGAATTGAGAGAGGCACTTCATTTGTACGGGTAGTTGGTCGATCAACACTTGACGACTAGGAAAAGAACCTTAAACAACATTTCAATTGAGAAAGTCAAGAGCCCATGAAATTGTCATTCAACAAACATCTATCAGCACCTGGATGGGTTGGCAGGAAGTACGGAAGAAGCCATATCTCAGGTGGCAGTGGGTTATTTCCAGACCATTCGAAAGCTCCAAGTACCTATAGTCACCGTATGTGCAGAACCAAGCAAAAAGATGAGTCAAGTAACAGAAATATTCATATGGTTACTTCGAAGGACAGATAGAGGTTAAGATTTCTGTACAGATAGCCACATTTTCCCCCAAGATGTGATATTGGTAGCACCACCATGATTTAGTATCCAGTCTCGCCCTTTCTCCATAGCTCCATCTCCATCGTTAGGTCCTTCTCCGAGCAACCTCAGAGTAACATAGTTCAAGACAGACCCAAACATCGCGCTGGGGCCTTCAATATGTAGACCCCAACCTCCGTCCTCATTCTGAAACAATATACCGTCAATAGTCAAAATTTATTTAAAAATGGGAAGTAGAAGGAACTGTTTGAAACACAAAGATGTGTGTGTACATATCTATTTTTGGATGGACATATTATGTGTCTAAGAACATAGAACAGTATATGAAAGTCTGTGTAAGGCATTTCAAGAGGACAGAGTTATAATAAAGATAGAAGAAAATTCTTGCCTGGTGATTATAGAGATAACGGCGCATTTCTTGTTTATGATGTTCCGAAAATACTGTATCAGTGCTCCAGTTATGGAGAGTGTAATTATCTGTAATCAGAATTAGTTTTCGTCATTTTTTCAGCAAAAATTTGCAAAAGAAAGCTTAGCGACAACGAAGTTTATAAACTAACCAGTCCTGGGAGAAGAAACATAGGACCACCATAATCTCCTGGCCAGTGCCCGTCGTGTGCCTGTATAATTGAATAGAAATCTAGACCCCTCTTTAACGTGTTTTCCACCATCTTCTTTGTAACATCATCACTATCTTCGATTTTGACTTGTGGTAAAACTGGGGTAACCAAGTTTTCACTTGAAAACTACACATAGAGAAGAGAGAGAGAGAAATATGATCTTTAGAATAGCAAATGAACTTTTAAAGAAAATTAATGCTTGACTATCAGAAAATTGTAACCAGTCCAAGGAGTGTGATAGATCAAGCCTGATGGGAGATTAAAGGATAGCCATCAGAAAATTGAGAAGAAGGTCATGTATTCAAAGGCTAAAACCATAATGAAAACCAAAAGATTACAAACTACAGAAAAAAAGACAAATTACAATAGGTAGTAAAGAGAAGCCTTTAAAGAATTGTAGCAATAAGTCAAATATTCAGATCTCAGCTTTAGAACAAATGCACAACTAGCATCACAACTCTTCAGTTCTAAGTAAATGAGTAAAATAATCATTTAAACTTGCTAGTTTCTCAAGTTTGTAGCCTTTAAATTGGAATTTTTTTTTCACTTTGATTGGCAAAATGCAGGTGGTTGAAACTGAAACTATAAAAATGAGTATACTACACAACCATCTTCAAGAGAAGCAATTAAGAAACTTAAGCTTTTGTTGCTTCTTATTAGAAATCTACAAACTAAATTTCTATGCTCTATTTGTACTAGTCCATCTATAGTAAACTGGATTTTCTTGCTAAGTATCAGTTTGATTTCAACACTTTCATCCATGAAGGTGCCTCCTTTCTCCTTGACATACCTAATTTGAATGCCCTCATGATGAATAAGTTTAGCAATCAATTCTGTTTCCAGAATGTGAGGAATTCACATATTTGAATATTCCCAGGAATATCTTATTTGTCCAGACGACAAGAGGAAGAGGCAAGTAAGCGTTTGGAAATGCTATACTGTGAGGAGGGAATTGATTCAACGGTTGAAATAGAGTATTTAAAGTTGGTACGATTAGCGGATGTTCTGTTCGCTGAAAGGATGAAGAAAATGATTCATGAATGGCGGTTTAGGTTGTTACATGGTGGGAATGCGTCCTCTGAGTCTCCGAGGATCTCAAATGGATCAACACAGAGTACTTAAACTGTGTTCTACCATATGCGTCCAGCTCTCAGTCTCAAGGGTTTCACTTTTCATCAGCTCAGAGTTATTAAGTTGGTAATGCTCTTTAATTTCAAAATGATCTCTGTTTATTAATGTTTTCTTGAGACTGCTTTTTTTTTAATCTGCTTGCTCTGATTTTGGCTTTGAAGGTTTTAGGAAACATTTTGGAGATCTTGTATACATACATTCAAATGATAAAATTCCCTATTCACACGACTTTGTTGTGTACACTGATTCAGAATTCAACAAGGAAAATCTCATGGTAAGGTAGCATTTAAGCTACTGGAAAGATTTTTAACTATTTGGTAGTTTAAATCATAAATGAGAGTGGTGAAGTGATTATTTTATGGTATAAAGTTTAGGCTCATGTGATGATGTAGTTTAGGGGTGGGCATTCGGATAACCCGATCGGATTCGGATAAAATCCTATCGGGTTTTGGTTTTCGAATTTAAGAATTTAATACCCAATGGAATAATTTACCGGGTTCGAGTTCGATTTGGGTAAAAAATTTCGAGTTTGGATCGGTTTCGAGTTTCAGAGTTGAAACCCGGAAAATTCGGGTTTTGATCGGTTTGGATTCGGGTTTTTGGGGTTTTCGGGTTTTTTGGGGTTTCTTCGAGTTTTCAGGTTTTTGGGTTTTTCGGATCGGGTTTGGGTCAGGTTCAAGGGTTTTCAAGTTTTTTGAGTTTTTTCGGATTTTTTCGAGTTTTCGAGTTTTTTTGGGTTTTTATTTTATTTTTGGTTTGGATTCGGATCGGTTTTTGTATATTACACATAAAAAATTCACATTTATAGGATAGGATCCTCGAATTAGGGTATTTTTATGGGTAGTTATGTAGGATCGGGTTTTCGTTTCAAGTTTCGGATTCGGAACGGGGTTGGGTCCGAGTTTTTGGGTTTAGAGATTTAGTATCCAATGGAATAATTTGCTCGGGTATGGAACGGATTTGGGTACGATTTTTCGGGTCGGGTTTGGGTCGGGTACACGGGTACGGTTTTCTGCCGAGGCCTAATGTAGCTATAGTGTAGCCAATGATCCTTCTACTTAACAGCTTTCTTTGATTTAGATATCAATACTGTATCTTTTTACAGAAGGAGGCAAAGGATGAACGCAAGAGAGTGGGGAAAGAAAAATACAATTTGCAATTGGGTTCCGTCAAGTGATTGATCTGCTTGTTTCAGAGAAAAAGTTGATCATTGGTCACAATTGTTTCCTTTGTATACAAGCAAGTTGATCCTTTATATGTCTATGACGGTTTTGTATCTTAAAGATGCTTTGCTCTAAAATTTTGTTCATCTGACACAGATATTGCATATGTACATAGCAAATTTGTGGGTCCTCTTCCTTCAACAGCTGAGAAATTTGTGGCCTCCATTAACAATTACTTTCCTTACATTGTCGACCCAAAATACTCTTACATTTGTGCTAGTGAAGACATTCGTTATTCAAAAATCAATAATCTTCTATTGCAGGTTACACAAGTCGAGTAAACCATCCAAGACCAATAAACCGTCTAAGTACAAGCAAACTACCTATGCCGAAGGAAAGAACAAGGGGCTGAGAAAGAAGAAGCAGAAGATTTAGGTTTGGTTGTTTGTGGAACTTATGATCATTAGGTTTGAACTTATTATTGTTAGGTTTTGTTGCTTTTGGAACTTGTGATGTTTAGGTTTTGTTGCATTTGGAACTTGTGATGCTTCAGGTTTTGTAATCTTACGTACAACTATGTCGATTTTGTACAACTGATACAACTGGTACAAATGTGTCCATCTGTACAACTTGTACAACTGGTACAAATTTGCTCGTCTGTACAACTAGTACAACTCGTACAAATGTGCCCGTCTGTACATAATTAAAATAATTAAAATTAAAATAATTTTGTAATTAATTAAATAATTAGAATTAAATAATTTTTAATTAATTAAATATGTAATTAAAATAATTAAATAATTAAATATAATAATTAATTAATTAAATAATATAAAAAATAATATCATTGCAAGTATTAGGATGATACGTAGGATCCGACAAAAATCATTGTAAGTACTAGGATGATACCTAGGATCCGACAAAAATCATTGCAAGTATAAAAAAAATTCATAAAGTATTGGAAAGTGATTTAACATAGTTGTATCATAGTTGTACCAAATTTTGCAGTTGTACTCCAAAATGAATATAGTTGTACTTTCACGTGTTAAAGTTTAGTTAGTTGTACCATTCTGAAAATTGATGTTTTATACTTCTACCATATAAATTAGACCTTTAGATGTAATTTGATGTTTGACAAAATATGATGTAATGTGCTCAATAAAGACAATTCCAATTTTAACATAAGTTCTATATTTGATATTGATGTTAAGTAAACACAAGCCACCATATCCATGGTCTTTATATTACAAATAAGCAAAATGTATTCATTCTCTACAACTGGTACAATTGATACAAATATGCTCGTCTGGTACAACTGGTACAAATACTTGCAATATTCATGATGAGATAATGAATATATTTCACTCACTCACTTGATTATACTTTGATTCCTATCCGTGAGAAACACCAATTCAGGAATCTGACACAACTGATTTGAACATTTCGAGAAACAAAGTCCAATTTGCATCTTTCTCACCATCAACTATAGCAAAGGCAAGTGGGTAATGGTTGTATTCGGAATCTTGAGCTGTGGCAACAATTATAACTCCACCATGTACATTCTTTAGGTGTGTTCCAACCATAACTATAACTTTTCTCATCGCATTGAATCCTTCGATGGAAGCTCCCAACCGCAAAAAATAGGTACTTAAACATGTGATATTCATCTACTTCCACACGTGTTAGTGTACCATGGTTTTTGAGCTCTAAATTGTGCATAAATGAATATACCAAATTCTAACTTTCATCTGTACTGCTCTCTCACTAGCCGCTTTTATTCTTCCTCTATATGCGGTAGAGTATGACACTTCAATACATGCTTTCCTTTGAACCAAACTCACGATAACTTTTGGAGCTAGGGTTTTAAATTCACCTGGATAATCATCACGCAGAACAAATGCAACTAACCGTTTCGTGTCTTTCCTTCTATTTATCCTAGTACTACTACTACTAGCTCGAGAGCATGTATGCATCTTGTTGCAGTCCGTATATTCCACTTACAACCACTTTTTGCTTCACGACATTTGACCACATATAAACATGCATCTGATTTGATAATATCAAACTCGAAACATTTCTGATGTGCAGCTTTTTCCACTATTTCTTGCACTTCTGTCTTACTAAGAAAATCCAGGTGCAAAGTTACATTTACACCATCTTCCCATGCAACTTTTTCATGCTCATTTTCATCTTTTTCTCGTTCTTCTTCTCCTCATTGTTCTACAACCTGTGCGAGCTGATTGTATTTATACAAACCTGGGATATCCACGTTAACTAATTCATCATCATGTGAAACATTTTCAACATTGTTGATTTTCAACATTTTTCATCAATCCTTGTTCCATTGGTTTATCTCCGTAAAAACTAAGTATACCATGATTAAAAAACATTGCACTGACTTGATGCTCTACTTCCTCATTTTGCTCAAAATCTTCCAGTGCTTTCTCATGCAAAATACTCTCAAATTTACCATCAGGAAATAACATAAATAGGCAAATAATTCTTCATCATTCGAGATAAATGATAGTCTTTTCTTAGAATCCGTATTTGGAACATAACTCAGTTTCAGCTTCGTAATAGCTTTATCTCTCTTCATCTTCTTGCATATGACATGAACCAAATCAGAATAAGTTACATTCTCTAGAGATTTCTTCATCACGAAAGTGTAAACTTGATTTTCATTTTAAATCCATTACATATAACCTCCTCTTTTATTTGAATAATATCCTCCATAATATAAATTTATGACATGCATCGTTTCTTATTCATTTTGCCTTTAAATGGAATGACAAACAAATTTGAATATTAATATTATGGTACTCTCAATATTACTAGTTGTACGAAATTTAACACATTTGTACTAGTAATACTGATATACACAAAGTTGTACCAGTTGTACAATATACACAGTTGTACCAGTTCTACGATATACACATAATTGTACCAGTTGGACAATATACACATAGTTGTACCAGTTCTACGATATACACAAGTTGTACTTATTTTCTGGGTAATTTTGAAAAATATACAATGATTTTGATTTCTTCCTAACCACGATTCGCTATGATTTCACCTCCATAATCACAAAAATAACAAATTTTAAGTATATCCGACCTTAATCTATCAAGAATACGAGTTAATAACTCAATTTGTACACAATAATCAAGAAATTTTTTAAACCAAAATATATTTTGAAATCTAACACAAATTAACCATGAACATTGCATTTAAACCTCCAAAATTGGTTAAAACTCACCCAAAACAACAAAAATTGTTTATATCACATTAAGAGCAAAGGAAATGAGCAGAAATTACCTCAAACAAATCTTGAAAATTTCAGCTATAGAGATGGCGTGACAAGAGGAAGAAGAAAGACAAAGATGAATTTAATTTTCTTCAATTTTGATTGAGTCTAATTTAATCCATACATTAATTTCTCACAAGTCACATTTATCCACTCTATTAATTTCTCACCAATAATATTTAATCACTTTTCTCTCTCTCTTCCATTTATCTTTCAACGTGTCCACCTCATTTTTTAAATAGAATGGAAAGAGGGGCAAATAGTGTCATTTAAATTAATGAAGGGTAGAAAGAAAAATTGAGAGGTGTATAAGGGTATATTAGCATTTGGTCCGATCACAGATGCAGAGGTGCCGAATCAATCGCTCAATTGTCTTTATCCGCAGAATCGTGCCTAGGTTCTGAAGGGCTTAAAGCGAGTTTAGAAAATGAGGTTTTTTTAATATAACTTTTTAATAAAATAAAATGTAAATAATTTTAAAACAACATAAATTATTTTTAAAAAATAATAATATAAAAAACTAAGACATAATCTTTCTCCCTTCTTTTTCAATAATCTCTTTGACTAAATTATCATAATCTAAAATCCTAACTAGTTCTCTTTCTATGGATATGATAGCTAGACTATTCAATCTCTCTTGTGACATAGTTGATCGCAAATAAGAATTTATTAATCAATTTGGTGATGAAAAACATATCTAAATCAATGGGGATTCTTTATTTCTTTGTTTTGTAATTGTAAAATCTAAACCAAAGAAGGTATTTACAAATTCACAAAGCATAGTTTTCAGTTTGGAACTCTAATTTCCTTTTCGATTTGGGACTATGTTTTACTTTTCGATTTTGATTTTTTTTTTTAATTGTTGTTTCCTTTGAAAAATATGATTTTTTTGTAACTAAACGAAAAATAAACATCCGATTGGAGGATAACATGTGACTCGAATGTGAATTTTCCAGACAAATTCAGACCCTAAAAACCACTTTGATACGTTATTTTTTCAAATTTGGAGGGGCCTTAAAAATCTTATATAATTTGGGTAGCTTAGGTAAAAACCTTTTTGATATCCCTCTAGGCACGCTTCTGGTTATCTGTAAAAACTCAATCTCAATTCCAACCTCCTAATTTATTAATATTCACTAGATTTAATTTAAATAAAATATTTAGATAATTACTCTCTAAATCTTAACATTTTAATAAAATAATCAATCTAACCAGCTATTTGTCCATTTATCCACAATAATCGGATTGATTCGTGGACCAAACCCTAAAATTAATAAGTATAAATTAAAAAAGTAAAATTTTGTATTAACTGTTACAATTTGTCTTTGATTACAATAGCGATGATGAAACTAAAGTAATACTGCTTTTGAAAATGTATTCGAAAGGAATATTAGAAATCGTGTAAAATAGCCACAAAATGCTATATACATAAGTTCGTGGATACTATACTGAATAAAGAGAAGAATCATAATAAGAATAAAAACTAAGAAGGTTGATAAAAATAAAAAAGTTGATAAACGATTCACCATACATTGTACGTAACAAAACCAACACCTAAAAAAACAAACATCAAAGTTTTCTTGTTCTAGAATAATTAACAAGCATAATAACAAAGTCAAAACTATATTGCATATAGAAATCAATAAATTGATGAACGATATCTCAAACATCATAATTTCAATATAATAAATCATCAAGACCAACTATAACAATACCGTTGATTCGCAAAGCTTTTAGCGCAAACGTCGTTCCGTTTTCCGATGAAAAGATAGTGCAAATGTCAAGTATCAAGAGGAAAGCCAACAAATATTCCCTCAGTTGTGCCTAGTTGTGTCAATTGTACAAAAAAAATTAATTTGCATATTATCATCCGTCTTTTCATCATCATTTTCCGCTTCATCCTTTTTCTTCTTATCGTAATTCTTCTTCTTCTTCGGTACAAGGAAACTATTAGGTATCAATAAAAGTAATTCAGTACAAGTAGAACTATTTGGTACAATGGTTAATAAATAAAAATTAATTTTAAAATAATTAAAAAAAAATTTTACAGATTTTTTTTATAAATGTGCACATGTGGCATCGCCAAAATTAGTACATGCACAAGTGGCCCCATTATTTTAATTTTAAAATTATAAATTTTATCTAACAATTTTACCCATTTTTCAAGTTGTACTCCATTACACATAGTTGTACCTTTATGAGTTTTTTTATTTTAGTTAGTTATACCTTGTATAAATTTAATTTTTATTAATTTTAATTCAGTGTACTTTTGGTTTTAGTGTTCATAGTACATTTACAATGGTTTCACGCAATGTTATGATTTATAACACATTTTTGTTTATTTGGCATCCTAATGTGCAAAATGATCAAAAAGTATAAGGTATACGATGTTAAAAGAAGAAGATGATCCAACTACTATGAACTAATTTTTTTAATATCATTAATTAATGTTAATTAGATTACTACTTACTATCTCATAAGGAAAAATATGTTTTAGTTTATTTAGATTTTTTAAAATTTTGTTGTGTGTATTTAGTAAATGGAATTGAGTTTAGTTGTACTTTTCTAAATCCAGTAATACTTAGTTGTACCAATACAATTACACAAATGTTTATTATTATGAAATAAATACAAAGAGTGATAAAAATAAAGACATGAATTAATCTTGACTCTCACTTTGACCACGACTCTCACACCATCTACCTAAATCTCCTCTAAACTTTTTCTTCGTCCTTAGCCGATGTTCTCCAACCGATGAGAACCTAGTTTCTTGAAATCTTCCTTTCCATTTCACACAATCAATAGATAATCCTTGAATAGTATACCTCATAATCATAATGTACGATTATGTGACCAGTGTTGTTCATTGTCTCTGAAAAAGAATAAAATAACATTACTAATTTTCAGTTATACCAGTTTGTATCCAATTGTACTATTTGCAATATTTATATCAGTTTGTACTATTTGTAATAGTAATACAATTTGCACTAGTTGTACTACATCGAGAAACTGGATCTATTCGAACAAAAACTACTAATCTACCTATGATGCATTGTAAATCAAACACTAGAATTCACTAACTACCAATCCAATGTCCTATAGATTCATAATACAAGGTTTTTAATCTAATTTGCATAAATTTTCAAATCTATTGCAATCTGAATTGAAAACACTCATCCCAAATTATAATGTAAAACTTAGTTTTACTAGCAAATATATACTTATAGACCTCTAGTTAGATAAAAACACAAGAAATTAAAATCATTTTCCTCAATTTAGGAAAATTTCGAAACTTCAAACTTAAATGCTATCTTTTTTGTAAAATCAACGCAAGAGAGAAAGAAGAACGTTTGAATGTTAAATTCCTATTGGTTGATGTTTTTTATTTGTTATTAAAAAAATTATTGTTAAATAAAGACAAAATAGTTTTCAATGGATAGATGAGAAGTCGTATATATGAGAAAAAGAGAAGAGAATTAAGTTAATTGAGAGCCAGATGTATACAGATTTTCGATAACGAATATGTGGACCCCACTATGGTTAGTAAAGAAAACAAATATATATAATGTTGGTTTCAATTTTCAAAAAGTTGTATTTTTAGTAGACTCATGGACTCGTACTTCAGATATTGTATGTATTTTGCACCACCTTTTTTTTTTAATAGTATGTTAAAATATATTCAAAGAAAACAACGTTTGGTACATTGAGTGCGTCTTTTTTTCGAAATAAAAAATAAATAAAGCTAATGAGAATCAATAAGTGGCGGCTTCGTTAAAACTTGCAAGTGGAGTACCACCTCTTATTGATTAAGCTGAAAATAAATTCTTTGAAGATCGTCATATTCTTGAGGCAAAACAAACTTGCAGGCCATCTCTCATGATTCCTTGAGCTTATAGCGATGATAGTCTATTTCTTACTGTCCCTCCTATCTCACGCACAAGATTTTCTACATTCTGTGGAATGCTACCATGTCTTCTTTGATTTCGTTCTCCCCATATTGCGTATATTGCTGCCTGAAAAGTGTATTTAACCACAAAAGCTGTCGTTGATCTGCTACCCATCGCTTGCAGTTTATTCATCAGAGAATCAAACTAATTCGTATAGTCCTGTTGCATCATCCCATGAGCCTGCTTGTACCATATCTGTGACGTGTAAGAACAAGTAAAGAAAATATGGTTACGAGTCTCCAAATCCTGTGGGCAAAACACACAATTTTTCGGCACCGTACTAGACCAAGCACTCATTCTATCTCCTGTCGTCAATCGATTCAGAGCTGTAAGCCACAATATAAAAGAATACTTAGGTGTGCCATGAGTGAACCAAACAGCCTTATACCATAGGTTTCAGTTTCCTTGATTTCTCGTCTGGTTCCATGTTTCCTTCGATGAGAAAGTTGTTTTAAATCTGTTCTCTTTATATCTCCAGACTGCCACATTCTCAAGGACCTCCCCACACATCCAAAGATTATCTATTTCCGCCTCTATCTGCGCCAAGACCTGAGGCCTCCTCCGCCTAGGTCTCTGTTGACGAAATACCTCCACTAATGTGGCATTTGCTTTTATTCCCATATCAATGAATCCTCTATCTCCCAAAACTTCTGTCAATCTGCCTAGAGAGCACCAATCATTATGCCAGAAAGAAGTGTTAATACCACTACGTACCTCAACCTTATGATAGCTTTTCGCGGAGTCTCGATACTTTAGAAGTTTTGTCCACATCCAAGAGCCTCCCGTCTTGGTTTCTTTTTTAGACAAGAAAGGCCCCTTACGGATCAGGTTCTTTTTGATCCAATTCACCCATAATGAATCCCTTACTGATATAATGTGCCAAATCAATTTATAGCAGCTTACCCTATTCGCTTCCACCAAAGATTTCAAGCCAAGTCCTCCTTCTAACTTCGGCTTACAAACATCACTCCATGCAACTTTGGCTTTCCTGTTATTCAAATCCGAACCAGACCATAGGAACGCGGCGCTTATTTTCTCAATCTCCCTTATGTAGGCTCTCGGCAATCTAAATGCTACAATCCAAAAGTTTGTTAGACTCGCTATTACAGAGGAGAGAAGCTGTAATCTACCTGCAAAGAATAGGAATTGATTCTTCCAAGAGATAATTCGGTCCCTAACTTTGTCGATGAGTGGCTGATAGTCCCCTTTGATCATCTGCTTTGTTAATAGGGGCATCCCTAAATACTTTACCGGTAAATTCCCAATCTGCAAGGGTAAGACGCTTAAGGCCGCCCGAGCTTCCGACGATATTCCATGATAAACAAGGTTGACTTCTCTAGGCTTATATTCAGTCCTGAGATGGATGCAAACCTTTCAAAAACCGCCAGTATACCTCTTATTGATCTATCTTTCCCATCCGCAAAAACCATAATATCATCTGTAAAGCACAAGTGCATAACACCAAAGCTCCTACAAATCGGGTGATACCCGAACTCCCCATTTTTTGCAGCCTTATCCAACATTAGAGATAAATAGTTCATGAATATAACAAAGAGATATGGAGAAAGAGAACATCCTTGCCTTAGTCCCCTCCTACTCTGAAAATACCCCACCAACTCACCGTTAACCTGGACTGAAAACGAAGGGGTTGTCACACATAATTCAATCCACCTAATGAAGAGTTGCACCACTTTTTTACGCGTAATCTCAAGTGAGGAAGGGGCAAAGAAACTTTCTAGTCTAAATGATAACAGTTGAATCTAGATAAATATAAAATTTAACAGAATTTGTTTTTACAATTTTTGGTAGAATCTAATATAATAATTAAAATTCAAATGGTATTATTATAACTTAGCTGAATTTAGTGGAATATTACAGATAACTGATTAAAGAAACAAATAAATGTGTGTCTAATTAAATAACAAAAATAACTGAAATAATATGGAATAAAAATTAATAAATTTTTTAAATTAAATTAAATATTTATGGTTAAAAATATACAAAATGTGAGCTTACTTAAAAATATGAAAATTATTTTAATGGGTTAATTATGTATTAAAAAAAATAAATACAAAGAATTACAAAAATTAATGAACTAATAATATACATTATTTAATATTTATTAATGCGTTAATGATACACATCCCATATTTGTTATTTGATTCATTCTCATATCGTTTGCACATATGATCCATTTATTCATTAAAAATCTTCTTGTTTCTATAATAAATACAAATGTCTGAACGATTTATGCCATTCAAAATAAAATTCCATCACTATAAGCATAAACTTTCTACAGAAGGTCAAATCAATTAACTCTTGTCAAGAATATCTTTTCTCTGGTTCAAATCTTATTTCAGTTTCCTACCGAATATCTTTATCCCCTCTCACCTTCGTCTCTAAATCGTTTGCTATTACCTGTCTCTTTGCGCTTTTTGGCAACATCCCCATGCTCAACCTTTTCGTCATCAACTCTCGATTTTTATTTCTATCTCAGGCTCTATACATGAAGATGTTTGGTTTTCACGGCTTTCTTTATATTTGGTAGTCGGATTCCCATCGAACATCGCCTTCAATTTCCAGTAGAAGTGTCACTGCCTTCCTTACTTGTACAGATCCAGAATCCGTGTATGAGAATTGGTGATGAGATTCTTCCCATGAAATCGTTACTTGGAGGTTGAGAAGGGGATACTAATTTGAATTTGAAATTTGACTCCCCTTTACTTCTTGGCCGCGTGAAGAGATGAGAAATAAGGCCTTGGGCTTTTATTTTTGTTCAACAAATGGTCAATGATGAAGTGGATCAATTGCCTCATTAAAAACCTTGTTAAGAAAACCCATTGCCACAAAAATTGACAAGGGAAAAGAGTACAATTGATGCACTTTTCCATTTTGATGAAATTATTTTGCTTGAATCAAAACCAAGTGGTTTGATAAATATTCCTCCGATAGTTTGGTTGAACATCTTGGTACTTGATCTAGTCATTAGACTGGTTGGTGTGACTAGAATCTCCTCGGTTTAAAGCTTTTCCTTTGGTTCAAGCTTCTCCATATCCTCTGGTTCAATTTGACCCTTCAGTTCAATCTCAATCACATGCTCCAAGCTCATTGTGCTGTCCATTCCCACAGTAATTGGATCCCAGTTGATAAGGATTTGACCTCCAGTCCATTTCATCTGAAATAAAAGGAACTAAATCAGAAACATTGAAGGTAGGAATCACATTGTACTTACCTTGGAGGTCAAGTTGATAGGCATTGTAACTGAATCTCTTTGTTATCTTGAATGATCCATCGATCCTTGGCATTAGCTTAGATTTTCTTGTGGCTGGGAATCGTTCTTTCCTCAAATGAACCCATATTTTTTTCCAACCTCAATGATCATCCTACGCCTTCCATTGTTTTCTTGCGGCTGGGAATCGTTCTTTCCTCAAATGAACCCATACTTTTTTCCAACCTCAATGATCATCCTACACCTTCCATTGTTTGCTTGTTGAGCATAGTGATGTGAGAATGGACAACAGAAGGAGCTTGGAGCATAGGATTAAGCTTGAACTGGGGGAACAGCTTGAACTAGAGGATAAGGAGCAGCTTGACCCAAAGGAAAACCTTGAAACCGAGGAGATTCTAGTCACACCAACCGGTCCAATGGCTAGATCAAAAACCAAGATTTTCAACCAAACTATCAGAGGATTATTAAAGAGCCTTTGGAGTCAAAGTGATCAAGCCAACAAGCATGAAGACAAGGTTTATCTAACAACTTTGGTTTTGATTCAAGCCAAGTAATTTCATCAAATGGGACAAGTGCATCAATTGTAATTTTTTCCCTTGTCAAGTTTTGTCCCATGGATTTTCTTGACAAGGTTTTTAATGAGGCAATTGATCTACTTCATCATTTCCCATTTGTTGAAAGACAAGCCCCAAACCTTATTTTATCTCATCATTCACGCGGCCAAGAAGAGATGGAGCCAAAATTTAAATTCAAAACTTTTTTAAATTTCTTTGTATTAATTATGTGTTATTTTCAAGATTGTTTCGAGAATAGGCATGCTAGTCTCGAAACCAGCCATTTTTTTTCTTTATATTTCGTGTAAACTCTTCTAGGAGAGTATTTATCTTTTTAATAAAAATCTCTTTAAAGTTAGATCCATTGTTGGTATGCATATCCAGCAAACACCGTCTCTTTGGTGCGTATATTCAAAGGATCATCGACTTATGAAAGGGCATTCCACAACCATTTGTGGTGTCAATCACTCCACCACCTTGTCAACGAAACTCTAGGGTTTCTTGTATCAAGGATTATCCACAACTCAACATCTAAGTGACGATTTCGTGGGAAGAATCTCATCACATAGATACTTTCATATCCAAACATCCCAAAATATGGCTTAAGATCTGATGGATTTCCTCCAATAACAATGGTTTTGTGAGGTCTATGTAATGAATCCTTTTTTCTCCCCATTTATCAATGGATATTTCCTCACTACTATCCATTCTAATCCCAATATCAAGACTGAAATCTGGTCACCAAAAGTCTTGACATTAGTCAGTTTTCTTTCTCCTTTGCAATGAGACCACACAGCTTGCAAGTAGCTATAATACATGGCACAAGTTGGGATTAAATGCATCAAAGCGAACCATTCCTTTCATCTTTTCTCCAGTTGACTCAAGAATAATCTTTTCACAGAGGCTCCAATCAATCCCCATCCTTTTAGACAACAAAACACATTTTTTTGTGCCTTATCGTACTCCTCCTTCACAAGGTTCATAAAATGCCCTATTGATATCTCCAGGTTTGGGGTTGTTAACTGTGAGCTTCACACTAGTGCCATTGGGTAGAAAAACCTTGTCACCATCTGCACTCACAATAAAAACTATAAACAAGAGGTTATTCGTACAAAGAGTGAATTTTTTTAAGTTAGCATAAAGCTTCTCCTTCCTAAGAACATCTAAAACCGAGTTCAAATACATGACATATTCTTCTAAATTTTTGTTTGAACATAAATTTGAATTTGAATTTTGGCTCTTTTTTTCTTGTTGGCCGTGTGAAGAGATGAGAAATAAGGCTTTGGGCTTTTGTTTTTTCCAACAACTGGGCAATGATGATGTGGATCAATTGGCTAATTAAAAACCTTGTCCATAAAACCTATTTGGACAGAACTTGACAAGGGAAGAAGAGTCCAATTGATGCACTTTCCCATTTGATGAAATTATTTGGCTTGAATCAAAACCAAAGTGGTTTGATAAGCCTTGTCTCCATGCTTGTTGTTTTGATCACTTTGAATCCACAAACTCTTAAGTATTCATTCGATAGCTTTTTTGAACATATTGGTTCTTGATCTAGTCATTGGACCGGGTTGTGTGACTAGAATCTCCTTGGTTTCAAACTTTTCCTTTGGTTCAAGCTGCTCCTCCGGTTTAAGCTCAATCCCATGCTCCAAGCTCCTTATTCTGTCCATTCTCACATCAATTGGATCCGACATAAGATATTCTCTCGGAGTGAATATGTGCCTCTTGTATTCCATACAAAGAAATGGAATGGAGTCTAAATAATTATCTAAAATGTAAAATCTAATATTGAAAAATGAAAGTTTAAGTTTTATCGAAATAATAAGATATAACATATATATATATATGTATATTAAAAATAGAAATTAAATGTATATATTTTATTGTTTAATTTGTTTTGTTGTTTCCTTTTTAATACTGTAATCTTCTTAATTATAATTTTGACACATGTTAGTCTTTCTGAGAGGATTCAAAGTTTATATAATAAGATTAGGTGAGGTTCCCGCGCCATGCGCAAGGGATACATTTAAAAAAATAATTTTGGCATTTATATTGTATAACTAATATCAAATAGAGTTATTTACAATATAATCATGCTATGATTAAAAAGTTAATTAAATTGTTAAATAACCGTATTTAGTTTGGGCTAACCATTGATGTAAAATCTGAATGTAACTTCAAAGTTATGACATTACTACAATATTAAGGTAGAAATGCAAATGCATGTTTCAAAAGTAGAAATGGAAAACAACCAATTTTAAATCTACTGAGAGATGATGTTTTGGAAGATCTCCTTGTAAACGACATTGCGAGTTCTTGTTTGGGGCTTCCCTTTTTATCAGTTATTAAGATTTTCAACACTTTCCTTGACTTCACTCTAGAGAGGGTAACATATAATTGTCCATGGGAGAAAACTGGTCGAAGAAGATAGAGTCCAACATTTGCTAGAGTCTGGCCTTGGCTTCTGTTGATTATATGGCAAATGCAATTGCAACGGGAAATTTCGTACACCTCATCCTAAAGAGGAAATTTTGTTTCTGGTGGAGAAACAAACATTTTCGGAATCAAGACTTTTCTTACCTCATCATCCTCATTAGTGATATTTTTGAATGTTTTAATTTCATCAAAACATGTTGGACCTTTTAAATGTTTAGTAAAATTCTCAAATAGTACTTGTCTACTGCAGAGCATGGTACATGTGTAATTCTTCCTATTGTCATGTCCTTTGTCCTTGATTTCCACATTCGCTCATTATTTTTCCACACAAATTTCAATGGAAATGTTGCGTATGTTAAATGCTTAGCCTCTGGGTATATTCTATTTGCTAAGATCCATGCTAGAAACATCGAATGACCAACAGACTTACAATATATAATCTTGAATTGGATCTTCCGAGTTATAAACTTAAAACTTTTATTTGGCATGCGGAATGAAAGCTTTACCACATATGTCGTTCGCATATGGGTAGGAAAAGCAAGTATCATCTATGTCACCTCGCATGCGGATATATATCTGACAAGGATACAGTTCAATTTTTTAAATTATAATAGTTAAATATGTCAAAATATAAATGGAGGGAATAATACCTGCAGTTAAAATAATTATTCATCTCGTCCTCGATGACACCATCTTGATCTTGCCTTTGAACTGAATCTCGAACGTAATCAGGACCCTTGTTAATATATTTGAAAAGGTACTTGATATGAGCACCACTTTACCTTCATATGAGCACGGTAACGCATGCATAGATTTCTGTTCTTTGGAACAACATACCTGCTATCGCATTTAAATCCCTTTTTCTCAACAAAACGTCCATCTTGAGAACGTCTAAAAGAGGAAATCCGTCGTCATTAACTTTTGTGGTATAATTGTACAGTCTTGGAAAGAATTTAGAACACTTTCTATTTTTCATACACACATTTTTTTATTAGCATCTCCGCATGGTCCATGTATCATTGATTTTGAAATTACTTCATATAAATATGGATCTAACTCTTTATCTGGAATTTTTGCGCTGATGAATTTATCAATTTTAGTAGTGCCCATAATCTTGGACCGTGGAACTAAAAAGAGTACAATATGTTGATAAGGACATCAAGTCAAGACCAACTAGGATCAACGGACATGATGGTCTAGCCAAGGGTTAAGGAGAGATGATCTCCCTTGGGGAATATGATCATGACGAAAGGGAGACACCGATCATTGATCTACTCCTTCTAGACCTCAATCCCCTCACCAGAAGAGACACCAGCAACAATGCCATGAAGTCAAGAGTTCGAGCCAAGCCACCCGATACCGAAAAAAGGGAAAAACAACGTCCAAATTAAGTTCCACTCAACCAAAAGAGTTTTTATTAAAGATTTTCTCAGAAGTCACCTATTTTAAGGAGAATGCTGGAGCCATAACAAATTGGACCAATCTAACGGGAACCGAAACCGATCCATGGAAGCTGCCCCGAGAAGAATCTACTAGTGCTTTTCGCCTCAAAATCAATATTCACTCGGAAGCCACCTATTTAGAAGACTTTGATCCAGTCAGAACCCACCAAGACCAAACCCAATCAGAAGATTGTCAAGATATCTTACTCGGAGATGAGAATCGAAGAGAGAAGTTGACCTATGAAAATCTACTTGACCGTCCAGCCTCTACTCTATTTTTCATCAGGATAACACATTAACGAAAGTTATGATCGAGAAAAAATACATCATGATCGAGCTAATTTTGGAGTTGGTACACAAGCTCCATTTATGCTCTAAACCGACTGATTTAGTTTAAGTGAAACTCCTGACTAAATTGGGAATGACTTCAGGTTGTTTCTCCTCACCCTTATGAAGACTACTAGCTGCGTAGGAGATTCCAAAATGATACCCATTATGTTTTCACATAAGAAGAAGCAACTTTCCTTCTTCAGAGATGTTATTGTCTTTTCTCTCCAAGTTGCATCCTGTTTAATCTCGACCACTCATTCACTCCTGCTGATCTTAGGCATCCATATCAACCAAAAGACATAGAAGGCTCAACCGAGCATAGCTGCACTTCACCACATCAAACCATGAGGGATCGCAACTTACCTTATTTGGAGTCGAAGAATTAAATCTGATACGGATCCCTTAAGGAACTGTCACTCAAACCCGATCAAATAATTTTTGGAACGATGAAAACGTGTATAACTCAAGAAGACGGTGTATAAACCAAACACCAAGCCCTTTGTTTGAACTCTTCAACAAACTAGGTGGTGGAGTCTTTGATAAGAGAAAGACATGTATGAACCAATAATGACGGTGTATAAACCGAAGACCAGTATCCTTGCTTGAACTTCTATAGTATCTTAGATGGTAGAAGGGTCGCACAAATATTATGGACTACGTTTGATATTCCCGTTTGAATTTCCTTGGATATGACTTACCAAGACGGAATAAAAAGAGTTCCATAAGGAACAAAAGAGATTGCAATAAGCAAAAAAGTATTTGATTAAAAGAGATGTGTGTTTTCATTCATCTCTTGGCCGAGTTTATAAAGAGACTCTAGGTGGCCAAGAGTAAGATGAATCGAGACATAATAAAACATAAATGACTTAAAAATATATCTAAGAGAGTTTAACTAGAATAAATGAATCTAGATTCTAAAATGTGAAGACGCCAAAATCTTCAAGTGATCAAATGGATTCATCTCCTCTTGAATAATTGATGCATCTCCTCTTGTTGGATTCCTCTTCTCTTGAAATTAGGCTCTTGATGGATTCGTCGAGATAATTAGATGGGCCGAATTGAACTTGATCAAATTCTTAATGGGTTAGGCATTCTTGTCAGCATTTGCGTGTTTTAGATACTTTCCAGAACAACTAGAGGCTCTTAAGAACTCGCACCCACCTCCCCAAGTTGACCAGATACAAGCTAAGGTTCCATTTACCTCATTTGGCCGATTGCACCATCAATTCTCGAACGGAAATATTTCTTTGAATTCTGCAATTTCCTTTCTTGTTTTAGCCTATAAAATCTCAGCTCTTGATTCATTGTAAATCACCCTTAATTGAAATTTTAAAGTTCATAAGAAAAACTGTTTTTCTTCTCTTTCACAAATTTGCCAATTCTTTTTGTTTTCTTTCATTAGTTCTTATTTGACTGATTCATTTAAGTTATTTTGAGTATGCAATTCGAGTTATTTGAGTGATTCATTTAGCTTGTTTTGTTCATCGATTGAATGAGTCAATCAATTCACAATCAATATTTATCTTCTATTATACTTCCGCTTAACATAGGCTTGGATTCCTCTTGATCATCAAGTGATCTTAGATTGGTGTGATTTCAATCCTGTATCATCTGGTATGAGATCTCAAAGCTCCTATCAAATCAAGATTGTGTTCATCAAACCTCTATCTTTTCTATTTTTCAGTTTTTATTGTTTTAATTTTTTATTAAATCGAATAACCAAAATAAAAATGTGTTTCTTGTTAATTCTTGTTACTTTCTGTTGTTTAATTTCATTCAAATAAAAAACTATTTGGTTTAGTTTTGCTATCTTTTATCTTCGTTTTACAAAAAAAATCCATAAAAAGATTTTTTTCTTGCTTTGTTTGATTTTTTTATAAATTTGAAAACCAAAAGAAAAATTTCTTTTCCTTTAATCCTGAATTTTAATTTTGATGGTTTCCATTTTTTTTAATTTTAAAAAGAAATGTTTCTTTTTTTTGAGTTCATTACCACTAACTTTGAATATTTTCTCTGAGCTTTGATTGAGCATGAATCTGAGTTATTCTATTTGTTATTATTGCAAGGTAACTTGACAAAAAACCAGAGACAATGGTATACAATGATTCAGAGGAAGAAGATCCAAACAATTATGCATATGAAGACAATGGGGATGAGCAAAAACAGAACTGGGTGGAAGAAGATTATGATTATGGAGAGGAAGCGTGGCATCAAGATGACCACTAGACTCTGATTTCGAAGATAAAGAACATGGAGTCGAGCTTGAACCGGTGCCACCAGTCCAATACCCCTCAAGTCAACACTATGTCGAGTTATACACCAACACGCTAAAGCAACAACTTGGAGCCAGCCGAGTATAGAATTATATGAGGATGAGTTTCATGACGAATCCAGGGGATATTCACATAAGAATTTCAATCCTCCAAGGCGTGTAGATAGGCCTTATCCCCACATAGTTGTACCAAACCGAGTGCAGTCCACATCTAGGCCTTATCCCCACTTCAGCCGAGTCAAGGAATCCAATCAGTAAGGGATGTGTTTACAAGTGGAATTCTCTAATATTTTCCGGTCATACTAAGGACCCTGAGGATTATCTCCGATGGGAAGCCAACATGAACTAGTAGCTGGGATCAAACAACCTCCCAAAAGAGGAGAAGGTATCATTGATACACAGATTTTTAACCCTATAATAACTACTGTAAGTGCATATCAAATGTTGTAGTACTCTAGGGATCGAATCCACAAGAACCAAGTGTCAAACTTCAAATCTTAATGAATGAAACTAAGCTAAGAACAAAATATGGGGTTTCTTGTTTGTGATACAATAATGTAAACGAGAAAAATAGCTAAATGATGCAACTTATGGATAAAAAGAGCAAAATATCAGAGATCATGAACCAGACAACTATTCAGGGAACTAATAAACACAATCTTAAATTTATAACCAATCCACTATCGTGGTGTCAATCACTTTGTCTAGCAGCCAAAGATTCTAAATTGTTGTTTGAACTTAAAATCCTTGACAAGCATTAACAATTTGATTCAATTCGTTCAGGGATCACCTTAGCATCAGATTTTGTTGGCTAAAGATAATCCGTTCACCTATGTTCTATCCAACAACCTATAACACTTTTGATGAATAGATTACACCCTAAATCCGAGACTAAGTGATCAATTCAGCCTAAGTAATAATAACAACTATAGATGAAGATAACATAAAATAAAATTCCTATCTATGTCCAATTCAATAATTTATAATTCAGCCTTTGAAACCCTAAAACCTAACTATGGACTTACTCAGCCATGGAAATAGATAAACAATAGAGAGATGAAGATAAACTCATAATCATAAAAATAAGAAATCTAAAAGGGTTCAGAAAACTTCTCAAGAGATGTAGAGTCAAAGATTCTTCTCCCCAAAGCTTACAAGTTTGCCATAAACCAAAAGTCTGAATAAAAATAATGTGTACCCTAAAAAATGGCTAAAAATTAGTATTTATATCCTAAAATACGTCTAGGTAGAAGTTCTAATCAAAATAGGAAAATTATGCAAATTTTCTTTTTTCTCGGGCAGATCGGTCTAGGTCGGATCGATCATCCAAGGTTGGATCAATCGATCTAAAATCTCACGTAAAAATGGATTGGTATTTCTGATGGTGAATCGATCGATTCTAGGTAGATGGTCGATTTGAAACTTCACGACAGAGTTTTTGTATGATCGATCGATCGATCCAAATGAGAACCGATCGATCTGAGGTCGTTAAGTCGATCTAAAAATTCACGGCAAACTCTTATTATGACAGGTCGATTGATCCAAGTGTAGATCGATCGATCTGAGTGTGTGAGTTGCCTACTTCTTTCTCTTTTGCTCTAAATCTTGCTCCATATCCATTAGACTTCTTCCTAAACGTATTTATACCTGAAAATACTCAAAAACACCTAAAAGACTAAAAATCATAGTTAGAATGCGTCAAATACGCATCAATTTCTCTAGACTTGAATCTTTACTTGTCCTCAAGCAAGAACAAACAATTTAAACAAGTTCAGAAGAAAGGTTTGAAAAATGGGACCTTACATATTCCTTTAGATTCCATCGTTATGAACTTCCAATTCTTGAGAACCTAAAACAGGTCAAAGAAAAAGTTTGTACTACATGTACTTAACTATAAGCATAGCAAAAACTACCGTAGTCTGGCCCTGCAATCCTAAAGAATCTCTGAAATCTCCATTGTTGACCCTTTAACATTCATTGATTTTTGTAAATTGTAGTCTCAAAAAGGGGGTATCATGATCAGCCGCAACATGGGTTTGTAGTGGAAGGCTGGTTTGATGGTGACTGAAGTGTTTAGGCTTTGCTGATGAAGACGAATGCAAATCATTGTGAAAAATCACAGTGAGACAAAGAACAAATGTTGTTGCACAACCTCATGAACCTTGGAGTCTCTGTAAAGCTTTGTAGATTTCCTAACTGAGTTGCAATGATGCCTAAGATAATATATTAAACTCATAAAAGACTTTATTATGTTTTTTTATTTGTCTTCTTTCCCTTTTTGATTTTTTTTTGCCAAAAAGGACAAGCCGAAACCAGTTCTAGTCAGATAATAAATGCACCAAAGATAATTCAAACTTATATAATCTAATCAATAAAAGCATAAATCTTTCTAGAGATCCTAGAACATAAATTTGTGCCGGTGCACATACTCTGTAGTTTTTGCACTTGATTGCATGATAATGATGCAACAGATTGCCTGTGGTCTGAATGAAAGAATAAGGTGAAGGGGTGGTACCAAGCTAAAAATGATCTTGGCCAATCGGAGTCCTGAAAAGAGTGGTAGAAAAGGTAGAATTGAACTCCGAATGAAGAGATCATTGTGTGATATCAAGCCCCTGAGTGAGAAAATTATGCCAACTTAAAGGTCATGTAAGATAGAGTCAACATTAGATAATTTAGACTTCCAAAGGATAGGTAGCTTCAGGTAAGTTGATCCACTGATGGTGTTTCCAATCTTCCTCCAATCTTCCTATATTATGAGAACAATCGTTATTAGAAGTCTGTTAGAAAGTTAGTCAACACCAGATGAAATCCAAGAACAACATAAAAAATCTCTCAAAGTTTTGACTCAATAAAAACACAAAAAAACTTAAAAGAAAAACGAAACAATGAAACAACGTTAGTCCCAGCAAGTACCCTCATCCAGACTTAATTCACACTGTCTCGGTGTGAAAGTAGATCTTAAGAAGGATACGACAAACACAAAAAAAAAACAATAGAAAGGAAAATAAAAACAAAGTGAAATAATACAATAAGAAAAGAAAGGGTACAATGCTCAATGATCTCTCTTAGAAGTGGCACTCTGGCTCTCGCCTAGTGCTCGTCTATGCCTGTGTAGTCATGTATGCTCGGATGTGTAGTCGTGTATGCTCGTCAATGTCATCATCCTCTGCAGTCCCACGTCCAGCAACGTCGAGAGTGAATGAAGCAGCAATATCAGCCGTCTCTGAGGGCTCCGCAGCTCAGAAACAAAAAAGGGGTTAAGGACATTGAAGCTTTGAAAGTGCACCCCAAATCTGCTGCAACATTAAGTGGTTCTTCCACTAAGAATCAACCATCCACGCCCAATGTTCCTCATCTGACACACCCGCATAAAGTGGAGGGAGATTGTATTCACCAGTGTATATGGGAAGAAGCTACTCCACTGTATCATTTGCCAGGAATATCGACCGAGGCTGAAGTGGAAAATGATTTGGCATGCTATCATTCTCTAGATGTGGCTGGGAAGTATTTGCTCTAGAAGGGCGTGGAGGTAATGGCACAAAGTGCTCGGGTGCAGATAAAAACTCCAGATACTCCATAAATGTGAGAGTAGTTAGAGCAGGAAGTGGTAGCTTGCAGTAGCTAGTGTTTCCATCACGATCATAGAACCTTTATTGGTAACCCGACTTGAGGATAAAACTGTCTTGTGGTACTCCTCATCAAGAAGGTCAAACTTGTCTATGCAAAGCGTCAAAGTGAGGTTAATCTGATGAAACCTAAAAATAGCGAGTCAAAAGTCTCCCGACAACCTCAGTCTTTGGTTGCGGAGTATTCAAACCACGAAACTTCTTCTGAACCAAGATGGAAGCAAAGATCACCCCAAAATTGGTGTCGAGTACAAGTGGAGGTGACTTGGTGTAAATGTCACGAGAAAACGGGGGAAGCTCGAACTGTATCATCATCAGTTTAGTAGACCTCACAGAATCTGCCTCTTCCTTAAAAAACACTGTAAGCCCAAGGATTTAGCCATAATTCAAACCACAAGGTTCTAAATCAAAGTCGGCTTGTTCTCCCGCGATTTACATGGCCCTAATCGAACCTCACTCCACAACCTGAAAAAATGCAGGACGTCCTCGTAAAAAGGAAACATGTAGCTCTCCCTATCCTTTTCAAACCCGTAGAGATCACATAAATCCCGAATGGAGATCTTGTAAAGAATACCATTGGAGAAGTAAGAAATTTTATCCTCACTTGCTATAGAAAAGTCCTCATCTTTGAACTTGAGTTCTGCGGAACCAAGGAACTGTCCAACTAACTCCGGATACAGGGGATATGTGTAGGTTGCGAATGTACTAAAGCCAATCTTAGCCAACATCTAGTGCACATCTTTAACAATACCCATCTTGTGCAAAGTGTGACCATATATAAACTTTGTAGGAAGCATCTGAATATGCAACAACCCATTGTAGCATGTATTATTGGAAAAAGCTCAGGGGTATGGCTATGGCTACTGTAGTCAGTGCACTTATGGCTACTGTAGTCAGTGCACCTCTTAATTGTTGTGGCGGTCTTTGCGGAATCTCGAGAATACAAAGACCAGTGATAGATGTGTTATCTGTTCGAGGCCAAGGAGCAGCGGTCTGAACTCCCGCTAGTGCATCTTTCCGAACATTAGATCCCGAAGACATGATTGTCGGTTTATCTTTCCGTTGTGAGGCCTTTTTACTTGTACTCCCCTATGACCTGAACTTTGTACCATGTGATGGTTGTCTTCGATTACCTCCGTCATCACATGTCTGGGCCATTATCTGCAAAATAAAAAAACAACCAATATTTATCAAAATTTCAATCATAATGTACGAAAACAAACGGTTCAATCGATCTGAAAAATGGTTAGATCGATCTAACAACTGGTTCGATCGATTTGAAAGTGGATTAATCGATCTAAAAGTGGATCGATCGATTCAAAATTTTATGCATGCTTTCCTTTTCATCGGGTCGTTCGATTCACAAATGGCGGTCAATCCCCAATTTTGCCTTTCTCTCTTAAAATCTCAATTTTCAATCCTAACACACAAATCAATGAACCAATGTATATGGGTTGTTCTAATCCATCTTAGTAAGCATTATAAACCTATTATATCATCCAAGAAAACTTTCGGATTGAAAAAGTGGAGATAGAGACACGTACCTTTACGGATTAAGAGAGAGAGTTGTAGAAAAGGAAAAGGGCAAAAATACAAGCAGGATATACCCAAAAATTGTCAACATCTGTTAAGATTTGAGGAAGTTAGCGTTTGGAATTTTTTTCCTCTCAAGATCACCACGAAATCGCAAAGGAGAGAGAAAAAAATGAAGAGATCGATTTTGATTCTTGAAATCAGGGGTATTAGTTTTAAATCATGTTTGCCGGTTCAAATTAAATGAAATAAACCTAGTTGGACCAAAATAAACCATAAAATCAAAGAAAGGGGACGTACCTGTTGATGTAGACCTTGGATTCCACCAAGATAAACAATGGACTCACAGACTGAAACTATGGCCGAAGTGATGGCTAGATGATGAGTAGCTGGTTGGTGATTGATTCCACAACCACAAGGGGTTAGAGACATAGATTCAAGGGTTATTCCTCGCAAGAATCCAAGGCTCTACACGAACTAAGAAGCTTGATTTCACAAACTACCTAGACTCGCAAACTATTGATTCAAAGACAAGCGTTTTGAAGCAAAAGTAAAGACTGAATTTCTTATTAGGTTAAAACTTGGTTGCATTACAAGAGGGAGCTGGCTTCGGTTTTATAGAATAGTCTAGGTTCAGAAACAACAAAAAATTCAAAAATAAATGGCAAGATGTCCTAAAGAAATAGCAAAAAGTTTAAATAAAAGGAAAACATCATAAATGGAAAGTTTGAGCTGATTTGAGGATTCTTTTGTTTTGGCCTTTCTAGTTGATCATAAATTCTTCTTGGACTTGTGAATGATGGCTTAATTTGATAAAAATCCCTGGAATGCGCACTAAGGGTGTTGCCTCAATAAAACCTTTCTCGAAAAACCCATTGGGACAAAACCGATATAAGGAGAAAGAGCATGAAGGGACAAAGCCCTAGAATGTGCACGTCTTTATATGTCTTCAGTCTATGGACGTGGTGAAGACACTTGATGAGTAGAAACAGCAGGAAGTGAAAGGATTCAACATAATCATGATCTGGTGGTTTCTTAGGCTTGATTATTCACAATTACACTTAGATAGATAAGCTTCTTAGGGTTGATTTGTAGGGGAATAATTAGCTCTATACCATGTGCTCGAGCAGACTCCATTGGGGCATAGATTCTCCAAGTTACTCGTTGATGATGCTCGGTAATGACAGCTTCAAGTCTTGTTAAGTACTGCTGCCTATATCACCTGTGCATGGATCGATTGAACCATGTTGGATCGATTGATCTGATTTTCCATGGCTCTCATGCTGCTTTGTTGGATCGATTGATCTGAGTTAAATAAATCAATCTAGTTCTCCATAGCTTATTTGTTGTTTACATGGATCGATCGATCTAATTTTTGACGACAATAGCGCTGCTTTAGTGGATTGATCGATCCTAAGTCGGATTGATGGATTGGATCCTGGATCGATCGATCTGATTCTTAACTGAAATATTCGTTTTCCACGGATCGATCGATCCATAGGTGGGATTGATCGAATTGATTCTAACGCCTTTTCCCCTTTTTTAAAACAACACCAAAACAAAACTAAAATTAGAAGATAAGAAAACTAAAATTATATACCAGTGGGTTGCCCCCCACAAAACGTTTGTTTAACGTTATTAGCTAAAATTGGATGCCGTTTAGGCTGGAGCTGGATCACTAAGAGGAATGGTGTTTCCTTCAGTGATTTAGGTATTAGCGAGATATGGCTTTAGGTGTTGGCCATTAATCGCAAATTCACCTCCTGTAATGTCTAGCAACACTACAACACCATATGGTCTCAGTTCTTTGATCATGAATAGACCGGACCATAGTGTCCTTAGCTTCCCAGGGAAAAGTTTCAAGCGAGATTTGAATAGTAAAACCTTATCTTTTGGAGCAAGTTTCTGGCAATTATCTTCTTATCAAGGTAAGCCTTAGTCCTTTCTTTGTAAATCTTGGAGTTCTCATAGGCCATGTGATGAACATCATCCAGCTCATTGAATTGCATCAACCTTATTTCAGAAACCATTTTGATGTTAAAGTTCATCAATTTTACAGCTCACTGGGTTATGCTTAAAGATGTCTTGTAAGCAGTCATGTAATCTCAAAGAGCATCATCATGTTTGTAGCCCAATCTTTTCGTATCGTTTTCAGTCTTCTAGATAATGCTCTTGATCTCTCTATTAGAAATCTCGACTTGTCCACTCATCTGCGAATGGTAAGGAGTGGAAACCTTGTGTCCGACTCCTTGATTTTTAACAAACCCCCAAAGACCTTGTTGATGAAATGAGACCTACCATCACTAATCAAAACCCTAGGTACACCAAACCTTGGAAAGATCACAGACTTGAACACTTTCAAGACAACCTTGGCATCATTAGTTGGAGAAGCCAGTGCTTCAACACATTTTGACACATAATCGACTGCCACAAGGATGTAATCATCTCTATAAGATGATTAAAAAGAACCCATGAAGTCAATACCCCATACATCAAACACTTCAACCTCTAAGATGATATTTTGAGGCCTTTTACATGAATCACACTTTGAAACAAAAGCATGGGCATCTCTAAACATAGTTGGCCACCAGAAGCCAGCTTGTAGAGCCTTAGAAACTGTTTTGAAAGGAGCAAACTGTCCAACATAGTTTGAACCATGACACTGAAAGAGAATACCTGGAACTTCTTCCCCTATAACGCATCGCCTGAAAACACAATCTGATTATTGCTTGTACAAGTAAGGGTCGTCCCAAAAGTAATACCGTATATCTCCGAGAACTTCTTCTTCCTGTATCAAACAAAGTTGTAGGATTCTTTCTCTACAACCAAGTAGTTAGCTATGTTGTCAAACTAAGGTATCTCAGGAAGCTGGGTGGCGTGAAGAGGTGTGTCATATACGTTAGCAATACTGATTGCATACACATTCTCCTTAGGTAAATTATCATCCAAAAGGACCTTTTCCTATATACATAGTTGAGACAAATGATCGGAAACACCATTCTCAATATGTTTCTTGTGTTTGATTTCAAAATCATACTCCTTCAGTAAGAGTATCCAACAAAAAATTATAGGTTTGATATCCTTCTTGGTGAGAAGATACCTCAAAGCAGCATGGTCGGTGTGCACAATTACTTTGCATCCCACAAGATAAGACTTTAACTTCTCAAAAGAAAATACAATGGCAAGAAGTTCTTCCTCAGTAGTAGCATACTTACATTGCGCATCATCAAGGGTTCTGCTAGCGTAAAAGATGACATGAAACTTCTTGTCTCTTCTCTGTCCCAAAACAGCTCCCACTACATAGTCACTAGCATAAATCATTACCTCAAAAGGGAGTTCTTAATTGGGGTGCTGACAAATGCTCCCTTGATCATTACCTCAATCTTAGCCTTGTCTACTTCAATTCCCTACTTGAAATCTTGTGTCCCAGAACAATCTCGTCTCTGACCATGAAGTTACATTTCTCCCAGTTCAGCACAAGATGTTTCTCCTTGCAGCGTTGCAACGTTGCAACGCCCTGCATAACTTAGAAAGACAAACAGAGAAAGAGGATCCGTAGACATGAAAGTCATCCATGAAAACCTCCATTATATCCTCAATTAGGTCAGTGAAAATCGACATCATGTAACTCTGAAATATCGATGGGGCATTAAACAAACCAAATGGTATTTTACGATAGTGATATGATCCTAGGAAGAACTAGAAGCATAGAACAAAGAATGGAGTTTGAACCTGAGGAGCAACTTAAGCCAGAGCTTATTGGATCAAAAGAAATGCATCAAACCAAGGAGAGTCTAGCAAGGCCAATCGGTCCCATGGCCCGTTCAAAGATCAAGTCTTTTAAAAAAGCAATCAGAGGACTTCTTCACAACATATGGATCCGACATGATCAAGATATCAAGCGTTATCAAACCACTTTGGTTTTGATACAAGCCAAGTAATTTTAACAATGGAAAGAGTGAATTCTTTGTACTCTTTTACCCTTGTCAAGTTTTGGCCCAATGGGTTTTCTTGACAAGATTTTTAATGAGGCAAAGGGTCCACTCCACCATTGCCCATTATTAGCTTAAGAATCCCAAGGCCCATTTCTATCATCTTGTTACGTGGCAAAGAGGAGCTTTATTATCCTTTTCAAACTTGTTCAAATTATGTTTTAATTCTCTTGTTTTATGCGTTTATGTTTCTGAGTGTTTAATGATTTTGATACTAGGTGTGTTACTCTCAAAATCTCTTCTTCCTTTTCTTTTTAAACTCATGTAAGCATAAGAGAATAATCAATCAATCTTTTTATCAAACATCTTTTTCTAAAGTTGATTCAAATGTGTTGGTGCGTATATCCATCATAACCGATCTTTTTGGTGTGAAGCTAAAGGATAACCCAACTTATCAAATGGGTTTTCCGCATCCCTTTGTGGCGTCTATCAATCCATCACCTTGCTTTTTTTCTTCATCGATTCATCGCAAAAGATTATCCTCCATTTTCAACGTCTAAGTGATGTTTCGTGGGAAGATCTCTTCAAGTCACCATCAGAATCTGTCACCTCGTCGAGGCAAAGCTGAGATTGCAACAAGTGGTATCAGAGCCACTTAGAAATTGAGTGATTGTTAATCAATTCAAACTTGTTCTTATCTTTTATCGAATCGATTTTTGTTTCATTTTGTCCAATTTTATTGTATTTTGAATCAATTTATTCTGCTTGAAAACGTGATTATTTTAAAACATCTAGAGATCATTTTCTGATCAATCGGTAATTTTTTTTTATCGATTAAAATTCTAAAAAATCTAGAAATCATTTTAAGGTTTATGTTTCTTCTTTGATCGAGATTGTTTGCGTATTAAGAAGACAAAGAGGCTGGGGATCTCATTTGTTATTATTTCAGATCATCAAGGAGTTTTCAAAAGGTTCAAAAGCAAGCATGATGACGGAAGAAAAAGAAGGGTCAAATCACAACAAGTTGTTACTCGAAACCCTCACCACTCGAATGGAGCGATTTTTTAAATGAAAGGATCGATTCTCTTCATCAAGAATTCAGACCTCAATCTGATCACGGAGAAGGCTTACAACATAGAAGAGAACCGAGAGAAGATCTGCATAGAGGATAAGAGAGACCATGAGCGACTAGGGACTTACCGAGAGCACTGAGAGATGAAGCTACCGAAGAGTATTATGGGGTTCATAATAGTTCGTCTCAAGGTAGTCAAAGAAGAGGCATACGTGTCCGAGAAAAGAAGCCACAAAATGGTTTCAGAGGACTCAAGTTAAGTATTCCTGCATTTCACAGTAAAAATGATCTGGATGCCTACTTGGAATGGAAAAGAAGATCGAGTTAGTGTTTGAGTGTGAACACTACACGGAGATCAACCAAGTAAGAGTGACATCGACAAAATTTTATGATTACGCATTGAGTTGGTGGGAATAATTAGTTACTTCACGGAGATGCAACAGAGAGTATCAAATGGAATCATGGACCAAGATGAAGACCATCCTGAGGAAGTTGTTTGTACCGAGCCATTACCAGCGAGAGTTGCACCATAAGCTTAGGAGGGTTACTCAAGTAAACCGCACCAAAAAAATACTATTATCAAGACATGGAGACCGTAATGATCCAAGCCGATATTCATGAAGATAGTGAAGCTACAATATCTAGGTTTCTTGGAGGACTAAGCCAAGAATATCCAAGAACGGCAAGAAATGCAACACTATGTAGACCTAGAGGAGATGCTACACAAAGAAATCATATTTGAGCAGCAGCTCAAGAGAAAAGGAACTTAACAAACGAACTATGGGAGTGCAAGTTCATCAATATGGCCAAGTTATCCGAGAAAAGAAAAATCTAAGTTTCCCGGAGACACCAAACTTTTTGTACCAACAACAAAGATGGAAGCAAAACCACTTGTCTCGATAATTAAAGGAACCAAGGCTGTGAGCAAAGGCGAGCAATATTAGATTTTACAAATGCGAAGGAAAGGGCATTATGCTAATAAGTGTTTAAACAAGCGAGTAATAGTTCTGTTAGAAAATGGTGACATCAAGACCAAGGACGAGCAAGCAGATTCTCCTATGTCACAAGAAGAGAAAAAAGAGCTACCGGCTACGGGAGAGTTACTAGTACCATGGAGAGCATTGCCTGTTCATTCCAAGACCACGGAGAAGGAGGAACGAGAAAACTTGTTTCACACGCGATGTCACGTGCATGCAAAAGTTTCTAGTCTAATCATTGATGGTGGGAGTTGAACCAATGTGGCGAGCAACATTATGGTTGAGAAGCTTGGACTACATGTTAAGAAGCATCCAAAGCCTTATGATCTCCAATGGCTTAAAGATAGAGGTGAGATGAAGCTTAAACATCAAGAGGTTTTCTGTGACGTTTTACCTATGGAAGCTGATCACATACTCCTTGGAAGACCATGGTAATCAGACTGGAGAGTCATCCATGACGGTTTTACAAATAGACACTCGTTTGAGTTCAAAGGAGAAAATACAACTCTAATCCCAATGACACCTCACGAGGTATATCAAGACCAATGCCAGGATAGGCAAGTAAGCAAATCCTTGAACTTCTTTACAAAGGCAGGCAAGATCAACAAGACTTTGAATTCAGAACAGCCTATTTTTTTGTTTATTTATGAAGAAGCACTCTCGATTTTATCTATCCTTGCATCGATGCTACCGAGTGAGTTGATGAACCTTTTGCAGAACTTTGAGGACGTGTTTCCCAAAGATAATCCAGAAGGATTACCACCTATTCGAGGTATAGAGCACAAAATCGACTTTATCCCGGGAGCAACTCTACCTAATCGGCCACACTATAGAACCAATCTATTGGAGACTAAGGAATTACAAAGACAAGTTGAGGAGCTAATGAAGAAAGGCCATATTCGAGAGAGTATGAGTATGTGTGTCGTACCCGTCTTATTTGTGCCAAAGAAGGATGGAAGTTGGCGCATGTGTTGATTGTTGGAAAATCAATAATGTCACAGTTAAGTATCAACATCTTATTCCTAAATTATATTATATGCTTGATGAATTGCATGGTTATAGCATCTTTCCTAAGATAGATCTTAAAGTGGATATCATCAAATTAGGATGAAATAAGGTGATGAATGGAGGACTGCATTTAAAAAACAACATGGGTTATATGAATGGTTAGTCAAGCCATTTGGATTGTGAAATGCACCTAGTACATTCATGAGGTTAATGAATCATGTTCTTAATTATAGGAAATTTTGTTGTGTTCTATTTTGACGATATCTTGGTGTATAACAAAAACTTAGAAGAGCATGTTAAGAATTTGAATTCGGTGTTAGATTTCCTAAGGAATGAAAAACTTATGCTAATCTCAAGAAATGCACTTTTTGTACGGATAACCTCATTTTCCTAGGTTTTGTTGTAAGTGCAGATGGAATTAAGGTTATTGAGGACAAGATCAAGGCTATTAATGAGTGACAGAGTCCAACAAACATCAGGGAAGTAAGGAGCTACCGTCGATTTGTGAAAGATTTTAGCACCATAGCCGCTCCACTCACAGAAGTTATCAAGAAGGACATGAGGCTTATATGGGGACAAGCACAAAAAGAAGCATTTCAATCTCTAAAAGAGAAGCTTACTCACGCACCTCTATTGCTCTTACCTAATTTTCTTAACACTTTTGAAATTGAGTGCACTGCTTCGGGTATACGTATTGGGGCTGTCTTAATGCAGGATCAAAATCCAATCACTTACTTTAGTGAGAAGCTTGGAGGAGGTATCCTCAATTATCCAACGTATGAAAAAGAGATATGCACTAGTTCGGGCCTTGCAAACGTGGTAGCATTACTTGTGGCCTAAGAAATTTGTCATACATACAGATCATGAGTCTCTCAAGCATCTTAAAGGACAATAAAAGCTCAATAAGAGGCACGCACGGTGGGTTACATTTATAGAAACATTCTCATATGTCATCAAGTGCAAAAAGGTAAGGATAATGTAGTTGCTAATGCATTATCCTGAAGGTACGTCCTAATCTCTACACTTAGCGCCAAGTTCCTAGGTTTTGAAAAACTTAAAGAGTTGTATCCAACTGATGTTGATTTTCGAGAAATATATAGGGCATGTGAAAAAATTGCTTCAGGAACACTACTATAGGCATGACAGATTCCTCTTTTATGACAACCGTTTGTGTGTACATGAATGCTCTATTTGAGAAATTTTTCTTAGGAAAGCTCACGGAGCAGGTCTCACAAGACATTTTGGGATCGCCAAGACTCTTAAAGTGATGCAAGATCACTTCCATTGGCCACACATGAAAAAAACACAGAGAGAAGCTGTGCTAAATGTGCCACATGCAAACAAGCTATGTTTAAGGTTCAATCTAATGGTTTGTATACTTCATGTACCTACTCATCCTTGGAATGATATATCTATGGATTTTGTTGTTGGATCACCTAGGACTAAAACCAGAAAGGAATCAATCTTTGTGGTGGTTGATATATTTTCAAAGATTACACATTTCATAGTTTTTCATAAAACTGATGATGCATTACATATACCTAATTTGTTCTTCAAAGAAATAGTTTGCTTGCACGGAATGCCTAGGACTATAGTTTCGGAGAAAGATACAACGTTTCTAAGCTACTTTTGGAAAACTCTTTGGGCTTAGTTAGGGACTAAGTTAATGTTTTGAACCACTTGTCATCCTCAAAACGATGGCCAGACCGAAGTAGTCAATAGGAATTTGGGTACTCTCTTGCGTGCATTAGTTAAAAAGAAAAAATCTTGGGAGGAAAGTTTACCACATGTTGAGTTTGCTTATAATCATTTGGTGCATACTACTTCTAAATATTCACCTTTTCAAATTGTTTATGGATTTAACCCCATATCTCCTTTGGATCTAATGCCTCTACCTTTGAGTGAAAGCGCTAACCTAGATGGAAAGAAAAATGTTGAACTTGTCAAAAATATCCATGAGAAGGCTAGGAAGAATATAGAAGAGAAGAATAATTTATACACTCTACAAGCCAACAAAGGATGACATAGAATGATCTTTGAAGTTGGAGAACAAGTGTGGGTTCACTTGAGAAAAGATAGGTTTCCGGCTGAAATAAAATCCATGTTAATGCTGAGAATTTACTGACCATTCAAGATCACATGAAAGATCAACGACAATGCCTATCAACTTGACATCCAAGGTAAGTATAGTTTAAGTTCTAGTTTCAACGTTTATAATCTTGTTCCTTATATTGCAGATATAGCGGATTTGAGGACAAATCCTTCAAGTAGGAGAGGATGATATTATCCTAGGAAGCACAAGGAGCATGGATCAAAGGAAATGCATGGAGCCGAGGATATTTTAGCAATGCCAGCTGGTCCCATGACCCGTTCAAAGACCAAGTCTTTCAAAGAAGCAATTAGAGGACTTCTTCACAACATATGGAGCAACATGATCAAGATATTAAGGCTTTTTATCAAACCACCTTGGTTTTGATACAAGCCGAGTAAGTTTAACAATGAAAAGAGTTTATTCTTTGTACTCTTTTTCCCCCGTCAAGCTTTGTCCTATTGTGGCAAAGGATCCAATCCACCTTGCCCATTGTTAGCTTAAGAAGCCAAAGGCCTTATCCATTTCATTATCATGAGACCAAGGCGTATTTCTATCATCTTCTCACGCTGCAAAGCGGAGCCCTTTTTTATTATTTTTAAACTTGGTCATACTTATGTTTTAGTTCTATTGTTTTACGTATTTATGTTTTTTAATGTTTAATGATCTCGAGACTAGGTGTGTTAGTCTCGAAATCCCTTCTTCCTTTTTTTTATAAATTTGTGTAAGCCTAAGAGAATAATGAATCAATCTTTTTATCAAACATCTCTTTCTAAGTTGATACAAATGTGTTGGTGCATACATCCATCACAAAAGATTTTTTGGTGTGTAGCGAAAGGATCATCCAACTTATCAAAGAGCTATTTCGCATCCTTTTTTGGCGTCTATCAATCAATCATCTTGCTTTGTTTCTTCATTGATTCATTGCCAAGGATTATCCCCATATCTCAACCTCTAAGTGATGTTCGTGAGAAAACCTCTTCAAGTCACCATCGAGAGAAAACCTCTTCAAGTCACCATCAAGAATCCATCGTCTCGTCGAGGTGTGGCTGAGATCGCATCAGATAAGCAAATGTGAATAAAGACATGTGAAGTTGATTAGATGAGAAGAGTTGAATTGGAGTGAGGAATGGATCAATAGAAGAAGTTTGATATTGAATCGTAGGCTCCAGCGGGTGTGTCCAGCGGGATGGAGTGACTGCTATGACCCAACATAACTTCACCTGAAGAATCATCGGGATATGGCACGGTATATCCAAACCACTAATTCACAATGGTTTATCACAGCAGTATGTTGCCACCGCAATAACTCAACCGGTTTTTTTCCGTGGTTTCTTCAAACATCTACGAACCTATGAAAACTCACATGAAAGTTGAGCGATCAGGGTTACAGGGGATGGTGTAACCGCGGAGCTCCAGCGGCCTGTTTCAGCGGTTTGGTGACACCGCTGGAGATGACCAAACCATGTTAATGTTTTTTCTAAACCGAGTTTGACTTAATTTGGTTATGTGTTAAACCAGTTTTTATCTTTTCTTATAAATACTCTAAACCTAATTTGGGAGATACTTATGCTTTGTTAATTTAGGAGAGACTTATGCTTTGTTTTATGATTTCTCTTAGCCACTTTAAAGTTTTTCACAAGATCTTTGTATGAATCTTTGAGTTTTGAAGTTATAAATCTTGTTTTCTTCTTAATCCTTTAATTATTCTCTTAAGAATCATTATAACCTTAGAAAAACCTTGTTTCTTTGTGTCTTCATGATGCTTAGTGAGAATAAAGTGAGGAAAAGTCTCTCCTCATGTCTTAAGGGTTGGAAGGAAAATTCTGTCCTAAAGTGAATCACATTGGTATACAAAATAATTTTAAAATAATATGTAAAGAATCAAACCATCAATTTTTAGATTAGATTTAATACGACTTCACTTATACTACTAAAATTATTTTTTAGATTAAATATCACATGAATATTTACAAACATTTTGTATGTTTATATAAATTTTTTTATGAAGATAAATTTTCATATGTATATAATTTAATGTAACTAAATTTTATCAGTCTTTTAAGTAATTATTTTTAGTAAAATATATTTAATTTAAGTAACCATATGATTTGGGTAGTAGGACGGGATCGGAAAAATTGGGTAGATAAATTTAATTTCAAACTCTCACTAATTTGTGAATGCTTAACTTCAGCATGTGTATTTCAGGTATTTTTGAAAAATAAAGAATTTCTTTAAATATGAATTTTTATATATAATTTCCAATTATATTTGTAGGAATCTAAAACCTTTTTCTGCATAAAAAGAGATAAACGGAACATACATGTAGTCCATTCTAATCTCTTATCTAATCCTAATTTGTTGGATTAAAATAAAAATTCTCAAACGGATAACTATTTAAAAAGAATACTTGTGAGACGGAAAATTCTCGATGGGTACGGGACAGAACAGGTTTCCCATCTCGGAATGGATAGACTTAAATTTGTTCCAAAATATATATATTTAAAAAGAATATAACCGTGTTTTTCATATTAAATATATTTTTATATGTATATGATTTGATTATCTAAAGTATACTAGTGTTTTTAAGTAATTCATTTTACTAATTACATATACTTTCAAAAACCATAATTAAATTTTGGTTATTCTAATAACATTATTCGACGAAATCAATATATTATTTTAAAGACCAGTATATGTTTGGTATTGAGATGGAAAATAGTAGGTATGAGATGAGAACGAATAATTTGGATAAAGAAAAAATATTACTCGAATGATTTTTGATAAAAATGAGACTAAATTTTGGATAACATTATGGGATCATAAAATTTGAGTATGTAAACATAATTCTCAAGTTCTCACTAAATTTGGTAAGAGTTAACTATATGACGGGTAAAGATCCACATCGTAACGGGTATTTTAAAAATTTTAGGTAATTTTTTAAAAATATTTAGAGATTTTTTGAGAATCATAAAGTTTTTTAGATACCTTTCATAAATTTTATAAAATTTAATATTCATTAAATGTCATTTTTGAAAAAAAAAACATAAATGCCCCAAGAAAAATTACATTAAATATATTTTCATATGTATATGATTTGATTATAAAAATTATACCAGTGTTTTTAAGTAATTCAATTTACTAGCTACATATACTTTCAAAAACAATAATTAAATTTGGTTACTCTAATATCGTACAAAGACGAAACCAATATGTTATTGTAAATACCAATCTATTTGTATCATAGGATGGAAAATAATGGATATGAGATGGGAAAAGATAATTCGGATAACCAAAAAATATTACTCGAATGATTTTCGATAAAATAGGACAAGAATTTTGGATAACTGTATGAGATCGGAAAATTTGGGTAGGTAAATTTAATTCTCAATTTCTTATTAATTTGGTAAGAGTTGACTATCTAACAGGTAAATGATCCACATCATGACGGGTAAGGGATCCACATCTTGAAGGGTATTTTAAGAATTTTGGGTAATTTTTGAAAACATTTTGAAATTTTTTGAGAATAATAATATTTTTTGGATAATTTTCATTTGTTTCATAAAAATTCAATATTCAAAAGGGAAATACAAGTATACCCTCTATAAACCGTTATAATTTTTAACATTACTAAACCATCTTACAGCAAATCGGATATGTCTCTAAATTATGAATGATATACTAATTACAAAAAAAATTATAAGTTTATATATATAACTTCGGATTTACGAATCTTCACGAGTTTAATAGAAATCTAACTGACCATTAATTCCGTTCAGTATGATCTCGATTGGACAGATAGATTGTTTCAAATTTTAAAATACTGGTAAAGCCATTATTTTTTCAAATATTAACTATTAATAAATTAGATTGAAATCAAACCAAAAATCAAACTAAATACCCAATGGTTTGAGTGTGGGTTATAAATATTATATCAAATAAATTCGTCGAACAAATATAACTCCATATGTACGTGCGGTTTCGAATCTAATATTGATTAGATAGATAATGACTAGATGTGTTGATTCTTTTCTCAATTTGAAAACTTGATAGTTGTTTACTTATTAGTTTCATGTGTCTATATGTAAATATACTTATATATATTTATATATACACATATATTAATAAAAGAAATTAACGACATTTTGGTTTGTTCTTTTTATATTTTTCTAGAAGAAGAAAAAAAAACATAACAAGTCGAGTTTAGATCCTAAAATCATTACCCGGAAACCTGCACTCATGTGGACTGGATATCTTATCTGCGTTAAGGTTCTGCGTCGATTCAAGATTTATTTGGGTACTCCGAAACCGTCGATAGGTCTGATCTTTGCAGATAAAGAGGTAAATTTATATCTTTCTTTATTTGTTTTGTTTGCCGGTTTATATTATAGGAAATTGCTTAAATTCTCTGAGTTTTGTCTATATCTTGATCTTTTAAGCTTTTGCTTGTGAGTTGATATCTCTACTAGAAAATTATTTTTATTGGAGAATGTGTACTCATACCTGCGGGTATCAAATAAAACCCGTATCGAACCTGATATCCGTTAAAATACTCAAAAACCTAAAAACACATATCAGACATGGTCAAAATGCCCTAATTCGAAGATCCTATCCGGAACTTACCCAAAAAACTCAATCTAAATTCGAAGCAGAAATTTTAAAAGTGAACTTTGTATCTGTAATATATACAAATCCGATCCGAATCCGAACGCAAAAAACCAAAAACACTATTTGTGTATGTAAAATTATATGTAAAACCCGAATCCGAATTCGAATCTGATCGAAATCCAATTTTTTGGGTTTTTATATGTTTTTAAATCTGAAACCGAACTAACCCGAATCCGACAAAACCCAAACCAAATTTTCAAAATTATTCTATTGAAAAGTAAATAAACCAATATGATAAATCCAAACCAATATGATAAATCCAAACCAAACCCAAACCCAAAACCCAAATGCCTAACCCTGATCAAGTTCATAGTCAATTTGCTGATTGTTATGAAGATCTTCTCAAAGAGGGTGAATGGTATTTGATCATGATTTTTAAAGTTTTCTGAAAACATAGGAGATGTTAGACAAACTGATCACCAGTACCGGATAACATTCCTTTAGTCAACTGTCGTCACGTAAATCGATGTTCTCTTTGATGCTCGGATGAATAATTTTACACCGTTTTCTTCTATCTTCGACGACACCGTTGATACGACGGTCATAGTCGGTAATATTCCTTTTATTATCTTTTCAATTTTTATTAATACATTTTTGGTTATAGTATATTATGTTAAGTTATAATTTTTATTTAATTATTTATTTTGTTTTGGTGAAGATTTATTAGGGGTTATATTTTTTTAAATATATTATTAGATAGTAATCCACGAAGTACAGCATGGAAAAATGTTTGCTTTATACTCTGATAGTTCATATAATTATAGATTATTATTAGTGTCTTATATTATATTTATTTTCTATTTTTAACATCATATTTATTTTATTTATAATTAAAATTTTGATTCATGATTTCTCTTTCTACATTATAAAATTTTTTACTCATTTATCTCGATTCATGATTTCTCCCTCTATATGTGTTTGCACCATTATCAAATATTTTTTATCTCGATCAATACCACCAAACTCTTCTTTTCCCAATGATATAAACTTTTCTTTAATGTGATTATGCTAGTTTGTCTACTAGTAAAAATTGCCAGACCCTTGTTACCAAAACTATCTTTAATGTCTGCTCCTGGTGAAGAAGAGAAGTACAACGAAATGTCAAGAAAACAGAAGCTAGAGATGAATCATGTAGGATATTACGCCTTCCATGGGAGAATTTTTATTAATTTTTTATATTAAACATGTTAATTAATTTTTTTTATCATTAAATATGTTATTAAAGATTATAATAACCTCTAAATTATATATGGTACTTAGTATTAATGTATACTTTCTCAGTTTTAGAAAAAGTTTCGTTTTATGATTTAATTTTTTTTGTTTTAGGTTAAGTGTCATTTTAGATTTTCTAGGCAAATATTTGATTATAGTTCCAGTTTTATCCCTTATGTATTAATGTATTGACCAATTAAAAAATTGATAGATTATTTTAATTAGGGGTAAAACATAAAATTTAATGATTTTCTTAATATGTGTGATAACATGTAAATCGACACTTATTTTAAAACAGAGAGAATAATAATGTACAATAGTTAAGAATTAAACTTAATTTAATTGAAGGTTCAATGTATATAAAAAAAATTTATATTGAGATCATAGTAGGTATCACAAGTTTATGTAGTTGATGTGTATAAAATATAAATGTGAAATTTGGTTCAGGACTTTTTAAGTTGTCAAATTATAAATATGATTTAATCATAGTAATTTCATTTATATAATAATTTTTTTTTTCTTATATTTTTTGTTTCATTTTTAAGTTGAAGTATATAACTTTATAATACATTAGGTGAATTAGATATCAAATTGATAAATTTAAATAAAAATTTATTAAAAATATAAACATAAATTATTGGTAATGAATTTTAAATTTTTTAATTTGTATGTAACTATATATAGTTAAATATAAACATATATTTATATATATATATAATTAATCACTTATTTCTTGTACTTAAAAATTATATTTGATTTTACTATGTTAAATAATTACTCACAAATATTAATGACCATGTTTTAATAATTTTACTTACATATCACTATTTTTAATCTATAACTTTAAATGCACATATCCATAAAAATGTTAAATTTGAAAAATGTTTTTAGTTTGCATATTTAATAAAAATCTTATTATAATTAACATAGAGAATATATAAATCGTAATCCTTAAATTAAGGAAATATAGTTTGTTAGTTGTGTGAATTAATTAAATTTTAATGTGAATTATAGTAATATTCTACTTTGATGAAGAAAATAAATTGAGTGGGGATCCATATATTAATGTGATTATGGTAATATTCTACTCTGATGAAGAAAATAAATTGAGTGGGGGATCCATATTTTTTTTCAACCAATCACATACTATATTTTAGTGGCATTTTCTTAACACATGACATTTGGTTAATTTGTTATCCACATTGGTCAAATAATAGTATAGAGATTTTATGTGATAATAAAGTTTTATTTCTTTTTTTGGAATAATGAGTTGGAATATCTGGTGCGAGTTAATCAGGTAATCTCTTTCGACAAAAACTATAAAAAGTATGGAGCCATTTATTGAGGTGGAGAGAGAGAAAGGGCGATTCCTTGGCGATTTCTTGGAGGAGTTTTAGGAAAGTTCTTCGTCAAGCCTTCTAGGGCTTCTCAGCAGTGATGGCATCGCTGCCGCTGCTGTCTGAAGGTCCAGGCAATCCCCCGAGTAACGATGTGGCTATTGCAGGGTCTTGTTCGAAGCGTGTGATAGCAGCAGAGGATTTTCAAGGAGTGGTACAAGCAGTTCGGGGGCTGTGATTGGAATCATAAACGTCGATATTCCAGTCAAAATTCTCGATGACTCGGAGCCGTTATGGAAATGCTTCCTAGTAGGGCACTTCATGGGAGAGGCACCTCATGTGGGAAAGATACATGTTGCAGTAAATAGAATATGGGTTACACCGGGGAAATATGCGAAGATTGATGTGCAGATCGCGTCCAAAACATCAGCTCTGTTTTGGATTGAAGGTGCAGCTATGTGGGCAAGAGTCCTCAAGCGAAAGTACTAGCACTTTGCAGATATTCCTATAGTCATTAGTGAATGGACTCCGGAGACAGCCAATGAGAAGCCTGACCTATCGGTCATGCCAATGTGGGTGGATCTTAGAAACGTCCCATGGTATTTGTACTCTGATCCGGGACTGCGGTTCCTCGCAAACAATACGGGCAGGTTTGTTAAACTACACCCCAATAAAGAATGTTGTATGAGGCTGGATGTGGCAAGAGTTTTGGTTGAAGTAAACTTGCAACAACCGTTGGCTGAGAAGATCTATTTTCAGAACAACAGTGGTGACACAGTTACAATCGATGTAGAGTTCCCGTGGCTACCTCCGCGCTGTTCTAGATGTTGTCAATGGGGGCATCTCGATAGTGATTGCCTGAGAGTGAAGAAAGTGATAATTCTAACACGTAATAAAACAGATACAGCACACAGAGGCGATGTGATAGTTGAGGGGAAGACGATGGAGACAGAAAAAAACAGGGGATGATTAAAAAGGGGATGATAAAACAGGTGATGACCATCACGCAAGGCAAGTTGTGGCTAAGCTTCTGACAGAACTGGAGCAGTCGTGTTCTCTAATATCGCACACACCTAAGAAAGCCAACCAGGTTTCAGCTTTACCTATGACTGCTGTATCGAAAGATGGAAACACAGACGGGAATACGACCGGGGATATTCACCGTGTTAATGAAATCACACAGGGGTGGTCAGTTGTTGTTCGATCAGGCAAGAAATCTCCAACGCAACATGCTAAGCGAGGTGCGGCAAGGACCGAAGAGACCTCCTCTATTCCGTAGTCACCTGTGGGTTTCCATGCTTTGGCAGAGTTGCCTGAAGACTGTGACACGGAGGAAGGTGAAATCCTAGAATAATCTGTTGAGTCTGCTATACTCGCACAGACAAACGAAATCATAGCTATTGAAGCAAAATCAGCAACTAAGCTAAAACACAAAGGGAAGCCTATTTTCAATAAAAAAGAGATAATACAGCAGGGCTCACGCAGAAATAGTAATCGCGCTTCCACCTGGAAGCACTGATGTCGTCCCTTTTTGCTTGGAATATGTGTGGATTTAACAAGCCACGCAAGCAACATATTGTAAAGGAATGGGTGAGGATGAACAAACCGTTACTTGGCTGCCTTGTCGAAACGCGAGTTCAGGAGGAGAATTTCGGTAAAGTTTTTAATGGATCCTTTCCAGACTGGAAAGTCATAACCAACTATGAGTACCATCGTCTGGGATGTAGGTTGTCTGGACAGAGGACATCGGAGTCTTAATTTTATCCAAGAGTGTGCAGCTCATCACGGTTGCGGTAACTTTAAGGATAGGGGTGCAGTTTGTATGCTCCTGTGTCTATGCCTCGAATTTTCAGGAGGACCGGAGAGTTTTATGGGAAGAGCTGCAGCAGGTTGACAGTACATTGGTCAAGCAACAGATCCCTTGGATAGTGATGGGTGATTTTAACGAAATACTGAGCTCTGCGGAACATTCTCGATATCAAGACTACCTTTCAAATCAATCAGGTATGCTGGATTTTCAAAGCGTGGTCTCAACTTATGACTTATCTGATCTCCCCTCGGTAGGTTCCATTTTCACTTGGTGGAACAGTCAGACCGGAAATCCGATAGGGAAGAAGCTTGATCGCGTGCTAGTTAATGGTGAGTAGCGTGCTGCTTTCCAACAGTCCTATGCTGCTTTTGAGGCCACCGGTGTCTCTGATCACACATGTAGTCATGTGAAGCTCGATGTTGCTGCTCGCAGAGGAAGGAAGTCTTTTAAATTTTTCACATACCTGGTATCCACACCGCAATTTTTATCATTACTAAATCAGTAATGGTCTGGTGATGCCACTTTGTTTCACTCCCGCATGGCTCTGCACAAGTTTCATAGTCAGTTGAAGGCATTGAAGTATCATTTACGAAGCTTAAACAACACTATATATGGTGGGATTATAGCTCGCACTAAAGACGCCTTGGGAAAACTATGTCAAGCTCAAAACGAAGCGTTAATCACTCCATCATCACAGTCTTTTGCAGTAGTCGCATAAGCTACATCCATTTGGAACCACTATGCAGAGGTCGAGGAGAAGTATTTCAAATAGAAAGCTCGGGTAGCTTGGCTAGCTGTCTGTGATCACAACACAGGTTTCTTCCATAAAACATGTCAAACTCGGGCCTCAAGGAATTCAATCAGAAGTATTGAGTTGGCTGATGGGAGAGTTATAACGGAACCAGAGGACATTAAAACTGAAGCAGTTTGGTACTTTCACGATATCCTTAACCCGACTACACTGGATGTAGGTGGAGCCTCTGTCTCCTTCTTAGAATCTCTCATTGATTTCCGATGCTCAAGCCAGGAATCTGCTTCTCTTGTTAGACATGTGTCTCCGGAGGAAATATAACATGTAGTCTTCTCAATGCCAAATGATAAGGCTCCCGGGCCGGATGGATACCACATTGAGTTCTATCGAGAAAGTTGGTCCATTGTGGGAAAGGATCTGATCACGACAGTACAATCTTTCTTCTTATACGACTTTCTCCCTCGAGTTGTCAACTCAACATTATTAACACTGATCCCCAAGCATAACTCCCCAAAAGGTATGACGGATTATCGACCAATTGCATGTTGTAATACGATGTATAAAATTGTCTCCAAGATCATCGCCAATAGGTTAAAGGCTACCTTACCAAGCATGATCGAATAGAATCAGAGTGCGTTTGTTATAGACAGGTTATTGCTCAAAAATGTGATCTTAGCGACAGAGCTTGTGAAGGACTATTACAAAGACTCCATGTCCTCTCGATGCGCAGTCAATTTTGACATATCAAGGGCTTTCGATACGGTTAGGTGGGAGTTTATCACAACCACACTACAAGCTATGTCTTCCCAGATCAGTTCATTCTCTGGATCCGAAAATGCTTGACGACTGCATCTTTCTCTATTGTGGTTAATGGGGAGTTGACCGGCTGTTTTCAAAGCGCTAGAGGGCTTCGTCAGGGCTGCGCGCTCTCGCCCTATCTCTATGTTATTGCGAGCAATGTTCTTTCAAGAATGCTTAACAAAGCAGCACATGATGGTGTATTTGGATATCATCCAAAGTGTCGAAAAGTGGTAGTCACTCATCTGAGCTTCGCCGATGATATATTGGTCTTTACCGATGGAAAATCAGAGTCTTTGGATGGAATTCTGGGTATTTTTCAAAGCTATGCTCTCATGTCAGGTCTGCAAATCAATGTTGCCAAGTCTTCTTTGTTTGCTGGGGGTGTGGGCAGAGACAGTTTGATTAATGATGCTCATCGCATGGGGCTGGAACATAAAGCTCTACCTATTCGCTACCTGGGTCTCCAAATACTACGAAATCTATGTCTTCTCATGATTATGAACCTCTTATAGATCGAATTCGTACAAGAATGCTATCATGGGAAAATAAAAGTGTATCCTACGCAGAGAGGCTACAGCTCATCAAATCGGTGATCTCAAGCATAGCAAACTTCTGGAGTTTGGTTTTTCGCCTGCCCCAAAAATGTTTCGCTGAGATCGAAGGTATGTGCTCTAGATTTCTATGGAGTGGTTCGCCTAATGGAAAAAACAGAGCCAAAGTGGCTAGGAATGATCTATGTTGTCTTTACAAAGAGGGAGGTCTAGGCTTACGGAGGCTGCGGGATTCATCGCTTGTTTTCTCCCTAGGACTGATTTGGAGGCTGTTCGCAAGCTCAGGATCTCTTTGGGTAGCTTGGACTCAGGCCAATCTTTTAAAACATAACTCCTTTTGGCAATAAAGGAGACAAATTTAGGGTCTTGGATATGGCGCAAGCCACTCAAGCTCCGGAACACAGCCAGCACGTTCATCCGCAAGGAGATAGGCAATGGACAGACCACATATTTTTGATTTGATGTTTGGCTACCATCCGGCCAACTCTTTGCAAAGCTAGGTGAATCTGGACCTCAAACTCTGGGCGTTGGGGTTAAAAGCAAAGTTGTAGATGTTTTCAAGGATCATCACTGGCGGCTGAGAAGAGGGCGTTCGGCTATAGCTTAGTCAGTCCATGCTGAAATCTTGCAACATCCGATCCCTACTCTATGCAACGCGCAAGACATATCTCTGTGGCGCTTTGCTCCAGACGACTATCGACCTTCGTTCTCAGCCAATAGCACATGGAACCAGCTCAGAGGGGTCCGTAGCGAAGTTGCTTGGCATGACACGGTCTGGTTCCCCCAAGCTATTCTGAGGTACTCCTTCATCACTTGGCTCGCAGTTCTTGATAGACTTGCTACAGGAACGCGCACAGGACTATGGGGTCAGTCCCAGGGCTGCCTCCTCTGTGGGGAGCCGGATGAATCATGCCACCACCTATTCTTCGCCTACCCTGTCTCGTTCGTAACATGGGAAAAGGTGGCGGGAAAGCTATTGGGGAGCAAGCTTACACCAAACTGGCTGGAAACACTCACCAACTTACGGTCCACTCTCTTTCCGGCAATGGAAAAGATACTCCTCCGTATGGCGCTGCAAGCTACCATCTACCATATCTGGAGGGAACGCAACGGCCGCCGTCACGGTCAGAGAGGTAACACACCGAACCGCATAGCCCAGCTAATAATCAAAGTTATTCAAGACCGGCTTACATCTCTACATTACGAGGAAAGCAAGCTAAATGGATTACTACCTCGATGGATATTCCTTGGATCTTAATCTCAGTTTTACTTGTATGTTTCCTATACCCTGTGCATGTAATTAAACTTTTTCTTTTCATATTTTTAATATCAATTTCACATTTAACCAAAAAGAAAGATGATCGCTTCTTTAGTGGTCCTAAAATGTCCGGATTTGCGATCATTGTTCCATTACGAAAGTTTTTGCCAGAAAGCACGCCACATTGACATGATGTAAGTTTGCTTTGTTCTTTAACATGTGTGTGTTTTTTTTCTTTAAATGAATTGTCGTGTTTCGTCAAGCATAATAATGAAATTAGTTCAGAACTGGTCGTAAATAGACTTTTGATTATGTCACGCATTTAGTTTTATTTTGTGTGAAGCGTCTGTCCATATATTTCTAGAGACAAAGGTATATCATGTTGTTTTTGTTTATATATATATATATATATATAAATATATATATATATATATTAAATCGATTTTGTTTGAATAAATATCAGGAGTTTGTGGACTGATGTAGAAGCGATGGATGCTTGGGTCATGTTGATGATCGTTTTGTACAAAAAATGCTATTGTTTCGTAAAAAGTTTAAAAAACCTAGAGCTTTTAGAAAGGTAGAATCGAAAGTGGTGGCCTCGTTAAAACTTAATGATGAAAAACCCAACTATGACAAAACAATTTCCTAGAAAAAAGAGTACCCCACGTTCGATAGAGCTGAAACCAAAGGAAACAAATGCTAAACAATCCAAAAAACCAAGCTGGATACATGAGATATTTAAACTCGTGAGCCAAAATAATGGTGCATTCCCTCCGGCCAAATACCTTGACTCTGAAACATTACGAGGTGGTTCCGAACGGTCCTTTCCACACCTTTTACAAAGCTGGCATGAGCAATAGAACTTCTCCATGTCTGCGATAGTTCCTTTCACGCCATAAAAATAAATAGAAGTTTGGAACACATACCTTATGATGAACATCTTATAGTCCCCCCTTCGTGGATGTCGATAAGGTTGATAGGAGATGAGTAAACAGATTCGTGTAATCCTAATGGAGTAACCGGAGAACTAGATTTTGCCAAACTTGTGATGTGAAAGAGCAGGAGAAAAATAAGTGATCCCTTGTTTCCATTTGGCCGGAGCAGAATACGCACCCCACCGCAGCATTACAATTCCAAGACAACATTCTATTTCCTGTGGACAAGCGGTCCTGAGCCATTAACCAGACAATAAACGAGAATTTAAGAGTCGCGTGAGAAAACCAAACAGCTCAAGACCAAACCTTTTTCGATGAGATTAGTCTAATGTGGTTCCAAGTACCCTTAGATGAAAACCGGGGAATAAACTTATCAGCGCTACTACACCATAATGCAATGTTTTCGTCCAAAGAAACACAGTCCCGTGCCCTTTTAATTTCATCTTCTATCTGGGATAAAATATGAAATCGTCTACATCTCGGCCTATGGTTTTCAAAAATATCTGCTAGTGTGGCCGACCCCTGGATACAAAGAGGACTCAATGCTACCCCTATTTCCCAACAGCTCAAATAGTCTACCAAGAGGACTTCAATCATCATACCAAAACGATGTTTGAGCCCCACATCGGACGCCCACTTTATGGAATTCTTTTGCCGAGTCTCGATATTTAAGGAGCCTCCTCCACATCCACGAGCCAAGACTCGTGTTAGAATTTACCATCCAAAAGAAGCCTCTTCTTATCAATTTTTTTTTATCCCAGTTTACCCAAAGAGACTTCTTTGCTGAGACCAACCACCAAATCAACTTATACCAGCTCACCTTATTTGCTTCCGCTAAAGACTTCATGTGAAGCCCACTTCTGACTTCGGTTTACAAATATCAAACCAAGCCAATTTCGCTTTCTTTGAGTTTAGACTTTGACCCGACCACAAAAAAAGCCAAGCTTATTTTCTCTATTTCTTGGATACAAACTCGAGAAAACCTAAAAGCAGCCATCCAGAAATTCATTAAACTAGTTATTACTAAGGACAGTACTAGAGACGACCTGCAAAAGAAAGAAAATGGTTCTTCCAAGAACCAATTTACTTTGAATCTTGTCAATAAGCGACTGATAATCCACACTACCCATATTTTTGTCAACAGAGGCAGATCTAAATACTTCACCGGTAGATTTCCGAGGTTAAAGGGAAAATTCAAGAGAGATTCTCGTCCTGCAAATGATATCCCATCGGCAAAAGGGGTGGTCTTTCCCAATCTTATTCTTAACTCTGAGACACTCGCAAAATCATCAAAAACATCAAGTATACCTTTAATTGAGTGTGGTCTTCCGGCTGCAAACACCATGATGTCTAACAAAACATAGAAGATTTATGTTCAAACTTCTACATCCTGGGTGATAACCAAATCTACCTTCCTTAGCGGCCTTATCAATCATATAAGATAAAATATTCATTAAGATGACAAATAGGTAAGGAGAAAGGAAACAACCTTGACGCAACCCACGCTCTCTCCTAAAAAAACTGGGAGCTCTCCATTAACCTTGACCGAGAAGGATGGAGTTGTGACACATAATTCAATCCATCGTATAAATTCAGCCAGTATTGCCATTACCCTCAAAGCTGTTAGAAGAAATTGCCAATCTACGGAGTCAAAAGTTTTCGAGATATCTATCTTCATAGCACATCAAGAAGTTAAATTAGACTTGAGATAACCCTTTACAAATTCATATGCTAGAAGAAGATTTTCCATCAGATAACGATCCTTTATAAAAGCTGACTGATTTGGGTTTATGAATGCGGGGAGAATTAACTTTAAGTGATTATCAAAGAGCTTAGAAATAACCTTGTAGATAATGTTGCAACAGAATATCGGTCTATAATCCTTTATGCTTATAGTCCATGTTTTTTTAGGAATCAATCCCAAAATCGTTGAATTAATCCCTTTCAGGAGGAAACCATAGCTAAAAATTTTTTGGATCACTACGATAAAATCCTTCTCAACAATGGGCCAAATCTCCTTACAGAACTCCACAGTATAACCATCCGGGCCTAGGGACTTATTTACCGGCATTGAAAAAAAATTCCCTTTATTTTGCCGCATAAATAGCCATCAAAAGCTGACCTCTATCCTGCTCCGAACATCGATAATATAGCACATCACTTATTCCATCCAATAACAAGCTTGATTCTGCATGAGTCCGAGATGAGAATAGCTCCGAATAAAATCTTATCGCCTCAGATTTAATTACCTCCTTACCCGTTTGAAGACCGCCCTCTGATTCTCTAATCGCATTAATCGAATTACGCGCTTGTCTCTCCTTGGTATCATTATAGAAAAACCGGTTATTTCTATCCCCAACCTCCATCCAATGAACCTTTGCTCTTTGCTTCAAGAATTCTTCTTTACCCCACCACATGATCCCATCTATCATAAGCCATCGATTAACTCATCATAGAACTCAAATCCGGATTCATCATAGTTATTTTTTCTTCTCACAAAGCTCCACAAAAGCTTCTTCAGTTCTTCTAGATAATTGATACAACTTTTGACGGCCTAGATTCTGGATAATCGGTTTTAAGAGCTTCAGCTTCTTTGAAAACCGGAACAAAGCTGAAGTTGATGAAAATAAGGCTCCGTATTTTTCCAATATGCATCCACCGCAAGCTTAAATTCTCCCATTTTAATCACCGCAATCACCACCTTAAACGGAAATTTTGGTTTACAAGGATAACCCAGTAGAGATATGATACCACACAGATGGTCTGAGCATCCCTTAGCCTCAAAAACACAATTGCAATTATCAATATGCTGCAGCCAAATATCATTAACAAGAAAACGATCCAGCTTCTTACAAATTAACTCATCCTCCCTCTTATTACACCATGTAAACCGCAGACTATGGTGAGCCATATTCAATAACAAACAGTGTCTAATGACATCTTGGAACTCGAACATACCCAAAAAGGCCGCCATTAGAAGTGGTGTGCGACGAGTGCTCCATAGAGTCTAAAATTTCATTAAAATCTCCTAGAAAAATCCACTTCTTACCGCGATAATGAGCTGTATCTTGGTGGTTTTTGAGATCATGCCAAAGCTCACAATGCTCTTCCAAAGAATTAGATGCATAAATGTTGAGCTGTATCTTGGTGGTTTTTGGAATTCATGATGCAAATTCACAGTGAGACGAAGAACAAATGTTGATACACAACCTCATGAACCTTGGAATCTTTGTAAAACTTTGTAGATGTCATAACTAAGTTACAATGGTATCTAAGATAACACATTAGAAACATAAAAAACTTTTTTCTGATTCCTTCTTTGTCTTCTTACCCTTCTCGGTTTTTTTTGTTTTTTTTCTTTCCATACATTTTCTGCACAAAGACAACTCAAACATGTATTATCTAAGTAAACGAGAGCATAATTCGTACAAGGGATCCTTAGAACATAAAGTTGTGCCGGTTCGGATACTCCTTAGTTTTTGTAGTTAATTGGACATGATAATGATAAAATTGAAGGCATGTGGTTTGAATGAATAGATAAGGTGAAGGTTTGGTCCCAAGCTAAATGTGAGCTTGACCATTCAAATTTCTGAAAAGGGTGGTAAAAAGGTTGATATAAACTTCCAATGTAGTGATCCTTTGTACGATACAAATCCCCTAAGCGAGAAGTTAAATCAGTGTTAAAGCTCATGTAAAAATAGAGTCAATCTTAGATTATTCAGATTTTCAAAGGATAGGGAACTTTTGGAAATGATGATCTACTGATGGTGTTTCCAATCTTCTTATTCTGAAAACATTCACTGTTAGAAAGATAGTCAACACCAGATAAAATCGAATAACAACATAAAATTCCAAATTTTTGACTAAATAAAACTTGAATATACGCAAAAGAAAAGAAAATTCAGCAAAAAGAAAAATGATGTTAGTAACTTGGAGAATCCTCCCCGAGACTTAGTTTACACCATCACGGTGGAAAAATAAATCAAAAGGAGAGGACTACTCCGACAATAAAAATATAAATAACAAAATAAAAAAGAAAAAGATAAGAAAAATAAAAACCGGTGATTTGACATCATGCCTCAGAGTCGATATCGATCGGTTGACCTTGTGTACCGATCGATTGTGAAGGAGAACTGTACCAATCTGTATAGCAATTGTACCGATCAATACTCAGTGTAGTGAACATCTATTTCATTCTCATCTTCGGTGTTTATCACGTGTTCCTAAAAACACTTAACAACATACGTGATTTCACCATAATAAAACCGAAGAAACAAAACCAAAATCAAAGAAAAAGAAAATAAAATAAAAGAAAATTCACAAACTTTGTGGGTTGCCTCCCATAAACGCTTGTTTAAAGTCACTACCTTAATTGCGGTTTCAGGCGTTAGCTGGAACGAGAATGTGAACTTGCTTTAAAACAAGCTCTCGAGTCAGTCATTTTAAGCTTTAGAATCTTTCTCATAAGACCATCCACTGCTTCTTGTCCTTTCACATTAAACTCTAGAATGAGGATGACTTTAACTTTAAAGAAAGGTCTTGATGTCCCTTTACAATGGACCTTATACTCAATTGTGTCTTCAACATATCTCAGTGGTACCAAGGTTACATGAGAATATCCAGTCACTCTCTCAATCTTTAGCATGTCTCTTTTCTTGACTTTTTGGATGTCTTAAGAGAAAAATGAGTATTTCCATCCAGAACTTCGTTGATATCACTTATCACCAAGTTCTTCTTTTTTCATGACATCCAAGTTCTTCTCATTTCTATAGTGGGACATGAGGCATGTTCAACAGTTTCATGGGTGGGGATCGCGTTGTAGAAGACCTTATTATCAATATTGATGAAGGTGATCCTCTTATTAGACAAATCTACCACCGCACCCACTTTTGTGAGGAAATTTCTCCTACGTATCAAAGGCATATAAGAACCTTCACTCATCTCCATAACATGAAAATCAGTAGGAACCAAGCAATTCCTAACTCGAACATCTAGGATAAGAATGAAAAACATTGTGGAGACGTGGTGGAAGCATCCGCGAACATGAGAGAACATGGGGGATCCTTGAGATTAGAAATCCCTAACTTCTTTGCAATCGCCATGAACATGACATTTACATTAGCTCCAGTGTCATAGAGGGAGTCTTTGAAACTCGCTGTTAGGATATAACATGGTACCAAAAACTTGCCTGGATATTCTATTTTGAGGAGCCTTCTCAAGAATTTCATCTCCTTAATCAAAAGTCCTTCATTCTCCTCCAAACTTTTCTCTCTGCACATATATATTTGGAAAAGCTCATTTTACAAAGGCTTTTTCTTCTTCACTTCTTCACAGTGAATGCCAATAGTGAGTTCACCCAAAACATCCTTGTAACGAGTAATTTTCAACTCATCGATGGGTTTCTTCACATGCCTTAGAAAAGGAATCTTAGGATCATAGGGTGGAAGAGGGTTGGGTTAAACTATCTTGTCTGATTTTACCAACTCTTCAACATCTGCATTGGCTAAAAGCGCAAAAACCTCATCAGCTCAAAAATACCTTTACACTGATCGGTAGCCCGTCGAGTATTGGATTGATCTTCCTGGTTTCTGGAGTGATTTGTCTGACTCTGTCCTTCTGGATTGGATCGATCATTATGGATATGGGATCAATCGTTCTGGGTTTGGGATCGAGCATCGATAACCACTTCTCCTTTTGCTTCTTCTGCATCTTTTGAAAGTGATTCAACTGCAATCTCACTTCCCATTTTTATGTCATTGCAATACTCCTTAGGTTTTGGACATGAAGCAATTTGATTATACCTAGGATAGGAAACCTTGGGTATGCTGGGTGGCAGATGGTTGGGTAGTTGTCTTAAACAGACGAAATCTTGATGGGGTTTTAGGAATCTCTCTCCTTGTTTGTAAATTTGTTTTTCAAATGATGTAGTTTGTTACATCGTCAAGAGGGACTAAAGACACAAATTTACAGGTGGGGAGAATATAGTTTCTCATTAGGGTTTTGGTTATACTAATCTCAATCGTCCATCAACGAAGAGATAATATATGGATGAAAATGGTAAACATTGACATTTATCACGTGGCATGGGTAATAAGTTATCACCGTCTCTTGTCATGCATGCGCACAATATTTGTCACGATTTCTACAACATTTATCAAGTGTATTTTCATATTTCCATGACATTTTTCACACATAAAAGAGGTCATATGTATTAATATTGATCATATATTCTAGAATTAAAGATATACACTTCTTACTTTGAGTTAAAAAAAAAAAAAGAAGATATCCTTTACTTGAAGAAAAATTACTATCATGCTTATCTATGACTCATTTAACATAAAAATAAAAATATAAGGAAAATCTTTTAAATCAATTTAGAAAGGACATGATTAAATGACTTTAGGAGAGTTTAAAGGCCAATGTTTACCATTTGCATTCATATAGAATATCTTCATTGATTGACGGTTGAGATTAGTGCAACAAAAAACCTAATGAGAAATTATATATGTTCTCCCCACCTATAAATATGTGTCTTTAGTTCCACATGACGACGAACAAAACCGCAACATTTGAACAATCAAGGAGAAAGAAACCTAAAACTCAATTCTAAGTATCAAGCTTTCACTTTTTTTAAGAAAACATCTCCGCTACAATGGACGAAAGTATTTCACTAACTTTTTTAAGTATGTATTATAAAATTAATCTAGATGTTTAAAGATTTTTGCTTCTACAAATGAATTTAGCAGTAATATTTTGCATTTAGTTCTAGTTTATTCATTTTTATTTCTTTTTAAAAAAAACTGAGTGAATTCAAACAGCTTTTTGCTTTTTGCTTTTTGCTTTTTGTTTCTTCATAGACTAAGAAATGCACTATTTAACCTTCACATACTTTTAATTGTTTGGAAGGTAAAAACACAGGCATTTGGAGCGTACAAACAAAAATGTAATATGTTGCAAATCACCAAGGGAGCAAACCAGAGAGATATAAAAATGGTTGATTGTTCTAACTTACCGATGGAGCTCCTCGGCTTTCTCGTCCTCCAATTTTTCTCTGTCGTGGAATTCGTACAATTTCGTAGCATCTTTAAATCTTGGCCCTCTGTTTCCGACACCGAGAATCCTTTCCGACACCGAGAACCCTTGCCTCCCTCTCATTGATGTCAAGCCCCTCATCATTTCTATCAATAGCTTTCCAGTAAACGAGTGAACCACCAGCCTCCACGACGGCAGATTCGTCTCACACGTGTCCCCTTCTTCCGCATCAGTCTCATCTCCTCTCCAGACCAAGGGTGTCTAGTCAAATCTGAAGTTGACAGCCATAAAAGGAAACTCCATTTCCTCAACTGTCTCTCGCGGCTTGCACGCAAAAATTCCTACCATAGCCTCGATCTATTGGAATTCACAGTCTCTGAGATTTGACAAACGTATGAAGTTCAAGACTGCCACAAGAAAAGACCAGATCCTGGACTCAAAAGAATGGTTATTTTCAAAGACGCGGGATCATATCATCATCGGGTTCCCGTGATCGGCCGCGACGGGAAGATCAGAGTCTGGAACTGGACTCTTTTCTTGCAGGTTTTATGTTTATTAGAACCCTATCTCAATGAATGGACATCAAAGCACCGTGGAAGCATCAATGGATTAGGTGTAATGAAAGCAGTGAAATATTCTTGTACAACTAATCAGCTGAAACCGATAGTCAACATACAACGAATCAAACAAAATTGCATTAAAACTTCTCGTGTAATTATATTCTTACTGTAATCTAATATTTCCAGGTTGCAATAATGGCTTCCATTAAAAAGTTGCTGGACCCTAAGGAAATTCTCAATCCACACAAAGTTCTTCCTCTATCTCTGTGCTCATTAAGGTAAAAGATTACTATACTTTATGATCACTGATTGAAATTATTGAAAGCATCTATCTATCTTGAGATTTGGATAGTATAGTATTTAGATTTTTTCAACCAAAGGATTGATATTATCAATGCTACTAAAAATGTTGAAAAGTTTATAGTAAAACGATAAAGGCCAATTATTTTTTCTAATCAAATTCTTTAATTATTTTTTCTTTTCTTTTGGTAGCTAGTGAGAGTACAATACAATAGAAGCTATATGCAACCAATTTAAAAACACAAAAAACTATAATTGTCATGAAACTAAAAAAGACTATAACAAAAAAAACGCAACCACTAAAATACAATTGTTCTCAAATACTCAAGAAAGCAATCGTAAAACTGACGGATTTTCTGGAGAATCAAAATTTGTCAAAAAATTTTGACGGATTTCTGACGGTTTTGCGACTAATAATTTTTGACGGATTTCTGACGGTATAACCGACGGATTTCCGACTGATTTTCAACGGACAAACCCAGATACGTCAGAAATTGTATACGTTATAATCCGACGAATTTCCGACGAATATCCGTCGAAAATCTATCGTAAATCCGTTGGATTTTCGTCATAAAGTTGTTGAATAATAAGAACTTTAATATATCCGTTTAATATATCCGTTATATATTTCGACGTACTTCTGATGGACGCGACTTTTATATATATGTTTCCGCATTTCTTCATTCATTCACACCACTTACTCAATTCAATCTCTATATAGTTACAATATGTCATTTGGTAATTACTTTCGGTCATGGATGGACGAACCCATGATAGATCCGGAGTCAAACCTACTGAAAGATGATTATGCATGAGGAATCTGCAAGTTTATGGAATTGGCCGGAAATCAACGGAGAGCAAAAAAATGGTAAGATTAAATGTCCCTGTAGTATATGCTGGAATTCTCATAATACTAAGTTTGAGTTAGTTTGGCATCACTTGTATAGCAATGGGTTTATGCCCAGGTATAAGATTTGGTATTTACATGGAGCAACAAATTATGATTATGATAGTACTAATGAACCAAATGTTGCGGATAGCATAGGAGATAGAATGGAAGTAGATATAGGTATCGGTACGGTTGAGATGGTGAATGATTTTTTTAGGGAAAATATGACGTCGGCCGACTATGATGGAGATAGGGTCGAAGAACCAAATGCAGAAGCACAATTTTTTTTTGATATGTTAGATGCAGCAAAACAGCCACTATATAGTGGTTGTAGAGAGGATCATTCACCGTTATCATCTGCAAGTAGAATGATGACTATTAAGACGGATTACAATTTGCCGGAAAAATGTGTTGATGCAATAGCAGATTTTGTGAAAGATATTTTGCCTGAAGATAATCTTTCACCAGCATCATATTATAAGGTACAGAAACTAGTCGCTGATCTTGGGTTGTCGTATCAGACGATAGATGTGTGCATCGACAACTGTATGATATATTGGAGAGACGATGAAAACCGTAAAAGATGTAGATTTTGTCGAAAACCAAGGTTTCAAAAAATTAGTGGGAGAGTTTCAGTTCCTTATAAATGGATGTGGTATTTACCATTAACCGAGATGTTGAAGAGGTTATATCAATCTCAACGCACATCAGAGGCAATGAGATAGCATGCAGAGCATCGTCAAGATGGAGAGATTACGCATCCGTCAGACGCAGAAGCGTGGAAATATTTCCAAACAATGTATCCAAATTTTGCGTTTGAGCGTAGAAACGTATACCTCGGGTTATGTACAGATGGTTTTAACCCATTTGGAAAACATTGAAGACAATATTCGTTGTGGCGGGTAATTGTAACACTGTACAATTAACCCCATCTTTGCGAATGCATAAAGAGGTTTTGTTCCTTTTTCTGCTAGTTCCCGGTCCAGAGCATCCAAAGAGGTCACTTGATGTATTCCTCCAACCATTGATCTATGGCAGCATGGGGTTGAAGCATTTGATGTTTCATTGCTGCAGAATTTCAAGATGCGTTCGGTTCTTATGTGGATAATAAGCGATTTTTCAGTATATGGTAAGTTATCTGGATGGACAACGAATGGAAGATTATCTTGCCCGTATTGCCAAGATAACATTGATGCATTCCAACTACATCACAGAAGAAAGATGTGTTGGTTTGATTGCCCCATAAGTTTTTTACCTAGTGATTATCCTTATCGTCGATCTAGATAATTGTTTACGAAGAACAAACAAGTGTTTGACTGTGCACCTCCGGAGATTAATGGATGTTGTATATTAGAGCAATTAAGAGATTTTGATGCTGAGAAAACTCTTTACTGTGGGGGTAATGGGCATGCTCCTGTTGACGGTGTCGGTGAACATCATAACTGGCATAAAAAGAGTAGTTTCTAGGATTTGCCTTATTGGAAAGATCATTTGTTGAGGCACAACCTAGATGTAATGCACGTTGAGAAAACATTTTTGAAAACATCATGAACACTGTTTTAAACGTGCAAGGGAAGACAAAAGACAATATGAAGTCTAGATTAGACTTGCCACTGATTTGTTATCGGGATTTTCTTCATGTTATGCCAAATGGTAAATGTCCTACGCCAAATGGTAAATGTTCTATGCCTGCCTACCGGTTAGACGTAGCGAAGAAAGAAGTTTTTTTTTTATTGGATTCAAGATAATGTAAAAATCCCGGATGGACATGCATATAATCTGCGGAATTGCGTGGATTTTTTTGAAGGAAAGTTTGTTGGAATGAAGAGTCATGATTGTCATGATTGTCATGTTCTAATGCAGCGGCTTCTTCCATTTGCCTTTACACATCTTTTTCAAAAAAACATCCACGAAGCAATTGCATGTATATATTGATACTTTCATATTATTAATTAACCATTTTTGTAACATATATATTTTTACATCGATTACATTGTTTATTGTGTTTTGTAGGAGTTGGTGGTTTCTTTCGAGATTTATGTACGAGGATACTTACAGTAGAGGGTATACGCAATTTACATGACAATGTACCGGTTATCCTTTGTAACCTTGAGAAGATATTTCCACCGTCTTTCTTTGATGTTATGAAACATCTTCCTATCCAATTTCCACGAGAAGCTGCACTTGAAGGTCTTGTTCAGTACCATTGGATGTATCCATTTGAGCGTTACATGTTCCATCTCAAGAAAAAGGTTAAAATTTAAGCAAAGTTGAGGGATCTATTGTTGCACAGAGCCTCAACGAAGAAGCCTCACACTTTGCTGAATATTATTTTCCATCGGAAGTGCGTGCTAAGAGTAGACGTCTGGCGCGGCATAATGATAGAGGTGAGAGAGCAATTTATCCGGTGTATGTCCCTGAGTTGTTTGCTCAAATTGGTCGAGTAAGTGGAAAAAGAAAGAAACGAAAACTATCGGAGCAGGAGTTTGCGCACTTGCATACGTATATTCTCACAAATTATGAGGATATTCGGGAGTATGAGAGGTAATGATTAATTTGTTTATGTTAATTACTAATTATTTGAAATTAAATAATATTTGATTATTAAAATTTTGTTATGTTACAACATTCACATGACGCTATTACGAGATTATTATCCAGATAAGACTGAACCCAAATTTGATATCCTAAAAGAACAAGAATTTGCTTCTTGGTTGCGATTTAACTGATATAATTATATTATAATATTTATCTCACAATAATTTATATTCTTTATTTATATTTTATAAGTTTCTGAGGGCATCGAAAATGGTCAAGAATTTCCATCGTGCTTAATGGACTTTGTTAATGGTCCAAACAACATTGCAACTTCATATCCAAGGTATTGCACAATGGGATATGAGTTTAGGATTCTTGAGGAGAGAAGAACAATACCAACTTCAAACTTTGGTGTTTCAGCGTGATCAGGTAATGTAGTTTACTACGACATATTGAATGTAATCTTAGAAGTCCGATATCTTGGAATGTTGGATTTGAGGTGCATTGTGTTTAAGTGCGATTGGTATAATCCATTCATTGGTCGTGGGTTTCAAATTGATCAATTTCGTGTGACATCGATACATTCAAGACGACGACTTCTAGCATCACAAGCGGACCAGGTATTATTAAATTCCTACTATATTTCTTTACTAATATATTCCTACTATATTTGATTTTAACAAATTATCTTCATTTATATAGGTCTGCTACATTCGGTACCCTCGAATATTTTATCGGTCAGATCGTTGGATCACAGTTACTGCAATTAACCCACGAGGGAGAATTAATGGAGTTTCAAAAAATGATGCCCTGCAGCCAACTAGAGTTTTTCAAATGGATCATGTTCATCATTCGTTTGACATTAAGCTCGTGGTTGATTTAACACAAACCAGTGATTATATGGTTTATTCCGACTCGGAGGAATCACGTGGCGAATTTGAAGACGATTCAGACTCAATTTCTTCGGACGAATCATCTGAAGATGTGGAGTAATGCCTTTTGTATTTTATATTTGAAGATGATTCAGACTCAATTCCTTCAGACGGATCATCTGAAGATGCAGAGTAATGTCTTTTGTATTTTATATTTGGTATTTGTAAAGTATTGAGATTTTGATAAGAGTAGTATTTGGGATTTTTGTAAGATTTGTATTTATAATTTTTTTTCTAGAAAAAAAAAATCTGTTGGAAATCCGTCAGAATTTTAAGGAATTTCGACGGATTCGTGGTTTTAAACAAAAACCATGAATCCGTCAGAAATCCGTCGAAATTTTAAGAACATTCCAACGGATTCTTGACGGATTTCTGATAGATTAGAGGTTTTGAAAGATTTTGGTTACTAGATTGACACACATTAGTATAAAACCAATTTCTAATATTAGGTGAATCATTATATTCATTTAATAGCATACAAATTGAAATATTTTTTAAATTCTAATATTTAAGACGATTTTAATTAAACGTACATATGAATACATACCAAGCATATAACATTTCATAGAAACTAACATAAATTTATTTTTTGTAAATTAATGACTTGTATCAACTAGATATTGTAATTTTATCAATGCAATAGTTAATATGGCTTAGTACAAACATATTCTTGTCACGATGTTTTGCAAAACTTTCAAATCCCTAAATCCATCGGAAATTTTCTAACATGTGTTGTAGTTTAAGATTGACTGACCAATGATAAAACATGAATTTTTCGCGGATTCGTCGGAATTTAAAGTACAAAACAATCGTAGAAATTTAGGGAATCCAAGAATTTTAAGCAAGACAATTCATGGAAATGGAAAGAAACTAAAATATATGTCATATACATGCTAGAAAATACGAAATGATCTAAACCGCCAATTAAGAAAAAATTCAAAAACCCTTTAGTTACTATTTTCTGTACATAGAAATTCATGGAAACTCAAAACTTCACGACTCCATTTGCAGGCAAGAGCCGTAAGAGGAATAAACATAAAATCATGAAAACTGAAGTTAGAATTTAGATTGAAAGAACGAAATTACAAGAAAATTTTATAAATACAGACTGTAAATTACATAGATTTGGAAGCTATGGATACAAACGAAGAAGATGATAAATAGTGTGGGATGGGCGAGATTTGTTTCCCTATGGAAAGAGGAAAGAGAAAGGTAAGTTAGGAAAGAGAAACAATAATTAACGAAAGAAAAAAAAGTGACAGGAAGAGAGATTTATGAAAGAAATGCTATTACTAAAAAACAAGGATAAGAGGGGAAAAAAGGTATTTTATTTAACCCCCGAATAATTAAATAAACTGTAAATTCAAGTTTATAAAAAAGGTATTTCATATAGATTTCATTACATATTTGTGGAACAAAGCTGTAAACCTAGTTAAGTCCACTAAGCCCAAATCCTAAACCTAGTTAAGTAGAAGTCATATATAAAGGATAATAGGGTTAGTATAATTATTCAGCCTCTAAAAATAATAAAAATAGAGAAAAGTCATGAAAGAGAGAAAGCAGAGAAAAACTTTCCGATGTAGTCTATTCCAAGAAAAAAGAAAGAGATAAGCATGCATTGTGTCCGTCGTACAATGGATAAGGTAAGGATAGCATCCGTCAATTCTAATATATACTAGGGATACTAGGATGTGCAACCTTAGACTTGGACAAGGATTTTCTTTTTATGTTAGGTTGTTAGAAACACCAACATAACAATAAAGAATAAACGAAAGGGTAAAGGAATAAACCACATGAAGTGTAGTTTATCAGCAGGGATTTTTTTGAAAGTAGTTTGCTTGTAAAACAATGGTGCCACCGAGGACATGAGTTTACAAAGTTATTATGAAGTATCATGAAGTTGGTTCAAACATGAAAAAATATCTGTTTGAAGTTTTAAAATTAATCTCTAATAATTTTAAAAGGGACATTTATGAGTTTATTGACTGATAAAAGGGACATTTGTGAATTTATTGAATGATAAAACATAATTCTAGTAATGACAATAGAACAATACTAAGATAACAACGAATTAAGAGAGGCAAAAATAGAAATGATAATTCTATCAACTAAAACTAGAAATTTGTGAGAAAAAGGAAACAAATCGAAGGGTGAGTGTCATTAGATACACTTAAAATGGTAGTGAGACGATCAAGCAGATTGGTACATAGAGGACAAGAGTGATTCATAAACCTTCTTTTTCTCCCATGTAATATAACTTCTGTCTCTCGGGTCATCTTGGCTTACTGAAGGGTTGTCCGACTGCTCGGTGACCGAATGAGAGAAGTTTTGACCCGTTTCTCTTCTCTCCAGCACTCTCGGACTTGATCATTTTGTTTGATAGAGGGGGATAGAAAAAATGGACAAAACTGACTCGCATTTACAAGTAACAAATCTCAGAAAATGTTAAAAAAATTTCTTTCATTGATTTGCTTCTTCGTTCACATAATGCAACATGGTGCATGCAACGAAGAAGAAACCCATAAAAGGTTTCTCGTTGGATTTTTTCTCCACTTCTTAGTATATAAAACTGAGAGTTTGAGACAAAATCCAGCTAGAAAAGTTCTGTAGGTTGCTTCTTCGTACATGGAGCATGTTGTGTTATATGAACAAAGAAGCACATCAATAAAACAATAAAACAAAAGCCACTTCCAAGATTTGTTAGTTGTAATCGAGAAGAAGAGGGTATTAAAGCCAGCGAAGAAGAAGGTTGAGGAATGCATCTCTTGTCCTCTATGTACCAATTTCCTTGATCATTCCACCGCTATGTATGCGTGTCTCTACACATGTGAGTGACACTTTGAATTTCTTTCCTTTTCTCACAAATGTTTAGTCTGATTTGATTGAATGATCAACTAGATAATGATATGAATTTGTGTGTCTCTCTCTCTTTGTTGCTACGTTAGTGTTGCTTTGTTGTCATTTATTCTAACAATGTTTTATCATTCAATAAATTCACAATTGTATTTTTGATTTTGTGGATTGTCATTTGGAAATATTCTAACAATTGTCATTTTCATACCCGCACAATATTTTTGTGTTGAAATCATACCCGCACTTTTAAATAGGCTTAAAAATATCTTTACTAATTAATAATTTGAATCCCAACCTTACATTCCAATTTTGTGCTAAATCATGCATGTTAGTGTTGTGCCGTTACGTGTTGCTGATGTGGATGCCACGTGTGACATGACGTAAGATGCCACGTGTGACACGACGTAAGATGCCACGTGTGACACGACGTGGATGACACGTCAAATTTCTGGTCACATGGATTTCACATGTACATTTTTTTTAAATCTTTTCAATTTCTCTTAATTTCAGAATTTTATTAAGTTTTGTACATTTACATCTATATACATAAATACAAATATGATATCGTTTCGGAACCACGTATGAAATTATGTTATTTTATTTCAAATACCCAATTAAAAATCATTAATTAAATTATTTTGTTTTTGGGATTTAAATATATATATATATATATATAATTTTAACGAAACTATCATTTTATTTTTCTTATGTTTCTTTCATCGTCCATTTTTTTCAATTTTGATTGCTCTTGATTTGGTGGCATTACTCTACTTGTAATTATTTTTAATATGTTTGTACTCACATCGTGAGGCTATACAATGTATATATCTTGACAACTATAAAAATAAAATACATAACATACATTTTGTAGATAAGTGGATCATACATCAAACAACACGACGTAATTTCATATGTGGTATCTACATTATCATAATTTTACGATTTTTAACACTATGATGATGAATGTATTATTTAGCTGTTGTTTTTGGAGCTGGTAATTTTTTATGAGGATACAAGTACAAAAAAGATTTTTTTTTTGACAAAATTTGACAGATAGTGAGTATGAGAATTTCAAAAAATATATTAAAGATATATATTATTCGTATATATGTATGTAGATCTAAATCTAAAACTTTTGATAAAATTTTGAAATTAAGAAAAAGAGAAAATTCTTTTTTAAAATGTACATGTGGCATCCACGTCAACAGAGATCTGACTTATCATTCATGTCGTGTCACACGTGACATACACATCAACAGCATTTACAACACAGTAACGGTATGTAACGGTATGCATGATTTCACATAAAACTATAATTTAAATTTTAAGTCTAATTTAAAGTATGGTTTAACACACAGTAATATTGTGTTGGTATGCAAAATCTGACTTCCCGATAATCATTAATCGATGTAGATTAAAAAATATTTCGATTCAGATTAATTCTTTTTTCCTCAAAGAATACCTTCATTACTTAAAAGGAGGAATAAGGAGTAGTACATGGAAACTCAACAATAAACTACAGAAATTCAAGACCAGTAGGTGAGATAATAAAAGAGAGACAAGATGCTGGAACAGCTCCGGATTATCTAATTCCGGATTATCTAATTATTTTTAATATTATGTAAAATTATACTCAAGAAATTTATTTTTTTACAAACTGTTTTTATAGATTGTTTGAACTGGAAAAATAGAATAAATAATTAGAAAAGCTCACACTTATGATTTTATCGAAAGTGGTTGTCTCGTTAAAACCCCCGAGCTGAAAAACCTAATTGGGATAAAAGCAGCTCGTTGGAAAAAGAATACACCCACTTTCGATTGAGCTGAAAAAAAAAATAGAGAGAAGATTAAAAAGATGTGTAAGTCGTCGACCATGTGGTGATCACATTCTAGTGGCGAACCACTTTTGGAGCCCTAACTTCATTATGCCTTGACTTTATAGTGTAGAGAGGCGGTTACGAACTGTCCTCCCATTGTCGCGTATCAAAAAATCAATGGATGATGGGTTGTCCCCGTGCCTTCGCTTGTTCCGCTCTCTCCACAAGAAATAAACCGCAACTTAGAACACGTATTTTGCTATGAAATCTCTTGTTTCCCTCCCACCTGAAGACAGAACCGTTAGTAGAATATCATGAAAGCAATTTGCGTTCCTGTGTTGGAGGAGCTGTGCCATCAGTCTCCTCCAAACATGGGAAGCAAACGAACAAGAGAAAAAAAGATAGTCACGAGATGGGGTATTTGAGTTCCATAAAATCATACGATCTCCAGATGGATTATCTAAAATTGAGAAACAAAGATGGAAAAATTCTCAGACCTCTCAGAGGAAGAAGGTAGATACAACTGAAGGGATACAAGAAGCTTCACGCTGAAGCATATCCCTGAGCCAAGTTGGACCATTGCCAGAAATATATGACTGATAGCAGTGTTCCCAAGTAATACTCAATGAGATTGCGGAAGCCACTTGGTTACAAAAAGACCTAGAAGATTATTGATAAATGTCAATATTTAGATTATGAAGTTTAGCATTACCACTAAATATATTATTTACATTTATGTTTCCATTAAATTACAAAATTAAGTTTAACTCAATATCTATATAAATTGATGTATCATATAACATTATTCTTACGAGAGTCTATTATAATTCTTCCCTAAACACCTTTGTGTTCTTACTTTCATCGAATTTATCAACATCTCTACTTCAAGGCGATAATTAACACCAGAAAAAGATAGTCTACTATAAAACAAGGTTTCTCCCTTATGATTCCTTAATATCCACGAAGCTCCACAATTTTGATGGGAATCCAGCGAAGAGCATCTGATATTGCACTTAGGAAGAGGGATTCGAGGAGGCTGCCAAGAGATAGGTCCATACCTTAAGTCGAAAGTGGGGAACTAGGTTAAGCACCGAGTGAATTGACCAAAAACAATATTTCCGCTTCCTCGGTGGCTTTCTGTAACACGCTTGCAGAATATTGTATGATCTTTCCAAAAACAAATATGTTCCTAGCCTTTCATAACTGCCACATAATCCACGCAATCGCCTATGTATCCTTCTCTGAGATCTTCTTGTTACCACAACAAGCAATAAGGTAGTGATGATTGAGGAAAACTGTGTCGAGAATAACCAAGTCGTGGAGAAGGGATCTCCAACACAGCTTAGACTTGGCAGGCTGAGGAGCAATGGAAGAAAACATGAAAAATTGACTCCAGTTCTAAACCACAACTTGGGCATAAACCAAAAAACGACCAACAAACGATTAACAACCGTTTCTGCCAAAGATAACAATCTAAAAAGGAAATGTCTACTTATGGGACTTCTTCACTCTCCATAGTTTAGACCAGAGGATCTTTTCCAAAGGAGCCGTTTCCACCACATGATTCTCCCAGCCTTCAGCTAAGGACTACCTTTGAGAAAGAACCCTTACGAAAGTATCGTCCTTTGAGGATTCAGGGAGTGAGGCAATTCAATGATTCTCCCGGCCTGTTTACAAAGTAAGGCTTGATTGAAATTCTAGAGTAGGCAAGCAATAGTAGTCATGTTTCAGTGGAAAAGCGCAGCCAGAAGAGGATGATGTAGAGATGCAACCCAGAAGCTCCAACCTTTACATGGGTGCCAATTTAATGATAAGGTAATACAAGCTCCAAATGACAAGTACTTTAGATATTGAAGACTAAGGGAGCGGATGATGGCGAAGGATGGATCGAGGTTCGCCACTCAATAGTGTGAAAACCCTTATGATAAGAACAACACTCTATTTATGGAGACATAATCAACAAAAAACAAGAGCAAAGATTAAAAGACAAAGTTTTGATATATATATATATATATCTTTTATAAATTCAATGGTGTCTATAATGATAAAAAGGGGTGAGCTTATATAGACTCAGGAAAAAATAAATAAAGATACAAATAAATCAACATTATATGAACATAAATCAATCAAATGGTTTGATTGAGATGGGCATCATTAATACATGGCATGTGAGGGGTAATGCATAATATATACATTAGTGATTTTAGAAGTCTATGTGTATAAGGTCTTAGTTCTGTGCTCTTCTATTGATCTTGTTTTCATAAGGTAAATTAACAATATTTTGTTTGCGATCCCAAAAAAGTTGTTGGAAAAGCAGAACAAATTTCTTTTGAAAAAGTTTATTAATGTTTGAAATTTTATCTTTAATTTGTTTTGTCTCCAGTGTTTCCTTTTTTTCTAACAAAAACTGAATTTCTAACAAAACAGCTGTTTCCTATTTTTCTAACAAATTCCTTTGTAAATGGAAAGATTTACTTTGTATTAAGTACTTAGGGATTTTTTTTGTATAGCTTTTATTAAATTGAGACTTTGTTTTTTGGGACTTTCAAGAAATTCAAAATAAAGCTTTTTGTTTTGAAGTAGGGAATTTTGAATCATCCATAACTTTGTACTGCATGATTAAATTTATGATAAGTGTTCCCAAAATGACGTTTTGTAGGGTGTGATTTAATTTATGAATGGTGTTCCCAACATGACATTTTGGTAAATATTATCCGTTAGAACAAAAGCAGTTTTGATAAAGATGTTATCTTTACATATCGAAGCTTTATCTTTGGAATTTATACGAAGTTTAAATTATTTGCTGGAAAGAGTTTTTCATGTGTTTCAATGTGAAAACATTTTGGGACAAGTCCAGATTGATACAATTAAGATGGCACCATGTCAAAAACAGGAATTGTATCAATTTGTAGATAAGGGTGATTTTGATTTTGTATTTTCGAGATGTTATTTCTTTTAAAACATATAGAAAATAGTTTGGAACTGAATCTAAGGATTGTATTTGTTATTTTAGTTTGTTATCTTCAATATCGTCTAGACTTTCATTATCAAGTTCATAAGAACTTGAACCATGTTTGTCATTGATCGAAGATAATATCTAATGAAAATATTGAGAATCTTATTTATCTTTTTCTTCTAGAAGTTTAACCTTGGTTTTTACTTCTTTTATTTCAGACCAAAGATCTTGAATAGAAGGTTTGGAAATATCTTTCTTTCTTTTGCTAAGGATGGTGGTGAGATCGTAAGATGATTTAGAATTGGATGGGGTATTGGATTTTAGAACTTCAAGATGAAACTTTTGATATTTTGTTAGGACATTGAGTTTCTTTTCATCCGATTCTGAGTAAGTTGATTAATTTTTTAGCTTATAAACTTGTAAATTTGTTTCCAAAGGTAAGGATGAATCAGAATCATATGATGATGAAGATGATTCAAGTAGGAGGTTTGATCATTTATTAGGGAGTTCTTCTCCTAAATCGAGTTCTTGGATTTTTTGGTTTAGGTGACAAAACTTTGAATTGTCACCCTTTTTATGACACTTGAAGAAAGAAATAATTTTATTGAAAAGTTTACTAGTTGATACTTCTTTTGGTTATAATTTTCTAAGATATTTCTACCAAAACATTTCACGATTTTTTTTTTCTTTATGGCTTCTAGATAATTTTTTAGGCTTTCATTTTGAGTAGTATGATTTATTGCAATCTCCAAAGAAAGAGTTTCAACTTTTGGTGTGATATATTTTGAATTTCTTACAAAAATATTGTAGTTCTACTTTTGTTCTTTTAAGTCCCTTTTAAAAATGTTTCTGGAGGTTTAGATCTTGACAGATTTTTTATCTTTCTCCTTGGACAATACTGACTAATTTTCCATAACTGAAATCATCATAGGGAATTATTTATGTTCAAGTGGAATCTCTAATTTAATTTCTAACTTTTCCTCCTAAAAGGGTTGGTTGGAAGTCATGCTAGGAACTTTTTCTTTCCAAAATGGTCGGTTTGAGTCCTCAAAGTTTCAAACCCTAGTGAGAAGAGTGTTTTGTACCATTGGAAATCACTTAATTTTTTGCATTTAAGGTTTGAAAGAAGTTCAACGTTTTTATCTATTAGGACCTATAGTTAAACGAGGTACACAACTCCATAAAATCAAATGCCTAGCCTTGATTGAGGTAATCATAAGTAGCTCTCTAAATATCCCTTAGAGTAAAACAAGAGTATGGAAGTCCGCAAAAGCAAATGCATCAGCTCGGTTAAGGTAAGCATAATTACCCTCTACCCTTAGAGTAAAACGAGAGCAAGGATCTCCGCAAAAGCAAATGCCTCGGCTCGATTGAGGTAATCATAATTATCTCTCTAAATGTCCCTGAAAGTTAAACGAGTGTAAGAAAGTCCGCAAAACCAAATTTCTCTACTCGGTTGAGGTAATCATAATTACCTCTCTAAACATCCCTAAATGTGAAACTTTCACGAGAGTAAGAAGGTCCGCAAAACTAAATAATTTGATTTTGTTGAGGTGATCATAATTACCTCTCTAAATGTTTTTGAAACTAAAACGAGAGTTAGAAAGTCCGCAGAAGCAAATGTCTTGGCTCGGTTGAGGTAATCATAATTACCTCTCTGCATGTCCCTGAAAGTTATACGAGGGTAAAAAAACCGCAAAACAAAATTGCCTCGACTTAGTTGAAGTAATCATAATTACCTCTCTAAATTTCCATGAACGAGAAAGAAGAGTAATGATGTCCGCAAAAACAAACGCCAAGACTGGTTTGATATAATTATACTTACCTCTCTAAATGTCTCTAAAATTTAAACCATGGTAAGTAAGTCCCCAAAATAAAATGCCTAGGCTCAGTTGAGATAATCATAAGTACCTCTCTAAATAACCAAATTGTGTAAAATGAGAGTAAGGAAGTCCGAAAAAGCAAATTCTTTGGCTCGATTGTGATTCTCATAATTTTCTCTCTAAATTTCCCTAAAAGTATAAGTGCAGTAAAAGAGTTCGCAAAATCAAATGCCTTGACTCGGTTAAGCTAATCATAATTACATCTCTCACTGTCCCTCAAAGTAAAACTGGAGTTAGAAAGTCCACAAAAACAAATGTTTTGACTCGGTTTCATGTAATAATAAGTACCTGTCTAAATGTCCCTAAAAATGAAACGAGAGTAAAAAAGTCCACAAAATCAACTGTTTTGGCTAGGTTGAGTTATTCATAATTACCTCTATGAATGTCACTAAAGTAAAAGAAGTGTAAAAGCAGTCCGCAAAAATAAGTGCTTCGGCTCGGTTGAGTTAATCATAATTGCCTCACTATATGTCCCTAAAAGCTAAAAAAGGGTAAAAAAAGTAAACAAAAGCAAATGTTTTGGCTCGGTTGAGGTATTCATAATTACCTCTCTAAATGTCCCTGAAAGTTAAACGATAGTAAGAAAGTGTGCAAAACAACATGCTTCGACTCAGTTTAGCAAATCATAATTATCCTTTAAATGTCCGTGAACGTGAAACAAGAGTAAAAAGTCCACAAAAGTAAATGTTTTGGCTTGGCTAAGGTAATAATAATTACCTCTCAAAATGTTCTTGAAAGTAAAATAGGAGTATGGAAGTCCACAAAAGTAAATGCGTCAGCTCGGTTAAGGTAAGCATAATTACCCCTCTACCCTTTGAGTAATACGAGAGCAAGGATCTCCGCAAAAGCAAATGCCTCGGCTCGATTATGGTAATCATAATTACCTCTCTAAATGTTCCTGAATGTTAAACGAGGGTAAGAAAGTCCACAAAACCAAATTTCTCTACTCGGTTAAGGTAATCATAATTACCTCTCTAAACATCCCTAAACGTAAAACTTTCACGAGAGTAAAATGGTCCGCAAAAATAAATAATTTGATTTTGTTGAGATAATCATAATTACCTTTCTAAATGTTCTTGAAAGTAAAACGAGAGTTAGAAACCCCACAGAAGCAAATGTCTCAGCTCAGTTGAGGTAATTATAATTACCTCTCTACATGTCCCTGAAAGTTAAACAAGGGTAAAAAGTCCAAAAAACCAAATACCTCGAATTAGTTGAAGTAATCATAATTATCTCTCTAAATGTCCATAAACGAGAAATGAGAGTAAGGATGTCCGCAAAACCAAATGCCTCAACTAGTTTGATATAATTGTATTTGCCTCTCTAAATGTCTCTAAAATTTAAACCATGGTAAGTAAGTCCGCAAAATAAAATGTCTAGGCTCAGTTGAGGTAATCATAAGTACCTCTCTAAATATCCAATTGTGTAAAACGAGAGTAAGGAGGTCCGAAAAAGCAAATTCTTTGGCTCGATTGTGGCGCTCATAATTTCCTCTCTAACTTTCCCTAAAAGTATAAGTACAGTAAGAGAGTTCGTAAAATCAAATGCCTTCACTCGGTTAAGGTAATCATAATTACATCTCTTAATGTCCTTCAAAGTAAAACTGGAGTTAGAAAGTCAACATAAACAAATGTTTTGACTCGGTTTCATGTAATCATAAGTACCTCTCTAAATGTCCCTTAAAATATAACAAGAGTAAAAAAGTCCACAAAATCATATGTTTTGGCTAGGTTAAGGTATTCATAATTGCCTCTCAAAATGTCACTAAAAGTAAACGAGAGTAATAGCAGTCCGCAAAAACAAGTGCTTTGGCTCGGTTGAGTTAATCATAATTGCTTCACTAAATGTCCCTAAACGTAAAACAAGAGTAAAAAAATTCAGCAAAAGCAAATGTTTTGGCTCAGTTGAGGTATTCATAATTATCTCTCTACATTTTCCTGAAAGTTAAACAACGGTAAAAAGTCCGCAAAACCAAATGCCTCGACTTAGTTGAAGTATTCATAATTACCTCTCTAAATGTCCATGAACGAGAAACGAGAGTAAGGATGTCTGCAAAACAAACGTCTCGACTGGTTTGATATAATTATACTTACCTCTCTAAATGTCTCTAAAATTTAAACCATGGTAAGTAAGTCCCCAAAAGAAAATGCCTAGGGTCAGTTGAGGAAATCATAAGTACTTCTCTAAATATCCAATTGTGTAAAACGAGAGTAAGGAAGTCCAAAAAAGCAAATTCTTTGGCTCGGTTGTGGTACTCATAATTTTCTCTCTAAATTTCCCTAAAAGTATAAGTGCAGTAAGAGAGTTCGCAAAATAAAATGCCTTGACTCGGTTAAGGTAGTCATAATTACATCTCTTAATGTCCCTCAAAGTAAAATTGGAGTTAGAAAGTCCATAGAAACAAATGTTTTGACTCGGTTTCATGTAATCATAAGTACCTCTCTAAAGGTCCCTAAAAATGAAACAATAGTAAAAAAGTCTGCAAAATCATATTTTTTGGCTAGGTTGAGTTATTCATAAGTACCTCTATGAATGTCACTAAAGTAAAACAAGAGTAAAAGCAGTCCGCAAAAACAAGTGCTTCGGCTCGGTTGAGTTAATCATAATTGCCTCACTAAATGTCCCTAAAAGTATAATGAGGTTAAAAAAAAGTCAGCAAAAGCAAATGTTTCGGCTCGGTTGAGTAATTCAGAATTATCTTTCTAAATATATTACAAAAAATGAAATAAGAGTAAGAAAGTCCGCAAAAAAAATGTTTCGACTAAGTTGAGGTAATCATAGTCAGCTCTCTAAATGTCCTTGGACGTGAAACTTTCACGAGAGTAAGAATGTCCACAAACCAAAATATTTTCACTTGGTTGAGGTAATCATAATTACCTCCAATAATGTTGCTGAAAGTAAAACAGTAATTAGAAAGTCCACAAAAAGCAGATGCCTAGCCTTGGTTTAGGTAATCTTAGTACCTCTCTAAATATCCAATTTTATAAAACGAGAGTAAAGAACTCCAAAAAAGCAAATGCCTTGACTCGGTTGATGTAATCATAATTACCTCTCTAAATAATCCTGAAAGTAAAATGGGAGCTAGAAAGTCCACAAAAACAAATGTTTCGACTCGGTTTGATGTAATCTTAATTATGTCTCTCAATGTCCCTAATTGTGAAACGTGAGTAACAAAGTCCACAAAATCAAAGGTTTTGGTAGGTTGAGGTTTTCATAATTACCTCACTAAATTCCCTAAAAAAATGAGAGTAAAAAAAAGTCTGCAATAGCAACTGTTTTGCCTAGATGGAGGTATTCATAATTACCTCTCTAAATGTCCCTAAAAGTAAAAGAAGAGTAAAAAAAGTCCGCAAAAACAAATGCCTCGATTTGGTCGAGGTACTCATTACCTCTCTAAATGTCTCTAAAAGTATAAGTATAGTAAGAGAGTTCACAAAATCAAATGCCTTGACTCGGTTAAAGTAATCATAATTACATCTCTAAATGTCCCTCAAAGTAAAAATGGAGTTAGAAAGTCCATAGAAACAAATGTTTTGACTTGGTTTCATGTAATCATAAATACCTCTCTAAATGTCCCTAAAAGTGAAACGAGAGTAAGAAAGTCCGCAAAATCAAATGTTTCATAATTACCTCTCTAAGTGTCACTAAAAGTAATACGAGAGTAAAAACAGTATGCCAAAACAAGTGCTTCGGCTCGGTTGAGTTATTCATAATGGCCTCACTAAATGTCCCTAAAAGTAAAACGAGGGTAAAAAAATTCAGCAAAAGCAAATGTTTCGGCTTCGTTGAGGTATTCATAATTATCTTTCTAAATATTACAGAAAGAGAAATAAGAGTAAGAAAGTCCGCAAAAAATGTTTTGGCTCAGTTGAGGTAATCATAGTCACCTCTCTAAATGTCCTTGGTCATGAAACTTTCAGGATAGTAAGAATGTCCGCAAAACAAAATATTTTCGCTTGGTTGAGGTAATCATAATTACCTCTCAAAATGTTGCTGAAAGTAAAACAGTAATTAGAAAGTCCACAAAAAGCAAATACCTAGCCTCGGTTAAGGTAATCATTAGTACATCTCTAAATATTCGATTGTGTAAAACGAGAGTAAGGAAGCCCAAAAAAGCAAATGCCTTGACTCGGTTGATTTAATCATATTTACCTCTCTAAATAATCCTGAAAGTAAAACAGGAATTAGAAACTCCACAGAAACAAATGTTTCGACTCATTTTGATGTTATCTTAATTATGTCTCTCAATGTCCCTAATAGTGAAACGTTAGTAAGAAAGTCCACAAAATTAAATGTTTTGGTAGGTTGAGGTATTCATAATTACCTCAGTAAATTCGCTAAAAAAAACAAGAGTAAAAAAATGTCCACAAAAGCAACTGTTTTGCCTAGGTTGAGGTATTAATAACTACCTCTCTAAATTTCCCTAAAAGTAAAAGAAGAGTAAAAAAATTCCGCAAAAACAAATGCCTTGATTTGGTCGAGGTACTCATTATCTCTCTAAATGTCTCTAAAAGTATATTAAGAGTAAGAAAATCCACAAAAACAAATGTTTCGGCTCGGTTAAGGTAATCTTAATTACCTCTCTAAATGTCCTTGAAAGTAAAACGAGAGTTAGAAAGTCGGCAGAAGTAAATGCCTTGGCTTGCTTGAGGTAATCATAATTAATTTTTTAAATATCCCTTTGGGTAAAAAGAGAGTAAGGATGTCCGCAAAAGTAAATTCTTTGGCTCGGTTGAGGTAATCATAATTAGCTCTCTAGATGTCCCTGAAATTAAAATGATAGTTAGATAGTACGGAAAATCAAATGACTCGAATCGGTTGAGGAAATCAAAATTACCATTCTAAATGTCCCTAAAAGTATAACAAAGGTAAGAATGTCCGCAAAAGAAAATGCCTCGACTTGGTAGAGTTAATCATAATTATCTCCCTCAAGGTGCTTAAGAGTGAAACGAGAGTAAGAAAGTCCGTATAAGTACATGACTCGTATCGGTTGAGGTAATACTAGATCTGGAAAGGACGCAGAAGGAAATGCCTTGGCTCGGTTGAGGTAATCTTAATGACCTTTTTAAATGTCTCTGAAAGTAAAATGATAGTTAGAAAGTTCGAAAAAGAAAATTATTCGGGTTGGTTGAGGTAATCATAATTACCTCTCTAAATTTCCTTAATGTTAAATGCGGAAAAGAATGTCCGAAAAAGCAAATGTATCGGATCAGTTGAGGTAATATTTGTTATTTCTCTAAATATCTCTTTGATTAAAATGAGAGTAAGGATGTGTGTCTGCAAAAGCAAATGCCTTAGCTGGTTTGATGTAATTATAATTACCTCACTAAATGTCTCTGACTGTTAAACCAGGGTAAGAAAGTCCACAAAAGCAAATACCTAGCCTCGGTTGATGTAATCATTAGTACCATTCTAAATATCTGTTTGTCCAAAACAAGAGTCAGGAAGTCCAAAAAAGCAATTTCCTCGGCTCGGTTGAGGTACGTATAATTACCTCTCTAAATGTCCTTGAAAGTAGAATGAGACTTAGAAAGCCGCAAAAGAAGATGCCTTAACTTTGTTGAGGTAATCATAATTACTTCGCTAAATGTTCATAAAAGTAAAATGGCAATTAGAAAGTCCATAGAAACAAATATTTCGACTCAGTTTGATGTAATTATAAATCTGTCTCTAAATGTCCCTAAAAGTGAAACGAGAGTAAGAAAGTCTGCAAAATAAAACGTTTCGGTTAGGATAATGTATCATAATTACCTCTCTAAATATCCCGAAAAGTAAAAGGAGAGTAAAAACAGTCCACAAAAGCAAAAGACTCGGATCGGTTGAGGTAATCATAATTATCTCACTAAATGTCCCTAAAATTAAAACGAGAGTAAAATAGAGTAGGGAAATCCGCAAAAGCAGATTCTTCGGTGTGGTTGAGGTAATCTTAATTACGTCTCTAAATGTCCCTAGAAGTAAAATTAGAGTTAGAAAGTCTGCAAAAGCAGATGCTATGACTCGGTTGAGGAAATCATAATTACCTCGGGTAAGAATGTCCAAAAAAGCAATTGTATCAGATCAGTTGAGGCAGTATTTAGTGTTTCTCTAAATATCTCTTTGATTAAAAGAGAGTATGGATGTCTGTCTGCAAAAGCGAATGCCTCAGCTTGTTTGATGTAATTATAATTAACTTTCTAAATATCTCTGAATTTTAAACCAGGGTAAGAAAGTCCGCAAAATCAAATACCTAGCCTCGGTTGAGGTAATCATTAGTACATCTCTTATTATTCGTCTATGTAAAACGAAAGTAAGGAAGTTCGAAAAAACAAATTCTTCGGCTCGGTTGAGGAACTCATAATTACCTCTAAATGTCCCTGAAAGTAAAATGATACTTAGAAACTGTGCAAAAGAAAATGCCTTTACTCGGTTGAGGTAATCATAATTACCTATCTAAATGTTTCTGAAAGTAAAACGGGAGATAGAAAGTCTACATAAACAAATGTTTCGACTCGGTTTGATGTAATCATAATTACGTCTCTAAGTGTCCCTAAAATTTAAACAAGAGTAAGAAAGTCCGTAAAAGCAAATGTTTTGGCTCGGTTAAGGTAATCGCAACTACCTCTCTAAATGTCTTTGAAAATAAAACGAGAGTTAGAAAGTCGACAGAAGCAAATGTCTTGGCTCGGTTGAGGTAATCATAATTAGTTTTCTAAATATCCTTTGGGAAAAACGAGAATAAGGATGTCCGCAAAAATAAGTTATTTGGCCCGGTTGAGTTAATCATAATTACCTCTCTAGATGTCCCTGAAATTAAAATGAGAGTTAGATAGTCCGCAAAAGAAAATGACTCATAATTACCACTCTAAATGTCCCTAAAAGTATAACAAGGGTAAGAATGTCCGCAAAAGAAAATGCTTCGACTCGGTAGAGGTAATCATAATTACCTCCCTCAATTTCCTTAAGAGTGAAATGAGAGTAAGAGAGTCCGCATAAGTACATGACTAAAATCGGTTGAGGTAATCATAATTACGTTTCTAAATGTCCTTGAATGTAAAACTAGATCAAGAGAGTACGCAGAAAAAAATGGCTCGGCTCGGTTGTGGTAGTCTTAATGACCTATTTAAATGTCTTGAAAACTAAAATGAGAGTTAGAAAGTCCACAAAAGTAAATGCTTTGGCTTGTTTGAGGTAATTATAATAACCTCTCCAAACGTCCTTAAAAGTAAAAGAAGAGTAAAAAAATTCCGCAAAATCAAATGACTCGGATCGGTTTAGGTAATCATAATTACCTCAATAAATGTCCCTAAAAGTAGGCAAGAGTGAAAGTAAAAAGAAGTTAAGAAATTCTGTAAAAGCGAATTCATCGGCTCGATTAAGGTAGTAATAGTTACCATTGTAAATGTAACTAAAAGTACAACGAGTAACAATGTACGCAAAACCAAATGTGTTGATTAGGTTAAGGTAATCATAATTTCGTCTTTAAATTTACCTGAAAGTAAAACGGGATTTAGAAAGTCCACAGAAACAAATGTTTCGACTCGGTTTTATGTAATCATAATTACTTCACTAAATGTCCCTAAAAGTGAAACGAGAGTAAGAAAGTCTGCAAAATCAAATGTTTTGGCTGGGTTGAGGTATCCATAGTTACCTCTCTAAATGTCACTTAAAGTAAAACAAGGGTTAGAAAGTCAGCATAAACAAATGAGCTAGATCGGTAAGGTATTCACAATTACCTGTGCAAATATTCTTAAACGTAAAACACAAGTAGAAAAGTCCGAAAAAGAAAATTTCTCAACTCGTTTGAGGTAATCATAATTAGCTCTCTTAATATCCCCTTGGTTAAAACAAAAAGTAAGGAGGCCAGCAAAAGCAAATGCCTATGCTCGGTTAATGTAATAATAATAATCTCTCTAAATGTCCCTTAAAGTAAAACGAGAGTAAAAAAATTCCGTAAAAGAAAATATTTTGGCTCGGTTTAGGTAATCATAATTACTTTTTTAAATACCTCTTTGAGTAAAACAAGAGTAAGGAAGTCTGCAAAAGCAAATTATCCGGCTGGGTTGAGGTAATCATAATTACATCTCTAAATGTCACTTAAAGTAAAACAAGGGTTAGAAAGTCAGCATAAACAAATGAGCTATATCGGTTAAGGCATTAACAATTACCAGTGCCAATATCCTTAAAAGTAAAAAAGAAGTACAAAAGTCCGCAATAAAAAAATTTCTCGACTCGGTTGAGGTAATCATAATTATCTCTCTAAATGTACCTGAAAATGTATCGGCTCGATTGAGGTAGTAAGAGTTACCTAAAAATATAACGAGTAAGAAAGTCCGAAAAAACAAAATGCATTGACTTGGTTAAGGTAATCATAATTTCGTCTCTAAATTTCCCTGAAAGTAAAACGGGATTAAGAAAGTCCAGAGACACAAATTTTTCGACTCGGTTTGATGTAATTATAATTACTTCTGTAAGTGTCCCTAAAAGTAAAACGAGAGTAAGAAAGTCCGCAAAATCAAATGTTTCAGCTTTGTTGAGATATTCATAGTTACCTCTCTAAATGTCCCTCAAAGTAAAACAAGAGCAAAAACAGTCAGCAAAAGAGAGTGCTTGGCTTGGTTGAGGTAATCATAATTACCTAACTAAATATCCCTAAAAGTGAAACGAGAGTAAAAAAATTCCGCAAAAGCAAATGTTTCGGCTCGGTTGAGGTAATCATAAATACCTCTTTAAATATCCCTTTGAGTAAAAGGAGAGTAAGGAAGTCCGCAAAAGAAAATTCTTCGGCTCGGTTGAGGTAATCATAATTTCCTCTCAAACTCAGCATATAAATTGGCCTAGATCGGTTAAGGTAATGACAATTACCTCTGTAAATATCCTTAAAAGTATAAGAGAAGTAAAAAAAGTCCGCAAAAGAAAATGTCTCGACTCGGTTGAGGTAATCATATTTAGCTCTCTTAATATCCCCTTGATTAAAACAAAAGTATGGAGGCCAGCAAGAGCAAATGCCTATGTGTGGTTGAGGTAATAATAATTATCTCTCTAAATGTCACTAAAAGTAAAACGAGAGAAAAAAATTTCTGTAAAAGAAAATATTTTGGCTCGGTTTAGGTAATCATAATTACTTCTTAAATATCTCTTTGAGTAAAACTAGGGTAAACGAAGTCCGCAAACCAAATTCTCCGGCCCGGTTGAGGTAATCCTAATTACCTCTCTTAATTTCACTTAAATTAAAACAAGGGTTAGAAAGTCAGCATAAACAAATGAGCTAGATCAGTTAAGGTATTCACAATTACCTGTGCAAATGTCCTTAAAAGTAAAACAGAAGTAGAAAAGTCCCCAAGAAAAAAATTCTTGACTCGGTTGAGGTAATCATAAGTAGCTCTCTTAATATCCCCTTGATTAAAACAAAAGTAAGGAAGCCAGCAAAAGCAAATGCCTATGCTCGGTTGAGGTAATAATAATTATCTCTCTAAATGTCCTTGAAAATGCATCGGCTCGATTGAGGTAGTAATAGTTACCTTTCTAAATTTTCCTAAAAATATAAGGAGTAAGAAATTCCAAAAAACCAAATGCATTGACTTGGTTAAGGTAATCATAATTTCGTCTCTAAATTTTCAGAAAGTAAAACGGGATTAAGAATGTCCACAGAAACAAATGTTTCGACACGGTTTGATGTAATCATAATTACTTCTCTAAGTGTCCCTAAAAGTAAAGCGAGCGTAAGAAAGTCCACAAAATCAAATGTTTCAGCTAGGTTGAGACATTCGTAGTTACCTCTCTAAATGTCCGCCAAAGTAAAACAAGAGCAAAAACAGTCAGCAAAAGAGAGTGCTTGGCTTGGTTGAGGTAATCATAATTACCTCACTAAATATCCGTAAAAGTGAAACGAGAGTAAAAAAATTCCGCAAAAGAAAATGTTTCGGCTCGGTTGAGGTAATCATAAATACCTCTTTAAATATCCCTTTGAGTAAAAGGAGAGTAAGGAAGTCCTCAAAAGAAAATTCTTCGGCTTGGTTGAGGTAATCATAATTTCCTCTCAAACTCAGCTTAAAAAATGACCCAGATCGGTTAAGGTAATCACAATTACCTCTGTAAATATCCTTAAAAGTATAAGGGAAGTAAAAAAAGTCCGCAAAAGAAAATGTCTCGACTAAGTTGAGGTAACCATAATTACCTGTCTCAATATCCCCTTGAGCAAAACAAGAGTAAGGTAGCCAGCAAAAGCAAATGCCTCTGCTCGGTTGAGGTAATAATAATTATCTCTCTAATTGTCCCTAAAAGTAAAACAAGGTTAAGAACATAAGTAAGGAGGCCAGAAAAAGCAAATGCCTATGCTCGGTTGATGTAATAATAATTATCTCTCTAAATGTCACTAAAAGTAAAACGAGAGTAATAATTTCTGTAAAAGAAAATATTTTGGCTCGGTTTAGGTAATCATAATTACTTTTTAAATATCTCTTTGAGTAAAACTAGGGTAAACGAAGTCCGCAAAAGCATAATCTCCGGCTCGGTTGAGGTAATCATAATTACCTCTCTAAATGTCAATTAAATTAAAACAATGGTTAGAAAGTCAGCATAAACAAATGAGCTACATCGGTTAAGGCATTCACAATTACCTGTGCAAATATCCTTAAAAGTAAAACAGAAGTACAAAAGTCCGCAAAAGAAAATTTCTCGACTCGGTTGAGGTAATCATATTTAGCTCTCTTAATATCCCCTTGATTAAAACAAAAGTATAGAGGCCTGCAAGAGCAAATGCCTATGTGTGGTTGAGGTAATAATAATTATCTCTCTAAATGTCACTAAAAGTAAAACGAGAGAAAAAAAATTCTGTAAAAGAAAATATTTTGGCTCGGTTTAGGTAATCATAATTACTTCTTAAATATCTCTTTGAGTAAAACTAGGGTAAACGAAGTCCGCAAACCAAATTCTCCGGCCCGGTTGAGGTAATCATAATTACCTCTCTAAATGTCACTTAAATTAAAAGAAGGGTTAGAAAGTCAGCATAAACAAATGAGCTAGATCGGTTAAGGTATTCAAAATTACATGTGCAAATGTTCTTAAAAGTAAAACAGAAATAGAAAAGTCCCCAAGAAAAAAATTCTTGACTCGGTTGAGGTAATCATAATTAGCTCTCTTAATATCTCCTTGATTAAAACAAGAGTAAGGAGGCCATCAAAAGCAAATGCCTATGCTCGGTTGAGGTAATAAGCATAATCTCCCTGAAAATGTCCCTGAAAATGCATCGGCTCGATTGAGGTAGTAATAGTTACCTTTCTAAATTTCCCTAAAAATATAAGGAGTAAGAAAGTCCAAAAAACCAAATGCATTGACTTGGTTAAGGTAATCATAATTTCGTCTCTAAATTTTCAGAAAGTAAAACGGGATTAAGAATGTCCACAGAAACAAATGTTTCGAATCGGTTTGATGTAATCATAATTACTACTCTAAGTGTCCCTAAAAGTAAAACGAGAGTAAGAAAGTCCGCAAAATCAAATGTTTCAGCTAGGTTGAGACATTCGTAGTTACCTCTCTAAATGTCCCTCAAAGTAAAACAAGAGCAAAAACAGTCAGCAAAAGAGAGTGCTTGGCTTGGTTGAGGTAATCATAATTACCTCACTAAATATCCCTAAAAGTGAAACGAGAGTAAAAAAATTCCGCAAAAGAAAATGTTTCGGCTCGGTTGAGGTAATCATAAATACCTCTTTAAATATCCCTTTGAGTAAAAGGAGAGTAAGGAAGTCCTCAAAAGAAAATTCTTCGGCTTGGTTGAGGTAATCATAATTTCCTCTCAAACTCAGCTTAAAAAATGGCCTAGATCAGTTAAGGTAATCACAATTACCTCTGTAAATATCCTTAAAAGTATAAGAGAAGTAAAAAAAGTCCGCAAAAGAAAATGTCTCGACTCAGTTGAGGTAATCATAATTACCTGTCTTACTATCCCCTTGTGCAAAACAAGAGTATGGTAGCCAGCAAAAGCAAATGCCTCTGCTCGGTTGAGGTAATAATAATTATCTCTCTAATTGTCCCTAAAAGTAAAACAAGGTTAAGAAATTTTGTAAAAGCAAATGCATCAGCTCGATTGAGGTAGTAATAGTTACCTTTCTAATTGTCCCTAAAAGTATAAATAGTAACAAAGTCCGCAAAACAAAATGTGTTGACTAGGTTAAGGTAATCATAATTCGTATCTAAATTTCCCTGAAAGTAAAACGGGATTTAGAAATCCACATAAACAAATGCTTTGTCTCGGTTTGATGTAATCATAATTACGTCATTAAATTTCCCTAAAAGTGAAACGAGAGTAAGAAAGTCCGCAAAATCAATTTTTTTGGCTATGTTGAGATGGTCATAATTACATCTTTAAATGTCGCTACAAGTAAAATGAGAGTAAAAACAGTCCGCAAAAGAGAATGCTTTGGCTCGTAAATGTCCCTAAAAGTAAAACGAGAGTAAAAAAATTCCGTAAAAGAAAATATTTTGGCTCAGTTTAGGTAATCATAATTACTTCTTTAAATATCCCTTTGAGTAAAACTAGAGTAAAGAAGTCCACAAAAGCTATTCTCCGGCTCGGTTGAGGTAATCATAATTTCCTCTCTAAATGTCACTTAAAGTAAAACAAGGGTTAGAAAGTCAGCATAAACAAATGAGCTATATCGGTTAAGGCATTCACAATTACCTGTGCAAATATCCTTAAAAGTAAAACAGAAGTACAAAATTCGGCAAAAGGAAATTTCTCGACTCAGTTGAGGTAATAATAATTCGCTCTCTTAATATACCCTTGATTAAAACAAAAGTAAGGAGGCGAGCAAAAGCTAATGTCTATGCTCGGTTGAGGTAATAATATTTATCTCTCTAAATGTCCCTAAAAGTAAAACGATAGTAAACATTTTATGTAAAAGAAAATATTTTGGCTCGGTTTAGGTAATCATAATTACTTTTTAAATATCCTTTTGAGTAAAACTAGAGTAAGGAAGTCCGAAAAAGCAAATTCTCCGGCTCGGTTGAGGTAATCATAATTACCTCTCTAAATATCACTTAAAGTGAAACAAGGGTTAGAAAGTCAGCATAAACAAATGTGCTATATCGGTTAAGGCATTCACAATTACCTGTGCAAATATCCTTAAAAGTAAAACAGAAGTACAAACGTCCGCAAAATAAAATTTCTCGACTCAGTTGCGGTAATTATAATTAGCTCTCAAAATATCCCCTTGATTAAAACATAAGTAAGGAGGCCAGCAAAAGCAAATGCCTATGCTCGGTTGATGTAATAATAATTATCTCTCTAAATGTCACTAAAAGTAAAACGAGAGTAATTATTTCTGTAAAAGAAAATATTTTGGCTCGGTTTAGGTAATCATAATTACTTTTTAAATATCTCATTGAGGTAATAAGCATAATCTCCCTGAAAATGTCCTTGAAAATGCATCGGCTCGATTGAGGTAGTAATAGTTACCTTTCTAAATTTCCCTAAAAATATAAGGAGTAAGAAAGTCCAAAAAACCAAATGCATTGACTTGGTTAAGGTAATCATAATTTCGTCTCTAAATTTTCAGAAAGTAAAACGGGATTAAGAATGTCCACAGAAACAAATGTTTCGACTCGGTTTGATGTAATCATAATTACTTCTCTAAGTGTCCCTAAAAGTAAAACGAGCGTAAGAAAGTCCGCAAAATCAAATGTTTCAGCTAGGTTGAGACATTCATGGTTACCTCTCTAAATGTCCCTCAAAGTAAAACAAGAGCAAAAACAGTCAGCAAAAGAGAGTGCTTGGCTTGGTTGAGGTAATCATAATTACCTCACTAAATATCCCTAAAAGTGAAACGAGAGTAAAAAAATTCCGCAAAAGAAAATGTTTCGGCTCGGTTGAGGTAATCATAAATACCTCTTTAAATATCCCTTTGAGTAAAAGGAGAGTAAGGAAGTCCGCAAAAGAAAATTCTTCGGCTTGGTTGAGGTAATCATAATTTCCTCTCAAACTCCGCTTAAAAAATGACCTAGATCGGTTAAGGTAATCACAATTACCTCTCTAAATATCCTTAAAAGTATAAGAGAAGTAAAAAAAGTCCGCAAAAGAAAATGTCTCGACTAAGTTGAGGTAACCATAATTACCTGTCTCAATATCCCCTTGAGCAAAACAAGAGTAAGGTAGCCAGCAAAAGCAAATGCCTCTGCTCGGTTGAGGTAATAATAATAATCTCTCTAATTGTCCCTAAAAGTAAAACAAGGATAAGAAATTTTGTAAAAGCAAATGCATCTGCTCGATTGAGGTAGTAATAGTTACCTTTCTAATTGTCCCTAAAACAGAAGTACAAAAGTCCGCAAAAGAAAATTTCTCAACTCAGTAGCGGTAATCATAATTAGCCCTCAAAATATCCCCTTGATTAAAACATAAGTAAGGAGGCCAGCAAAAGCAAATGCTTATGCTCGGTTGATGTAATAAAAATTATCTCTCTAAATGTCACTAAAAGTAAAACGAGAGTAAAAAATTTCTGTAAAAGAAAATATTTTGGCTCGGGTTAGGTAATCATAGTTACTTTTTAAATATTTCTTTGAGTAAAACTAGGGTAAGGAAGTCCGCAAAAGCAAATTCTCCGGCCCGGTTGAGGTAATCAGAATTACCTCTCTAAATGTCACTTAAAGTAAAACAAGGGTTAGAAAGTCAGCATAAACAAATGAGCTAGATCGGTTAAGGTATTCACAATTACCTGTGCAAATATTCTTAAAAGTAAAACAGAAGTACAAAAGTCCGCAAAAGAAAATTTCTCGACTCGGTTGAGGTAATCATATTTAGCTTTCTTAATATCCCCTTGATTAAAACAAAAGTAAGGAGGCCAGCAAGAGCAAATGCCTATGCTTGGTAAAGGTAGTAATAATTATCTCTGTAAATGTCCTGAAAAGTAAAACAAGAGTAAAAATTTCCGTAAAAGAAAATATTTTTGCTCGGTTTAGCTAATGATAATTACTTTTTTAAATATCTCATTGAGTAAAACTAGAGTAAGGAAGTCCACAAAAGTAAATTCTTCTATTTGGTTGAGGTAATCATAATTACCTCTCTAAATATCACTTAAAGTAAAACAAGGGTTAGAAAGTCAGCATAAACAAATGAGCTATATCGGTTAAGGCATTCACAATTACCTGTGCAAATATCCCTAAAAGTAAAACAGAAGTACAAAAGTCCGCAAAAGAAAATTTCTCGACTCGGTTGAGGTAATCATATTTTGCTCTCTTAATATCCCCTTGATTAAAACAAAAGTAAGGATGCCAGCAAGAGAAAATGCCTATGCTTGGTTGAGGTAGTAATAATTATCTCTCTAAATGTCCTGAAAAGTAAAACAAGAGTAAAAATTTCCGTAAAAGAAAATATTTTGGCTCGGTTTAGGTAATGATAATTACTTTTTTAAATATCTCTTTGAGTAAAAGTAGAGTAAGGAAGTCTGCAAAAGCAAATTCTCTGGCTCGGTTGAGGTAATCATAATTACCTCTCTAAATATCACTTAAAGTAAAACAAGGGTTAGAAAGTTAGCATAAACAAATGAGCTAGATCGGTTAAGGTATTCACAATTACCTATGCAAATATCCTTAAAAGTAAAACAGAAGTTCAAAAGTCCGCAAAAGAAAATTTCTCGACTCGGTTGAGGTAATCATAATTAGCTCTCTTAATATCCCCTTGATTAAAACAATAGTAAGGAGGCCAGCAAAAGCAAATGCCTATGCTCGGTTGAGGTAATAATAATTATCTCTCTAAATGTCCCTTAAGGTAAAACGAGAGTAAAAAAATTCCGTAAAAGAAAATATTTTTGCTCGGTTTAGCTAATGATAATTACTTTTTTAAATATCTCTTTGAGTAAAACTAGAGTAAGGAAGTCGACAAAAGCAAATTTTCCGGATTTGTTGAGGTAATCATAAATTATCTAGACAAAAACTATGAGTTGAATCTAAACATGTCAGTTTTAAAAATAATATATTGTTACCCACAGCTAAGCCATAATTTTTGGAAAATACTAACCGCTAAAGAAATTATAGAAAAAATATTATTAGTCGAGTTTGCATATGTCGGATGCAAAAAGTAACATATATGTACCCACGAGTAGACCATAAAATTTGGAAAATACTAACCTCTTAGGAAAATGTCAAGACAGAGGATATGTGTCGAATCTGGACATGTCAGATAGAAAAACTAACATATCAGTACTCATGGGTAGACTATAATTTTTGGAAAATTCTAATCGCTCAGGAAACTTTCCAGAAAAATACTATGAGTTGAGTTTGAACATGTCGGATGAAAAAAATAACATAAGATATGAGTCAAATCTGGACATGTCGGATGAAATAAATAACATATCAGTTCCCATGGGTAGACCCTTTTTTTTGGAAAATACTAAGCGCTCAGAAAATTATCCAGACTGAGACTATGAATTGAATCTGGACAAGTCGGATGAAAAAATAACATATCGGTACCAATGGCTAGATCCTAATATTTAGAAATTAATAATCACTCAGTTAAAATATATAGATAGAGACTATGAGTCGAGTTTGGAAATGTCGGATAGAAAATTTATACCTATGACTATACCTTAATTTTGGAAAATACAAACTGCTCAAAAAATTATCTAGACAGAGGCTATGTATCGAATCTGGACATGTTAGATTTAAAAAGTAAAATATATGTACCCACAGCTAGACCCTAATTTTTGGAAAATGCTAACCACTTAAAACTATCAAGACATTGATGATGAGTAGTGTTTGGACACGTTGCATGGAAAAAAGTAACATATTAGTACCCACAACCAAACCCTAATTGTTAGAAAATACTAACTGCTCAGGAAATTTAACAGGAAGAGACTATGAGTCAAGTTTGGACATGGCGGATGGAAAAACTAACATATTGGTACCCACAACTAGACCCTGATTTTTGAAAAATACTAACCGTTCAGAAAATTATCCAAAATGAGACTATGAGTTGAATCTAAACATGTCAGATGGAAAAATAAACATATCAGTACACTTGGCCAAGCCATAAATTTCAAAAAATACTAACCGCTCAAAAAATTATCCAAACAAAGATTATGAGTCGAGTTTGGACATGTCAGATGGAACAAGTAAGATATTTCTACCAACCCTTAGACCCTAATTTTTTTAAAATACTAACCGCTTAGGAAAATATCTAGACAGAGGCTATGTGTCGAATATGAACATGTTGAATAGAAAAAGTAACATATAATTACCCATGGCTAGACCTTAATTTTCGGAAACTTATAACCACTCGGAAAATTTTCTTGAAAATACTATAAGTCGAGTTTGAACATGTCAGATGGAAAAAGTAACACATCGGTACCTACGACTGGACCTTGATTTTTGAGAAAACTAACGGCTCAGAAAAGTATTCACACATAGTATATGAGAAGAGTTAGAAATATCTGATGGAAAAGTAACATATCGGTACCCACGTCTAGACCTTACAGTTTTTTTAATGACAGTGTTGAGTTGAGGATTGCAGAGAAAGTAATCGTACCGTTTAGCATGGGAAGGTATCAGGATCAAGTTCTTTTTGATGTAGTGCCAATGCAAGCAGGGCATTTTCTATTGGGAAGACCTGTTTGATCGAGAAGTCATGCACGATGGGCGCACCAATCAATACTCATTCACTCATAATAAGCGTAAGTATACTCTAGCACCACTCACTCTGGTTGAAGTACATGACTTGCAAGTAAAAAATGAGTAAGGATGCCTAGGCAAGTAAGACTAATCTTTTTGTTTCATCCAATGTTATTGGTAAGTATTAGGATTCAAAATACCTGGTGCTACTTATGATCTTCAAAAAAGTATGTTTTTAGGTTTAGAATGCTTAGAAATTTTGGTCGAGGTGACCAGCCTCTTTAAGCTGTTTGAAGACGTCTTCCCAGAAGAAATATCACCAGGCTTACCCCCTATAAGAGTTATTGAGCATGATCTTTACCCCAGATCCGTATTACCGAATAGGCCAACCTATAGGATGAACCCGGATGAAGCTAGAGAGATAAAAGCACAAGTACAAGACATCTGTTTAAAGGATACATTAGAGAGAGCCTCAGTCCCTGTGTCATGTCAGTTATATTGGTACCTAAGAAAGATGGCACGTGGAGGATGTGTGTGGGCTGCCGAGCAATCAACATCATCACCATCAATGACATGTTGGATGAGCTTAGTGGAGCCACCATTTTCTCTAAAGTGGACTTGAAGAGCGTATATCACCAGGTCCAAATGAGGGAATGGGCTAAGTGGAGGACCGCATTCAAGACCAAGCAAGGCCTCTACGAGTGGCTAGTTATTTTGTTCGATCTTAAAAAAAATGTGCAAACACCTTCATGAGGCTTATGAACCATGTCCTAATGGCCTACATTAGTTAGTTTGTTGTTGTTTATTTTGACGACATACTTTTTTATAATACTTGTTTGTTGGATCATTTGCAGCACCTCAAGCAAGTACTAGAGACTTTTCGTCAAGAAGATCTTTAAACCAATTTGAAGAATTGCACATTTTGCACTGATCAATTAGTTTTCCTAGTTTTTATTGTAAGTTCTTAAGACCTACATGTTGATCAAGAAAAGATAAGAGCGATTGAAGAGTGGCAAACAACGACTACCATTGGACATGTCCAAAGTTTTCATAGATTAGCTAGCTTTTATCTGTGGTTTGTACAAGATTTTAGAACAATAGCTGGAACCGTCACTGCTATAATCAAAAACGATATTGCTTTCCCATGGGGAGTCATGTAAGAAGAAGTCTTGAGGAAACTTAAGGAGAGCCTCACAAAGCCTCGATTTTGGCATTACCAGATTTTGCCAAGACCTTCAAAGTAAAATGTGATGCTTTGAGTGTGGGTATTGGAGCAGTCCTAACAAAAAATGAAAGAGCTATTGCATACTTTAGTAAGAAGTTAAGTGGAGCTACGCTTAACTATCCGAACTTTGATTAGGAACTCTATGCGTTGATGAGATCCTTAGAGGTTTGGCAGCATACTTGGTAGCTAGAGAATTTGTCATCCAGACCGACCACAAGGTGGTTAGAGTTCATGGAGACCTTTCCTTACATCATCAAATACAAGAAAGGAAAAAACAGTGTAGCCGATGTTGCCTTGTCGACATGTCATGCTCTTATCACTACTATGGATGCAAAGGTTCTAGGGTTTGAACATATAAAGATTACCTACTGGGAGGATGCGAATTTTGGAGCTGTCTACAAAGAGTGTGAAAAGGGAGCATTCAGTCTTTTCTACAAGCATGAAGATTATTTGTTCCGATATAAGAGATTGTGTATTCCACAAGGATCAATGAGTGAACTCATCATTCTAGAGGCTCATGGAGGAGGGCTTATGGGAAATTTTGGAGTGGATAAGACATTGCTTGTAGTGGTAGAACACTTCTTTTGGCCATATTTGAAGAGGAATGTGGAGCGGTTCGGTTTTAAGTGCAGTGTTTGCCTTAAAGCCATGTCTAGATCGCATTCTCACGATTTGTATATGCCATTACCTATTCCTAACGCTCCATGGGAGGATATTTTTGTGGATTTTGTTTTTAAGTTTACTGAATATTCAAAACAAAGACTCTATCTTTGTTGTTGTGGACCGGTTCTCAAAGATGGCTTATTTCATACCATACAACAAGACCAATGTTGCTACAGAAATGGCTGACTTATTTTTCAAGGAAGTGGTGCGTCTACATGGAGTGCCTCGCACAATTGTGTCAAAAAAAGACACCAAGTTCATGAGCCACTTTTGGAAGACATTGTGGAGGAAGCTCGGAACCAAGCTCTTGTTCTCCACCGCTTGTCATCCCCACACTGATGGCCAAACTGATGTTGTAAACCGTACTCTATCAACTTTCCTTAGAGCTATGGTCGGTAAGAATTTGAGAAATTTGCTTGATTGTTACCTTTCCTTGAGTTTGCTTATAACCGTGCTACTCACTCATCTTCTATGTTTTGTCCTTTTGAAGTTGTTTATGGATTTTAGCCACTGACCCCATTAAACCTAGCACCATTAACCCTATGATCACATCATGATCAAAATGGAAACCGCAAGGCTAAGCTGGTGAAGTAATTACACCGTGCGGTCAAGGGTAACTTTCAGAAGAAGACCGAGTAATACAAGAAGCGAGTAGATAAACATTAGAAGAAAATGATCTTAGAACCAGGCGAATAGGTTTGGCTGCACATGAGGAATGAAAGATTTTCCGATAAGTGGAACTCAAAGCTTGCACCAAGAGGAGATGGCCCTTTCAAAGTGTTGGAGTGCATCAATGACAACGCATACCGTTTAGAACTACTATGTTAGTTGGCTATCTCTAAAAGCTTCGATGTTACATACTTACTTCCCTTTGATATAGGTAAAAATCTTATTAGGCCAGAACCTTATCAAGTGGGTGAGATATGTGGAAACCTAGGTAACGATTCCACAAAGGACCGAAAGTGATAGAGGCTCCAAAACTGACTCGATATCGTGTTAGGAAACATATGGATAAGTTTAACTTATATATGGAAGCATTTCTTAACACCATGGAACCATATTTGGAATCCTCTACGTCATCGCCAAGTCATTATCGAGGTGTGACGACCACATAAGAGAGTTTTGAGCAAGCCACTCGTACAGAGGTCCTCGGAGGTAATATCTCTTGTCACAATATATATTTTAATACTAATGCTCGAAAGATTTTTGTAGAAGCACGAGCAGATTCATCAATGACACATACAATCCTAGCCAAAACCGCTATTGAGAGTCATCGAGCCAAGGATACGTACAACCGAGCTCCAGAGAGCACTAGCTTCGAGAATCATTTGTAAGTTGACTTTTTAGGAGCTAACTGCCAAGATGAAACATATCAAACCAATCCGAATTGGAAGATGATACCTCCAGTCGTCTCAACGTAAACCGCGAGACGTCTGATAAGCCAGGTAAGCATGTTTCCTCGGATGAACTTTCTCTTATAACTGCATGACTCCAGATTCACTCGGAAGTCACCACTGGAGAAGACTTTCATCGAATAAATACATATGTCGCCCGAGATAGATTAAGAGATGGACGATTGGAGCACTCTGCGCGTCTAGCGATACCAAGTGAAGACCCAAATGAAGATGAGAGCATCAAACATCAAGAAAAGATTCATAAGAGCGATAATTAAGCTGGAAACAACTCAGGTGGTGAAGCGTACGATCAGAACATGTCAATGCCACTGTTTTTTCTCCTACACCCAAATAAGGTAAGTTCTATTTTTACTATTAATGTGTTGTTCAGTTTAGAAGACAGCTCGGATTCCTCTTCTTGATTTAGATTTTATTAGGATTATAGAGTTAAGATCAAAGCCTCCATCATGTGGGGAGGGTCTCACTTACGCAAAAGCCAATTTTTCCTTTTCTTTGTCTTTCCCATTTTTTCTTGTATTTTTTTAATGCATCAAAACTAAATTTCAGTCCTTGAAGGTATCAACTGATGGACTATTTAATAAAGTAGCCCTATAGCTTTGTATTGATGTTTTTAACCTATCAATAAAATAACAAGTTCTTTAAAAAATCCTTCTCGTGGCCGCCACTGAGAAACCCTAGTATTCCTTTTTTATTTCGCGTGGATTCCCCCTTGAACCAAGAGTACTCGCTGTATCAAAGAGCTTTCCATCCTCTTTATGGTGCCATTGATCCCCTCATTCAATTTCCAACGAATTAACAAAAGTGAGCTTAAGCCAGTTTGTTGTTTCTCCATCCGTGTCACACAAGTCTCGTCTGAATCTTATATCAACTACCTAATGTGGCCTAGAACCACAACGACCACACTTTGTGGCTGCAGAAGTTGGAGCCATGTTGTGATGACCTAAGCTCCAAAGGAAGCCACCAAAAAAGATGGAAAGAAGGTTGTTGTTGCTATAGAAGACAAGTGGTTCCAAGAAGATCAAACCGTCCTTGTCATCCTATAAAACTCACTTGAAAGTCCAATCATTGAAGCATACTCTTATTGTGAAACCAAAAATGCGTTATGGCAGACTCTGAAAATGTTTATAGAAATGTTTTAAACTTGCGCTGGGTGTTTTAAGTTCAGCCCATAAGACAACCTCAGACACGAAGATATGGAGTTCACAAAGCATTTTGGAAATTTTAGGTTCTTATGGGCTGAACTTGAGATGTTGAGGCCAAGAACCTTGGATCCGGTTGTACTCAATGAAAGGCGAAAACAAGACAAGGTGTTTGGAGTCTTGCTCATCTTGAACCCGGTCTTGAATGATCTCATTAAACATCTTTGAAGGCAAGACAAGCTTCCTAGCCTTGATGACATATGTTTTGAACTACAAAAGGAACAAGGCTTTCTCGGTCTCTTTGGTGGAAAAGGAGACCTTCTCATGGAAAACAAAGGGATGTATAAGCACGAGGAAAATAAGCCATGGTTTTGTGAACATTATAAGAGGAAAGATCACTAGGATCCAAGGGTCAACCTTCCTCATGAATCCACTGGTGAACACGGACAAGCTAGTTAATCAAAACAAGGAGAAGAAATGGCTATGGCGGCATCTTTTCATGGTGATGTTGTGAGGAGATTTGACTTAGAGGCTCTCATAAAATCCTTTGCCCTCATAAAGGAATCTGATACCACTTTGTTTACTCATAGACCTAGTAAATCGCTTGTCATAGATTCGGGGGATTCTCACCATATGACTAGTAATAGGTAATGTTATCATAGGTAATGTTTTCATAGCTAATGGTGACAGGGTCCCTGTGAAAGGAGTTATTTGATAAGGACTCAAAGGCATTCTTTATGCATTCTTGGAGAAGGGATTACTAAACATGGACTCTATGTTTTTGAGGATACTTCACAAATCACTTCTAATTTGTTCTCTTTTAATTCATGTTTTGATGTTGTGTTTAATGCTATGTGGCATGTTAGATAAGGTCATCCTTATTATCATCCACTTGAATTGATGATACCAAATGTTTCATTTGATCATTTTAGTTGTGAGCCTTGTAGTCTTGGTAAACATTGTAAATCTATATTTCCAAAGTCTTCTACTGTTTATGACAATTGTTTTGACTTACTTCACTCAGATGCTTGGACATCACCATGCATTTCTAGAGATAAGAACAATTATTTTGTTACTTTCATAGATAAGAAATCAAAATATACTTGGATTTCATTGCTCCATCAAAAGATCGTGTGTTTGATGCATTTCTTACATTCCAAAACTATGTCACTAATCAATTCAATGTTAAACTTAAGGTGTTAAGGACATACAATGGATGAGAATACAATAGCTATATATTCAAAGAACATCTAGCTAACCACGACATAATGCACCAAACAAGTTGCCATTACAAACCACAACAAAATGGAGTGGCGGAAAAAGAAGAATAAACACCTCATGGAAGTTGCAAGATCAATGATATTCCACACCAATGTACGTAGAAGGTTTTGGGGTGATGCGGTTATTGTTGCATGATACTTCATTACTCAGATTCCAACCAAAGTCTAAAAAGACTCATCACCATTTGAGGTACTCAACAAAGCAAAACCATCAATTAATCAATTAAGAGTATTTAGATGTGTTTGTTTTGTCTTAGTAATAGGAGAAAAAAAGAAAAAGTTAGATGCAAAGAGCACTAAGTGTATGTTCCTTGATTACTAAACAACCCAAGAGATTGACTGATGCGATCCAACCCACAAATCGACACTTAGAAGATTGACATGGGGATAATGCTTGCTGCAAAGAAACTGTGAAGCTTTGATGACAAGGTATGTGGATTGAATGACGTCACAAAGGATGCAGAAACCCTTTGATGAGTTGGGTTGATCCTTTGGATACACGCATCAAAGAGATCAGGTTTTGTTAGATATACGCACCAAAAGGTTTTTGATTAAACAGAAAGATAACTTCTCCTATGAAAATACATGAGTTCTTAAAGAAGAAAAAGGACATTTTTTATACTTACAAGTCTAGTTTCTAAACAGACATTAAACACACTTGAAAATAAGCAAAAATAACCCTTCAACTCATTTTCCTTCCTTTTAACCATTGGATTATTCTTGTTACTGGGTTTTGATATTGATCAAACAAATGGGTAACAATGATGTGATCCATTTGTCTTAGTAAAGACCTTTCTTCGGAAAACTCATTGGGATAAAACCAAAGAGAAAGGAAAAAGAGTTCAAATGGGTCACATGACCATATATTAATCTTCTTCATCATGTATCAAAACAAATAAGGTTCGGATAACATCTTCTTCATTCTTTCTCAAGTGATCCAAATGATTCCAAATGCGGCTAAGATATCCTCCAATAGCCTGGTTTAAGTTCTTGGGATTTGAACGAGTCATTGGTCCAACCGGTGCGATCAAAGCATCCTCATCTAAAAGCTTTTCCTCAGCTACATGATCTTCCTCATTTCCTTGCTATGTGTCCATAGTGCTATCCATTCTCGCATCATCGTCAGTCTCTTGAAAAGTATTTGACCTCAAATTTGTTTGATCTGCACTAAACGGGACTAAGTCATAAACATTAAAACTAGGATATACTTTACACTTACCTCGAAAATCAAGTTGGTAGTCTTTGTTGCTGATTTTCATGGTAATTTTGAAAGGGCCCTTTATCCTTGGCAGGTGTTTGGACTTTCTTTCAGCCGGAAAGCATTCTTTCCTCCAGTGTACCTATACAAGATCTTCAACCTCAATGATTATGTCACACTTTTCCTGGTTTGCTTTCCTAGCATATTGCTTAGTCTTCTCCTTAGTGATGTCTCGGGCTTTCTCATGAATCTGTTTTACATGATCATCTTTCTTTTTCCCATCGATTCTAGTTCTTTCACTCAAAGGCAAAGGGGTTTGATCTAAAGGAGATAAGGGATTAAAGCCATAAACAATTTGAAATAGATAATACTAAGAAGCAAAATGTACTGAATGGTTATATGCAAACTCTACATACGGTAAACATGCTTTCCAAGTTTTAATGTTCTTTTTGATCAATGCACGCAACAGGGTTGATAAGGTTTTGTTTAACTACTTCAACTTGTCCATCAGTTTGTAGGTGACAAGTAGTTGAGAATACTAGTTTATATGCAAACTCTACATGCGGTAAACATGCTTTCCAAGTTTTAATGTTCTTTTTGATCAATGCACACAACAGGGTTGATAAGGTTTTGTTAACTACTTCAACTTATCCATCAGTTTGTAGGTGACAAGTAGTTGAGAATACTAGTTTAGTTCCAAGCTTAGACCACAACGTTTTTCAAAAATAACTTAGAAACTTAGTACCTCTATTAGAAACTATGGTCCTAACCGTTCCATGCAAACAAACTACTTTCTTAAAGAATAACTCGGCTATATGCAATGCATCATCAATTTTATTACATGCAATGAAATGTGCCATTTTAGAAAATATATCTACCACAACAAAGGTATAATCCTTTCTAGTTATAGTCTTAGCCAAGCGTAGCACAAAATCAATAGAAATATCATTCCACGGGTGAGTAGGGATAAGTAAAGGAATATAAAGGGACTGAACCTTAGACTTAGATTGTTTGCATGTGTGTGAGATTTAAGAGACTAAGTGTGATCAACACGAAGAACAATGATAGGAAAGAGTTTAGTGGAGAAGAATTAGAGAGAGAATGATCTGAATAGAACTTGTTTGAATTAATATATTATTTTTTCTTTTCTTTACAACCACACAACACATATAGAGAAGAATAAAGCTTACAAGGGAAGCTAAGTGAAATAGCTTACAAAGGAAGCTAAAACATAAAATATCTACTTTGACTAATTTGTTTTTAGTGTTCATTCATGATCACTATTCACCAGATTTCATAAGACTTCATTTTAATACTCCCCCTCAAGATTGGCTGGTCGAGATCCAATAAACCAATCTTGACATGAAGTCCATCACATACTTTTGAAGTTTTTTCCTTTGTGAATATATCTGTCAGCTGATCATAGCTCTTCACATAAGTTGGAGAGATTATACCTTTTTGGACCTTCTCTCAGATGTAGTGGCAATCTGCTTCAATGTTCTTGATTCTCTCATGAAACACAGAGTTAGATGCAATGTGTATCGTAACCTGATTATCACAATGCACACTTATTGGTTCAGATAACTTAACTCAAAGATCTTTAAGAAGACTCTTCAGCCACACCAATTCTCTGATGATGTTTTCCATTGCTCTATACTCAACTTCACCACTTGGTACTTTTTAACTCTAGTTTGTTCCTCTGAGCTTCTGGTACAAATACATAACACACACATCCAAAAACTATCAAATATTCAATATTTGGCTTAGTTGTGTTTGATACTTCCTCGTATGGAGAAACACAACCAAGATGGTTGGTTAGCAACCGATTGATTAGATAACAAGCAGTCATTATTGCATCTCCCTAGTATTGCTTTAGGATACATATGTCAAACATCATTGTCATAGCAACCTCCATTAGATGTCTATTTTTGCGTTCTACAACTATATTTTGTTGAGGAGTGTATTGAAAAGATGTTTGATGAATAATCCCTTGTTTTCCAAAAAACTCTTTAAACAGACTACTCATGTTTCCCTCCATTATCACTTCTCAAGATCTTAATCTTTGCTCCAACTGTGTAGAAACGTAGTTATGGAACTTAGAAAATGCCTTAAAACATGACTCTTTGATGGCATAAGAGTAATCCACATGTATTTGGACTTCTCATCAATGATTGAAACAAAGTACTTATATTGATTACGAGAAGCACAAGGTGCTGTCCATACATCATAGTGAACCAGATCAAAACACTCATCATAAACAATAGAAGATTATGGAAATACTGTTCTATAATGATTTCCTAGAATACATGCTTCACATTCTTGGTAATCTTGAGTAAAGTTTGAGAAAACTAGTTGTTGAGCCTTGGAGTGAGGGTGACCAACCCGAGCATACCAAAAAAAGCAAGTGCGACAGGAGCTTAAAGCATAATGAGTGGTAACAACTGATTGAGTATTATCAAAAACATAGAGACCATCCTTTCCACAACCTTCTCCAACGGTCTTCCCTGACTTAATGTCTTGAAACTATATATCATCAGGACTAATGACAATCAAACAGTCAAGGTCATTAGTTGCCTTTTGAACTTCAGCAAGTTAGATGTAATTTTAGGCATAAATAGAGCTTTTGAGTTCTTTTAAAATATCTCTAAATCTCCAATTTCTCTAATCGAAATATCTTGTCCATTTGCAATAGTAACCTTCCCAAAGTGAGATTTAGCATTGGAAAGAAGTTTGGGATCACTAATCATGTGATGAGATGCACCAGAATCGATAATAATAGGCTTATGAGATTTGGAGGTAGAGAAACTCATACCAGATTCATTAAGCTTTGCAATGGTTTTGATAAGAGCATCCAAATAAGAATTTCTCACCACATCATCATCACTAGCTATAGCATATCCAGCATCACGACCACGTGTCTGACCCATTCCTCTCACCTTCATTGGCTTCATATGCTTGTGAAGAGTCCATCATTTGTCTTTGGTGTGTCCCTTCATTTTGAAATGGTCACCAAATATTCTTCCTTTCTGCCTCTTGATAAGCACTTTAATTCACATAGGCAGCTTCATTTCTCCAATGAAAGAGACCCCTTGATCCTTCTTTTTTCTAGATCATTTTACACACCTCATTTAAGTTGGGTAACTTCCTAAACCTCAGAATGAGATGGATCGGTACTTTAAACGACCCATTGAGAGTGAGGAGGAGTCCAAAGACTTGATCTTGCTCACGCCTTTCATCCATCTCTTTCTGATTAGTGGTAGGAGGTTGCACAATCTCTAGCTCTGCCCACAATGCTCTGAATTCTCCAGATAAATCATTGAATTATTTCTTGATATGATCATGGGAAGAAACAAGGAAGAAGATCCAATGCAAGTGTCAAGCTGACAAATGACTAGGGCACGAACCAAGCGCTTACAAGAGGCACTCGTTCGAATCATTCAAAAACCTATGGAGTCAACCTCTAAGGAAGCTAACCATCATGCCACTTTGGTGAAAATTCAAACAACGACTAGTAAAGAATACTAGATGGATTAAGAGATTAAGTTTTAGATCTTTTTTTTTCTTATCTCGGTTTTATCCCAATGAGTTTTACGAGAAAGGTTTTAATGAGGCTATACTCGTTTCTCATTTCATTTAAATTCATCTAAGTTCTAAGCTAAGTTCAAGAGAAGGCCTAATACAAAGGAGACGACTTTAGGGCCCATAAAACTCGAAGATATCTATCGTCCAAAGTTAATGAATGAAGAAGAAGTCCACATTCAAAGCATCAAGATAGTTTGACAAGATTTATCTTATTTTCTATCTTTTAATTTCTAGTCAAAACATTAAGTATTTTATTTTAACATTTTCTAGTTCTTCGAATGCTTAGATTCATGTAACTCTTGGCCGCTCAAAAGTCTTTATAAACTAGGTCAAGAAAAGAGAATAATCAACAATCATTTTCAATCAAAGCCTCTTTTGCTTCACGCAAACTTTTTTTCCTTAGGAACACTTTAGTTCGTCTTGGTGTGTCATATCCAGGGAATCATCGAGGTTTATCAAGTGTAATCCATAACACTTATGTGGCCATTCTAACGATCGAGGTGTTGAAGAGACAAGTTGCAAGTATTGGTTCTAGGTTTCGTATACCTAGCGTTGGTGCTTACTCTATCTACTTCATCAAGATCTCCACCACCTATTTTTTGGAGGGTTTTTAAAATAAAGTATTGCAACTTAGGTTTAATATACCTAGAGATCTTGCTTCGCTAATCCATCAAAGTCAAGGATTATCCAAACTGGTTTCATTGAGTGCTATCCTTGGGAATTTCCGCAACATTTCTCCTCTTATTGGAGATCTAGTCTAGTTGATAATTTGGTATTTGTATTCGTTGGGAGCATAGGCGAGTGATCTTGATCATTTGATCATCTTTTGATTCATTGAGTGTTTAGTACGTTTTCGAGAGAAGATTTCTTTTTGGGCGCTTGATAAAAATTTTGGAATTCTTTGGAAACACATTGAGATTCATCAAAAGAATATTGGTTCTATTAGAACTTATAGAGTCTTGTTGATCAAAAGAGAGTAAACACTTAACAGAAAAATAGTGAAACACTTGTGAGAAATTTTGACTCTAATTTGTTTGTTCATTTTGCAAGATTATCATGTCTAACCAAGAAGGAAAACGAGAAGGGGAAGAGCAAAACACAATGCCTAATATTCAAATGCAAGCCTTAATGGGGGTGTTGCAACCTCTAATGCGAATAGAAATGAATGGTGTGTGTGTGATACTAGAGGAGGTTAGAGTCGAAGATCAACAAGGGAGACCATAAGTCATGCCACCACCAAGAGATAAGCACCAACCAATATCACTTAGAGTTGAGGCTGAAGACAACTTTGTATATTATATCCAAGACAGTAATTCAAATATGTCCTAGACGTGTGAGAGACCGCAAAGTACAAGATGAAAAACCTTGGAGGCTTGAATTTGAAGATACCTCCATCCCTTGGCAAGAACAATCCGGACACCTATGTAGAATGGGAAAATAAGTTAGACCTTGTCTTAGATTGCCAAAACTATTCCGAGAACAAGAAGGTTCGAGTTGCCACAGCTGAGTTCTATGATTATGCAATCAATTGGTGGGATCAACTTGTTACAAGTTGGAGAAGAAATGGAGAATATCCCCTTAAGACTTGGAATGAAATGAAGACACTCATGAGAAAGAAATGGAATCGCTCATGATCGAAGAATGCATTGATGAGGACAAAGAGGCAACCATGGAAAGGTTATTAAGTGGATTAAACCGACACATTCAAGATAGGATAGAAATGGAGCATTACGTGGAGTTAGAAGAAATGTTGCACAAAGTCATTCTCGAGGTGCAATAACTAAAGAGGAAGGCACTACTACTCGATAACCCTTTACTTCTAACTCTCGACAAGGCTTCACTAGGGAAGACAAACCAACTTTTTCTAGACCAATCTTCAAAGCCAAGCCAAAGGAGGAGCCTAAGGCCACCACATCAACCCAAGCTTACCAAGAAAAAACCAAGGCATCTACCATAAGAAACCGAGATGTCCAATGCTTTAAGTGTCATAGAAGACAGCTTTATGCAAATGAATGTCCTAAGAAGAAAACTATGATCCTAAGAGAGAATGGAGACATAGAAACCGAGGAAGAAGTAGACACAAAGTCCCAAGAAGAGTGTGAAAATACGATCATGGCAATACGATCGACGAGAATCTCATGATGGCTTCACCAACAAGTAGTCGTTTAAATTCAAAGGAAAGAAGATCACGGTAAATCCTATGTCATCTCATGAGGTTTACCTTGATCAAAAGCAACTTGAGAGAGGTGACAAAAGGAAAAGTGACCCGTTAATGAAAAATCAAGACAAGAAGGATGAGAGCTCGATTAAAACTCAGTCAAAAACTAGAGAAATCTCACCAGGGAGGAAGCGATCAACATTGTATTCAATTTCAGGTTACCCCAAATCTTCTCTACTCAAAGGTACTAGTGCAAACATCATGGATAACACCCCGAATCCAGAGATTTCAATGGAGAATTTTGTCAATCTAGTGAAAGAGGAATACGAAAAAGCACGGAGTGCTTGTGCGTTATTACCTAAGAGAACAAGGATTAGAGCTGTTGAGAAAATCACGTGTTGAGGTATTACGGAGCTTCACTTTGACGAGTATGCACTTATTAGTCATCCGTTCAACTCTTGTAACTTCTTCATTGAACATGCATTATGACTTGAGGTTGGATTCTTTGTTTAGCTAGTGAAACCAAATTTTAACAAAGACCATGATTGGAGATACGTAACTATGAAGTTCGGAGAAGTTATCTTGGAAAATATCACAATTCTCACGGAAGACAAGAAGCTTGAGTATCTCCCACGAAATTTTAGGCTTCAGAACATGAAAAACTCGGCAAGGATGAAAGTAAATGTCCAAGATAAGAAGCTTGTGATGAAAGTTGTTAAAAGTGACAAATTCAAAACAGGAAAAGACGAATATGTCGAGAAGAAAATACTAGATGTCAAGAAACTTTGAATTTTCTCATGGGAACTTGCTTTCTGTCCTTTGAACTAATATTGGAATAGATAGTAGTGAGGAAAATCAATTATTCAAGCAAGTGCATTAGGGACTTCATTATATCTATCACATAAGGCTGGAGCATTTGGAAACAATCCATCATACGGGAGAAGGGTTAAATTTGACCTGGACTATCGCGAAAGTGCTCTTTAATACCTGAACCAAGGTGTAGTGCATCCGGATACATAGACGGCAATAAAATTCAAATTGCGTACCTGACCTTTAATATCGTGGCTAAATCTGATTTGTCGTTAACAAACGTTAACGAACCGTTTATATCACTGACTAATTGCCACGTCATGTGATGATTTGGCCAAAACAACGTCGTTTTTGGCCATCTCGGGCAAAATTTAAATAAAGGTGTAGCCAAAGTCATTAATGCATGCATTTAACCAACCCAGAAGTCATTAATGCATGCATTTAACCAATTGAGCTACGACATTAATAGGTTATTACACTCCCATTTTAATTCATAAACACTAAAATGTTTTAACAAAAAAAAAACTTTGACTTACGCTCAATAAAAACACTGAAGAAGAAGAACAAAGAAACATATAATTAGATAAGATTCTGAGCAATGAACAAAACAAAATTATCAAAATACCACAAAAACTGATGAATCCTCATAAACGTTACAAACATACATAAACAGCAAAATAAGATTTGTGTCAAAGACAAAATAAGATTTGTGTCAAAATCAAAACCAAACCCTTCTTCTAACAACGAAGGTCAATAGGTAAACAAATCACAAAAAATTGAAACCAACAATAAGAACAGCAAATCTCGAAGAATGAATCAAAAAAATCCTAATACGCCTTAAGAAAAAATTAGATCGAAGGGATCTGGAACCATTTAACGAAGTAAGTAGCGATTCTATCACCAAGACTTGTTTTGACAAATCCACGAGTGAAGAAGAAAGAGATAACGATCAACCATATAACTTCACTAGTGAAAGCTGAGAAAGCGGCTGAAAATAATGTATTTTGGTAACGATTGACGCGGTGAGGCCAATGAAAGCCCAAGCTCCGACTGGGAGAGGACTAAGGACGAGACCAGCGATTGTTGAGATGAAGATCGAGATTAATTGCCATCCTTGTGGTGTGACTCCTTCTGGTATAGAGACAGTGAATCGGAGGATAAGACCGACGGAGATTGAGAGGATTAGAGGAATGAGTTTTGCTCCTTGAGGAGAAGTAGATGGAGGAGGAGGAGGAGGAGTGTTGTCTTGTGGTGTGGCGGCGATTCATGTGGAGAATTGAGGAATTGGTTTGAGGAGAGGGAAGGAGAGAGGTTGAACTGAGTGATATCGGAGGGAGATTGTTGATGGTGGAGATCTCGAGGAATGCTGGAAGAGAGTCTTCGTTCGACATTGATTGATTCAAGCTAGAAATTCCAAAAACTGAAAAGATTGAGAATTTAGGGAAGAAATTAATGAAAACAGAGAAAGAAATTGTTGATGGCGGAGATCTCGTGAGAATAGTTTTTTTTTTTGTTAATACATTTTAGTGTTTATAAATTAAAATGGGAGTGTAATAACTAATTAATGTTGTAGTTTAATTGGTTAAATGTATGCATTAATGACTTCTGGGTTGAGGGTTCGATCGATTTTTGTTGGCTACACATTTATTTAAATTTTGCCCGAGATGGCCAAAACGATGTCGTTTTGGCCAAATCATCACCTGACGTGGCAGTTAGTTAGTAACATAAACGGTTCGTTAACATCTGTTAACGATAAATCAGATTTATGCACGATATTAAAGGTCACCTGACGTGACAGTTAGTTAGTAACATAAACGGTTCGTTAACATCTGTTAACGACAAATCAGATTTATGTACGATATTAAAGGTCAGGTATGCAATTTGAATTTTATTTCCGTCTAGGTATCTGAATGCACTGCACCTCGGTTCAGGTATAAAAGCGCACTTTCGCGGTAGTCCCCTTCTCCCTCCATCATACCTTAAGTCATAGTTTGGGATGTTTCGATAGGGAGGGTTTTCTTTTCAACACGCCAACAAGGGGAAAAAAAGATTAATCTTTGAGATTATTAAAAGGAAAGAAAGACTTTCAATCACAAGTAAATACAAGTTTTTGCCAAGAACAAATGGACCATCCTAAGCTTTGGAGCACTTCAATGACCATGATTACAAACTCGGACTTTAAAGTAAGTATCATATTAAATTCGTTTTCAACCTTCCTAACTTAATTCTTTTTGTTGCAGATGAGCTTTGATTTGAGTTCAAATCCTTGATATGATCATGGGAAACAAAAAAGAAGAAGATAAAATACAAGTGCCAAGCAGACTACAAGAACCAAGTACTTACAAGAGGCACTCATTGGAATCATTCAAGAAGCTATGGAGTAAACTTATAAGGAAGCTAAGCATCACGACACCTTGGTGACAATTCAAACAACGACTAGTAAAGAATACTAGATGGATTAAGGATTAATTTTTAGTACTCTTTTTCCTTATCTCGTTTTTATCCAAATGTGTTTTACGAGAAAGGTTTTACTGAGGGTAGGCTTTTTTCTCATTTCTTTTAAATCCATATATGTTCTAAGATAAGTCCAAAAGAAGTCCCAATACAAATGAGAGAATTTTAGGGCCCAAAATTTTGTAGATACCTCTAGTCCAAAGTTAAAGAATTAAGAAGAAGTCCACATTCAAAGCATCAAAATATTTTGGCAAGATTCATCTTATTTTCTATCATTTAATTTCTAGTCAAAACATTAAGTATTTTATTTTAAAGTTTTATAGTTCTTTGAGCGCTTAGATTCATGTAACTTTTGGCCGCTAAAGAGTCTTTATAATCTCGGCCAAGAAGAGAGAATAATCAACAATCATTTTTCAATCAAATTTCTCTTTTGCTTCATGCAAAATCTTTTGTTCCTTAAGAACACTATGGTTCATCTTGGTGAGGCATATCCAAGGAATTATCTAGGTTTATCAAGTGTAATCTGTAAAACTTGTGTGGCCATTCTACCGATTGAGGTGGTGTTGAAGAGACAAGTTGAAAGTATTGGTTCTAGGTTTCGTATACCTAGCGTTGGTGCTTATCTATAGTCTTAGTCAAGATCTCCACCACCTAGTTTCTTTGGAGGGTTTTTGGAAGAAAGTGTTGGGACTTAGGTTTAATATACTTAGAGAGCTTGCTTCGCCAGTCCATCGAAGTCAAGGATTATCTAAACCGGTTTCATTGAGTGTTATCTTTGGGAGTTTCCTCTTCTTGTTGGAGATCATTCAACGCCTTCTTTACCTCAAATACTCTACTGATATTAGAGGTATTACCATACACACCCAAGAGGGTCTCTCACAATTTCTTTGTAGTTTCAACATATGAGTAAGCTGCAAGGATATTCTGATCCAATGATCTTTGAAGAACATACTGATCTTTGCTGGTTCTTGATCTAATGGGAGAGCCTTCAGCAAGAACATACTAATCTTCCTTTTTCCTTAGACACTGTTTGAGAGCCATATATGGTCTCCCACAACCCACAACTTCTTAGAGCCGTTCTAGTGGTCCTTGACCACAAGAAATAGTTATCTACTTTGAGAAAAACTGATATGATCCTAGATGGCACAAGAATTTTGGAACGTGGGATTAAGATTGAACCGGAGGAGAAGCTTGATAGAGGATAAGGGGCGGCTTGAAACAGAGGATACACTTGAAGCTGAGGATGTTCTTGTCATGCCAACCAGTCTAATGACTCGATCAAGAACTAAGAATATTAACCAAGCTATCGGAGAATTACCTAAGAGCTTATGGAGTCAATATGATCAAGACAACAAGTACGAAGACAAAGCTTATCAAACCACTTTTTTTTTATTCAAGATAAGTAATTTCAACAAATGGCAAAAGTGTTTTAATTGTACTCTTTTCCCTTTTCAAGTTTTGTCGCAATGGGTTTTTTTGACAAGCTTTTTAATGAGGCAATTGTTTCACTTCACCATTGCCCATTTGTTAGAAACAAAAGCCCAAGGCCTTTTTACCATATCTTCACAATGCAAAAGAGAAGAGCAGCCAAGTTTTCTATTTAAATTTTGTTTAAATTATTTGTTATTTTCAAGTTGCGTTAATGTTGTTTCAAGAATAGGTGTGTTAGTCTCGAAATCAGCCTCTTCTCTTCTTTAGATTCTCTTGTAAAGTCTTCTAAGAGATTCATCTATCAAAGGCTATTCGCAAACTTTGTCATCAATGCTTTAGGGTTTCTTTGCAGCAAGATTTATCCCTCTTTCAAGCTTTTAAGTGTCGAATTCATAGGAGAATCTCATGAACAACTAGCAAAACTATCTGCTTAGTATTATCCATCTTAGAAAATGAAAGAAATAAAAGATTTTGTGGAAATAAGGTCATCAAATTGCAATCTGCTTTGATACCATGTGTGATTTAGGAGACTAAGTGTGATGAGCATGATGAAAAATGAAAAAGAAGGTTAGTGGAGAAGAAGTAGAAAGAGAATTATCTGAATAGTACTTGTTTTGATTGATCTATTTTCTTTTTTTTTTTTACAAGCACACAACATATATGGAGAAGAATAAAGCTTATAAGGGAACCTAAGTGAACTAGCTTACAAAGAAAGCTAGAACACAAAATATCTACTTTGACTAATATGTTTTTACTGTTCATCCGTGGTCACTATTCACCATACTTCACAAGACTTCATTTTAACTTGTCCGACACCTACTACAAATTCTCTTAACATCTCTTTTCATGCCCCATTAGACCTCAAATAGAGCACTTAGGCACACAAGCGATTATCATCAAACTTAAATCCTTCTTGCCTATAGTAATGACCGGATGTAAATTTTTCAGAAGCTTTAAAAATCTTTTAAAAATTGGAATGAGTCTCATATAGGTTCTTCAGCTTTTCAAAAACCAACAATTTAGCTTCAATATTAGAGAGGAAAACATACCTTTGGAATAATGCTTTGGTAACTACATTATCCTTACCTTGTTTGTACTTGATGACACAGAAAAATCTCTCAATGAATTCGACCCATCTGGCATGTCTCTTGTTGAGTTTATGTTGTTCCTACAACTCCTTGAGAGACTCATGATCCGTGTGTATAACAAACTCCTTAGAGCACAAGTAATTTTGCCATGTTTGTGATGCTCGAACTAAGACATGCATCTCTTTGTTATACGTGGGGTAGTTTAAGGTAACTCCTCAAATCTTCTCGCTGAAATAGGCAATGGATCTTTTATCATGCATTAAGAAAGCCCCAATTCATACACCAATTTCAAAGGTTTTAAGAAAATCAGGTAAGACTAAAAGAGGTGTCTGTGCATTTCTTCAGATTGGCATAGATGTTTTCCTTTCTAAGAATATCTAAAACCGAATTTAGATGCATGACATATTCTTCCAAATTTTTGTTGTAAACTAAGATGTCATCAAAATATACCATAACAAAAAATCTTATGAAATCTCTAAGAACATGATTCATTAACCTCATGAAAGTACTAGGTGGATTTGTCAAACCATTCATACAAACCATGCTTAGTTTTAAATGCAGTTTTCCATTCATCACCTTCTTCAATCCTAATTTGGTGATAGCTAGTGACTCTAAGTAAAGTACATAGAGTACGGTTTACCACTTCAGTTTACCCATCCGTTTGTGGATGAAAAATGGTAGAGAACTGATGCAGAATCCCATAAGAAAGATCACTTAAAGACAGATCGAATAATCCTTGGCCCGAAGAAGATGTGATGACTCAAGTAGACGGTGTATGAACTGAATCCCAAGCCCCTTGATTGAACTCTTCACGAACTAGATGGTGGAATATTTGACAAAAGTGAATGTGTATGAACCAATGCAATGGTGTATAAACCGAGGACCAGTCCTCTAGCTTGAACTTCTCTAGTATCTTGGACTGTAGAAGGGTCACACAAATGAATCTCTTGGATACGATGACCCAAGCAAAATCAAAAGAGTTCCATACGGAACAAAAGAGTTTTGTTTAGCAAAAGAGTTTGATTGATAAAAAATTTGTGTTTTTGATTCATCTCTTTGGCCGAGTTTATAAAGAGAGTTAAATCAGCCAAAGGGTGACGAACCTAGAATATTAAAAGACTTAAATGGTTTAAATAACTATCTAAGAGTTTTCGACTAAAATAAAAAACCTAGATATTTAAATGAGAACACAGTAAAATCTTCAAAGAACAAGTAGATTCATTTCCTACTGAATAGTTGATGCATCTTCTTCATAATTGATTCGTTTTCTCTTTTAAATGGGTTGTGGTGGACTTGATCAACATGCTTAATGGGTAGGCGATGAGAAACAAGCTTGCTTCATTATAACCTTTCTTTGGAAAACCTAATGGGACAAAACCAAAGAAAATGAAAAAGAGTACATGCCTTGATCTCAAGCTCATCTAGCAATTTGAACTAGTCATTGCTTGTATAGAGATCAAAGTATCTCGGCACTTGTATCTCCTTTTCATTGATAGCTTTTCTTTTCCCATTAAAACTTCAATGTTCAATCTTCTCTTCCTCTTGTTGGCATATTTAAAAGAAAAATTCCCTATAACCAAACATCCCAAAGTATGGCTTAAGGTATGTTGGATTGCTTCCAAGAATTCTGATGGTTTAAGAACTTTGTAAAAAGAGGCTCCCATTGCTTTTCTCTGATTTAGTAAAATTTTCCTCACTAATATTCATTCCAATATCAGCTCCAAGGATGGAAAACCGGTTTCCAAGAGATTATTCAAGCTTCTTGACATCTAGTATCTTTTTCTTCTTCTTCTCGACATATTTGTCTCGTCCCATTTAAAATTTTTCACCTTTGACAACATCTTCTATGAATACCTCAACGTGGACACTTGCATTCGTTTTTTTTGAACATGTCTTGTCTTGAAGCCTCTCATGTCGTGGGAGTAAACTAGTTCCTTGTCCTCTGTAAAGATCATGGGATACTCCAAGGTGAATTCTTTGAACTTCACATTTGCGTATTTACGGGCTTGGTCATCACAAAGAGCAAAGAATGGTTCCATACTCATCTTTCCCATAGATTTACACACATTTTGAAACCCATGTGTAGTGAAGAAGTTCTTATAAAGAATGAAGAAGTGGTAGAAGTTGAGCAGATGACCTATAAGTCCATACTCATCAAAGTTCAGCTTTTTTAGACCTCAATGCACACACATGATTTCCTCAACAGCTTCAACCCTTGTCTTCTTAGGTAACATAACACAAGTACTCCATGTTTCTTCATATTCCTCTTTCACTAGGTTGACAAAATTCTCCATTTACATCTCTGGAGTGGTAATGAGCTTTACACTATTGCCTTTGAGTAGAAAATATTTGGTGCAATCTGACCTTACAATCACTGTTGAGCGTTTTCTCCCCATTTTACTGGAGCCCTCTTCCTTCTTGTCTTGAGTTGAATTTATCGGATCACTCTTCTTCTTGTCTCTTCTCTCAAGTTGCTTTTGGTCAAGATAAACCTCATCAGATGACATAGGGCTCAACGTGATCTTCTTCCGTTTGAACTAAACATAATAAATTTTGGTGGGGCCATCATGAGATACTCTTCTATCGTATTGTCATGGTATTCCCAAAAGTATGTGACCAACCTCCATGGGTAAGATATCGCACATCACCTCATCTTTGTACTTTCCTTTAGCCAAAAGAATTATGACTTACCTTTGAACCCTCACTTTTCCCGTGTTGTTTAGACAATGTAGATTGTAAGGCGTCGGAAGCCTCGTTGTGATTAACCCTAACTTCTCCATCATGGTAGTGCTATAAAAATTTGTGAAACTCCCTCCATCAATGATGAGACTACACAACTTCTCCTTAACTTGGCACTGAGTATGGAAGATGTTATCTCTTTGAGCTTTAGCCTCAACTATAGTTTGAACTAGGCACAAATCTTTTCCTCATTATCATCTTAATCTCATTCCAAGTCTCAATCGGATACTCTCTGTATCTCTGATACAAAACTTATTGTTCTCGAAGTAGTTTTGGATATCAAATACTAGCTCTATCTTCTTCTCCCATTCTAGATACGCGTATGGATCATTCTTCCCTTTGAATGGAGGTATCCTCAACTTCAAGCCTCCAAGGTTAGCATCTCTTTCTTCCCTAACATAGCTAGGGCGTATTTGGGTTCCTTTAGATGTATTTCCTTCCCGACTATAGTATCCAAAGTCGTCTTCAGCCTCAACTTGTTTAGGCCTTTGGAGATGCCTATCTCTTTGTTGTGGAGTTGCTGGAGGTCTCCTTTGAAGAGTTTTGGTCCTTACTTCCTCTAACCTTACATAAACTTTATTTTTTTCCACTTGGAACAAGAGTTGCATTTCTCCCCTCAAGGCGTGTATTTGGAGGTTAGTAATGGTATTTTGGAGTCCTTCGCGGTTATCTTCTTGCTGAGACATATTGTACCTACAAAAATGAGCAAACAATTAGACAATAAAAACCCTCCCAAGTGTTTTGATCCCTCTTTTTCTTAAGTAAGCCTCTATCGGTTCTAAACGTACCAAAAGATTACTTGACTTAGATGAAATCCCAAAGAAACCAAATGGTTCCATCAAACTCCAAAGAGGAATAACCCAAAAACCAAAAGATACCAATTGATGTTTCTTTTGACTCGAACTCGACTAGAAAATAACAAAAATATTAAAGAAGATATAAAAAAAAAATATATTGAAAACTTTTGATCATAATTCTTTCTTCTTTTTTTTAAAAAAATAGATCCCTTGATCTTATATTAAATTTATTTTTTTAAGAAATTCTGATTGGAAAATACAAATTAGAAAAGATAAAAAGATAAAAAGATAAAAATTAATGAAGGGGTACGAGTTGAAAAACATAACAGTCAATGATGACAGGTCGTTACCGAGTTAGATGAGATTTGTGCCGTCAGTGTTGATCGAGTGTTCACCGGGTATCGAATGAGTGCGACGATAAGGTGCGATGCCAGTTTTTATCTAACAGAGGATGATCGGATGTTAACTATCCATATGACGGTTTTGAGGGTCCAAATGACTGAATATCTGTCGAGAATCCAACAGGTGAATTAATTGAGCAATGACAATTTTGTTGCACTGAGGTATCGAGTATCATAGAGAATTAAACGGGTGCGATGAACGAGCGATGCTGGTTTTGATTGTTCGGCTACTGGTAACAATGAAGATGCGATCGGTAATAAGGGTTTGTAGAGTATGTGGCATCGTTACCAAGAATGGGGCGACATAGACACGAAAGTCCTTCTCCTTGTAGGAGTAGTGTCTTAGGGTATCCCCATATCCATGTTGGTTTCCAACCGATATACTATACATATGATGGTTAGGTTTTTGATGGGTGATGGATCGATGGTTTTGATCGGTTGTGGAGCGATAAAAAAAGTGGGTGATGAATGAGTGCAGAGTGATGAATAAACGGGTGTGAGTGATCATTGATGGCATGATGATCAAGTAATCGGTGATGGTGGTGATGGAATGGACGATCTAGGGTTTGATCGCAATGGTGAAATGAAAGGTTGCGATGCAGAAATGGTTTGTGGTAGTGATGAACATGAAGAATCGATCGGTGGTGGTGATGGAATGATTTGATGATGATGATGAAACGTTAGATGGTGATAGTGATGACACAGTGTGATAGTGGTGATGAAGATGAAGCGGTTGTGATGGTGATGGTGATAATGAAACGGTGTGATGGTGGTGGTGATCTTATGATCCAATGATGGTGATGGTAAGGATTGGATGATCTGTGATAATGAAGATGGAAAGATGGTGAAGATGAAATGGTTGTAGTAATGGTTTTAATCGATGAGCCTTTGAGCGTAGCTCTGATACCAAATGATGGGGATCCCTTAAGAAAAGATCACTCAAAATCGATTGGATAATCCTTGGAACGATGACGATGTGTATGACTAAAGAAGACGGTGTATAAACAAAACCCCAAGCCCCTTGGTTGAACTCTTCAACGAACTAGGCGGTGGAGCTTTTGATAAGAGAGTGGCGTGTATGAACTAATAACGATGGTGTATAAACCAAAAACCAGTCCTCTTGCTTGAACTTCTCTAGTATCTCAAATAGTAGAAAGGTTACACAAACATTATGGGGTATGTTTGATATTACCGTTTGAATTCCCTTGAATATGACGCACCAAGACGAAATCAAAAAAGTTGCATAAGGAACAAAAGAGAATGCAAATAACAAAAGAGGTGTTTGATTAAAAAGATGTGTGTTTTGATCCATCACTTCCGATTATAAAGAGACTCTAGGCTGTCATAAGTGAGATGAATCGAGACATTACAGACTTAAATGACTTAAAAATGTATCTAAAGATTTTGACTAAGATAAAACAAATCTAGGCACTTAAGTGAGAACATGTCGAAATGTCTTCAAAGGTGCATCTCATGTTGGATTATTGATGCATGTTCTCTTAATGGATTCACGTTCTTCTTAAGTGGGGCTCTTCATGGATTTTACTTGTTTATTTAAATGGGCCAAGATGGATTTTATCAAATGCTTAATGGGATAGGTGATGAGAAAGAAGGCTTGTCTCATTAAAACCTTTCTTTGGAAAACCCAATGGGGTAAAACCAAACATAAGGAGAAAGAGTACAAGCCTTGATCTCAAGCCCATCTAGCAATATAAACTCGTATTTTCTTGAATAGGGATCAAGGTGTCTTGATGCTTGTATTCCTTAGACGTTGGAACTTTCATGTCTTGAATAAATCTTTTTAGTGCTTCTTGAGCTGCTTGGTACGTGTCATTGGTCCGCTTGGATTCTCCGATGCTTCCTTTGATGCCTCTTTGTCCTTAATGGTTTCCATGATCATATCACCATCCGTTCTTGGCAAAAACTTTTATTTCCTTGTGGATGAAAGCCTTTCTTTCCTCTTAAGAACCTCAAAGATTAATCTTTTCTTCCCCTTGTTGGCATGTTGAAAGAATAATCTCCATATCCAAACATCCGACAGTATGGCTTAAGGTATGGTGGATTGTCTCCAATAGATCCCGCCTTGTGTGATCGATGTAATGAAGCCCCTATAGACCTTCCTTGAATAATAGAACTTTCCTCACAACTAGTCATTGCAAATCCAGCTCCAAAGATGGAAAACTAGTTTCTGAAAGTCTTGACACTAATCAGTTTCCTTTCTCCTTTCCGGTAAGACCACCTGATCTCCAAGTAGTTGAATCCACAAGAGCTTTTCCAAAGCTATAGTTCTTTCGTCAGATCAGTATCAGGAGTTAAATCCCACAAATTCTCCTCCAAGGCGGTAGCTACACTAGAATTGTCTTCAAGGCGCTTCTTTGGGTGTAGATTGAGCTGGAACATACCAAAGAGTTCCATTACTTTCATCTTTCTTCCATTGGACTCCAAACCACTATTTTCTTCCAAACTCCATTAATCCCGATTCTTTTAAGTAATAGATCACAAATCCTCTGGGTCTTGTCATATTCATCTTTCACTAGATTGACAAATTTCTCCAATGCCATCCCCGGTTTTGGAGAGTTAAATTTTGAACCGTGTATTCCTTGGTGAGAAAAGAAATAAGAAGACTAACCAAATCAATGAGGAACAAACCAAATGAGGAACTAATAACACATCAAACTAAAGAGGTAAAGGAATGTGATTGAAAGCTAAAGAGATCAAGGAATGGTCCGGTTACTAAGAAAGAGTTTGGTTAGGCTTGGATGGACCTAAGGGCACATGGATGAGCTAGAGAAGCCAAAAGAAGAAGCGACTCAGGGTCGGAGAGATCTTGGCATGATTTGGTGAGGATGCATCCAATTAACTAGTGGTCACTTATAGAAGGTAAAGTGAACTATATGGACCAATGGATATAAGTATGCACTCAAACTACTAAAGGAAGAATAGCAAAGGTTTGAGGTTTGTGGGCAAGAATGGATAAGGTGCACTCTATGGACCAATGGACATTTAAGTGAAACTATTTTACAAAAAGAATAGTGCACCACAACAACTACTAATGGAATGATGCAACCAGCATAGTTGTGGATTAGTGGTTGGGGTCCGGATGGTGTTGGCTGCTTGTAGAGACCCTCAGCTAGCTCTTGCCCACTGAGATTTAGTCTTCGGAACCATTGGTTGCCAAGTTATGTAAATGTCTAGTAGAGAATATTGGCGCTTCGAATGTGATGAGGCGTGTGTCTCATGAGGAGGCATATAATTGTCAACCTAAGGAGCCTAGGAGAGGCTGGTTGAGAGTCAAGGAAAATCTTGAGGGCTGGAGGTGCCTAAAGTTAATCAAGGATGCAATAAGTGGCAAGAGTGGAATTCCATACTCAAATGTCAACCTTGACGGGGAATTGGTTTTTAGATACTTAAGGAGCCAAACCAACAATGACCTTACACACTTGTAAGTCGGATTCATAACAGAGGGGACAAGATCTTGGTGGAGAAAACTCAAGACTCAAGGAGTTGAACCCAAAAAAACCGAGGGGGGGGGAACAGGAAGAAGCCTTCCCTTTGCTTTGCGAGAAAGGTGTGGTTTAATGAAGGCACGGTCAAGACTTGGATTTGGGGTGTCTACTCATGATGGCTCAAGAAACCCCATGATCCAACTGTGGATGCCTAAACAAAGGAGAAGGAGACTCCTCATGCCAAAACTTCAGAAAGGAGAATGCGTGAAGGAGAAGAGGTGGGAGTGTTGGGGGGAAGGCAACCTTGCAAGGTTGGATTTTTCATATACTCACCATTAAAAAAGTTGAGGGGGCATGTAAAGATTCAGCCCATCACTTTATGAGCCGGTTAGCACAAGGAGAGGATAACCGAAGGAGGTTAGACTCTGTGTGTTAAAAGAGAAGCAAAAGATGGAACCATGAGGTTCTAATTGGAATGGGAAAGCCATAGTAGTGGCTGGGAAGTTGGCCAAGGTATTGGCCGAATGTGTAGGCCAAGGTATTGGCTGAATGTGTAGGCCAAGGAGTGGCCAAGAAGAGCTTAAGACTAGGGGATAAGCTGACCAAGTTGGAGGACCCGAAAGAGGAATCAAAGAAGGATCTAAAGGTGTAGACCTTGAATGGACTAAGCGAGGTGGACCTAAGCATGGTGAGCTGAGAAGGAAAAGCTAAACTCAAGGAAATCTTAAGGGGGTGCTTGGACCAAAGCTAATCAAACGAGACTAAGGAGTGAAACTACAACATCCCTAGATGTAGAATCCGATTCATATCAAGGGGGAGAATGAGTCTAGATACAAGATTCTCTAAGAATGGATGCAAGGGAGAGTGTTGAACCGTACGTTCCTTGGTTATAGAGGAAACAAGAAGGCTAACCAAATCAAAAGGAACATACCAGATGAGGAACCAACAACACATCAAACCAAAGAGGTGAAGGAGTGTGGTTGGAAGCTAAGGAGAGAAAGGAATGGTCCGGTTACTAAGAAAGAGTTTGGTTAGGCTTGGAAGGACCTAAGGGCGCATGGAAGAGCTAGAGAAACCAATGGAAGAAGATTCCAAGAGTTGGAGAGATCTTGGCCTGATTTGTTGACGGTGCATCCAATTGACCAGTGGGTACTTACAGAAGGTACAATGCACTCTATAGACCAATGGATATAAGTGTTCACCCAAACTACTAAAGGAAGAATAACCAAGGTTTGAGTTGTCTGTGAAAGAATGGATAAGGTGTACTTTATGGAAAAATGGACATTTAAGTGCAACTATTTTACTAGAAGAATAGTGCACACAAAACAAATACTAACAGAATGGTGCAAGTTGGAGCTTGTTGGGATGTAACCGTTGGAGGCTGAAGCTAGTTGGATAAATAAGCTGCCTATGGACTAGTGAGAAATCCAATGGGAGAGAGGATTGATACACCATTGGGGGCTGAAGCTACTTTATCCATTAGAGAAAAACCTCTAAAAGGAAGGATAACTAGTACTATCTATTTATGGGACCTAGAGGTGTTTTTTATTATCTAGTGTACATTCATTTTTCCTATACTTAGTATTGCGTGTCTCTTGTTTATATATATATGTATCCTATTCAGCTATTGTAAGTTATCACAAAGAGAAATAAAGAAAACATTAAAGGAAAAATTCTCTTCTTCCCCAGCTGTACTAGTGTTCTCGATGCCGTTGCCCAGGCTGAACATGCAAGAATTTCTTCGACTATCTTAGTATTCTCGCCACTATTCTCATACAAATCAGAGATTCGAAGTGAGTAAAAGAGAGAATACTTCTTGTGTATCTAGGTATAAACGTATGAGACTCAAAGAGATAGATATAGAGCTTAGTCTCTATGATATTATGCCTTTTTTCTCAAGCGCTTATGCTTGGAGTAATGTAGAACTCTTGTGTGATCCCTCACCTTAAAGGAAAGAAGATCCTTAAGGTGTTGTATTTTTCAACATTAACTGTGAGCTTTACACTAGTGCCTTTGAGTAGAGAGAACTTGATTTATCCTGAACTTACATATAAAGTTGAGTGTTTCTTCCAGCGTGTGCTTACTCTAGCATTTGAATGATTTATACTCGAACTTTCATCCTTCTTGTTGTGATTTGTGATTAGCTGATCAATATTCTTCTTGTCATCTCTCTCAAGGTGCTTTTGATCTAAGTAGATCTCTTGCGTTGACATAGGATTCAACGTGATCTTTTTTCCCTTGAACTTAAAACAATGTCTGCTGGTGAACCATCATGAAATACTCTTCGATCGTATTGTCCTGGTAAACCCAAAATTATATGACTAGCCTCCATTGGCAAAATATCACACAACACCTAATCCTTGTATTTTTCTATACTCAAAGGAACCAAGACTTGCCTTTGGACTCTCACGTTTCCGGTGTTTTTAAGACATTGAAAATTATAAGGCGTTAGATGCCTTGTCGTGGTCAACCCAAGCTACTATACCATGGTTGTGCCAACCACATTTATGCAGCTCTCTCTGTCAATGGTGACACTACACAAATTCTCCTTAACTTGACACCGTGTTTGGAAAAAATTTTCTCTTTGAGCATTAGCCTCAATCTTGGTTTGAACTTGCAAAGCTCTCCTTGTGACCAGCAATTCTCCATTAGTTGCATTCTCCCCATATTCTTATAAAAGCAGAATGAGAATCTGATTCTACTTCCTCCTCCGTCTCAATGTCTCCATTCTCTCTTAAGATCATTATGCGCTGTTTAGGATATTTGTTGACATAGTGACCTACTCCTTGACACATTAAGCACTTGAATCTCGGTTCTGAGTAGTAGATGTCTCGGTCTTGCTCTTGTAAACTTGGTTTGATGCGGGAGCCTTATATAAGACCCGAAGACGAGGATTATAACCTATGGAAGTAGTGAGGAGATGATGGAGCTTATGGTGTGGCGTGACTAAGGGGATAGATGTAAATCTCTGGCTGGCTATGTCACTATCTCCAGGGATTCAAGGGATGGGGATGACAAGACAAGACTTGAAGGGAAAAAGCTTGATTTCGATGTGGAGACCTAACATGCTGGCGATATACTCTCTCTTGTTGGATCGATAGAAGGATATGTGAAGGGGGATCGAAAACACCACAGAGATGATGGAGGGATCTCTGGTAACAGATAAACTCAGCCTTAACATGAATCACGCACGAAAGAACAGAGCAGACTTCTCAAGGCGGCATCTTGGAGAAGAAGAAAATTCTAAGTTTTATTGATAGGGTAAATAGTTACGTCTTATACAGCTGCAGGGGAACCATATTAATGGTTTGTCAGCTAGCCCTAGGGCCGACTCAATGACTTAAAATGACAATGTAACAGACCGAGAAAGAAATTAAAACAAAACACAACAAAGAAAAGGAAAACTACTAAACAAACAAAAAGGAAAACTAAGTAAAACTATTCAGCTACGTAGGCAAGGATTGGGGCTCAAACTATGATCTCTAGATGCGCTAGGAACCACTAGGATAGCCCATCTTTACCTGCACAAACCATAAATATTGAAAATACCTTGTTTTGGTGCTTGCAACTTGAAGTTTTGGTTGTAATCCTCTTCTTGGGGATCTTTAAACTCAGTTTGATGAATATATTCTTGTATCTGTGCTAGCTCAGCCTTGAACTTATCTTCTTGGCTCATTTGCCCCTTATCGGCGTATTGGCTAGTTTCGAATGTATCTTACAGCTCCAATGTGATTTTTGTAGAGTTCTTGTTTTTGTGAGTTCCTAGACCTGTCAAATTATTTAACTTACCTTGTATCGTGGCTGGAGGTGCATCCTTAAGATTTATACGTGCAAATTCCTCCATTAAGTCCACCTTCTTCAAAAGGTTTTGTGCTCAAAACTAGATCATCGGTATCAAAAGGAGATAGATCAACAACATTTAAACTATGTGATATATTCAACTCACTTGGCAGCTCCAAGCAGTAGGTATTGTCGTTGATCTTCTCTAGCACTTTGAACGGGCGTCTCCTCTTGGTGCAAGCTTGGAACTCCTCTGGTTTAGGAACCTCTCCAGTCTTATGTGCAGCCACACCCATTCCCCTGGTTCAATGACTTGTTTCTTGCGGCCCTTGTCAGTCCTCCTCTTGTATTCTTTGGTTTTCTTCTTAATATTTTCTCGGGCTATCTCATGTATCTTCTTCATGAGTTATCCATTAGTGAGGCCATCAAGATAGATTTGCTCAGCTTGAGGTATAGGTGACAGATCTAGAGGCGTCAAAGGATTAAATCCGTACACAACTTCAAAAAGAGACATATTAATAGACGAGTAAGTAGCATAGTTATAAGAAAATTCAGTAAAAGGTAAACAATCTAACCATGTTTTCAGTATTCTACCAAAAGTAACTCTAAGCAAAGTAGATAAAATACGGTTTACCAATTCAGTTTGTTCATCCATTTGTGGATGATAGGTGGTACATAACAATAGCTTCGTGCCAAGCTTTCTCCACAAGGTTTTCAAGAAATTTACTAAAAACTTAGTGTTTCTGTTAGAAACAATAGTTGTAGGGATACCATGTAAACGTACCACCTTTTTGAAAAATAGGTCGGTGGTTTGTGTGGCATCATTAGTCCTGTCACAGGGTATGAAGTGTGTCATATTAGAGAACCAATCCACCACGCTGAATACTGAATCCTTATTGCTTATCTTAGGTAAACCTAGCACGAAATCCATCAAAATATCCACCCCCTGGTGTGTTAAGGATATGTAAAGGTAAATAAAAACCATGAGGATGTAACCTGGACTTGGTTTTGTGGCAAATGATGCATCGGGAGCAATGCTTCTCGACGTCTTTCTTAAGATGCGGCCAAAAGAAGTAATCAGCCACCACGGCCAACATTTTGTTGAAATCAAAATGTCCAATGAGGCCTCCACCGTGTGCCTCCTTTACCAACAAATCTTTTATCGATCCCTAGGGTATGCATAACCTTTTGTCTCGAAATAAGAACCCATCATGGAGGTAGTATGATCTGTGAGCTCCTTTTCCACATTCTTGGAATACTCCACTAAAATCTAGGACATCCTTGTAAATATCCTTGATATGTTCAAATCCCGTTACTCTTGCTTCCATGGTTGATATCAAAGTGTGCCTCCTAGGTAGTGCATCAGCCACCACATTCTCTTTCCCTTTCTTGTACTTAATAACATACTCAAATGTCTCAATATACTCTAACCATTTCGCATGTCTTCTCTTGAGTAAAGTCAGGTCTCAGAGATGCTTAAGTGTTTCATGATCCATGTGAATGATAAACTCCTTAGGGAAAAGGTAGTGTTGCCACGTTTCTAGCGCTCGTACCAGAGCATATAACTCTTTTTCATACGTGGGGTAGTTCAATGTAGCTCCAATAAGCTTCTCGTTGAAGAACGCGACTGGTCTTTTCCGTTGATGTATTACAGCTCCTATGCCCAATCCTGATGCATCACACTATACCTCAAACATTTTTTCAAAGTCCTAAAGAGCTAAAATCGGGATTGTGTAAGTCATTCCTTAAGTGTGTTGAAAGCGATATCTTGAGCTGCTCGCCAAGAAGTGGCGTATTCTTCTTGATTATAGAGGTGAGTGCAGCATGTACTTTACTAAAATCTCTCACAAACCTCTTATAAAAGCTAGCTAAGCCATGGAAGCTCCTCACGGGGCCAATGGTTGAACGAGTCGGCCACTCTTGAATCGCTCTTATTTTCTCCTCGTCAAGTTGTAGTCCCTGTTCACTCACTACAAAGCCTAAGAAAACAAGCTTGTTAGTACAAACCATGCAGTTCTTACGGTTGGCATAGAGGTCTTCCTTTCAAAGTCATTTTAGTGCTAGTTCCATGTGCTCAAGATGTTCACTTAGGGTCTTCCTATATATAGTATATCATTGAAATAAACAACTACTAATTTACTTATAAAAGCACGAAGAACTTGGTTCATAAGTCGCATGAAGGTACTTATACAGACCTTGCTTCGTCTTGAAGGCACTCTTCCACTTGTCTTCTTCCCGCATTCTGACTTGGTCATATCCACTTTCAAATCGAGTTTGGAAAAGATGGTCGAAGCACTCAACTCATCTAATATGTCGTCTAGTCGCAGAATCGTATTCCTATACTAGATGGTGATATTGTTGATAGCTCGGCAATCCACGCACATCCTCCATGTACCATCTTTCTTGTGAACTAGTAGCACAGGCAAAGCACAAGGGCTTAAGCTCTCTCGAATGTAACCTTTTCTCATTAAGTCTTGGACTTGGCGTTCTAGCTCTTGGTTCTCTTTGGAGTTCATCCTATAAGTAGGTTTGTTGGGCAAGGCTGAACCTGGAACAAGATTTATCTGGTGTTTTATACCTGATCGGAGGTAAGCCAGGTGGAATATCTTTAGGAATTAGGTCGTTGAACATGTTAAGGAGGGGTTGAACTACAAAGGGAACCTCGAGTTCAACTAGACCTGATCTTAAACACTCTTTAAACATCCTTAGTAGCACTGTTCCTTCGCCTGTAAGAGTTTTAGAAATATCTCCAGAAGATAAGTAAAGACTATATTATTTTACCTACCTCAACCTCCTTATTTATGTGCACTTGTAATTCATGTACTTCGGAGGGATTAAGGGGTGCTAGATTATACTTACGGTCCTTATGGATAAATGAACAGTAGTTGGTGCGACCGTCATGCTGAATAGCTCTGTCATATTGCCAAGGTCTTCCTAATAGGAGGTGTTCGGCTTGCATTGGTACCACGTGACAAATGATTTGATCTTGATATCTTCCCATACTAAATGGCATGGTAACTTAATCAGAAATCTTCTACACGGTTTGATCGTTGAGCCGGCTTAGCTTGTAAAGTCTCCGATGCTTGGTTTTCTCAAGACCTAATTTATCCACCATATACTTGCTAGCCACGTTAAAGAAGAACCGTGATGAATAATGAGATTACATACCTTTTCTCGGATGGTACATCTAGTATGGAAGATGTTTTATCTTTGTATTTTCTCGGCGGGATTGACAAGCATGCTAAGCATTATTCTAACCACCTAGAGCTCTCTAGTGCCAAGGTACTCTGTATCTTCTTCACGCTCAGTTGGCTCATCATCTTGCTGATCTTGCCACTCTTAGTCTCCACTAGCGGTGACGATAATAACTCTTTGTTTTGGGCATTCTCTTGCCATGTGCCCCCTGCCTTAGCACTTAAAATAAATTATTTCATGAGTTTTTTGAGTATTTTTAGGGAACTTAGCTTGCTCAGTGCACATTGTCTTATGTTCCTTGATGTTTTTCCCATTAAACAGTAAGTCGACTTCCACAACCTTTTCTCGCTCTGGTTCCCTTAAGCTATTTGAAGCCCATGGTCTTGTTGCCTTTCCATGATTAGAAAATGAGGTCTTACAATTGATTTGTTGCTTCACTTGGACCGCTAGGTCTAGCAACTCATGAAGTCCACAATATTGAGCTCTTTCTACCTTTCCTACAATCCTTACTTGTAGCCCGTCTATGAACTGAGTCATTATTTCTTCTTCGGACTCCTCCAGCTCTAGTTGACTCATTAACTTTTCAAACTCCTCAAAGTACTTGTCTACACTTCGGGTGCCCTGAGATAACGTACTAAAAAGTTTTTGTAAGTCTTTATGATAATGATCTAGTATGTATCTGAGTCATAGGAGGTATTTTATGTCTCCCCATGTAGCTACCGGTCCAAAACGTTGCCTTCTTCTTTCAGCCACGTTTTTGTCCCACCACACGAGTGCATTGTCAGTGAGCTGAGCTGCTGCTACAGCCACTTTCTTACGCCCTCATATCCATAGCACTCAAAAATATGCTCTAGACGCCTCTCCCAATCAAAATAGACCTTGGGATTTGATTTTCCTGCAAAAGTAGGCGGGGTTAGGTTAAGTTCATGGTGAGTTTCTCTAGTTTCCACAAGTCTTGCTTGATTCATCCTTAAAGGATCTTCTCTTCGCAGGTGTTGTCGCCTAAAAGGATCAGGTGGTAGTTCCTCCTCCTCATCTCAGATATTCCTTCGATCCTAAACGTTTCTTCCTACAACTTGGGGCTTAGGTTGCTCGAAGAGACCTATCCTTTCTCCAAATCTTCTCGATCTTTGCTCATGGCTGTCAACATCTATAACACGACATCCTTGTGAACTGTATTATCTTCCTCTGCCATAGTATCCTCTGTCGCAAACTTGCACTCACAAAAACAACAAAAAAATCAAAAACAACAAAGAACTAAAACAAACTGGGTAATGATTCAACTGCTAGCTCAGCAAACAAAAGTCTTAATCACTATTGCAAATAAGATAGAGTCAAGCAACTCAAACACGAAGCAATCAAAATGGGACGCCTAAGAATTACAAACATCAAACTTGCAAATAGAACAAAATTGATACGTAAGACTGAAGCAAACAACACATACAATTTTTCGCAGAGGGTTCTAAAACAGAGCATGTTAGTTGTGAGTTACAGCTTCCCGGCTGTGGCAAGGACCAGAATATTTTCAACGCACCGGTCTCTGTTTCGGTTGAAGCGCAGGTGCATCCTCGCCACTCATCTCCTTCTCGAAGTGTAAGCTCTGCCAGTAGCTCTGGTCTAGAAGGTGTGGCGCTCTGTTCCTCTCTTGATGCAGGCCTTCTCACGCAGCAAGAAACGGTTTCTGCAGAATCTCCTCATGCGAAATCGTGGGCTCAGGTTGCTGGCCGCTTGACACAGTTTGATGTTGCAGCGTATGAGATTAACGGAAAGCAAGTTTTGGTTGTCCCATTGGAGATTTTCCAGTCAGCTCCTCCACTGTGGGAGGATTTTCTTGTAGGTAGGTTTGCATCTATAGCTCCCCATATCGCCAAAATCCACATCATCGTCAACCAAATCTGGAACCTTGGTGATAAATCGATTAAAATCGATGCTTATGTTGTCAATGAAACGACAATCAAGTTCAGAATTGGGAACGTGAATGCGATGAACCGTGTTCTTCGCAGGGGTATGTGGAACATCTGCGAGATTCCAATGATTGTCTCGAAATGGACTCTACTCCTCGAGGAATCGCAGCTTGATCTATCGTCGATGCCAATGTGGGTTAAGTTGGTGAATGTCCCCCCATCTCTGTTTTTGTGGAAAGGAATAAGTTTCATTGCAAGTCAGGTGGGGATTCCTATCAGACTTCATAAGGATACTGAGTTAGTTACTACTTTTGATGAAGCCAAAGTCTTCATCGACATCTCTCTAACAAGGGAGCTGCCAAAGCACTTCTGCTTCAAATTTGGTTAGGAGGAAGTCACTGTATCATTTGAATACCCTTTGCTACCAATGAGCTGCACTAATTGTCGGGCATGGGGACACAGAGACCAAGGGTGTCTTAGAGCTTCTCCAAGAAAGGCAAGGGCTGTATCAGTTTCGGCAAATGTTAGTGACACAGGTGCTTCCAAGGGTGATCAGGTTCCGTTGAAAACTTCTATATTGCAGACCGAGGAGATTCAAACACAGCCTAATGTGAATCAGGTCCAATTGAAAACTTCAAATGTGTAGTCAGAGGAGATTACATCGCAGCCTGATGTGAATCAGGTCTAGTTGAAAACTTCTGCAGTGCTGCCAGCGGATATTACATCGTAACCAGATGTGAGTCAGGTCCAACCAATTGATCATATTTCTCAGGATCAGATGCCGGAACGTGAAGCAGGTGAGTTTATGCCTTCTCTGGTGGAACAAGAATGAAAGTCTGTGTCTTATGCTCATGGTAAGGCTAAACGAAAGAAAAAATTAATTTATGGGGCGGTCTCAATAGCAAGCCCCTCTCGGTTTGAAGCTCTGAGTTCTCCTGACTTGGAGCGGATCTCTCTGAAGCTATGGTCTCTGCTACTGTGCTATCTCCCTCTGATGCAGCTCTTACTACTTCAGCGGTTATCTGTTCTGAGGCTCCGGTGAGGACATGCTTTGTTTCGCTCAAAACATCTAGTCAGGCCACACGGGTTGCAGATGAAGTCACTCCTCTATGTCTGCTTCAATCTGCTACAGTTGAGGCAGTTGGCGATAAGTCGACCACTGGAACAGTTTCAACTAAAAGCTCTGCAACAATTCTGCATTCTAATGGTGATGAAGTTCACGACGTGAGCAGCGCTGCTCTGTTACCAGTTCCGTCCCCAGTTCTTGCTTGGACTTGGCATCTGATGACGTTAAAGCTCATGCAGAGCCAAATTTGCCGATAAAAGCTACACATCCTAGTTCGAAACTCTTAGTTGCAAAGCTCGAAGACTCAGCTCTCGCCACGAGTTCATGCCATGAAGTAGACAAAGACCCTGTTCTCGTGAAGAAAGATTTGATTCGTGATAACCATGGGGCTAGAACGTATCTCACTAGAACATCAAAGTTAAAAAAGTCAGGCACCTCAACGAATTCAGATCACCTACCAGAGGATGTCCCTGGTGGGATTGGAAGAAGGAAACAAAATAAAAAGCATTGATGTCAGTCTTCTTCTGGAATATTAGAGGGCTGAATAAGAAAAGGAAGCAAACTAAAATTTATAATTGGATTCATTCTAAGCAGTCTGTTACTTGGAGGGTTGTTGGAAACTCGGATTATGGAAGCTTGCGCTACTGCTATGGTTTTGACAGCTTTTCCTGGATGGTGTTTTGCTTCGAGTTATGAGCACCACCACCTCGGACGAATTTGGGTAGTGTGGGATAAGAGAGTGGACCTAAGAATCTTCACAAAAATTGATCAAATAATCTCCTGTCTGTTCAAATCGATGGCTCTCCTATGTTTCTTTGTACCTTTGTCTATGCATCCCACTTATCCGAGGAGAGGCAGCAGCTGTGGAGTCAGCTCAAAACACTTCAGTGTAATTTATCCCTATGTGGAGTTCTGTGGCTCTGTCTTGGGGATTTCAATGACATCTTGGCATCCGCGGAACATTCAGGTACTACACTAACTCCTACTATTACTAATATGCTGGCTTTTCAGGAGACCTTCCGGGTGCCTATGTTTACATGGTGCAACAAGCGGGATTCGGAACTGATCTGAAAAAAGCTCGATCGTGCTCTAGTGAACGACTCAACAGCTCTCTTTCCGGCATACCTATATTAAATTTGAGGCTGGTGGCTGTTCTGACCATCTTTGAGGTCTTGTTTTCTTGCATGGTATGATCTTTTGTCCTAATAATTCATTTAATTCTAATGCTATAACAAAGGTGCAGGAGTTTATGCCTATGGTAGAGGAGTTCTAGGCGTCCACGACCCCCTTTTTTCTTTCCACTTCCTCTCTTTACAGTTTCTTGAATAAATTAAAGCATCTCAAGCCTCTGATCCGTAATCTAAGCCGACTAAAGCTTCACCACTTATCCAGACGAGCTGATGAAGCTTATGCAGATCTATGCGCTTGCCAAAATGCAACCCTTTCTCAGCCCTCCTCGGAAGCCAGCACCGCGGAATCACTAGCTTATGCTAGATGAGACCACGTGACGCTTCTTGAGGAGAGTTTCCTTAGACAGAAAGCGAAGCTCCATTGGTTAGTTGTGGAAGACAAAACAATTGGTTTTTCCATAATGCGGTGAAAGAGAGGCACGCGCGAAACATGATTCGGGAGATAGTAAATCACGAGGGGCGAACTTTAAATACAAAGACGGATATCAAGTCCAAAGCGGTCATGTACTTTAGTTCTTTATTTTCTAACCAACCAACAGATTTTACAGGAGCCACCGCTTCGGAGCTGGAGGGGCTTCTCACATTTTGTTGCCCGGGTGAGGAGATAACGGGGGTTAGTTTCTCTATGCCTTCAAATAAATCTCCAGGACCGGATGGCTATCCTATGGAGTTTTATAAAGCAACCTGGCATATTATTCGGACTGATTTCTTTGTCGCAGTGAAGTCTTTCTTTGCTTATGGTTTTCTCTCCAAGGGTATAAACTACACCATTTTAGCCCTCATCCGAACCGGACGGACTCAACAACAATGCTCGACTTTCGTCCCATATCCTAATATCCTCTATAAGGTCATCTCCAAGCTTTTGGCAAATCGTCTCAAGAGAATCCTTGATGGGTTTATTGCGCCAAACCAATCCGCTTTTGTTCAAGACCGTTATCTAATGGAGAATATTCTTCTAGCATCGGAACTGGTTCGGGACTACCATAAGGACAATATCGCTCTTCGTTGTGCGGTTAAGATTGATATCTCCAAGGCTTTTAACTCGGTTCAATGGTCCTTCTTGATGTCTGTCCTCTCAGTTCTCGGTATCCCCCGGTGTTTATCCATTGCCTCAAGCTTTGTGTCACCTCTCAATCCTTCTCGGTGCAAGTTAATGGGGAGCTTGCTGGATATTTTCCTAGCGCTAGAGGTTTAAGACAGAGATGTTCTCTCTCTCTTTATCTTTTTGTCATCACTATGAATGTTTTCTCTTTGATGCTAAATAATGCAGCAAGTGCAGGGAAGTTCGGCTAATCCAGGATGTTGTTCTTTGAAGGTTACTCATCTTTGTTTTGCAGATGAAATTTTTGTTTTTGCGGATGGGAAGCCGAGTTCAATAGCTGGTGTCTCCTCCCAACAGCGCTCCAACATTGCTTCTCGCTTCTCTCTGAGTGTAGGAGTTCTCCCTGTCAAATATCTGGGCCTTCCTCTAATCACTAAAAGAATGTCTAAGTTGGACTTCCAGCCTTTCATTGACAAGATTCGATCCCGGATGCAATCATGGAAGCATCGGTTCCTGTCCTTTGCAGGTAGTCTTCAACTTCTCACTTCAGTTATTGCTAGTCTAACGAACTTTAGGATTGTTGTGTTTTAGTTGCCTAGTGCTTGTATCAGGGATATCGAGAAGATATGCTCCGCTTTCCTTTGGTCGGGACCTGACCTGAACTCGCATAAATCAAAAATAGCTTGGACGGATATTTGTAAGCCAAAGGAAGAGGGATGCCTTGGCTTAAAGTCTATCTTAGAAGTAAACAAAGTCTATCTTAGAAGTAAACAAAGTCAGTTGTTTTAAACTTATTTGGAGGATTGTTTCAGCGAGAGCTTCACTTTGGGTGAATTGGATAAAGGAAAATCTGATCCGAGCAGGCTCATTCTGGTCCGTTAATATGAACACAATGGCTGGCTACTGGATTTGACGAAAAGTAATAAAGTATAGAGACAGGCAAAGATTTTCCATGAAGTTCTGGTAAGAAAGGGTGAGGACTGTTCTTTTTGGTTTGATGATTGGTCAAGTTTAAGGCGTCTACATGACCGGCTCGGAGATAGGGGCTGCATTGATATGGGGATCCAGCTCACAGCTACATTAGTAGAGGTTTTTGCAACTCATCTTAGGCACAGGAGAAGAGGCACGGTTCTCAGTGGCATTGAAGATGAAATAGACAAGCTTAGAGTAGCTAGCAGGGATGAACGTGACACTCATCTTTGGCGCCACAAGGCTGACGTTTTCAAGCATGACTTCTCATCTAAACACAATTGGGCTCAGCTCCGGACTCGAGGTTCACATAAGAGTTGGTACTGTGGAGTATGATTCCCTTCGGCGACACCAAAATACTCTTTTATCGTCTGGATTGCAATACAAAATCGTTTATCAATGGAAGATCGAATGGCTCTTTGGAACCTAGGGATGAACTCGGGTTGTGGTTTTTGTAACCAAACTATAGAAACTCGTTATCATCTTTTCTTCGAATGTAGGTTCACCTCCCAGCTCTTGAACAAGCTCTCTTCCAGAATTATACAACATTGATCCACAGTCCAGTTTGGCACTATCGTCGACCACATTACCGGATCAGCTTTTGGAGGCACTCATCGCTTCATCTTAAGGTATCTCTTTCAAGCTATGATCTATGTTGTATGGCAGGAGCGCAACAAGAGACGTCACGGAGACATTCCAAAGAATCAAAGCTCCCTTAGCAAGGATATCAATAGACTTATGCGAAATAGACTTTCAACACTCAAAATGCAAGGGAAGTATTTGAACGGCCTGCAGATTTGGTTTAGCCTCCAAAGGCGCTGATTTTTCTATATTCGTTTGGCTCAGAAATTGTATTGTATTTTATTTTTGGCTTTATTTTTTTCAGCTCTTTGGGACTTGAAGGTACTCTTTTTCCCAATTCCTGTTTTGTACCAATTAGGTTTTAACGAGGCCATCACTCCCAAAAATTTTGAGATCTTATTAGTCTTCGGACAACACTAGTTTGTACAAAGGTTTTTTCTTGAATATATTTTCACATAATATTCAAAAAAAAAGTGAAACAAAAGTAAACACAACCAAGATATTAAAACACTAAACTAGAGCAGAGCACATGATTTTTTTAAAAGGTTTTATAACAAATTAAAACAAAGAAAGACAACAGCCACAATCAAGCAATTCTCGACCCAAGAAGAAACAATGAATCAGACTAAATGAAACAAAACAAACTCTAGATGAAAATCAAAAGTAACACAAATGACTTTTTTTTTGAATCGATGAAACAAACTGCAGCAAAACAACAATTAAATCAAAATAACAAGCTAACAGAAAAAAAATCAAATCAAATAGGAGTGTGAAAGTATGAAGAACAAAAGTACCTTATAGGAACTTAAGCTATGACACCAAAATGATATAAGACCCGACGACGAGGATTATAACCTACGGAAGTAGTGAGGAGATGGTGGAGCTTATGGTTTGGCATGACTTAGGGAATAGACTAAAATCTCTGGCTGGCTATATCGCTCTCTCCAGGGGCTCAAGGGATGGGGATGATAAGACAAGACTTGAAGGGACAAAGCTTGTTTTCGATGTGGAGACCTAACAAGCTGGCGATAAGCTCTCTCTTGTTGGATCGGCAGAATGATATGTGAAGGGGGATCGAAAGCACCACTTAGATGATGGAGGGTTCTCTGATACAGCAGATAAACTCAGACTTAATGTGAATCACACACGAAAGAACATAGCAGACTTCTCAAGCTGGCAGCTTGAAGAAGAAGAAAATTCTAGGTTTTATTAATAGGGTAAAAAGTTGTGTCTTACCCAGCTGCAATGGAACCTTATTAATGGTTTGTCAGCTAGCCTTAGGGACAACTCAATGACTTAAAATGACAGTGCAACAGACCGAGAAAGAAACTAAAACAAAACGCAACAAAGAAAAGGAAAACTACTAAACACACAAAAAGGATAACTAAGTAAAACTACTCAGCTACGTAGGCAAGAATTGGGGCTCGAACTATGTTTTCTAGAGGCGCTAGGAACCACTATGATTGCTCATCTTTACCTGCAAAAACAATAAATATTGAAAAACCTTGTTTTGGCGCGATACGGCTCCATTCATAGAATGGCTAATTTGTAGGGGTTCCGGTGCTTGCAGCTTGAAACTTTTGTTGTATTCCTCTTCCTGGGGATCTTTAAAGTCAGTTTAATAAATATATTCTTGTATCTCTGCTAGCTCAGCCTTGAACTTATCTTCTTTGCTCATTTGCTCCTTATCGGCGTCTTGGCTAGTTTCGAGTGTATATTGCAGCGCTAATGTGATTTCTGTAGAGTTATTGTTGTTGTGAGCTCCTAGACCTGTCAAATTACTTTTTTAAAAATTACCTTTTCTCATGGCTGGAGGCGCATCCTTAAAAATTAGCCGTGCATAGAAGAGTCTCCACAGTTTTGTTAAATCCTTCCCTTAGTCTTCTCACCTTAGAACGAGTCATTGGTGCATCTTTTACCTCGGGAATGCTTGTTTTTTCTAGACTTGGTTCGATTAACCGTACACAACTTCAAAGGGAGACATCTTAGTAGCAGAGTGAGTAGCATAGTTGTAAGCAAGTTCGATAAAACGTAAACAATCTAACCATGTTTTCAGATTTCTACCAAGAGTAACTCTAAGCAAATTAGATAAAGTACGGTTTACCACTTCAGTTTGTCCATCCGTTTGTGGATGACAGGTGGTACATAACAATAGCTTCGTGCCAAGCTTTCTTTCTCCACAAGGTTCTCAAGAAATTTCCTAAAAACTTAGTGTCTCTATCAAAAACAATAGTTCTAGGGATACCATTTAATGTACCACCTCTTTAAAAAAATGTAGGCAGTTTGTGTGGCATTATTAGTCTTGTCAGAGGGTATGACATGCGCCATTTTAGAGGAACGATCCACCACGATGAAAAACGAAATCCTTATGCCTTATCTTAGATAAACCTAGCACGTAATCCATCGAAATATCCACCCACGGTGCGTTAAGGATAGGTAAATGTAAATATATACCATGAGGATATAACTTGGACTTGGCTTTGTGGCAAATGATTCATCGGGAGCAATGCTTCTCGACATTTATCTTAAGATGCGGCTAAAAGAAGTGATCTGCCACCACAGTCAAAGTTTTTTGGACACCAAAATGTCGAATGAGGCCTACACTGTGTGCCTCCCTTAGAAACAACTCTCTTAATGATCCTTGGGGTATGCATAACATTTTTTTCTCAAAATAAGAACCCATCATGGAGGAAGTATGATCTGTGAGCTCCTTTTCCACATTCTTGGAATACTCCACTAAAATCTAGGTCATCCGTTTAAAGATCCTTGATATGTTCAAATCCAATTACTCTTGCTTCAATAGTTGATATAAAGGCGTGCCTCCTAGACAGTGCCTCAGCCACCACGTTCTCTTTCTTGATAACATACAGGAATGTCTCAATATACTCCAACCATTTAGCATGTCTTCTTTTGAGTGAATTCTTGCCTCGAAGATGCTTGATTGTTTTATGATCCGTGTGACTGATGAACTCTATAGGAAAAAGGTAGTGTTGCCACGTTTCTAGCGCTCAGACCAAAGCGTACAACTCTTTGTCATACGTGGGGTAGTTCAATGTAGCTCCTAAAGCTTCTCGCTGAAGAACACGACATGTCATTTCGTTTGATGTGTAAGTTGTTACTTGAGAGTGTTGAAAGCGATATCTTAAGCTGCTTGCCAAGAAAATGGTATATTATTCTTGATTACAGTGGTGAGTGGGACAGATATTGTACTAAAATCTCTCACAAGCCTTCTATAGAAGCTATCTAAGCTAGGGAAGCTCCTCATGTGTCCAATGGTGGTAGTAGTAGGCCACTCTTGAATCACTCTTATTTTCTTCGCGTCAACTTGTAGTCAAGCGTAAGAAAACAAACTTGTTAGTACAAAACTTGCAATTCTTAAGGTTGGCATAGAGGCCTTCCTTTTGAAGTGAATTTAGCACTAGTTCGAGGTGCTCAAGATGTTCACTTAGGGTCTTGCGATATATAGTATATCATTGAAATAAACAAATACAAATTTACTTATAACAGAACGAAGAACCTGGTTCATAAGTCGCATGAAGGTACTTGATGCATTAGTCAAGCCGAAAGACATCACTAACTACTCATACAGACCTTGCTTCTTCTTGAAGGCAGTCTTTCACTCATCTCCTTCCCGCATTCGGACTTGGTGATATCCCCTTTTCAAATAGGGTTTGGAGAAGATGGTCGAACACTTTAAATCATCTAAAATGTCGTCTACTCGCGAAATCGTATACCTATACTTGATGGTGATATTGTTGATAGCTCGGCACTCCATGCACATCCTCATTGTACCATCTTTCTTGTGAACTAGTATCACGGGCACAACACAAGGGCTAAAGCTCTCTCGAATGTAACCCTTGATTATGAAGTCCTGGAATTGGCGTTCGAGCTTTTTGCTCTCTTTGGGGTTCATCCTATATGCAGGTTTGGTTGGAAATACTGAACCTGGAATAAGATCTATCTGGTGTTCTATGCTTCGGATTGGAGGTAAGTCAAGTGGAATATCTTCAGGAAATAGGTTCTTTAACATGTTGAGGAGGGATTGAACTTCAGAGGGAACCTCGAGTTCACCTAGACCCGAGCTTAAACACTCTTTAAACATCATTAATAACACAGTTCCCTAGGCACTAAGAGTTTTACAAATGGCTCCAGAAGATAAGTAAAGACTATATTTACCTACCTCAACCTCCTTATTCATGTGCACTTGTAATTTATGTACTACGGAGGTATTAAGGGGTGCTAGATTATACTTACAGTCCTTATGGATGAATGAATAGTAGTTGGTGCGACTGTCATGATGAGTAGCTCTGTCGTATTGCCAAAGTCTTCCTAATTGGAGGTGTCCAGCTTGCATAGGTACCATGTCATAAATAATTTGTTCTTGATATCTTCCTACACTAAATTGTACGATAGCTTGCTCAGAAATCCTCAGCTTGGTTTGATTTTTGAGCCACCTTAGCTTGTATAGTCTCCGATTCTTGGCTTTCTCAAGACCTAATTTATCCACCATATACTTGCTAGCCACGTTAGTACAAGAACCACCATCAATACTGAGATATATACCTTGTCTCGGATGGTACATCTAGTATGGAAGATGTTTTCTCTTTGTACTTTCTCCGCGGGATTGACAAGCACTCTAAGCATTCTCCTAACCACCAAGAGCTCTCCAATGTCAGGGTATTCTATATATTTTTTACGCTCAATTGGCTCATCGTCTTGCTCATCTTGCGACTCATAGTCTCCACTAGCGGGGACGATAATAACTCTTTGGTTCAAGCATTCTCTTGCTATGTTCCCCCTGCCTTGACACTTGAAACAAATTATTTCACAAGTTCTTTGAGTATTGTTAGGTAACTTACATTGCTCAGTGCACATTGTCTTAGGTGCCTTGGTGTTTTTCCCTTTAAACCGCTAGTTGACTTCCACAACCTTTCCTTGGTGTGGTTGCCTTTCCGCGATAAGAAAATGAGGTCTTGCACTTGATTTGTTGCACCCGTTGGATAACTAGGTCTATCAACTCATAAAGTCCACCATATTAAGCTCTTTCTACCTTTCCTGCAATCCTTTCTTGTAGCCCATCTATGAACTAAGCCATGATTGCTTCTTCGGACTCCTTCAGCTCTAGTTTATTCATTAGCTTTTCAAACTCCTCAAAGTACTCGTCTACACTTCGGGTGCCATGAGATAACTTACGAAAAAGTTTTTGTAAGTCATTATGATAATGATCTGGTACGTACCTGAGTCGTAGGAGGTATTTCATGTCTCTCTATGTAGCTACGGGTCCAAAACATTGCCTTCTTCTTTTAGTCACGTTTATGTCCCACCACGTGAGTGCATTCTCAGGGTCAATTATTTCATCTTCTCCCATCATTGCTACACCTAAAGATCATAACATCGAAAGTTCAATGATCTTGATCGATGGTTGCAACTTTTCCATTGCGGATCTTTGTAACTTTTACCAAAATTATACATCCGTTGCGAACCCTACTGAATCAGAGGCTCGGAGGCGCAGAATTATCCTATCTCTTGAACATGTAGGTAATAATATCATCCACGAGATTACCCGTCTTGTTGGATCTCAATCTAGTTACTCCAATAAATAACGCAGAACTGTGGCGTCTAAGGCCAGTTCAACCCGATCAATCAGTGGCAAAACGGGCCTGATAGCGTCTAGAGGCAAGGCAGAGCTAGAACCGCCAAGGATTGAATTAGATTTATGAGTTGGAACTGCCAGGGCATTGACAAAAGCCTGGCAGTTCGTCGACTGAGGGAATTGTGTTGTCGGTATCATCTTGAAGTTGTGTTTTTAATCGAGACGAGCAGTCCTTCAACTACATGTGTGATCTTTCTATCTTGGTAGGGTTTCCAAATTCTTATGTTTTTCCTTCTGTTGGTTTAAGTGGTGCCTTGGCTCTCCTATGGAAAACTTAACCCGATATCACTATTTTATATCATAACGCAAGACTAGTAGTATGTTTTATTAATCACAAATCTTTTTCGTTCTACTTATCTTGCGTATGTGGTCCTCCTAATCCTCAATATCGTAGTGAATTATGGGAGAGAATTCAACAAACTAGTTTTACTCGGAATCAGCCATAGCTTATGGTGGGGGAATTTAATCTGATACGGTACAATACTGAAAAGCTAGGCAGCTTCCCGTGGGATACAAATACTTTCCATGATTTCAATACAACCCTTGACATTTGTGACATAGCTGAACTAAAACATCAAGGTAATCGATTTAGTTGGAGTGGTTCACGAAGTTTGGTCCGTAATGGTATAAGGACGACGGAATTGATTCAATGTTGTTTGGATAGGGCCTTTGGGAATACGGAATTGTTAGTAAATTTTTCGGCTTCTTACTCGAAATATCTTGAGCCTACTGAATTGTATCATCGTCCGTTGGTTGTAAACATCCTCTCGGAAATATTTTTAAAAAGAGGTCAATTGCAATATGATAAGTGTCTATTTGATCGTGATGGTTTCAAGGGTTTCATTAATGATGAACGGGCAAAGCTTCCAGTTCGGATGGATGTTTAGTCTAAATTACAATTAATACGCCGGAAAATATCACAATGGAAACGAAGGAATATTACTAACTCGGACACAGAAATTCAAGCGCTTAAGGAGGAGCTAAACGAGGCTTGACTTCATACCAATCCATCTCCGACTTTGATTCGGGATATAAAAGGAAACTCAATAAAGCTTATTACCAGGAGGAGATTTAATGGAAACAAAGAGTCGGATCCAGTGCTTAAGGAAGGCGATCGTAATACAACTTTCTTCACGGATGTGCTAAATCGCGAAAAGCTACCAACATAATCACTTCCATTTTGGATGATCACGGCGTGGAACATACTCATCATGAGGATGTCTCTGTTTTTGTGATAGATTATTTCCAGAATATTTTTGAGACTAATGGCGTTTCAAACTAGGGGAATTTTTTTTGACGGGTTCCAACCTACGGTTACGTATGATATGAACTTGGTGCTCAGCCGATGTAGATAATGCAGAAAAAATTCAAAAGGCCATAGGAGGAGATCGAGCACCAGGTCCGAATGGATTAAGTGACGCCTTTTATCACCAGTTCCTAAATACTATGGGTGATAGTATCTCGGTTTTACCCCCAGGTTTGAATAAAACTCACATTTGTCTTATTCCAAAAATGACTTCGCCTACATCCATGTCTGACTTCCGACCAATAAGTCTATGCAATATCGCATATAAGATCATCTCGAAAATTCTTATTACTAGTCTTAAAATATTTCTTCCTTCAATCATCTCCGATCAACAAACTGCATTCGTACCGGGCAGACATATTACGGATAATGTCCTCATCGCTCATGAATTGCTTTACTCTCTGAATTCAAGGAAGCGTCAGGCTAAGATATACATTGCCATCAAAAAAGATATCTCAGAAGCTTATGATCGTATGGAGTAGAATTTTATGGAAGAAGCTCTGACGACATTGGGTTTTAATGAGAAATGGATCAACTGGATTATGGGTTATGTCCGATTGGTCTCTTATTCCGTTCTTGTTAAAGGCAGTCCTTATGGAGAGATACTTCCATCTCGAGGTATCCGTCAGGGTGATCCCCTATCACCGTATCTCTTTCTTTTTTTAACGTAAATGCTTACCCAAAGTCTAAATCGAGAAGAACGTTAAGGAAATTTACAAGGTCTAGTGATAAGCCATAATGGCTCGAGGGTCAGTCATATAATTTTTGTGGATGATTCTTTTTTCTTCTGCAAAACAAACGAGCGAAATAGTGTTACTCTAGCCAATCATCTGAAAAAATATGGGGAGCTCTCGGGTCAGTAAGTCAATGTTACTAAATCCTCTATTACATTTGGATGACAAGTGTGTGAAGCAAATAAGGCAGTGGTTTTTCGTGTAATTAATATCCAAAGATCCAGTGGATGTAGTAAATATTTGGGTCTTCTAGAGGATTTCACTTTTAAAAAGTCAGAGTTGTTTGATTATTTAGTCAAGAAAGTCAAAGCCAGGACTAGTAACTGGAATTAGAAGTTTTTATCCAAAGGAGGGAAATATGTACTTTTAAAGTCTATAGCGTTAGCCATGTCTACTTATGCGATGAGTTGCTTCAAACTTCCTCATTCTATTTGCCATGAAATAGATTCAGTCCTATCTCAATTTTGGTCGGGGTCGGATGAAACACAAAGACGTATTGCATGGGTTAGTTTGAAGAAAATGAGTCTACCTAAAAAAGAAGGAGGGCTTGGGTTAGGGGATATCAAAAAAATTTAAGTCTACCTCACGTATTTTACAAGAACCGCAATGCTTTTTAGCACAAATGATGAAAATTTGTTATTTCCCAAATATGACTCTTGGTGATGCCAACATCCCGAGGAAGACATCTCTTGGGTGGCGTTCAATTATTAGCGGTCACTACTTGTTATTCAAGGGTTTCTGTTTTCAAATTGGTAATTGGCAAACTATAAATCCGTCAAGGAATCCATGGTTTCCTACTCACCCGCCTCGAGCAACAGCATGCCGTAACCTCCCTCAACCCTTTTGTCTTCGTGATCTGTGGCAGCTTAAGGGAAGACAATGGGATGAAGGAAAGCTTCAACAACATTTGAGTATAGTGGATGCACAATATGCCCATTGTATTTATATACCGCAATGTCACATGGAGGATCGCATCTTGTGGCATTATACAAAAAATGGGAGTTATTCGGTAAAATCAGGTTACTGGTTGTCCAGCCATTAGTCGGGGTCTCATCCAATTAACCCGGCACAAGGTAGCTTCAGAATTAAAAACTAAATTTGAAAAGCTAAAACAGCACAAAAAATAAAACATTTTCTTTGGTGAATACTTTATGTGGTACTCAGTACGGGGGCTGAATTAAATCGACGGGGAATACCTATTGATGCAACATGTAAAAGATACTGCCAACATTTCAAAACAATATCACATTTATTTTTCCAGTGTGATTATGCTACACCGGTTTAGCGGTCTTCTAATCTACTGGCCTCTATGATTCCTAGTCCATCTGGAACGATTGAATAAAACATTAAAGGTATCTTAGATATATATATAATTCAAACATGCCTATGGAGATTCGCCATGGTATTATCTGGATCCTTTGGTAGATTTTGAAATCAAGGAATGATTTATTCTTCAATAAATTTTCCCATAATCCATTGACACTAATACATCGATCGAGGGATAATACCTTAGAATGGTTAGATGTTAACCCTCAAAACACAACCTCTACATGCCAATCCTCGAATGCCACAAATGGAGTATCCCAGTGGTTGCCTCCGTTTTAAGGTTTTTATAAATGTAATTTTGATGCAAGCTTTAAATACAATCATGCAGTAATAGTAATTGGTTGGATACTTCGGGATAACAATGGAAGTTTCCACTTGGCGGCATCTACTAAATTACGACAAGGCACTAATCCCCTCGAGGCAGAAGGTATCACTATACTTCACGCCCTTTAATCTAATTATGGAAGGAGATATTGTAATCTAATTATGGAAAGGGATATTATAATCTAATTATGGAAGGAGATATCAAGATTATGTATGATCTTATAAACTCACGTGCAATAAATGCAAATATGGAGGTCATTCTACGTGATATTCACAGTTGGGCGGATAGATTTACCAATATATTGTTTGCTTTTATGCCAAGGCAATGGAATCAGGTTGTTGATAAGTTGTCCAAAGTACCACTTAATAAAGGGATTACAACAAATATTTACTTTTATCCTCCAAGAATGTTACGGAGGTTTCTGTTTAACGATTCTGTAAACGTTTAGTATTTAATAAAATCAGACGTTAAAAAAAGAACCTAGACATTTAAATGAGAACATGCTGAAATCTTCAAAGAACAAGTAGATTCATCTCCTCTTGAATAATTGATGCATCTTCTTCATAATGGATTCATATTCTCTTTTAAATGGGTTGGGGTGGACTTGATCAAAATGCTTAATGGGCTAGGCGATGAGAAACAAGGCTTGTCTCAGTAAAACATATCTTTGGAAAATCCAATGGGATGAAACCAAATATAAGGAAAAAGAGGACATGTTTTGATCTCAAGCCCATCTAGCATTTGAACTAGTCATTTCTTGTATAGAGATCAAAGTATCTCGACACTTATTCTCCGTAGGCATTAAACCCTTCATGTCTTGAACAAATCCCGTGAGCATTTCTTTGAGTCGCTTGGTCCTAGCTCTTTTCATCGGTCTTCTTGGAACTTCCAATGCTTCCTTGTCCTTAATGATTTCCATGATCATATCAAGCACAATAGCTTCATGCCAAAATTTCTCCACAAAGTTCTCTAGAAACGTCCTAGTACTCTAACTTCTTCTCCAAAACAACTCCTCTGAACTTCATTGTTGTGTATCTCTAGCTTAGTCTTCACAATGAAAAAGAATTGTTCCATCACTTTCCCAAAGAATTACACGCATTTTGAAGCCCATGTGTAATGAGGAAGTTCTTATAAAAGATGTTGTAGAATCTGAGCTGATGACTTATTAGTCCATATTTGTCAAACTAAAACTCCTTAATACCTCCACACATGATCTTTTCAACAGCTCCAATCTTCATTCTAACACAAAGCACTCTGTGTTTTGTCATATTCCTCTTTTAGTAGATTGACAAAATTCTCCCATGATATCTTCGGAGTTATTATGGATTTACACTATTATCTTTGAGTAGAAGGCTTGGTGTAGTCTGACCTTATAATCAATGTTGAGCGTTTTCTTCCCGGTGTACTTTCTATAGCCTATGAATGAATTTTACTCGATCTCTCATCCTTCTTGTCTCTAGTTGGGATTAGAGTATCACCCTTCCCCTTGTCTCTTCACTCAAGTTGCTTTTGATCAAGATAAACCTCATGAGATGACATAGGGTTAAACGTGATCTTCTTCCCTTTGAACTCAAAAGAATAATTATTGGTGAAGACATCATGAAAAACTCTCTTATCGTATTGCCATGGCCTTGCCAAAAGTATATAGCCAGCCTCCATTGGCAAAATATAGCACATCACCTCATCCTTGTACTTCCATATAGCAAAAGGAACTACGACTTGTCGTTGAACTCTTATTTTTTGGTTTTGTTGAGACAATGTAGGTTGTAAGGCGTCGAATTCTTGGATTCTACATCCTCCTTGGTCTCAACGTCTCCATTCTCTTTTAAGATCTTTGTGTGCTGACTAGGACATTCTTTTGCATAGTGCCCTACTCCTTGAAACTTTAAGAACTTGACATCAGGGTTCCGAGTAGATGTATTGGTCTTGCTCTTGTAAGCTTGGTTTGACGTTGGTGCCTTAGCCTCGTCTATTGGTTTAACTTCCAAGATTGGTCTAGAATAGGTTGGATTCTCATCTCTAATAAAGCATGATCGAGAATTACAAGCATATGGTTCGTGTGTAAAACTGCCCCTCCTCTTTATTTGTTGCTCCACTAAGATAGCTTTGTGTATCTCCTTCTACTTGTGACAAGTTCATCCCACTAATTGATTCCATAATCACAAAACTCGGTTGAGGCTATACGAACCTTCTTGTTCTTGGAGTAGTTTTGGCAATCAAATACTAGCTCTATCTTATTCTCCCATTCTAGATAGGCGTCTGGATCATTCTTCCCTTCGAATGGAGGTATCTTAACTTCAAGCCTCCGAGGTTATCATTACTTTCTCCCCTAACACATCTAGGACATCTTTGGCTTCCTCTACATGAATATCCTTCAAGACTATAGTATCCAAATTCGTCTTCAGCCTCCACTTTATTAAGACTTTTGAGATGGCTATCTCTATGTTCTAGACCGGCTGGAGGTCTCCCTTGAATAGCTTTGGTCCTTCCTCTAACCGTTCAAAAACTCCATTGATTACTACTCGGAATAAATGTTGCATTTCTCCCATCAAAGCTTGTATTGTGAGTATAGGGACGGTGTTACGGACTTCCTCTTCTTGGCTTTCATCATGGTTTGACATGTTGTTCGTAGAAAATGAGCAAAAAATTAGCGAATAAATCCTCACAAGTGTTTGTGTTTCCTCTTCTTGGTTTTCATCATGGTTTGTGTTTTCTCTCAAGTTTTTTATCTCTGTTTTGCTTTAATCAAGTCTCTATCGGTTCCAAAGGCACCAAAAGATTACTTGACTTAGACGAAATCCCAAAGGAACCAAATGGTTAGATTAAAATTAAAACGAGAAACAACCCAAAAGCAAAATGATACCAATGATGCTTTATGTGACTTGATCAAGCGAACACTTGAATAGAAACCCAAAAAAAAATGACAGAAGATAGAAAGAAAAGAAAGAACAATTTTCGATCAGAATGTTTATTTTTAAATATATATTCTTTTTTAAATAGATCCCTTGATCTTATTCATTATTTTTTGATTAAATTCTGATCGAAATTAACAATTTTCGATCAGAAATTAACAAGCAGTTACCGGTCATGATCCAGTGGTTACCAATGATACTTGGGACGATAATGTCGCGATCAGTATTTATGTTTTGTAGAATATGTGGCGTTGTTAAAAAGAATTATACGACAACGATACAAAGGTCTTTCTCCTCGTAGGAGTAGTGTTTTAGGTTCTCCCTGCACCCATGTTGGTTTCTAACCGATATACTTTACGGTTGATGGTTAGGTATTAGACAGATAATGGTTCAAAAATGATGGTTTTGATTGGTTTTGGTACAATCAAAAAGTGGGTGATGAACAGGTGCAAAATGATAGAGAACGGGTGCGAGTTATCATTGATGGCGTGATGGTCAAGCGATCGGTGATGGTGATGATGGATTGGACCATCTAGGGTTTGGTCGCGATTAAGGAGTGAAAGGGTACGATGCAAAAACAGTTTGGTGGCGGTGATGATGATGATTTGGATTGGTGGTGGTGGTGATGGAATGATCTGATGATGATGGTGAAGCGTTTTGATGATGATGGTGATGAAGCAGTGTGATGGTGATGATGAAAATGAAGCGGTTATGGTGATGATGGTGATGAAACAGTGTGATGGTGGTGATGATCAACGATCCGATGATGGTGGTAATAAGGATCAGATGATCGGCGATACTGGAGATGGAACGATGGTGAAGATGGAAACATGGTAGTAACAGTTTAATCGGTGAGCCTTTGAGAATTGTTCTCATACCAAATGATGTAGATCCTTTAAGGAATTATCACTCAAAGCCGATAGGATAATCCTTGGAACAATGAAAGCGTGTATGACTCAAGAAGACGGTGTATTAACTGAACCCCAAGCCCTTTACTTGAACTCTTCAACAAACTAGGTGCTTGAGTCTTTGATAAGAGACAGGTGTGTATGAACCAATAACGACGGTGTATACACCGAAGCCCAGTCCTCTTGCTTGAACTTCTCTAGTTCGGACGGTATAAGGGTCGCACAAATGTTATGCGGTACATTTGATATTCCTGTTTGAATTCCCTTGGATATAACGTACCAAGACGGAATCAAAAGAGTTCCATAAGGAACAAAAGAGATTGCAAAATGCAAAAGAGGTGTTTGATTAAAAAAATGTGTCTTCACTGGATATAACGCACCAAGAAGGAATCAAAAGAGTTCCATAAGGAACAAAAAAGAATGCAAAATGCAAAAGAGGTGTTTGATCTTTGTACAAGGAACAGCTAGGATTGAATACTATTTGGCTTTGAGTTCAAGGCATGTACTCTTTTTCCTTATCTTTGGTTTTATCCCATTGAGTTTTCAAATTAAAGGTTTTACTCAGGCAGCCTTGTTCTCTCTACGCCTAGCCCATTTCATCTAAGTCAACAAGAAGGCCCAAGAAAATTCTAGTCCAAGTTTATGCGATTTCTTTTAGTCTTTATTTTATCTTTTAAAGTTATAGTCTAACAATCTAGATGCATTTTAAGTCATTAAGTCTTTTAATGTTCTTGATTCATCACCCCTTTGGCCGACTAAACTCTCTTTATAAACTTGGCCAAAGAGATGAATCAAATAGACAAATTTCTTATCAATCAAACTCTTTTGCTATTCACAAATTTTTGTTCCTTATGGAACTCTTTTTATTCTCCTTGGTGTGTCATATACAAAGGATTCATTTGGTATATCAAACAAATTGTCACCACAAAGGGATGTGGAATATCCCTTTGATAAGTTGGGTGATCCTTTAGCTTAACACGAAAGAGATAGATTTTGATTGATATACGCACCAACACACTGAATCAACTATAGAAATTTTTTTTGATAAAAAGATAGATTGATTTGTTCTTGAGTCTACACAAGAATATAAAGAGAATAAATAAGGGGTTTCGAGACTAACACACCTAGTCTCGAGATCACTAACTTGAAAACATATATGCGTAAAAAAGGGAATTAAAACACAAGGTTGAACAATTTTGAATTAGTAATAAGGCTCCTCTTAGTCGTGTGCAGATGAAGAAGAAAGTGGCCTTGTCTCGTGAGAAATAGATATCTTAAGGTCTTATGCTTCTTAAGTTAACAATGGGAATGGTGGAGTGGATCTTTTGCCTCATTAAAAACCTTGTCAGGAAAACTCCTTGGAACAAAACTTGACAAGAGAAAAAGAGTACAAAGAATAGACTCTTCCCATTGTTAAACTTACTTGGTTTCTATCAAAACCAAAGATGATTGATAAGCCTTGTTGTTTTAATCATGTTGGCTCCATATGTTTTTAACAAGTCCTCATATTGCTTCTTTGAAAGACTAGGTCTTTGAACGGGTCCTGGGACCGATTGGCAGTGCTAGAATCTCCTCGGCTCCATGCCTTTACTTTGATCCAATAAGCACCGGTTTAAGCTGTTCCTCGGGTTCAAACTCCATCCCTTGATCAATGTTCCTTGTGCTTTCTAGGATCATATAATCCTCTCCCATTTAAAAAGGATTTGTCCTCAAATCCTCCTCATTCAAAAAAAGGAACAAGATCATAAATGTTAAACTAGAACTTACACTATACTTACCTTGGTGGTCGATTTAATAGGTGTTATCGTTGATCCTTTGTGTTATCTTGAATGGTCCGTCAAATCTCAACATTAACTTGGATTTTCTTTCAGCCGGAATTTTCTCTTTTCTCAAGTGAACCCACACCTTATCTACAACCTCAAAGATCATTCTCTGTCGTGACTTGTTGGCTTGTTAAAATAGGTATCCTCCATATCCAAACATCCCAAAGTATGGCTTATGGTATGGTGGATTGCTTTCTTTAAATTTGGTTTTGTAAAACTGATGTGAAGAGGCTCCTATTCATCTTCTTTGATTAGTAGAATTTCCTTAATACTATCCATTCTAAATCCAGCCCCTAAGATTGTGATCCGATCTCTTGAAGTCTTGATGCTAATCAGTTTTCTTTCTCCTTTGTCGCTTCTATTGCAAAGTGCAGATTTCATCATTACCAGTACAACATTTTTTCATGGAAGAAATTCAAGTTCTTTACCTTCCGTAAAGGTTGTGAGCTTCTCCAAGATGAACTCCATAGTTGTGTATCTCCAATCAGGGTCTTTGTTCTTTGTTGGAACAAACGATGGATCCATATGTGCTATATCTCCGTGCTAATAATCACACTGTGGTTTATCATATTCCTCTTTCACTAGATTGAAAAAATCCTTCATCGACAACTCCGGTCTTGGGTTATTAACTACGAGCTTTACACTAGTGTCATTAGGTGAAAACATCATGATGTGGCCTACATTCATAAAAAAAAGATTGGAAGAAGTTATCTGTACAAAAACATTAATTAATCCATTTAGCATATGGTTCTTCCTTAATAGCATCTAGAACTGAGTTGGAATGTATCACATGTTCGCCTAAGTATTTGTCGTTTAAAATATTTATCAATGTAAATAAAAACAAAATTACTTATGAATGTTCTAAGAACATGACTCATCAAATTTATGAATGTAATTGATGCATTTATCATATTCAACCATTTTAATGTAAGTTTCAATGCATTCTTCCATTCACCTCTTTCTTTTATCCTATTTTGATGATAAACACTCTTAAGATCTATCTTAGAAAAGATGCTAGAACCATGCTATTCATCGCATATCATCTAATCTAGGAAAAGGATGTCGATACTTCACAGTGATATTATTGATTGCCCGTCAATCAACACACATGCGCCAACTTTCATCCTTTTTGGCACAAGTAAAACGGGTACGACACACAGACTCATACTTTCTCAAATATGACCTTTCTTCATGAGATCCTCAACTTATCTTTGTAACGACTTAGTCTCCACCAAATTTTTTTTATAGGCTGGTCGATTAGGTAGCATTGCTCCCGGGACAAAGTTGATTTGGTGCTCTATGCCTCGAGTAGGCAGTAATCCTTTCAGATTTTCTTTCTGAAACACGTCGTCAAAGTCCTTCAAAAGTTTCCTCAACTCACTCGGTAGCACCACAAAAAGGTTAGATAAGCTCGAGATAGCTTCTTTTTAAACAAACAAAAGAGTAGGTTGTTTAGAATTCAAAGACTGGTTGATCTTACAAGCCCTATTAAAGAAGTTTGAAGATTTTCTTACTTGCTTTTGAGTCAAAGTTGGTTTTGATATACCTCATGAGGTGTCATTGGGACTAGAGTCACCTTTCTTCCTTTGACCTCCAACAAGTGTGTACGTTTAAAACCATCATTGATGTCTCTCCAGTCTTCCAAGAAGTATGTGAACAACTTCCATTGGAAAAACTTCACATACAACTTTTTCTTCGTATTTACTGATCACAATAGGCACAATCACTCGATGCTTAACCTTCATCTCGCCGCTACCATTAAGCCATTGGAGATCAGAAGGCTTTGGATGTTTCTTAACGTGTACTCCAAGCCTTTTTACCATAATTTTGCTCACCACATTGGTGCAACTCCCACCATCGATGATTAGCCTGCAAACTTTTCCATGCATGTGATATCACATGTGGAACAAGTTTTCTCAATGTTCTTGCTTTGTGGTCTTGGAATGAACGGTCAATGCTCTCCATGATACTAGTAACTATCCCATAGCATGTACCTCTTCATTCTCTTCTTATGAAATTGAATAATCCGGTTGCTCGTCCTCGGTCTCGATGTCACTATTTTCTAGAAGAACTATGATTCGCTTGTTTGAACATTTGTTGGCGAAGTGTCCCTTTCCTTGGCACTTGTAACATCTACTATTGCTCGCCTTGCTCACATCCTTGTTTCCTTCATTTCTCAAATCAAATGGTTTTGCGTCCGAAAGAATTTGTTATCTCAAGTAAACCTACACTTGGTCTTGATACAGAGGTTCTAAACCCAATTAGGTTCAATATGTTCATGTATCGTAAAAGCATAAGCCTTCATTGGCTAAGGACAATACACTCACCTATATTCTATCTAGCAACCTATAAGCTTTTGGAGAAGAGGTTCAACCTAAAATCATAAAATAGGAGATCAATCTAGCCTAAGCAATTAGAAAAACTATATATGAAGATATAATAAGATGATTTCCTATCTATGTCTAGTTCAATGATTCATAATCTCTTTGAAAACCCTAAACTTAACTAGAGAACTACTCAGTCATGGAAGCGGATGGACAACCTAAGCTTGATGAAGAACTCATGAATAAAATCCAATAAAACACCAAAAGATTTCTCTTCACAAAATTTCTCAAATAAAAAAAAGGATAGAACAAGTATTTATAGGTTTAAACTCATCTTAATTGAATCCGAAACCTATTAGGGAAAGAAGCATAATTTTTTTTTCTCGAGTAGCTTGATTGTGTTAGGATCAATTGATCCAAGCCTGGATCAATCGATCTGGTTTCCTATGGCTTAAGGGATCGATCATGCTTGATGATGGATCGATCATGCTTGATGATGGATCGATCGGTCTTAAGTCCGTTGGTCAATTTGGTTTTTCACGGCAATGTGATAGGGAGAATGGATCGATCAATCTAAGTAAGATGGATCGATCAATCTAAGTTGGATCGATCGATTTGGAAAATCATGGCATCGAGAGTAATCATAATTACCTCATTAAATTTCTCTAAAAGTAAAACGAGAGTAAAAATTCAGGAAAAGCGAATGTCTCGGTTCAGTTAAGGTAATCATAATTTTCTCTGTAAATATACCTTTGAGTAAAAAAAGCGTAAGGAAGTCTGCAAAATTAAATTCTTCTGCTCGGTTGAGCTAATCATAATTACCTCTCTAAATATCCCTCAAAGTAAAATGAGAGTTAGAAACTCCGCAAAAGAATATAAATCGAATGGATGAGGAAATCATAATTACCTCTCTAACTGTCCATAAAAGTATAAAAAGAGTAAGAAAGTCCTCAAAAGAAAATGCCTTAACTAGGTTGACATAATCATAATTATTTCTCTAAATCTCCCTAAAAGTGAAACAAGAGTAAGAAAGTCCACAGAAGAAAATCCCTCGACTCGGTTAAGGTAATCATAATTACCTCTCTAAATAACCCTAAGAGTGAAACGAGTAAAAAAGTCAGCAAAATAAAATGTTTAGGCTCGGTTGAGGGAATCATAATTACCTCTCTAAATGTCTCTCCAAGTAAAACAAGAGTAAAAAATCCCACAAAAGCAAATGTCTCGGCTCGGTTAAGGTAATCATAATTACCTCTCTAAATATCCATGGAGTGAAACAACGGCAAGGAAGTCCGCCAAAAGAAAATTCTTTGTCTCGGTTGAGGTAATCAGAGTTACCACTCTAAATATCCCTCAAAGTAAAATGAGTGTTAGAAAGTCCGCAGAAGAAAATCACTCGACTCAGTTGAGGAAATCATAATTACCTCGCTAAATGTCCCTTAAAGTATAACAAAAGTAAGAAATTCCGCAGAAGTAATCATAATTACCTCTCTATATCTCCTCAAAAGTGAAACGGGTGTAAGAAAGTCCACAAAAGAAAATGCATCGAATCAGTTGAGGTAATCATAATTGCCTCTCTAAATATCCGTAAAAGTGAAACAAGAAAAAGAAAGTCCGCAAAAGCAAATGTTTCGGTTTGGTTGAGAGAATCATAATTACCTCTCCAAATGTCCCTAAATGTAAAATGAGAGTAAAAAACTACACAAAAGCAAATGCTTTGGCTTGGTTGAGGTAATCATAATTACCTCACTAACTTTCCCTAAAATTAAAACATGACTAAAAAAATCCGCAAAATCAAATGCCTCTGCTCGGTTAAGATAATCATAATTACCTCTCTAATTATCGTTTTGAGTAAAATGAGAGTAAGAAAGTCCGTAAAACTAAATGACTCGACTCGGTTGATATAATCATAATTACCTCTCCAAATGTAACTAAAAGTGAAATGGTAGTATGAAAATTCGCAAAAGTAAATGTTTCGGATCGGTTATGGTAATCATAATTACCTCTCTAAATGTCCTTGAAAATAAAACTAGAAATAGAAAGTCTGTGGAAGCAAATGCATTGGATCGGTTAAGGTAATCATAATTACCTATCCAAATATCCCTAAAAGATTAACAAGAGTAAGAAATTCCTCAAAAGGAAATGTCTCTCGGTTGAGGTAATCATATATAGCTCTGTCAATGTCACCAAAAGTGAAACGAGAGTTAGAAAGTCTGCGAAAGAAAATGTTTTGCCATGGTTAAAGGTAATCGTAATTACCTCTCTAAATTTCTTTGAAAGTAAAAAGAGAGTTAGAAAGTTTGCAGAAGCAAATGCCTCGACTTGGTTAAGGTAATCATAATTACCTCTCTAAATATCCTTAAAAGTAAAACGAGAGTAAAAAATATCCGCAATTGCAATTGCCTCTGCTTGGTTAAGTTAATCATAATTATCTCTATAAATATCCTTTTGAGTAAAACTAGAGTAAGTAAGTCCGCAAAAGAAAATTCTTTGGTTTGGTTGAAGTAATTAAAATTACCTGTCTAAATGTCTCTGAATGTAAATAAGAGTTAGAAAGTCCACAAAAGAAAATGACTCGACTCGGTTGAGGAAATCATTATAACCTCTCTAAATGTCCCAAAAAGTATAGCAAGAGTAACGAAGCTCGCAATAGAAAATTTCTATGCTCGCTTGAGGTAATCATAATTACATATCTAAATGTCCCAGAAATTAAATGAGGGTAAGAAATTATGTACAAGCAAATCATCGGCTTAGTTAAGGTAATAATAGTTACCTCTATAAATGTCTCAAAAAGTATAATTAGAGTAAGAAAGTCTGCAAAACCAAATGCCTCGACTCGTATAAGATAATCATAATTACCTCTGTAAATATCTTTGAAAGTGAAAAAGAGTTAGAGAGTCCGCAAAAGCAAATGCTTTGTCTAGGTTGAGCTAATCATAATTACCTCTTTAAATGTCCCTTAAAATAAAACAATAGTAAAAAAAGTCCGCAAAATTAAATTGCTCGGATCATTTGAGGTAATCATAATTACCTATCTAAATGGCCATGAAAGAAAAAAAATAGTAAAATTTTTTTACAAAAGCAAATACCTCGACTCGGTTGAGGTAATCATAATTACCTCACTAAATGTCCATAAAAAATAAAACGAGAGTAAAAAATTCCTCAAAAGCAAATGATTGTGCTCGGTTGAGGTAATCATAATTACATCACTACGTGTCCCTAAAAGTAAAACAACACTAAAAACATTCGGCAAAAGCAAATGCCTCGGCCCAGTTAAGGTAATCATAATTAACTCTCTAAAATCCGTTTGAGTAAAAGGAGAGTAAGGATGTCCGCAAAAGTAAATACATCGGCACGCTTAAGGTCAACTTAATTACCTCTCTAAATGTCCCTAAAAGTAAAATGAGAGATAGAAAGTATGTAAAAGCAAATGCCTTTGCGGCGGCAAAAGGATTAGACGTCCCCCCGTGCTATGGTTCCCTGCGGTCCGAATCCGGTGCCGCTTTAGGAAATAATTATTACCTCACTAAATGTCCCTAAAAGTATAGCAAGAGTAAGAAATTTCGCAAAATAACATGTCACGACTCGGTTGAGGTAATCATAATTACCTATTTAAATGTCCCTAAAAGTAAAACGAGAGTAAGAAAGTCCACAAAAGTTAATGACTCGAATCGGTTGATATAATCATAATTGCCTCTCTAAATTTCACTAAAAGTGAGATGAATGCAAGAAAGTCTGAAAAAACAAATGTTTCGAGTCAATTAAAGTAATAGTAATTACCTCTCTAAATGTCTGTGAATGTAAAACTAGAGTTAGAAAGTCCGCAAAAGAAAATGCCTCTACATGGTTGCGGTAATCATAATTACCTCTCTAAATAACTTTCAAATTAAAAATAGAGTTAGAAAGCCTGCTAAATCAAATGCCTTGGCTTGGTTGAGGTAATCAGAATTTCCTCACCAAATGTCTATAGTAGTAAAACGAGAGTAATAAAATTCCGAAAAAGGAAATGACAACGCTCGGTTAAGGTAATCACAATTACCTCTCTAAATATCCCTTTGAGTAAAACAAGAATAAAGAAGTACGTAAAAGAAAATAATTTGGCTTGATTGAGGTAATCATAGTTACCTCTCTAAATGTACCTAATAGTAAAATTAGAGTTAGAAAGTCTGCAAAAGAAAAGGAGTTGACTCAGTTGAGGAAACCATAATTACCTCTCTAAATGCCTCTAAAACTATAACAAGAGTAAGGAAGCCTGCAATAGAAAATGCCTCTGCTCGGTTGAGGTAATCATACATAACTTTCAAAATGTCCCATAAACTAAATGAACGTAAAATTTGTGTAAAAGCAAATGCATCGGCTCGATTAAGCTAATAATATTTACCTCACTAAATGTCTCTAAAAGTGTAACTTGAGTAAGAAATTCCGCAAAACAAAATTTCTCGATTCGGTTAAGGTAATCATAATTACCTCTCTAAATGTCCCTGAAAGTGAAACAAGAGTTAGAGAGTCCAAAAAGCAAATGCCTCGACTAGGTTGAGATAATCATAATTATTTTTTAAATGTTCCTAAAGGTAAAACGAGAGTAAAGAAGTCCGCAAAAGAAAAATTCTTCCCCCCCCCCCCCCCCCCGATTGAGGTAATCATAATTACCTCTCAAAAATTGTCTGAAAGTAAAATAAGAGTTAGAAAGTCTGCAGAAGAAAATGACTTGATTCAGCTGAGGAAATCATAATTACCCTTAAAATGTCCCAAAAAGTAAAACAAGAGTAAAAACAATCCGCAAAAGTAAATGTGTCTGCTCGGTTAAGATAATCATCATTACCTCTCTAATTATCCCTTTGAATAAAACGAGACAAAGAGGTCCACAAAAGTAAATGACTCAACTCAGTTAAGGTGATCATAATTACCTCTCTAAATCTCCTATAATTAAAACTAGAACTGGAAAGTCCGCGAAAAGCAAATGCATTGGCTCGTTTGAGGTATTCATAATTACCTCTCTAAATATCCCTAAAAATATAACAAAGAGTAAGAATTTTCGCAAAAGCAAATTCCTCAACTCAGTTGAGGTAATCCTAATTACATCTCTAAATGTCACTAAAAGTGAAACAAGAGTTAGAATCTCCGCAAAAGCAAACTTTTTGGCTCTGTTAAGGTAATCATAATTACCTCCATAAATGTCTCTAAAAGTGTATCTAGAGTAAGAAAGTCCGCAAAAAAATCTCGACTCGAATAAGGTAATCATAATTACCTCTCTAAATGTCCCTGAAAATGAAACAAGAGTTAGGGAGTCCACAAAAAATGCCTCCACTAGGTTGAGATAATCATAATTATATTTTTAAATATCCCTAAAAGTAAAACGAGAGTAAAAAGAGTCTGCAAAATCAAATGTCTCAGATCGGTTGAGGTATTAATAAATACCTAGCTAAATTTCTATGAAAGAAAAAACAGTATAAAATATTACAAAAGTAAATGCCTCGACTCGGTTGAGGTATTCATAAATATCCCTAAAAGTAAAACGAGGGTAAAAAAAAGTCCACAAAAGCAAATGCTTTGCCTTAGTTGAGGTAGTCATAATTTCCTCACTAATTGTCCCTAAAAGTAAAACGAGAGTAAAAAAATTCTGGAAAAGCAAATGACTATGCTCGCTTAAGGCAATCATAATTACCTCTCTAAATATCCCTTTTAATTACCTCTGATCGGTTAAGGTAATCATAATTACCTATCTAATGATCACTTTGATTAAAAATAGACTAAGGGAATCTGGAAAATAAAAATTTTCGGCTCGGTTGAGGTAATCATAATTACCTCTATAAATGTTCCTTAAAGTAAAATGAGAGTTATAAAGTCCGCAGACAAAAATAACTCGACTCGGTTAAGGAAATCATAATTACCACTCTAAAGGTCTTTTAGAGTATAACAAGGGTAAGGAAGCCCGCAAAAGAAAATCCCTCTACTCGGTTGAGGTAATCATATTTACCTCTCTAAATGTCTCAGGAAATTAAATGAGGGTAAGAAATTCTGTAAAAGCAAATGCATTGGCTAGGTTAAGGTAATAATAATTACCTCTATAAATCTCTCTAAAAGTATAAATAGAGTAAGAAAGTCTACAAAAACAAATGCCTCGACTCGTATAAGTTAATCATAATTACCTTTCTAAATGTCCCTCAAAGTGAAACAAGAGTTAGAGAGTCCGCAAAAGCAAATGCCTCGGCTAGGTTGAGGTTATCATAATTACCTCTCTAAATGTCCCTAAAAGTAAAAAGGAGTAAAAAATTCCTCAAAATAAAAAAGCTTTGGATCAGTTGAGGTAATTATAATTACCTCACTAACTATCCCTAAAATTAAACAAGACTAAAAAATTCCCCAAAAGCAAATGCCTCGGCTCGGTTAAGATAATCATAATTAACTCTCTAAATATCCCTTTAAATAAAAACAGAGTAAGGATGTCTGAAAAATCAAATTTTTCGGTTGGTGGAGGTCATCTTAATTACCTATCTAAATGTCCATGAATTTAAAATGAGAATTAGAATGTATGTAAAATAAAATGCCGCGACTTGGTCATTGAAATCATAATTACCTGTCTAAATGTCCCTAAAAGTAAAACAAGAGTAAAAAAATTCCGCAAAGGCAAATGCCTCTGCTCGGTTGAGGTAATCATAATTACCTCTCTAAATGTCCCTAAAAGAAAAAAAGAGTAAAAAAAGTCCGCAAAATCAAATGCCTCGGATCGGTTAAGGTAATCATAATTAGGTATATAAATGTCCTTGAAAGTAAATGTCTAGACTCGGCTGAGGTAATAATAATTACCTATCTAAATGTCTCTAAAGTGAAACGGAAGTAAAAAAGTCCGCAAAAGAAAATACCTCAACTCGGCTGAGATTATCAAAATTACCTCTCTAAATGTCCGTAAAAATATAACAAGAGTAAGAAAGTATGCAAAATAAAATACCTCGACCTGGTTGAGGTAAGCATAATTACCTCTCTTAATTTTCCTAAAAGAAAAAAACAGTAAAAAGGTCCGCAAAAGAAAATGCATCGGTTCGGTTGAGGTAATAATTATTACCTCTCTAAATGTCACTAAAGTGAAACATGCGTAAGAAAGTTCACAAAATAAAATGCCTCGCAAAAAAATGCTTCGGCTTGGTTGAGGTAATAATAATTAGCTATCAAAATGTCCCTGAAAGTAAAATGAGAGTAAGGAAGTCTGAAAAAGCAAATGTCTTGACTCGGTTGAGGTAATCATAATTACCTCTCAAAATGTCCCTAAAAAGTATAAAAAAAAAAGTAAGAAAGTCCATCAATGAAAATGCCTCAGCTCGGTTGAGGTTATAATAATATCTCTCTAACTAACTCTAAAAGTATATCAAGAGTTGGAAAGTCCGCAAAAGGAAATGCCTCGACTCGTTGAGGTAATCATAATTACATCTCTCAATGTCCCTAAATGTATAACAAGAGAAAGAAAGTCCGCAAAAACAATTGTCTCGGCTCGATTGAGGTAATCATAATTATCTCTCTAAAAGTCACTAAAACTGACACGAGAGTAAGAAAGTTCCCAAAAGGAAATGATTCAAACTCAGTTGAGATAATCATAATTACTTTTCTGAATGTCATAGAAAGTGAAAAGTCCGCAATAGGAAATTTTCAGCTCCGATGAGGTAATCAAAAAAACCTCTCTACATCTCCCTGAAAGGAAAACGAGAGTTAGAAATTCTACATAAGCCAATGCCTTTGCTTGGTTCAGGTAATCATAATTACCTCATTAAATGTCCCTAAAATTAAAATGAGAGTAAAAAATTTTGCAAAAGCAAAACCTCGGCTCGGTTAAGGTAACCATAATTACCTCTCTAAATATCCCTTTGAGTTAAACGAGAGTAACGGAGTCCACAAAAAAAGAAAATTCTTCAGCTCGGTTGAGGAAATCATAATTACCTCTCTAAATGTCCCTAAAAGTATAACAAGAGTAAGAATCTCCACAAAAGAAAATATCTCGACTAGGCTAAGGTAATCATAACTACCTATCTAAATGTCCCTATAAATGAAACGATAGTAAAAAACGTCCACAAAAGAAAATGCCTCGGCTCGGTTAAGGTAAAATAATTACCTAGGCTCAGTCGAGGTAGTAAAAATATCTTTTTAAATTTCCATTGAAGTATAACAAAAACAAAAAAAACAAAAACAAAAGCAAATGTCTCGGTTAGGCTGAGGTAATCAAAATTACCTCTCTAAATGTTCCTAAAACTATACAAAAGTAAAACCTTCTGTATAAGCAAAAGCCTCGGCATGGTTGTTGTAATCAAAATTACCTCCAAACGTCCCTTGAAGTATAACGAAATAAAAAAATCCACAATAGCAAATGTCTCGGTTGGGTTGAGTTAAATAAATTACCTCTCCAAATATCTCTAAAAGTATAACAAAAGTAATAAAGTCCGCAAAACCAAATGCCTCGCCTTCGTTGAGGTACTCAAAATTACCTTTTAAAAATCACTAAAAAACGAGAATAAGAAATTTTGCAAAAGCAAATGTTTTGACTAAGTTGAGGTAATTAAAATTACCTCTCTAAATGTCACAGAAAGTGAAACTAGAGAAAGAAAGTACGCAAAAGAATATGTTTCGGCTCCGATGAGGTAATCATAATTACCTCTCTAAATGTCCTTGAAAATAAAATGAGAGTTAGATTATCCGCAGAAGAAAATGCCTTGGCTCGGTTGAGATAATCATAATTATCTCACTAAATATCCACAAAAGTAAAACGAGAGTAAAAAAGGTATGCCAAAGAAAATAGTTCGGCTCCGTTAAGGTAACCATATAACCTCTCTAAATATCTCTTTAAGTAAAACGAGAGTAAGGAAGTCCACAAAAGAAAATTCTTTGGCTTGGTTGAGGTAATCATAATTACCTCTATAAATGTCCTTGAAAGTAAAATGAGAGTTAGAAAGTCTGCAACAGAAAATGTCTCAACTTGGTTGAGGTAATCATAAGTACCTCTCTAAGTGTCCTTATAAGTGAAAGAAGAGTAACAAAAGTCCGCGAAATCAAACGTTTCGTCTTAGTTGAGGTAATCATAATTACCCCTCTAAATGTTCCTAAAAGTAAAACGAGAGTAAAAAAAGGTCTGCAAAAACAAATGCGTTGCTCGGTTGAGGTAATCATAATTACCTCAATAAATGTCCCTAAAAGTAAAATGATATTAAAAAGAAGTCCGCAAAAGCAAATGCCACGGCTCGGTAAGATAATCATAATTACCTCTCTAAATATCCCTTTGAGTAAAACAAGAATAAGAAAGTCCGCGAAAGCAAATTCTTTGGCTCGGTTGAGGTAATCATAATTACCTGTCTAAATATCTCTGAAAATAAAATCAGAGTTAGAGATTCTGCAAATGCAAATGACTTGACTCGGTTGAGGAAAACATAATTATCTCTCTTAATGTTCTTAAAAGTATAACAAGAGTAATAAAGTCTGCAAAAGAAAATACATTTATCTTGGTTGAGGTAATCATAATTACCTCACTAATGTCCCTAATAGTAAAACAAAAGTAAAAAAGTCTGCAAAAACAAAAGCCTCAGCTCAGTTAAGGTAATCATAATTACTTCTCTAATTATCCCTTTGATTAAAATGAGAGTAAGGAAGTCTACAAAAACATATTTTTAGCTCGGTTGAGGTAATCATAATTATATCTCTAAATGTCCCTATAAGTATAACATGAGTACGAAAGTCCGAAAAAGCAAATGTCTTAGCTCGTTGAGGTTATAATAATATCTCTCTAACTATCCCTATAAGTATAACAAAAGTAAAAAAGTCTGCAAAAGGAAATTCCTCGACTTGGTTGAGGTAATCATGATTACCTCTCTAAATTTCCCTAAAAGTATAGCAAGAGTAAGAAAGTCTGCAAAAGAAAATACCTTGACTCGTATGAGGTAATCATAATTACCTCTTCAAAAGTCACCCAAATTCAGACGAGAATAAGAAAGTCCACAAAAACAAATGTTTCGACTCGGTTGAGGTAATCATAATTATCTCTTCAAATGTCACAGAAAGTGAAACGAGATTAAGAAAGTCCACAAAAGCAAATGTTTCGGCTCCAATGAGGTAATCATAATTACCTCTCTAAATGTCCCTGGAAGTAAAACGAGAGTTAGAATATCTGCGGAAGCAAATATCTTGGCTCAGTTGAGGTAATCATAATTACCTCACTAAATGTCCATAAAAGTAAAACAAGAGTAGAAACAGTTTGCAAAAGAAAATACCTCGGCTCGGTTAATGTAACCATATTAGCTCTCTAAATATCCCTTTGAGTAAAAAAGAGTATGGAAGTCTCTGCTTGATTGAAATAATCAAAATTACCTCTCTAAATGTTCTTACAAACATAACGAAATAGAAAAAACTACACAAAAGCAAATGCCTTGATTCAGTTGAGGTAATAAAAATTACCTCTATAAATGTCACTGAATGTATATCGAACGTAAGAAAATCCGTAAAAATAAATGCCTTGACTAGATTGAGATAATAAAAATTCCGCAAAAGAAAATTCCTCGATTTGGTTGCGATAATCAAAATTACATCTTTAAATGTCCCCGAAAATATAATGAAAGTAAAAAAGTCCTCAAAATCATATGTCTTGGCTCTATTGAGAAATGTCTCGGCTAGGTTTAGGTAAATAAAATCACCTCTCTATATGTAGTTAGAAGTATAATAAGAGTAAGAAAGTCCGCAAAAATAAATGCCACGGATCGACTGAGTTAATAAAAATACCTTCCTAAATGTCCCTTAAAATATATCGCGAGTATGAAAGTCCGCAAAGCCAAATATCTTGGCTCGGTTGCGGTAGTCAAAAATACCTATCTAAATATCCATAAAAGTATAACAAAAGTAAGAAATTATGCACAAGCAAACGCCTTAATTCGGTCAAGGTAATCAAAACTACCTCAAACTATTCCTGAAAGTATAGCAAAAGTAAAATATTTTGCAAAAACAAAATGTCTCGTTTTGGATGCGGTATTAAAAATACTTCTTTAAATGTCCCTGAAAGTATAACAAAAGTAAGAAAGTCCACAACAAAAAATGTCTCAATTCAGTGAGCTAATCAAAATTACCCCTCTAAATGTCCCTGAAAGTATAATGAAAGTAAGAAAGTCCGCAAAAGCAAATGCTTTGGCTCTGTTGAGGTAGTCAAAACTACCTCTGTAAATGTTTCAGAATGTATGTGGAACGTAAGAAAGTCTGCAAAAGAAAATGCCTTGGGTGGGTGGAGATAATCAAAATTACCTCTCTATATGCTCTTGAAAGTATAATAAGAGCATGTAAATACGCAAACACAAATGCCTCTACTCGGTTGAGGTAATCAAAATCACCTCTCTAAATATCCTTGGAAACATAATGGAATAAAAAAAGTTCACAAAAGCAAATGCCTCGATTTGGTTGTGGTATTAAAAATTACATCTGTAAATGTTCCTAAATGTATATCGAATGTAAGAAAATCCGCAAAAGTAAATGCCTTGACTGGGTTGAGATAGTCAAAAGTCTGCAAAAGAAAATGCCTCGATTCGGTTGAGCTAATCAAAATTACATCTCTAAATATCCCTGAATTTATAATGCAGGACAAATGTCTCGGCTCGGTTGAGATCATCAAAAATACCTCTCTAAATGTCCTTGAAAGTTTAGCAAAAATAAGAAATTCTGCAAAAGAAAATGCCTCGACTCAGTTGAGTTAATCAAAAATACCTCTTTAAATGTCCCTGAAAGTATAACGAAAGTAAGAAAGTCCTCAACCGAAATTGCCTCAGTTCGGTTGAGGTAATCAAAATTATTTCTCTATATGTCCCTGAACGTATAACAAAAGTAATTGACCATGAAAGTAAAAAAAAAATTGAAACTCTAAATAGCTGAAAGTGCATTGGCTCAATGGAGGTAATCAAACTTCCCTTTCTAAATATTCATGAATATAAAAAAAGTTTGAAACTCTACAAAACCAAATGACTCGGATCGGTTGAGGTAATCAAAATTACCTCTTTAGACGTCCTTAAAAGTATAATGAGAGTAAAAAGTCCGCAAAAGGAAAAGCCTTGCCTCGGTTAAACTAATCAATATTACCTCTATAAATGTGTCACGAAGTATATTGAATGTACGAAAATAGGAAAGTCCGCAAATGCCGTTGCTCGGTTGAGGTAATCAAAATTAAATGAACTTGAGCATGTGCTCCTCTGATTTCTGAAAACATATATAAGAAAAGACATGAGGTACGTCAGAAAACATAAGACAATTGTTTTCTGCTTATGCTCATGGCTCAAATGGTCTTCGTTGCTATGGCGCCATTCAACAAATCAATCCGAGTTAAAAAAAAAAACTCAAAGGTTAAATTTCATGACTCTAGACAACATGAGAAGATTAGTTGTTTGTTTATATAAGTGTGACACCTTTTCCTTTTTACACTCCAGAGCTCGGATGTAAGATTTATGTTGATTAGTATTGTGACATTTCATAGTTCATCTCTGAATCAAAAGTATTTTTAATTTTTAGATTTTGTTCTCTTCTTTTATTTGGTTGCTTAGGCTTTTTAGGCGTTGATGGTTCTCAATACGTTATGTAATTTTAATTTTTGTGACCATTTCTACTTCTTTTAACTGTTTCTTTCTTTAGTCTCTTACTTTATGTCATTATTTTCTTAAGCTATTAAATTAAATTAATATTTCTTACGTCACTTGCTTTATTAAAAACTTTGGAATATGGTTTGAGTAATTATTGCAGCTTTGTTTGAACTTCAAAATCCTGTTAAATAATTATTGCAAAAAATAGGTAGACCATAAAATTGTTTTCTCTTCATTCGTACAGTCATATTTGCTGCAAAGAAAAAAAAAGTCATACCATTTCTTAGCTATTTATCTCTAAAAATGTTTGAATTTGAAAAAGCTTAAGGTGATTTTCAAATTTTGTTTTATTGACCTTTTTTAGAAATATCTTTTTTTGCTGTTGTTAATTTTGAAAAGTTAAATAAATAAAAAAAAACAAAACTATGTATAATTCCACGGTTCCAACAAATTTGTATGTAATTACAAGGTTTCTTCATTTCAGTTTAAAGATTTAAAAAATATAATAGAACCAAAATTTAAATAAATAATCCCGAAACCCTTAAAATCTTAAATCATTTTGGTGATTTATCTTAAAACTCTTTTAATGAATTCGATTTAAAAGAAATAATTAATTGCTAATAAAAGAACGACGAAAGGTGCACTCATATCGGTTGACGCAACGGATTCTGAACCTCTGGATCGTTTGTTTTACTCTCTTCAAGTCCAGCCATGGTGGCATCTCCTAACCACAAAAACCATCTCTCTCCATCTTTCTTCTTAGTCAAGTTTCTCGTTGCTACTTCCATCTTCGTCCTCCACACTTCTCAATCGCGCTTTACAAATCTCATTCTCAAATCCATCTCCTAAGCTGAATAAATACAGTACGTGCATTGCGAAACAAATCTTTTATGGAAATGAAATTCCTCCGTTGTTCTACGCGAGAGCCTGAATCAGTGTTGTACAGTCTTCATCTCTAGCTTCTTGCATTGTTACATCGAATTTCTTGAAGCTTTTTAGCGAAATCAAGGTTGTGTTCTTTTGTTTAAGTCTTCCGCTGAAGTCTGTTTCCTAGGGCTTAGTTTCCAATAGATTCTTCCATGCTACTACACGAGAGCTTGAATAAAGTATTTTACAGTCTTGTCTCTAGTTTCTTGGTTTGTTACATAGAAATTTCTTTAAGGTTATGGCAAAATCGAGTTTGTGGTTGTCTAGTCTCCGTTTTCTAGGGTTTCGATTACGATAAACTGCCGTTTTCACATGCATTTTTTGTTTTTCTTGATTTCGCATCTACAAATCGAATGGCTAAAACAGCTAGTGGACCTCTCTCGACTCATGGAACTTATCCCATGTAAGTGAAGTGTTGATTGAGTTGAGAAACTGTTGAAGAATGTATGTGGTTCTAAAAGTGCATTCTTTACGTGGTATGGAAAAGATGTATGAATTTTGTTGGAACAAGCTGGATGTTGTTTCAGTCAGAATAATTGTCAGCGAATGAAAGTAGCTGACGTGGACTTCAAGGCAAAGTAATTTGGGCTTCAAGTTTATTGTGGGCCTTGGAAGGCCATGGATCTGACTTAGGGTTTTGATCGTGGAGTATATAAGGAACAAGATGGTGTCATGAAGACTTATGCACCTAGGATTCCTTTGTGAGATACACACGGGTGTGTGTGGCGTCGTCCCAGCAGGACCAGATTGGTATATCTGTTGGTGGTTTGTTGTTAAAATATACTTGTCGAAAAAAACAATGGAGTAGTAGTTTTTTGTCCATTGTAATTCTAGAAAAGAGTGGTATGCTATCAATATAGCAGTTGTAGGTTGCGGCCTTTTCTAGTGAATGAATTTTGGACTTGGTCCCGGGGATGTAGGTTGTTAACCGAACCCCGTTAAAAAATCTATGTTTCATCTTTACTTTTTGCACATTTTTATGCATTACTTCATCTCATCGTTCAATCATATAGATCTAGGAAAATCCGGTTTTTTCGATTGGTATCAAAGTGGGTTTCCGATAGAGATCTAGTCTTGTTTCGGGTAAATCGTAGATTTGTTACTAGAAGGAGAAATTGTGAAGTGAATGAGACACACAATTGAGAAGAGAATTAGATTGAGAAGTAGACAGAGTATTAAAGACACGATTTTAAGACCAATTGTGATTATAGCTCATGAGTTTTTTTTTATGTTTTGGCTTGGGTTAGATTGATGAAGTTTGGAGCTGAATTTGAGTTTGATGGTGTCTTGAAGGTTTAGGGGCTGCATATCTGTTTCTCATGTTATTTTTTGAATCGAAATTTGGTGGAGATGAGGAGTTGGTTTTATTAAAGCTGGTTTAGTTATTTTGAACCAAGAGATAGCCATTTTGGTTGAGAAGAATCTTGATTTGGGTTCATGACTTTTAAAGGACGTTGGGATAAAGTTGGTTCACTCAGTTTATATCAAGGAGGATTTTTGTTATTGTTTGGTCCAAAGTGAAATCCTGAATCAAGTCATTTTCTATGTTATCTTCGAGTTTCTAAGAGATGCCCAGATCAAAATAATTTCCCTGCGCTATTGAAAGCATGTACGATGATGATGGATTTGAGATTGGGTAAGTCTATTCATGGGTGTGTTGCTAGGCATGGGATGGGTTTTGAATATGTATGCTAAGCTTTTCGGTATGGGTTCAAAGATTGGTGTAGGTGAATTTTTCGATAAAATGCCTCAAAGAAAGTCCAGTTCTGAAGATTTTGAAAAACTTTATTTTTAGGGAGATTTTGGTGCATATTTTGCTTGCCACTAAATTCGTTGAATTTTTTATGAATTGTAACGAAGATTTAATAGCTGAAACTTGTCCTATGCCTTAGGAATAAAGAGCAGAGGAAAGTAAATCTCTCATTGATTGAATAGTTCTTCTAGACTAATATTGAAGCGAGCTAGTGAGAGGAACAGAAATTTGAGATCATCAAGTTGAGAGATATTTCTGATGACAATTAGCAAAGAGCTTGAATTCTAAAACTCATCTTCAAAGAAGCCCATTATAAGAAGAAACATTAGTTCTAGAATCTTACGGAACATAGTTGTGATTTTCCAAGGAAGTGATAGTGACTAAATATATATATATATATATATATATTTTTTCTTTTGGTTGATGTGGTTACGTGGGAGTTCAAGATGAAGTTGAAATTGATGAACCACGAGTTAGATATGAAGTTTGATTTAGAAAAGATGCTAAATCTTTCTATGACGTCTCAGGATTAGAAAAGAAAAGGAAGTTCAGGTTAATCACACATGTATATTTAATTATGGGTCACGTGATATCTTCCTTGTTATCATTGGCTGCAGACTTCAGATTTAAACACTAAAATATGTTATGAAAACTTGAGAGTGAGACCTTTTCAAGGATATTAAGAACTCTTTCTGTTTCCTTATGGTTTGATGGAAAATTTCTCTCAGATTTGACTATCCGCAACGTTGTGTCATTCCGATCTGTTATGTAAAATTGGTCATAACTTTTAAACCACAAAACCAAATCTTGATCCGTTTATCATGTGGCTTTGTATGTATTGTTTTGATTTTTCCACCATTTTTAGTAATTTTCTAGGTTGATTTTCCACTGCGTTGATTCTTTGCATCAAGATAGCAATTCTAAGTGTTCTGCTTGGAATATTTTTATTGCATGAAACTTCCCACGGTTGATTTGTTAGTGCATGATCTTGGTTCTTTTTGTTTGTTCTTGGTAAAATGTGTGTTCCTGGACACACTAAAACAATGTGGTATGTTGTTATGAGAAGAATCAATTTGATCTTCATAACATGTATTTGCAAGGATTGAATTTGTTCAACATTGTGGCTACTTAAGAAAAGAAGCATGCACACGTAAAGGCATAAGTTAGGGTCATTCAATGAGTTCTATGACTAACAAGATCATCAGTTTTTGAGAGACTATATGTTTAAGGTTCCGCTGCGACTACAAAGATGAAAGAATATTATTAAGTAGTTCGAGGAGACTTGCTGGTTTCAGAGTTGCTGAGGTTAAGCTAAGTCTCGTAGTCTTGAGCTTAAAAAACTGAGTTGATTTTAGTTTAATTCATACATGAATAGAGTGTATTCAACATGTATCAAGTGGTAGAGCTTTCAAATTATCAAAAGAATAACGTCAAAGCTTTCATGGTCTCACCATTTTTTTTTCTCATCGATTAATGGAGTTGACTACAAGAATAAGATTGAAAAAACTAGAATGTGTGAAAATGTCTATACGTGATAGAGAGTTTTTTTGGAAGCTGTGGACCACATGTTTTTATTTTAACGAACCAAAAATCAGCTTAAAAGACAACCAAGGAGAGATAGAAATCACCAAGGAGAGAGTGAGAAGTCTGAAGCTTCGTGATCTCATGTCTGGATGAAGGATTGTTGTCTAGTCCAACATCCTAGTGTAAGTTCACCATATTGGGATTTTTGTTGTTCATGAAGATGAGAATCTGGAATAGAGGATGCAACGGAGTGCAACAGAATCTGGAAAATCGATCTAACACATAAGCAAACCTTGAGAGGAAGGATATGTGAGAGAGCATGGAGTCTAACACTAAGAAATAAAGGGAGAGGTATTCAAAGATACTCTGTTAATGTATTCTTGACTGAGTTTAGACACACAAGAACATGGTGAGAAAGCTATAAATGAAGCTTATATCATTTTTTGTCAGGGCTTAGTCTTAGAGATCATCTTCTGTTTCTGGTTATTTGATAGATTGTCTAGGATCAGATTGTGCTGTGGTTTGTTCACACGTTGTTGGGTTTCATGGAGTTGAATGAGTCATCGTATACTTTTGGATAATGCAGAAGCTCAAGTAAGATTTTTCCTGGTCCATTGAGTTTGAATCTAATGCTCACTTTTGTTGGTTTAGTAGTCATGACGAGATGACAGGAGGATGAAGTCGCAAACTCATGCGATTAACAGAGAGAATCATGATGAATCAATCATCAGAAAGTACAATCCTTAGATTAGGAAGCACGAATGTTGAAAAGTAACAAGCATAAGAGAAGAAAATCCAGAGATACAGATTGATCTTGATAGTGTTCATGGCTGTTGAAATTCTAAATCGACTAGGAGCTGGTATAACGGGTGATGTTCCGTTCTTTTTTGACATATGCTGGTTGTTGCGCTTGAATCATTATGTCCAAGCTGGCTTAATCATCAGCCATGTTTGTTTTCTCCTGAACTTACATAATTTTGGGCATTAATTTCTAAGAATGAAGTGTTTTCATCAGTTTGGTTATAAGTTTTAGGGAGTTAATTATGTGATGATCTCATGAGCTGTTTTAGAGTTTAGATTCAATGGATGTCATGTTGTGAGTTGTGTTTGCGTCCTCAATTTGGTCGCTCTCTTAATGTTGATTATAGTGGGATAAGCTTCACTATGACATCCATATCAGAAGTAATTTTTATAAGACTCATTGAATATTGAACAAAGCTTTGTATGTCTTATCAAAGATCAAGGTGTTTTTGGTGCTCATGGTTCCTGAAGCTGGTGTGATGTTGGCTTCTTGTTTTTTTCTTTGTGTGTTGCTTTGCTGATTACAATATTGGAGATCATCGTCAGTTTCTGAGGTTTTGGATATCAAGGAAGCCCCTTTACAGATAGAACTATATTCGTCAAAGGGAACAACACAGAGGATGTTCCAACAAATTTGCAGAAAAAAATCAAAGGGAAAGAAACCTTAAAATATTGAATGTACCGGAGATGATGAATGTGTCCTATGTTCAGAGACTTTCAGCAAATTTTATTAGTGTGAGTCAACTCTAGGATATGGGATTAATGATGATGTTCAACTAAGTAAAATGTTTGGCTATCAATGAACAAGTTCAAGTGGTTTTCTTAGGGATTAAAACATATAATGATTGCTGCATGTGGGATAAATCTCAAGCATATGAGGGTGACATAACAGATGAAGAAAAAATGTGGAATCAATATGTGAAAGGGATGAGTGGCAACGATATAACAAGAATCATCAATCATGAAGTGCTTAAGGTTATCTAAAACCTAAAGCAAATGGACAAGATGAGTATGGGGAGAAACATCAAAGATCCCGTGGATCTTCAAGTAAAGCAGCCCAGTGTGTTGAACTTTTGTGATTCAAAATTTGTATGTCAAAATCCTGTTGGAACAGGTTGGGACATGTTCCAGCGAGTCTGCAAAACCTACAATGAGCACTACACTGAATATTGTGTAAGCACAATCAAAGCATTATCCTAAAGTCTTTTATTTGAAGACTTAAAAGGTTGTTCTGCCACACGTGAGTTTTTCAGCTCTAGCTCTAATCCATTAAAGGTTTCAGATTGTTGAGTGGTTAGATATCGCACTGACTACATTGCAGAAAGTTATGGATCTCTGCTCAGCTTCAAGTCTGCAATATTTTGTTGAGTAATAAGGCTTCGTATATCTTTCCTAGTAAATGAAGATGTGAATGTATTACCATGGATGTTGATTTGAGCAGCTTCGATGTTGATTTTGGTTGTCATTTAAGCTAGAAATTATCTTTTGATGATTCAGATGCCTATGATGGAAGACTACCAATATTGATAAAATTAATCAGTTGGTCAACAAGGTTTGATTTTACTTCTACAAAAGTCTACATGTTTTTTACATTAAGGTTTTTGTGGAATCGGTGCTTAATTGGAACACACAATCAACAAGAAGGAGCATGAGTTTAAGTTGTGTTATGCATCAAGATTGTTTGAAGGTAAAGATACATGACGTACTGATACAGTGGAAGCTAAACTCATGGGGGAGTTTTCTAGATCTGAGAAACAAGACTCCTTTAACATTTTGAAGACGTTAGTTCTTGAGATATCCTATCAAGAGATGGTGTATGGGAATTTCCAGAGTTCATATCTTTGCTGCAGAAAACCACAGCAACTGAGTACAACAGAGGTCATATCTTTGCTGCATAGAGATTAATACAAGCATCTGTAGTTTTTATATGAGTATGCACTCAAGCAGGGGGATATTCTGATTTGAATGATATAAGAATTGAATGTGATGCATTGATGTAGGGGGAGTGTTAGTGTTATCCTACATGTAACTATAGACGTTTGAAAAGCTACAATCATTGATGGGCTTGAGTTGACACACTCACATAAAAAAGGGGAGATTGAAAGTGTAACCTCCATTAGCTCATGACTTGTGGGAACAAGAAGAATGTTGTCTTTATCAAAAAAGCAGTACATTAAATGAAAATAAGGAAGTCATGTGTAAGACTTGATGAGTTGTGTAGCTGTTAAGATAGAAGAAACATAGGCATTAGGTCAGAATCATCACAGATGGGTGTCAGCTTAGAGAAAGGGTCTGAGACAGCATTGAAGGTTGAAGATCATCAAAGTACAAGTTATAACGTATGCATGGATTCTCAAACTCAGTCAACAAGGGGGAGATTGTAAGTACAATGTTGATTGAGTTGAGAAACTACTGAGACATAAAGATACATCAGTGAAGAATGTATATGGTTATAAGAGTGTATGCCTTAGTTGGTGTGGAAAAGATGTACGAAGTTGTTTGAACAAGCTGGATGGTGTTCCAGTCAGAATAATTGTCAACGAATGAAAGTAGCTGATGTGGACTTCAAGGCAAAGTAATTTGGATTTAAAGTTTATTGTGGGCCTTGGAAGGCACGTGGATCTGATCTAGGATTTTGATCATGGAGTATATAAGGAACGAGGTGGTGACAAAAAAACTTACGCGCCTAGGGTTCCTTCGTGAGATGCACACGGGTGTGTGTGACATCGTCCCACCAAGACAAGATTGGTATATATGTTGGTGGTTTGTTGTTAAACTATACTCGTCCAAAAAAGACAATGGAATAGTAGTTTTTTGTTCATTGTAATCTAGAAAAGAGTGGTGTGGTATCCATATACCATTTTCTAGTGAATGAATTCTAGACTTGGTTCCGGAGATGTAGGTTGTTAACCAAACCCCGTTAACAAATCTATGTGTCATCTTTACTTTTTGTACATTCTTATGCATTACATCATCTCATCGTTCAATCATATAGATCTAGGAAAAGTCCAGTTTTTTCATCCTGTACCTCCAAGATCCGATACACCCGAAGTTGCGCCTGACAACAATCCTCAACTGCTTCTCTGAAACGCGGCCGTAGACAACCTTCGAATCCAAAATCTGATTCCAAGCAAAACGATGCCGTTTCTGCCCAACCGAGTAAAAAATCAAGCAATCGTTCGAAAAGAAACAAGGCTCCGGTTGTTTCCGCTGCATCTGTGGCTGCTTCTGCTGTGGTAAAGCAACGAGGTCGAACACTGTGCCTGTGAAGGCTGCTGCGGCTACTACTACTATAGATGGTTCGAGAAAATGAGGGAGGCCAAAGAGAGATGATGTGGCGGCTGCAACTGTGGCTTCAGTTAGTTCGCACAACTAGAAAGGTATTCTTCTTCAATATCCTCTTTATTGACAAAATGGCAGAAAAGTTTTTAGAAAATGGTTCACAGTAGTGTGTTATTAGTCTCTGGTCTCAAATATAATCTATTTTAAGTATGAATTATCTGAAATATTCCGTAAGATGTGTATCTTATCCGGATTTTGGTGTATTTTCGAAATCTTTTTTGTATAATAATGTGGAAATGCAAGTTGTTGGTCTATTTGGCAAGTCGTTATCATTTCATTTGAGTCAATATTTTACAAGTGTTTAGTTCATGTAATACATAATCATGCTTAAACAACCGTGTATACTTATGTCAAAATTGTGTTTTTCAATGATATGGATTTTGGTGTATTTTCGAAATATTTATAATGTGGAAATGCAAGTGGTTGGTCTATTTGGTAAGTCGTTATTATTTCATTTGAGTCAAGATCTATTTACAAGTGTTTTGTATTTCATTTGGGTCAATATCTATCTACAAGTGTTTAGTATTTCATTTGAGTCAGTATCTATCTACAAGTGTTTAGTTAACCATGCTTATATAATACAACTATCGACAAGTACGTCAACGAATGTACCCACACACAATATAATACGTACATTATATATAACTATAACATATCATGTAAGTTAACGACTTAAACCAAGGAGACATGGTTAACTAAATCCGTTTTGACCAAATTAAACAGATGGAATTATCAGAATCAGTACGAAGCAATACTTCGTAGAAAAAAAAACCCAACGATAAAACTTACCACGAGAAACACAGAGACAATATCAAAAACTTTCTGTATTGTTGGAGAAGATGTTAAGTGTTAACAACGAAAAGTGTGGTTGAAAGTTAAAAGTAAAAAGAAAACATGTTATTTAAACACAAGCTGACATGCTTCTGAACCTCTGGCTACATTTTCTAACGCCTTGAAAATCCGACTCTTCTCTGGAGATACCGAAGAAAATATCGCCATCTTTAGACAACTCGCGTTTGCTAGTATGTATTTTGCCACTTTTATTTCTTGCTCTGTCCCTTTGTAATGTCTCCACTCAAAGATCTTCAGATTAGACGATAAACACTCAGGAACAGAGCTCGGTTCGTTCCAGTGATCCATTGGGTCGGTACTACATTGAACACACTGTTTCGTAGCAATAGAAGAAACCATTACTTTTAAGACCGTTCAAAAACTGGAAACGCAAATTAAGGAAACTGCATAAATATATTACATACCAATTTGGGCTTGAGAACTTGAAGTTTTGGAGCGTCTTTAGGTATAAAGTTAAGTAGATTCCACCACACTTAAGAACATGTACATAACTCAAGCTGTTCAAGAGAGGAGAAGGAAGTTCCACTAGGATATGAAATCTGAAATATAAGCAAAACACACATAAGAATATAAATTGGATGACAAAAGAGAAACAAAAAAGTACATACTAGAAAAGGGTTTACCTTTGAAGTTTTAGAAGTCAAAGAGAGATGTCGGATTGAGGTAATAGATCCAATAAACTTATCAGACTGATCACAGTCAACCTCTACATTGGCCTTGACCAGCTCAGGCATATTTTCAAACTGTAAAAAGTTACTGAAGCAATCTCTAATGTTCAAGTACCTCAAACAAGGAGTATTGATCACAAATCCGTGAACACCAGTGGGTCGAGAATTCGCCCAAGAATAATCGATAGATAAACTCCGCAAAGTAGGTACATTGATAGTGAATATCATCACATTGACATATTTTGATCGTCTCACAACCAAATCTTCAAGTTTTGGACAATAGCTTAAAAGCCATTTAACAGATTCGTCATCTGAGAACCTCACAGACAAAAGATGAAGAGTTTTGAGGGACAAAAACCGTGAATAATTTGAATTATAGTACGGAACATCTACGAGAGTTAGTCTGCAGAGTATCAATGTTTCGAGTCTCCAAGGTGACTCATCTAAGTTTCTAAGCAGTTTTACGGATTAATAAAACGACTCCACTCTCAACTCAGTGAGAGCAACACTGGAGTTAGACAATGGACGGAAGATGGGATTCAGATGAGAAGTTAGATAACTGTTGACAGCCTTGAGATGGAAGCTATATATTACTCCAGCATTGTACCGTAAGTATAAGGATTCGGAAACGAATCTATCAAAGTTATTTGTATTGTTTCCTGGTAAGTAACCATCATAATTGAGTCTCGTCACCTGTTTCCAGAGAAAACTCCATCGTTTCGACAAGAAGCTCGTGAATACCAAACCTTTTATAACAAAGTGATGACAATATCTTCAAGAGCAAGTCATTTGGTAACGAACTGATATGGTCATTTTTCTCATTATGCAGATTTGTCTTTTGGATTTTTCTGTCGGGTTCCGTTAAACTCACCATGGCCTAAGAGACGATATAAAGGACTATCCACAGAGCTTCGATACCAAAAAAAAAGATTGGGGAAAAGTTGTGTGTTTATGAACGTATATATAAGACCATCTCCGTTAGGAGAAACTCTAATAGGGTTCTTAATAATATATTTATTATTTTTTTACCATTAACTTAAGTTTAGAATCCCATTAATGTTTATTAACTTTTTTTATTTACATTGGTTAGAACCCTATAGGGGTTCTTAAGAATTAAAAATTAATATTTTTGAAATAATTATTATTTTAAGTATAATTTATTTGGTTAAAAATTATAAACATACTACATTTTATAAAGTCAAAAATATAATGTATATGGCAATGTGTCACAAGCTTTATTCACACTAAAATATCCTCACAAACTTTTTCAAACTGGTTCTAATTTGACATTGAACAGACAATTCAAGCGTCCTAATACCAAAACTACCATGTTGAATAAACAACATTTGCAGATATTGGATCCAACTTATCAGCCAAAAAGACTACTTAAGGTCAAGATGTCTTCTATTCTAACACAGCTTTGTTATATAAAGCATACATATTGCAAAACAATAAAATTTTAAACCCCAAAAAGCTAAAAATTTTGTAACACCATTCACATATAGAATTTCAATCGCATCAACCCAGAGAAGTGTAATACCATATAGAATCAATAACCATAGATTCAACCAATCAAAATCGAACAATAGAGGATCAGTAAAGGTACCATCTTTGAGAGATGTCAAGCACTCGTAAGAAATCTCGAACTGGAAAGGATTAACAAAAGGTACTGGATTGTCTAAGACAGTGACATTAGTGATATTGATAGAGCTCATAATAAACCAAGTTCACTTGAGGTCAGATGCTGCCACATCAACATCACCAGTGCGGAAGTATTCTTCAATGATTGAAGCCACAACTTTCTTGTAATCATCTAATGGGTCTGAAACAGTTGCACCAACAAGCTCAAATGGTTCCTAATATAACAAGAAACAAAAAGAGAGCTGATCTTGATGAAATTTTAAAAGCAACACTCTATGGATAAATCTTTAAAACCATCAAGTGGAACATGAGATGGACAATAGAAACAACCATGAGAATCAACATGATTACTTTCATCTAGTAAGAAAAAATTGCATAGAGATGTAGAAACTACCTCTCCACTGTCATAATTTGGATCATTCCTATCAATGTAATAGTCTCCATCAATGTCAATAATTTTTCCCCAAGTTCCTTTCCCACCACCCCCATCTGAAACAAAATGTATCAATCACTGCTACCCAAAGAACATAAGCTACAAATCCAAACTAACAACAGTAGTAACTCACCCTTCTTAGAGCGGATAGACCTTCCCGCATGAGACCTTCCCGCATGAGACCTTCTGTGCTTCCCAGCATTAGAGGCACCAGAAGGTTTCCCACCAGTAGATGGTTAAGGCAGTTGGTGGTTAATAAGTAAAATCGAGTGAGGGTTTGTGAGGGTGGAAGATTATCTGTAGTCTGGGTTGCAACTTTCATCATCTCTCTCTGCTGATCCGTTAGGAAACCCCCCATCTTTGAACCCGAATTTGTCAATCATCCAATTTGTCAATGGGTATCGGGTTTCAATCTGAATTTGTCAATCATCCAATGAACAACACCTAAAATCTCATCTTGCAAATCGGATTGAGCATAACTCTCGATTAAAATCAAGAACGGAGAAGTACCCATTTTGTATCCTGAGTTCTTCATGTCCTCTAGAATTTTCCTCATGTCGTCAAACGAACCAGACCGGCCTAACCAGAGGAGAATCTCCTAGTAGAGAGCAGGTTCAGGGGTGAAATTGGGCTGCTTGGATGCCAGATCGAAGAGACGGAGTGCTGCGGAATCGTCGGACTGGCTACGAAGTGAGTCGAGAAGCTTGACATCAGAAGAGGAGAGAGCAGCTGAGGTTTTTTTTTTTAATACAAACCACTCACGTGCCGCCACATATAAGGTTCTTAAGAGATCTTAAATCTCTTATCTAAGAACCGTTTCTGAACAAAATTTTCCTTTTCTATTTTTTTTGGGCTTTTATCTTAAGAAATCCACTTAAGAACCCCAGTAAGATACCTTAATGAGGATGCTTTAATACTTTTGATTTAAGAGACGCTACTTCTACCTACTATTCACAATCCTCTTAGGAATTGCCAAAAAAAAATTATCCAATCATATAATTTTTATATTCTATAAAATTTCTTACATTATTTATTTTTTTTTGAATATTATGTAAAATTATACTCAAGATAAAAAACTTTTTACAAACTGTTTTTAGAGATTGTTTGAACTGGAAAAATAGAATAAACAATTAGAAAAGCTCACACATATGATTTTATCGAAAGTGGTTGCCTCGTTAAAACCCCGAGATGAAAAAACCCAATTGGGATAAAACCAGCTCGTTGGAAAAAGAGTACACCCACTTTCGATTGAGCTGAAAAAAAATAGAGAGAAGATTAAAAAGATGTGTAAGTCGTCAACCATGTGGTGATCACATTCTAGTGGCGAACCACTCTTGGAGCCCTAACTTCATTATGCCTTGACTTTGTACTGTAGAGAGGCGGTTACGAACTGTCCTCCCAATGTCGCGTATCAAAAAATTAGTGGATGATGGGTTGTCCCCGTGCCTCCACAAGAAATAAACTGCGACTTGGAACACGTATTTTGCCATGAAGTCTCTTGTTTCCCTCCCATCTAAAGACAGAACCGTTAGTAGAATATCATGAAAGCAATCTGTATACCTGTGTTGGAGGAGCCACGCCGTCAGTCTCCGCCAAACCTGGGAAGCAAACGAACAAGAGAAAAAAGATGGTCGCGAGTCTCCATCAGATTAGAACATAAAACACAACCAAATGGGGTATTTGAGTTCCATAAAACCATAAGATCTCCTATAGATAGCTTGTTTAAGATAGCGAACCAAGCAATGAACGAGAATTTTGGAGTGGCGTGGGGAAACCTTACTCCTTTAGACCAAGCCAGTTCCGGTGACGGCTGTCTAAGGTGGTTCCAAGTGTCCTTGGAGGAAAAATGTGGCCCGACTTTGTCTCTTTTTCCCCTCCACAAAGAAACATCCAGGTCTGATGTCCACTTATCCTTGAGCATGTGGATCTCATCTTCTATCGAGAATGTATGGCTGTGCAATGCGACGACGACGATGATTGTGGAAAACCCTTCCTAGTGTATCCGTTGACTTAATGCCCATTTCAATACAGCCCCGATCTCCTAAAATATCAGCCAATCTACCAAAACTACTCCAATGATCGTACCAAAAGGATGTGTGAGTACCATTATGAACATGAACCTTGTGGAAACCCTTGGCCACATCACGATATTTTAAAAGTTTGCACCACATCCAAGAGCATGCTTGCGTCGTAGACTTGACCAACCAAAAGAAAGCCTTCCTAATGAGATGTTTATGAATCCAACGAAACCAAAGGGACGTCTTCGAAGTAACCAGTCTCCAGATCAGCTTAAGACAACTAACCTTATTAGCAAGCTCTAAGGACTTGAGGCCTAGCCCCTCTTCACCTTTCGGCTTACAAACGTCCTCCCATGCGACTTTGGATTTTTTTGGATTCAAGTCAGTCCCGGACCAAAAAACGTTGAACTTATCTGCTCTATTTCCCTTATGCACGCCCAGGGAAGCCTAAAGGCGGATATCCAGAAGTTGGTAAGATCGCGATAACAGAAGAGATTAATTTTAGGCGACCTGCAAAAAAGAGAAAACGATTTTTCCAAAAACCAATTCGAGCACGTATTTTTTCTAGGAGGGGCTGATAGTCAAATGTGGTCATGCCCTTGGTGAGTAAGGGAAGCCTAGATATCTCACCGACAAGCTACCGATGTTAAATGGGAAAGTCTCCAAGGAAGTGCGAATAGCGGGAGAGACTCCTGCTATAAACAGTGATGTCTTCTGCAAGCTAATGGTAAAACCAGATATACGAGCAAAATGATCAAAGACCGTAAGAATACCTTGAATCAAGCGGACTCTCCCATCCGTAAATACTATTATGTCATCCAAAAAACAGAGGTGTGTAAGGTCTAGACTTTTACAGCCCGGATGAAATCCAAACCGATCATCAAGTGCTGTCCTGTCTAACAACTGAGAGAAACAATTCATACAAATCACAAAGAGGTAGGGAGAAAGTGAACAACCTTGGCGTAGACCCCTCTCACTTTGGAAAAACCCTGTAAGTTCACCATTGAGCTGGACGGAGAAAGATGGAGTAGTGACACAGAGTTCAATCCAACGGATGAATCGTGGAGATAGCTTAATGGCGCGTAAGATATTGAGTAAAAATCCCATTGAACAGAATCGAAAGCTTTGGAGATGTCAATTTTCATGGCACAACGAGGCCTGACATTCTCCTTATGATATTTGTTCACTAAATCGGAAGCCAGGAGCAATTTCTCCATCATATAACGGTCTTCTATGAAAGCAGGTTGATTATGGGTGATGAAATCCGGTAGGATCAGCTTAAGACGAGTCGCTATGAGCTTAGAGATGACCTTGTAGATCACATTGCAGCATGATATGGGTCGATAGTCTTTCATTCCAATAATACTTGTCTTTTTCGGGATTAAAGCTAAGATCGTGGTTTTTAGCCACTTTGGTAAGAACCCGGATGTGAAAAAGGATTTGACCGCTGTGATGAAGTCGTTCTTGATGATTGTCCAAACTGCTTTGAAAAATTCCACCGTGTATCCATCCGGGCCTGGAGCTTTATTGGAACGCATGGCAGACAAGACCTTTTTTATTTTGTCATCCGTAACCTCCGCCATGACTGTGCTCTATCTTCATCCGTGCAGCTGAATTGTAAGATCTCGGAAAGCTCGTCCAGAGACGCACCAAAGTAACCCTGAGAATTCAAACTAAACAAATCAGTAAAATAACGAGTTGCTTCAGTTTTGATATCATCCCGATGAGTTAACAACACCCCATCCGGCGAATGCACCATATTAGTAGAGTTATAGGCTTTCCTTTCTTTGATGGCATTGTGGAAAATCTTATTGTTCTTGTCACCAACATTCAACCAATGGAGCTTAGAGCACTGTCTCAAGTATTTCTCCTCTAACGCTGTGATCTTTTCCGATTCTTCAAAAGTTGTAGATTCATTCTGAATTGAAATGGGATCGGGATGAGAAAGAGTTTGATGCTGTTTCTCACAAAGGGTCTTATAAGCCTCTGTAGTTCTTCAAGAAAGATGATGTAGAGTACTGCGGCTGAGAAGGCGGATTGCTGGCTTCAATATCTTTAGCTTCTTTGACAGCCGGAATAAAGCTGATGTAGAACTAAAAATCGGTTGAGTGCTATTCCAATAACCTTCTAATAGCTCATGAAACTTGACCTTGTCAAGGATAGCATTAACAATCTTAAAAGGAGCTCTAGGCTTATGAATTGGGTTCAACCGAATAATCCCACATAGGTGATCCGAGCATCCTTTAGCTTCAAAGACACAAGAAGAGTAAGTGGAGCGCTGCAGCCAGTGACTATTGATTAGAACCCTATCCAATTTTTTACAAACCAAACCGACATCCCTCTTATTGCACCAATTAAAGTGAGGCCCATGAGAAACCATATCAATCAAGGAGCAATATCGGGTTGTTTCTTGAAAAATCCTCATACCGGGAAGAGACACATGCGAGACCGACGAAAGGGAATGGTCTACCAAATTGAGTACTTCGTTAAAATCCCCTACACACATCCAAGATTTACCCCGAAACTGAGAAGAATCTTGATGAGCTTTAAGATCATGCCATAGATCAGACCGTTTAGCCAAGTCATTAGACGCATAGATAAAACTACAAAGAAAATCCTCTGAAGAACCCGACAACTTAATCAAACAAGACACCATCTGCGCCGATTTAAAAACTACAACAAGATTCACCCAATTACTCCAAAAAACCCAGATTATACCCAGAATGTTATACTCGTAGTTTGCAACCATACACCAGCCACGGAAAACAGAATTCGTGATTTGAACAGCTTTGTTTTCAGCAACACGCGTTTCCAACAAAGCCCCAAAATCCATAGAATAAGAGTGAATCATATCCCTAACAACCGAATGCTTTCTTAATTTATTAAAACCGCGAATTTTCCAAGAGAAACACGACATTACTGTTTCTTGTGGTGACGACACTTTCCGATAGGACCAAGGGGTTGGTCACCCGATTTCTTAGAAGTCTTCGTAAAATATTTATGAGATACGTTAGAAGATCGTGGAAGTATTACCCGAGTAGCAGCTTCAGCCTTAGTATCCATGACACTAGTGCTTTGTCCCTTGCTTGTGGTTAGAGTTGCGGTGTCACCTTATTCTTTAGAGATCTCTTCCGCTTGCCTGGAACTCTCGTTCTCATCGGAGAGCTGAGCCCTTGATTATGGGTTGACTGGAGTTGAATATAGCAGCTGAGAGTCGCTCTGCTCCTTGAGTATCTGCCCTGAAGCTTCTATTGAAGGCGTCTTAGTAATCGTTAAGAGTTTATCAGCTAACAAATGGCTCAGTTTGGTGTTCTCCTTCAATGAGATGTCTTCTTTGTAGTCTGCTAGAACCGCATAACGCGATGGAGAGGTGATTTGTACCGAGCCATAGACCAAAAGTGATGAGTTTGGGGAGTGAGATAGTGTCGGTGACTGAGGAGACTTCCTACCATGGGAATGAGTGACCACAGACCAGTTCTTATTGGTATTTTTTAAAACAGGGGACATTAAACTGATTTCACCATCTTCAAAGTCAGATTCCGGCGCTCCCTTTACTTCATGAAGTTTCTGAGTTTCCATCTCACTAATCAACTCATCATTTGAAACAGCTATTTCCAATCCCGTTTCCTGAGCTGCAGCATCACTCGTAGTATTCAGCTGCATTTTCCCCTGTTTCACCGGAGAAACCGAGGCCTGACCAGCCGAAACCAAAAGTGGATGATTTGTATGTGTCTGCATTTTCTTCGCACAGGTGTCTTCAACATGCCCCCATTTCAAACAGTTAGAGCAGCGTAGTAGTAACCAAGGATACTCGTATATCACACAAACCTCCTCTCCTAGAACCTGAAACCACAAACCTCCTTTCCTTTTTTTACTTGGCCTAAAAATGGAAATTAAAGTCCATATATCACATTGTTTACACATAAGTTGGGTTTTTTTGTCATCCGAGAACAAAAAAAACTCTAAACTCTCTCTCCTTTTTTTCAACTCTGGAATTAAAAGTTTGTATCTTTTAACAAAGATAGTGACAGTTGATAATACAGACTAAGCATTTACAGAGCTATGAGTTACCACTATTGGTTCTATTTCAGAAGCTGCAGCATTGTATAATTGAAAAGAATGGATTAGAGCGTGAAACGGAAGAAGCTATTCAAGATTCTGGTGATGTCTTCTCTATTTCAGTCCTCATTGCCTATGTAACGCTATATCTGCTCTTAAGAAATATTTTCCATGTTTCAGAGCGGCAAGATATTAAAAGAGAGTTTATTGCAATGGAAATTTCAGAGCGGCATCAACCTTATCTAAAGAGATGGAAATGATGGAAGCACAGTTAAAACCGTTGAAGAACACTGTACATGATGTTCTTTACCTGCGTGAACAAGCTCAATCGCTGAGAGTTTCGTTAAGTAACAAGGTTTGAACGCAACCACAGCTTTGTAGATTATATTCAGTATAATATTTCTCTGTTTTTCTTAAATGCCGTCAACTTTGTCTTATTTGTATGGATGGACTATTTGATCACTGCATGAATTACTATGAGGGAATAGGCTACTCTATTAATAATGTGACATAGGCTGTTCTATTATGGGATTTAAATGCTAATAAGATGAGGAGAAGTGATAAGATTTTGTTGTCTATGAGTTTCAGATATTCAATTTTGACTGGGTTGTGCTTTTCTGGTCAATGCAAAGCCTTTGACTGATTTGCAACTTTTATATGTGTATAACATTGAAATACAAATGTGGCATCTCTTTGATTTGTATATATAAATGCTTTGTTTCTAATATATGTTTCCTTTTGATTGGACTAATTTAGTTGACAGCTCCCTGAAATATTGATTTTCTCATGCGGAAAGAAGGGAGACGAACATAAGGTTGGATGAGTTTATGGCAGGATTCAACCCGATATCGCTAAAGCTCAAAGAAATGAATCAGGTTATTTCACAAAAACAAAACATCTTGACACGTATTATTTCACAAAAACAAAACATCTTGACAAGTATTATTTCACAACTCTGGCATTGAACTCTCTTAAAAAGCTTTCTCTATCTTTTACTTACAGACACTTAGCTCACTTCCAGTAGCCTACACCATTTTTACGTTATGGACGCTGCTCTTGGTAACAACTCCATTACGTTACCTCCATATAGTTATTTTCAATTCCCAAACTCATTTTCACTTTTTTTAACGGATTTCAAAAACATATCAATCGTTGGACAATGCGTGAAGGACCGTACTAAGATGCTCATTCAGCTCAGTATCATCAGGTCAGCTCAATCATTGTCTTAGTTTATAATTTCTTGTAGACATGAAAAAACAAGAGGTCTAATTAAATAACAACAAATAACTTAAACATCTTAATTAAATAACAACAAATGGCTTAAAAATCTTAAGGCAAATACTGTAAATTGAAAACAAATGTAAAACTCTAAATCCTATCCTAAATACTAAACCAAAAGAGCAAATGCCTGACTCAGTTTAGGTAATAATAATTACTTATCTAAATATTCTTTTGAGTAAAACGAGAATAAAGAAGTTCGCAAAAGCAAATGGGTTGGTTCGGTTGAGATAATGTTTTTACTATAGTTTTAAATGTCCCTAAAAGTGAAACGAAATTAAGAATGTCCGCAAAAGCAAATGTCTCGGTCAGGTTGAGGTAATTATATTTATCTCTCTAAATGTCCTTGAAAGTAAAACGAAATTAAAAAATTCCTCAAAAGCAAATGTCTTGGTTCGGTTGAGGTAATCATAATTACTTCTCTAAATGTCCCTAATTTTTAGAAAATACTAACCGCTCAAGAAAATATTTAAACAGAGAATATGTGTTGAAACTGGACATATCAGATAAAGTAAGTAAAAAATCCCTACCCACCGCTAGACTATAATTTTTGAAAAATACTAACTACTCAGAAAAATATCCAGACACAAAATATGTGTCAAATTCGAACAGATAAAAAAGTAACAAATCAGTACGTACGACTATACCCTAATTTTCGTAAAATACTAACCGCTCGGGAAAATATACAGACAGAAACTATGTGTTGAATTTGGACATGTCGAATAAAAAAATAACATATCGGTATCCACAGCTAGACCCTAATTTTCAAAAAATACTAACCGCTCAGAAAAATATCCAGACGTAGACTATGTGTCGAATCTAGACATGTCAGAAAAAATAACATATCAGTACCCACAGCTAGAACCTACATTTCGTAAAACAGTAACCACTCACAAAAATATCCAATCGGACAATATGTGTCAAATCTTGACATGTCAGATTAAAAAGTAACATATCGGTACCCACAACTAGACCATAATTTTTGAAAAATACCAACTACTCAGGGAAATATCCAAACGGAGACTATGTGTCAAATTTGTACATATCGGATAAAAAAGTAACATATCGGTACCCACGACCACACCTTAATTTTTGAAAATTAGTAAGCGCTAAGGAAAATATCCACATAGAGCTTATGTGTCGAATCTAGACATGTTGGATAAAAAATAACATATAAAATGCCTCGGCACGGTTGAGGTAATCATAATTACCTCTTTAAATGTCCCCGAAAGTGAAACGAGAGTAAGAAAATCCGCTAAATCAAATGCCTTGGCTCGGTAGAGATAATCATAATTACCTCTCTAAATGTCTCTAAAAGTATAACAAGAGTAAGAAATTCCGCAAAAGCAAATACCTCAACTCGGTTAAGGTTATCATAATTACATCTTAAAATGTCCATGAACAAATGCCTCGGCTCGATTAAGGTAATCATAATTACCATTTTAAATGTCCCTAAAAAGTAAAACGGAGTAAGAAAGTCCGTAAAAACAAATGTCTCGGCTTTGTAGAGGTAATCATAATCTCTAAATGTCCCTAAACGTAAACAGGAAATAAAAAGTCCGCAAAAACAAATGTCTCGGCTCGGTTGAGGTAATCTTAACTACCTATCTAAATGTCAATGAAAGTAAAACGAAAGTAAAACAGTCCGCAAAAGCAAATTATTTGGCTCGGTTGAGGTAATTATAATGACCTCTTAAAATACCTCAATTTGGTTAAGGTTATCATAATTACATCTAAAAATGTCCCTAATACTGAAACGAGAGTACGAAAGTCTACAAAAACAAATGGCTCGACTCGGTTGAGGTAATTATAATTACCATTTTAAATGTCCCTAAAAGTAAAACGGAGTAAGAAATTTTGTAAAAGAAAATGTTTTGGCTCTGTAGAGGTAATCAAAATCTCTAAATGTCCATGAACGTAAACGGGAAATAAAAAGTCTCGGCTCTGTTGAGGTAATCTAAATCACCTATCTAAATGTCAATGAAAGTAAAACGAAAGTAAAACAGTCCGCAAAAGCAAATGTCTTTTGGCTCGGTTGAGGTAATCATAATAACCTCTTAAAATGTCCTTGAAAGTTAAATAAGTGTAAGAAAGTCTGTTGAAGCAAATGTCTCGATTCGGTTAAGGTAGTCATAATTACCTCTCTAAACGTCCATAAAAGTATAACTAGAGTAAGAAAGTTCACAAAAGCAAATGCCTTAACTTGGTTGAGATAATTATAATTACCTCTTTCAATGTCCATGAAAGTAAAACAAAAGTAAAAAGTCCGCAAAAGGAAATGCCTTGACTCAGTTGAAATAATCATAATTACCTCTTTAAATATCCCAAAAAGTTAAAATTAAGTAAGGAAGTCTGAAAAAATGGCTCGGCTTGGTTGAGGTACTTATAATTACCTCTTTAAATGTCCATGAAAGTGAAACAAGAGGAAGAATGTGTGAAAAAGCAAATGCATCTGCTAGGTTGAGGTAATCATAATTACCTCTCAAAATGTCCCTAAAAGTATAACAAGAGTAAGAATTTTCGCAAAAGCAAATGCCTTGGCTCGGTTGAGGTAATCATAATTACATCTTTAAATGTCCCTAATAGTGAAACAAGAGTAGGAAAGTCCACAAAAACAAATGTTTTAGCTCGATTGAGGTAATCATAATTACCACTATAAATGTCCCTAGAAGTAAAATGGAGTAAGAAAGTCCGCAAAAGCAAATGTCTCGGCTTAGTAGAGATAATCATAACTATCTCTCTAAATGTCCCTAAAAGTATAACAAGAGTAAGAAATTCCGCAAAATCAAATACCTCAACTCGGTTAAGATTATCATAATTACCTCTTAAAATGTCCCTAAAAGTGAAACGAGACTAGGAAAGTCTACAAAAACAAGTGCTTCGCCTCGGTTGAGCTAAACTTAATTATCTCTCTAAAGGTTAATGAAAGTAAAACGAAAGTAAAACAGTCCGTAAAAGAAAATATCTAGGCTCAGTTGAGGTAATCATAACGACCTCTTAAAATGTCCTTGAAAGTTAAAGAAGAGTAAGAAAGTCTACCAAAGCAAATGTCTCGGTTGTGGTAGTCATAATTACCTCTCTAAATGTCCCTAAAAGTATAACAAGAGTAAAAAAGTTTGCAAAAGCAAATACTTCAGCTCGGTTGAGGTAATTATGATTACATCTCCAAATGTCCCTGAAAGTAAGTAAAAAGTAAGAAAGTTGGCAAAAGAAAATGCCTCGACTCGGTTGAAATAATCATAATTACCTCTTTAAATATCTTAGAAAGTAAAACTTGTGTAAGGAAGTCTGAAAAAAATTGCTCGGCTTGGATGAGGTACTTATAATTACCTTTTAAATTGTCCCTGAAAGTGAAACAAGAGTATGAATTTCTGAAAAAGCAAATGCATCGGCCAGGTTAAGGTAATTATAATTACCTCTCTAAATATCTCGGAAAGTAAAAAGAGATTAAAAACGTCCGCAAAAGAAAATGCCTTGGCTCGGTTAAGGTAATCATATTACCATTCTAAATGTTCCTAAAAGTATAACAAGAGTAAGAAATTTTGCAAAAGCAAATGGCTCGGCTTGGTTGAGGTAGTCAAAAGTACCTTTCTAAATGTCCTCGAAAGTAAAATGAGAGTAAGGAAGTATGAAAAATCAAATGCCTTGGCTTGTTGAGGTAATCAAAATTACTTCTCTAAATGTTCTCTTGAGTATAAAGAGAGTAAAGAAGTCTACAAAAACAAATGATTCTGCTTGGTTGAAGTAATCATAATTACCTATTTAAATTTCCCTTAAAGTGAAACAGGAGTAAGAAAATATGCAAAAGCAATTGGCTTGGCTCGATTTACGTAATCATAATTACCTTTGTACCTTTCCCTGAAAGTAAAGCGAGAATAATAAAGTCGGCAAAAGAAAATACCTTAGCTCAGTAGAGATAATCAAAATTACCTCTCTAAATGACCTCAAAAGTATAACAACAGTAAGAAAGTCAACAAAAGCAAATACCTCAATTCGGTTGAGGTTATCATAATTACATTTTTAAATGTTCCTAATAGTTAAACGAGAGTAAAAAAGTCCGCATTTTTCTTGGCTCGGTTTAGCTAATCATAATTATCTCTCTAAATATCTCCAAAAGTGAAACGAGAGGAAAACAATTTGTAAAAGTAAATGACTTAGCTCTGTTAAGGTAATCCTAATTACCTCTTTAAATGTCCCTAAACGTATAAGAAGTGTTAGAACGTTTGCAAAAGCAAATGGCTCGACTCGGTTGAGGTAATCATAATCACCTCTTTAAATGTCCCATTAAGTAAAACAGAGTAAGAAAGTCCGCAAAAGCAAATGCCTTGGCTCGAAATGTCTCTGAAAGTAAAACAAGAATTAAAAATCCCAAGAAAGACAAATGAGAGTTAGTAAGTCTGCAAAAGAAAAGGCATAGGCTCGGTTGAGGTAATCATAATGACCTCTGTAAATGTCCCTAAAAGTTAAACAAGAGTAAAAAGCGTCTGCAAATGCAAATGTGTCGGTTTGGTTGAGGTAATCAGAATGTCCTTCAGTAATGTCCATAAAAGTATAACGAGAGTAAAAAATGTTCGTAAAGCGAAAGCCTTGGCTCGGTGGAGGTAATCATAATTACCTCTCTAAATGTCCCTGAAAGCAAAATGAGAGTAGAACAATTTGGAAAAGGAAATACTTACCTCGGTAAAGATAATAATAATTATCTCACTAAATGTCCCAAAAAATATAACAAGATAATAAAGTTCACAAAAGCAAACCTCGGCTCAGTTGAGGTAATCAAAAATACCTTTCTAAATTTCCTTGAAAGAAAAATGAGAGTAAGGAAGTCTACAAAATCAAATGTCTCGGTTTGGTTGAGGTAATTAAACTTACTTCTCTGAATGTCTTCATGAGTAAAACAAGAGTAAGGAAGCCCACAAACATAAAACTTCGGCGCGGTTGAGGTAATCATAGTTACCTATTTAAATTTCTATTAAAGTGAAATGAGTGTAGAAAATCCACAAAAGCAATTGGCACGACTTGCTTTAGATGATCATAATTACCTCTCTAAATGTCCCTAAAAGTATAACAAGTGTAAGAAAGCTCTCGAAACCAAATGTCTATACTCAGTTGAGGTAATCATAATTACCTCTCTACATGACCCAAAAAGTATAATAATATTAAGAAAGTCCGCAAAAGCAAATGCCTCAACTCGGTTGAAGTTATCATAATTACCTCTTTAAATGTCTCTAATAGTGAAACAAGAGTAAGAAAGTTTGCATTTGTCTTGGCTCGGTTGAGGTAATCAAAATTACATCTCTAAATGTCTCTGAAAGTAAAACTACATTAAAAAAATTCTGCAAAAGCAAATGCGTCGACTCGATTTAGGTAATCATAATTACTGCTCTAATTATGAGGTAATCATAATTACCTCTTTAAATGCTCCTTTAAGTAAAACAAAGTAAGAAAGTCCGCACAAGCAAATGCCTTGGCTCGATAGAGGTGATCATAATTACACCTCTAAATGTGCCCGAAAGTAAAACAAGAATTAAAAATCTTAGAAATACAAACAAGAGCTATAAAGTCTGCAAAAGAAAAAACATTGGCTCGGTTGAGGTAATCATAATAACCTCTCTTAATGTTCCTAGAAGTAAAACGAGCGGAAAAAACGTCTGCAAATGAATGTGCGTTGGTGTGGTTGAGGTAATCATAATTTCCTCCCTAAATGTCCATAAAAGTATAAGGAGTGTTAAAAATGTTCGTAAAAGCAAATGCTTTGGCTCGGTTGAGATAATCATAATTACTTCTCTAAATTTCCCCGAAAGTAAAACGAGAGTAAAAAATTCGCAAAAAGCAAATGCCTTACCTCGGTTAAGGTAATCATAATTACCTCTCTAAATGTTCCTAAAAGTATAACAAGATAATAAAGTTTTCAAAAGCAAATACCTCGACACGGTTGAAGTAATCAAAAATACCTTTTAAAATGTCCCTAAAAGTAAAACAAGAGTAAAGAAGTCTGCATTTGTCTTGGATTGGTAGAGATAATCATATTTACTTCTCTAAATATCCCTAAAAGTAAAACGAGAGTAAAAAAATTCGCAAAACAAATGCCTTAGATTGGTTACTGTAATCATAATTACGTCTCTAAATGTCCCTAAAAGTATAACTAGATAATAAAATTCGCAAAAGAAAATGCCTCGCCTCGGTTGAGATAATCAAAAATACATTTCTAAATGTCTCTGAAAGTAAAACGAGCGTAAGGAAGTCTACATTTGTCTTTGATCGGTTGAGGTAACCATAATTACCTCCCTAAATATCCCTGAAAGTGAAACAAGAGTAAAACAATTCCCAAAAGAAAATGTCTTAGCTCGGTTAAGGTAATCATAATTTCCTCTCTAAATGTCACTAAAAGTATGACAAGTGTAAGATACTTTGCAAAAGAAAATACCTCAACTCGGTTGAGATAATCATAATTACTTCTTTAATTGTCCGTTTAAGTAAAACAGAGTAATAAAATCCGCAAAAGCAAATGCATTGGCTCGGTTAAAGTAATCATAATTACCTCTCTAAATGTCACTAAAAGTATGACAAGTGTAAGATATTTTGCAAAAGAAAATACCTCAACTTGGTTGAGATAATCATAATTACTTCTTTAATTGTCCCTTTAAGTAAAACAGAGTAAGAAAGTCTGCAAAAGCAAATGCATTGGCTCGGTTAAAGTAATCATAATTACCTCTCTAAATGTCCCCAAAAGTAAAACAAGAATTAAAAAGTCCCAGAAAGACAAACCACAGTAAAAAAGTCTGCAAAATAAAATGCATCGGCTCGGTTGAGGTAATCATTATGACCTCTCTAAATGTTCCTAAAAGTAAAACGAGAGTAAAAATGTCTACAAATGCAAATGTGTCATCTTGGTTAAGGTCATCATAATTTCCTCCTTAAATGTTCATAAAAGTATAACGAGAGTAAAAAATGTTCGTAAAAGCATTTAAGCTCGGTTGAGTTAATCATAATTTCCTCTCTAAATATTCATAAAAGTATAATGGGTGTAAAACAATTGGAAAAAGCAAATGTCTTAGCTTGGTTAAGGTGATAATAATTACCTCTCTAAATGTCCCTAAAAGTATAATAACTGTAAGAAGTTTCACAAAAGCAAATGCCTCGACTCGGTTGAAGTAATCATAATTACTTCTTTAAATGTCCCGTGTAAGGAAAACAAAGTAAGAAAGTCCACAAAAGTAAATGTATTGGCTCGGTGGAGGTAATCATAATTAGCTCTCTAAATTTCTCTGAAAGTAAAACAAGAATTAAAAAAGTCCCAGAAAGACAAACGAGAGTTAGAAAGTCCGCAAAAGAAAATGCATCGGCTTTGTTAAGGTAATTATAATTACCTTGGTAAATTTCCTAAAAGTAAAACGAGAGTAAAAAATGTATGTAATGAAAATCCGATGGCTTGGTTAAGGTAATTATAATTTCCTCCTTAATGTCCATAAAAGTATAACAAGAGTAAAAAATATTTGTAAAAGCAAATGTCTCGGCTTGCTTCAGGTAATCATAATTACCTCTCTAAATGTCCTGAAAAGTGAAACAAGAGTAAAACAATCCTCAAAAGCAAATGCTTTAGCTCTGTCAAGGTGATCATAATTACCTCTCTAAATGTCTCTAAAATTAAAACAACTGTAAGGAAATTTGCAAAAGCAAATGTCTTGACTCGGTTGAGGTAATCATAATTACCTCTTTAAATATCCCTTAAAGGAAACAAAATAAAAAATTCTGCAAAATCAAATGCCTATCTAAATTTCCCTAAAAGTATAAATAGTGTAAGAAAGTTCGCAAAAGCAAATGCCTCGACTCGGTTGAGTAATCATAATTACTTCTTTAAATGTCCTTGTAAGGAAAACAAAGTAACAAAGTCCGCAAAAGCAAGTGCCTTGGCTAGGTAGAGGTAATCATAATTAGCTCTCTAAATTTCTCTGAAAGTAAAACAAGAATTAAAAAAGTCTCAGAAAGAAAAATGAGAGTTAGAAAGTCCGCAAAAGAAAATGCATCGGCTCGGTTAAGGTAATTATAATGACCTTTCTAAATGTTTCTAAAAGTAAAACGAGAGTAAAAACGTATGTAAATGCAAATCCGATGGCTTGGTTAAGGTAATCATAATTTCCTCCTTAATAATATCCATAAAATTATAATGAGAGTAAAAAATGTTTGTAAAAGCAAATTCCTCAACTCGCTTCGGGTAATCATAATTACCTCTCTAAATGTCATCGAAAATGAAACAAGAGTAAAACATTCCTTAAAAGCAAATGCTTTAGCTCGGTCAAGGTGATCATAATTATGGCTTCTTTAAATTTCCTTGGAGGTTGAATGAAGGTAAGAAATTACGCAAAAGAAAATGCCTCGGCTCGTTTGAGGTAATCATAATTACCTCTCGAAATGTCCTTAAACGTAAAACGAGTGTAAAAAATCCTCAAAAGCAAATGTCTCAGATCGGATGATATAACTATAATTACCTCTATAAATGTCTTTTTGAATAAACAAGAGTAAGAAAGTACGCTAAAGAAAATGCCTCATCTCGGTTGAGATAATGAAAATTACCTATCTAAATGTCCATAGACGTTAAAGGATAGTTACGAAAGTCCGCAAAACCAAATTCGTCAACTCGGTTGAGGTTATCATAATTACCTCTTTAAATTTCCCTAATAGTAAAATGAGAGTAAGAAAGTCCGCATTTGTCTTGGCTTGGTTGAGGTAATCATAATTACATCTCTATATGTCCCTGAAAGTAAAACAAGCTTAAAAAATCCGCAAAATCAGATGTCTCGACTCGGTTGAGGTAATCATAATTACCTCTCTAAATGTCCCTAAAAGTATAACAAGTGTAAGAACGTTTGGAAAAGCAAATGCCTCAACTTGGTTGAGGTAATCATAATTACCTCTTTAAATGTCCCTTTAAGTAAAACATAGTAAGAAAGTCGGCAAAAACAAAAGCCATGCCTCGGTAGTAATAATCATAATTACCTCTCTAAATTTCTCTGAAAGTAAAACAAGAATTTAAAAGTCTTAGAAAGACAAACGAGAGTTAGAAAGTCCGCCAAATAAAATGCATCGACTTGGTTGAGGTAATTGTAATGACCTCTCTAAATCTCCTTAAAAGTAAAACGAGAGTAAAAACCGTATTGAAATGCAAATTCGTCGGCTTGATTGAGGTAATCATAATTTTCTCCCTAAATGTCCATAAAAGTATAAAGAGAGTAAAAAATGTTCGTAAAAGCAAATATCTCAGCTCGGTTCAGCTAATTATAATTCCCTATCTAAATGTCCCGAAAGTGAAATGATAGTAAAAAAATCCTCAAAATAGATCGGTTAAAGTCATCATAATTACCTCTCTAAATATCCTTGAAAGTGAACAAAGGTAAGAAAGTCCAATGCCTCGGCTCGTTTAAGGTAATCATAACTACCTCTCTAAATGTTTTACAAGTAAAATGAGAGTAAAAATCAAAGAAAATGCCTCAACTTGGATGAGCTAATTATAATTGCCTATATAAATGTCCATGGAAGTTAAACAAGAATTAGAAAGTCCGCAAAAAAAATGCCTCAACTCGGTTAAGGTTATTATAATTATCTCTTTAAATATCTCTAATAGTGAAACGAGAGTAAGAAAATCCGCATTTGTCTTCGCTTGGTTGAGGTAATCATAATTACATCCCTACATGTCCCTGAAAGTAAAACGGGATTAAAAAAAACTCCGCAAAATCAAATGCCTCGACTCGGTTGAGGTAATCATAATTACCTCTCTAAATGTCTCTAAAAGTGTAACGAGTGTAAGAAAGTTCAGAAAAGCAAATGTCTCGACTCTGTTGAGGTAATCATAATTACCTCTTTAAATGTACCTTCAAGTAAAACAAAGTAAGAAAGTCCACAAAAACAAATGCCTTGGCTCGGTAGAAGAATCATAATTACCTCTAAATGACCCTGAAAGTAAAACAAGAATTAACAAAATCCCAGAAAGACAAAATAGAGTTAGAAAGTCCAGTAAAGAAAATGCACCGGCTTGGTTGAGGTATTCATAATGACCTCTCTAAATGTCTCTAAAATTAAAACAAGAGTAAAAAACATCTGCAAATGCAAATGTGTCAGCTTGGTTGAGATAATCATAATTTTTTCCCTAAATGTCCATAAAAGTATAATGAGAGTAAAAAATGTTCGAAAAATAAAATGCCTCGGCTCGGTTCAAGAAATCATAATTAGCTCTCTAAATGTCCCCGAAAGTGAAACAAAGGTAAGAAAGTCCGCAAAAGAAAATACATTGGCTCGTTTGAGGTAATAATAATTACCTCTCTAAATGTCCTTCAAAGTAAAACGAGAGTGAAAAATCCTCAAAAGCAATGGCCTCAGCTCGGATGAGCTAATTATAATTACTTCTGTAAATGTCCCTTTGAGTAAAACGAGAGTAAGAATGTACGCAAAAGCAAATGCCTTAGCTCGATTTTGATAATGAAAATTACCTATCTAAATGTCCATGGAAGTTAAAAAGAGTTAGAAAGGTTGCAAAAGCAAATGCCTCGGCTTCCTAAAAGTAAAATGAGAGTAAAGAAGTCCGCAAAAGAAAATTCCTTGGCTCGATTGAGGTAATGATAATTTTCTCTCTAAATGTTCCTGATAGTAAAACAAGAGTAAGAAAGTACGCAAAGGAAAATGTATCGGCTCGGTTGAAGTAATCATAATTACCTCTCTAAATGTCCCTTTGAGTGAAATGATACTAAGAAAGTCCACAAAAGAATATACCTTAGTTCGGTTGAGATAATCAGAATTACCTATCTAAATTTCCCTGGAAATTCAACGAGAGTAAGAAAGCCTGCAAAAGCAAATGCCTCAACTAAGTTAAGATAATCATAATTACCTATATAAATGTCTCTAGAAGTTAAAAAAGATTTAGAAAGTCCACAAAAAGCAAATGTCTCGGCTCAGTTAAGGTAATCATAATTACCTCTCTAAATGTCTATAAAAGTGAAACAATAGTAAAAAAAGTTCAAAAAAAGCAAATGTCTCGACTCAGTTGAGGTAATCATAATTACATATTTGAATATCTATTTGAGTAAAACGAGAGTAAGGAACTCCGCAAAAGAGAGCCCTCAGCTCATTCCTTGACCTTGAAACTGTACAAAGAGAGAACGTATTTTACTCACGTTGCACCATAGACTCCAAGGTATGTAGTCTTATAATAGATGGTGGTTCTTGTACTAATATTGCGAGCAAGTATTTGGTTTATAAGTTAGGTCTCAAGAAGACAAAGTATCCAAGGCCTTACCGTATGAAGTGGATTAATTATGAAACTGAGCTCAAAATCTTGGAACAAGTCACCATAGCATTTAGGATTGGGAAGTATGTAGATCAAGTCATTTGCGATGTAGTCCCCATGCAAGCTGGTCACTTACTCTTAGGGAGGCCATGGCAATTCGACAAGCATACTATCCATAGTGGACGTACAAACTACTATAGTTTCAGCCACAACAACCGCAAGCATAGCCTAGCACCACTCACTCCACAAGAAGTCCATGACATGCAAAAAGAAATGGACAAAGGGAAGTCCTAGAAGCCCCCGCTGATCAAGCAATTATAAAAATCTTTTCTCAGCTTGTATTATTTACAATTTATGAAATAAAGAAACGCATTCTTCTAAAGAGGAAACCCTAGAAGCTTCATACTTCACCGTGTGAGACTCACTTAAAGAGGAAGCTCTAAATTATCAAGGCTTTGTCACCAGCATTGTGGCATCACTTGATCCATCATAATCCCATCCAATCCTTCATTCATCTCTTTGCTTCTTCGGAGAGCGTGTTACCACCTTCCGTGAGGCTCCATCTCAACCCCCTTCGATCATCTCTTGACAAGCAATGTGTGAGTTACCTCCAACTTCTTGTCTCCATTCTTTCCTTGGCTTCAACTCTGGTTTAGTTCCTGCACCAAATGCCTCATCTCGGTTAAGATAATCATAATTACAATTCTAAACGTTCCTAAAAGTAAAGGAGAGTAAAAAATTCCGCAAAAAAAAATGTTTCGGCTTTGTTGAGGTAATCATAATTACCTCTCTAAATGTCCCTTTGAATAAAACAAGGGTAAGAAAGTCCGCAAAAGCAAATGCATCATCTCGGTTGAGATAATAATAATTACTTATCTAAATGTCCTTGGAAGTTAAACGAGAGTTAGAAATTCCGCAAAAAAATTGTCTCGTATAGGTTAATGTAATCATAATTACCTCTCTAAATGTCCCTATAAGTTAAAGGAGAGTAAAAAAGTCCGCAAAAGCGAATGCATCGTCTCGGTTGAGATAATGATAAATAGAAAGTTCGCAAAAGTAATGTTTCGGCTCGGTTAATGTAATCATAATTACCTTTCTAAATATCCTTGAAAGTAAAACGAGAGTTAGAAAATTCACAAAAGCAAATATCTCGTCTCGGTTGAGATAATCATAAGAATCTTTCTAAATGTCCCTAAAAGTAAAAAAAAAGATCTACAAAAACAAATGTTTCAGCTCGATTGTGGTAATAATAATTAATTCTTTACATATCCTTCTAATATAAGAAAACTAAAAAAAGTCAATATCTCGGTTCAGTTAAAATAATAGCTATCTCTCTAACTGTCCGTAAAAATAGTAAAAAAAAGTCCTGAAAAATCTGCCACGAATACCTGAGCTTGCCACGAATCGATTCCGTGAGAAGTCTCTCAGATGCCTTTCAATTTTGCTTTCATTTGGGTTGTACAGCGCACAACCACCGTCGTCTAGGAAAAGCATCAGCCATGGAAATCCGCTTTCCCTGAAGACCCTTTAAATTCGAATTACATTTTATAACAAATCACTCTGGATCATTAATTATATTTAAATCTGAGAGAAATCTCTCTTCTTACATAAATTTATATTTGAGAGAAACTGAGAGCTGGAGACAAAATCCAAAGAATTTTTTTTTATGGGGTTCTTCTTCCTACTTGCACCATGATGTTTTACGTAAACGAAGAAGCGAATCAATAAAAAAAAAAAAAAAAGACCAAAACAAATAGACTTTTTCTGAGATTTGTTTATTGTAATCGAGACAAAGATGATATTAAAAGCCGAAAAGAAGAAGGTTGAGGAATGCTTTTCTTGTCCTCCTTGTACCAATCTCCTTGATTGTTTTACCGCCATATATGAGTGTCTCCACACGTGTCCTTGACCATTTCATTTTTCCTTGTCTTACGAATTTTTAGTCTGAATTATCATCTCGATTTGTGCCTCTCTTTTGTTGTTATTTTATTTTTGCTTTGTTATCATCACTAGAAGTGTGTTTCTTTTTGAATAGTATGTAAAATTATATTCAAAAGAAAAATCATGTTTACATAATTTGTAACCGTTTTTGAAAACGGAAAAATAGAATATAGTTCTTAGAATGTAAAATTCAGTTGGGACAAAACCATTTTCCGGGAAAAAGAGTACCATCACTTATGACTGAGCCGAAAAAAATAAAAACCAATAGACCTTAGTTCTTTGTTGCGAACCAGATTTGTATCCCATCTAGCATTTTTCCTTGCGCCTGAATGGTGGAGACCCTGTTCCGAACTTTTGCACCTACTTCGCGGATCAGCTTTTCTGTGCTTAGAGGTGTACTCCCATGCATTCTTTGATTTCGTTCTATCCATAGAGTGTGTATGAGTGCGTGAAACGTATACCTTGTAAGGAAATCTTCGGTTGTCTTGTTTCTCTTAGCATGAAAGAGCATCATCAGGCATGTGAATCGGATGGTGTAGTCATGACGAAGCAGTCCATAGGCTAGCTTGTACCAGATTTGTGAAGTGAAGTGACAGAGGAAAAATAAGTGATCCCGAGTCTCTATGGGATGAGAGCAGAAGACGCATTTTGCCAAAATGTTTGGAGCCCATTTAAGCATTCTATCCCCCGTTGCCAGACGGTTTTGAGCAGCTAACCACAGTATAAACGAATATTTTGGAGTAGCACGTGAGTGCCACACCACCTTATACCATGAGTTTCGAATGTATCTTTCGAGTTTGATTCCATGTTTCCTTGGATGAAAACTGCACCTTAAACTTGTCCTCCCCGTGTCTCCAGAGGTCAATGTCATCTCCTAGGAGGCCCCCATCTCTTATCCTGCTGAATTCAGCTTCAATTTGCGCTAGGATTTGCGGTCTTCGACGCCTGGGTCTGTGGCTTCCAAGCACGTCCGATAGTGTATCACTCTCTTTAATTCCCATCTCAATGAAACCCCTTTTCTCCTATCACATCAATCAATCTCCCAAGAGGGCACCAGTAATCATACCAAAAAGATGTTTGAGCACCATTACGTACCTCAACCTTGTGATATACCTTCGCCGAGCTACGATACTTGAGGATTTTTCTCCACATCCATGATCCTCCGGTCTTTGTAGCTTTATCCGACCAGAATGAGCCTATCCTAATCAGATTTTTCTTTATCCAATTCACCCAAAGAGAGTCTTTTGCTGAGACTAGCCGCCAAATCAGTTTGTAACAGCTCACCTTGATGGCTTCAACTAAGAATTTTAGCTCGAGGCCGCCTTCTTGCTTAGGTTTACACACATCCGCCCATGCAACCTTGGCCTTCTTTGAGTTTAAAGCCGGGCCAGACCATAGGAATGCTGAGGCTATTTTGTCAATCTCTCTTATGCAAGCTCTTAGGAGTCTAAACGCAGCGATCCAAAAATTTGTTAAGCTTGTAATAACCGAGGAGAGGAGTTGCAGCCCTACCTGCAAAAGAGAGAAAGTGATTTTTCCAAGAGCTAATGCGGGAGTGAATCTTCTCTATAAGAGGCTGATAGTCATTAGTCGACATTCTCTTTGTTAGAAGGGGAAGTCCTAAGTATCTCACTGGAAGTGTCCCAATCTCAAAAGGAAACTCATTCAACGATTCCCGAGTTTCCGATGTGATGCCGGTAATAAACAGTGTTGTTTTGTCCAAGCTTATATCAAGTCCCGAGATCCGAGTAAAACTCTTGAAGACTTCCAAAATACCTTTGATTGATCTAACCTTCCCATCCGTAAAAACCATGATATCATCTACGAAACAAAGATGCGTTATATTCAGACTTTGGCAACTAGGATGGTATCCAAATTCCCCATTTCTAGCGGCTCTATCCAACATTAAGGAAAGGAAATTCATGCAGATTACAAAGAGATAAGGAGATAGAGAACATCCCTGATGTAGCCCTCTTTCGCTCCTAAAAAACCCAGCCAACTCCCCATTTATTTGGACCGAGAATGATGGCGTGGTAACACACAACTCAATCCATCCTATAAAAACTTCCGTTAAATGCATTTCTCGAAGCAGTTTGATGAGGAAAACCCAGTTTACCGAGTCAAAAGTTTTTTTGATGTCAATCTTCATAGCACCTCAGGAAGTGATGTCAGGTTTATGGTAGTCCTTGACAAGCTCGGACGCAAGCAAAAGATTATCCATTAGATACATGTCCTTAATGAAGTCTGTCATTCCTAGATTCCCTGTCTTTTTCGGAATTAAAGCGAGTATCATAGAGTTTAGGCCTCTCGTCAAAAACCCAAATGTGAAGAAGGATTTTACTGCCACCTTGAAGTCATTCCCAATAACAGGCCACATCTCTTTGTAGAACTCCATCCAGACCCGACGATTTGTTACTTGGCATGGAGAATAATACTTGTTGTATTTCCAGATCAGAGACTTCCGAGGTCAGCTCACTACTCATTTCCGCGGAACACTAAACATTCATAATCTGCGGTAGCTCCGTCGCTTGTATCGTCCCATCATTTGAGTGCGGGTCCTTAAAAAAATCTGTAAAGTACCTGACTGCTTCAGCCATAATGTCCTCCCGTGAAGTAAAAATTTCGTTCTCCAAGGACCTTATTTCGAAGATCGAGTTCCTTGCTTCTCGTTCCTTGATCGCGTTGTAGAAGTACCGGTTATTTTGGTCTCCAATCTTTACCCAATGGAGCTTCGCCTTCTGCCTTAGGAAGCTCTCTTCTACAGCCGCCACTCTTTCCCAAGCCTCAAAGGCCTGAGCTTCTTCCGTTATGTTTTGCTCATTTGGATTGTTTAGCGTTGATGTTTGCTTATCACACAGCAAGTTATAAGCCTCCTATTTTCTCCTTGTCAAGTGATGAGTTTTTTCTCTACTAAAGCTTCTAATGATTGGCTTAAGCTGCTTTAGCTTCTTCGAGAGGCGGATAATGGCAGAAGTGGAGGGGTATAGAGCAGCCATGTTGGACCAGAAGTTTTCAACGAGGACTTTTGGTTTATGTGGTGTTCCATATAGTGAGATGAAACCGCAGACATGATCAGAGTATCCCCTGCTTCAAATCTACAGCAGGAATTCGAAGATCTGTGAAGCCAATCGTTATTCACTAGAGCTCGATCAAGTTTTTTGCATATCAGCCCCTCTTCCCTTTTGTTGCACCAAGTGTAAGCTGGCCCGTGAAAGGTCATATCCATGAGTTTGTAATGCCGCAGTGTATCACGAAAGTCCAACATTCTTGGACAATTAATATGCCCGGTGTTTTCTGCTGAGTGTTCCGAGATGTCAAGAATTTCGTTAAAATCTCCGGCGCATAACCAAGGTAATTTGCTATGCCAAAAAGCGTCAGACTATGCCTTTAAGTCAGCCCAGAGCTCTCGTCTTTCTTCCAACGAATTCGATGCATAGACAAAAGTACATAGAATCTCCTCTGATTGACCGTGGGTCTTAACTAAGCAGGATATAAACTGATTAGACTTGCGAACCACCCTTAGCAAAACTGCCTTACTCCACAATACCCAGATTCTTCCTAGTGAGTTATATTCATAGTTTGCTTCCATTGACCAGCCCTTCAATGTGGATTTCACTATCGAGTCTGCCTTGTCTTTCGCAACTCTTGTTTCCAAAAGAGCTCCAAACACCAACGAGTTCTTATTGATCAATTCTTTGAAGACTAAATGTTTTTTTGGTTTGTTGAATCCGCGAATATTCCAGAAAAAATACGACATTAATTCTTCTTCCTTTGATTCTTTTTTCCGAAAGTACTAGGGATTTTATCCCCTACTTGTTGAGTTGGGTTTAGAGCCTGCTTCTGCATCTTTGCCGATCTGAGAAGAGGGATTCGCAGCTGCGTCGTGGTTTCATGAGTTTCCTGCGGCTTCTCTCCCTCAGCTGTTTCAACCGTTTCAACCATTTTTGTTATCGCCTAGCTTGTCACAACCTCTATTTCTTGTTGATCAGATGGAATACTCTGTTCTTGACTCATCTCCAACACAAAATTTGAAGCAGAGGGTCCCGCGTCTGCAGTCAAGGATCCTAAGGTCTTCTTGGATTTTAAAAGCTCACGCCCTTGACCTTTTAGCTTTGCCGCAGCATTACCTTCTTCTTTATTAGTTTCATGGATCCGAGTTTCACAGCCCTCTACAGGTGAAATATTCCTTTCGTCTGCAACTATCTCTGCAACTTCGTCAACAACTTCAACAGTACTGTTCGCAACAGTTGGCGCTGAGATCTGTAAATTTCTCTGCTCTTCCTCTACTTCTCGACCCGAACTAGCAGTGTTTTTCCCATCAATGGACGGAGCTACCACTACAGCGGACATCATGTCATCCTGGTTAAACTCTACCGATGACTCCAGTCCCAAGTTTTCTTTTCGCGCCTGTAGGTCCCTCTCCAACCCTTTAACACTGTCCCCATCGAAATCAAGCGACTATAAAGCCTCAAATCTCAACGGAGTAACAATCCTAACCTCTCCATAAACCAAACTCCTCTTCTCCGACCTCTTGCTCTGAGTGTGCGGCACTGTTTGCCAATCCTTCCTGGAGCTGACCTCGGGCGTACCTTTGTTTTCTCTCTCTGGAGTCACAGCTGTTTTCCTAACCCCCGGATCTGTTTCAATTCTCTGCTCAGCTGCACGTTGCCCCCTACCTTCTTTTCTAGGTTCACTTTCCTTTGATTTTTGAGTTTGAAACTTTTTCAAACATCGCGATTTAGAATGTCCCCACTTTCTACAACAGTCACATCTCATAGATAGCCAGGGATAGTCATACTTCACTACGAACTCTTCTCCTTTGATACTAAAACAATGAATTTTTGATATATCTGTTTTGAGATTCACGTCGATGAAAATCTTTGCTTCATCAAACGTTGTGACCAACTCCGTTTCTTGATGCATCCTTAACGGGACACCCACCAGACTTGCTAAAAAATTCAGTCCCTTCCAAGTGAATAGATCTGTCGGCACATTCGTCAACGTTACCCACATCGGCATTGATGTTAGCGCGGGCTGCGCCTCCTCCTTAAATGGTGACCATTAAGAGACTATCATGGGAATTTCGCAAATATTCCACATGCCTCGACGTAGAACTCGGGTCCGAATTCGAAACTTGATGGACGTTTCATTTACCACATAAGCATCACTTTTGATACTTTTATCTTCCAAATTCCATATTTTATTGACTATCACATGAACCTTCGCCACATGTGGTGCTGTTGAAGCAAAATTCCCTATCACGAACTTTTTCCAAAGGGGTGGTGCGTCTTCAAACACTTCCGCTGGCACGTTTACTACCTGTCTTCCATCCTTTTCCGAAATCTCATAGTCAAAACGTGACAGTGATGATCGACGAACAATATTCACCCAAGATTTCTTTGATTGCGTTCCTCGATCAGATTAGATCTCCTTTGGACCTCTGTCTGCATTCCCTGTAGATGCCTCGACTTCACGCCCAACGATTATCCCAGCCTAAACCACCTCTGCGCTACCCGCCTTCTGAACACCCATCAGGCCACGCATATCCGATAAAGGGCTCCCAACTTCTGTCTCTTTCGATAGCTCATGAGCCTTAGAAGACTCCTCCTGAATTTCCGTCCTACGCGCTTGATCACCTACCTTGACAACATCACCCTGATCACCCACAACAACTCTGCTCTACGACTCCGCTTCATCCGGTACATTCATGCTCTGTTTTTCCACTGCAGCTCTAAGTTGCTAAACTTCACCCGACTCTTGATGGTCCGACTGAGCCCCCTTCCCCCCCCCCCCCCCGCCCCCCAGCGCATGGCGGTGAAGCCACCGTGCATGGCAGCGCAGCCATGAAGACAAAGCCCTAAAAATCTCTCGCAATCGCCCAGAATCTTTGCTCCGAAGAAACCGCTCTTTATCTACCCATAAGAAGTCAAGCTTGAACCGAAAGAATTATTATTATTCTTATAGAACTGTGTTTTATATTCAATAAATTCATAATTTTTCCTTTATTCCATTGGATAATCACTAATGGGTGTAGATTAAAAATATTTCAAATTGCTTCTAAAATTTGAAAAAATACTTTGTTCCCAAAGAGATTTTTTTCAGTGCGAACAGACTTCATAATCCCTTTAAAAAGTTGTGTTCAAATGTATATGTTTCAATAGCAGCATGTATCTGCATAAACATTAATATAAACTGGTTATATGTTCAAGTGATTATCAGATAAAATTTATTGAATGATATAACGGTAGAACTTCATAGGCATCCCTCCGTTTTTCCTTCTGGATTTCAGGAGTGCATAGCAAACCCTTCAATCATTTCATATTTATTTACTGGCATGTCTAAGTTCTTCTTTCCTGAGCTTCTTGCAGAGTTTATATGAAGTTTTATGACAAACAAATTTCAAAAAAGTATATGTGGTAAATCACATTTTATACATCAACTAAAAAAAACATTTTAGCATCTAACCTATACATCAACTAAAAAAATAATTGTCACTCTTACTTGTATGACTAAATCACATTTTATAATTGTTGTATAATATCTACCAATTTGGTATTTTTATATATAAATTCGCACAACAACATAGTTTATATATGATTTCGATTTATTTAAAATATTAGAGTATTAATTGACCAATTTTTTGACAAAAAAATTGACCAATTTTTCATCAAACTCAGCAGTAACTAACAGTTTATGATAAAAGCTGATTTCAGTACTCATACAAAAATTTATTAAGTTTATTTAAAAAATTTGTGGGTTAAAATTAAAAAAACACACACTATAAGTCACTTCACAAATTAATGGAGGTTAAACCGGCTCTTTTCCCATTTTTTACCCTCCCACAATAAAAGCGTCGGTTAAACTGTTTCTGAATTCTTTTAGATAAGAAATTATGGTGCAACTGATTCGTTATTTAAAAGATGCAAATAATGTGTCCAACACTTTTTAAGGCTCAATGCATCGCAAAACTAAGAGCACTTAACAGCTTTGAGCAACAGAAAGCTGACAACCTACCACCTTTTCTACCGTTAATGTCATAGTTTATGTTCAGATTCATAAGAAGAAAAACAAGAAGCCATCGATCTTCCAAAAACATTAAAGTTTTAAAAAAACTTATTGACAATTTATAAAATTAAATAATATTAATAATTTGTAAAAGAAAATATTATAAATACTTTTGACATCATTTTTAAAAAGATGTCAAAATTTTTTTTTTAATAATATAAAAAATTATAGAAATTGATGTATACAATTTTGGATATACAAATTCTTTTTTTCTATAAGATCTAAACTTTCTTTAATGAACTCGAGAACTTACAAAGATATTGAAATGAAATTACTATCGAATAAAAAATTAAAATCAGATAGAAATCGAAATATATAATTTTGATGTATGAAAGTTCGAAAAAAAAAAAGTTCGAAAATAATGATATAATATAAATATTGGAAGCCAACTGTTGAAGAGCTCGGATATGGTTTGTTAGTTAAGTTGGCTGATAGGCTCACCTTTAACAACACAAAAGATAGTGTGGGTTTGAAGTGGATTGAAGGAGCTATGAGAGGGCTTGTGGTACAAGAGGTTGAATTCTCTCATGAGGAACCCTTTTTCATATGATTACTCTCATTTGTTTACATTGATTACTCTAGTCTGCTACAGCTTTAGTTTTTTTTTTATCATGTTGACGGAAAATTGTGACACCTCCTATTTCTGTGGCATCTTCTCCATCTTATTCTGCTTTGGTGCCTGTATGACATCTTTTGGCGTAGTCAGTAGTGACTCCTCTTTAGACAAATTATCAAGTGACGACATGTCTCCTCTCTCGGATGAGGGATTGCATTGCCTCTCTCTACGCGACGGGTAAACGTTCCTAAGGCAAAAAGTATTGTCGTTATATGAATCTCAATTCGCGGTTGAGACACTAGAAAGGAACTTCCATGTGACGCATACTGAACCGGTTTGCCAATATGATTAAGGATTAAAGAACCAGTTTCCAGTATTTTGATTAGTGCATTTGTTTATCAACACAAATAAAACTGATGAAACAAGCAAATATCGAATCTTGGAAACTGGTTCAGTATGATTTCGCAACCTATGTAGTAATTTTGAGTACATTAATTAAATCTAGGAAGTGTCCGTACAATATTTTGAGCACATCAATAGATGTGTGTTTGTTTTGTGGTTTGCTATTTGTTATTTTCAAGAGCTTTTCACTACGTTTTTGTTGCAGATAACATAACATGCCAAAACAGAACCAACCTTTTTTCTACTTTAAGGGCTTCCGTAGGTTGAGGTATCGACATTCATTAACTCCAAATATGTGGCGGTTTGAGACACAAATTTTGGTCTCAAATTCAAAATCTTTATCATGAAAAGTTTACTTGTTGGCTTGTCTCAGTTCATGACAAGTTAATCCTTCACTTGACACTCCCCTTGATGACCTTCCATCAGCCTCACTCGCATATGTTGAATAGAAGTCTTCCTCTCCTTGTTCTCGTTCCTTCATCAGATCTTCCATCTTCTCGACGGCCTCTCTTATATCTAACCTTTTCTCCACATCTTCTTCGCAACAACTTAATCCAATTCTCAAGAGTTTGAGAATATCTGCTTCACAATTGATGGTTTTCCCCATTTCTTGATCAAACAATTCTTCTATCCACTCCCCTTTAAAAATCGACTTCACCCAGCTCGCTAGGTCCTCCTCGCTTTCTTTATCGACTTGCGGGAAACTCTCAGGGAACTTTCCTGTAAGAATCTCCAAGATGAGTATGCCAAGCCCCCACACATCGGTTTTCTTGGTCACGCGGCTTTGTTTTAAGTACTCTGGGGATTTGTAAGCTACCATGAGTTCTTGTGCTTTCTCTTCATTGATAATTGGGATCAAGCCATAGTCTGTAAGTAGAGGCTCTAATTTCTCATTGAGAAGAACATTTGATGATATTAGATGACCATGAGGAGCCATTAGGCTAGACAGGTTTTTGTGGAGATATAAAAGTCCCCTTCCTACACCTTTCACAATATTCATTCTTGTTGGCCAATCCAAGCTTGGTTGCCCTAAGGATTTATGACCTTAATATATACATACAAAACACAAATTTTTAGCAAAAGTGATTTAGTAGTAATATGTATGGTGAATGTAATGAAGAGAGAAAATATTTATACCATGGAGATGAGCGGCCAAACTTCCTTTCTCAACAAAATCGCAAACAAAAAGTTTTTCCTCTTTTTTATAGTAATAAGCCACAATTGGAAGCAGATTATCATGGTTTAACCTCCCTAATCTCTTCATATGTTCTTCGAATTCCTCAATATCAGCATTATTCATATGTTTAAATCTCTTCACTACCATCATCGATCCGTTTGAAAGCAGTGTCTTATATGATCCTCCAAAACACCCACTTCCTAGAATCTCTGCTGATGCTTTCAAAAATCTTGTAACTCAAATTTTTCCTTATCCTCTCTCAAAAACGAGAGTTTTGTAGTGTGAATCATCCTCTTTGCAGCACGGTTTTGTGAATGGTAGCTACCTTGTCCCCTTTCACTTTCTTGGAATCCAGATCTCATTTGTAGACTTGTTGGTCCAGGTTCTGTTGACAATAACGGTTGTTTCTTCTTTCGCCTCCGGTTAAGGAAGATAATCATTCCAAGAAGTATGAGTACTGCCGCCAATGCTGCTACCACTGCGGCTTCAATGTACAAAAACTTTGATGATCTTTTCTTGGAGTTTGCCATGGGCTCTTGGGAAATGTTGTAAGGAGAAGAACACTCCGTATCCAAAGGTTTCCCACATAAGCCTTTGTTACCTGCCAACGAAAAAAACATGGTTTTTTAAAAATTTTTTATAATATATGTGGTTTGTCTAGATGTATCATATACGTGAATAAAATTGGTTCACCTTCAAACAATTTTTTATCCATTGTACTGAGAATATTTGGGACTGGACCTACTAATGCATTGTTTGAAAGGTTTAACTTGAGTGGTTTATGTGTGAATTCCGGAATTTTTCCAGTGAACCGGTTACCGTCAAGTCTAAGCTCTAACCTTAATACCTTCATTTTGAATGTTCAAAATTTCAAACACACAAATATCGGTTTTAGTCGATATTAGTTGGTTTTAGTTCTAAACAAAATAAAGAATCCAATTTTAACCAAGAACCCCAAAACATACAAAATTAACTTTATACCCCCAAAACATACAAATTTAACTTTATACCCCCAATTCCCAACTCTCCATTGATTTCCCCCTCCGCCTCTCAAATCTAGTGTTTAGAAGATTCATCAATGGATCTGGAGATTGTTGGTCGTCACGCTCTTTTTTTGACGACGATTCGATGGCAACATTTGTCAACTCCTAGATGGCGCTCATTGACTTGAACAACCTCTTTATTGACTGGTACATGTTTGTCACCTCTTCTTTTTTTTTTTTTGAATAATTATAAAATTATATTCAAGAAAATCTTTGCTACATCGAGTGTGACCTGTTTTTGATAATCTATGCTCAAGGCATCATTTTATGGGGGCCTCGTTAAAACCCGGAAGAGAAAAACCCTTTTGGGACAAAACCTCTTACGGGAAAAAGAGTACCCGCCATGAACATTTAATCTGAAAAAAATATTGCTGAAAAGCTTCATATCCTTGAATTAAACCAGATTTGTAGTCCGTCGACCATGATTCCCTGTGCTTGAAGAGTAGATAGTCAGTTTCTCATAGCCCTTCCCACTTCGTTGATGAGTCTGCCCACCGTTAACTGAACACTACTGTGTCTTCTCATGTTTCTTTCTTTCCATAGCGCATACACCGTGACCTGAAATGTGTACTTGATTATAAAGTCCCCGTCCTGTTCGTTCTTGTCACCTCTTCTCTTCTCCTCCTCCTCCTCGTCTCAAGTGTCATTCTTGATTTCAGATGATCCTGACTTGGAATCGGAGCTCGATCACAAGCGTCACCTAGATATACCGGCTAAATCTCCATCTCCATCTCCTGGTAAGGATGATCAACTTCGTAGTACTCTCCCCTTTAGCAATAGTTGATCATATGATTTGGCTTTTGTATCACAGATGTATATGATGTTTCTGGATCAAGCTTAGGAGGAAGAGACCTACGTTGCTGTAAAGACAGAGGAGGAGAAACATTAGGCAGATATAAACACGCCGTCGTGTTGGATTATAATGACTCGGAACGGTTTGTTAACCTATGTTGTTAAACGCCATGCTTTTACAGATTAGAACTCCGTTGCCAAGGAGGCTTAAGTATGAAGATCTCAAGTGTTGGTTCCAAGACTCTATCAACGATGGAGAAGGAAAAAGCAAAGGAACGACGGTGGAGGATGAAGTCGGTGAAATCTCTTGGCTCGAGAAGTTACGGTGTCTGATGTGGAGGAGCTTTGGCGAGAGGTTCAACGATGTGACATTGGAGAAAAAAAGAAAAGGGAAGAGAAAACACACAATAAATGGAGAAGGCTCAGATTTTTCAAATGTCTACACATTTCGTTCGTTTGACCATAATTACCCATATTTTTGGTCAAGATATGTAAATTTCATCTGTAGATTTGTTGTTTCAACGAAGAAGATGAGTTGTGGTATCATACATTTTCAAACTATTTGACCCGATGAGATAATATGATGGGGATTAGAGATCTGGTGGTTTCTGAGATTGGTGATGATGTTTTTGGTTGCGTAACGAGATACGGTTGTTTCTGGGATTAGTGATGATGCGATGAGTATTATACGGATTTGATGATCAAGAACTATATTGATTATTCTGGAGTTAATGCTTAAATTATGGGGTTTTACTGGAGATTTTGTTCTATTCGATTTTGAATGATTTCAGGAAAAATGTTCTCAATTAATTGTGTCTATTTGATAGAGAGTGTAAAATCAGGTTGAAATCAATTTAAAATTGGGTTATAGTTTAACTTTAGCGGTTAGTTGTTTTCTGGTTACCATTAAACCAATCTTAACCATGATTTATGATTAATTAAGATTTAAACTTTGAATCTGTGGGGATTTAGGATTTGAATTTTTATTTTGTATGTATTATGCGATTTAACTTTTGATTTATATGGATACAGAACTAGGCTTAAATTTTGTGTTTATTTGATCGTATATGTTTTGTGGAACAATCATGCATGACGAAGTGAAATGTGAAGAACCAAAGGATCCTAAATTTTGATAAGTAAATCTGGGATGGTGAATATTTACACTCTTTATTTGAATAACAAGAAAGAAGTGGTAAAGATAAGAAGATAGGGAAGGTTAAGGAAGTTCATTTAAAGAGCAAGAGAGTGATGAAAGAAACCCACCCTCCCACCCTTTTCAATTCACCAAAGACCACCTCGTCATTGAACTTAACACCTTGGAGGTGTATTGATAGAATAATTGAGTAAAGAGTCAAGAGCAAGGATCGATCCAGCCCTTTTGTGATGGTTAAAGTGATCCTCACACTGGAGTTCAAAGAGAAAGGTTCTAAAAGGGTCGAAGAGTTGATGAAGACGGTCCTCTCATTCACATTCAAGGACCCTCCAAAGAGTTCCACAACTCCTCCTTTCACTCTCTTGTATATAACATTATATTTAGTTCTTTAGATCTTTCTTTCTGCATTTTGTGTGTTTTGGTCTTTTTCTTGAATTTTATTGTACACCGAGATGGTGTGAAGTAAGTTTGGAAGAGAGACCTGTCTACTAATCATGGGTTTTGTTTTTATTTTACTTCTCTTCAGTCTTGCATTATACATTAAGCTATGCATTAAAAAAATCTAGACATTTTGAAAAAATGAAAAATACAAAAAGAATCATGTAACTTTACTTTTGCAGATATTGTCATTAGGATTAATTTTAGAAGAATATAGGTTTTCATTTGCATATGTATTGAGGATATTTTCCTTGTAGAAATGCAAATTTGAATTGAGATCAAAGTCCTTGTTCATAGTTATTTGATGCATGGTTTTAACCTTGGAAAACTGGAAAATCCATCAGTGGATCCTTTCCTCTTTTGATAATCCTGACCATTGTGAGCTTTTCATGATTTCTCTTACATCTCTCTATGAATTTGGACTTAATTTGAATTTAATTTTCTTGCTTAGGGAATTTGAATGCGTTTCTCATGGTTGTTTTTAAGACAAATTTGGGCTTTCATTGTGAATTTGAATGCGTTTCTCATTGTGCTAACCCGAATATTCTCACCTTTAGAGTGGTTACCCTACCTTTGACCCTAACAAATTCTTTTAAACCCTTTGATTGATTTGATCAGTGAGCCTTTTGTTGATAATGTTATGATTTTGCAAAATTTGAGGGGGTATCGGGAATGAAAAAGGGTGACTCTCATTCTAGCTAGCAATGATAAGACTAAGGATTAGGTTGGGAATGAAATATTTGGATGGTTAGATTAAGTAGTTAGTTAGGATGTTGGAAAAGAAAATGTTGAAAAGAAAGTTTCATCAAGTTATCAAGGACTCAATAGGCTAACTAAATGATAAGCCAAAAAGCTCTAAGTCTAATAATTATGAATAAGAAAATAAAAATATTCTCTCCCTAAAAATATACAAAGAAATAAGTGATGGGAAGAAAAGAAAGCAAACGAAAGAGATTGAAAAGAGCTACATGAAAGGTTTTCCTTAGGAGACTAAGAAAAGAGATTGATCATGAGGTTGATGACTAAAGAAGACCAAAGAGTACATTGGTTTGGGGATGCAAAAAAAGAATAAAAAGAATGTGCAGGAGGGCAGAAACTAGGATCAAGTTATAAGAAGGGGTAGAATAACAAGAGAAAACCCTCTGTATACATCAATTGTTCCCTTTTTTGATAAATTTAGCATGTTGATTAGCATTTCTATGCTTTGAGAGTAACCCACCAATAAAAATCTTTTGATAGTTACCTCTAAAAACCCTCAGTCCAAAACCGATTGAGAACCATTTCGCTTTCCTTTGCGAGACCGTAATTAAAAGCTAATTGAATATGAAAAGTTTTCTTGGAAAAGAAGATCCGGTCTTGGAAAAGCTGTGTCTCCCTGCTGAGGGTTGGAGGATCTTGTAGCCTAAAAAAATGAAGAGAAGAGCAAGAAGAGATGAAAAACAAAGTGAAGAGGAACTTGTAACGGTCACCCAAACAGTTGGGAATCCAAAGCATCTGAAACATTGCATCATGAAAATGTCATCTCTTGCCTATTTTAATCTTATATTATGTGTTAAGATATGAAATTGAGTTAGATTTTCAATGGAATTGACCTCATGTCATTTGGAACTATATTCCAATAGTTGTGGTAGAATTACTAGACACATCATTTATGCCGCGAATAAATGAAGAAGCATAATTTTGTGTTGTCAAAAATCTTTAGAGTTGACCCGAATATTTTTGTGTCTTTCATATAGATACTTATAAAACCACATTTAAACCTAAGCTTTCTTCTCCCTAAAGTTGATTTTAGATCCAAACTCTCTTATTGATGATGTAGATTGATTTTCATCATATTATGTCAATCTAGTTAAGGATTCTTCACTTCTATCTTTTTTAGATCATGAATAATGCTAGATTATGATGAATTGGTGGTTAAATATTAATTATTTAGGTTCATTATTATTAGATCCTTAATTTAGGTTGTTTTTAACGCTTGTTTTGATTTGATCTCTCAAACTCTAGATATATAGGATTTCACGTCCGGAAAGTGTTCGATGAAATGGTTAAACAAATTTTTTTATGAGCTTTACATACCTAGACAACATGAGTTGATGATTAGGCTGTTTAGTGAACTTATTAGACTTATTATAATGCTCATTGATCGTTTGATTGCGAACATCATTTGTTGATGATTGGATGATTAGTGTCATGGAAGTGGATTAGTCAAATTTGTGAGTTTCATGTTCTAGGATGGTGCGTAATGCAATCTGTTGCATCATTGTTTGATTGGCATTCCATTCCCTTGATAGTAAAACCCATGTTCAAATGCTTTTTTTTTATTTTACTTCTTTTTTTTAATAATAATATGTAAAATTATATTCAAAGAAAAACTTTTTTTATATCAGATGCAACTATTATTTGAGGAGAAAAAATTAAAGGAAAAATAAAGCTTTGAAATGGAAATCGATAAATGGTGGCCTCATTGAAAAAACCCAATTGGGACAAAACCACTTCCCGGGAAAAGAATACACACCATTTACGATTGAGCTGAATAAAAAAAAAACTAGAAGAATAATTATAGAGCTGAATACAAAAAAAGGCTCGAAGCAAACCAAGTCTGCAGCCCGTTCATCATAAATCCTTAAAGTTGTAGAGTCGAGAGCCTGTTACGAACTATCTCCCCTACTTCGCGAACCAGCCAGTCCTTGTGAAGTGGAGTGTTGCCAGTAGTCTTGCTTCCCGTGTTTTGAAAAATGGATAACAAGTCATTGACCTAAGATGTGTTCCTTTGTCATAGTAGTCCATAAGAAAGCTTATACAAAACTTGTGATGTGAAAGAGCATGAGAAGAATATATGATCTTGAGACTTCACCGAGACCGTGGTGGTCCAGGGAAGCATTCTATCTCCAGTGGTCAAACGATTAAGGACAACTAACCACACAATAAATAGATATTTCGGGGTAGCATGCGAATACCAAACAGCCGAGTACCATGATTTCGTTGGACCTACCTCCCGCACTTGATTCCATGTCTCCTTGGAGGAAACCTGTGATTTAAACCTATCATTCTTGTATCTCCATAAGGCTATATCCTCGTCTAGGTAATCACAGTCCCAGAGCTTTAATATTTCAACCTATGACTTACGAAAACCTCAGCCAATGTATCAAAAGACTTCATTCCCATATCAATAAATCCTCTCTCCCCCAATACATAAATTAATTTGCGAAGTGAACACCAATCATCATACCAAAAATAAGTGTGAAAACCACTCCGTACCTCGACCTTATGAAAGTCTTTTGTGGAATTTTGATACTTAAGAAGTTTGCGCCACATTCAAGAGCCAGCACTCTTGGTCGTTTTTGTGGCCCAAAAGGAGCCTTTGCGAATCAAGTTCTTTTCGACCCAGTTAACCCATAACGAACCTTTTGATGAAATCAAACACCAGATCAGTTTATAACAGCTCATCTTATTCGCCTCAACTAAGGATTTCAAGCCAAGTCGTCCTTCTGATTTTGGCTTACAAACATCACTCCAAGCCACCTTGGCTTTCCTTGAGTTTAAAGCTGGTCCGGAACATAAGAAAGCAGAACTGATATTCTCAATCTCCCTTATGCAAGCTCGAGGTCTGGAACATAAGAAAGCAGAATTTGTTGAATTTGCAGTAACCGAGGAAAGAAGTTGTAGAGTACTTGCGAAAGAGAGAAAGCGGTTCTTCCAAGAGCTAATGCGAGCTTGAATATTTTTGATAAGTGGTTCATAGTCTGAGCTTGACATCCGTTTTATTAACAGAGGAAGTCCTAAGTACTCTACCTGTAGATTTCCAATCTCAAATGGAAAACCAGCAAGCGAATCCCGAGTTCTCGAGGAAATACCGGTGATAAATAAGGTTGTTTTTTCAAAGCTTATGTTCAAACCTGAGATACGAGCAAATCTCTCAAAAACAGCAAGAATACCTTTGATTGAACGAACCCTCCCATCCACAAACACCATGATATCATCCGCTCCTATAGCTTGGATGGAACCCAAACTTGTCGTTCATAGCAGCCTTGTCCAACATTTTTGATAAGAAGTTAATGTAAAAAACAAAGAGATAGGGGAGAGAGAACAACTTTGACGCAGCCCCCTCTCACTTTGAAAATAACCCGCAAGATCCCCATTGATTTGGACTGAGAAAGATTGAGTGGTAACACACAACTCAATCCACTTAATAAGCATATCCGGCAGCTGCATTACCCTCATCACTTTGACGAGAAAACACCAATTCACCGAGTCAAATGCTTTAGAAATATCAATCTTCATAGCTCATCTAGGAGAGACATCTGGTTTATGATAATCCTTTACCAACTCGGAAGCGAGAAGAAGGTTCTCCATCAAATATCAATCCTTAATAAAAGCTGTCTGATTTTGAGTGATAAGACCAAGAAGGATGAGCTTAAGGGATTCGCTAAGATCTTTGAAATGACCTTATAAAGCATATTACAACAGGAGATTGGACGATAATCCTTCATCCCAATAGTTCTCGTCTTCTTAGGAATTAAAGCTAGAATGGTAGAATTGATCCCCTTTGGCAAAAAACCATAAGTGAAAAATTATTGAACCGCTACAATAAAATCATTTCCAATGATAGACCATACCTCTTTATAAAACTCTACCGTGTATCCGTCCGGGCCTGGTGATTTATTTGAAGGCATTAAAAAGAGGACTTTCTTTATTTCCATTTCCGAGACTTCCATTGTTAAGCTCCGCCTCTCATCTTCAGAGCATCGGTAATCTAGAAACTGAGTTAAATCCATCATTGGTGTATCAGACTCACTATTTGGCTGAGCACTAAAAAAATCTGAAAAGTAACAAACAACCTCAGCTTTGATGTCATCCCGGGTAGAGAAAAACACTCTATCAGGAGACCTAATCTCATTAATCAAGTTTTGAGCTTCCCTTTCCTTGATCACATTATAAAAGAACCGGTTGTTTTGATCCCCCACCTTGATCCAATGCGGTTTCACCTTTTGTATTAGGTAATTTTCCTCTAAACCCGCCATATTCTCCCAAGAAGCATAAGCTTGAGCTTTGTCTAACATATTACTAGCTTCCGGGCTGATAAGATTAGCAGTTTGCTTTTCACACAACTTGGCATAGACTTCTTCTTTTCTTTTTGTTAAGTGAGGTAGCTTCTGTCGGCTGAAAGTTCGGATGATTGGTTTAAGAAGCTTTAGTTTTTTGAGAACCTAAGCAGAGCTAAGGTGGAGGAAAAAAGAACTTCCGAGTTATTCTAATAAACCTCCACAAGTGATTTAAAATCTGCCATAGTGATAACAACATTGACAATCTTGAAAGGGACTTTTTGATTACGAATACTTCCAAAGAGAGAAAAGAAACCACAAACATGGTCGGAGCAACCTCGAGCTTCGAACACATAGTATAAGTTGGAAGGGCATTGTAGCCAAAGACTATTCACAAGAACACAGTCCAATTTTTTGCAAATCAAACCCTTTTCGTGTTTGTTACACCAAGTAAAGAGTGGTCCGTGGAAAGCCATATCAACAAGAGAGCAATGGCGTACTGTATCTTGAAAGTCAGACATTCCTAGGCAAGAAAAACTTGTGTTGTATTAGCTGTAAAGTGTTTAGTGATATCCATAATCTCGTTGAAATCCCTTGCACATAACCATGGTAAACCCCGAAGTTGAGATACATCTTGATGATTCTTTAAATCTCTCCAGAGCTCACGTCTCTCGTCTAGAGAGTTAGAGGCATTGATAAATTTACAGAAACTCCTCCAAATATCCTTGAAGCTTAATTTTACAAGAAATCAGCTGGCCTGTCTTGTAAACCACCGTTAAGGACACAGACTTACTCCACACCACCCATATTCACCCTAAAGGATTAAATTTATATTCGCCCTAAAGGATACTTGTGAGCGGTTATTAGCTGATCGAAGTAGGGGTGCTCTTGTTGTACTCCCATCCTTACTCGACACCTCTTGAGAAGTTCCGGAACCCAGTTAAACATAATCAGTAACTGGACCTGAAACGAGAGATAAACATTCGATATTTCTGGTACTCCCGAGCCTGCTGCATCCTCAGCTAAGGCTGTGTTTTTTATAACTCCAGATTTAGAAACTACATTTGAGAATGTCTGCAACTTCATCTCCTCCTTCAGAACCTGTAGAAATTTCTGCAGACTTTGAACCCAACTCAGTTGATTGATTCACCAGCTCAGGAATTAAGGTGTCCACAGTTTCAGACTCCTTTGTATCCAACTCTGGAAGTCTCAGCACCTCAAAACGCGACGGTGTTGCAATCTTGACCTTCCCATAAACCAGAATTTTCTTTCCCGAGCCCCTACCATGAGATGGTGAAACTATTTTCCACTCATTTCCAGCTTGAGAAGATATAATCCCTCCTTCCTCTCTCTCCAAGCATACAACAGACTTTACAACAGACTTGTGTAACTCAGTATTTTGCATAGTATCATTTCCCAAATGTGGAGAAAGCTGATCCACAACATTCTCCTTTTCCAAAGCATCACAGTTGACTTTTGCTGTTGAAATTTAGTCAGACACCCCTCCTCAGTATGTCCCCATTTTCGCCAGCTTCCACAACGCACGGGAAGCCACGTGTACTCAAATTGCACTACAACTTCCTCTTTTTTGACTTTGAAACAGAAACTCGATGGTATGTTCTTTTTTAGATTGACATCTATGAATATATTTGCATTGTCAAAGCTTGCGACTAGCTCATTATATTGGTGTAGTCTTAACGGAATACCCACAGGACTTGCAACGAAGCTCAGCCCCTTCCATGAGAACAGAGCCGCAGAACATTTCTCATCAGAACCCACATCCAGAATCGAGTCCATTTTGAAACAATCATGTGGATGTCACAAATGTTCCACATGCCTCGACGTAGTACTCGACTTGGAGTGTTTGAGTTGCAAATAAGAAACTTGATAGTTACATCGATTTTTATAGTTTTATCCCCTAAATTCCAGATTTTGTTGCCTATTACGTGGACCTTAGCAACATGAGGGGTTGAGGAGGCGAATCTGCTGACCACAAAGTCTTCCCGGAGCATAGACACCACGGTTACCACTTCTTCCGGCACAGTGACCATCGGTCTTCCCTCTACATCCAACACAGTGTAATCAAATTGTGAGAGAGATGGACGACTCACAAGCTTAGCCCATGACTTTTGAGTCGTAGTTTTTGGAGCTGGATTTAGAGTAGGGAGTTGTAGGTCTGCTGGAGTAGTTTGCGAAATAGAACATTGCAGAACTTCAGGAATGGTTAGTGAAACAGGGCGCTGAGGATCTTCAGAAATAGTTTGTGGAGCAGAGGAGATAACAGAGTTGACAGATTTCTGAGACATGACCTTGGACAAAGACAACGAACCGATAGTGGAGAGCCATCCAACAAAGGATCACCGGATTGAGAGACCATGGCGCCGGTGGGCCTGCAGAGCCATGGAAAACACAGCGACGGCGCCTAGGTCAAATGACTAAGAAATCGCCACAGAGCCAAAATAAGAAAAACTTCGGTATCGTCCAAAATTTTCCTTATTTTACTTCTTTTCATTTCTTGTTTATAAAACTAAAAGTATTTGCTCTATATTACTTTGAATCTCGAATCTCTAGTGTGTGATCTTTAGTCCTTGTGGTTCGATACCTAAAGTTCTATAATGCACATAGGATCATTGTAACTTTGCAAAACACGTTTATCATTTTCACAAGAGTAATGATTGTTCAACCATGGAGATAAATTTTCATACTGTTTGATAAAAATCATCAATTAACGTAAAAAATCGTGCATAAAAGAAATAAGGATTTCGATATGGACCATAAATATAACAATGTATAAGATGGAAAATCTCTGTAGTTTTATTATCACTAGAAGTAAATGGGTCATAAGTTTTCTTACCGTGAAAGCAGATATTACACCATGAAGAATGCAAATCTTATTATTACTAAAACCAACACTAGGAAATAAAGCAAAATTTTTTGTTGATGGATGTTCAATCCTCTGATTCCACACATCGAATGGAATGATTACATGTAAGCTAATGGCAGCTTCGGTCTCTAAAGCTCTATAGTAATAGAATCCATCTATCTCTTTACCTCTCCAATAAGCTTCCACGAATGGTCCTAAATCGTAAAAAGTCCATCAAAAATTGGGCAAATCAACAATTCTGTTTAAGCACATGAGAAACTGAAACAAGATGAAAATGAAGACCCTCAAAAAGAGAACATTAAGCAATCAAAATTTGCTTCCCCAAAGTCAAATGGACTTGTTTATTAGCGATAGATAAACACCCATCAGGAAGTCGCAAAAGACAAGGAGAGATGCTTGTAACTTTTGACAATAACTCCAAACAACTTATCATATGATTATCTGTGCTAGTGTCTAAAATCCATGTAACAGATATATTCTACTGAAAAATCCATGTGAGTTTATCAGTTGCATTTGTTTCCCTTCACAGAGCAGCTGCAAAAATTATTTGCCACTGCTTATTTGTGAAACCACAAGGATTCGGCTTATATCAAGAACTAGTCATGCCAGCTTGTAAATCAGATTCACGAGAAGTAGATTCTTGTACCATATTAGCTTGGACACCATGAGCTTGAGAAACATAGTTTATTTTCGTATTTTGTGATTGCCTGGATATCAGTGAATTTGGAAGCATCTCTCATAATCATGACCAACATTTCCACAATGAGAACAAACTCTATCTCTATTCTCCTTTTTATAACTAAAAGTGATATAGGATAGAAAATGATAGATCCTAAAGTGTTGATGATGGTTAAACTATTTCTGGACTAAAGTCACTCTCAACAAATCCAAGCGGATGGGGATGAAATAGAGTGGTAATCGATAGAGACTCTTCAACTAGACTAATGTCTCTCTTTGAAGAATCCAATTTGATGATTGATTAGTAGATCGTAACAATGTATTGAAAGATGCCACACTGATGATGGAAGATCTTGGATAAGTCGAGATCACTGAAGATTCAAGGAATCACACACAAGAAGGCTGAGATGTTTATGGTTCTTCCATTGAAGAAAACTAGGTTTTTATTTCATCAAAGTTAAGTTTTACATGCCGAGAAGGGAGTTATATATAGTCTAACATATGACCTTCTAGACTCGAAAATTATTACAAAAAGGACTAGACTTGCAAAAAAAACATACTCGAACTAAGGACTTAAAAATAAAAGACTTAAAATTCCAACGGTCATATTCCTGCAAAACAAGAAAAAACCCAATTTTTATTCAAATTTAAGTGCATACCTTAAATATTTAATTGTGTTCTCTTGGGATGATTTAAGAGGCTTGATCTGCTCTAAATTCCTTGAAGAACAGGCAAAACAGAGTTGTTGGAGTCTTGAATTCTTCTTGAGCGCTTTCTAGCATTTCCTTGTTGATCTCATCTTTTTGGAGTTCTTCATGCTCTATGAGTGCAATGACACTTCTGACAGACTTGTTTAATTTCTCTCTCAAGCGTTTGGTTCCTCACTTTTTCATTGGTGCTTGATCTACAGTTCCTATGTTGATGGTTTATTCCTCGGATTCAGTTAGGCTAGGCTCGATGTCCTCATCATTTCCTCCTTCTTGAGAAGACTCCGACTCCAGAATTTGTTCACCTGCATGATAAGGAGGTAAATCAATAACATTAAAATTTGGGTAAATGTTTAACTCACCTGGCAGTTCAAGCTTGCAAGCATTGTTGTTGATTTTCTCTAGCACTAAAAAGGACCATCTCCTCTTTGTAAAAGCTTGTACTTCTCAGTCTTCTTCTCTAAATTATCCTTGACCTTTTGATGAAATGTTTTCACAAAATCCGCTTTGGTTTCACCTTCAACACTAGAATAAACAGCTAAGGGGCAGTGGTGAAAGATCTAATGGAGTAGTGGGATTAAATCCATAAGCAAATTGAAAAGGAGAGTGTTTAGTAGCAGAGTATTTAGCATGGTTATAAGTGAATTCAATGTATGGCAAACAAGATAACCAGTTCTTTAAGTTCTTACCAACTGTTGCAGAGTGTACGATTAACTACCTCAGTTTGGCCATCTGTTTGTGGGTGACATGTAGTTGAAAAAACAGCTTAGTTCCCAACTTCTTCCATATGGTCTTCTAGAAATGGTTTAAGAACTTGGTATCACGATTTGAAATGATTGTTCTAGGCACTCCATGTAAACACACTACTTATTTGAAGAATATATCAGCTATTTGAGTCGCATCATTAGTCTTATTAGATTGAATGAAGTGAGGCATTTTGGAGAACATGTCCACAACTACAAAGAGAGAATCCAGGTGGTTGATCTTTGGCAAACCTAGAACAAAATCCATAGAGATGTCTACCTAAGGTTGGTTAGGAATAGGCAGAGGCATATATAAACCATAAGGTGATTTTTCTTTTAAGCATGTAATGCACTTTTCAAAGAATTTTTCCACATCTCTTTTCATGTGCGGCCAAAAGAAATACTCCATAAGAACACTTAGAGTTTTATCTCGGCCAAAGTTTCTCATAAGCCATCCTCCACGTGCTTCTCTTATAAGCAGTTCTCTCATGGAACCTTGTGGCGTACAAAGTCTCATATCCTTGAATAAGAATCCATCTTGTTAGTAGAATGCTCCATATGAGGATTTTCTTGTTTCCTTGAAGGCTACTTAAAAATTTGGATCAGTTTCATATAAACTTTTGATATGTTCAAATCCCATGATTTTAGCTTCTATGGTGCTGATTAGAGCATATCTCCTTGATAAAGCATCAACTACCACGTTCTCCTTGCTTTTCTTATACTTTATCACATACGAAAAAGTCTCTACGAACTCAAGCCACTTAGCATGTCTCTTCTTAAGTGTAGTTTGACCTCTTAGATGCTTGAGTGTCTAATGATCTATATGAATAACAAACTGGCTTGACAATAAATAATGTTGCCTAGTTTCAAGAGACCTTACCAATGCGTAGAGTTTCTTATCATATGTTGGGTAGTTAAGGGAAGCTCCACTGATTTTCTCACTAAATTATACTATTGGTTTCTCTCCTTGAGTAAGGACGACTCCTATACTTGTACCAGACGTATTACATTCAGTCTCAAAACATTTTATCAAAATTAGGAAGTACCAAGACATGTGCATGAAGTGTTTGAGCGTTCATGAATACATCTTCTTATGCTTGGCCCCATTTGAATTCCACATTCTTTTTAATCATTGAGGCCCTGCAGCTATGATGCTAAAATCCTTTACAAGTTCTCACATGTCCAATGCTTGTTAAGGTCGGCTAGTCTTGTATAGCTTTTATCTTATCCTAATCAACTTTTAATCCCTGCAAACTCACAAAAAATTCTAAAAATACAACTTGATCAGTGCAGAAGGTACATTTCTTTAGGTTTGCGTAAAGGTTTTCTAGCCGAATTGTCTCTAGAACGTGTTCTAGATGTTTCAAGTGATCTGCAAGACATCTAGTAAAAATCAAGATATCATCAAAATAAATTACTACAAACTTACAGATGTAATCCCTTAGAACGTGATTCATTAGTATCATGAATGTACTAGACGCGTTTGTGAGTCCAAATGGCATTACCAACCATTCATACAAACCTCTCTTATTTTTAAACTTCTTCTTCCATTCATTGCTTTCTTTCATTCTCACTCTATGGTATCAACTCTGCATAGCAACTTTTGAGAAGATTGTAGCTTCATTGAGCTCATCCAGCATATCATCAAGCCTTGAAATATGATGCCTATACTTGCCGGCGATATTATTGATGGCTATGCAATCAACGCACATCCTCCATGTTCCATCTTTCTTAGGCACTAGAAAGATTGGAACAACACATGGGCTTAGAATTTTTGAGATATAGCCCTTATACATGAGATCTTGAACTTGTTTTTCCAGCTCTTTTGCCTCCTCCGGATTAACTATATAATCTAGTCTATTAGGTAATGGTGCTCCTGGAACAAGATATATTTGATGTTCAGTTCCTCTTATTGGCGGCAAGTCTGGTGGTATTTTCTCGGGAAACACCTCTTTAAACTTCTATAGTAGTCCAAGCATCTCAGGAGATAACTTTTGTTCTTCTTGACCTGAAAACAAACCTTCCTTAAAGATCTTTAGAAATAACTTTTCTTGTGAATCAAGAGATTTCAAAATAGTAGTAGGTGTAATATAAATGTTAGTTTTGTTTAGCTTATCTCCTTTGTTCATAGCTCTTTGCATTTCATGCACTTCCTATTGAGTTAAAGGTGCTAAGTTATGTTTCTTTTTGTTGTGCATGAATGTGTAATAGTTGGTACGACCATTGTGGAGAGCCTCTTTATCAAACTGCCAAGGTCGCCCTAGGAGTAGATGTCCAGCTTGCATAGGGACAACATCACACACAACCGATCTGCATATTTACCAATATTGAAAGGTATAACAATTTGTTCAGAAATATTGATCTTGGTTTCATCGTTAAGCCATTTGAGCCGGTATGGTGGGGGTGCTTTGTCTTTTGGAGAACTATCTTATCAACCAAATACTTGCTGGTATGTTAGGGAAAAAATAACCATCAATGATTAAGCTACATACCTTAAAGTTAATTATGCATCGAGAATGGAAAATATTTTCCATTTGAATAGTTTCTGGTTCAAAGATAACGCATTTCCCTTGTCTAAAGATGTTTTGGTTGTAGTTGTTGTGTCGAAGTGGTCTTGTTTTGATTTGCCAAAAGATTTTTCCTCTTGATATGTTGCTCGGCATGAACTGCTAGGAGTAGCAACTCTTCCATGTCAAAGTAGGTTTGTATTCCGACCTTTCTAGTAATTCAATAATGAACACCATCAATAAATTGTGCCGTCAAAGTTTCTTCAGAATCTTCAGTTTCAAATATATTCCTATGTCTCAAATTCTTCAAAATATTCTTTAATAGATTTGATTCATTGAGTTAACTTTATGAATTTCATCTGCAAGTCCTTGTGATAATAAGCAGGCACATATCTCTTTCTTAGGTTGAACCTCATGTCTTCCCATGTAGTGATTTGTCCATGTCTATGCCTTATTCTCTCTGAAAATCTCTGTCCCACCAAGTCAATGCACTTTCAGTGAGCTGAACATCAGCTAATGACTATTTTCTCTGTTCTGAATAGTTGTAGTACACAAAAACGTACTCCATATGTCTCTCCTAATCAAGGTAATAAAATTTGGTGAAATGAGCTTCATATCTCTGTTTCCTTTCCTTACATCCTCTTCTCTACCTCGATCTCAATTGGTTTGTCTCTTTGGCCTCTAATTATGATCAGGAGCTGGTGGAGAGTCATTTTCGAATTATTTCTCATATTCATCCTTTATTTGGTTAACTCAATGCGCATTTGCATTTCTAATGGGACCTTTGCGTTCTGGTGGCGGTTGTTCTATCCTTGTCATGCGATCTCCAAGGGCCTGGAGTTGAGCTTGAATAGCGACAAGTTACTGAGCCACATTTTAATGGGGTTTTTTTGGGTTTTAAATTGCCGTAGAAATAACAAATCAAAACGAAATAAACAAAGTAAAAAGGGATAGATAAAACTTGATTTGGAGCATTTAGCTCTGATACCAGATGATATAGGGTAAAAAATAGATCCTAAAGGGATGAATGATGGTGAAACTGTTGCTGGACTAAGATCACTCTTAACAGATCCAAGGGGATGTTAATCAAGTAAAGTGGAATTGATGGAGACTCTTTAACTGGACTTATGTCACTTTTTGAATAATCCAGTGGATGATTGATGAGTATATCGTAACAATGGATCGAGTGATGCCACATATATGATGGAAGATCAGTGATAAGTATAGAACACTTAAGCTTCACGGAATCACACAAGAGAAGGCTGAGACGGTTTTGTTTCTTCCATAGAAGAAACTAGGTTTTTATTTCATCAAAAGTTAAGTTTACATGCTAAGAAGGGACTTTATATAATACAAGGATTAGACTTGAAAAAAAAAACTCAAAAATACGACTTAAAAACATAAGACTCTTAAAACAGTTATATTCCTGCAAAACAAGAAAAGAACCTGTTATTTATTCAAATTTAAATGCATACCTTAGATATTTATATATGTTCTCCTTGTACTATTTAAGAGGCTTGATCTTTTCTTGAAATGGTGAACAACACACATCTTCCTTAATTCCTTGAAGAAGCGGCAAAAACAGAGTTTGTGTTACTCTTGAGCGCTTTCTAGCAATTCCTTGTTGATCTGGTCTTCTTGGAATTCTTTATGCTCTATGAGTGTGATGAGACATCGCATAGACTTGTTGAACTTTTCTGTCATGCGTTTGGTTCCTGACCTTGTCCTTGGTGCTTGATCTACAATTGCTATGTTGATGGTTTCTTCCTAGGATTCAGTTAGGCTAGTCTCGGTGTCCTCATACGAAAAGGAAGAAAAGCTTTAACAGCAAAACTTACAATCGGTTGATTCTATTCATGAATGCATTGTTTCATAACGAAACATAATTTCAAAAGCTTAATTTGAGTATGAAACATGATCACGAGACAACAAAGATGTGTGAAGACTACCATATATTGTTTCATCAAGTCCAAAAATAAATTAATGCACCTTGTCACTTCCACGACGTCAATCACTGCACCCACGATAATCACGTGCACTTATCACAATTACATAAATCGGATTGTGGGTAGTCAAATTGATATGATCATGGAATGCATTAAAAACAAGGAAGCATCGGAGGAAGCATCGGAGAATCCAAGGGACCAATGACAAGCACCAAGCGTCTCAAGGAAATGCTCAAAGGATTTATTCAAGACATGAAATGTTCAACGCCTAAGGAAGACAAGCATCAAGACATCTTGATCACTATTAATGTAAAGACAAGTTCATATTGCTAGATGGGCTTACGATAAAGGCCTTTTGTTCTTTTTTCTTATATTTGGTTTTGTTCCACTGAGTTTTCCAAATAAAGGTTTTAATGAGGCAATCTTTTTTTCTCATCTCCTACCCCATTAAGCATTTGTTCAAGTCCATCTCGGCTCTTTTAAATGTGAAGACGAATCCATCAAGAGCTTACTTCAAGAGAAGACGAATCCAACATGAGGAGATGAATCTACTTGGTCTTTGAAGAAATCGACGTGTCCTCATTTAAAAATCTAGATTCATTTTACCTTAGTAAAACTTTCTTAGATATTTTTAAGTCATTTATTTTCTTTATGTCTCAATTCATCTCACTTTTGGTCGCCAAGAGTCTCCTTATAAACTTGGGAAAGAGCTGAATAAAACACACAACTTCTTATATCAAATAACATCTTTTGTATTTTCAATATCTTTTGTTCCTTATGGAACTCTTTTGATTTCGTCTTGGTGCTTCATATCCACGGGAATATCAAACATAGGCCATAATGTTTGTGCGAACCTTCTACCATCTAAGACACTAGAAAAGTTCAAGCAAGGGGAGTGATCTTCGGTTTATGCACTTTCATTATTTGTTCATACATGACTCTCTTATGTCAAAGACTCCACTGCCTAGTTCCTTGAGTCATACACACTTTCATCGAGCCATTGATTATCCGATCGGCTTTGAGTGATCTTTTCTTAAGGGATCGACATTATTTGGTATCAGAGCAATGCTTAAAGGTTCATCGATCAAACTGTTATGAAATATTTGATCACTCCAAAAACGATCAAAACCATCATTTTTGATCTATCACCCATCATAAACCTAACAATCGTCTATAGATTATATCGGTTGAAAACCTACACGAGTATGGGGAGACCCTAAGACACTACTCCTACGAGGAGAATGACCTCTTTATCTTTGCCATCCCATTCTTGGTAACCGTTCCACATACTCTACAAACCCTCATTATTGATCGCATTGTCATCATCGCCGGTAGCCGCTCGTTCAAACTATCATTTTCCGATCATCGCAACCGATTGATTCTTAGCCAATACATGATCCCTCGGCACGACAAAACTGTCATTGCTCGTTCATCACAACTGTTTGATTCTCGGTGGAATACTCGTTATCTTGACGTGAAAACTATCATCAAACTTGGCAAACAAAATTTACCGCAGAAGAACTACTCGATCAAAAATATCATTACGCCAACTGCCGCACCTGTTTAATACCCGTTGAATACTCAATCATCGACGACTGCAAAAGCTATCATCAGACTAATCAACGCTTGATCAATACTTACACCCTTGGTCATTAGTGGTTACGATTCTCGCTTACACCCTTTCGTATTTTTATTTCTTTAATATTTTTTCTTCTTATTCTAATTGTTAATTTCGATCAGAATTTAAAAAATATATATATAAAGATCAAGGGATCTCATATTTTTAAAAATAATATCTATATATATTCTGATAAAAAAATTTTATTTCTTTTCTTTCTATCTTTGCTTATTTTTGGGGTTTTCTAGTCGAGTTCGAGTCACAAGAAGCATCATTTGGTATCACTTGGTTTCATGTTATTTCATTTTGGAATTTGATCTAACCATTTGGTTTCTTTGGGTTTTCGTCTAGGTCAAGTAATCTTTTGGTACTTTTGAAACCGATGGAGGCTTTCTTAAGCAAAAGAGAGATCAAAATACTTGAGAGTAGACACAAAGGAGTGAAACACTCGTGAGGATTTATTCGCTAATTGTTGCTCATTTTGTAGGAACAACATGTCTCAACAAGAAGAAAACCATGAAAGAGTACAAAAAACCATTCCTAACCTCCAAATACAAGCCTTGATGGGAGAAGTTATAACCAAAACTCTTCAAGAGAGACAACCAGCTGCTCCACAACAAAGATATAGGCATCTCCAAAGGCCTAATCAAGTTGAGGCTGAAGAAAATTTTGGATATTATAGCCGGCAAGGTATTTCATCTAGAGGAAGCCATGCCCTAGACGTGTTAGGGAAGAAAGATATGATAACCTCAGAGGATTGAAGTTGAAGATACCTCCAATCCAAGAAAAGAATGATCCAGAGCTTATCTAGAATGACAGAAGAAGATAGAGCTTGTCTTTGATTGCCAAAACTACTCCAAGAACAAGATGGTTCATATAGGCGCAGCCGAGTTTGTGATTATGCAATCAATTTGTGGGATCGGTGTGTTACAAGTTGAAGGAGATACAGAGAGTATCCGGTTGAGACTTGGAAGGAAATGAAAATGCTAATACATAAAAGGTTTGTGCCTAGTCACTTATCATCGAGAGCTTCATCAACGGCTTAGAAGGTTAATTCAAGGTAGTAAAGGAGTAAAAGTTTACTATCAAGAGATGCAGTTACTCATGATCAAGAATCAGCTTGTAGAAGTCCGAGAAGCAACCATGGATTGATTCTTAGGAGGCTTAAACCGTGAGGTTCAAGACCGATTGGAGTTGGATCATTATGTGGAATTGGAAGAGATCCTACACAAAGCTATCTTAGTTGAGGAACAACTCAAGAGGAGGGGCAGTTCTACATGTCAACCATATGCTTATAATTCTCGATCACGCTTTACTAGAGATGAGTAGCCAAGCAATTTTAGACCAACTTCAGAAGTGAAACAAAGAGAGGAGGCCAAGGCTCCAGCATGAAACCAAGCTTACAAGATTAAGACCGAGTCATCTACTCGGAACCGAAATTTCAAATGTCTTAAGTGTCAAGGAGTAGGGAACTATGCAAACGAATGTCCAAAACAAGCGCACAATGATCTTAAGAGAGAATGGAGACATTGAGACCGAGGATGAGGTAGCATCGGATTCTCATTCCTCTTTAGACGAATTTGAGGTGAATGCGACTAAAGGAGAATTTTTGGTCACAAGGAGAGCTTTGTAAGTTCAAACCAAGGTTAAGGCTGAAGCTCAAAGAGAGAACTTATTCTACACACGGTGTCAAGTTAAGGAGAATTTGTGTAGTCTCATCATTGACGAAGGAAGTTGCAAAAATGTCGCTAGTGCTACCAAGGTGGAGAATTGATCACAGCGAGGCATCCAATGCCATACAACCTACATTGTCCGAACAACAGTAGGAAAGTAAGTGTTCAACGACAAGTCGTAGTTCCTTTGGCTATAGGGAAGTACAAGGATGCGGTGTTGTGTGATATTTTACCAATGAAGGCTGGTGACATACTTTTGGGAAGACCATGGGAGTATGATAGAAGTGTATCTCATGATGGTTTCACCTAAAAGTTTTCTTTTAAGTTCAAGGGGAAGAAAATCATGTTGAACCCTATGTAATCTCATGAGGTCTATCTATATCAAAAGCAACTTGAGAGAGGTTACAAGAAGGAACATGATCCGCTAGTTACAAATCAAGACAAGAAAGATGAAGAAAAGTGATCCACTAGTTACAAATCAAGACAAGAAAGATGAAAGCTCTAGTAACGCTCATTCAAAGGCAAGAGAAGCACACCGGGGAGAAAATGGTCAAAATTATATGCAAATTCAGCTTACACCACTATACTCAAAGGTACTAGTAAAGAGCCCACGGTCAACACCATAACTCCAGAGATGGCAATGGAAACTTTTGTCAACCTAGTGAAAGAGGAATATGACAAAACATGGAGTTCTTGTGTATTGTTACCTACAAAGACAAGAGACAATGCTACTAGGAAGATCATGTGTGGAGAAATTAACTCTAACAAGTATGGACTTATAAGTCATCCGCTCAACTCCTACAACTTCTTCATTGAACATGAACTACGGCTTGTGCTTAGTTCTTTTGATGCGAAGCTTTTGAAACCATCTTTTGATCCAAAAAATAACAAAGACCATAATTAGAGATACTCAACCATGAAGCTAAGAGAAGTCACCTTGAAGAATCACATGATCTTTACGGAAGACAAGGAGCTAGAATTTCTTCTGCGGTATGCTAAGCTTCATATCAAGGCATTGTCGACAAAGATAAAAGTAAATTTCCAAGTTAAAGAAGTCGGCAAAAGTGAAAAATTTCAAAGCAGGACGAGACAAATATGTCGAGAAAAAAAAGATACTCGATGTCAAGAATTTTGATTTTCCTCTTGGGAACCGATTTTTCATCCTTAGAGCTGATATTGGAATGGATAATAGTGAGGAGGATTCTACTAATTAAGGAAGAATAGTGGGAGCCTCTTTACGTCTATCTCACAAGACCGGAGCATTTGGAGACAATCCAAAATAGCTTAAGCCATACTTTGGGATGTTTGGATATAGAGGGTTTTTTTTTCAACACGCCAACATAGGGAAGAGAAGATTGAACTTTGAGGTTCTAGTAAGGACAGAAAAGCTTTAACCGGCGAGTAAATTCATGTTTTGGCCTAGGACGACTGGTCCTCTCAAGGCTTTGGAGCAGCTCTACAAAAACGTTTAACAACTCAAATTTCCAAGTAAGTAACATCTTAACTCCAGGTTCATCAATTCTAACTTGATCCCTTTTAATGCAGGTAAGGTAGATTTCAGGTAAATCCTTTTCAATAAGAGGGGGATGATATGATCATGGAAAAAACAAAAGATAAGAAAGCATCAGAGAATCCAAGCGGACTGATGACAAGCACCAAGTGACTCAAGGAAGCGCTCAAAGGATTTATTCAAGACATGAAAGGTTCAACGCATAAGGAAGACAAGCATTAAGACACATTGATCCCTATTTGAGCAATGACAAGTTCATATTGCTAGATGTGCTTGAGATCAAGGCCTTGTACTCTTTTTCCTTATCTTTGGTTTTGTCCCATTGGGTTTTCCAAATAAAGGTTTCAATGAGTCAAGCCTTGTTTCTCATCACCTAGCCCATTAAGTATTTTTTCAAGTCCATCTTGGCCCTTTTAAATGAGAAGACGAATCCATCAAGAGCCCATTTCAAGAGAAGATGAATCCCACATGAGGAGATGAATCTACTTGGTCTTTGAAGAAATCGGCGTGTTCTCATTTATAATTCTAGATTCATTTTATCTTATCCAAAATCTCTTTGATATTTGTTTAAGTTATTTATGTTCTGTACATCTCGATTCATCTCAGTTTTGGCCACCTAGAGTCTTCTTATAAACTCAACCAAGAGATGAATCAAAACACACAACTTTTTAAATCAAATAACCTCTTTTGCATTTGCAATCTCTTTTGTTCTTTATGGAACTCTATTGATTTTTTCTAGGTGCATCATATCCAAGGAAATTCAACCAAGAATATCAAACGTAACCCATAATGTTTGTGCGACCCTTCTACCGTCTAAGATACTAGGGAAGTTCAAGCAAAGGGACTAGTCTTCGGTTTATACACCGTCATTACTTGATCATACATGCCTTTCTTTTGCCAAAGACTCTACCGCCTAGTTCGTTGAAGAGTTCAAGAAAAGGACTTGGGTTTGGTTTAAATATCGTCTTCTTGAGTCATACACGCCTTCATCGAACCAAAGATTATCCAATCAGATTAGAGTGATCTTTCCATAAGGGATCCGCATCACAAATCCTCCCATATATGTTTTAATTTTTTGTAATACGCAGAGATACTCATCTTCATTATCTAAAATTGTAAAGGTCGCACATTAGTTGTTCTTGAAAATTATCGCACTTATTCTTTGCAACTTCAAAGTGCAAGAGATGTTTTTAGGAATTTAAGAAACAATCAAGGAGTTGTTAGTCTCCCAGTATTCAAGATCAGCGTATTCATAATCAGGTCTCCCAATCTTTTTTTGTATAAACGTTAAATTATATTCAACAAAAAAACACATTTACATTGAGAGTTCAGATTGTGAAATAGATAAAGCTGCTAGATTTGGAAATAAACTATAGTCTAGAACCAAACCATAAAGTTATTCCATCTTGAAAAACACCATTCACCTCCTCCTTTATTAAGGTGATTCGATTCCTGACTTGCTTATCTAGAAGCTTTGCTAACATGATTGATGATGTGTTATTGATGACCATGTCTCTGTGTATTTCTCTTACTCCATATTCGGTACACTGTGCTTGAAACACATAGTGAACTAAAATTGCTTTAAGCTTTGGCTGAACTAGAGCACTGATCGCTTGATTACATGTGTGCAGCAAGGATCCAATGAGTGATCTCCATACCTCTGCTGAAAAAGAACATTCAAAAATAGGTGATTCCTAGTTTCATAATCACATTCATCACATAGTACACAGCTAGTGTTTTGGTTGGTGCTCCATCGGCTTATCCAGTCACCTATCAACAAGCGATCTCGAAACGCTAACCATGTGATATAAGTTAATTTAGGCGTGTAGTAGGTAAAAAAAACTCCAGAAACCTGAAGCTTTGGATAGGCTTTCCGGATAATATGGTGTGTTGATTAAGTATTGAAAACCGACTTGAATTTTTCCTTAAGAGGATCACCAAAGATGCTTATCTACTACTTCCATGCCCAACTCTTGTTGCAAGAAGTTAGAAATCACCTGCTCTATGTCGTTTAAATCCTTCAATGCGTAGTTTTAACCAAAGCCAAAAAATTAGAGATGAGAATTCCCAAGTCAATGACTCCATGCATATATGTGTTTTCAATAAATCTCCCTCGACCACTCCAATTATTGTACCAAAATGAGATAAAATTTCCTGTTCACATTTCTACTCAATGGAAATCTTGTGCAAGATTTCGATACTTCAATAATTTCTTCCACAACGTTCCATTTCTAATCAAATACTTCCACATCTAAGATACCCAAAGAGAAGGCTGCTTTGAAAGAATTTGCCATATAAGCTTCAAACAGCTTAGTCCACTTTCACTTTTGAGTTTACATAAATATACCCAAACCATTTTTACCTTCTAGGGGTTTAGCTCTAGACCAGACCATAAAAATGCAGAGTAAAGTTTCTCTATTTCCAAGAGACAACGCTTAAGTAATCAAAATACCAACATCCAGAAATTTGATAAGCCTATAGTAACTGATTTAATTAGCATCAGTCGACCAGCATAAGAGAGGTGTCTTGCTGTCCAAGAGCTTTTCTTTGACTGAACTTTCTCCACGAGTGGCACACAATCAGATGGCATCATTCTCTTAGTCATCAAAGGGAGACCTAAGTAACGTACCGAAAGAGCACCTTCTGTAAATGAGAACTGATCTAGAATACTTTCTTTTTGTGTTCGCAAAATTCCGGCGTGGAATATTGTTGATTTTTCCAGATTTATCTTTAGGCCAGAACGAGAACCAATACTCCCAAATATTTTAATAACCTCCTCCACTGAGTGCTTTGTACCATGAACAAGACCATAATGTCATCCGCAAAAAATATGTGCATGAGACATACAATTTACACTTTGGATGAAATCCTATTAGTCTTTTTTTGCGCTGCATCATCAATCATAAGAGATATGACGTTCATGCACATAGTAAATAGGTAAGGTGACAACGCATATCCTTGGCGTATAGAGAATGAGGTTGTAGTTATGCATAGGCAAATCTAGCTGATAAACCCTTCGGGGAAGTCGAAAGCATGAAAATATTAAGGAGGCACGACCACTGAACTGAATCAAAATCCTTCGATATATCAATTTTCATCGACATTCCTGGGATACACTCACTTTGTAAAAATCCTTCACTAGTTTTACCGCCAAAAGTACATTCTCCATCAATAATCTTCCTTTAATAAACGCTGATTGAGTTTGGGCTATAAATCTTGGTAATACTGCTTTGAGTCTATTAGCTAAAATCTTCGAGATGATTTTATACAACATCTTACAGCCAGAGATAGGCATGTATTCTCTCATCTTTATAGCTTTGTCTTTCATCAGGATTAACGCTATTATCGTTGAATTTACTCCTTCCGGCAAAAACCTTTTCTCGAAGAAGACCTTATGGCTATCACAAAATCACCTCCAATAATATCCCAAGCATCCTTATACAACTCAGTAGTATAACCGTCTGGACCTAGAGACTAGTTGTTTGGCATTGAAAAAAGCACCCTATTTATCTCTTTTTCCTGCACCAAACCTGAGAGCAATATTTTATCCCTATTAGAGCAAAAAAAGCTCATGAGAACTTTCAAATCATAAACAAACATCCCATCATAATTTTGCAGCATGTGGTTCACAAAATCTGTGAAGTAACTTACTGCTTCAGCTTTAATCTCTTCACTCTCTGTACAAATATTTCCAGCTTGATCCTTGACTTCTCTAATCCCGTTTCTTACTTTTATCAACTGAGATACCTTGTGAAAATAAGCATTGTTTCGATCCCTTACTTTCAGCCAATGAACGTATGATTTTTGCTTCAAAAACCCCTCCTCTAATTCTGCCAAATGTTGCCGTTTTTCAAAAGAAATACTCTCCTCTCCCATTGCTAGTGAAGAAGGTGCAATGAGAGTTGTGGCTTGTTTGTTGCACAGATCCTCATGTGCAAGCTGAGTTATCTTTGATAAATCATTGATTTTTTCCCTTCCAATCATGCGTAAGACCGGCTTTAAGAAATTTAGTTTCTTTAAAAATTGAAACAGCAAAGAAGTGTAAACAAACAATGGATGTGTGGAGCCTCATGAACTCTTTAATTACTCATGAAATTGGGGGAACTTTGTGAGGATGTTTACAAACTTAATATGCCTCTTTTTTCCTCTTCCCACTACATTTAAGAAGATAAAACCTCGAGAATGATCAGACAACCTCCCTGATTCAAAACGAATATGTGTTTGGGAAAGCAAAGTTCCAATCCGTTGAAACCAATGCATGATCCAACTTCTTACAAATCAATCCTTCTTCTCTCTTGTTGCACCAAGTAAAATGTGACCCTTTGAACCCTAGATCCACAAGCAAATAGTGATTTATTTATTCTTGGAAATCTTTCTTTCCCCTTGTAACTTGAGCATGACTATTTGAATGATCCATTAGAGCTAATGTTTCATTAAAACCGCCATAGATTAGCAACAGTTTATCTGTAAATAACCGTAACTCACAGTGCAAATATTAAATCCTCCCATAGACCTATCCTCTCCTCTACAAAGTTTGATGCATAAGCAAATGAACAAAAGAACTCTTCCTGAGCTCAAGGTCTTTTTATTGAGCAAGTAACTAGTTGACTACTCTTATACACTGGCGTGATTCTTGCATTATCGCTCCAAACCACCCATATCCTTCCCAACCTAGAGATTCATAATTTTGTCACTGCTGACCAGCCATCAACAGTCGAAGAAATAACATATGACGATCTCTCCTCCTTAACTCTAGTTTCCAAAAAGCAATCAAATTCCATACCACTATGCTTTATCCAATCTAAAATCATAAAGTATTTAGACGTTTTATTTAATCCTCAAAAATTCCAAAAGAAACCCACCATTAACTATATTTGTTTAGAGGACTTCTTACTCGCCACACGTGAGGTTGTGCTTTGAGCTGACTTATAAACAGATTGTGCCGTTCTTGGAAAAATAACCCTCAAAGCTTTAGCATCCAGCGGTGGTAAAGGCTCATTTTTCTGAGATTATGCGTCCATCTTTTCTTACTACTGGTGAAACCGTGACACTCATATCCGATTGATACATTCCTCCTTATCTTTATTTTTTTTGGAGAAAGCTTTTTCCATATTTTTTTAGACAACTCCTTAACTTCTAAAAGCTTACCTACAACACCCTCATCTGCATCTTCATATGCAGGATATGTTGTACCTTGGAGTCTTTCCTTACCATCATCCACCTTTCTCACTACCCCAGCCTCTGTCATGATCAATGCATGTTTGTTCCGATTAGATCTAATCAGTTGTTCCCCCGTTAGAATTTCACTTGAAACCTCTGTGATACCCTCTGAGGCATGTGCTTGAATTTTGTTAATAAAATCTATTTCTTTTCCAGGTTGAGTTACCTTATCAACTATAGCTAAATCCAACGATGAAGCACTCAAAGGTGCAATGTATCCGCCACTCACATATGTATATTTACCTACAAGATGTGGCGGATCTTGTTGTGGCTTACTAACCTTCCTCTCTTTTATAGATTTCACAATCGGAGTACAAACCTATGTCACCAAAACTGAAACTTATTGTGGAATGTCATTACTAGAGCTTGACAATCCTCCTCTTTTGAGAATTATAGGAATCTGAATCTCCCAATCTTATTTTTGAAAATGACAAACTATTTACAGCATCGAAGTGATACATGAAGTTCACGTGGCCACTCATCATAATTGGCTCCAATTAGCAAAACATGACAAATCAGGCAACCGGGGTTATCAGTATGAATTAAATGTCCTTCTACCAATATAAGCTTTTCCTTATTATTACATATTTCTTGGTTTTTACATGAATATGGAAAAAATTTAAATACTAATTAAAAACTCACATAATAATACGAAATATTAATAAAAAGAATTAATTAAGTCAATATTCTCATCATTAAGCAAAAACAATTATTCACAGGATTTAATCTTTCGGAAAACTAAAAAGATTTCTATACTATGAAATGATTGGTTCTAACTTTGTTGTGGAATGATGCTTGAATTCTGATACGTGGTTCTTTTTCAACCGGTGTATCAAATAAACATATCATGCTAAGCACTAAAAAGTCGAATCCACGGAGAAAAAAGATCAACTCACTAAGAATATAAATTTCTGTTTAATATAAGCAAATAAAAGTTCGTTTGTTTTGAAACTAGTACTGAAATGAAATAAAAGTAGGAAAAGTAAAATTGCTTTGAAATCAAATAAAGAAAACGAACTCCCGGGATGAGATAATTCATCAGAGTGACTATTTGTCAATTAATGGATCTTAATATACCTTAATAAAACTAATCTTTTGGTCTTAGATCACTAATATCAACTAAATCTATTTTTATGCACTAATATCAACTAATCCACTTTTATGACACTAATATCAACTAATCCACTTTTATGACACTAATCTCTTCTTTGATCATCTAACCATCAATAACTTTTACTAGCGATCAAGTAATGAGAGAGCACTAATCACAAGCCTAAATAACCACTAAACATCTTAATCAACCATTCCAATAGGCTAGGTATGTAAAGCACTTAGTATTTTTTCAACCATTTTATTAAACACCTTGTGGGCGTGAAAATGAGTAAGATCTAAATCAACATAATTCATGCTAATCTAGCATTAATATCACATTTTAAGAAAGGATTTATAATATTCCATACCTAAGATCCACTAATCAACTTTAATCATCCTAGATCTACCATTTCTAAGAGTCCTAAAATGACTACTCACTCCTATCCATGAAAACACAAATCAATGTGTTTTAACATTGCATAAACATGATTATAAGAGAATATATGACAAATCTAGGAAGAAAAAGAGATTTGATAGATTGAAATATCAAAAGTATACAGAGTTTTTAAGAAATCTCCAAAAGAGACTAAAAGATTTTCTCTGAAACAAAGCTTAACCTAATAAATTTGGTTTAGAGAGTATTTATGGAATAAAAAAAGGGTTTGGTCAACACAAATTAAACCAAGTCAACCCTGGTTTAGAGAATTGGAAACAAAGAAAATTTGTCTTTGCCTACGTTACAAAACCGCTAAAGTATCCCGCTTGCGGCTAGTGGTGGTGCAAACCCACTGTAGCATCCCACCATGGTGGAGCGGTCGTCACTTGGCCACTGGAGAATACACCATCTCGCTGCTTCACACCGCTAGTTCTTCAGGTGGTTTTTTCATCTCTATAGCTGTCAATCGAAGTTGCGGGGACACACCGATGTGACTCCATGACATCCCTGGACAGCTGCATGAAGCTGTTGGACTTGGGCGGTGTGTCAGAACTGCTGCACTTGGCCGCTACATGCTCTGACCCTAAACAAACCTTCTCTTCTTGATCATCTTCTCTCCATTTGTTCTCCTTTGTGTAAATTTTAACTTCCAACACCTAAGATACAAGATTAATATGAAAATGATGTCACTAGATTCTAATTATACAATGAAAATGCAAGAACTCTTACAAGAAATGCAATGTAAAAGAGAATAAAATCTCAATTTATCAATTCCCCAAAATTTATCTCTTGTTGTTTCACAAGCAAACAAGAGAGAAGTAGAGAAAGAAGTGTGAAAATGGGATTCAAATCAGAAAGTTTGAAAAGGAATTCAACGCAAATCCTTAAAAATAGTTAAACGATGCACAACCAAACATTTAAATTTTTCGTACTTCGCCATAATCATACCAATCCAACTCTCTAATCATACCCTAAACGAAGACAAAAATGCAATCAATTCCAATAAAACTCTTTACATTCAATTTACTTTTAAGTACGGTCTCGCAAAGGAAAACTAAATCGTATCTCAATCGGTTATGGTTTGAAGGCTTTTACATATAGCTATCAAAAGAATTTTATTGGTGGGTTACTCTCAAAGCATAAGAATGCTATTCAACATGCAAAATTTATCTAATAAAGGGAACAGTTGATGCATACATAGGGTTTCCTCTCGTTATTCTACTTCATCTTATAGCTTTATCCTAGTCTCTACCATTTTGTACATTTTTTTGTTCTCTTTCCAATCACCAAACCAATAGATTCTTTGATGTATTTAATCCTCAAACTCATGATCAATATGTTTTCTTAGTCTCCTAGGAAAAAGTTTTTAGTTCAACACTTAGATCTATTTTATCTCTCTCTTTTGCTTTCTTTTGTTTCCAACACTTATTTCTTTGTACATTCCTAGGGAGACAACGTTTTCTTTTCTTATTCATACTTTGAGACTTAGACCTTTTTGTCTTATCACTAAGTTTCCCTAGGGACTCCTTTCATAACATTGATCAACCTTTCTTTTCAACGTTTTATTTTTCAACTCCCAAACTAAATATTCAATCTAACCATCTAAGTCTTTCATTCCCAACGTAATCACTAGTCTTACCATTTCAAGCTAGAACGAGAGTCACCCTTTGTCATTCCTGATACACTTAAGATTTTCCAAAACCATAACATTATCAGCAAAAGGCCTCACTCATCAAATCAATCAAAGGTCTTGAAAGAAATTTTTAGGGTTAAAGGTAGGGGAACCACTCTAAAGTTGAAAATTACCATTCGGCTTGGCACAAGGGTGATAAAACATAAAAGAAAACTCTAGTGTGTCTTATAGACAAAAATGAGAAAAGCATTCAAATTACTTGAACGAGAAAATTAGATTCAAATTAAGTCCAAATTCATAGAAAGTTATAATGGTAATCATGAAAAGCTCACAACTGTCGGGATTTTTGAAAGAGGAAAGTGTCCAAAGATAGATTTTCTAGGTTTTCAAGGATGAAATCATGCATCAAGTAACTATAAACAAGGGCTTCGATCTCAATCCAAATTTCAACTTCTACTAGGAAAATATCCCCAATCGATATGAAAATGCAAACTTATATGCTTCTAAACTCAATACTAATGTAAATATGCAAATACAAAGCTACATGCTTCTTTTTGTGCTTTTCAAAATTTTCAATTTGTTGGCTTTTTTCAATGCATAGTTTCATGTACAATGCAAGAATCAAGAGAAGCAAAATCAAAACAAAACACATCGTTAGATAGCATGTCGCTCCCCCAAATTTACTTCATACTGTCTCGGTGTGAAATAAAATTCAAGAAAGAGACCAAAACACACAAAATACAAAAATAAAGATATAAAGAACTAAAGAAGATGGTATATTAAGGGAGTGAAAGAGCCCATACCTTTGTACTAGTCAGGAACCTTACGAGTGTATATATAGGAGGAGTTGTTGAACTTCTTGGAGTGTCCTTGAATGTGAGTGTGAGGACCATCTTCATTAACTCTTTGACCCATTTAGAACCTTTCTCTTTGAACTCCGGTATGAGGATCGCTTTAACCATCACAAAAGGGTTCAACCATTCCATCAATACACCTCCAAGGTGTTATGGTCAATGAAGAGGGAGGCTTTGGTGACTTGATGTTTCTTTAATCACTCTCTTGTTCTTTACAAGAACTTTCTTAGCTTTCCCCATCCTCTTGTATTTACCACTTCATTCATACTCATCAAATAAGGAATGTATACATTCACCATCGAAGATCTCTTCATCAAGCTTTAGAGTTTATAGTTCTTCACAATCACAACCTTTGTCTCTCCTTCTCCATATCTTCATTAGTAATTTTCCCAAAAAGTTTTTTAGAAGAAGGTTTGATTGGATACGACACTTTGGCATTGACGTGGCGAAAAGTCACTCTCTTGTTTGGCGAAATATGAATGTTGTTTCATCCTTTAATCCCTAATATCTCTACTATTCCAAGCGACATCACATACACGTTTTCTCTAGAGTCACACAAGGCATTATCTATCTCAAAATCACCAAGAGAGAAAGTGATGATGAATGTACCTAGATCTTCAATCTTTAGAACCGACTTGGGTTCAAGTGGTGTTGCACTTGGTGATTCGTGCACTTCCATAACCTCTTCAAATTTCTCTCGGTTCGCTACAATGGCTTCAATGAACTTAAATTAGAGAGGAACTTGAGACAAATCATTCACATGTGGAAAAGGTGCTCCAACTATACTCACATTAGCTTTGAAGCTCGATAGAACCTTCTTTTTAACCTTGGTAAGAACTCGGCCCAAAAATGGAAGTAGAGGATCATAAGGAGGAGGCTCAAACCTTGAAGTAGCTTTTGTTCGACACTCTTGGTCACTCTATCTTCTTATTTAGTGCGCATCTCCCCTTTTACATCACTCTCATTAACCAAATCATCAACATTCAAACCGTAGAGGAACCTAGAGATTTCCTTTATAGATTTTTCATTCTCAACAATATTTAAATCACTTTTGGAGATATTTGAATCACTTTTGGAAAATTCCTTCGGTTAACTTTGGGTTTACCTGGTAATGTTCCACTCGGATTCTTTGAATTAGATGAAGCTTGAGGGACCTTAAGATTAATGGTTTTCATGTGAGAGGCCAAGCTAGTGATCATACCATCAAGATCATTGTACATCCCATTTATCTTGTTGTTCATTGCCGCCATCTGAGTCTTCATTTTTATTTCTCTCTTTCCTTGTCCTTATAGTAGTGGTTTTAGGAAAGCGTTAGTGTTTTCACATTAGAAGGTGTAATACGGAAAGCCCCAAGAAATGCACTCAAAGAAACCGGCTTGGATAATCCTTGAATTCAATGGATTTGCGAAACAAGATCTCAAGGTTTATTAAACCTAGGTCCCAATACTTTCTTTAAAAACCCTCCAAAGAAATAAGGCGGTGGAGATCTTGACGAAGAAGATAGAGTAAGCACCAATGCTAGGTTACGAAACCTAGAACCAATACTTGTGACTTTTCTCTTCAACGGTTTGATCGGTAGAATGCCCACACAAGTGTTAAGGAATACACTTTATAAATCTTGATGATTTCCTGGATATGACACACCAAGACGAACCAAAGGTTCCAAAAAGAAAAAAAGAGATGCAAAATGCAAAAGAGATATTTAATTAAAAAAGATTGGTTGATTATTATTTCTTCTTGGTCGAGTTTATAAAGACTCTTGAGAGGCCAAATGTAACATGAATCTAAGCGTTCGAAGAACTAGAAAATTTAAACGAAATGACTTAATGCTTTGACTTACAATTATAAGAAATAAAGATAGAAACTAAGATGAATCTTGCCAAAAATATCTTGATGCTTTGTATGTGGTCTTCTTGAGAATTCTTTGGCTTTGGACGAGATTATCTTCGAGTTTAATGGACCCTAAAATCGTCTCATTTTTATTTGGGCCTTTTATTGGACTTAGCTTAGAACATAGATGGATTTAGAAGAAATTAGAATCAATTCTAGCCTCATTAAAATATTTCTTTTAAAACCCATTGGGATAAAACCGAGATAAGGAAAAAGAGTTCTAGAACGTGATATCTTAATAAATCTAGTATTCTTTACTAGTCGTTTCTTGAATTGTCACCAAAGTGGTTTGATGTGTAGCTTCCCTAGGTATTGAGTCCATATCTTCTTGAATGATTCCAACGAGTACCTCTTGTAAGCGCTTGGTTCTTGTCCTAGTCATTCGCCCGCTTGAAACTTGTATTGGATCTTCTTCCTTGTTGCTTCCCATGATCATACCATCGCCCTCCTCTTGAAAAGGATTTAATCTCAAAAGAAGCTCGTCTACAACAAAAGGACTAAGGTTAGAAAGGTTGAAAACGGATTTATCATGATACTTACTTGAAAGTCAGAGTTTTTAAGCATGATTATTGAAGCGCTCCAAAGCTTCAAATGGTCCATCTGTTCTTTGAAAAAAATTGTATCTCCTTGCTATTGAAAGCCTTTCTTTCTTCTTAAGGATCTGAAAGATGAATCTTCTCTTCCCTTTAATGGCGCGTTGAAAAGAAAATTCTCCATATCCAAATATCCCAAAGTATGACTTAAGGTATGGTATATTGTCTCCAAAAGCTCTAACCTTGTGTGATCAGTGTAGTGAGACTCCTAATGCTTTCCCTTGAATAAAAAATTTTCCTCACTAGTATCCATTCCAATATCATCTCGAAAGACGGAAAACCAGATTCCGAGAGACAATTCAAACTTCTTGACATCTAGTATATTCTTCTCGACATATTCGTCTTGTCCCATTTTGAATTTTTCATGTTTAACAACCTTCCTCACAAGATGCTTATCTTGGACATTTACTTTCATCCTTGTTGAGTTTGTCACATTTTGAAGCCTAGCATGTTGTGGGAGATACTGAAGCTTCTTGTATTTCGTGAGAATTGTGAGATTCTCAAAAATGTCTTCTCCAAACTTCTATATCTCCAATTATGGTTTTCAAAGATCGGTTTCACAAGCTTCACGACAAAGAAGCTTAGCTCATGTTCAATGAAGAAGTTGTAGGAGTTGAGGGATGACTATAAGTGAAAACTGATCAAATTTAAGCTCCTTAATATATGTGATCTTCTCAACATCTCTAATCCTTGTTCTCTTAGGTAACAACACACAATCAATCCGTGTTTTTTCATATTCCTCTTTCACTATATTGACAAAATTCTCCATTAACATCTACAAAGTGGTGTTAACTGTGAGCTTTCCACTAGTACTTTTGAGTAGAGAGGACTTAGTGTAATAGGAACTTACAAGCAATGTTGGCGCTTCCTTCTCGGTGAGCTTTCTCTAACCTTTGAATTAGTTTTACTCGACTTCTTATCCTTCTTATCTTGATTTGTAATTGGCAGGTCACTCTTCTTCTCTTCTTCATCTCAAGTTGCTTTTGATCTAGGTAGACCTCATGAGATGACATAGGATTCAATGTGATCTTATTTCCTTTGAATTTAAACGAATACTTGTAGGTGAAGCCATCATGTGATACTCTCCTATTGTATTGCCATGGTCTCCACAAAAGTATATATCACACAACACCTCATCTTCGTATTTCCCTATACAAAGGAACAAAGACTCGCTTTTGAACTCTCACGTTTCCGGTGTTGTTGTCATTGTAAGTTGTATGGTGCAGGGTGTTTTGTGATAGCCAATCCAATTTTTTCGACCATTGTGGTACTAGAAATATTAGTAAAACTCCCCCCATCAATGATGAGGCTACACAACTTGTCATTGACTTGGCATCTTGTATGAAACAATTTTTATCGTTGTTCTTCAGCTTCCACTTCTGTTTGAACGCTCAATGCTCTCCTAGCAGCCAATAGTTCTCTTTTATGCGCAAATTCTTCACATTCTTATTGAGAGGAATAAGAATCCGATTTTTCCTCCTCGGTTTCAATGTCTCCCTCTTTTCTTAAGATCATCGTGCACTGGTTTGCAAATTCGTTTGCATAATGCCCTAGTCCTTGACACTTAAAGCACTTGACATCCCGGTTCTGAGTAGATGTCTCAGTCTTGCTCTTGTAAGTTTGGTCTAGATTAGGTTGGCTTCTCGTCTCTAGTAAATCGTGATCGAGAATTAGAAGCATATGGTTGACCTGTAGAACTGCCCCTCCTTTTGAGTTGTTGCTCCACTAAGATAGCTTTGTGTAGCATATTTCCCAACTCCACGTAGTGCTCCAACTCTAATCTGTCTTGAACCTTTCAGTTTAAACCTCATAAGAATCCAGCCATGGTTGCTTCTCGGTCATCATTAATGCATGCTTTGATCATGAGCGATTCGATTTCTTGGTAGTACTTTTCTACTCCTTTACTACCTTGTACTAGCCTTCTAAGTCTTTGATGCAATTCACGATGAAAATGGCTTGGCATAAATATCTTCCTCATGAGTGTCTTCATTTCATTCCAAGTCTCAACGGGATACTCTCCATTTCTTCTCTGACTTGTAACAAGTTGATCCCACCAATTGATTGCACAATCATAGAACTTAGTTATGGAAACTCAAACCTTCTTGTTCTCGAAATAGTTGTGGTAGTCAAAGACAAGCTCTATCTTCTTTTCCCATCTAGATAGGCGTTCGGATTGTTCTTTCCATGGAATGGATTTATCACCAACTTCAAGCCTCCTAGGTTATCATCTCCTTCTTCCCTAGCACGTCTAGGGTCCCTTTGGCTTCCTCTAGATGAATTACCATCCCGATTATAATATCCAAAGTTTTGTCTTCATCCCGAAATCTAAGTGGCCTTGGTTGGTGTTTATCTCTCGGTGGTGACACGACTTGTGGTCTCTCTTGTTGAATTTTGGTTCTAACCTCCTCTAATCTCTCATACACTCCATTCATTTCTATTCTCACGAGGCATTGCATCTCCCTCATGAAGGCTTTCATTTGGAGATTAGGAATGGTATTTTTCTCTTCACCTTCTTGGTTGTTTTCTTGATTGGACATGCTGATCTTGCAAAATGAACAAACAAATTAGAGTAAAATTTTCTCACAAGTGTTTCACTCTTTTCTCTCAGAGTGTTTACTCTCTTTCGATCAACAAGACTCTATTTTTCTAATAGAACCAAAATCTTTTTTGTTTTACTCTCAATGTGTTTCCCCAAGAACCCCAAAGAAATTTAATCAAGCGCCCATAAGAACTCTTCTCTCAAAAAGTACCAAAACGTTTCAAACACTCAAACATTAAAAGATGATCAAATAATCAAGATCACTCGCCTATGCTACCCCCAAAAATATACCAAATGATAAACTAAACTAGACTTCGATCGGGTGAGGCTTTACGATAAGTGGTGTTGTTATCCAAGAATGGAACGATACAGACTCAAAACTATTTCTCCTCAAAGAAGTAGTATTTTAGAAACCTCCCCGTACTCGTGTTGGTATTGTAGTCGAGATACCATAAGGTCCAAGGTTTAAGGTTTACTAGTCGTTTATACATCTAGTATTCTTTACTAGTCGTTTCTTGAATTGTCACCATATCTTCTTGAATGATTACAACGAGTACCTCTTGTAAGCGCTTGGTTCTTGCCCTAGTCATTGGTCCGCTTGAAACTTGTATTGGATCTTCTTCCTTATTGCTTCCCATGATCATATCATCGCCCTCCTCTTTAAAAGGATTTAACCTCAAAAGAAGCTCGTCTACAACAAAAGGACTCAAGTTAGAAAGGTTGAAAACGGATTTATCATGATACTTACTTGAAAGTCTGAGTTTTTAAGCATGATTATTGAGTTGCTCCAAAGCTTTGAATGGTCCATCTGTTCTTTGAAAAAACTTGTATCTCCTTGCTATTGAAAGCCTTTCTTTCCTCTTAAGGATCTGAAAGATGAATCTGCGCTGCCCTTTGATGGCGCGTTTAAAAGAAAATTCTCCATATCTAAACATCCCAAAGTATGACTTAAGGTATAGTAGATTGTCTCCAAAAGGTTTAGCCTTGTGTGATCTGTGTAGTGAGACTCCTAGTGCTTTCCCTTGAGTAATAAAATTTTCCTCACTATTATCCATTCCAATATCAGCTCCAAAGACGAAAACCCAGCTTCCAAGAGAAAATTCAAACATCTTGACATCTAGTATCTTCTTCTCGACATATTCATCTTGTCTCGTTTTGAATTTGTCATGTTTAACAACTTTCTACTTTAAAACATTAAGTCTTACCATTCACATTCTTTTATGCTCCTTAATTCTTATCACACTCACAACACTTTTGTATTTATCAAAGCTATTTCTAACAATAGATTCTTCTTTTCCAACTTTTGTTTAGTTGTTTGACTACAAAACTTGTTCATACCCACTAAAAGAAAGCAGGCTAGAACTGATGGTAATATCCATCGGAAATCCGTCAGTAATGGTCCTTTCAAAATGATTTCCAACGGATATTACTGTCAGTTTTAGGGCATTAAAAATTGGAAATCCGTCAAAATTTATGACGGATTTCTAACGGTCAGTTTTCCGACGGATTTCCGACAGATGGTGTCGTCGGTAAAATCCATCAGAAAATTGTCAGAATTATACCCTTCGGAAATCGTTGGAAACATGACAGACATATTTCCGACCAACCATGGTTCCGATGGATTTCCGATGGTTGTAATTCCGACTGTTTTTTATGAGAGACTTCTGATGGAATTTGCTGCGCGTTTTGAGACGTTATCAGAATTGGAGTTACAAGAAGAGGATGATGGTTGGAAGATTATGTATAATAGATGTTGGAATACATGACATCAATCATGGATCAAGGATCTCGTTGACTAATGCAAGAATAGTGCTTGATGAGGAGAGCTTTGAAAACTATCTGTGTGGTAGAGTGGGATTTACGAGTTTGGTAAATTCAATCAAAGCTCTAGAGTACAAAATGGACAATTACACATTACACAGATGAGTTCATGTTCAGTCCATATGGTTATTTGAGTCGGTTCATGCTTAAGGTGAGATCTATGGGTTTAAGAGAAATATGGATGATGTTCCTCCACTACTTAACTGGCGAGGAAGTTCGAAGCAATTTAGATTTGAAGATTTAATAAGAGAGGACAAAGCTCATTACGGAAAGGTATAAATTGATTATGCCATAGTTATTTATTATGAGAGATACTTATTTGTTATAATGATGATATTCATATGGTACTTGTTTGCTATGTAGGTTCGTGTTATGCATATGCTTTTGGTTTCTATAGAAGATATGTATCCCTTTTGGAGTTACAATGAAGAAAACAAGGATCTCAAACTTGACAAGCTGATTCAGGACATCATTAGGGATCGTTTGGATCCAAATTGTTGGCCTGTAAAGGAAACGAAGAGTGCTAAGTCGGTTCGAGGTGGAAATGCTAAGAAAATGTTGATGATCAAAGCAAAAGAACATTCAAATGTTAGGACTATTGTTGCTTATTTTAACAAAACATTTTTGTATGTGATTACTCTTGTCATTAACTATTGTTTTAAATGTGTAGGATGCTAAAGAAAACAAGACCTTAGCTAGAATGTTTAAGATCATAGAAACATTAGTTCGCACCGTTGACGACTTGGGCACAAGATTATGAGGTTTTGAAACAAACATTGATTCGAGGCTTGCTACACTTAAAGCAGATATCAATGATCTGCGAGAGCAAGGAGGGAATGGGAAGTCTAATTCTCACAAAGAACCGGAGAAAGAAGATGATGAAGGGAGTAGTAAAACACCAGTTAGTTCAAGTAAATTTATTTATTTAGCTGCAGATTTACTTACCTATTGTTATAGATTAATTATTGTATTAATGCAGACTCATTTTGATTTGCGAAAGCAAGGAGCAAATGTCAAATAAAAAAATGTTGGTGTTACCAAGTCTTACAAAAAACTTGAGCAACCCAAACCTGAGCAACCCGATCATGAATTCAGTATTACAACACCGCTAATAATATTTATTACCGCAAACTTGTTTAGTAGTTACCGCAAACTTGTTTAGTAGTTGCTGCAGACTTGTTTAGTAGTTGCTGCAGACTTGTTTAGTAGTTGCTGCAGACTTGTTTAGTAGTTACCGCAGACTTGTTTAGTAGTTACCGCAGACTTGTTTAGTAGTTACCGCAGACTTGTTTATTAGTTACTACAGACTTGTTTAGTAGTTACTACAGACTTGTTTAGTAGTTACTACAGACTTGTTTAGTAGTTACCGTAGACTTGTTTAGTAGTTGTCACAGAGTTATTTAGTAGTTACCGCAGACTTATTTAGTAGTTGTTGACTTGTTTAATAGTTGCCGCAGACTTGTTTAATAGTTGTCACAGACTTGTTTAGTAGTTGTCGCAGACTTGTTTAGTAGTTGCCGCAAACTTGTTTAGTAGTTACCGCAGACTTATTTAGTAATTACCGTAGACTTGTTTAGTAGTTGCCACAGAGTTATTTAGTAGTTATCGCAAACTTACTTATTTTTGTTTTACATGTTTAATGGATTGACTTAACACTTATATGTAGTTGTGGTTGGTAATGAACATGAAGAAACAATCGGATAAGCTTCCACTTAAAAAAAGTTGTTAAGAGTGGGATAAAAGTTGATAAGAGTGAGGCTCCGATGAAGAAAAAGTAAAAGATATCTCATGCTGAAGATCATATCGTAGACATAACTCAACAATTTCAAACCCAATCCACAAACTTGGAAATGGCATCAACTTCAGAGGAAGGGTCAAATCCACTAGAGGCCATTGCTAATATAGCAGAAAAGCTGAAGGCTTTGGATGAAAAGACACCCATGCTGAAAAGAGTTCATCATTTGGCGCATTCTCAAAAATTACCATACATTGGTAACTTTACTATGAAACGCATTATTTCATGTGTCAAACGCAGACTTCCACATGTTATAACTTCTGAATACGACTATGATCCTATGGAAGCTGTCGATGAAAACAAATTGTGTAAGGTAATGGATTTCATAAACGCTGTTGAGTAAGTATCTAATACCTTTATCGTCATAACCGTCATCGTAATTATTTAGAAATTTTAACATGAAATTTTTTTTTCATATAGGGGTCAACCACTTGGATACAATAATCTAGATGTGGACCATTTCAAAAAGCTTACTACACCAAGGAAGGAGTGGTCGGATCCATATTATGGATAGTTGGAAGATACAGTAATTATCTATAACCTTTAACATATTGCCGCAGACTTATTTAGTAATTACCGCAAACTTATTTAGTAGTTACCGCATACTTATTTAGTAGTTACCGCAGACTTATTTAGTAGTTACCGTAGACTTATTTAGTAGTTGCCCCAGACTTATTTAGTAGTTGCCGCAAACTTGTTTAGTAGTTGCCGCAGACTTGTATAGTAGTTGCCGCAGACTTGTATAGTAGTTGCCGCAGACTTGTATAGTAGTTGCTGCAGACTTATTTTGTAGTTGCCGCAGACTTATATAGTAGTTACCGCAAACTTGTTTAGTAGTTGTCGCAGACTTGTTTAGTAGTTGTCGCAGACTTGTTTAGTAGTTGCTACATACTTGTTTAGTAGTTGCCGCAGACTTATTTAGTAGTTGTCGCAGACTTATTTAGTAGTTGTCGCAGACTTATTTTGTATTTACCGCAGACTTATAGAGTAGTTACCGCAGATTTTTTTTGCTTTTGCTGTAGACTTACATGTATTCATTTTTTTTTGGACAACACGTGGTTGACGCATTGAAAATGTTCCTTAATAGGTCTACTCATGTTCTTTCACCTTACCGGAAAAGAATAGGTTTCCTTGACCCATATTTCACATGTATCATGGGAAATGATTTCAAACGTGTCTCGCCAAATGTCAGGAAATTCTTGTTTGACAAAACTTATCTTGACCATTTTACAGTGTAATTCCTCCCGAGCTGTCAAACAAGAGATGGTTCCCTGATATTGATAACTTGTACGATGTGCTTAATGGGAAACACAATCATTGGGTTGCTTTAGGCATTGACTTCCCGAAAAAAAAGATATATGTCTACGACTCATTCCACCTACAAGGAGATCTTTGAAGCGTGTCAATTTCTCTGGAAAATGATCTTACCAATTCTAAGCATTATGGTTCCGGAGAAAGACCGCAAGTCTAGCTATGCCATGTATGAAGTGCATAGAGTCACAACAAATGTTCCAATCAATGAAAATCGAGGGGATTGTAGTGTCTATGCCTTAAAATACATCAAGTGTCTTGCTTTAGGAGGGACACTCGAAGGGCTTAAGGATAGGACCATTCAAGACATGCGGGTGAGATTAGCGGCTGAGTTATTTGATGAACTTCTAAGTTATTCTGGACCAGCAATGACTAACCCATTCCCTCGTGGTGTAGATATGATAATTCCTCAACTTAATGATAAATCAATATGAGTTTTTTTTTCTCTATTCCATTGCCGCAGAGTTATTTTGTAGTTGCCGCAGAGTTATTTTGTAGTTGCCGCAGAGTTATTTTGATTTTGTCGCATACTTATGTACATTGCTTTTGTGTAGATTATGTTTTTCTGTAGAGTTTCAACTTGATTTCAATTACCTCAAGTGTTAGTTAGTTTACAATGCTTTCGTTTACAGTTTAATAAGATATTCATGTGTAATATGTTGTTTTACATGTTAATGAGTTTACAACTTGATTTCAATTACCACAAGTGTTACTTAGTTAATAATTGTTGCAAAGTTATTTGGTAGTTGCCGCAAAGTTATTTAGTAGTTGTCGCATATTTATTTTGTATTTACCGCAGAGTTATTTTGATTTTGCCGCAGAGTTATTTTGATTTTGCCGCAGAGTTATTTTGATTTTGCCGCAGAGTTATTTTGATTTTGCCGCAGAGTTATTTTGATTTGGCGGCAGAGTTTTTTTTATTTTGCAGCAGAGTTATATTGATTTTGCCATAGAGTAATTTTAATCTTGCCGCAGACTTACAATGCCTTATTGTACAATGTCTTATTGTAGAGTTTACAATGCTTTACTATAAAGTTAACAATGTTATAGTGTAGAGTATACAATGTAGAGTTTACAATGGTTGACTGTATTGTTTACAGTTTAATAAGATATTCATGTGTAATATGGTATTTTACATGTTAATGAGTTTACAATGTAGAGTTTCCAACTTGATTTCAATTACCACAAGTGTTACTTAGTTAGTAATTGCCGCAAAATTATTTAGTAGTTGTCGTAGAGTTATTTTGTAGTTGCCGTAAAGTTATTTAGATTTTACCGCAGAGTTATTTTGATTTTGCCGCGGAGTTATTTTGTTGTTGTCGCAGAGTTATTTTGTAGAATTTATAATGCTTTACTATAGAGTTAACAATGTTGTAGTGTAGAGTTTACAATGCTTTGCTGTATATTTTACAATGGTTTTGTGTAGATTATGTTGTTTTACATATTAAACGATTTTGTCCAACTTGATTACAATAAACCTAAAGTGTGTTGTTTCCTAGGCCTTTTATCGTCTTAAAAGTTTCGAGGAATGATTTCATCCTTGATCTTTTGGGTCGACTTGGTTGTTGTTGAGCACCAAGTGGTAAACAAGTCCATGTTGCTAAATTTTTCGGTATTGGTAAATCAAAATCCCTCGGCATGATAGCAGTCGAATACGAATTGTACAAGTACAATCTTGTATAATAGGGGTGGCAAAGTGAAATACGGGAGATCTTCGTGCTCTCATACGCAGCTCTTACATGTGCACATGACAACTTCTCCAAGTCAAACTTATGACATGTACATTTTTTTCTCTCAAATTAACAACATGTAGAGATGATCCTTCGCCCGTCACATGAACTTGATTACCATCAATATCACCAACAATTAGAAGCTTAGAATATTCTACACGACTGCAAAAAACAAAACAAAATAAGATGTAACCAAAATAAGTCTGCCACCATATAAGCTATAACCAAAATAAGTCTGCCACCACATAAACTGTTACCAAAATAAGTTTACAACCACATAAGCTGTTACCAAAATAAGTCTGCCACCACATAAGCTGTAACCAAAATAAGTCTACCACAATATAAGCTTATTAGTTACCTCTAGCAATCGTTCTACTCCACAGGTTAGTTTTGTTTTTAAATTAATTGCAACAGTCCTTTGTTCCGAAAACTATCTTGTCATCATCAATCTCACTACTTCCATTAGTTGGAAAATAGACAAATTCCTAGCGCATGATAGAACTTTATTAATTGATTCAGCAATGTTGGTTGAAAGAAAATTGTACCTATCTCTAGGAAAATGAGCACAAGTCCACAGTCGTACATCAACTCTTTGGAGATAACTATAAAGTGCAGGATTTAACGCTTTAATCTTATTGAAGGTGGTCTGAAATTCAGCAATTGTAAAAGCACTGGCCGCTTTTTTCACCAAACGAAACATATCCTGACCTTTAAAACGGACCAATATATTCTTGTACAAATGGTATGTACATATTCCACGACTAGCCTTCGGGTATACCGTTATAATAGCTTTCCCAATAAACTTGTGCCTATCAGAAATAATGGCAAGCCCTTCATCGTCAGGAATCACCCCGCTTAGTTGCTTGAAGAACCATTCCCATGATTCATCATTTTTGGTATCAACTATGGCAAAAGCAATAAGAAAAATCTAAAAATTACCGTCTTGAGCTGTCGTGGTAAGAAATGTTCCTTTGTATTTACCTTGCAAAATGTACCATCAACAATTACAACTTTTTGTATGTATGGAAGTCCATTGATGCTTGCACCAAATGCTAGAAACAAATACATGAATATTTGATTTTCATCAACTTCAAGTTGTGTGTGTGATCCGAGATTTGCTCTCTTTATCATGTATATGTAAGCAGGTAGTAATTCATATCCACTCTCCTCACTTCCCCTAACCAAATTCTGAGCATGTTTTAATGCTCTATATGTCTTCCAATAACCAATCTATACAAACAAGTTTTTAATAAATATGTGACCATAAAAGGTGTAATTCAAATACATCTGTAACCATGTACCTTTATTTGAAATCGTCTATTGAGAGCATCAGCAACATGTATTGGCAATATGGTTGGTCCAAATCCACCAATTAAATACTTGTACAATACCCAAAGTATCTCATGAGTTGCTTGTTGGCATCTTGCAGAACGCTCTGTAACTGAACATGTATGTTTCGGAACATATTTTTGAATATGAAATCTTGGATGATCTCTTATTGGCGAAGCACGTAACTTCCAAGAACATCCTTTTACCCAACACTTGACAACCCATAGATCCGATGTCGATTTATATACATAGAAATCAATTTTCTGGACAATGGATATAATTTCACTCTTGTCTCTAGATGCTCTTTTGTGTCATAACATTGCCTGACAGCTAAATCCACAGAACACATTTCTAACTTCGCACATTCAACATTTCTATTTCCTTCACTTACATACATTGTAGTACCTTTCTTCTTGAGAGGTAGTTTTGGTTTTTCTGCGTCTACTTCACGCACCAATCCATACACTGCAAAATTCTCATCCCCATAATCTGTTCTGTGAGAGTCGCCACAATAATTGAATCTAGATTCACTACCTTCATCATCATCTTCATCAACATCAAAACCATGTGCATATTCTCTTCAGCTTTTGGAAAATTATCTTCTGACATCTTCTTCTCCTTATCCACTTTATCATAAACTTCCACACAAAGACGAAGCATATTTGCTTTCGATTTCCCCAAAAAAATTTGGAATTGCCTACAATTATCAACATATACCGGAAGTGTATCTTGAGGAAAATATTGCTTAATCTTCTTTGGCAACATGGAGCTCAATTTGACATCATAAGCCTCGAACATCATTCTAAGGAAATTCTCATAACTGATACCACCTTTAGCTGCTAGAATTCGAACAACATAACTATCTATTTCTTTCAAACTTCCATTTTCCATGTACAAGAATAATATGTTGCTCCATATCTACGACACACAGAGAACGATGGCTGGCTAAAAGATAAATGAAGGAGAAGGTGACGATGAACACACAGAGAATGAATATCACGATGACGATAAGGATGAAGATAAAATAGCAGGTATTAGCTGTTAGGTATAAGCTGGTAGGTATTCGATCTCTATAGGGAAGATGAGGAGAGAGAAGATAATTTCAGCGAAGAAGAAGAAGCAGAGGAAAAAAGAAAATGAGAATAAGAGGTGGCGTGCCCAAATTGAGAGAAGCCCTAATTGTCTGACCGACTACAATAACTCAATAAGTCAGCGGTAACTACAATAAGTGCGACAATTACAATAACTCTGCGGTAACTAAATAAGTCTGCGGTAACTAAATAAGTCTGCGGCAATTACAATAAGTCTGCAGCAACTACAATAAGTTTGCGGCAACTACAATAAGTCTGCGGAAACTACAATAAGTCTGCAGAAACTACAATAAGTCTGCGGAAACTACAATAGGTCTGCGGAAACTACAATAAGTGTGCGGTAACTACAATAACTCTGCGACAACTACAATAACTCTGCGACAACTACAATAAATCTGAGGTAACTACAACAAATCTGCGACAACGTTTCAATAAGTCTGCAGTAACTACAATAAGTCTGCGGCAAAGTTTCAATAAGTCTGTGGTAACTCAATAAGTCTGCAGTAACTAATAAGTCTGCAGTAACTAATAAGTCTGCGGTAACTAAATAAGTTTGCTGTAACTACAATAAGTCTGCGACAACATTTCAATAAGTCTGCGGTAACTAAATAAATATGCAAAAATGTTCAATAAGTCTGCGGTAACTACAATAAGTCTGCGGTAACTAAATAGCTCTACTGGTAACTAAATAAATTTGCGGTAACTAAGATAACTCAATAACTTTGCGGGAACGTGAAATAAGTCTGCGGTAACGTTAACGAAATGACATTCTGTAATTTTCGGCCATTAAACAGTATCGTAAGGATACGTTTAGGATTTAAACTCCAATTTTAATTAAAAACTAACACGAGTCATTCTACCAAATTAACCACAATTTTGAGTCGCCCCTAAAAATAATAGTACATATTTTATAAATTGAATGTTTATTTGGCATAGCGAATGGAAAATGAGAACGTAATGTCTAATAGAGATAGCAAAGATGAAGTCGATAACGGTATTGCATATATCGAAGATCACCAGGTATTCCATGATTATTTTCTGCATTCGCTAAATATACAACATAAAAATAGTATACAATGTAATTTGCTAATGGCTTTTGAGAATTAAAAAAAGCTGCAAATGGAACTTGCGCAAGTAATGTCTAATAGAGATGCAAAGAAGAAGTCGATAACGACATTGCAGATTCTGAAGAAAACTAGGTATTCCATGATTATTTTCTTCATTCGCTAACTAGACAACATAAAAATTAGATACAATGTAATTTGTTAATGGCTTCTGAGAATTAAAAAAGCTGCAAATGATTGATGATTTTATGGATGCAAATATAGATGAACAGCAATACATGCATTTTTGGAAATGATTTGTAAGAAAGCAAGGGTAAAGTTTTTACAGTTGAGTTCTTACAAATCAGTTCCAAAAAGCACGAATTGTTTTTTAGCGCACATCCAAAAATCAAAAGTCATTAGCAAGTTACATCTTATACAATTGTTACGTTTTCTATTTAGTGAATGCAAAATTAAAATATTGGAAATAAGGAATTCTTTGAAGTCTCCAACGTCATCATCGTCTTCATCTCCGCTATTTTGATCAAGAGATTACTCGCTCAAGTACCACTGACTTTGCCCATGCATGCAGTTTATAAATTATTTACTATTATTTTTCTAGGGAGAATGATTGATTACATTAATTCCAAATTTTTAAGGAGCAATCAATAAAGAGAATCAAGAAATCGAAAACAATAAAGTGGAGAGTGATGATGCATTTTGACACATTTAGGAGAAGTTAATTCAAGTTGACACCATGCATGTTGATATTTTATTTTAGTGGTTCTAGATACTATTATATTGTAGAAATTCATACCGGTTTATAAGTATTTATAAAAATAAATATGAATTTACTTGTCACAATTTCATGCAACACACTGAAATAAATATAATAAAGAAGTTTATGGAAAATTTGGCATATACTAGAACGAAAACGGAGCATTTTGTTAACATAGGGCTGAAGGCGATTTCAAAACGATTTTCTTTGGAGAGTACGATGGCGCAGCCGCCATCCTGAAGGCGGCTGGGGGTGAGGAACAGAGGCACGGGAATGAAGAACCAGGGTCTGGTGTGGATCTGCGAGGCAATCCTGTCGTTTCGGAGGTGGAGAAGGAAGGTTGCGATCCAGTGATCGCGATCTCTGTTTTCGGAGATAAGAACAAAGCAGAGTCGGGTGATATTGCAGGGGATCGGACTAGTGGCCAGGTTCAGGTGGCTGATAATCAGATCAAGGTTTCAGGAATAGTCTCAGTGGAGGGTGTTGTTTCAGTTGCAGGTTTGGTTCCGTCGGAAGCAGCAGTAGTACGATCAGGTGATATTTCTGTTTCAGTGGGTGATCAATCTGAGAGGTTGCAGAGGGTTTCCGAGGAGACTACTAAGTCGATTTAGAAGCCATCAGCGGGGATAGCAGCAGTGCAGATCATGTTCCAGAGGCTTCAGGTGATATCTATGTTTCAGTGGGTGATAAATCTGAGAGGTTGCTGAGGGTTGCCGAGGAGACTACTGAGTTGATATTGAAGCCATCAGCGGGGCAGTAGCAGTGTTGTTGGTAAATGAGAGTTCAAAATAAGATCAAGTTTCAGAGGCTTTCCTGTCGTCATTGGGTTCAAGCAATTCAAGGGGGTTAAACGTGGGGATCGAAGTGGAAGCAAAGCACTCGCAAAATTCTGCACTGGAAAGGGCTGCAGGTGCTATGGAGTCTGTAGTGGCTCCAAGGGAAGACGTCAAGAAAAATTATGAAAAGCCTCGTTCGTATTTATCAGTTGTGCAGCAAAAGCCAACCCTATCAAAGCACGACCTGAAGGTGTGTTCAGAGAAGGGTGATCCTTTCATAAAAATTTCTGATGACGTAATTCATGATCAGCCTCCATTATGGGAGGACTTACTCTTAGGAAAATTCCTAGAGAAAGCCCCGCACATCGCAAAAATTCATGTAATCGTTAACAAGATATGGAGCTATGGAAACAAGTCAGTGAAAATTGACGTGTTTGTGGTGAGCTCGACAACTGTCAAATTTCGGATAAAAGATCGCGTGATCAGGGATAGAGTCCTCCGAAGGGGAATGTGGAATATTACAGACAGACCGATGATAATATCCAAATACGGACCAGTTCTCGAAGAAGATCAATCAGCATTAAGGAGTATCCCACTTTGGGTAACTCCCAAACAAGTCCCGCCTTCTCTATTCTCTTGGAGGGGATTGAGCTTTCTATCGAGCACAGTAGGGGAACCTCGACGCCTCCACCCGGAAACTGAGCTGTGTCACAAGTTCGACGAGGCAAAGGTCTTCGTGGATGTGGATTTGTTAAAGCCATTACCGGCCTCTTACCGCTTTAAAACAAAACAAGGGATGGAGTCAGAGGTCTTCTACTCATACCCTTGGCTACCTCTAAAATGTACTGGATGCCTAAAGTGGGGTCACTCAAAAGAGCACTGTCGCACAAAACAGAGTGATATAGTCAGCCTAAGAATCCTTAAAAGGACAAAAGATGTGACGGAGTCAGTTTCAGTCGCGAAGGCATGTGCTACAATCTTGATATCAACGGAAGCTAAGACAGAAATCGATTTAACGCAACCAATCTGTGCGGCTGCAAAGGAGGCTGATGGTGCTGTAGCTCAGACTGAGACTGAGACTGCTAAATCCAAACCAGATATACCACAGCATGTATGTGAAGATACAGAAAAGGGTGGTGTATGTGTTGCTACTACTCAATGTATATCACAGCCAGACTGTGCGGTTGCAAAGGAGGCGGACGGTACTGCAACTCTAACTGTAACTACTAAGTCCAAACGGGATACACCACAGCCTGTATGCGAAGATACAGAAGAGGGTGGTGTATGTGTTGCTTCTATGCAAGGTTCAATAGGAAATCTAGCTTCAAAGGAACAACAATTCGTTCTAAATGACCCGTTGCGAAAGCAGGATATAATAAATGATAGCTGGTCTACTGTATCACTATCAGCGAGAGGCAGGGAGCAGGTAAGGTGGTTCCTGAGAAACTCTGATTGTGTCACCTTCCTGGTACTCTGTCCTAGCAGAAGAAGATGAAGGCGGCAAGGTATTGAAGGTAACGATACCGGAAGAGGAAAAAGAAGAGAGCAAAAACAGGGGAGAAACAGGCGATGGGGGGAGGAAAGTTGTATCAACCGTAAGGCCTTCTCTTCCACTAGCTTCTAAATCAACAAATAAATTCAGTGGTTTACCAAATGAACCAGTCGCAAAGGAAGTGATTCAAGATTCTGGAAAAATACGAGGTACTAAGAAAAAGTCTGTTAAATGACGGGATTCTTCTGGAATGTTCGGGGTTTTAACAAGACTACAAAACATTCGGTTATTCAGGATTGGGTCAACAAAAATTCAATGCAGTTTGGCTGTTTACTAGAGACAAGAGTCAAAGAAAAAAAGGCTACCAACATGGCTAGCTCGGTGTTTCGGATCTGGAATTTCGAATCGAACTATGAATCTCATCGACTTGGACGTATCTGGGTCTTTTGGAGAGGTAATACTCGGTTAACTCCTTTATTTAAGAGCAGCCAAATGATCACTTGCTATGTGCTTTTGGAGGGTCAATCGGAGGATTTCCTTTATTCTTTTGTGTATGCATCTAACTTCTCGGAGGAAAGGAAGGCGCTATGGGAGAGTATTCGAGTCATTATACTATGCCATCTTTTCAAAACAAACCTTGGTTGATATGTAGAGACTTTAATGAAATTCTGGATGTTGACGAGCACTCAAATTTCATGGAATCGTCCCCGGTCTCTCCGGGAATGCGAGACTTTCAAAACAAGGTTAGATACTGCTTGTTGTTTGATTTGTTGTATCACGGCCCTCGGTTCACGTGGTGTAACAAGCAAGAAGAATGGGTCATATGTAAAAAACTTGATAGAAGATTGTAAATCAATGTTGGCCGCAGAAATTCCCGCAGTTTTTTGTTTCCTTTGACTTGGGGGGATGCTCTGATCATGCTAGAGGAATGATCTCCATGGGTACAGCCAGCCTACAGCGTAAAAAACCCTTTAAATTCTCAAATTTTCTCGCAAATCTCCCTCAGTTCCAGCTCTTAGTTGAAGAGTATTGGAAGCTGACAGGCCCCCTCTTCATTTCTACTTCGGCCTTATTTTGTTTCTACAGCGTAAAAAATGGGAAGTCGAGAGACATTTCAAAGAAGTCTTATCGCACCAGCCTACAGACTATGAAGGTACCTCGAGTGATCACTTACGGACCTTCTTGGATTTTAGATGCTCACATGTGGATAAAGAGGCATTGTCAAAAGAGGTTACAGACCAAGAAATATTGGAGACGCTTTTTAAAATGCTAAATAACAAGTCACCTAGACCAGACGGCTTCACTTCAGAATTTTTTAAGGCAGCTTGGCCGTATATTGGGACAGATTTTACGGTAGCAGTGAAGTCGTTCTTCACCAATGGCTTTTTTCTGCCTAAGGGACTGAATGCTACAATTCTGGCTCTCATTCCGAATAAAGATGAAGCAAGGACAATGAAAGACTACCGTCCGGTCACATGTTGCAACGTCATCTATAAGGTAATATCGAAGATTATTGCTAATAGGCTTAAGGTCATCTTGCCTAAGTTCATTGCGGCAAACCAATATGCGTTTGTAAAGGACCGGCTCTTAATGGAAAATATCTTGCTTGCTACGGAAATTGTTAAGGATTATCACAAAGAGTCGATCTCTCCGTGCTGTACCTTGAAGATAGACATCTCTAAGGCTTTTGATTCAGTGCAATGGGACTTCTTAGTGGAGGTTCTACACGCCCTAAGATTCTCGGAAAATTTCATACACTGGGTTAAAATGTGCATTTCGACAGCTTCGTTCTCAGTTCAAGTAAATGGGGAATTAGTAGAGTTTTTCAGTAGTAAAAAGGGGCTTTGTCAAGGCTGCTCCCTCTCTCCTTACCTCTTCATAATATGTATGAATGTTCTGTGCAAGGCTAATGACAAAGCAGTGGTGGAGAAAAGAATTACTTACCATCCCAAATGCAAAAACATTCGACTAACTCATCTATGTTTTGCAGAAGATTTGATAATTTTTGTGGACGGTCATAAGAAATCGGTTGAAGGGGTTTTAACAATTTTTGATGATTTTACAGCTTTGTCAGGTCTGAAGATAAGTGTGGAAAAATCAAAAATATTCATGGCTGGCGTGACAACAATCAAAGCCACAGAAGTTCTTCAACACTTCCCCCTAGCTCAAGGTCAATTGCCGGTAAGATATTTGGGTCTCCCTCTTGTAACAAAGCAGCTGAAAAAACCTGAGTACTCTTGGCTGATAGAGAAGTTGAGGAAAAGGCTCTCTACATGGATGGCTCGCCATCTATCCTATACTGGTAGGCTTTAACTCTTAGCCTTAATAATCGCAGGAACAACAAACTTTTGGCTATCGGCTTATCATCTTCCTAGTGGATGTATTGAGGAGATAGACCATTTATGTTCAGCTTTCCTTTAGTCTGGACCAGAGTTAAATCCTAGGAAGGCTAAGATTAGATGGAAAGAGGTTTGCCGCCCAAAAAGAGAAGGCGGGTTGGGGCTGCAGTCTCTGAGAATTGCAAATACGGTAAGTTGCTTAAAGCTTATTTAGAGGATCTTATCAAGAGGGGATTTGCTCTAGGTTAAATGGATCACTTCTTACCATCTAAGACAATAGAACCTTTGGGAAATAAGAGAAAACACGGTTAAGGGATCATGGATGTGGAGAAAGTTACTGAAATTAAGAGGCTTGGCTAAATCATTTTACAAGGTTGACGTGCAAAATGGTATGATGACTTCTTTCTGGTTTGACCACTGGAATGAGATGGGTTGTATATATGATATCACAGGTCCGAGAGGGTTTATAGACTTGGGAATACCTGCTCATGCTACGGTTGCGTCTGCAAAAGTGAATCCATGCCGCCGCCGACACAGGACAGAAAGTTATGTTCTCATCGAATCAGCGATTGCCACCACTACTATCACAAGTGGTAATGATATTCTGCTATGGAGAAGCCTCAATGAGAAATTCAAGACCTTCTTTAATACAAAGACAACAAAGGATCTAGTAAGTCCTTCGATCCCGACCTTGATCTGGTACAAGGGAGTTTGGTTCCGGTACGCAACGCCCAAATATTCATTTATCACGTGGTTAGCCATTCATAATAGACTCTCGACAGGGGATAGGATGAATGTATGGAATCCAGAACAAAGAGTGGGCTGTGTGTTCTGTGGCTGTATAAATGAATTCGAACTTACCTCTTCTTCACTTGTCGATTGTCAGCGGAAGTATGGTATACTTTGGTTGGTAGGCTGTTGGGAAGCGCTTTCACTCCCCAATGGAATAATCTGATTGATATGCGAAACTCCCCAAGTTTAGACAGAACTCATCTCTTCATTTTCAGGTATGCTTTTCAATCAACAATTTATCACATTTGGAGAGAAAGGAATTGTAGGCATCATGGTGATCAAGGGGCGTCTACAGCAGCTTTGATAAAGATGATCGACAAAAATGTAAGGAACAGATTCAGCTCAATTCGAAATCAAGCTGACCTCTCTTTTGCGGATGGGTTGTGTACGTGGTTCACATCAAGATAGTCACCTCCCAATGGCCAAGCATCGGTATCCAGGTCTGAAAGCATCAGCGGTTTTACACTCTATCAACTTTTCGTCATCAGCCTTATTGATTGTGGTATGTACTCTTTTTTCCAAATCTGGTTTTGTCCCAAATGGGTTTTCCAGGTTTGGGTTTAATGAGGCAACCGCATCGATATTCAACTTAAGAGCTCTTTATTTCGTTCTATTTTATTCTACTTTTTCAAAACCGTCACCATTGATATAAATTGTAGTTTTTGAATATAAGTTAACATATTATTTAAAAAAAAAGAAATAAATATAAATCTTAGGATTTTGAATATATCTGGATTTTCTGTAAAAAATATATAAAATGAAATAGAGTAAGGTCGTGTAGCATTTGAAATGGTGTGTGTCTACCAGTATTCACATGCACAGACTGGATCAAAACGAGATGCTAGTGCCATTGGGATCGAATCTCAAAACTCAAACAAAATGTTTGTGGTTTTCCTTTGTTTGCGATTCGGCGGCTGAAAAGGCTTGAGGCAAATGTACTATATATCATAATATATATATATAGCAAATCACTTAACCTAACTTCTTTAGGTTGAATAATAGGCCTAAGCCCAATTAACTTAATTGTTCTCTTCGAATAAAAGAAAGTGTCCCATAAGCCTTTATTCCTCATCGTGTATTCATATATATTTTCGTACTTATGTCATAGATAAGTATATCCTTGTTCAGAACATAAAGCTCATTCGCTAATGGACTGTTACCATAAAACTTATCACCACGATCAAATGAACAACAATTGTCTTTAATTAAAAAAATTAAATCTTTCCAAATCCAAACAAGAAATAGAAATAATATTTCTGCTTATAGCAATTACATAGTAATAATTATTAAGCTCTAAAACCATGCCAGAAGGCAAAGATAAATGAAAATTTTCATACAACTACTACAGTAACTCTTGTTCCATTCCGCCCCACATGTCCTTTCTCCAAAGCTCCACTATTGCTTAAGCCTGCATATTAACACAAATATAAGCACCATAGCCGGTATCAAATACTCAAGTAGTAGAACCAGAAGTACCAACATTTACTTCTATAACTTAGATACATGATGAAGAAGTCTAAAAAGTCTTCTTCTTTTTCAAATCCAAGTATTTCTTGTAATTTTTCTTCTAATTCCCAAAACCATTACAATAATGGCATTTGTTACTACCAGAAGGGCCTGGCTTGGGCTTAGGAAAAGGGCTAGACTTACTTGGATTCTTAATCCTGCTTATCTTACCATTTCTTTTGTTCTTGCCCTGTTTCTTATAAATTTACCCCGTATAAGGACATGTGGAGTATCCTACTTGATGTTTGGTTCAACAGATTTGAAAGTTACATGCAGCTCAGTCAAAGTCCTTGTCATGATTTTCATGTATAGTTCATAACAAACTGATCATAACTTGACGGCACTGACGACATGATGAAATCAATAACCAACTCTTGGCTGTATGACAATCCATTTTGGCCACGTTATCAATATAACCAATCATCTCAATCGGTGACTCCATGTTCTCATATTGCTTATGCAAGTATAAGTTCATGGTAGCTAATACAAGAAAACACACATCAACTCTATCGCTCACACGTTTATCCCAAACATTGCTTTCTGCTTTTCCAATATTTTTCTTATATGTCTCAGAAAAAAATCTTTTCAAAGCCCTATTTCTTTTTATTATGTTTGAGTACAATTCTAAGGTTTTGATACCACTCGTGGAAATTGGATCCATTCAGCTTGTCCATCTGAAGGACGGATCACAGTGAAACTATACTGTGAAGGTTTGACATCACTGTATCAAAAGAATAGTATATGTTAATATGATGTTCATGAATTTAGAGAATTCTCAACAATAAAGAAAAGTTCATACTATACTCAAACAATATTTTCCTTAAATAAGTGTAGTGATCCAGTATCCTTATTTCACTCTATTCCAAGTGAGTTTTTGGCTAATTAATTGTAATGGTCCTGCCGCCACCATCTGACAAAAAAGATAAATGCATTTTGGTAACATAGGTACTCAAATAAATTCTTTTAAGCTTCTCCACATGCACCATCTTATACTAAAAATCGGAATGTGAAAAATCACCCCACTCACAAAGAGAAACATCTTTGTTGTGTACCAGAACTGTTACCCTCGATGGTGTGAGCTCACTTGACTCCACACTCAGTTAGGTTTGACTCTGATACCAAACTGTAACCCCGAATGCCACCGTCCATGAGGACCCACGCCCTCTCTTGGCTCGTGGGCTCTACCCTTGTTTGACGGCCGATGCACTAGTCTAGAAGGTTCGAAAGACTTCTTAATGTCCCTATAAATCACCACATGATCTTTTTCCGTGTTTTAGCCTCACTCGCACGGTACCAGAAATCACTTCGAGGTAGGTCCCCCATCCTAGTACTTCTCCAGTTCAAACACACTTAACTCTAGAATTTTTTTGGACAAGTGACGGAAATGATAAGTGCACTTTGATACATAGGTAGTCAAATCAAATCTCTTAAATGCTTCTCATGCACCATCATAGTTCTAGAAACTGAGGTGGTAAAGAATTTAAGATTTTATATTTTTTTAGAGAAATTTGTGATGAATATGATTTCTTTTTTTTCAATAAATGTAAAAATATATTCAAAGAAAATCTTTTGTACACATAGGTGTTAATGCTTTGAAATGTTTTTTATGCCTAACACTCTTTGAGATCATCAAAAGTGGTGGCCTCATTAAAACCCAAGCCTAGAAAACCCATCTGGGACAAAACCAGCTCCTGGGAAAAAGAGTACCCCTACCTTCGATAGAGCTGAAAATCTAAAAATAACATACCTGAAAATAGAAATAGAAACAGAAACTTAATGTCGTGACACAAACCAATGCTGCAATCTTTCCTGCAAATTCCTTGACTTTGTAGCATTGAGAGCCGAAGCCGGACTGTCCTTTCCACACCTTTTACTAAGATTTCCATGATCAATGGAACTTCCCCATGTTTGCGCTGATTTCTTTCTTGCCATAAGAACTAACTGGAAGTTTGGAAAACATACCTTTTTAAGAACATCTTGAGATCCCCTTTTCTTGACGTCGATAGGTCTGAAATTATACGAGTAAACTAGTTCGTATAATCCTGATGAAACAACCTTGAAGCTAGATTTTTCCAAATCTGAGTAGTAAACAAACAGGTGAAAAATAAATGGTCCCTTGTTTCCAAATGGTTTGAGAAGAAAACGCACCCCACCACAGTATTACAGTTCTAGGACAGCATTCTGTCTCCCGTGGACAAGCGGTCCAGAGCCGCCAACTAGAGAATAAAAGAGTGCTTCGGAGTCGCGTGCAAAAACCAAAATGCTTTAGGCCAACTCTTCTCCGATGTACTTACTCTAATCAGGTTCCATGTATCCTTAGATGAGAACCGGGGTGAAAATTTATCTTACATGCAACTTATTGTTTGAATTTCACTTTACTAGTTATTCTACATGTTAAGATGCTTTTATTAATGTTTTTTTTGTAATTCTTCTATATAATGAGGCTCATATCTATGGAATAAAAATAAGATAACTTTCTTATTATTTTTGGAACTTTTGAAAGTGATCTTCATTTCTGGTGTGTCCGAAAATTCAATTACAATCAAAACCTGATTTCTTCCAGTGTGTCCGAAGAAGTCAAAAATTGATCTTTCTGGTGTGTCCGAAAGATCAAACTGCCTTATCATGAGGTTTTCATCCTTTGTCATCGAAGGACATCCCTTGTCATCGAAGCTTCACAGTTTCGTTGGAGTAAGACCTATCCAATCTACCAACTTTAGAGTGTCGATTTTTGGAAAATCTTATCAAGTGGTATCAAGCAGACTCTTGAGTTCGGTATTCATTCATCATCTTCTCATCTCCTCTCCTAATTAAAACAAAAAAAACAAAAAGCAAGTTTTGAGGACAAAACTTTCTCAAGAGGGATACCATGATGCAATCATGCGAAGTTGGGCTTAACTCCGTGGTATGAAGATTTTGTGGGCTTAATTTATTAGTGATGGAATATTTTAAAGCCTAAAACTACCATGGAAAGAGATATCTCCACAATGAAAACTGCATTTATTTCAGCTTATTTATCTCTTTTACATGCAGCTTATTGTTTGAATTTTACTTCCTTAGTTGTTCTGCATGTTAAGATATTTTCTTTGTAATTGTTCTATATAATGAGGTTCGTATTTATGGAATAAAAATCATAAAAAATTCTTATTATTTTTGGAACTTTTGAAAGTGATCTTCATTTCTAGTGTGTCCGAAATGTCAATTACAATCAAAACATGATTTCTTCTTGTGTGTCTAAAGAAGTCAAAACCTGATATTTCTTATGTGTCCAAAAGATCAATCTGGCTTATCATGAGGTTTTCATCCCTTGTGTGGCGCTACTCGATCCACATCCTTGGTCATCGAAGCTTCACGATTTTGTTACAGTAAAGTATATCCAATCTACCAATTTTAGAGTGCCGATTTTGGGAGAATCTTATCATAATTTCTAAAGCATTTTAATAAAAAAGAAAAAAATCTTTTAGAAGAAGTTAAAAAGAGAAAAGATAAAAATTTGGTATGTTGTTTTTGGCTAACACGTCAAGAATCATCATGAGTGACAAGACGTGATATTAAAAAAAATATTTGAGAATAAATGTCATTCTCTTGAAATGGAAAGGTGTAAATGTAAAAGAAAACAAACAAACATTAATTATGGAATGTTATACAATAGTGAGTTTATTGTACCATCGAAACATTAATTAGCCATGTTTTGCATATTAGACCAGAAATATAAGTGTTATTCCATAAACATTCACTAATATTTTTTAAAATCTATACTCTTATACATGGGATTAAAAGTTCAAAACATTATGTCACCAAAAAACATACAAAGTCTAAGGGTCTTATGTCCCTGCGACGTGGCTATTGCATATTTGAACTTCTGCCCATGATTAGCTAAACATGTTAAGTCGACCTTTTTAACTTCTAAAATATATATAATTTCATAGCGTAAAATTTGTTGCCAAATGCTTAACTTTTTGGCCTAATTGACACCTATAGTCATGTGTTTATCCTGAAATCCTTGTGCATCTCTCTAGCACTCATATTTTCAGTTTAGTTCTGGGTTTTAGGAAGTTCGAACACAACAAGAAATGAGGTGTCTAGTGTCATTTATTTTAGACATTTATGTCAGTTTGTGAAGAGAGACAACAGGATGAAGTTGGCCGCTGGATCGTTGTGGGATGTTGCACCGGTTTTGTGTGACCGCTAGACTGCTTCCGAGTTTGATTTTCAATTCCTAAACCGAGTTTAACTTGTTTTAATGTGTTGACCAAGAGCTTTTATTTTTTTACTATAAATAGTCTTTAAACCTAATTAGAAGAACTAATATTTTTTTTAGAGAGAATCTCTTAGCCTTTTTTTGAGATTTTCCTAAAGATTTTGTATGCTTTTGGATATTTTAACCTCTTTCTCTTCTTAAATTTTCATCTATTCTTTATTAATCATGGTTATGCAAAGAAGAGATAATAAGAGATAAACTATATTAGTGGTCAAGGCCAAGGTTACGACAAGGGATTCAACAAAAAACTATAGGAATCATCCCAACTTCTCCTAGATGAACCCAAATGTTGAGAATCCCCAAAATCAAACATATCCAGCTATTAAACCCCAAGGAAACTTCCGACCAATCAACCTACATGGAAGTGGATTGGTTGATATTAATAATCTAAGACCAAAATATTAGCATTATTAAGTTGTATTAAGATGCATTAGTTGACAAGTAGTCACTCTTGTGAATTACTTTATCTTGAGAGTTCGTTTTCTCTATTTGATTTTAAACCAATTTTACTTTTTTTCCGCTTTCATTTAGATTGGAATTTAGTTTCAAACACACAAAAAGTATTGCTTAGATTGAAATGAAGATTTGTATTCCTAATGAGTTGCATTGCTAGTTTCCTTCTGGATTCGATATTAAAATATTATGCACGATCGATAGGTTTAATTGGTAGAGTTTATCGTATATCAGTTATTACTGATCTTGTAGACCTCTTTTCTTGTAGTGGAAAAATACTCATTATAACACATGTTTGTAGACATTTATATTTTGGGGTTAACAACGCAATATGAAATATATGTATTGCTTCTGTAAGCTCCAAATCCATTGTTTTATTTATTTGATCTATTAAAAGTGAACATGAAAATGAATACAGATATATATATATATGTATATTTATGTGGTTGAAAACCATAGTGATTACATGAATAATTATTCATGTGGATCCCCGTCTTATCAAGAGACTATAGATTTAGGAAGAGTTTCCCAAATTGTATGAGAGTTTCCTAACATAGAAAATTCTTCAAAATTTCAGCCAAGATTTTCAACTTCTACATCCCAAACTCCATCATAAGAAATGTTGATTTTCAATCGCAAATACCGAAACCGGTTTATACAACAGAAACCGATAACTGTTCAAAATCTGAGCCAACTAGTCCAACTTTTTTGGCTATTATAGATAATATTTTGAACGATTTAAACGTTTTATAGAAATATTTTCAAATAAATAAACAATTTATACGAGACGATTTCTATTCAAAAAATAACACAAATAACATAATTTGGTTTTTTTAAAACTTTACACAATAAAGAAATTTAATTCAAGAAAAATGTTATGCATATCTTCAAAAGCATAAGATTCAAGTATTATTTTTTAATTGGTTTGAATATTATGCAGCTAATAATATTCTTCTGCATATCCAAGCCTTTTTTAAAAACCGCAAATCGTATTACAAATCGTAGTAAAACTCCTGAATGGGAAACGCTTGCCAATGGTAAAGATTGTCTGTTCCACCATCCTCCTCCACAAGGAATAAAGCTTGAATTATTGGGTACACCAATAGAAGCAATTCCTTTTAAACGCCCAAATGATGATGATAAAGTAAATATCAAAAACATCATTGAGCAAAATAATTATTCAAACACGAATCTTGGAACGATAAGCAAACAGCTTGATAGAATTGAAAAATCAAATCAAAAACAATCCATTTCTCCAATACAACCTTCTCCTCAGAAAAATATAAAAACACCAATGTTCAAACCTTTCCAAATATCAAAATCTAGTGTAAAAACTTATCAAGAGACAAATATAGAATTCATTTGTGCTCTCCAAAGCCAATTAAGTAGAATCATAATAGGGGATAGTAGTATGCCTCAAGCTTCTGACATCCCTGACACTCCTACATCAAAAATCCAAATAAGTACTCTAGCCCAAGATTCCTATAATAGTGAAATCTTGGATCATTTCCATGATCCAACCCCTAAAATAAACAGTTTTGATTGGAATAGCAACCAAGATCGCCAAATAATCTCAGTCCCTGATCTAGGATAAATTCAACCAATATAAGAATCTAGGTTCAACTCCTCCTTGGTATATGACTAGAATATTGACGGCATATCCAAGTACAATATCTTATCTTTCCTCCAAAATGACAATGACTGCAAATGCCTATAGAACCCAAATACGAAATGAAGATAAAACTATGGTTGAACCCCTTATAGCTAGTTTTTTGGGACAACTTAAAGGATGGTGGTATAACTACCTAAACATTCAAAAAGATGCAGAAATACTTAATGCCGTTAAAAAAGATGAATATAACATGCCAATACTAGATGATCTCGGAAATCCTCAACAAGACACAGTAGCAACCTTAGTCATAGCAATAACTTTACATTTTATAGGAGACCCTTCGGTCCTAAAGGATAAAAATGGTTAACTTCTTTCAAATCTCAAATGAAATAAAATAAGTGACTTCAAATGGTACAAAAACACTTTCCTCACTAGGGACTCCATCAAGACTCGAACCAACCATTTTGGAAAGAAATATTCTTAGCATGACTCCCAACCCTTTTAGGAGAAAAAGTTATAAATAAATTAGAGATTCCATTGAACACAAATAATCCCTTATGATGCTTTTACTTATGGAGAATTGATCAGTATTGTCCAACAAAAAGGACTAAAAATCTGTCAAGATCTAAAATTCCATAAACATCTTCAACGGGAACATAAAAGAACAAAAGTAGAACTAAGATCTTTTTGTAAACAATTCAAAATAGATCCCAAATAAGTTAGAAACTCTAGCGTAGGAGATTGCAAAAAATCCTACTACTCAAAATCAAAACCAAAAATTTTTTCTAGAAACCATAAAGAACAAAAACCTCGTGAAAAGTTTTGGCAAAAATCTCGTATGAAATTTCAACCAAAAGAAGCCTCGACTAGCAAACATTTCTACAAAAATCTAACTTGCTTCAATTTTCATAAACAGGCCACAATTCAATATTCTGTCGACTAAACCGAAATATCCAAGAACTCGATTTAGGAGAAGAAATCTCTAATAAATTATCAAACCTCCTACTTGAATCTTCTTCGTTATCATATGATTCTGATTCATCCTTATCTTCAGAAAAAGGTTTACAAGTTGATGTGCTAAAACAATCATATACTGACTCAAAATCAAATGAAAAGAAACTCAATGTCCTAACAAAAGATCAAGAGTTTCAACTTGAAATTCTAAAATCCATCTCATATCCTCAAATAAATAAAAAATTCTTGAAAAAATCCTTTCATCCATGAATGAAACATAACCAAATAAAACAGAAAACCAACTAAAATCAAATACCCAAGCCAACTCTAAATCCTCTTATGATCTTACCATCATCCTTAACAAAAGAAAGAAAGATATTTCAAAATCTTCTATTCAAGACCTTAGGTCTAAAATAAAAGAAATAAAATGAGCTTAAACTTCTAAAAGAAAAAACAAAAACATGATTATGAATATTTTCATTCGATATTATCTTAGTTCAACGACAAACATAGCTCAAGTTCTGATGAACGTGATAATGAAAGTCTAGAAGATATTGAAGATAACAAACTAAAAAAACAAATACAATCCTTAGATTCTGTTCCAAACAGTTTTCTATTTTTTAAGAGAAATTACATCTCGGAAATACAAAATCAAAATTACACTTGTTTTTTCTGAGAACTACAAAAACACTTCACTTTGGAACCCGTGAAAAACTCTCGACATCGCACTACTTTTCTGCAGTTAAAATACTCTTATGCCTATTTAGTGAAAAACTGGCTGGCTCATCAAATAATTTTAAACTTCGTATAACTTCGAAAGTTGAAGATTCAATCTCTAAAGATAACATTTTTATCAAAACTGCTTTTATCCTCACTGATGATATTTACCAAAATGTCATCTTAGGAACACCATTCATAAACTTAATCACTCCATACAAAGTTATGGATGATTCAATTTCTTTTAAAATTCAAAACAAAAAGTTTTTTTTGAAAATTTCTTAAAAGTCCCAAAAAAAAAAGTCTCAATTTAATAAAAGCATGTTCTATACAAAAACATTTCTAAGTACTTTAATACAAAGTAAATCTTTTCATTTACAAAATCTAAAGACAGAGTTTTTGTTAGAAAAAACAAAAGAAACACTAGACACAAAAAAATAATAGATAAAATTTCAGATCTTAATAAACTTTTTGAAAAAGAATTTGTTCCGATTTACCAACTGATTTTTGGAATCATAAACAACATATCATTGATTTGCCTTACGAAATAGCTTTAATGAAAAAAAATCCTACAAAGCTAGACTAATTCAAATGTATTATGAATTGGAGAAGCATAGTAGAAAAGAAATAATTGACCTCCTAAACAAAGGTTTTATTTCAAAATCTAGATCTTGTTGGTCTTGTGCAGTTTTTTATGTAAATAAAAACTCTAAAATAGAAAGAGGAACACCAAGATTAGTATTCAACTATAAACCTTTAAACACATATTTAAAATGGATCTGATACCCTATACGAAATAAAAAATTTTTTGTTGCAAAGACTTTATTCTCCACAAATATTTTATAAATTTGATTTAAAATCAGGGTTAAGCAAATTCAAATCTCTGAAACTGATCGATACAAAACAGCGTTTATTGTCCCTTTCAGTCAATACGAATGGAATGTAATGCCCTTTGGATTGAAAAATGCACCTTCAGATTTCAGAGAATTATCAATGACATATTCTCGGATTACTTAAAATTTTGCATTGTGTATATTGATGATATACTAATATTTTCAAATTCTCTTGATAAACATCTAAAAAAATTTTATTATGTTGCGAGAAAAAATGGTCTTGCGGTTTCGAAAACAAAAATGTCTTATTTCAAACATAGATCAGATTCTTAGGTCACTACATATTGCAATGTATGTTAACGCCACTAGAACGATCACTAGAATTTGCAAATAAATTCTCAGGCAAAATTTTAGACAAAACCCAATTATAAAGATTCTTTGTAAGTCTTAATTATGTTCTAGATTTCTGTCCTAACATAAATAGGAAGGGAAACCACTACATAACCATCTAAAAAAGTACCATGTTCCTTGGAAAAACGAGCATACAATTTTAGTCCAAAAGATTAAGAAACAAGTCCTTCAAATCTCATATTTGCATATATAACAGACCCAGATTTCCCAAAAGTAGTAGTAACAGATGCGTCAGATATAGGGTATGGGGGTATATTTAAGCAAAACAATAAAAGTGTAAATAAAAAAATAGTCCAGTTTATGTCCTCACATTGGAATGATACCAGATGAACTATTCAACAATTAATAAAAGAAATTTTAAGTATTATATTATGTATACAAAAAATTTCAATTGATATTTTAAACCAAAAATTCCATTTACGAATCGATTGTAAAAGTGCAAAAAATATTTTACAAAAAGATGTTAAAAACCTTGGCTCAAAATAAATTTTTGCGAGATGGCAAGCAATATTAAGTATTTTTTATTTTGATATCGAATATATAAAAGGAGAATCAAACTCTGTTACAGATTCTTGACAAAATAATTTCTTCCGAACAGGTACAATGCCTCCAAAGAACATTGACAAAGGCAAATGCTTAGCTATGGAAACAATACCAGAAAAACCACCTCTATTACAATTACAAAAAGCCCTTGAACAAAGTTTTAAAAATCAAGAAAAGAGTAATTCCTCTAAAAAATCTCCTCTCAGATTACTTCAAATATCACCAAAGTCTTTTGAAAATATATTTTTTTTTTTAATCAGGCTTCGCAAATGACTTCAAAACAATCAAATAATTCACAAATTATTTTGAAAACTTTTCCACAAACTCTTCCATCGGAGTATTTTGGAAAAACGATTTATCAAAATATTATAAATGTTGTAAAAAGATTTTATATCAACAACGACCCGTTTTCCACCATTGAAAAATATTTTGGAAAAAATCAATTTTTTAACCTCATAATACATAAAAAACTGTATTATATTTTCAAACGATTTTGGATATAATGGAATTTGTATCCTTCAAAAAAAATTTCCTCGATGGAAAACATATTGCTCCTGCATAGTCCACATTTAAAATTCATAAGATCATTGCACCTAGTGATTGGAAATATTACCTTAATATGAATTTAAAATTTCCAGAAAATCTTAAAGGTTTTGATTGTTACGATATTCTTTTCAACTACTTGGCTATTGCCAAGCTTGGTATATTTTCTTCTTGATACAATTTCCAAAACGCAAACACACTTGGTTGATGTTTTTCGACACTACTTCTCAACTTTCAAAGCTCCAAATTGGTTCATACCATGGTGGAACAACTTTGGTTCTGTCACATAAATTTACAAACCAGAAATGCAAAAATCTTTCCAAATTTTTAAATCAACTTTTATACCCTCCGATGGTGAGAAAAGATTTCCACCAATAACCCTTTTTCCCTCCAAATTTCATTTTCCTTGGGTTTTTTCTTAGACACTTGAATTTTCATCAGATCCAATACCAATCATCAGACAAAAGTTTAAGGTAAAATGGTGGGATAAATACAAAATTCCGACCAATCTTTACCCTTCAAAAATCTCAGGGTGGATAAAAATCCAAAATGAAAATTTACCCAAGTCTTTACCCCAAACAGCTCACCAATCTCCAAACCAAATACCAAAAACATCCCAATTCAAGGCCCACAAATAAAAAATGTTATCAATGTTGGGTGCTGCAAAGTCAAAAGAAGAAATTAAGGCAATTTCCTTGTGATTTATACCGGTGATTTTGGATCACAATTCTAAAGTTTCGGGAAGTGAAACAGATTCTAATATTCCAGACATCGATGAATAAATATTCAGCAATAGTGGAGCATAATCTCTCCCTCCACTAAAATCTACAAAAGCCGACAAAAACATTGTTACGAATCTTTGAGTATGATCTATTATCACGAAAATAAATCTCTGAGTGCGATCTACTACTGCAAAGAAGATCCACAAATTTTCATCAGAAAAACAAAATATTATATATTTTTTTCAAACTTCACTTACTTAGTGCGAATCCCACTTTTTTAGTGGATTCATCCAAATTGTACCACTAGTGTTTGCTTTTATTATCTTATGTTTCCACTCAGTTAATAGGAATCTCACTTTATAAGTGGATTCATCCAAATTATACCATTAGTATATGTTTTATTATTATTTTATGTCTTTTTAGTTGTGTGAAACTCCTATATAAAGATCTCATTCTTCACCTATATAGGTTTACTTGTAATCTTCAAGTTCTCATTCTTCATTTCTTTCATCTTTTTCATAAACTCTCTCACTACCTCCCACATCTCTCCTCTCCTATCCACCTTATAAACTCAAACACTATTACGATCTTTTTGTAAGGTTTAATAAAATATTTTTTTTCTATTTGTTATCTTATATTTAAATTTTTTTTATTTTATATATGTATTTAATTATATGATTGGTTTAACCGCCTAATTTCTTTTTACATTTTGTTTACCTTTTAATTATTTTACTTATGCTTTTAAATATAATCTATACTTTTGTTTTCATTTTCTCAATAGTATTACATGGATATATATATATATATATATATATCGCATCTAATGCGATATATATATATATATGTCGCATCTAATGCTTAAAAAGGACGATTGTAGCTAGAAAAGGCCTAAGCCCCATTGATAAGAACTATTGTAGTCCGCATTTATCATTGATCGAAATGTGTTGTGAACCCTAAAGATAGTCATCAACAATTTTATCTCTTCTTTCATTGTTTGATATTATTACTTTGGCTTAATTGTTTGATATTATTACTTTGGTTTAATTTAGCATAGGTAGATAGACAAGCGTTATCCACACATCGATGCACAGTGTGTTGGTTTGGGAGACTAGAGACCTAATTAAGACCGGGATTACACCAGGAATTGTATAGTATATATAATTTAATGGAAAAAAAACCCTCAACGTTGGACATATCCATTTTTAAATCATTAACTATTTTTTTAGTAAAAAAGACCCTTCAATTATAGTTTGTTAATAAATTTGATCCACCATCTACATAAACATATATACTTTTAACAATTTTTGTCTACAGGAACAGAAGCTTATTTTAAATAACAAGAAACGATGAAGTGTTTGTATGTGATAAAAAACAACAAAAAATCTGCTTGCCATTATCATAGTAATATTACGTTATTTTTTGATACTCGGATTTTGAAGTGAAACAACAAAGTATTTTTATGTTGTTTCCTAATAAAAAAGATGCAAATTATTAAATTAGGGGCCAAATTGGCAAAAACAGAGAATACAAACAAAACGAGATCTTCTTCTGCCAAATCTTTAATTTTCTCTAACTAAACAATTAAATTGGCATTTTCTTCTCCATCTACCACTAGATAAGAGTCATAGTTACCAAATCAGTGTTCTAATTTATTTTCGAAGATGAGATTGTTCGTCTGTTCTTATACACTTGTCATTTTGTATCATTTAAAACAAGTCTCAATTACTATAGATAGAAACTGTTAAAAGTATAAATAATTATTTAGATGGATGATCATATTTATTAACAAACTTTAGTTAAGGGGATTTATTACTAAAAATTAGTTAAGAGTTTAAAATGGAACTGCTCAACGTTGAGGATTTTTTTCATTAAATTTCGTATAGTATATCATTTTCATATATATTCTTGTTATAAAAAAAAGTTAATGCATGCTAATACTATGTATAGAAAATTTATATTATGTTTGTTTGAAAACTAGATATAAAAATAGGAAGTAGGGATGCTACAAATGCATAATTTTACTACAGTTACAAGTTACTACCAAAACCCAGCTAGAAATATGCAAATATATTACTTATTCAGTTATAAAATGACAGCGTTCACTAAAACAAAAGCTAAAAAAGACGCGATGGAAGGCAACAAAACATAACATAACAGAAAAAGAGAGCCAATACGATGTCTTTTTGCGTATTTGCTAATATTAGCAAATATTACAACGCTTTTGAAAACCAATAAATTGTATTTATAAATAAATTGTGAAATTCTGGGTTTTTGGCAAAAATGGTGAAGAAGGTAGAAGGGGAGAGAAGAGATGAAAGCGTCGCAGTTGCTATTGATCGAGACAAAGGAAGTCAGGCTGCATTGAAATGGGCTGTTGATAATCTTATGACTCCAGGAGAGACTCTTACTCTTGTTCATATCAGAGTCAAGCAAACCTTGCCTAATGGTATAACCAAAAATTTTCATTAACTTTTCAATTAATGTATGTCTATCATTTATGTTGAATCAATGTTGTTGAATGCAGGAACCAACCAATATAAGTCTGGAGATGATGTCAAGGAATTGTTACTTCCGTTCCGCTGCTTCTGCTCTAGAAAAGACGTGAGTTTTTGTGCCTCGCTCTATCTGTTTAAGTATTATCGCGATTTTCACATAAAGTCACTAGCATGATTTAAATAATTAGACTGAAATGTTTTTTGGTTAGGAATGTTAAATACTGATAGTATTATTAACAGATAAAATGTGAAGATGTGGTATTAGAGGACGTTGATGCAGCTAAAGGAATCATAGATTATGTACAAGAGAATGCGATCGATATTCTAGTACTCGGTGCATGCAAGATGACTCTTTTAAAGTAAGAAAAACTTCTTCTTGCCAATACACAAAAAGTGTCTTATATTAATGTGTGTTGTGTTTCCATAGAAGGTTCAAATCTGTAGATGTTACGAGCACGGTGATGAAAGGAGCACCAACTTTCTGTACTGTCTATGCAATCTCTAGAGGTAAAATCTCATCTGTTAGATCAGCGACCTCTTCACCTCCTCCACTCTGCGCAATACGTCCACAGTTACCAGATCGGCCGAGCAATGCTAGTAGCAACAATTCCATTCCTAGAGCTGAGAGAAGGCATCAACCAATGCAAAAAATACAGGACGAGATCGAGATCAAGTATGTTTCTTTATTTATAACCAAGATTCTTGTGATATTTATAATATGTTGCAAGCAACTAAGTAATAATAATATGTATAGGTATCCGTACTTGAGAAGAGGATACGAAGGAACATATCAGGCCTCAGTGACTGACTCAGACTTATCATTTGTGAGCAGTGATAGGCCAAGTGTGGATTGGATGTTCCCAACGCCTCGTCTTTCGGTTAGTTCTGAGTCTGAAGACAACCGATGCAGCTTTGCTACATCCTCAAGCTCATCTGAAAAACAGTCCATAGATTTGGGTTCTTCTTATTCTGCATTCTCCTCAAGTTCACAAGAAAGTGGAAGACTCTCGTCATGGTCAATCCATAGCCAGGTAAATATACTAAGAAAAGTATTTATTGACTAATCATATTCAAATTTTAATTAGTATGATTAATTACTCTTAGGCTGAGGTTGAAGCTGAGATGAGAAGGTTGAAAATGGAGCTCAAGTATACAATGGACATGTATAGCAGTGCATGTAAAGAAGCAATCGCAGCCAAGAAAAGGGTATACATTTTATGAAAACAGTTGAAATATATATAAACAGTTGAAATATATATAAACAGTTGAAATAATCATTTTATGAAACTGAGACCTGAATAAAATCTGTCTTCTCAGACTACTGAGTTATACAAATGGAGAATAGAGAGAGACCAGAAACTAGAAGAAGCAAGACTTGCCAAAGAAGCAGCAAAGGCAATGGCAGAGAATGAGAAGGCAAAGAGCAAAGCAGCAATGGAAGCATTAGCAATCGCTAATAGAATGGCGGAAATTGAAGCTCAAAAGAGAAAGAAAATCGAAATGGCAGCTTTGAGAGAAGCCGAAGATAACAATAGAGCAATGCAATCTTTAACTCGGAGTGATAGAGGATATAGGAAATACACAATTGAGGAGATTGAAGAGGCAACAGAAAATTTCTCAAAAAGTCGCAAGATTGGAGAAGGCGGTTATGGACCTGTTTACAAAGGTACTTTAGATTATACACCAGTGGCTATAAAAGTTGTGAGACCGGACGCAGTACAAGGAAGATCACAGTTTCAGAAAGAAGTTGAAGTCCTGACCTCCATAAGACATCCAAACATGGTTCTACTTCTTGGAGCCTGCACAGAATACGGATGTTTAGTCTATGAATACTTGGCTAATGGTAGCTTAGAAGACCGTCTCCTCAGACGAGGAAACTCTCCAGTGCTTTCGTGGCAGCTAAGATTCTGCATTGCAGCTGAAATAGCCACTAGTCTTAATTTCCTTCACCAGTTGAAACCAGAGCCATTGGTGCACCGTGACATGAAACCAGCCAACATATTACTTGACCAGCACATGGTAAGTAAAATCGCTGATGTCGGATTGGCTAGGCTTTTACCTCCATCGGTTTCTGACACCGCAACACAGTATAAAATGACATCAGCTGCTGGAACTTTGAGTTACATTGATCCAGAATACCAGCAAACGGGTATGCTTGGAATCACATCAGACATATACTCATTCGGGATTACGCTGTTGCAAATACTTACAGCCAAGCCACCAATGGGCTTGACTCGCCAGGTCAGGAACGCAATTGAGGAAAGAACTTTTGCAGAGATTCTAGACCCTACTGTTCTTGACTGGCCACTTGAAGAGGCCTTAGTGTTAGCAAAAATCGGTTTACAATGCGCAGAGTTAAGGCGGAAAGACAGACCTAATCTGGAAAATGATGTGTTGCCTGAGCTTAAAAGGCTCATGGAATTAGCAGAAGAAAAAATACGTCCTTCATCAAACAGCAGCCGAAATAACAGCCAAACCGACTGTTTAGCATCCACGGCTTCAATCCAAGTACGCTTCTTTTCACTTACGATTGTTAGATATGAAACATATCTTGATTAATAACCATCTCCCTCTTCTTCTTTTGATTCGGTTTGTAGGAGATAATAAGCAATCCATCTCACAACTAATATGGATGTGATAAGAGTTGCAATAACAGCACAACATCTTGAGGGACAAAATGGAGTTGAGAGAACGAGTCAAGAGGAAGTAAAAATATGAATGTGATGAATCTGCCAACCTCTTTCTTACATTTGTTCCATGTTGCCTGAAGCCATACTTTTTGAGTTTTGAGTGTTACACTGCATTCTCTATAGTTTCCCCCGTTTTCTGAATGAAGCTTAATACAGATTCATGTCAAAGTTTAAATCCATACTATTTCTAAACTTCCTACTATTTTTAACCTTTACGGAACTTATGATCGACACGATAGGATATTATGAACCTGAGTATATATTTCAGTCAAAGTTGGACTCACCTGTCTTTTATCAGCAGCATTCTCCATGTCACTGCAATTGCTCCTCCGAGTCTGCAAATAATTGGTTCACTATTTCATGGAATGTAAGCAATTGCGTTCCTCATAGTTTTGACATAATTCTTCACAGTGCACTTCTCTATAGGACTCTCTATGAAAGACCAAAACCTTCTAAGAAGAATCTATAAGAAAGAAAAGAAAACTAATCAGAAATTTCTAGGCATAAATGGACAACATACTGATCAAGTCCCACATTTAAAGCCTATCGAGACTTTAGCCATTGTAACATTTTGTCTAGAAAATTACAATACTTAAAATGGTCTCGTAGGTCTGAAATGCAATGCAGAGTTCTGTCCTCGAACTAAATTGACACAAAGTCCCTTAGAATGAATTGTAAATACCATAGACTCTAAAAACACAAATATCGCCAAACTCATGCGAAGTGCTGTTGCATATAAGATCAGAAGCAGATGAAGACACCAAGTAAGAGGACTTTGTGGGCACTGGCATAATTGATTTCACTGTGTTCTGACAATCACTCTTTCGTCAAAGAGTTGATAAATTCTAAGCAGCTACATTGGTCAAATCTTTCACTGGGACGATTTCATGAGGCTGCACACATAGCATTTACACAAGTTAGAACCCACATTTTAGAGTAGCTACATAACTGAAAAAAACAAAGGGATTACGACATGCCCTGGTTCTCTTATGCAGACTCATAGCAATCTCAATTACCATGTTTATCCTCATTCAGAGGGAGAGTGGAAAATTCAATACGTTCATCAAATTTATGTAGCAATTACCCATACTTACTACATGTTCAGTTGCCAGATTTCACATTACAATGCTTGGAAAATCATCAAAAAAAAGGGGTAAAAGTAGTCAGGATTAATTACTCCTTATTGTATGCCACTTTATAGTTCACATTATGATTTGAAGATTGTTTATTTAAACTTAATCATAATGCACCAAATGAAAGCACTATGAAAAAGACAGAGACAAAGTATGGTTTGACGAGTAAATGTTCCATATTTTTACCAGAAACAAAGATAATTGTATTTACCTCTGCTAATTCTTCTTCATGCTTCACGATGAAAGCTGTGTCAACCTTTCCGTTCTTGAAATCCTGTTATCACCAGCATTTAAATTACATAAATCCAATACTGTCACGACAAAAGGTTCTGTAAGAGTACAGCTAGCTAGTTCTTTCACACACCTCAACATCAAGGATAAGTTTGTGGTATTCAATGGTGGTGGGAACCCCTGATGTAAGAAAAATAAGAACAAATTAAAACATTTCATCAAAAGTGCGGTGAGCGAAAAAGTCACATTTCAGGGGTAGCAAAGTCAGAAGAAAGAACAGTAAAGGCGAAACAAAAGCAAAGCAGCATTAGCAGAAAGTTTTCCAGAGCATACCTGTAATAATAGTGTCATTAAGTGCACGTTTCATCCGCTCGATTGCCTTATCCCTCGTTGGAGCCCATACAATAAGCTAAAATAAACATAAAATACACCATGAATATCAAAAGAAACCAATGGATAAAGCCCTAATAGAAGCACGTGAGAAGATCACTTCTAAGTTCTCGAACACAAACACAAAACAGTTTAATGTATTTCATAAAGCTCTGCAAAAATGAGCATACATAATCCAGCGTCGATGATTGCAATGCATTAAAGTGATTTATGATGTTAGTCTACAGTTGATGTCACAATTTGTTCTGAAAGAATTAACGAACCAGGTACAGTCCAGAAAAAAAAGTGGAGTATACCTTTCCAAGAAGAGAATCATAACTTGGAGGAACAATGTAGTCTGGATATACGTGGCTATCCATTCTAACAAAAGGACCTCCAGAAGGCAGATATGATGTTATTCTTCCTGTTATTGTGACAGTAATAGTTTTGTAATCAAAGGTCATTTGCTAAAAGTTGGTAAAATGTAGCATATAAACAGTGGACCATACCAGGTCCAGGTCTAAACCCTTTAAATGGATCTTCTGCATTGATACGACATTCAATTGAGTGTCCTCTAAGCACAATATCCTCCTGTAAAGAAATTAAATCAGATTTGAAGAGCTTTTCTGGCACCCCCTTCCTTCATTTGGAATTTTATAAAAAATACCAATCATACCTGTTTATAACGCAGTTTCTCTCCCATTGCAACACGAATCTGTTCTTCAATCAAATCAACGGAGTAAATCATCTCCGTCACAGGATGCTCCACCTGTGTTAATCCCCGGAAAAAAAACAGTGGCCACTCATTATGATTCATATATTCCTAGAATCAAATATAAAAAAAAAACTATCATTAAATTATACTTTGCAGGCATGATGACTTATCCAACCTGAATTCTAGTATTCATTTCCATGAAATAGAAGGAACCTCTCTCGTCCAAAAGAAATTCCACCGTACCAACACCAATGTAACCAATAGACGCTGCTGCTGCAACTGCTGCATCACCCATAGCTTTCCGCAACTCAGGGGTCAGTGCAGGAGATGGTGCTTCTTCCAGTAACTTTTGGTTACGTCTCTGTGGTCAAGAGAATATATAGTTAGACGAGCCAAATAATTACCAACATTTTCGAGTCGAATGACAGAAAGCAGCAATCATAGTTCCAAAATTATGAGAATGCCAAGTTCAGTTATTTGTATCTTAGCAACTACTAGAGGGAACAACAGTGTAGCAGATCCAGCAGCTGGAAATGGTATGTATGTGTGCTATTTGGGAAGATCAGTAATGAGAAATGGTCTAAATATTAAGCAGTGATTTTCTTTTGTTCTTTTTAATTTATACTGGATATGATACCTGGATGCTGCAGTCACGCTCCCCAAAGTGAACAACATTACCAAATTTATCTGCAAGAATCTAAAATCCAATAACTGTAGATGAGACAGTTGAAGCACAATAAAGATATAAGAATATATTTTGCTAAGTCAAAGTCTATTAAAAAGAATAGGTTCATGAGTAGTTTTTGTCTCATTCGCTCTCTTCATAGCAGGATCAGCCATCTTCTGAAAAGGGATCATCTTTTTCTAAACCCTCCAATAAATTGGGCCAGTTCTGCAGACAACTGTATACCTGGAACTCAATATGTCGGGGATTTTGCACGTACTTCTCCAGATAAACTCCATCATTTCCAAAAGCAGCACCAGCCTCACTCTTTGCTTGCTGTAGAACAACAAATTGAGCCAAATACAAGTTTGCTTAAAAATCTTGCAGATCATTATGGTAGAGTAGTCAAGGGATATGGTTAGCATTATTATACTTATAATTTATTACAATATCTTCATACAGATAAAGTTGTTCCTGAGCAAATTAGATATGTGACTCTAGGGTATCTAATGGTTAAGATTATAACCATATATTCTAATCAAATATCTGAAGGAGGACAGATTGGGTAAAACTGTAATCTAGAACAATCCTTCTGAAATTCAAATGCTGGCCATTTGTTGATCAGTTTGCCTTGATTTTCATACCTGCAGAAGTTTTACAAACTCTGATGGTTCATTAGCAAGCCGCATTCCACGTCCACCACCACCAGCCGTTGCCTTAAAACCAGAAAGACACCAGTTGTGAGTTTTCAATACTCTGAAAAATTCTAATAAGTACAGAGATTTCTTTCAAAAAAATTAAGCTGTATGGCTATTTATGCAAATCCTATGTGAGAATCGAGGTCAACAGTAACATGAAAAATAGTGTTAAAATACCCGAATTGCTGTTTGTGGTTACCAAATAATCAAACTAATGTACCTTGATCATTACAGGGAACCCAATCTCATTGGCAAGCCTGACTCCTTCTTCTGTGCTCTGTTAAAACAAATTTCAATCCATGGAAGCTCAAAGAGACATTTTGATATATCTCAACTTCAAAAATTACAGAACTGACAGTCCAGCATAATACCTGCAATAGTCCATCACTCCCAGGTACAGTCGGGACACTTGCATTTTTCATTGTCTCTCTGGCAGTTGCTTTGTCACCCATGACACGAATGCTATCAGGCTGCAGAAAGTAAGGAAGAGATGCACATGATCCAGTTAGAGTGCATTTTCTTTTCTATTGTTCAAATTCTTAATCAAGATATAAATATTTGCACTCAAGGAAGAAACAGGTCCATTGTTTCTCCGCCTCAAAACGAATTTCCCTCATTTTTCAAATGTTTTCATAAACTTACATTGGGTCCAATAAAATTGATCCCGTGGTCTCTGCACATCTCTACAAAAAGAGCGTTCTCTGCAAGGAATCCATATCCAGGATGAAGCATTGTGCATCCTCGGCTAATTGCAGCTGATAGAACATTCGGTATCAACAAGTACCTGCAAAATATTCAGAACAAAAAGCTAAACTTTGTCTCCCCAGTCATCAGGCATATTGACCAAGGATCTAATACAAATGTTTAATCAAATGGCATCATATGATCAAGCAAATTGTTCTCACTAGCATATTGCTCATATGATTCTAACAACAGAAAACATTACTCACAGAACCACGAAATAATAAAAGAAATTCACAGAACGATAAGAAAATCTAAGAGCCGGCCAGCAACAAAAGAATCAAATCAGGAAATACAAGATACCTCAAGAAAATTTTTTTACTAGTCTGATAACCGAAACCTAAGCTAAAGAACAATAAATGTATCCCATCCATGGTAAAGAAATAAAAGACACTTACGACTGGTTGCTAGGAGCTTCACCAATACAAACTGCTTCATCAGCCAACTTAACATGAAGTGCATCCTTATCTATAGTTGAGTAAATAGCAACACAAGGAATCCCCATTTCATGTGCAGTTCGGATAACACGAACAGCGATTTCACCTCGATTAGCCACAAGAATCTTATCCCCATTACATGTAGCAGCAAGCGCACCACCACCAGTCCTCTTCATCGTCCGACTAACTTTCAAAGTCTGAGTTCTTTGCTTAGGGAAGCTAACCGTTCCTTTTCCCATCATGACTTTACACTGGGAACTTGTAATACCTCCCGATCTCCCCAGGAACAAAGACTAACATATAATGATATAAAAAAATCAATTAAAATAAAAATCTCAAGAAAATATACTTTGCAATGTCATGAATACATTGTCACATCCTCTAATAGATTTCAAAACAAATCGATCAGTGAGAGCTAATTAGCATAATTTCAAAATCTAAGCAAATGTTATCAGAAGATAATCAAATCGGGAATATTGAATAAAATCACGATTCACGAATTTGAAAAATCTCGAGTTCGAAGTAACGAACTAACGCGAGGATAAGAAATGAAATTGGCAAATTCGATATCGATCAATGCATCAGAGAAGAATCGAAACAGGAAGACTGAAAAGATATTAATCCGAGTGGAGATGAATTTTGCTTACGGGAGGAGAGGCGAAGGATTTGCAATTGGTAATCATATAGACGTCCATCGATGAATAAGAGAAGTAGATCCTGTGAAACAAAGAAGAGATACAGTCAAATCGAATCGAATCAACAACGCAGAAGCAGGAAGAAGAAGATGGAGATGATGAAGAAGCTTCGTGCCTTTTTGTTTCCGAGGAGAAAGGTTTCGATGTTAACGAGGGAAATAGAGAGTGAGTGACGACGAATCGATTCGTTGGTATTGTAGGATGTGACTAATGGTTTGATTTTTGAGAACTGGGACCCACATCCACCAAACGTTCGCCCAAATTACTATATTGTATTTTATTATTAGCTGCTCAATTCGAACTGACGATTCTATAATTATTTGGTAATATTTATTTTGTGGGATTCATTTTTGTGATTTGAGTAAAGATTGGAAATCTCGGAATGAGAAATTGTTTAGAGGCATCGAGAACCTTCGGATTTTGTGTGAAATGCCACGGTGGAATGTCATACTTGGCATAAAGTAAATTCTGTAATTGGATGCTTGTCAGAACTCCTTTGACCTTTACCGAACATCTGCCTCGTCGATGGATCTTGGTACCAAAATGCACCAGATATTGGTTTTGGATGGTGTTGGATTGGTACAAGGATAACATCGCCTATTTGGAGCAAAAAACTAACCAAGACGAATTTCACCTCTATATGGGCAGTTATGGAGAATGCCGGTTACTTGGTGAAGAAAGTTTACTGATCAACTTTTAAAAGTTTGTGAGAATGCTAACGCAGATGAAATCTGTATCATTTATTTGTTGAGGTTTGTAAAGATCAAATCATACAAATGTATGTAGATTTATGTTATATTAAAATTGAATTACAAATAAGTACTTGTGTTTGATCATATTGATATTAGTTCATAAAATAGACTTTCTAACGACTCCCAATCGCCAATTCTGACATGAATTGATAAAGATCCAATAAGTCCAACATTGATTCCTTCATATGTGTGTTTTGGTTCTATAGATATTAGGAGTATTTCAAATTCCTTCGATGCTTCTCAAATAAGTGTAATCCTCCTTTTTCAAAAATTGAAGTATTTGCCAATATGTATGTTATAGAAACTATATAATTATATAATGAATCTTATTTATCTTAATGTCTAACATTTTCTTAATTTTTCTTGCTCCTAATAAGCTTTCAAAATGATGGATTAACAATTGCCTTCATTACGAGCAAAAAATAATCGCTCAACTCAAAAATTCCTCTAAGATTGTTTTCAATTTTTTAAATTTACAATACAATGGTATATTGTTTTATTAATTTTGGGCCTAATCGAATTTTTTGATTCAACTATTACATAGGTTGGAAAACTGAAACTCATGTGTTCAATCTATGTTATAGACAATGGATTGAGCTTGGTATTAATTCAGCTGTAATAAATGAAACGAAAATTCACATATATCTCCACTCAATCGAATAGTTCTGATATGTTTGAGATTGTTCCAAAAGTGAAGATACCTAAGTTTTGGTGTGACACATGCAGATCAATTGTTACTAGACAACAGATTGAGCTTGGTTTTAATTCACTTGTAATAAATGCAACAAAAAGTCACACATATCTACACTCAATCGAACAGTTATGATCTGTTCGAGATTGTTCCAAAAGTGAAGATACCTAAGTTTTGGTGTGACACATGCATATCAATTGTTACTAATGTTCTTGCCAGATATATATATATGTTTCTTTTAGTATTCAATTAATTGATTAATTGATAGCTATACTTTTTTTATATCAAAAGACTAAACTGAGTAGTTTTGATATTCCATTGTTTCTTAAGGTATAAACTTCTCAAGTCAAGGTAATGGAAAACACAAGTGAGACTAAGCTCATGTTGTTTGATAATGCAGCATATGATGTCATTACACATAATGCATCAACTTTTCTTGAGGTTTCATATGATAGGTGAGTTACTATATTATTTTTATGATCCATATTATATTTATGTTACGGTTTGATATGGCATCATAAGTTAAATATACATTTTGGATATACAGATTGATGATCATAATTCTTTGTCGGATGCTCTTAACAATCTGAAAGGCAAGACTTATAAGTTTCTTGTGTGTGTGGAGAAAGAAAATTGTGGAGTAGGTTGGATACTTATAAATTATTTAAGGTTTTGTCCACACACGGTATGCTTACCAAGGACACATGCTCTAGAAGATTCATACAATATGTCGATCATGAATCAATCATCTCTTGTGAGCAGGTAAATAAATAGACATACCTCTTATTTTTATTTAATATTAATTTTTTCCTGAATTAAATCTGATTGTTGATCTATATTTGCAATAACTAATGTTTTTAAGCTGCTCTAATGATCCATGCAAGTCAAGAAACAAAGCAGGACACCACTCCTTTATCTAAGTGTGTGCTTGATTTAAAAGATGAACTTTATGATCAAGAGATTGTGTCTTGATTCAATTGATGTGTAGGCCTCAGATGATGAGAAGATTGGTAAGAACATTAATGACAAAGAAAGGAATTACCATCTGGTGGCTTGGTGATCAAAAAAGATTATGTTGAGGATGATAAGAGGCTTAATGACATTAAGATCAAGAGTGTGATGGTGAAGATCAAACCCAAACAAGCTTTAATTTGAACTTTCTTATTTGTTTTTATTTGATGATTACTATTTTTAATTTTGCTATTTTTTCTTATTTTGGATTTCATTTGTTAGTTCTTTTATAATATTGAAATAAAAGTGTTGGCTTTTCTTTTAAATAAGAAAAAATGTTGAATATTTGAACCATTATAATGTAGTTGAAAAAAAAAGATTGTATCAACATAAAGTCCACATAGCTGACATCTCACCAATTAAAAGTTGGAGATCTGATCATGTTTTAGAGGGAATAGTCATCACAAAATATAGGAATGGAGACAAAGTTATGATTCTCAAGATTGTCATAACACCATCTAACGCCAAACTACCATTTAAAATGCATCGCAGACAGTTTCTTGTATCTCTCGCCTTTGCTATTACTATCAATAAGAGTCAAGGTCAACCGCCAGCCGAAGTAAGATTCTATTTGCCTAACCCTGTGTTTTCTCATGGTCAGTTTTATGTGGTTTTATCAAAGGTAACCTCAAAGAAAGGGTAAAGAGTGTTTATTCTAGACAAATAAGGCAAACCTCAGAGACAAACAATGAATGTTGTTTTCAAAGAAGTGTTTCAAAATTTGGAAAATAAAGATTAGAGGTAAGGGATCCTACATATTTTTGAGTATTCTTGCATTCTTTGTTTTATTTATTTATTTTTAATAATTAAATTCAATAACTATTTATGTTATGACTTACTTTTATGGAATATGTGAAAATGGTATATCTTAGTACGGATAGTCATCGAATAGACAACCTCATGATTTATTATTACAATGGTGTTTCATCAGAAAATGTCATTGTAAATATGTAATCTAATGGTTGTCAGTTATTTACATGTTTTGATTTATGTAATGATTTATCATTTCTGATACAATGCTTTTATATTTGGAATGTCTTATAGATTTTTTATGTTTGGAATGTCTAATAGATTTTTTATGTTTTGTTGTTTCGGTATTGATAGATAATGTCGATACATGTTTTGGTTTTCAATTAGATAGGAAACTTTTTTTTATTCGTATTAATTTAATATCAAACTCAGTAGGATTTGCTCTAAATTGTTTCAGTGAGAATAAATAACATGATTGATTTGACGTAGGATTGAATCAAACAATAGAAATTTGCTATTTGTACATGGAAAACACTACAATTCAATGCTGAAACTACGTTAAATATATTATAAGCCGTAAAAAACAAAAAGTACATATATATATTAAACAAACAAAATAAAAACATTTATAAGTAGTAAAGAAACAAAAATAACAAGTTAAAATTACATGAAAAAATAAAAATACTTATAAACAGTGAACAAACAAAAAAACTAAAAATTTATATTAAAAAAAATTGACCCACGGTGTACCGTGAGTTCGAATCAAATTTAGTAAATAAGTACCAACCATCTATGGATGGGATAGGACAGGAACATAATTTCTAAAACTAAACTCATGACTATTTGCCAATCATTATTTATATAAAACTTATCAATGTGATACAATATATGATAAATAGTAACGACTTCCAGAATTTTATTAAAGTTCAATATATAATAAATAGTCTAACAAATTAAGATTTATTCTATAACTTTTTTTGCATTGCCCCGCACCTCATTAGCAGCTTGTATTCTTCCTCTATATGCGGTAGAGTATGACACTTCAATACCAACTTTTCTCTTAACCAAACCCACAATAACTTTCAGGGCTGGGGTTTTAAATTCACCAGGATAATCATCACGCATAACAGATGCAACTAACCGTTACGTGTCTTTCCTTCTACTTTTCCTAGTACTACTACTACTAGCTCGAGAGCATATATGGATCTTATTGTGGGTTCTTATCGATAAAAAATTTACACCTTTCAGTTTTGTAGCTCATATAATCCACTTGCAACCATTTTTTGCTTCATGACATTTCACCATGTATAAACATGTGTCTGATTTGATAATATCAAACTCGAAACGTTTATGATGTGCAACTTTTTCAACTATTTCTTGCACTTCGCCCTTAGTATGAAATTCTTGGTGCAATGTTACATTTACACCATCTTCCCATGCACCATTCACATTCTCACTTCCTTCTCTTTCTAGTTCTTTTTCTCCTCCTCCTTGATCTACAACAATCTCCAACTGATTATATTCATATAAAGCTGGGTTATTTATGTTAACTAAATCATCATGTGAAACACTTTCAATATTGTTCACCAACTCATGTTCTATTGGTTCCTCTCTATAACAAGTAAGTATACCATCATTAACACACACTACACTAACTTGATCCTCTACTTTCTCGCGCACATCATTTTGCCCAAAATCTTCCACGGCTTCCAGATGCAAAATACTCCCAAATTTATCATCTGGGAATGACAAAAATAAGCAAATAATTCATCATCATCTGCAGTAAAAGATGGTCTTTGCTTAGGATCCGCATTTGGAATGTAACTCAGTTTCAGCTTCGTAGCAGCTTCATCTCTCTTCATCTTCTTGCATATGCTATGAACCAACTCAGAATAAGTAACCTCCTCTATAGATTTCTTCATCACAAAAGTGTAAATTCGATATTCGCTTTGAATCCGTTCCATATAACCGCCTCTTTTATCAAAATGTATGATTATGCATCGCTTGCTTTTCATTTTTCCCTAAAATCGAAAAGAAATACTTGATAGCTAGTATTCAGGTACTCTTAGTATTAGTAGTTGTACCAGTTTTACGAAATATATACAGTTGTACGAAATATATACAGTTGTACGAAATATATACAGTTGTACGAAATATATACAGTTGTACCAGTTGTACTATTTTCTCAGTAATTTCGCCATATTCAATGATTTTCGTTTCTCTCTAACTACGACTCGCTATGATTTCACCTCCAGATTCCCAAATGTAACCAGTTTTAACGATATTCGACCTTAATCAATGCATAATACGTGTTTATTAACCCATTGTTCACACAAAAATCAACCAAACTTTAAAACGAAAATGAAGTTTTGAAATCTACAACACATTATCCTTTCCCATTGCATTTAAACCTCCAAATTTTGTTGAAATCCATCCAAAACAACTACACATTATTTATTATCATAAATATAAAAGGAAATTAAACTAAATTACTTCAAATAAAGCTTCAAATTTCGAGTTATGGAAGATTGAAGATTTTGGGAATTCACGCGACAAGAGGAAGAAGAAAGAGAGATTTTTGGATCTATTTTTTCTATTGTTTTTGATTGGTCCATATTTATTCTTCACATTAAATTCTCACCAATAACATTCAACCACTTCATTAATGATTCATCAATCACATGCATCCACATTTCTCTCTCTCTTCCACTTCACCTCACATATTTTTATCTTTTGTTTTTTTAATTTATTTATCCTTTTTTTTCTTTTCCATTTATGTTTTTAATGAGAAATGAAGGAGAAACAATTTATGTCTTTTCACTTAATAAAAGGTAGAAATTTAAAAAAAAATAAAAAAAATTATCTTCATAAATGACGAATTAACTAGCAATTAAAAAAGTCTTGAGGAGAAATGATCAGTGAACCTCTGAGGATCAGCAAACGAGAACTCACTGAACATTTAGTAGAGACGGTTAGTTGTATTGTGGTGTTTTGAGTTTTAAATCTGTTTTATCATGATCTATTAACGACGTTAATAGTCCTCACTTATTAACATTAAATGCAAAAATGAGCTCTTAGAAACTATTTACATTTATTAATTTTAATGATTACGTTAACATTTACACTGTGGTGTTATAAGTTTTCGACAATGTTTACGTTTTTTTGTCTATTTAAAAATTTGTATGGTTTTCAAATTTTTCTTGCTCATATGTCATAGTTTTTATAATTTACTACTACGGTGAAATAATTTACTAGTGTAAAAATATATCAATAAATAAGTATTATTGTGAACCTTTATTTCAATAAACCTTTTTAAATCACTGAGTCTTTATGACTAAATCACTGAGTCTTTATGACTCCAAAGAGTAAATTAATTAAAAGTCTGTTATTATTATTGAGTCTATTATTGTTATTGAGTTTAATAACAATAATAGACCTGAATTAATTTACTTTTTGCCGATATGTTATCGTAGATTTTTTGGTTCTAATGTTATCTCAGATTTTCTGAATAGTAGTGGAAAAATATACTAAATTGTAACAACAAAATTTTACAATTTTTTAAAAAGATCATAGACTCTTTTGACGAAAAATATAGGGTTTTTAACCTTCTTCTTCTTCCTTAATTTTTTCATAAAAATATAGGGTAAAAATTCTGTGTGGGCACGCTATTGTAGCTTGTGAAAAGAGGAATATCTCAATAGCTTCAATGTGTCATCGTTATTACCATAAGAATTTTTTATACAACTCCTATTCAAACGAAATCTTACAAAGGGATTTCAGTATACCAATACATGAATCTGTTGCTACACAAGTTTGTTATCCCCCTTTGATTTGACAACAATCAAGTAGACCAAAAAAATCAAGGATTAAACCTTCATTTGAAGTTGATATGGAGAAGAATGAGAAGAAAAGGCCAAGGAATCAATACACATGTGGAAATAGTAACGTAATTGGTCATAACCGTAAAACATATACTTCGTAAACCATATTTATTTTCATCTTTATGCTTATTTACTTTGGGATCATCTATGAATTGGTTGCTTTGAAAAGTGTGGTGTTATTTGATATTTTTTGGTTGTATTTGACGAGTGTAAAGTTAAAACATGAAAAACATCTGCAAATATAAGATAAACATATGCGATGTTAAACAAATCTACGGTGATATGTAAAAGTCTGCGGTAATATAAAACAAGTCTACGGTGATATGTAAAAGTCTGCAGTAATGTAAAACAAATCTGCGATGATATGTAAAAGTCTGCGATAATGAGCTATAAAAAAATTAACATTAAACCTCTATATGATAATAATAAATTCAAAACATATAAACATTCAGAAGCATATGAGATACTACTACATGTAATTACAAAGTCAATTCAGAATCTGAAATGCAAACCAAATGTGACAAAAAAACAAAATACCAAACATAACTACCTAGAATTCGGCTACATGGTCATCAGAACCGTCACTGATGTCTTCATCCAATAGATGAGGAACACCAAAATCCTCATGGCGACAATTTTCATCAAAGAAAACTTTGGCTACCTGAATTTGAGCTTCATCAAATATCTATGAAGGTAATCTCACCCGACCAACATGAATTATCTTGTTACTCAAGCCTTCAAATGCCAATCCCAATGAAAGGCATTCAATGTATTTTATAGAATACACACCACAATCTCCAGGACATTCATTGATTGGCACGTCTTTCAACAACCTTTTCACCTCCATCATTGCACATGTCTTCTTCCGATCAGTAGCAGGGTTGTATTCACTTAGTATCACTGTGATCATTTTTCGGATAGGACGACAATCCTTAAGCAAATTTTTCTCGTCAGCTGGTGGGATGCTATCATAAATGAAAACCGTATTCTTCTTCAACTCGATGTCCAGAGCTACCCAATGATTACCATCAACAAATAAGCACGCATACAAATTATCAATATAAAAAAACTACCTCTTGTTAGTCTCCAAAGGTAGAACCATGTTGAAGTTATCCATGTAATACTTCTTGAATACGAAGCTCTTACTATCAGCCATATAATCTTTGTAGTCTCTCACAATCTGACTGATAAAGAAACCATCCAGGAAGGCTATCCGATTACTGTAGCAAGGACTTGGCTGACGCATATGTCTGTTACGGAACATAGTCATCGCCACAGCAATGTGCCGCAAGAAATAGACATAATTATTAGTGTTTATAGCGACCATAATCATACAAGACCATAAATATAATAGCTGAAAAACTTACCCCAGTTGCTAACCATCCATAATCCTCTGTGACCCATTCATTCCTTGGGAGTAATTAGTATTAGGTAGAATCGGTGTTTACTATCTTTGGTTTTAAGTGGTTATAGAAATAAAATTTGAAAAATACTGGTCATTGATACTGTATCATAATGACTTTCTTCCTACCAGGACTTAATATTGTATTTGATAAAGAAAATAAAATGTAAATTTGGAAAGAATATAAATATACTTACTCATCAGCTTTCAAGAATTCATGTAGCTTTTCAAGTAGAAATTCATCTACAACTTTGAAAGGATCATAATGAACAGGAGAAACATTAATACTTTTAATCATTCCCTTCACTGTAGAGTTACTGACAAATGGATACTTTTGTGAACCCGCCAACTTGATCACACATTTTGGTTTCGGAGTCACACCATCTATGTTTGTCGTCACTTGTAGTAAGGCGTCTACTGCCTTGCACATCGCCTTATTAGCCTCCTTATCTTTTGGGTTCAACCATATGGTTTTCTATGAATCTTCCTCAAATTTTTTCTTCTCTTTCTCTTCATCTTTCTTCCCTTTCTCTTCGTCTTTCTTCTCTATCTTAACTATAACCTTTCTGTTGACATCCTTCTTCCCATAATTTTTCTTTTCTTTTCCTTTTTATCATCTTTTTTTCCTTTCTTCCATTTCTTCTCAACTTCCTTCTATTTCTTCTCATTCTTCTATGTTTCTTGTTCTTTCCCTTTTTCACTACTCTTTCACTTGGGAACTCATTGTTGGATGTTTGATTCATTTCTATCATTTATGGCAATTAATAAACATAGCATTAATAGGTTAGTTAAAAAGTATTAAGAGTAAACATCAAACATAGAATAAATTAAAATTTTAACATAACATGAAAATTTTTTAGATGATATATAACTTACAGGTGTTGCATTAGACCCTTCATCATCAAATTTTTTATTTGACTGTATCTCCTCCTCAGCAGGACAAACATTATCATCTTTTGTTTGAACAACTTCGAAATAATTTTTCATCTTTGAAAACATGTCAACAAACTCCTTTTCTTGATCAGGATTTCTCTCATTTTCTTCTAACTTCTTCGCCAAATCGCCAAATCGCCCATCAAGAACTTCATATTGTCAACGTCGGTAGTCACTTTCTCCCCATATTATATATTGCTAACTGGACAACGTCACTATCTTTATGCCTACAAGTTCAAAAACAAAAAAAATACCAAATATAAGATAAACAATCAAGAAGAAGCAAATAAAACATATATAACAGCAAATACCTCTACATGTTCTTTCCCTTTCTTCATCTACTTCTTTTGAGACGTTTCAACATCATGCACTAAATCTGTTTCTTTGTCTTCGACAATCTCTTTCCGCTTTTTCTTCTTGGGATCTTCAGACCAAGCATTGGCACGAAATTTACCGCTGATGATATCTTCAACCATGTTGTTGACTACTGGATCTATCTTATCATCATCACTCCATTTTGCGTAAATATCCCAAACAAGATTATTTACCATATGCGTCACGCGTACCTACATCATTACATAAAAAATTATTAAACTCTCGCAGATTTAAATAATTGTCAAAAAGAGTAATTTATAAATACTTACAAATCCATGAGTAGCCTTCTTCGTGGTTATAAAACTTTCTAAACACAAACGAGTTCGACTAGAGTACCAATTCAGATTCGGAACCTCATCATGATCTGTTTCATTTACCTTTACCTTCCTATTCCCATATGTTTTTCCTTTACCGGGAACGTGCTCATACACCCAAATCAATAAAACTTAAACATGTTCTTGAACCATATAAGATTTTTATTCAGAAACAGAGTTTTGATCGAACTAATCAAATTTTGGAAACATACTCGACTCTATGGATGCTTCTCAAAACCCTTTTGATCAAGTCACTGAACACTGAGGCTTGGTAAATGAGAAGTCATTGAACATTTAGGAGAGACGGTTTGTTGTGGTGTTGTAAGTTTTCCACTATGTTTACCATTTTTTCCTTTTGTCTCATCTACTTTAAAAAGTTTACGAATGTGTCAAATTTTTCTTCGTAATATGTAGTTGTTTTTATAATTTACTTTAACTATTGCACAATCATTTACTAGTATAAAAATACATCCGTATATAAAATTATGTGTTACTTGCCTAGAATAATACTACAATTACATTTAATTATTAGATTAATACTCTAAAAAAATTTTACTAGATTAATATTATTTTTTGTTGAAAGACAAAAAGAACCAAGAAAAAATAATTATTTATGAATATGCCATTTTAGATTAAAACTATTAAAAATAAAATAAAATAAAATAAATCTAATAACCCACGATTTCAGGTATTTGTTTTTATCAAACGATTTCAGTTTCTAATTTCATTAACATCACTTCCACAACTGCATTAACTTTCACATCCGAAACATCAAACCCTAAAATCTTAGTGGTACTTCTCCGCCTTCCTTCGCCGACAGCCACCGCCGTTCTCCTTCTCCGTTCTCTTTCTCCTTCGTCGTTCTCCTTTCTCCTTCGTTGTTCTCCTTCTCCGTTCTCCTTCGCTGTTGTCCTTCTTCGTTCCGTTCGCTGTTCTCGTTCGCCGTTCTGTTTGCCGTCGCCATCAATTCCAAACCCTAATAGACGTTCGTTCCTTCAGTTTTCTTGTTGTTTATGTCTTTAATAGTAATTTTTCCTTTTAGATCTTGAAATCTAAGGGTTCAGTTTGTTTTTTTTGGCTAGAATATGCTTATTTCCGGGAAGTCTCATCCATACCCACCGCTACCTCCGCCGCGTCCTTCAGATTCCGTTAATAAGTTGTTTAAAAACTTGCTGCCTAAATTTTGATTCACTACAGATTTTCTATTATCACAATCCCTTTTACCGCATATTGTTTTGTATTAATAGCAGTGTTATCGGAGATTTTTGGTTTTCATAATACATGTTACCGCAAATATTTTTTTTATGTTGCGTCTAAAGCACTTTTGTGCTCTTGTGCTTCTGACTTTTGAGAAATTAGATACACATACCCAAATCGAGTGAAATCATCTATAAGAGTGATGAATTAGGAAGCTTCATGCCTCGCCCTCAAATTCATTGGACCACAAATGTCTGAATGAATTTTAACTCCAATGGAAATTCAGAACTAGTTGCTTTACCACCTAAACATGGCTCACATGTGTCAAGATCAACTCGGGAAATAGGGCCTAGAAGACTTTCTTTAGCCAATCTTTTAATTCGATTGACACATATGTGACCAAGTCTAGCATGTTACATATTCATCTCTACATTAGTAGAACTTGTGACCTATGAAAAACCAACAATCAACATTACTACTAACAACATTTGTAGTACAATAAATTACAATAATACCATTACAAGTATAACTAGAACCAATGAACACAGATCATAGAGTAATATTTAAACACATTAGGGAAGATCAAACCAAATCCTAACTTAAGTAAAGCTAAAACAGAGACAAGGTCCCGACGGATATCAAAGCATACAAGATATCATGTAAGATAAGGGTTATCCCACCAAGCATAGGTAGCTGGCAGGTGTCGATACCCAATACCGCAACCTTGGAGTTGTTCCCTACATACAACCATCTTGAAGCTTTAGGAATCCGTCAATACTCCACAAATGCTTATCGATTTCTAGCTATGTGGTATGTTGCTCCTGAGTCTACAATCCACAAAGGATGAGATTCTATAAGCATTACACAACTAAAAAAAAAATCATAGTTGCATGTAGAGTTCAAGGATAACACCTTCTTTGCCTTAGTGCATTCACGAGAAAAGTGACCCAATGAGTTACATTTGTATCATTTTATTTTGTTCTTATCCTTCTTACCTCCATGCTTGCCACACTTGGCATATTTGTTTTGCTTCTTCAGATCATTTTAATAAGGAGCTTTGTTTCCATTGTTACATCTCTTGCGCTTCAAGCCCGGACTCATCTAACTCAATATGACATGTTATATCATTAAATGTTTTCACACTAACGGTGTGCATCATCTGAACCTTCATATGGTCCCAACTTTAAGGTAACGAGCGAATAACCACTTGAATTTTCTGTTCATAATATATAATCTGACCAGCATTTTTGAGCTCTATCATGGTTGACATGACTCTAAGATGCTGCCTCATCGATTGACTTGGGCGCTTCTTATAGTTATTAAACCTGTAATTCAGTCTCCTAAACTTGGTTGTCGATGTGGCACCAAACTTTTCTTTCAAGGCCTCCCACATGCCTTTCGCAGTTTTGTACTCTTCAAACTCGCACATAAGATCATTTTGCATACAACTCAGCAACATGATGCGAGAAATGCTATTCTATTTTTTCTAGACAACATATGCCTCCTAATATCTCGTGTGCTGAGGTGTAGTACTCTGTTTAGACTTTTCATTAGATGGAAAATAGTATCTTTCACAACTGCTCCTCAAGGACATACTGGACTTAACGATATCAAATATCGTAATTTTCTCCATTCATTTTGTCTCTTCAATTGAGTACAACAATGATGTTCTTGCAATCAGATGCAATACATGTTTAAACATTTAGAGAATTTAAGTCGTTTTCAATTCACACACAACATATAATTTGAAAATAATTAAGTCGTTTTCAATTCACACACAACACACAATATGAGTTTTTTACTTTTACAAGTTTCGAAAGTAATTTATAGTATCTGTCAATTCAGATTTGGGCTCAAAAACTTTTGTCTTTGAATATAAGTTCTATAATATTTTTAAAGAGAAAAATGTTATTTTAATAGTAATTTATTTTTAAAAATAGAAATTTTTTGAATTACAAGTATAAAATAATGTCATATTATTAAAACTTCTTGGGTCTCAAAAATATCAAGACCAGCCTTAAATAAGTTTCAATTTTTGGAATCAAGTTTTTTCTGAAACTACGGTAGGAGGGCCCTTGATAATCTAAAAGGAAAGCAAAAACAAAAAAAACTAGAACATGGAATTCGGATTTAAATTTTTTTCTAAAATTTGATGAAGTTCTAGATCCAGTTGCGGCCAGTTTATTAGGATGAATAGCTCTTATCTACAAGATAAAGAGTAGTATATCATACCTCGATTTGACACAGTTGGTTATATGTCTAAAGAGTTAGATATCAAAGACAAACTATGTTGCATGTTCAGAAAAAGTACAGTTGAAAAATATGTAAAATTAGAAGTTGTTGTCTATATACTCGATCATCCTCAACATGGACACATTTCAACTTCTTCTACATGCTCTAGATTATGTGGTGTTATTTTCATCCGCACTAAAGATGTTTTGTGAAGTATATGAAGCACTATATGTTTGTCGTGTCTAAGAACATCCATAAAATCTACTCCCACATCCGATTTGAAAATTTGAATGCACATATCTAAATTTTTATCATTTTTCATTATTTTTCTTTCAACCCCAATATTTATATTTAATAAGTTAAAAAGACATATACACACATGTTATTAGTTTGATATTTGAAATAATTCAAATAATTACCTATTATTAAAAAATATTTTAGAGTATGATACAACTGAATAATAACTATAAGAAAGTTACTAACTTCGAAACAAATTTTCAGATTTAACGAACCCTCAAACAAAAAATCTACGAACACCTTTGAAAACCAAGTATTAACCTAAAATCAATTGTTGATCATAAAATTACGTTAAATATATCATCGCAATTTCAACAAGAGAAATCTAAATCTGGAATCTATTTCCCAAAACCAGCTTTAAAAGTTAAAAGCAAAGACAATCAAAGAACTAAACAAAAAATCCAACCAAGAGAACATTTTGGACAAGAAATTCATGTCCTAGATCATGCACCACAATAATCCAAAGAATTGTCGGACCAGAATTTCGATTGAGTAACTAGATAGGAGCGGCAATCATCTATGGACCTGGTGTTTTCTGTGAATTGGACATATCTTCGTTTCACATAACTATAGTTAAGTGTTTCATGGAGAAGTTATGTTGAAACAAGGCATAGAGTTGTCACCATATGTGCTCGTTGAACATCATCTCGCGTAGTCTTGATCTAAGTGTTTGTGAAGCATATGTACTTGTCTCTATCTTATGGTTTTGTAACAAGTAATGAAATAACAAAGATAAGCAAAGACTAAACAAGAAAGTTAACAAGAAAACATTTTGGATACCAAAAAAAATTGATTAGTTGAAGGGATAACCAAAATAATATTTTTTTTAATAGTATGTAAAATTATATTCAAAAGAAAAGATGTTTTTACATCAAGTGCATCTGGGTTTCGATAAACATTTAAAATTATATAAGCTGCTGAATATATTCATGAGTGGCGGCTTCGTTAAAACCCGTAAGTGGAAAACCCATTTGGAGCAAAGCCACTTTCCGGGAAAAAGAGTATGCACCACTTATGAAGAAGCTGAAAACTCGTTAGAACCGTCATGTTCTTGAAGCATACCAGACTTGCGCTTGCAAGCCATCTGTCTTGATTCCTTGAGCTTGTAATGTTGATAGTTTGTTCATGACTATCCGACATTTATTTTTTTCCATAAGTTACATCTTCCCGTCTCTTTCGCATCCGATAGATTCTTCTGCGTTACTTTTGCTGATCTTGGCAGAGGAACTCGAGGTACATGTTCATCCTTGGACTGCATTCTCCTTCTCACTTTCTCATCGAGGTACTGACTTTCTCATTTGGCCCCAGTTTCGACAAAACCTGATGTACTGCATTCTCCTTCTCACTTGACTCTATTGCTTGAGACAAATTTTCAATCTTGTCCTTCTCTGTTTGCAGGTCGTGCGCCTGATTCTTCCCCAACACCTGCTCCTGAACCGAGCTCAGCACCTGCTGCCCACTGTTATTACCGTTGTTTGGATCCCCCGTGACCTGCTCTCTAGCTGGACATACATCCTGCTCTGTAACTCGGTTTTCCAACTCGACTTGGGCTTCTCTGTGTAATACCATTTCCCCAGCTCTCTTACATCCTGCTCCATGTGAGAATTCATTTTTTGCATTTGCATTTTTTCCATTTCCGGTTATGAGACAGAGTATTTTGTTTCTCTCTCTCTTAACTTCAACTTCATCTTCTCGGTTTTCAGAGCAGTGTCACTCCCCTGAACCAACGAGCTCTCTGATATGCTTGACTCATTTCCAGCCTGCTCCCCTGATATTGAATGCTTCTGCAGCTTCAGATCCCCCACGCCAACCTGCTTTGATACTGATGAGTCAGTCTGCGCGTTTCCTCCCTCTCTGAGTCCTTCGTCACACCTTCTAGCTGAGATCTTAAAACTTCGAATCTGGATGGAGTGGCAATCTTTACTTCCCCATATACCATGCTTTTTTCCCACGTCTCCCATTTTTTGAAGATGGTTATGTTCTCCATACTTCCGATATTGCTAGAGGACTCTCCGGCCTCTCTCTCTCTTAAGCTCTCCAGCCGGTTCTTCCACCTCTATCCTTGTTGTATTTTCTAACTGCACTTTCTCCTGGACAACAATCCCCTCCTCGCCTAACCCTCCCTTAGAATCATCCTTTTGAAACTTTTTAAGACAACCAGATTCTAGATGTTCCCACATATTCGAACTGCACCTTCACTTCCTCCCCCCTCACATTAAACCGGAAGCTTGTTGGTATTTCAGCTTTGAGGTTGACGTCTATAAATAACTTTGCTTCATCAAAACTTGAGATGAGCTCCGTGTCCTGGTGCACTCTCAGTGGGATGCCCACCGGACTGGCACCGAAGCTTAAACCCTTCCAAGTGAATAGATCTGGAGGAACATTCTTAACCCACATTGGCATCGAGGATAACGCAGGCTGCACCTCCTCCTTGAATGGGGTCCATTTTGATACTATCATAGGGATTTCGCATATATTCCACATGCTTCGACGTAGTACGCGGCTTCTAACATTTGGGTTACGAATTCTAAACTTTGTTGCCGTTTCGTTGACCATATATGCATCTATCTTTGCAATTTTATCCCCCAACGTCTATATTTTGTTAACAATCACGTGAACCTTTGCTACATGAGGTATTGTCGAAGCAAAGTTACCTATCACAAAGTCTTCCCACAAGGGAGGCGCATCTGCGAAGACCTCCTCCGGCACTGTAACTATCGGTCTCCCCTCGTTCTCCGAGACCGTGAAGTCAAACTGTGTTAGAACCGGCCTGCTCACCACTTTAGCCCACGATTTTTCCAAAGGTGTTTTCATCAATACCTATCCTACAGCAGGGACCCCTGCTACAGCCTCCTCCGCTACCACTGAAGCCGAGTTGTTTGAAACATCATCCCTCTCTTGGCCCGCCTCAACGAACAGTCTTCTCGGACTAGCATTCACAAGAGTCTAAGCTCCCATCGTCTCGTCCTACGTGATTTTAACTCCTACAGTCCTCTGATCCTGCTCGTCTCTCTCCACTGTCAGTGAAACAGAGATCTTTGCATTGCATACATCGACGTTCAGACCTCCTGCGCTTACTGGCTCGCGAGATCGAGTCCCCATCTTCTTTCCCTGATTTATCACACCTTTTGCTTTCCTCTGGTCCTCCTCAGTCCCAGCTCGAACCTCTGCAACTACAAAGCCTTTCTCAAGATCCTCTCGATTGTGGAAGGTTTCCCCTATCCCCATAACCTCCTCCCCTCTTGCGGAGTCCGTTGGCGGCGCCGCCATGTTGCTTAAAACGAAATCGCCTTCGCTCGCCCTAAGAAAATCCAAAAACTTAATTTATTGGTGGTGTAATATCCAACCAAAATAAATATTAAAAATATTAAAATTAAACTATGATGCAAATATCTAGTTATTTTATTAATAAATCAATTAGAGTATCTAAACTTTCATTTGTAGTCTACATAGTTTGCAAGAAATGATATTTAAGTTTATTAGGTCTATGGTATCTCATAAGTGGCTAGGCTAAAATTATCTATCTAGGAATTTCATTTAACATTTTCAGTGTGCGAAATTATCTGAGTTTGAGATGTATGTGATAAGATAAAACCTAACAACCTGAATAAATGATTTATTAAGAATCTAATCGAAGCATCACAAACAATGTAATCATATAACTTTCTAAAATTCAAAATTACTCACAAGTGTAAATACATAATGAGACCAAGATAATATATGAACAAAATATATAAAAACATAAAAAGATGAAGTTATCTTCTATTGTGTAAAAGATTATTAAAATAGATATTAGGCAAATGAAACTTAAGGATTTTAAACATCTAAATACTAATTTAAAAACATCTCTTTCTGGAACCAACTCAAATATAGGACGAACCGAGTAAACCGGCTCATTATGAGCGTTTGAATTGGTTATCCACTGGGCTCGAGTTGGTCTGACGTTTCTGACGTTTCTGACGTGCTTCACGTAGGCATGGGCGTCGGCATTTGAGTTCTCGGATTCAGAACTTAAAATCTATTTGAGTCAACTTTCTAAGACGTGCTAGACTACGACTGGGCAAAAAATCTGCATCTGAAACCCAAATTTGAACCCAACTAAAAATATTTGAACCGAATCCGATCTGAAGTTTTAAAATAGCCGAACGGTTCCTACATTTTTAAATCCAAACATCCGAAACAAACCCAAATAGGTATCCGAACATATTCAAAAAATATAAGTATATATTAATAATATATTAGTAATATTTATACTTGTAATAACCCAAGTGTTCACAATATTTGGGTATCTTTGTATTTTTCAGGCATTTTAGTTATTTTGGGTAGATTCATGTAAAACTACTCGAGTTTTTCTGGGTATTTTACGTATTTTCGAATAGTTTGGATAGATTTTAATACCAAATTTTTTATTTAAAACAAAAAAAATCAATTTTTGGGTTGTTGGGGTAAACCCGAACCCGATCCGTACCAAACCCGAAGCTATGAAATACTCGAACGGGTTCTGTATCTCTCAACCCGAACATCCAAAATACCCCAACTGAACTCGATGCAAAACCCGAATACCCACCCCTACGCTAGGCGGTCGCTAGACGGTGGATAACGTTTAGCGACTAACCGTGTAGATGTCTAGATGGGACCTAGATAAAATATTTAATATATATATATATATAATTTCACAATTATGTAAATTTAGATAAATTAAATTCACTAAACTAATAAAAAAATTATTTAAAAAAAAGAAAAATTTACATAAAAATATATAATTACACAAAATTGAAAATTTAAAAATTCTGCCTAAGATCCGTTTAGACATCCGCAAAGACCGGATAATCAAACGTTTGATCATTATTAGACACCCAAAGTATTTAAAACCGCATATATCACCTTATAGGCATTAGGGTTTAGATTTCAGAATAAAATTTGGATGTTTGATCATCGAGTAACGCCTAGATACCACCTAAACCGTGTTTTAGAACACTAGTTTGAGTATTTATAATTTTCGGATTGAATATAAGTCGGGTTTTCGTACCCAAAATACTCAAAAAATATCCAAAATTATTCCAAAAAAAATAACAAAAAGTTACCCGAAATACCAAAAATAACTTAACCGACAAATAAATCTAGATTTAGTTTTCGGATACTTTTTCGAATATCAGATACTATCCAAATTGATCCAAAACCCCAAATACCAATGAGTTGCGACCCAATCAGCTATTTTGACATACATGTGCCTGATCTGAATCAGCTTTTCGAGTTGGGTTTGGGTTCAGATTTCAAGTATGGGGTTTTTATCCAAGCCTAGCCTCACCGATCCGCAATCTTTAACTTGAATGCTATGGATAATTTGGATTGGTCACTTGGATGGCATAGGTGACAGCTGGTCGACCAGTCAATTCAAATTGGTGACATCTGCTTTGTGTGTGATCCAAATGATTTGTCCTGAACCACTAGCCGAGCGTTTGTACCCTATCAATGCCCTTCTAAAGATGATGAACATGAGAAAATTAGTGAATCCAAACACATTGAATCACATTGTTCTCTTACATTAAATCCGACCAAAAGACAACATTCAAACCCTAGAGTCAAACCCTAGGAAAAGAGAAATATATACAGCAACAAAACTATTAATGGCAAGACTGCTTCTACGTTTAGTCATTGGTACCAAGAGATAGGAGTCGAGTTGGTTTGAGGAAGTTGCGGTATCATACAAGGAACTTGCTGCTGCTGCCACTGATGCAACCCTCCCATGAACTGCTCCTGATGCTGCGGCAAACACACTTCTTCTTCCACATCCATGGAAGCTTCTTCCATCATCTCATCTTCACCATCCATCTCAATAATCTCTGGCACAGACGAATCCTCAAAGAACTGAAACTGCGATGGCTCCCAACGAACAATAGCTTTGTTGTTAGTTGTTTCCTCATCTTCCTCATAGAGATCATCAGGTACTACTGCATCATGTACAAATCTATCTGCAAAAATAACGTAAAAGGCCGATAACGCGACCCATCAGAATTGCTCTTCACGTTTCGAATCACAAACCATAATCAAATCTAAATCTAAATAAAGAGAAATTTGATTGTGAACTGACTAAACAAATAAACTGAATTAGGTCATCATATCATCTGAATTCAACCATGGGTCATTCAAAATAAGAACATCAAGCAACAAAGGAGACAGCTAAATATATGAAAATGTTCTAAATTAACATTGTAACAAGTTCCTCACTACACTTCTTTGAATCAAAACTTTATGATTATCATATTCGTATCCTTAAAACAACAATTCAATAGGCACTTTACAGCTCACACCAAGAAAATAAAACTAAGGAATTATAAAAAATTGATCAAAACATAACCTCTCAAAACCACAATGTAAACCACTCACAAAATCAATCAAATAAACACTGTAACAAGTTTCTCATTACACATATGAATCAAATCTTATTATCACATCCTTAATCCTTAAACAGCAATCTAATAGCTAAACCAAAAATAACTACAAATATTGATCAAAAATATAAAGAAAATTACTCTTAAATCCAGAAACCAAATCTCTATCAACAATAATTTGCTCTGGTTGATAATGTTGAAGAGGCTTGTATAGAACAATTGCTTTCTCTTCACTAATTGTAACAGATTTAATCTCATCTTCTTCCATAATCGGTGGCAAATCCAAATCCTGAATATCAATTTCATCAAATCAATCACTATGCGAATAACAAAACAAACAATAATTCAAAATCAAAAGACGAATTCTAATTACCAGACGACGAATCTTTGTAGCAGGGGAAGAGAGTGAAAAATCGGAGAAGTCGTTATTAACTCTGTCAATATCTTTCCTCTTTATCTTCTTCATCTGTAAGCAATCGTATCCCGCCATGAAGCTTGCCGCGGAATTACTAAACTATGAAGAGTTTAGGGTTTAGGAAAGTTGAGGATTCCAAGAAGATGAAGAATATGGCAAGAGAAACTCGAGAAGCTTTCAAGTTTTTTTTTTTGCAGAGGAAAAGTAACAAGTGGAAGAAGAAGAGAGCTTTCTCAGATGTTCTAGATGGACCTGGAAATCGTAGACTAGTGGATTTTTTACTTATTTTTTTTTTCCCCAGATTATTGGATTCGGATAAAATTCCCGGTTACGATTGTGCACTTAAACCAAATTCATTTTCAGATCCATGAATTAAATTTTGTTTTTCTTGTCATAAAATTATTTTATACATTACATTATGACACGTGTAATATATTATTTTAGAAAAAATTAATCAAAATTTAAAATATAGGGGTATGTAAAATAATCAAGCCGAAAAAAGCAAACCGAAAACTATAATTAAGTGATTCGGTTTTACCTAAACAACCGTTCAGTTACTAGTAAAATATTTTTATTTCGATTCGGTTCGGTTTAAAACCATAAAATCAACCAGTTTTTTGAGTTTCTAAATTTTTTATTATAATATTTGTTTAGATAGAATTTAGTTAATTTATGTGGTGATTTAAAGTATATTTTAGGTGGATATATGAATAAGTTTCTAAATCTAATGTATATATATATAAACCTTTATTCCAATAAGAATTTAAAAAGATAAATAAAAACACATAGAAGATGATATAGTTCATAACAAATTATTTACTACAATAACATTTAATTGATTATTATGTTTATTTTGGAATTTATTTAGGGTTTGATAGATTTTTAATAGAAGACGATATAATTCAAGATAAAAAAGTTTATTATTATTTAAAAAAAATATTTGAAGAAATTTTATTATCTATGATAGATGTGTTCATTATATATATTTTTGTTTAGAAAATTATGGAATAAAACAAAAGTTACCGAAACCAAACCGAACATAAATGTATATACTAATTATATGGTTTTAGTTTTTCTAAAACCGATAAGTCGTAAATTGAAAAAAAATTAACCGAAATAAAAATGAATTAAATACAGTTTTAAATAGTTTCATTTATTTTAAACAAATAAAATAAAAAACCGAACCCTAACCCAACCATAAATCAGAATGTCCTCCCCTAACAAATATTATACAAACTATTTAAAATATTTGATAACATTTAATTTATTTTGTTATTCTGAAAGAAAATTTGTATGTAATGAGAAATTACATGGTTATCTATGCCCACTTCACATGTATAAAATGTGAAACTACACAGACACAAAATTTAATTACAAATGTCTATACAAAACCTAGAAGCAGCCTTGTCTCATTGGTTAAAGATTTAATAACTTCTACACTAAGTTAAGTACAATTTTTTACAAATATAAAACTTTTCAAAAGTTTTAGAGTGCTATACAAAAAGATGTTTGCCGTGGTATTAAATATTGCAGAAAGAGTTTGTTTATCACGTGGATGTAGTACATACAAAATTGTCTGTCGTAGATCTGAATGTTTCGAAAAAAGTTTGTCTATCATAAAAATATTGTATATGTAGAACCGTCTGCAAAAAAACATTTGCATCATAAAAATTTTTGTTTAATAAAATTGTTTATATTAGCGTATGGTCGAATATTATGGTAATAGAATCTAACTGAAATATCTTTAATAAACAAAAAAAGTATATAAAACAAAAAAAGGGTATTCTGGGTTTTTTCAACTACTAAAGGTTTTTTTTTTAAGTTTTAGGCGTGAACACGTAAACCACGTCAGCGCATCAATTTGCTTTGTTAAGTTTAACCATTCATTTGTTTTCTTTCGTCCACTAAATGAGACAACAAAAGTCATTTAAGATAAATAAATCCAACTGAATTCGGATGTATATTAGGGTCCAAGTTGACTGATACGGCCCAAAAAATAAGCAATTATATTAGCTCTATTCACTATCTATATTGATAATTGTATATGATCTTGACTATTTTCACTGTTGTTGATCATCGATTATGTTTGGAAATACATAGTTGTGTTAATATATAAATTTGTATGATTATAAGGAATGAGCATAAAGTAAGGAATGAGCATAAAGTAAAGATGATATAGAGATTTGTTAATGGAGTTCGATTGACCATCTACATTTTCGGGATTAATTATAGAATTCATTCACTAAAAAATGGTGCAACCTACAATTGTTATATGGATATCATACCACTTTTGTCTAGACATTTACAATGAATGAAAAATGTTTACTCAAATGTCTTTTCCGACAAGGACATAATTCATTCAATAGAAAAGACTGCAACCTACAATTGCTATATGGAACACCACTTTTGTCTACAATTATAATAAATGAAAAACTACTACTCAAATGTCTTTTCCGACAAGTAATTTTAACAATAAACCACCAACATATCTACCACCCTTGTGTTTGGTGGACGACGTCATACACAACCATGTGCATCTCACGATGGAACCCTAAGCATGTGAGTATTCATGTCACCACCTCGTTCCTTATATACTCCATGATCAAATCTTAGGTTCGATCCATGTGCTTTCCAAGGCTCATAATACCCTTCAAACCCAATTCAATTTGCCTTGAAGTCCACGTCAGCTACTTTTATTCGCTGATAATATTTATGACTGGAACAACGTCCAGCTTATCCCAACAACTTTGTACATCCTTACACACTAAGTAAGGTATGCATTCTTAGAACCACATAAGTTATTCACCGATGTGTCTTTCTATCTCAACAAGTTCTCAACTCAATCAACACTGCACTTACAATCTCCCCTTTTGTTGACTGAGTTTGAGAATCCAAGTATACCTTGTAACTTGTACTTTGATTATCTTCAAGCTTCAATAATGTCTCATAATCTTTATCTAAGCTGACACTGCATCTATGATGATTCTGATCCAATGTCTATGTTTCTTCTATCTCAGTAGCTACACAACTAATCATGTCTTAGATGTGACTTCCTTATTTTCACTTGATGTACTGCTTTTCTGATAGAGAGAACATTCTTCTTGATCCCACAAGCCGTGAGCTTATGCAGCTTACACTTTCAATCTCCCCCTTTTTATGTGAGTGTCTCAACTCAAGCCCATCAATGATTATAGGTTCCGAATGTCTGTAGCTACATGTCAGATAACAATAACGCTCCCCTACATAATTGCATCACATTCAGTTCTTGCATCATCTACTTATCTCCCCCTGCATTAGTGCATACTTATATAAAAAACCACAAATGCCCGTATTAATCTTCATGCTCTATCGTACTCAGCTGAAAAGCTTTGTTGCAGCATATAACACTGATAGTCCAATATTGTTCAACATTGATCTACATTCAAAATGTACCAATCTCAAAGTCTCATGCACCATGGATTCACTATGTCGGTTTGTTCCATCAATGTCGTAAACATACACTAGAACTTACGTATAATATACCATGGAAGTAAGTGGCCATGACTTGTATACTAGTAAGGTAACTCTTAATCCTCTTTACAAGAAATATGTAGATTCATAAATCCATACAAGACATTATCTTCTCCTTGTTGATTATGTGTTTTGATCAAACATTTTGCATAAGGACTTGAACCACCAATCAAGTGAATTCTTCAAGAATAACTGATCAGCTGACTTAATCACTAATCAACAAAATTCAATCAACACAAACCAAAACAACTAGAATCCAACGCTGAACAATTTTTCCAAGAACAATAACCGATTTGATTGAGGAACCAGAGATCGATTACAGTGAGAGAACCTTGAGAATGAAGTTGAAGCTGATGAACTCTATTTTAATCTTCTCATAGAGTAATCCAACAAAAGGATTGTACTGCCCATGATTGAGTTCATAGCTGAGTGAATAAGACATGAAACTTTCTTGAAGCAAATCACTAGTGTCCTCAAACACTGTTTTATATACTCATGAACCTGTTTGCTTCAGTCTCTTAAACATCACAATGGAATATCTCCCTCTTTAACTGATACTCAAGAAACTTGTTCATCCAAAGCATGGCAACATAGAGATGACAACAGAACATACAGCTCATTGACCTCTATATTATCTGAGTAATCCAAATATCAAACGAGATGTCCTTACTCCCTCTACAACCACGCTGCACAAAAATGATGTCAACAAACAAAATATCATCGTCTTTTGCTAGAGTAAATCAGCGAGTTAAAGCATCATCATCCTTCTGACTATGTCATAGATGAAGTCTGATACAACTTTAACAACTCAATGATGTCAATTTTGGAACAACTTCCACATTGTTTCAGGTCCAAAAACTTCGTTTGGCAAATCAGACTTTCTGAAATAAGACATAATTTCTTCACAGAGAACAAGTGCATCGTATACTCGAGGAAGGTAAGAAGATAAATATTTCAACATGAATATATGCTTCTCCCCAATAATCTGACACCTTCCTCTTCGACTCGAAGTATTCAGTTCAAACTCCATAAACCATGCATCTTCACTAATCTCCCCTAGCTTGATTGTCATAATTTAGTTAAAAACACTTGTACACCTTCAGTGTTGAGAGTAATGCTTATTGCAGGTCTGGTAGAGTCGCTGGAATACGTCCCAACTTATTTCAACAAGTTTCTGACATATGAATTTTGAATAGCAAAAGTTCCATCGCTCAACTGCTTCACTTGATGATCCACAAGATCTCTGATGTTTCTCCCAATACTCATCTTGTCCATTTGCTTTAGTTTTGAAATAACCTTAAATACTTCTTTATTGATGATTCTTGTCATATCGTTGCCACTCATGCATTTCACATATTGATTCCACATTGTTTCTTCACCTATTATACCCTTTAGGCATGCTTGAGTTCATCCCACATCACAAAGCTGGTTCAATCTAATCAAATTTGCTGAAATTTCATGAACATAGTACACATTCATCAGCTCGGGTACATTCAATCTTTTGAAGTTTATATTCCCTTTGATTTTTACTTCTTCACCTCTACACAAAAAATCACTTTGCTTTCCTTCACATTAAATTACTTTCCCAAGGATTATTGATTATGGAACATCCACTAACTAAATACAATCGTCGACCCTCAACTAAGCTTGTTGAAATGTAAGCAATAACATGTTCTTGATAAAGATCTGATTTTCTCACTCAAACACGTGAAGAATTATTATAGTGTGGATAATACCTTTTTTATTCATCAATTTCTTCACTTTGGCTTCCAATCTATAGTAGTACCTCTTGATGTGCCTAATTTTCCCGCAATAGTAGTACCCATGTGGATTTTTTCTTTAATTTTGATTTTCTGCGAATTTGTTGGAACATCCTCTATCTTTTTCCCTTTGATGAATATGTTTCTATCTGTAAATGAGCCTCCTTGATATCCAAGACCTCAGAAACTGACGATGATCTCCAATATTGTAATCAACAAAGCAACACATCAAGAAACATCACACCAGTTTCGGGAACTATGAGCACCAAAAACACCTTGATCTTTGATAAAACATACAAAGCTTCGTTCAATATTCAATGAGTCTTTGTAAAAAATACTTCTAAATGGATATCGTACAGAGGCTTATCTCACTGTAATCAACATCAAGAGAGCGACAAAATTGACGAAAAAAACACGACTCACAATGTGACATCCATTGCTTCTAAATTCTAAAATAGTTCATGAGATCATCACATACTTAAATCCCCATAGCTTCTAATCAAACTTCCAAAAACACTATGTTCGTAAAAAGTAGTGCCCAAAATTATGTGAGACCAGTAGAAAAACAAACCTAGCTGATAATTAAGCCAATTTGAACATAATGACTTAGGCACAAAAACCATCATAGGTCAAACCAAAACAGAACATTACCTGTTAAACAAGCTCCTAGTCGATTTAGAACTTCAACATTCATGAACAATATCAAGATCAACATGTATCTCTGGATAATCTTCTTTATGCTTGCTATTTTTCAACATTCGTGCTTCCTGATATTAGGATTGCACTTTCTGGTGATTGATTCATCATGAATCTCTCTGTTAATCGCATGAGCTTGTGAATCCATCCTCTTGTCATCCCGTCATGACTAATAAACCAAAAAAATAAGCAATAGATTCAAACTCAATGGACCTGGACAAATCTTACTTGAGCGTTTGCCTTAACCAAAAGTCTACGATGACTTATTCAACTCCATGAAACCCAAAAACGTGTGAAACCAAGCACACTATAGAATTTATTTGTCGAATAATCAATTAAATAACCAAAAAAAAGATGATCTCCAAGAATCAGCTTGGACAAAAAATGATCTGAGCTTCATTTATAGTTTTCTCACCATGTTCTTGTGTGTCTTTATATAACTCAGTCAAGAATACACCAATACTACCTCCCCCTTTCTTACTGAGTTTTAGACACCATGCTCCCACTCATATCCTTTCTCTCAAGGTTTGCTTCTGTGTTAGATCGTGTCTCAACACCAGACCACTCATCTTTTTTAGTCCCAGATTCTATTCGAGCTTTGATTACACACTATGTTGCAGCCTATATTCCAGATTCTCATCTTTACCATGACATGATCATCATAGTAATACCTTTGTAGTCGCAGCAGAACCTTAGACATACAGTCTCTCGAAAACTGATGATCTTGTTAGTCATAGCCCTCATTGAATGATCTTAACTTATGCATTTACGTTTTCAGACTTCTTTGCTTAAGTAGCCACGATCTTGAACAAATTCAATCCTTGCAAATATAGGTTATGAAGCTCAAATTGATTCTTCTCACACAACTTACCACGGTGGTTCAGTGTTTCCAGCAACCCACATTTTACCAAGAAAAAAGGAAAAAAACCAAGATCATACACTCAAACATCAATAGTGGGAACTCTCTACTCAGCACAAAGATGAAGGTTCGTAAAAAATGTTCCCAGCAGAGTACTTAGACTTTCTTTCTTGATGCAGGGGATCAATGCAGTATCAAATCAACCCATACAATTATGAATTTTTTTATAAAAATCAACAACAACTATACGAAGCCACAAGGAAAAACGGATCAAGATTTGGGTTTACGGTTTAAAAGTTATGACTAATTTTCCATAACATATCAGAATGACACAATGTTGCAAACAGTCAACTTTAAGAGCAATTTTCCATGAAATGACAAAGAACCAGAAATTGATATTTATATACTTGAAAAGGTCTCACTCTCAAGTTTTCATAACCTCTTTCAGAGCTAAAACCCAAGGTCTGTAGCCAAATAAAACAAGGAAGACAGGATCAAGCATAAACCACTACATCTTGTTGATTTCGAAGTCTATTCTTCTCCCTCATGTTGATTTTGTGTTTCAACCAAACACATATCCACACAGAACAAAAGTTTCAATTGTAAATCAATAAATTTTTAACAAATGAACCAGAATCTCCAAGTTTCTTTTAGGTCCCCAATTCATGAAGAAAAACTTAAATTCAGCCCCAAACAATCAACAAACCTCAAAATCCATAATTATCACCACTGATTTCATCTCTACTTCATCGAGAGTAGCATTAATTCTAGTTCTTCTTATGATGCTACTGAAACCCAAGCATTGAACTTGCTATCACTCCTCTTTTGTTTAATTTAAGTGAAGCAAATTCAAACCAATAAATTTCACAAAATCACAAGTCAACAACTTCAAACTAGCAATGTGATATTCATGAACAATTCCTGAACCTTCTTCCAAAAACTCAGACTCAATTTAATCAATGGCAGATTAAATTTCCGGTGCTCACAAACACTCAGAACTTCTTGATTCTTTAATTTATTTCCAATCACACCAAACCCCACCCCCCCACCCCCCCATTCAATTTCTACACCGAAAACAACTGAATTGTCTCCTTTTTTTGTTAGAATCAAAATCTGGTTCAACTGAAATCAATTTTGAGGAAGTTTCATATTCTTCTTGTGATATTGTCAAGACTCAAAACTCTGCCATAATCTTATCTCAGCGGACAAAAACTCCAAGCAAATCTTGAGCTGAAACAGCTAACTCAACAAAATTTATCACCAGCTCAACACACGTTTTCCTTTTGAATATGCAGGAACCAAACAACCAGACCCATGGGATATTTTTTCTTCTCTTTCTCTTAATTTAATCATCTTCTTAACACCTATACTTTCTCATCTGCTTCAAAAATCTCTTCTAGCACCAGATCCAAGATCATATACCCAAAAATAAGCATAAGCTCTAACGAGTTAGGCTCTGATACTAATTGAAAATACCTATTTGTGCTATATCTATAGATTTGTATGATGATAAGGCATGAGCATAAGCAAGAGCATAAAGTAAAAATGACACAGATATTTGTTAACGGAGTTCAGTTAACAACCTACATCTCCGGGACCAAGTCCAGAAATCATTCACTAGAAAAGGTCGCAACCTACAATTGGTATATGGATACCATACCACTCTTTTATAGAATTACAATAAATGAAAAACTACTACTCCAATGTCTTTTTCTACAAGTATAGTTTCACAACAAACCACCAACAGATCTACCACTCTTATCTTGGTGGGACGACGCCACACACAACTATGTGCATCGCATGATGAAACCCTAAGCGCATGAGTTTTCATGTCACCACCTCGTTCCTTATATATTCGATGATCAAAATCGTAAGTTAGATCTACATGCCTTCCAAGACCCATAATACACTTCAAAATCAATTCAGTTTGCCTTGAAGTCCACGTCAGCTACTTTCATTCGCTAACAATATTTCTAAGTGGAACAATGTCCAGCTTATTGTAACAACTTTGTACATCTTTATACACCACGAAAGATCTACATTTTGCGAACAACATAAATTATTTACTAATGTGTTTTTCTGTCTCAACAACTTCTCAACTCAATCAACACTACACTTACGATGTTTCTAATCTTGATTTCGCCTCCCTCATAAATGAAACACCACCGTAATCATATCCACTCTCCCAATGTAGCCACTTTTTGATCTTTAATTTCCATTATTTCTTTCGATCGAAATAAATTGATGGTCACTGCCTCCATTGCCGAGTCTATAGCCAAATGCAAACACTGCATACAATCTCTAAAACCAAATATATTATTCTCAAACTGAAGTTTGTTTGCTGACTCTGAACTAAGTCAACTAACCAACCACCAAAAATAGATATGGCCCAAAGATTTACACCCCTTCAATTGATATATCAATATGTTTATAGTTCTAATAAACCTTACAAATTAGAGAAACAACGGAGTTGTATAAATTATAAATAATTTTTACATAAAACACAAAAATTAAAGCTTTTAAATAATTCGGAAACGAAAACTTGCGCTACTCACCTAAATATGCTAATAAATAATAACGTTGGGCTATGAGAACCTATTCTTTGGTTAAATTTTGAAATCATAAATTGGTTTAATTGAATCAAGAAGAACCAAAAAAAAAGCTCAAACTGACAGCCATCTCATCCAATAGATCAGAGAGTTGCGAAGGACCCAACCAACGCTACAGCCATTATCATCACAGCTCTATTTATACATCAGCGATGAATCGAAACCTTGTTCGTACTGGTGGCATGGTTCTATTTTACCACTAGAACACTGGTGCTTTTTATTTCTACTCATCCGCTAATTTAGTTATCGCTTAAACCTTAACATGCTCACAAAATCGCAACCACATGACTGAAAAAGAGAAACAGAGAAGAAACAAACACGCTGCGGAAATGGCGATTTCGGTAACAAGAATGATGGTTCCTCATGCACGACCATCACTTCGTCTGTCACATCCTCATAAACTTTAGCTTGCTTTTGCTAACTTTGAGTTAGTTTCTTCTATGGTTTATCTCATTTTGCTAAAGTTTGTATTATTATTTTTTTTGTTGGGCTGAACAAGATGTTTATCCTTCCTTGTTCTCTACAGAACTCATGGTTAATGCTTCTCGTTTAGTTGATGATGAAGAGGTCAGTTTTGAAATCTCACTAGATGATAAGCCATTAAATGTGTATATAAGGAGAAAGACACGTGAGAAGAAGTGAGTCACGTGTGAATAAAGAATAAAAGCAAGTCAGGTGAAGAGCACGTGAAGAGAGTATTGTGTATAAAAGCTCTTTTCTTATCTGTTACAGCTATGCATTTTTGTTGTACACAGTAGTGACATGCGATTCAAATGAAGAGAGAGAGTTCGTTTCTAGTGATGTGCTAGGAATTCTTTCTTAAACTCCTTGTATCATTCAAAGTGTTAATAAAGATTCAGAGATTCTTTCTTAACAAATGGTGCGCTTGTGATCTGAGATCGAATCTAACGTGAAAAGTAAAGTTCTTGCAAAATCAATAATGGTGCTGGATCAGGGATTTTCACCGATTCGAGAAGTTTCACCACAAGAAGAAGCAGAGGCGTCGATGGCGGACGTATACGATCAACTGGGACAGATGGGGGGCCAAATGCGAAACTCCGAGAACAAGATTGAGACGTTGATGGCGAAAATGCAGGCTCACGATCAGAAATTAGAGGCGATTGATCAGAAATTAGAGCTAATTCTTCAATCTTTACCAAGAAAGGAGAAAGTTCGTGAATATGGAGGCCTAAGTCAGTCAAATTCGTCAAGATCGCAAGATTCTCATATCCAGGTACCAAAGTCTTTCCCGGAACCTTGCCGTAGGGAGATTAGAATTGGAATTAGAGAAAATTTACTGAAAAATGTGGAGGTTCCAGTGTTCGAAGGGGTGAACATATATAGTTGGATTGCAAGGGTTGAGCGATTTTTCATAATTAGGGATTATAATGACACTGAGAAATTGGAATTGGTATCTGTCAGTTTAGATGGTGAAGCATTAAGCTGGTATAATTGGGAGATTAATAGAAGACAGTTCGATATTTGGGTAGTGAGACAAGCATTATGTGCAGAGTAGTGAGAAAGGAATTGCAGTTAGCAAATGCAGATACTAAAGATATGTATGGGTCTGGTTATCGAGGATCGGGAGTGACTAACTCAAATGCTTGGAAGATGAAGACAGTGGTTACAGACTCACAACATAATGGGGTGAAAAACATGGGAAAAACTGAAATAATACTAGTGCTGAGCTAGATGAGAAGAGAAAAAAAGGCATTTGTTTTAAATGTGATGGAAAATGGTCTAGAGAACACATGTGTCCTAATAAGGAGCTGAGGGTGTTGACTGTGATAAATGGATTTGAAGTAGAGATATTGGAAGGGAATGTAGAAGAAGAGTTCGAGGAACCGGTGTGGCAATTGATGGAATTATCATTTTCTTCTTTTATGGCAATACCATCACCTACCACAACAAAAATTAGGGGGACAATAGGCAAAAGAGAAGTGATTATTATGCTTGACAGTGGAGCGACCCACAATTTTATTTCTCCAAAAGCAATGAAGAAATTGAAACTCCAAAGTAAAGAAGATGCAAATTTGAATGTGATGTTGGGGACATGTATTACAATGAAGGGAGTGGGGGTCTATAATAATGTCAGTTTCTCTGTTCAAGAGTTGGTCTTTAATACCGATTTTATTACCTTGGACTTGGGGCAAGTAGATGTGATACTAGGCATTTACTGGCTAAGCACATTGGGAGATTGTAAAGTGAACTGGAAAACTCACGAGTTATCGTTTCTATATGAAGGGAAATCAGTGACTTTGAGAGGTGAAGTTGAACTACACTCTGCCAAAATGTCTTTAAAATCAATGAAAAATGGAGTTGCAATGAAAACGAAAGGGTTAGAAGTCGAATTGCATAATCATCAGCTAGTACATCAGACCACTACTCCTATTCCTTTGGAGATTGAGAAGGTTTTAATAAGCTTTGCTTAAGTATTTGAAAAGCCTACCGGTTTACCATCGACTAGAGGAAGAGAACACGCAATCAATCTACAGCCAGGAAGTGAACCAATTAGTGTGAGACCTTATAGATATCCACATGCTCACAAGGAAGCTATGGAGAAGTTAGTAAGTGAGATGTTACTATCGGGAATTATAAGGTCGAGTCATAGCCCATTTTCAAGTCTGGTGTTGCTAGTGAAGAAGAAGGATAAAAGTTGGAGATTCTGTGTTGATTACAGAGCCCTGAATAGAGTAACAATACAGAAAAAGTTTCCTATTCCAATGATTGATCAGTTGTTAGATGAATTGAATGGTGCCATGATATTTTCAAAACTAGATTTAAGAGCTGGATATCATCAAATCAAAATGAAGGAGGAGGATATAGATAAAACAGCATTCAGAACACATGATGGTCACTATGAATTCTTAGTGATGCCATTTGGATTGACAAATGCCCCAGCAACTTTCCAATCACTGATGAATGCGTTGTTTCGGCCATTTTTAAGAAAATTTATTTTGGTATTCTTTGATGATATCTTAGTATATAGTGACAATGTACAACATCATATGAAGCATCTGGAAGTTGTTTTGAGAATTTTTACAGAACACATGTTGTATGCAAACAGGAACAAATCTTTATTTGGTCAAAGCCAGGTTGACTATTTAAGCCATATTATTTCACAAGAAGGAGTAGCTACCGATCCAGCTAAGACAGAGGCTATGGTGAAATGGATAACGCCAAAATCTGAGAAAGGAATTGAGAGGTTTTTTAGGCCTAACTGGATATTACATAAGATTTATCAAGGGTTATGGCATGTTAGCTAGACCTTTAACGGAATTGCTGAAGAAAGATGGCTTTGAGTGGAGTTCTACAACTCAGCTGGCATTTGATGATTTTAAAAAAGCAATGTCTTCAGCTCCTGTATTATCCCTACCAGATTTTGAAAAGAAATTTGTGGTGGAAGCTGATGCTTCAGGGTATGGATTAGGAGCAGTATTGATGCAAGATAAATTGCCTATCGCATACTTTAGTCATGGACTTACATCGAAAGAACAGCTCAAGCCAGTATATGAATGAGAGTTGATGGCGATAGTTCTGTCAATACAGAAATGGAAACATTATTTGTTGGGAAGAAGATTCATAGTCCACACAGATCAGAAAAGTCTTAAGTTTCTGTTGGAGCAAAGAGAAGTCACAATGGATTATCAAAAGTGGTTAACAAAGCTGCTGAATTATGACTTTGAGATACTATATAAACTAGGCATTGATAATAAAGCAGCAGATGGATTATCAACAATGATTCAACCAGAAGGTTTATTATCGACATCATTGTTAATGGCTTTGACAATTCCAACAGCACTTCAGTTACAAGATTTATATGAGGAAGTTGATAAGGATGTCAAGATTCAGGAGTTGATACAATTGGTTATAGCCGGTCAACACAAGAGTAACAAATATACAGTAAAAGATGGAAGATTATGGTTTAAGAATCGATTAGTGATTCCAAAATCTTCAGCACTCATTAAGTTGATATTGGAGGAATATCACAGTGGGTTGATGGGAGGACACTCTGACGTGTTAAAGACCACAAAAAGGATTCAGCAATCTTTTTATAGGAAGGGAGTGGTCAAGGACATTCAGCGCTTAGTATCAGAATGTGAAGTCTGTCAGAGACATAAGTACTCAACTCTATCTCCTGCTGGTTTACAACAGCCTCTACCATTACCTCATCAAATCTGGGAAGACTTAAGCATGGATTTTGTTGAAGGGTTGCCTACTTCACAAGGAAAAAATGTGATTTTGGTGGTAGTATATAGATTAAGAAAATATGCACATTTTTTTAGTCTTAAGCATCCTTTCTCCACAGCTGATGTAGCAAGAGTTTTCATTAAAGAAATCGTAAGACTACATGGTTATCCGGCATCAATAATATCTGATAGAGGCAGTGTGTTTCTCAGCACATTTTGGAAGGACTGTTTCAAGTTAGCAGGCACTCAACTTAAGTACAGCATAGCCTTCCATCTGCAGACTGATGGACAAACAGAAGTGTTGAACAGATGCCTAGAGACTTATCTTCGTTGTTTAGCGTCAGCACACCCAAAAACATGGCACCATTATTTGTCGTGGGCTGAGTTGTGGTATAACTCCTCGTATCACACTTTGCTGAAAACGACTCCTTTTAAAGTTGTGTATGGTCGGGATCCTCCAACTATTTTGTGCTTTGAGGCTCAGTCAACAAAGAACAGTGAGTTAGAATCATTACTTCAAGAGAGAGATTTGATGCTGCAACAGATTAAAACACAATTGATTCATGCTCAGCAATTGATGAAGAATAATGCTGATAAGCATAGAAGGGATGTAGAATTTGAGGTGGGATCTTGGGTATTTTTGAAGGTAAGACCATATAGGCAGTAGTCGGTAACAAGAAGAATATGTCAAAAGTTGGCTACAAAGTATTATGGACCATATGAGATAATGGAGAGAATTGGGAAAGCTGCTTATCGACTAAAGCTTCCAGCACAGTCTAAAATACATACAGTGTTTCATGTTTCTCAATTGAAGAAAGTTTTGGGTGTCAATCATCAAGTTATTCCTCTGCCGGATGTGTTAAATGCACAAGATGAACTCATTCTGGAGCCTGAAGCGGTGCTAAAGACTCGATACAATGAGGAAGGGCCTTTAGAAGCTTTGGTTCATTGGAAAGGTTTACCCAGTCATGAAGATACTTGGGAAGCGGTCAAAGAATTACAAAGCCAATTTCCTACTTTTCCGCTTGAGGACAAGCTTCATTTCGAAGGGGGGAGGGTATTGATAAGCCAATAAATATGTATATAAGAAGAAAGACATGTGAGAAGAAGTGAGTCACGTGTGAATAAAGAATAAAAGCAAGTCAGGTGAAGAGCACGTGAAGAGAGTATTATGTATAAAAGCTCTTTTCTTATCTATTACAGCTATGCATTTTTGTTGTACACAGTAGTGACCTGCGAGTCAAATGAAGAGAGAGAATTTGTTTCTACTGATGTGCTAGAAATTTTTTCTTAAACTCCTTGTATCATTCAAAGTGTTAATAAAGATTCAGAGATTCTTTCTTAGCACTAGAAGCGTTAGTTTTATCTTTTGAGTGATTTCTTTGCTTTTCTTAAATTGGAACAGGTCATATATGATCCTGGTTTTTACATTGACAAAGCTCATACCACAACTACGTCCAGAGGTTCTGCCACAATGTGAGATTTTAATGATTTTCTCTAGTTGTTATTCTTTTGATTTGATTTTTCAAACAATTGTTATTCTTTTCAAAGGTTTGATTTTGTAGCTCAAACGGGGCCAACGATTGGGTCTACTCGAATCAAGAGACACCATAGCATATATCCTTCTTTGAAAAAAATGAATATTACATTTGAAAATCTGACCATAGCATAGATCAATACTTGACCGAATTACATATGAGACTGAGAATCTAGGAAACACTTTAAGTTCGATAGAAAGTTGAAACACAACTTACTTAAGGCTTGAATTCAAAAAGATTTGCATTCGGCAAAGCTTAGAAGGAATGATGCCAAATCCAGACTCTTCCCTTGCAGCTAAAGAGAGAAGAAATAGTTTCATTCCTTAGAAGTATGAACGTATTCTCATCTTCTTACTTTCATGTTATTTAAGAAGCCAATATTTCATTATTATTATTACTATTATTATTATTATTATTATTATTATTATTATTATTATTATTATTATTATTATTATTATTATTATTATTATTATTATTATTATTATTATTATTATTATTATTATTATTTTGTCTATATATGAACATGAAACTAGATGAAAAAGACTAAGAATTTTATGAAGAAATTTAGTTTTTTTATATAGTTTTTAAATAGGAACACGTCACCTAGAAGGCTAGAATCACCCGATTAGCTACTAGTTTCCTTTAAATATGATCCAACGGTATCTTTGGCCCAAGACTTTTGTAGTGGCGTCAATCAATGCAAAGCTCTTTTGCTTCCAACAGTTAACGCAGTGCCCAAAACTAAGCAAAATGAGAAAGCGTAACAGTCTCAAGACTCTTTAATTTTCCAACTAACAAAAACCTGTTGAGAGTTAGATGATTTTAGATTCTCATTGGAAACAAACGTCATAACTACACCTGTTGAGAGTTAAAGTATATGAGAACCAAACGTCATAATTACACTTTAGCCATCATATTGGCTCTTTTCCAAAGTACTTTTCCTATTAGTGTGACTAATTAACTACTCTTGCAATCTGCATCCCAACATTGTCTTTTTTAATGGAAAATTTATTATAAAAGAATTCTATCTAAATTTTTTTTTTTGTTATCATTATTCCTAAACAATCTTTATTACTAGATTAATACCATTTTTCTAAAAAAACCATAAAAGCATATAGATACTCACCTATTGAGAGAATAAGAAGATTTTTTTTTTCATTTTAGGCAGTTTTAAAATTATTAGATTACATACTCTATCATTTTTTATGGTCTAAAAATATTATATTACGTATTCTAGCAATCGTTCAAGTTCTAAGATTTTTAGAATGAAAATATTAAAATACTTATTCTGAAATATTTAGAATACATATTCTCATGTTTTTAGAATACTTATTCTAACAGTTGTACATGATTTAGGAAATTTAGATTACGCTTTCTACCAATTAGAATATGTATTTTGAGAGTTTTAGAATATGTATTCTGAAAATTTTTAAATTTCCAAAAAGATAATGACTGAATTTTAAAATAATTTAAAAAATATCAAAGATAATGAATGAATCGAAAATATATATAATTTTAAATATTTTAAAAATAATTTCAGTTATTAAATAAAATTTTATTTAAAAATAATTTTAAAATATAGCAAAGATAATGACTGAATCTTAAATATATAAAATCATAAATATTTTTAAAATAATTTAAGTTATCAAATTAAAATCATATTTAAAAATAAAGTTATTCATAATTTATGTTATTAAATAAAAATTGTATTTATTTTAAAATTAGTTTTTTGCTTTGTATATATTTTAAAATTAAAAAATAATTATTTATTTGTTAAATTAAATTAAAATTTAGGTTTTGACGATATTTGTTGTTGTTCTTCTTCTCTCTCCTGTCGACGCCTTGTGGTTCATCTAGAAGAGTTTTTGTTTTTTACATATTTATGCTGCATATCTATGTTAAGTGTGGTATATGGAGATTGTATGATAACAAAGAGTGTAGATTTATTGTTGATGAAGAAAATGTGGGAGATTACTTACTCTGCAATCTACTACATCTCTTGAAGAGGTAAAATTCATGGTTTCATAAGACTATGATGTAGAGCAGAGTGTAGTTGATGTGAAATTAAGTTATTTTCTCATAGATCTAAGTGTTGACTCTCCTCCCGTTATTATGATGAATGATAGACAACTCAAAAATTTTATTGGCTATTTAAAAAGGAACAATAAGTTACAATTGTGTGTGACGTTCAAAGGTAGAGTTGATGATTGTAGTAGTAGAGACCATTACAAGCAATGTTGCTAAAGAGCAAAGCAATGATGCTAGGAGCAACACACTGATCGTAGGAGTGAAGAAAATGATGGTAATGTGCGTGAAAAATCAGCAGTATTTGGGGATGCAGATAAACAGACTAATGATGATGTTAAGGTCGTTGATGATCTCAGATTTATGTTGGTAGAGTCGATGGTCAATAAACAGAACTATTTCAGGAGTAAAGAACTTTTACAAGCAACTATGGAAATGTATGCGATCAAGTATAACTGCGACTACAAGATTACTAAATATGATACGAAATGGTGGTATATACGCTGCATAGATAGTGTTTGCAAATGGAGTCTTCGTGCTCAATGTTCAGAGCAGTCTACATATTTGAAAATCAACAAGTATGTGGGTGAGCATACATGTGCTCCTTCGAAGAAAAATAAATTCTGTAGAACACATTCAAGAAGAACAATTGGACATCTCATTATGCATAATTATGAGGGTATCAAGGAAGGACCTAAACCGAATGATATCATTAACATTATCTGTACAGAGTATGGATGCAAACTAACTTATTCCCAAGTTTGGGAGTCTCGTGAGTATGCAGTTAATGAAGTTAGAGGAATTCCAGAGAAAATTTTTGGTAAGATACCAAAATACTTGTATATGCTACAAGAAGCAAATTCTGGTACGTATACAAATTATGAATTGATTGTGATGGTAGATTCAAATATCTATTTATTTCGTTTGGTCAATCAATAAGAGGGTTCCATAAGTCAATTTGGAGAGTGATTGTAGTTGACAGAATGTTTTTGAAGAGCAAATACAAAGGAGTTCTACCCGTTGTTATAGCTGTAGATGGTAACTCTAATTTGTATCCAATCGCATTTGGAATTGCTGATTATGAGAATGATAGTTCATGGGATTGGTTTTTCATGCAACTAAAGAATGTTATAGAGGATGATGAGGTTTACTTTTTGTGTCAGATAGACATCTCTTGATTTGTAAATCAATTGGAATAATCTACCCATTGGCTAGACACGGTATTTGCCCACCACTTGATTAATAATGTGATAACATATTACAAGCAAAATGGTGTAGTTAGTTTGGTTTCAAAAGCGTCGAATGCATATAGAGTTGTTGAATTTGAGAAAATTTACAACCACATTTGCAACATCAGTCCTTCGATTGAAGTTTATCTAGAGGAAGCAGATGTGACACAATGGACTCGATGTCTTTTTCCCAGATACATATATGACATTCACACCAACAATCTTGCTATCAATTCAGCTTTGAGATCACTGAGGGAGTATCCAATAATTCCTTTGTTAGACAGCATCAGAGAAATGTTAACACAATGGTTTTATGAGCAAAGAGAATTAAGTGGGGAGCAAATGGATCCTTTAACTATTGAGATGGAGAAAAAGATTTCTAGAAGAATAGGCGAAGGTAAATTCTTTAAAGTTTATACGATTACCAGAACCCGTTTATAGGTTAAAGGAGAAGACTACATTGTTGACTTAGAAAAAAGAACATATTCTTGTGAAAAGTTCGAGATAGGAAAAATTTCTTGCAGACACGCTATAAAATGAGCTTTTGATATAGGCAAGGATCTATATACATACACTGATGATGTCTATACCACTACCGCATGGAGATCGTTATACAAGGAATTTATTAATCCAACAGATGTTTCTAAAGAAGAATGGTGTGTCCCAGAAGATGTTGAAGCTGCAAAAGTTCAACCACCTCAAACAAGAAGGCAACCTGGAAGACCGAAAAAATGAAGACATGAAACAGTTGAAGATAAGATAATATCATCACAATGATCATAGATAGACAGGTGCAACCATTATGGCAAAGAAGGACATAACAGAACGACATATGATATAGTGATATAGTACGGTTAGTGCAACTATTTTTTGTTTTTTGCAAAACTTAATTTTCTTGTACTTTTCCAATTTATTTTCCAATTTTTTACTATTTTTTGTTTTCAGGATTGCGTTTTGACTATCATCATCGTCCGTTGAAGGATAATATTTCATGGATATGTTTACTTTCTACTTTCACAAGTCAAGACGAACAAGCATATTTTTTTCTTCCTTTTCTTTAGATGGTTTGAATATTATAATTTCTGGTTATATAAGATAACTTCAAAGTTCGAATATTGGATTAAGCCAAATGCGTGGGTGTTTTTCTTGTATTTGTTGGTTCTGTACGATCGATCACTTTTTATCAAAGCAGTAAACATTGAAGAAGAGGTGAATATCTTGAAAAAAATCATCAATAATAGCATAGAGTTTGAGAAGATGAAAATGGAACTAGAAGAGAAGGTAACTCTTAAAGTCATAACTTATCTTCTTATAAAGCCATAAAATTACATATTCTCCTTTTAGATAGAACAATAAACTAAGAATCATTGGCGGTTGGATGGGCTTTTGCTGGAGCTCTGCCTATGTCCTTTCTTCCTTCTGCGTCTGCTGAGACGGCTATCTACGGTGTGACCAGAAGAACGGGAGTTGGCCTCTGTAGTAGATTGCGTGACATCATCTGCATATTTACTGCGCCTTTCACTCTATTCGTTGGCCATTTATTGCTCATCATCTTCTTGGATCTAGGGACGAGAGGCACAACTGCATGGTCTAATCTAAAATATTGCTCCCCATCGGGGACAAGAGGCACAACTGCATGGTCTAATCTTAAATATCGCGTGGCATCATCTGCATATTTATTGCGCCTTAAATCTTGGTGGTAAGTTGTATTGGGTAGAATCATATAGCAAGATATGGTGCGGTTGCGGTGGATATAGAGAGTGATGATGGTCTTCTATCAGCTGCTCTTCTATTTCATCATCGTCTGCATGGTCGGATAGATCAGTGGTAGCATCCGGATGATTGACAAGGTACTCAGGGCCTAGGAGAAACTTGAGGTTCTGACGAGAGACAAGTGATGTGATATTGGGTTGTGGTAACTCACAGAACAAAGTTTTACCAGGTCGATCCACACATGATATATATCAGAGAATGGTGCGTCTCTGTCGTGGAGAGTTGGATGTCTTCAAATACGAGGAAGAGAGGAGTAAGAATCGTACCCATATGTAGCACCTTTGTGGAATTAGGAGCTGTTTTCTTCAGGTTTACAAACATAGTAGCTAGTATAGCGCCAAAGTTAATATTGTTGTCAGGCTTGTCGCGATACTCTACCAAAAGAGACTTGACACCATAATAAAGCATGCAAAGCTCATCATCATAAACTGAACCAGACTCTGCTTTAAAGAAGAATGTGTTGCTGATAATCTTCGCTACACATCTCAAAATGGGATTGCGAATCTTAGCAATCTTAACCTCTTTTGATGTATAATTTTTTTGGGTTTTTGAATTTTGGAAAACTTACTTCTTCCTCGTGACTAAACATGTATATGTCACAAAACTCATAGAGAGTCAAGGAGCAAAATTTCGCTCGCCACCGGTTTTTTTGGGTCGTCATAAGTGAGACGACATGTTGCAATAAACTACCAAACCAACAGAGGGTGTGTTTAATGACAAAGCCGATAGTATTTAGGAAAGATGCGTTGACAAAACAATAAGATTTCACCATATACTCATTGGTTTGTCAAAATTCACAAGTAGACAAACAATTAAAACTGTAAACACCAACGAATTCTACTTCAAACATGAGTGTTCAAATAACCAAGCACACATGTAAAGCAGTAATTATAATAGCAATCATTGTAGACAATAACGAAACACCAATCGCATTTTTGACAAGATGAAAAGAGATTAGAGAGATGACTCCACATTTCTAAAAAATTCACCAAAAAGTTAGAGATTAGGAAGTCTTGCCTTGGCAGATTGGAAACAATAATAGTACCAATGGAAAGATGATAAAATCCTATCGTAATTAAGTTTTAAATCGCTGAAATTGATGAACAATTGAAGCTTTTATGTTTTAATGGAGGTTAGGGATTTGTTTTCTCCTTCGATGATGAAGAAGAAGAATAACATTCGAAACTTGTCCACTTGATTCAGCCCTTATAATCGATTTTGACCATAATTAATTCGGTTTAATCTTGGTATATCCCGGTTTAATTTACTATAATTCACGGTTATAAGAGAAAACAAATTAAGACCGATCGATCAAACATGGTGCCCGATCGATCATACATGGTCTGAAATTATCAGAGTTTCCGAGTCATTCAGTGATCGATCAATCACTTGAATGGTTGATCGATCATACATGATCAGGTAGTTTTACAATTTTTTGAATCATTCAACTGATCGATCGATCACTGTGTGTGCCCGATTGATCGTACATGGGCAGGAAGTTTTTAGATTATTCGAGTAGTTTAAGTGTTTGATCGATCAGTTTAGTGCCCAATCGATCATACATGGTGTGGAAATGTTAGATTGTCCGGTTATTCAAGTGATCGATCAATTACTTTAGTGTCTGATCAATCATACATGGTTTGGATGTGTTAGATTGTCCGAGATATTCAAGTGATCGATCGATCACTGTTAAAGACCGATCGATCATACATGGTCTAGAACTTTACATATAGGTAACTATAGGTAGCCAAGACTTGAAATTTGATATATTATGTTTTCTCATCATCAATCAAAGATTTTGTCGGTTTCATAATCTTATGATTGAGTAACGCATAACATGGAACACACATATCTTATAAATACTACGCTATTGAATGTCTTAAACACAACTACTTGTTTTTCAAGTAAAGGAAAAAATAACATAAATCTTTTGAAAATAAACAAAAACTAAAAGAGTGAAATTCTTATTGAAGTTCTACAATATCATCAGAAGACAATATCAGAGGTTTATACTTTTCAATTCGCTCAATGAACCGAGGATCCTTTGCTACTTCCCAAAGATCAAATGCAATCCTTGGACGAGCTGCTCTAATGTTCTCATCGCTTATCAAATCCATAGGTAGCTGATGCAAATGACACTCAATGTATTTCAGTGCATAAACTCTGAAATCACTTGCTGATTTGTTTATCTGAAATCACTTGCTGATTTGTTTAATCTAGGTGGCACAAAGACGGGGACGATCTCATATGATGTCAAAAATGGAACTTTCCCATAAACTTTTATGTGCAGTCCCTTCAAAATACGAGGGATGTTAATTGCGAATGCCTCCATGTACCTTCTGTTGTTTTGTCCACTACAATTGAAGAATTCAACTTTTTTAGGCAGAAGTTAATGCAAACCGAAGTCCAATGATTATTGTTGACGAAGACTGGAGCATAAATTTTTTCGTAATTAGTAACTTATTTTTTCGTCTTTCCATGAGATGGTAAATTACCATTGGCGTACGATAGAAGATTTGTATCTCATTTGTGGCTTTTTTTATTTTTGAAAAACTTCATGTATTTGTTTTTGATTTGCATGCTAAACATACAATTCATGAACCCACTCAATCAAATTTCAGTCGTCCTAAAGATGTATTCTCACGAAATACATACATCATAACATCCATTTCCTAAAAATATTTAATCGCATTACCACAACAATAACAACCTTAAGTAATTAATATCGTTACAAAAATGACTAGTACTTACTTCGTTGCCAAACCAAAAGTTGTGCCCCACGATTTGATTAAATAACTTATCATTAAGTACACTTGGACCCAACTTAATGATTCTGCAAATAAAAAAATAGTATAGACATTGATGTAAGCAAAAGGAAATAATTGGTGCACCATAAAATTGTCATTTATGAACTTACTCGTGTTGCTTATGCCACTCTTCAAAAGCATTTTATTTAGCGTCAGAAACGAACACCAATATAGCATCATTGTCATCTTTAACCGCGACTTGGACACTATCTCTTCTTAAATCAACTTCCACAAAATTTTGATCATTGCAACCGCTCTCTATTTTGATCGGTTGCTTGTCAACCTCTTTGCCAATAAAACTCTGTGTATGATCAACTTCTGGTACATATGTTTTTAAGAAAAGTGTTCTACTTTTTCCTATAGGAAGTCTTGTGTTCCCATATTGATGTCTATGCCATAATTATGAGAAAAAAATCATCAAATAAAAAGTTTTGTCCTGTAAAAAATATACGAACAACAAAATGTAAGCAAAACATAAAGCAATTCAAACGTATTACGTAAACCTTACAAGTCATAAGTTTACAAATATTATTATACATTACGATTTGATAGAAACAATTACAAAGCCACAAAGCCGATACATATCCGATTAATAAAATTATACAAAACAAAATATAACTGAAATGAAAGCACACACAAAGTTATAATTTTATCAAAACAAGTTTCAAGATTTACTTTTTACGTACCCCATATTTACGTTTCACTTGTGGTGGTTGAACGTTGATGTAGTGGCATCTACATTAACTCTAGATGGAGAAATCGATTCCTTGATTCCTGATACCTCTCCCTTTAATTTATTCAAACGCATAACTATATCCCCCTGAAATTTTTCTAACCTAGTGCCAATGTCCTCCGCAAATCTCTTGAAAGAAAAATCAAACACTCCTACAAAAAATGACTTCATTTCTTCATTCAAACTCTGGTTTTGTGAATAACCATGTGTTGATACTCGCTGACACAACAACTTCCTTTTCCATGTCTCTACACCAAAATCCGCTTGCTTCTTCTTTATGTTCTTTGAAGTAGACACTTGCGCATTAGCAGCTTCCTTCTCCGGATTGCTCTCCAAAACAGACAACTGATTTTCTTCATCAGTAACCTCAATATCATCTTGAAGAGCCTCATTGTCACCTCCAACACCATCAAGTTTTCTAGAACAGGAATATTGACATTTTCCACATTTTGCTATATATAGTCTCCAAAATCATATCCAGTTCAAATCAAAGAATGCAAATTTGCCATTTTACCATATTTTATTTCGTCAGGCCTACAAAACTGTATAGACTCAAATATGTCAAAATTTCATGTAGAGAAAATGTATGGGTAAACAACATCTTACATTATAAAATATTAAAAACTGTTATAATTCAAGCGTAAGATTAAAAATTTACCTAAGGTAATTGTGAAGATATATAACTCACAAAATAATTTACACAGAATCAAAGGAGAAATGAGTTCTTCAACTAACCTTTGGTCCAAATGACTTCTCTAAAACAATAATTTCATCATAAGATACTTTTGCAGCACCTTTCCAATTTGAACACCGAGGACCTTCTGTTAATTCATCCATAATATCTTTCCCATCAATTCTTCAATGACAGGAATTGCTTCCATAGCCCATATTTGAAAGGCGTATGAGAAACCATTAAAAGTATAGCTGTTGGGGTTCTTCAAATCATCTTTTTCATCATAGAATTAAGTAGATGGTCAAAAGCAACAAGTCTCCAAGGATAAGTCTGAACCTAATGCAATAAGTTAGTAGTTCAAGTATAGTGAGAAAGTGAGAACTGTATGATAGTAAAAGTGATAAGTGTAAGAAGTGAGTAGTCCGAACCTTATCAAGATCCATCACCAACTGGATGTATGATGTTGGTATAACTTTCTTCTCATCAATAAAGACTACTAACCCAACTATCACACATAGATAAATCAATCTAAGTCTGTCTGGTTCCTCCCAACCAGGAGCTTGTAATAAGTACACATCCAATAATTTTTTTATCCAAAGCCTTTCATTTATTTTCAGCAATTGACTCCAAATCCCATTATCATCTGTCTAATCCTCTAAATCAGAATTGAAATCATACTTGTACTTGAGCCCAATAACTGCATAAAATTCTTGAATGGAGAATAAGTGGTTTCCTTCCAAACACAAACCACTTCTCATGTTTTGTCTTCGTTACCAACTTCATACTCAACATGTTGTGTATCAACCAACCCAAAAATCTTAGTCCGTTTTCATGTATTGCAATCAAATGTGCAAAGACAGAATCGCTCTTTAATTTCGCATAATCAAGAGGCAATGCATCCTTCAGTTTGGTGAGGATTGATATTCTACATAAATTGTTTATATGATGCACTTGTGGCTCGTTTCCTTCTCTAAAAAGACGTTGTGGATTTCATCTTCTATGCCTACACAAAATAATAAACAAGAAGGTAATCGTAAGCTAACATCAAAATATGTAGTATCATTCACTTGATATACGCTAAACAAACAAGTTGCAAATAAAGCAAGATCATTTGAGGTCAATTCACAAGTAAGAATACAAAGAAGGCTAACAATGAAATCAAGAACATATCATGTTTGAAGATATAAGCAAATAAACTAATTAGAATTTTCTATACAAGTTGTAGGAAAGTTTAGACTTAAAAAGTCACATGGTATAATCCTCTGAACCAAGTTTAATCCTTTCAATCCAAAAACAAAATTCCAAGAAAATTGAACTTCGAATTTAAAAGGAAAGAGACAAACTAGCTTGAATACACAAATTGACCATTGTATTCTTTGATGTAAAGTTGCACTAATTGAAAACAGATGAAAGAATAGAGCAATCAAAAATATGTTGTAACTTTTCATGACCGGACAGTTAATTCTAAGGTGGGATGTTTATTAGACTGCTTCAGAATTTGATAGATTTTGGTGAATATGTGGGTGACTGGTTCTGCTACCTACAAATCCATTTCCACAAGAACATAATATATCACAATCCCAAATAAATCATCGAGTTAGTTTGAAAATAATTATAAAAAAAAACCATTTTTGAAGCACTTCTTCTAAGCTCGAGTTCAAAAGGAAAAAAATAATTTTAAGCTTAAGAACTAATAATTAAAAAGAAAAAACAGACAACGTGAAAGGTCAAAAACACAAAGCAAGTGATGCATCTGTACACAAACAAGCTGAATCTACTACCAAGGTATTGGCTGCAATACATATTCATTAATGGAGACATAATTTTGTGATCCACCCAGGTCAAGCATTCTCATGTTTAGAGACTTTGAATGCGCCGAGTTTCAAGAAAAACCGTTCGAGAAAACTCATTCGTATATTGGTTGTTCCGGATCAACGTGAAAGACTCGATAGCAACCTAAGAGACGTGGCAGACTCAACTCACACTCGAAACAAAGCAAAAAAAAAGTGACAAAGCATAAACAAATGCAAGCAATGAAGCTAAACTCACGAAACTAGACAAATCAATGACTTAATCAACTAACAACTTACCAAGCAATACTCGAATGATGACTAAAACAAAACAATATGATGAAACAAAGCAACACAACTCAATTCAAGCAACAAAGAGTAGAAGCAACAACACAATTTGTTTTGAATTTTTTCTACGGTTATTTGACTCAAACAAGATGAGACTCGACTCAAACAAGATGAGACTCGACTCAACAAAACAAAGTAAGTGATGAAAAACTAATCAAACAAGGCAAACTCAACTGGAACAAGATGTGTGTGTCGTAGATTGAAGCTGCCAGAAACCTTAAGCCGCCGGAATCGCAAATCATAAATTGAGGTTTTACAAATTGGAGATTCAAGGCTATCATGTTGCAGAGGAAAAGCAGGGGAGAGTGAAGTCGCAGAGGAAAAGCACGGGAGAGTGAAGCCGTAGGGAGATCACCGGAATATCACGCCACCGTGTTTTGCCACCGTGGATCGTCGGACGTTAGTCGGGTCGCTCGGTGATTTTGGAGATCGCTCGGGTGAAGTTTGAAGAGATTATGTGATTTTAGATTTTGGGGATTTTAGTTATTTTAGAGATTTTATTTTCAATTTTTTATATTTTTAAATAACTGACTTTTTAATAATATTAAAATTAATGTAAAATAATTTTTTTTAATAAAAGTCTTTTTTAAATGAGAAGTTATTATTTGTTTTATTTTAATTAAAAAATATTTTAGAGGATAAAAAAAATTATATTTAAAAAAAAATAAATCAACAACTTTTCAAAATGGTTTAAATTAACACATTTAAAAAAAAATTCTCCTTTACAATAATTTGTAAATCTCTAAAATTAATCAAATTTTTTATTTAATGTTTGTTTCTATCCCATCAAACCAAAACTGTGAGAACCTCCAAATAATGAACGATACCAACACACCATGTACGTATGTAAAAATAATGTGGTTAATAATTTCATCACCGCAGTACCTAACGATTAGAAATTGGTCTTCCTATTATCAAGAAAAAATTTGGTATTCCAATAGAAATGTTTAACTTTTTTTGCAAGTAAAAGCTTCTATATATATCGTATGTTTGATTAAACCAACCACCATATTATTATTTTTTTGTCAACCACACGTTACTATTAAAATAGAACTTCATAATTGGTTGCCGAATCAGAAATGAAAAAGTATACAAAAGAAACATCATCAAATCTCAATCTAGAAAAACAGGTTGAACATATACCTTCAATTTGAAAAACGAGAAATTAAAAACAAAGAAAAACTAGGAAAAGAAGTTCGGAGCAACCCAAACTTATCAAAAAGGTTGGAGAAAGCTGGCCAACCTTCTAAGAACTAAATAATGGTGACTAATGCCCAGAAATCTGTCTCGAAATCCTGACAACCTATTCTTTCTTTAAAATAGTCGACATTGCCCGTAGCAGAGCTTCTATCTCCAAATGAAAAATAACAACCTTCGTCTTTGATAGTTCGCGACTAACACTATTCAATGTAAGATCTGTATTTTTTTAAGATCCGTCAATTTGGCATTATAGAGATTGTGTTTTTGAAGTGTATTTAATGGGTTCCTTTGCTTCAGGGTTATAATTTGAGCTTTCTTCCAAATCAGCACCAACCACGATATATATATTACTTTTAATGTAGTTTCGTCAAATTGATATATCCAGCATAATGTGATAGATATTGATAATGTCCCCCCCCCCCCCCGCCCCCCAATCTATATATAACGGAAAAATGAATTATATAAACATTTTTTTTACTAGAAAGATCTTTTTTTTTACCAAGGCCTTAGACAATAAAATAAACACGAAGCAATAGTCGTGCTTAATATTAGTTTTTTTTTTTTGATAAATGCTTAATATTAGTTTGTTTTCCGTAAAAATAGATAAATAAAGACAAATATCCTGATGGAAGAAACAAGAGAAACAATTAACTCGAAATAATATTATAGTTTTTTCTTCTTTTTTTGTGAACGGGAAAAATATTATAGTTAGGGTTTTCGGAAGACTCTGCCGGCGATAAGAGCAGCTTCCATGACAACAGAGATGACGTCAATAACTTCGTAAGCATCACATTTGTTACCTTTGAACGTTGGTTGCTTCTTCTCGCTGAAATTGTTCATGCAATTTATGAGTTTCTGACTGCACTCTTGGCTTATATAATCATCTGCGCATCAATATAATAAATATGGTTAGTCATAATTGTAACATTTTTAGTAAAAGTGAGACTATAGAAAAAGAGAGAGTTTATGCGGTTAATTACTATTTTTGGATTGGACACAAGCATCATGGTTCATGCAACATGCATCAAGACCATCACATGGTCTTTCTCCAGGACATCCACTGTAAAGTAGTCCACAATACTTCCCATACCTCAGAAATGGAGGCACTGTCCAATTTTACACAATTTTCATCATGTATATACATAATTAGTATGTATATATATATATATATGTGTGTGTGAATTTATTACCATGATTCAATATTGTTTACCTGAACAGAACTCCGATTCACATTTCCGGCTACATTCTTTGCTCTGCCAAAAACAATTCAAACAAGGGAGTGACATGGACGGGTCAGTAGAAACCGGATCTAAACCAAATGCGATATCAAGTACCAAATCCCGGTTTGTATAAGAGATTGTTAATTGAGTGAAACCGCGAAAAATTCTGTTATTCTAACAATGTTTTGTTACATAGAAATCCGCGGTAGAGGAGAGAATCTCGGTCTAATCATCAAACCAATAATAATTACACGGTTTACCTAAAGCGACTACTCTAACTACACTAGTAGAGATTTGATCAAAAATAAGAAAGAAGCATGATCTGACCGGTTGATAGTTGAGTGAAACCGGAAAGTTTGTGTTATTTCTAAGAATGTTATGTTACAGCCTCTTAAATATAGAGAAAATTTTGATTTGATCATCAAACCAATAATAATTACACGGTTAACCTAAACCGGTTACTCTGATTACACTGATTGAGAGATTTAATCAAAAATATGAAAGAAGCATGATCTGACCAGGGAAATAGAGGGATGTGTGAGCTGAACACCGACGTTAAGTGACTCAACGGAGATAGAGAGGACGAAAATGAAAGAGAAAAGTATGGTCGGAACCACCATTGTTGGAGACCTTGAAAAAACTAAAATCTCACTGAAAAGGCTCGGAAAGTGAGAAGAATAAAATATCTTTAGTTTTGGTGAAAATAAAATGAGAAAGGAGAAGAAGGTAGAAGACGAAGAGTCTGTGACTCTGTCTCTTGATCTTTTTTTGTCGTCTTACGTCTCGTGACTCATTTTATTCTTATGGCTAATATTTGTGAGTTTCCAGGTTTACCCCTATCTATCTACCGTTTCGTCTTCTTAGTCGTTGCTCGTTTTATTAACACATTTATTAAGTTGCTTACATGCTTAATTATATTCGAAGTACCCATATAATAACAGCTCATCATCATTAATATTATACTCGATCCATTCCATTTATTAGAGATTTTAGCTGAAAGCGCATATATTAAAAAATGTATTTTTCTACAAAAAATATCATATAATATTTATTTTAAATTCATTCAACTAATAAAAAAAGACTACATAATATAATTCTCACAAAATATTAAATATATTTAAGTTTACAAAACATTTAATAAAATAAAATAAAAAGGTAAAATATTTTATAAAATAGAACGGAAAGAGTATTCTTACAACATACTAAGAATATCTACAACATTAATACTCATAAGAGTTTCTAAAAAAAAATATTATTAAATAAATAATGAATAAGTAATATGTCACGTGGTATAGACAGTTTCTAAAATCTCTTGAGACAGTTTCTAAAATCTCTTCTCATTAAAAATGTTTTACGTGAAAGTCTTATAATTTTTATTTTTTTTATTTTTTTTATTAGATGAAACTCTTATGAGTTTCAGCATTGGAGATTATTTAACAGAATAAAAATTTCATGGTACAAAACTGCTTAACCGGATAAGCCTATAGGTGTAGCCCAATCAATGCATTATATCGAATTATTATTGATGTGACTTTGTATTACAACTTCAATTCCATTATAGAAAAACATGTTAGAATCCAGTTTGATTGAATCCGATTACGCTGTATAAATTTTATATTTTTGTTACTATTTATACGAATTTCTTCACTTCATTCTATTTATTTATTTTTGTTGGATAAAGGAAATAGATTTTGTATATATGTGTTTGCATAAAATTACTGTATACTAGTACCTTATGTAATCTCTTTTAATAACTACATAATTTGTGAAACCGAATAACCAATCAAGAGTTTTTTTCAAAAAAAAATTGGATGGTAAAAGAGGTAAAACTTTAGTTGTTTGATTTTTTTCTCCGTGTCATTGAACTCTCCTTTGTTTTCAATTTGGTGGTGCATCACAATCTAGATTGTGTGATCTTTTATGTATGTGTTAGCCCGGATGACTTATGTGACATTTTAACCATTATTTTTTGAGGATATGTCATAGCATGTGTCTTTCGCATTTAAACCTTACCAAGAGTATCATGTTACGCTACTTCTATGATAATACTAATATGCATCTATAAAATAGAATATTCGGGATTTTTGAATCTGGATCCGAATCCATCGAATTTAAAAAATAATTATTCTAATCCGTATTTGTTATTATCTGCAGATATTCAGATTCGATTTGAATATGTCCAAAATAAATAAAAATATTAAAATAATAATATAAATTTATTATAAAATAATTAACTAAAATTTAATAGAAAATATCAAACAAATATTTCAAATTATTTTTTTAAATATTAACTATCTGACTTCTAAAAATATACAAATTTTTCAAATCAATTTTTTTGGTGATATTTTGGCCAATTCTTTTATCAAGATTATAATATGTTTATAAATATTATAAATATATTATAAATAAAAACTATATAGAAAACGGATCCGGATCGGATTCGAATATTTAGATCTTCAATTTAAAATATTTAAATCCAAATCCAGATACTTTAGATATTTTATTTTTCGGATCGGAGAGTATTTTAGATTGGATCTTGGATCCCAAATATTTTGTCTACCTCTAAATATGAGTAAACGAATTTACTCAGCGTGAATGATATTTTTTAACACCCTGATTCTTTATTTTCCTTGTTGGAATTAAACCCAAAAATAAAGTTAAACTCTAAACCTAATCAATTATAAAACACAGCGTGAATATTGCGGAGATAAATCTAACATGTTCTCAGAGAAGATAAACAGAGGGCCAAATGGATTTTTTTTGACAAAACCTGCTGGAGAGATGTAGGGCAATCAAATAGAGACATCCGAAAACGAATCCTTTTTTAGGAAAGATCTCATGCTCAATTCTGTGGAAATTATAACCTATTTGATTGATGTGTATAACATAATAGAATTATACTATGCATGATAGAATAATATGTATTATATAATTTGTGATAAGATAATATGACTATTATCTATTTGATTGTGTTATGAGAATGTTGTTATACACAACGTATACAAGAAGTGATAATAAAAGTGTGTAGGAGAATGAGAATGAGAATAAATTTGGAGTGATTGAATACAAAAACTAGGCTCCAAATGGAACGGAAGTGACTGAATATAAATGTTAGCTATAGTGTCAAGATGTGTTTGGAGAGACCAAGTATAAATGCCAAACTCCAGACTGAAGCGATTTGATACAAAGACTACACTTCTCAGAGATGTTAGAAGCTACTTAATGCTAGTAGAAAGTTAGGCTAAGTTGCTAGATGATGAATAATAAGATGATAAAATAATAGGTACAGTTTCAGTCTCAGTCACTTTTTCCTTTCCAAAAACAATGTTTTAAAAATCGGACGAAACATTGACTTGGTATTGTCACGAAATAGCTGGTCGGATTGGTTCAGCCAGTTGAATCGGGTTTTAATATTTTTAGTTTTGGTAACTAAACATATGTGTGTGAAAATAATGTCGAGTTAATGTTTGAGAGAACATAATAAATAAAACTGAAAAATAATAAGAGTAAACACATTTTAAAAATATTAATTGGAATGATCTTGTCTTATTAAGTGTATTTTTCTCTTATTTTCACATTAAATAATTAACACGTTAAAAATCGGATTCTGAATTCGACTAGGATTACCGGTTTAGGCGGTTTTGCCGGTTTAATTTTAGTCTGAGTTTTAGTGCTAATCGGATTTTGTTTAATAGACAATTCTCGGTTTGACCGGTCTCATCCCGTTTTTTAAATATTGAAAAAAAGGAAAGCATTGGTTATTTATATCATCTAGTTGTCAAAGTGACGGCATGATATGTGATAATACATTTACTTCCTTTTAAGGATATACTTCGAAATGAATGTTGCTAAGTGTTGGATTAAGAATTATGTGTTTGAATATATAGATGTGTGTGTTGTTTGATTGATGTGCATGACATGGTAGAGTGATTCAATGCATGATAAGATAATATGATATTATGATATGTGACAAGATGAAATGATGTTTCCGTATTTGATGATGTGATAATGTATTATCAGAATGTTGGTATAAATGATGTATATAAGATGTGAAAATGATGGTAAATGTGAAAGAGAATAAGAATTGATATGGAGTTATTGGATACAAATGTCATGTTTCAGATGGATCGGAAGTGACTGATACAAATGCTATATTTTGCGTTAAGATATGTTTGTAGAGACTATGTACAAAGAACAAAATCCAAACTGACTCAACCGGATATAAAGGCATACTTCACGTAGATGTTAAAAGCTACTTAATGCTAGTAGAAAGTTGGAGCTAAGTTGCTAAATGATGGAATAATAAGATGATAAAATAATAGGTCGAGTGTTGCATGACAATGTTACGATATAGTATATATGTTTGAGATTTGGAGAAATATTGTACGATAAGTAATCATTGTTAATATGTTGAATTATATTATTATATATTGGTGGGCAAATATGATTTTTTCACTGAATAACTTGTTACTCATCATTTTTTTCCAGGTCGAATAAGAATCTCTTATAAATGTGTAAGTCTTATGTTTTCTTTTGGTGTTATTTGAGAGATTGGGGTGTTATATTCTCCATAGACATGATTCGATATACATAAGTCAAGATATAGAAAGGCTTATGAAACATTCAATCTAGCATCCTAAGCAATTCACTCGGCTTAGATGTCTACATGTCTTATACTTCTTATGCATACGTTTTATCATCAACTGCACTGCATGTCGGCAAAAGTACATGTCATTGTCAACAAGATTTGGAGTCAAGGAGATGATTCTATGAGAATTGAGGTGTTTGATGTTAACTTAACAATGATGAGATTCAGAGTACGCAGCCCGCAAGTTTGTGCTCGGATTCTAAAGAGAGGTATGTGGAACATTACATAAGTGTCAATGGTAGTTTCAAAATGGTCCCTAACATCAGATAAGGAGCAGGTTGAGGAAACATTTATTCCTCTGTGGGAACACCTGAAGAAAGTTCCCTTGAACATGTTTTCTTGGGAAGGACTTAGTTTCATAATGATTGCAGTAGGGCATCCCATGCGGGTTCATCCTGAAACAGCAGCTTGCGTGAACTTTGACATAGCAAATGTGTTCGTCAATGCAGACTTATCAAAGGAGTTACCCAATAAGATTCGGTTTTCAAAAAATGGTAAAGACTTCATGGAGGGATTTACTTATCCATGTTTGCCTCTAAGATGTGTTGTATGCGAGAAATAGGGACATTTGGAGAAAGTATGTGTAGCTAGTAAAAAAGATAGAGAAGAAGCGATGAAGGATATTGAAGAAATACAAGTATCTCCCAAAAGAATTGTTACAAAACATAGTAAGGAAATTATCTTTGTTTCAGATAATGTGATTGAGAAGGGGGAACAAATCTTGAAGTTGCATATAGACTGGAAATGAATTCTGAAAACGCTGAAGGGGTGGAAGAAAAGAAGAAGGATGATACGGAAGGTACGAAACAGAGTAAAGAGATTATATTCGTTTCAAATAATGTGATAGAGAAGGGGGAAACAAATCTGGAAATTGCAGATAAACTGGAAAAGAATTATGAAAAGGCAGAAGTGGTGGAAGATGATCAAGAAAACTCCAATGATATAGTTGGGAAAATATTAAAGTTTGGTCTGAGGTCACCTTTAAAAGTGGGTAGGAGCAGAGCTCGAAGAGTAAACCCGGTTGTCAATGATATTCCCATTGTATCTCCCTCAAAGTTTGCAGCCTTAAGCATCGCAGAGTAGGAGGGAGAGATAGTGGAGGAGGAAAACATGAATGTTGTGGAGGAGAATACAAATCAGATTGAGGAGGATGATTCTGCAGGTTTAAATACTCCAACTGAAGTAGTATCGATACAAGTGGAAAAATAAAAAGTTGCAAAAGTCGTATTGGAGAGTAACATGAGGCGAACTCTAACACGGAACTCAAAGAAAAAATCAACGGACTCTATGGGGACTTCAAACGAAACAACAAGGGATATCAATCCAGTTACTTCAAGTAAAAGGTTCTGCCGCATAAATCGTTAAATGTCTAGTTTCTTTTGGAATATACACGGATTTAACAAACCAATTAAACATTCCATCATCCGTAGCTGGATAAATACAAAAAATCTACATTTTGGTTGCTTGCTAGAGACGAGAATCAAGAAAAAAGGCAATTCGAATAGTAAACTCTCTTTTTAAAGATAAGTCATTTATGGCGAACTATCAATTTAGTCCTGGGGGTCGCATTTGGGTTCTATGAAGATCGAGTGTGCATCTAACCTAGTCTTCAAAAGTGATTAGCTGATAACTTTTTAGGTGTTGTTAGATGGAGCTGAAGATGAATTTTTCTGCTCTTTTGTGTATGCAGCAAATTCAGTCGAGAAGAGAAAGAGTCTATAGGAAGATTTGAAGAATCACAAAGACTCTCAATTGTTTGAGAACAAACCATGGGTGATCATGGGTGATTTCAATAAAATATTAGAAGGGGAAGAGCACTCTTGTTTTTGTTAACTCGCCTATGCTGCCTTTGGGAATGAGAGACTTTCAAGAGATAGTGAGACATTGTTCTTTGTTAGATCTCGGTTCACAAGGACCATCATTCACTTGGTCTAATAAAAGAGAGGAAGGTTTGATCTGTAAGAAGTTGGAAGAGTACTTATGAATGATACTTGGCTGCACCGATTCACACAAACATATTGTGTCTTTGAATTTGGTGGTTGCTCTGATCATCTCCGTTGTATAGTACATTTGGACGTTGATAAGCCTTAGCTGAAGAAGCCTTTCAACTTTGTCAACGCCATCACTAAGCTACCAGAATTTTTGCCTATGATGGAAAATTTCTGGACCAATACGGAGAAAATTTTTCATTCGACATCAGCCATATTTTGACTCTCCAAAAAGCTCAAAGTCATGAAACCATTGATTCAGAATCTGGGTAAAGAGCAATTGGGTGATTTTCCAAAAAGAACCAAGCTTTGCTGGAGCTATGCGTCAAGCAACAAGTGACCCTTCAAAACCCAACATATATAGCAATAAAAGAAGAGGCGGAGGCTTACACTCGATGGATACACATAGCTGAGTTGGAGGAAGTTTTTTATAAATAGAAGTCGAAGCTTCACTGGTTGCAAGTTGGAGATCAGAACACTAAGACCTTTCAAAATGCTGTAAAAGTACGAGAAGCTCAAAATATGATCATGGAAATTCAATGCTTTGATGGTACAATAGTGTCTAAGCAAGGGGAAATTAAGAAAGAAGCTGAGCGTTTTTTCTCGGATTTTTAACTGCAAAGCCTGAAGATTTTGTAGGCATGACAGTGGAGGAATTAAAAGATCTTATTGATTTTAGATGTAGCGTAGAAGATCAACATTTATTAGAAAATGAGGTTTCTAAAGAGGAGGTTAGGAAAACTCTATTCTTTATGTCATCAAATAAATCACCTTGTTCAGACGGTTTCCCATGTGAATTATTTAAGACAACTCTGCCGATTGTCGGTCGTAATACAATTATTTTCATGAAAGGATTTCTCCTGAAATGTACGAACTCGACTATCTTTGCTTTGATACCAAAGAAAACAGAGGTGAATACAATGAAAGACTATTGTCTGATTTCGTGTTGCAGTGTTGTATAAAGTGGTTTAAAAAATAATGGCAAAATGTTTGAAGATGCTATTTGTGAATAATCTCCTCTAATCAGTCTGCATTCATTCAAGGGAGGTTGTTAATGGAAAATGTATTGTTAACGACTAAATTGGTGAAAATTTATCATACTGCAACAGTCTCTCCCCGCTTTGTTACGAAGATAGATATTTCCAAGATTTTTGACTTGGTTCAATGGTCATTGTGTTGAATACGTTAACAACTAGGACTTTTCTGGAAACTTATATTCATTGGATCCGGCTCTACATTACTACGGCCTCCTTCTTGGTCCAAGTTAATGGAGAGTTGACAGGATTTTTTCGCAGTGAGCTTACAGAAAGGACAAAACGATCTTATGATTTTATGATTTTTGTAGAAGGGACAAAACGATCAATAGAGGGATTTATCTCAATATTTAAAGAGTTTGAAGGTTGGTCAGATCTTAAGATAAGCTTGGAGAAGTCCACCCTGTACATGGCTGGTATTGCACAAAACACTTGAGACACTATTTTGAAAAATTTCCTATTTGAAACAGGGGAGCTTCCAGTGCGATATCTCGGGTTGCCTTTGCTGACTAAGGGCATGAAAAAACAAGATTATATGTCTTTATTTGAGGAGATTATAGCTAAAATAAGCACATGGACGAGTCAAAGCTTATCATATGCAGGACGGCTGCATTTGATTAAATCAGTCCTCAGAATATAGTCAATTGTTGGTCATCTGCATATTGTTTACCGGGAGGGTGTATGAAGGAAATTGAACGTCTCTGTTTCACATTCCTCTAGTCTGGACCTAAACTCAATACAAACAAAGCAAAGACTGCATGGAGAGAGCTCCATGGGTTCGAATGTACGTCACTCACCAGAAATCTTTTTGGGAGATTAGTGACAAAACAAGGGGGGGGGGGGGGGCTCATGGATGTGGAAAGATTTTAAAGTTGCGGGGTATAGCAAAAAATTTCCATAGAAAGTAAATCAACAATGGGAGGCAAACATCATTTTGGTACGAGCGATGGTCTGATCTTGGGATATTATTTGAGATGTTGGATGATAAAGACTTCATTGATCTTGGGATCCGAAGTGACGCAACAGTGAGTGAGGTGTTGGATAACAACAGACGAAGAAGATATTGAGTGAAAGTGCTTAATAACGTGAAAGCGGAGATTGAAAAATACAGAGGACCAATAAATCGCACTGTTGAGGATATTGATCTCTGGAAAAGAAAGTTGGGTTATAGAAAAAAAATTTCAACGCAAGAAACCTCAAAGCTTTTGAGGATCACACAGACACAATGTGAATGGGTTGATGGTGTCTTGTTTTCTCAAGCCACACCAAAATATTCTTTTATTACATGGCTTGCGATGCATAATAGGCTTGCAACATGATATCAAATAGAAAAGTAGAACTGAGATGAAAACATTTCATGTTGGTTTTGTCAAGATCCGTTGGAGTCAATAGATCAGCTCTTCTTCTCTTGTCCTTACTCAACACAAATTTGGGACAAGCTTACGAGAGGAATTATGCAAGACTGTTATACTTTAAGCTGGACATCAATCACTTCGGCCATCATGGATTCAACTCTCGGATATCAAGCATAATTTCTCATACGATATATCTTTCAATTTTCATAATATAGAAAGAGAAAAACAGCCGCATGCATGAAGAACCACCTTCTCCATCACAAATAGTGGAGAATCTCATTGACAAAAATGTTAAAAACCGGCTTAGCTTGTTACGTTCATCAGGAGAGAAAAATACGACGGTATTTTTATGGTTTGGATTGCTAGTAGAATTTAAGCATTAGAATGTCAAATCTTTGTTAAATCCCATCAAACTCTGTTGCACTAAATGTACTAAAAGACTTTTGATGAATACAATTTTATTTCATTCAAAAAAAACAAATATGTGAATAGTGAAAAGTGTATACTAATCCGATTTATGATTCTTAGGGTCATCGATGATATCACTTTTTTTCTTAAAGAAGAGTGTTCGTTCGGAGACTCATACAATTGAATCAAAAGTTAAATGAAGTTTCAATGGATAAATAACATGATATGGAGAGGAACCTGACAATGTGCAAAAGCGAATAACATTATAACAAGACAATTAAATAAAAAAAAATGACGTGAATGTATCACATAACCTACGCGGTTAAAGAAAGCATGTGAAGAAAATTTTATAGTAAGGGTGACAAACTACGGCACTCAAAGCAACTGAGCGTTCTGGCTACTGTAAATCTAAGGTTTAGCTGCTTGAAACTCTTCCAATGAGATGAGTGTAAGCAATGGTCCAAGTAATAATGGCAGTAAGTTTTCGTCTGAGCCTCAAAAAAGTTGGTCCATCAAAAATTGGAAATCATGTGATCGTTAAGCCTAATTATATATATGAAAGAACAAGGGCTCTCTCCAGGTGATGCCCACGTGGTCATTTCTACATGTGACAAGTGTCCATGAGGAAAACCAAACAGCGTGTATCAATTAAGACTTTCCCGCAATCTCCTCTTTCACATTCCAATCTCCTAGCTTCAATGACACACCCATTATGAACTGCAGTTAAAAAGGAAAAAGTAGCAGTTTTGAAATACGAGGAGATCAAGGGATACAGAGAATCGGGAATGACTGTAACAAAAAACTTGCTCAGAGTATATATAATCGGTAATCTCCTTTCGGGCATTCACTCTTAAGGGCGGTGAATCATCAAATGTTTATGTTTATGATATTTTTTGAGTAATTATCTTCCAATTTTAAATATATATATATATATATATATATATATATATATGTTTTCCAATAATGAAAGGATTTCAAAACTCCGGATGTCGTATTTTTCTCTTCTCCTTATTCGCCACCTTTCAAATCAAATCAAGGGATTGACAGGACGATGGAGTAATCTTCTTGATGAGATAACTGGATGCAAGAGGCATGGACGTATGAAAAATGCGGTATGGTAGTTCCATACCTACTAAAAGATCTAAATACATGATGAGATTGAGCATTTGGGTTCTTGAGTGAAATAATTTGTTTTTTTGTTCTGTATTTGATTAATTAAATGTTTTGTTGTAAAAGTCTACCGATGCAATTGCTTTGTTGGATCATTTAGGGTGTAATGATAATTTTGTAGTTACAGGAACCATAATATCTTTCACCAAGGCTCTGATGCTGCCCGAACAAGTTACGTCTCTGCCTTTTCTTGATGTTACATGTGGAGGTTTTGAGTTCCCCAACTACTACTTGAAATATTCTGTGTCTTTGATTATCAGTGTCGGTTTATATCAAGCTGAAACTGTCATCTTGTGTGTGTGTGTCTCATCATGATGTAAAATCACCGATTGACTTGAATCTGCCAGAGACAAGAAAGGAATTAAGTCATTTTCTATGTAATCCCACTTACAGCTTAAAGAATTTGCCTAACATTTTTGTTAACACATTCTGGTCTAAGTCATTGAATCCAAATCTGTAGTGGCCAAATCTTTTTTTTTTTTTTGAAGTGAATGTTAAATATATTCAATCAAGAAACTTTATACAACAAGTGTGACTATTGTTTGCAAAGATAGAAAAAATTAAATATGGACAACTTTTCAATTTCTAGAAGCAAACCATAGTTGAAGAATCCCATCCATCTTGTGATCATCAAACGAACAACAACGATTTTTGATTTGCTTGTTGATCGTTTTGATAAGGAGCGGAAAAGAGTTTGGAGTTTCACCATGTAGTCGCGCATTCCTTTTTCTCCGTGTGCTGTGAATTACAATTTGAATGCATAACGAGTTAGAAACAGGGTTAACCTGTCTAGCCTTGTATCTGAAATAAGATTGAGCATGAGGTAACATGTCTAGTCTTGTAATTGAAATAAGATTGAGCAGGAAGTCCCAATCCGTGTTGAATATATTAATGCTTTCCAAATTTTTCCTGAAAAATCACAAGAAAAAATAGTTGCTGTCGAGATTCTAGAGTGTCTCCACAGAATATACAAGCTGGATTCGCACCAACATTCCAAGTTGCCATTCGCTCCCGATTTCTAATCGATTATGAATCGCTAGCCACACATTAACAAAATATTTTGGCGTTGAATTCTTGAATCGTACTCCTTTTGACCAAAGAACAGTGGAATTAGGTTCACGAATGAGTAACCATGTGTGTTTAGTGCTGAACATATCCCTGAATTATCTCCCTTAAAGCGCCAAAGAGATACGTCTCTAGCGCTGACTTGATTCGTTGGGCCTAGAGCGCTGATTCTATTTGCTAAAGAACCTTTGTTCTATGATGACGTCTTCTTCTTGATTCCAAGACCTACGCCATTGATACATTAAGCGTGATACAAAGATCAATAACCCCTCGCATACCTAATGTTTCAAATAAATTCCCCATATCCGACCAGGCATCAAACCAAAACGATGAATTTTTTCCACTATGAACATTAACCTTGTGTAAAGAACATGCTAGATCTCAATTTTTAAGAAATTTTTTGCACATCCAGGAACCTCTACTAGTATCTTCACGAATAGATCAAAAGAAATCTTTTCGAATTAAATATATTTGAATCCACTTTACCCACAAAGGAGGCTGCGATGATACTAGATGACATATCAACCTAAGCCCAAAGGAGGCTGTGATGATACTAGATGATAATTGTCTTATTCTGAGGGCCCTTTCACTCTTTGAATTACATTTGATCTCATACCATTTTTACTTGCTTTAGGTTCAATGCTGGCCCTCCCTGACCAAAGAAAGGAGGAGTATAGTTTCTCAACCTCCCTTATACACGCATTGGAAAGATGAAATGCCGACAGTCAGAAGTTTGATATACTCATCAACACAAAGGTAATGAGATGTAACTTTCCTGCGATAGATAAAAACCTTCCAGACAAAGAACTGGTAAGTTTTCGAGTAGATTCCAACAATGGAAAATAATCAGTCAGTGTCAATCTTAGTAAGCAGTGGAATTCCCAAATATTTTACCAGCAATTCCCCATATGAGAAAGTGAACCTCTGATTGATTTCGTTTTGAGTTGTAGAGGCTATACTCGCAAGATAAATTATAGATTTTTCCAAACTTATTCTCAGCCCCGATATCTTAACAAACTGTTCAAACACTAAGGTTATTCCTTATCTTATTTTCCATATATGAACACCATAATATCATCAGCAAAACTTAAATGAGTTAATCCAATGTTCTTACATTTCAGGTGATAGTCGATATGATGAGCACTAGCCGCATTTCTAGCAGTTCTGAAAGAACATTCATGGCGATAACAAAGGGATAAGGCGACAAAGATAATCCTTGCCAAATACCTCTCTTGCTTTGAAAAAACTCCGCTAGTTCACCATTTACTTGGACCGAGAAAGAGGCTGGTGTGATGCATAGAGTTATCTCATGAATGAATTGTTCCAAAAAATCCATAGGTTTTTAAACTATTGAGCAGAAAAGACTATTGAACTGAATCAAAAGCTTTCGAGATGTCTATATTTATAGCGCAGCGTGAAGAGATTGAGTCCTTATGGTAATCCTTTAATAACTCCGTCGCCAATAATAAATTCTCAATCAATAACATATCTTACACTGGAAGTTTTTGTGAAAAATTTGATAACTAACAAAGAGAGTTACTGGCTTGACTCAAGAGTACACTTTTGATGAGGAAATGTGGATTGCATGTTGGTGGAGTTTTGTCCAAAAGACTTAGAGGTATCAAGGTCATTGTGCTCCAGCGACGACTAGACTCAAGCACAAGCAGTGAGATGACGACCAACTTCGACTTTTTGTTTGAATTTCTCCCCATCGACAATATTTTGACTAGATTTAACAAACACTACAATATTATCCACATAAGTGTGAAGGACTGAAAAATCAAGAGCTATTGATGTGGTTGTCCATAAAAAGCTTAATTGACTTCATTATTTGGTAATTAGGAGTAAAGAATTATGAATTCCAAATCTCTGGTTATCTTGTTGAAAGTAGGACTAGACATGAGATCAAATAAATAAAGGATGAATTCTCTAGGAATTTTAATAATTCCAAGAGATACACCACCTAGGAGTAAAGGATCAAAGGAAGGATTGGTTTGCTAGGTTAATACCTGCGCCTACGCACGGTTTTTATCTCATATAAGATGTTTGGACTAATCTAGACATAAATATAATCTATAATGATGAGGCCATCAGATCGCAAGATCGATACCATGACGAATCCAACAAAGAATATTATACCCGGCAAGGTGTTTAACGCGCGATTCCTGAGCCAAATGGAGAAACGATGTACAAATCAAGTTTCACTCGAGAAAATAATGTTATATCAAATATTCATTGACAAAACCCCTAGTTAGAAGAGATTAGACCAAAATCCATCAAGACCGATCTCAACCTGAAGATTACTGAGAATCCTTAACCGGAGATGAGAATCGAAGAGAATCATCGATCAACATCCAACCCACTCGAAAAAACGATCTAATATTGAAGATTCATCAGGAATTATCATATTTGAAGGATAATGATCTAGCTAGAACCCAATTGGATCATTCATATTTGGAGTTGGTTCACAAACCCGTACAAGAAGACTTAACCGAGCTATGGAAGCTGCCCCTAGGAGAATCTACTCGTTCATTTCAACTCAGGCTCAGTATTCATCATGAAACCAACTTTTTTGAAGAGAAATAGGGCTGGATCGAGTTACTTTGAGAATTGGCCTATTAGCCTTATATGTGGGTCATTTACAATCAAATATGGACCTTTCCATATTTGGTTCTTTGGAGGTTTATGTGTGGAGACCAGAAGACCTTTATTCACATCTAGAAGCTTTAGTAGACATCTTCCTATGCACCAGAAACCAGAGGATTTGGTGGATCCCTTCTCACATTGACTTTCCTAAAACGGATGTGTTAACACTAGGAGCATTCAATGAGTTCACACAACAACTAATTCCTTATGATTTTTCCACAAATTAGATACCTTTCACATGAAGCAGAGACTTTCAAGAAGTGATCCTAGCTGAACCAAGGCACACTTGTCACTCGGATCACACCTAAGCCGAGCTTGTCTTATGTGGCTTAAGCTTATTGAGTGATTCAACATCTTTATTTGCAAATTGATTGAGCGAGTCAATCCTATCTTTCACCCCTATCTCTATCATCATTTCCACATTTCGCAAAATTAGGCTTAGAATCTCTTGATCACGAGTGATCATAAATTAGAGTGATTCGATCCAATATAATATAAAATATGGATGAAAAGCTGTATGATCGATATCTTATAGGCTTAAAAAATTAGAGAGTAGAAAAATCAAAACTGTAAAAAACAAAAAATAGTAAAAGAAAATGATGGATTGCATTCACCACCAGTTTGTAGCTTATGCACCATGGCTTATGTTCTTCTACCATTATTGTACACTACAATAATATTAATAGCTGACTTAAAATTTGTAGAAATCCTTCAGGTTGTTTATCGTTCGTCCATAATGCATGTTGATAGCTTCTCTAACCCAATAATTTACTTTTTAGAGTGCTTACTCCACCTTTGCTATTATTTGAAAACTTTTTTTTCTGTTTCGATCCTCCTTATTACATTTACTGTTATTACCATACCATAGCTATCATGACTTGAAGATGTACTTGTAGAAATTGTGTGTGAACCTCTCTCATGCTTCTTCCTCCAACAGTTTCTCCTTTTCTTCCCCACATATCCAATCATTTTCATCTTTTCAACAATTTCTCTTTCTCCGGCTGATGTAAAAAAGGCAAATAAATCATCAATATGTGGAATTTACACAAAACACGAATATTTTATCTATCTGACTATCCCTAAGTTAACTGAATTAGCAAAACATATGTGGACCACCAATATATAATAAAGGACTCATACCAACAATTAAAATGATTAAGCATCATAGACTAATGGTACCAAAGAGTTAAAAGTTAATATTATTTCGACCACTATCTTATATGCCACTAATTATATTTCATCCAGCAACAGTGTGTTTGTTCATGAAAGAAAATCCAAGCCTCTAGATTGCAACAAACAGGAAGCAAGCCTCCATATATTATGACCTTCTCTATAGACTTGAAGTTGTTAGATGTATTTTTTACACTTGATAAAACACCAAGTTATATATATGGAACCATAATATGGTTAAAATGCAACTGAAAATAGAATCAACAATCTTATACCTCAATCTTGTCAAGTATTTTTAGAATCGATATGTTTGTCCTTAGATTTAAAATTGCTCTCAAGCATTTTAGTGGTCTACTCCATATTTGGTTTCTAATTTTCATAAAAACATAACCACATCCACATTGAAGAAAATGTATAACATTATTATCAATTGCAAACTTCTTCACTTTTTATTTCTTTAATAGTTGTACACCTTGTCACCAGTTTAGAATTTCCAAAGATGAACACATAAATATTTCACACCAACCATAAAAAATTACGCACGTAGCAAAGCCTATCACTGAACATTTGTTTCAGAGTTATTTGGAATCTACCTCTTCTATAGTGATTGCTTCGCCATCGAAGACCAAGGTGTAGAAAACACCTTTATAATATGTGGTGGATGAGTGACCACTTTTGGAGAAGAACACTCTGTATAAATGAAACCTTAATGAGTATGACGTTTGGAAAAATGGGAGGTTGAAGTTTTGGAGGGAAGGCTTACCTTGTTTTAACCGTAACACATTGGATTATATGGGAGGTTGAGGTTTATGTAGTATACCTGAGAGTCATGCATTTTTTATTTGTAATGCTAACTATTGATTTGTTGATCATTTTGAGACTGTAACACATAAAAATGAGAAATATAATATTGATGAAATGTTTAAGTTCTTTATATGTTTTTTAAAATTTTAACTCAATTTCTCTAAAGTAAGATTTATCTACCGACAACATAGAACCTATTTGAAGTTCCATCAAAATCAAACAACTATTAAGGAGAACCCTAAAATAGATTTGAAATATATAAAAAGAGAACACTTAAGTTATAACCGTAGAGCATACATATTGTAGAAGAGAGATTTAAAATATATAAAAACCTTGTCATGAGGAGAGATACTTAATTCGACTTTGCTTATTTTCCCCAAACTCTTGGCCAAAGACCTCCTGCTTCACCGTTCCATTTGTTGGTAATCTTGGTTAGACCATCTATAATGGACATGTTGAATACTTTATTTAACAGTTGAACATGTTTAGTTAGACAGTTGAAAATGACGTGGAGTTTTCAGAGTTGAATTAATTCAACCGGTTGAAAAATGAAAATGAAGAAGATATGAAGCCACTTGGACAAATGAGAAAGAGGAGTGTTCTATCCAAATTCCCCTAGCACGTGAGGTGAAGAAAGAGATTAATACCAGTCACATGTCTTTTTTCTGATTTGTTGCTTTGATTTTTTAGATTTTTTCTCATCGTAAATCTTTGAGATCAATTATTTCATATTAACTATTAAAAATACATTATACCAAAATTCATCATTTTATGTACTCTATAAATAGAAATTTGGTTCATTTAATTTAGACACACAAAAAATATCTTTTCCTATAATTTTCTTATTATTATTTTATAAACTCTTACTTTTAATTCTTTAAACATATATTTAGTAACATGGATCCCAACAATCACTCTTTCAACACCCAAAATTCTACTAGTTATTCTTTTCACTACTAAAACTCCAAAAATTATCAATCTCAAAATCAGTCTTCCAACCAACCAACCACTTCCCAAAATATAACAAATTATGGGTTTGCACCAAATTTCACTATGTTGTCACCTGTTCCAAACTATCATCTATATTATGGATCGATGATGTCATATTCATCTCAAGCAATAAACTTTCCAGAAGTTCAACACAAATGTCTCTTGGTGCCATGAGCGGTGCTAATGAGACTACTCCAACTGGAGAGGCTTCAGCTTCAGCTCGCAAGAAAATGACCACTGATCAAAATTTGGTGCTACTTAGTGGGTGGATTCAATATGGAAAAAACTGTGTTGTTGGAAGAAATAAAAAAAAAGTGAAGCATATTGGGGTAAAATTGTTGTCTATTGTAATGAGCATTGCTCATTTCATCCTCCACGCGATGGAACTTCGTGAAAATCATTCGACTATATGAACAAAATATTGGGCAAATGGATTGACGCTAATGATAACGCTAAGCATATGCAATAAAGTGGGTAGTCGGAAAATGATGTATTGGCAAAAGCTCATGAATTATACTCAAGTGGTATGAACACCCATTTCAATTTAATGTCAGAATGACATGCATCCGTGATCAACCACATTATGGTAGTCAAGTAAGAGGAAATACTAGCTCTGGAAGTAGTGGATCTAAGAGAGCCCAGGGGAGTAATGCAAGTGACTCAAACTCTGTAGGATCCAGTGCTAGCCCAACGGGAAGGAAAACAACAAAATAAAAGGGTAAAAATAAAAGTAAGGAAGCGGCCTTGGAAGTGGTCAACGAAGAGTGGGATGAATTTAAACAATTCAAAGAGCGAGAGTTGGAACAATTAGACAAATAGCCATGAGGCAAGATGAAGCAAACCAATTGATGAAAAAGGATTCATGCTAAGAATATGAAGATGTTTATGAAGGTAAGTGAAAATAGAATCTCAATGACCGGAGCAAAGAGCTGTTGAAGAAGTTGACACATGATCTATTTGGAAATTAATTGTTGTCAAGTGTCTGTATGTATTTTGTTTTATCACTTTCTGCTTTAATAATGTTGTTTGTCATTTTATGCTTTAATTATGTGTATTTGTCATTTTATATTTTAAAATTGTTCGTTCTTCACTTCCTTCTTTAATAATGTTATCAAATGTCCATGAATTTTTCGTCAACTTTTTGCTGTTAATGGGAGAATCCAATCTTTATCTATTAGTTAACTATACTAAATTATGTGTTTGCAATCTGTTGGTTTCAACCATTTGATTTGAATCCAAGATTCCAACCACTCAATCCTTATCTATTACTTAATTATATTTTATTATTTATTTGCAATCTGTTGGTTTCAACCACTCAAATTGAATCCAAGCCTCCACTCACTGAGTCTGTTAGTTTCATTATCTTATAAATAAGGACACAATATTCCATTGATGTACAAATACCACAAATTTCATCTTACTAAAATATCCATGGATCCATTAGAATTTTCTTTTGATATCGAAGATTACAAAAAGCAGTATGACCAATGTATGACCGTTGTTCGGAAGAGGATAAGAGGCAACTGACAGCTTTGGTCTCGGGTGAAGATATAAGAAAATGTACTTTTCTCAATGCCAAATGATAAATCTCCAGGACCTGATGGGTATACTTAGAAATTTTTTAAGCAGCTTGGAATATTGTTGGTGATGAATTTATCACGGCGATTCAGTCTTTTTCGTAAAAAACTTTTTGCACACTGGAGTTAATTCTATAATTCTAGATCTAATTAAAAAACAGAAGCAAGTTAGATGAAAAATTACCGACCTATCTCATTGTGCAATGTGATTTATAAAGTGATTTCAAAAATTATTGCCAATAGGTTGAAGGGGTTTCTCCCAAAGTTCATTGCGGGAAATCAGTTGGCCTTTATAAAGGATAGATTGCTCATCGAGAATTTGTTGTTAGCTACGGAGCTAGTTAAGGACTACCACAAAGAAGATGTGTCAAGCCGATGTGCTATAAAGATAGAGATTTCAAAAGCGTTAGATTCATTTCAATGGTTATTTCTTATAAACACCCTTCGAGCCTTGAAATTTCCTAAGGAATTTATTCATTGGATTTCTCTATGTATAAATACGGCTTTGTTCTCGGTTCAAGTGAATGGCGAGCTTGTGTTTTTTAGAGTGCGAGAGGTCTTCGACAAGGTTGCTCTCTTTCGCCCTATCTTTTTGTTATAAGCATGAATGTACTTCAAAAATGCTTGATAAAGCTGCAGGGGCTACAAACTTTAGATACCATCTAAGATGCAAGAATATTGCCTTGACTCACCTTAGCTTTGCCGATGACATCATGGTTCTCACTAATGAAAAGGTACGTTCAATTGAAGGGATTGTAAATATTTTTGATGCTTTTTCTCAAATATCAGGATTAAAAATCAGTTTAGAGAAATCAATGATGTATTGGCTGCTATACCTCCCCAAGTTCACCATCAAATTAAGGAACAATTTTTATTTGTGACTAGTAGGCTCCCAATGCAATATTTAGGACTGCTTTTGGTTACTAAGCGTCTAAATTCTGTAGATTATTCGCCATTGATAAAGCAGATCAAGAAAAGAATTTGTTCTTGGACATCTCGTTTCCTTTTGTTTGCTGGAAGTTTGAATTTGATAAGCTCAGTTCTATGGAGTATCACAAATTTTTGGCTACATGCGTCTAGACTTCTGAAGTCATGTATCCGAGAGATATGTTCATCATTTTTATGGCCAGGGCCTGACTTGAATCCGAAAAAAAACAAAAGTGGCTTGGGTAGAGGTTTGTAAGCCAATAGAAGATAGAGGACTTAGACTTTGATCATTAAAATAGGCAAATGATGTTAGTTGTTTGAAATTGGTTTGGAAAATTGTCTCCCATGGGTCCTTTCTTTGGATACAATGGATACAAACTTATTTAATCAAACAACATACGTTCTAGTCAATTAGAGATACAACTAGCTTGCGATCTTGGATGTGGAAGAAGATCTTGAAGTATAGAGCAGTGGCGCAAACTTTCTGTAAAGTTGACGTTGGGAATGTCAAGCTTACATCTTTCTGGTTTGATAATTAGTCTAGCCTGGATTGCTTGATGAATGTGGTTGGGCTGAGAGGATTCATTGCCTTGGGGATTGGGAGGTATTTGATAGTAGTGGAGGCTGTCGCCATAGAAGAAGGAGGCATAGAACAGAGGATCTAAATAAAATAGAGGATGCTATTCTTTTCTACAAAAACATCGAAAGGGAAAATACTATTGATGTGGTTTTATGGAAAGGAAAGGGGGGAAATTTCAAACCATCTTTTAGCATGAAGGAAACATGGGCTCATACTCAGAGCTCTTCAAATAAGGTTGCATGGTACAAGAGAATTTCGTTTTCTCATGAAACATCAAATTTTTTCTTCTGTACTTGGCTTGCGAATTATAATCGACTTTCTATAGGGGATCGTATGATGAACTGGAATGGGGTTTGACTGAGATGTTTGTCTAGTGTTCTAATTCCCTAAAAACTCGAGATCATATTTTTTTTCTCATGCAGCTACTCCACATAAGTCTGGCAAGCTTTCGCCAGAAATCTTTACCAATCAAGGTATTCAACTAATTGGTCTTTGAATGTTAGTTATATTTCAGATCCAGGTCTTGATCGAACTCGAATTTTTCTTGTGCGCTATGTTTTCCAATCATCGGTCTATACGTTATGGAGAAAGAGGAATGCAAAAAGACATGGAGAAATTCCAAACGTATAAGTCACGCTTATACGATGGATCGATAAACAAGTTTGAAATAAACTCTCAACATTCAAATCATTTAGCTATAAGCTTCGGGAGTCAAACAGGAGATGCAATTGTGGTTTGACTCCCGAAGATAAATTTCAGGGTGTTTTTCTCATCTTTGGCTTAGTCTCACTTTATTCGACTTTTCATGTTTTCTTCAACTCTATCGATAGTGTTTTGTACTTTTTTCTCAAATTTGGTTTTGTTACAATTAAATTTTCCTGTTTTGGGTTTTAACGAGGAAAACACTATTCGATTTTCAATATTAAAGTTTTACTCTTTTAAAATATGTTAAAAACAGTTGTATATGACGTAAAAATGTTACTTTTAAATATAATTTAGCATATAAAAAAGGCCAAACCAAATTGACTAATTAATCAAACGGTTATTATTAATGGAAAGATTTTGAAGTCATTAGCCAATGATGATAAGTTATTATTATTAATTTATAAATAACGATGACTCGTTACATTAATGATAAGTCGTTACTTATGATGGGAAGTCGTTGTAAATAATGGGAAATCCTTAGTATTAACAGTAAGAAAAGAAATTGAAATATAACTTTTTCATCCGAAACAATGGATTCATAAAAGAATGAAAAAGTATTAAAAAGAGAAAAAATGTCGTTTGAGGCATGAAATTTAAAAAAGTGGATTTTTAAAACATGAATTTTTGAAATGCTATTTAAATGTTAAAGTTTTTGTTGACATTCAAATTAAATAGCAAAGTTTCGCTGACTCAACTAAAAAAGGTACGTCGTTACGGAACACGATGACAGAGTTAACTTGCTGTTAATAATAAGTTAACGTCATGCTTTTTTTGGCCGAGTCAACGAAAATTTGCTATTAATTTGAAAGTCAACAAAAAGTTTAGTATTAAAATGACATTTTTATAAGTTATTTTTTCTTATTTATCAAAATTATTTTTTTATCTTTTTGAGATAATATAAATGAAAATAATTATATTTTTAGTCAAATAATAGATATTAATTATTTTTACACAAACCAATATGTGATAAATCTATGTCAAATAATTTCATGATTTATGATAAGTTTTTTATCTTAGACAATCCTAAGATCAAAACTAAAAATTTGATATTTCCTTCTCACTTGTTGAATCTCAATAACATATTAAATAATATAAATACAAAATATTTTTCTAATTTTCATTACCATTTTCTTTTTTTTTCCTTTTTTAGTAAAAACAATATTAAAAAGTCTATTTAAGTTTTACTAAAAAAGTTTTTAAAATAAAATAAAATATGGAAACAATTGTAAACTTTAATTTTGAACTTATTCAACAAGTGAGAAGAAAATATCAAATTTCTAGTTTTGATCTTAGGATTGTCTAAGCTAAAAAACTTATCATAAATTATGAAATTATTGTTTCAAACCACTCGAATGTATAAAACTTTAGATTTCACCAATTAATCTTCAAAAACTTTTTAACATAAAGGAACAAAAGATGAATCTTGATCGATGTAGAGATTGAGCTCGAATTTTCAGAATCTACAGACACCTTATCCGGTGAGTGTTAAGAATGAATCAGATGGAAACAATTATAAACTTTGTAAACAATTGTAAAACTTTTTAAAAGGAAATAAAAATATGGAAACAATCGTAAATTTTAAAATATGAAATGTATTATTTAAAAAAGAAACTTTAATTGGAAAAAAAAAATTAAATTGATATTTTTACCAAATTTTAGTGACACCTATAAAATTTTAAATTTTATTTAACATGTATTACATTATGGAAAAATATGTTTTAATAATCGAATTAAAAAATTATTTGAAAAAAGATATTTGTTATTAACTTAGAAAAAATTATTTGACATGAATTTATCACATATTGGTTTGTGTAAAGATAATTAATATCTAATATTGAACTAAAAATATAATTATTTTCATTTATATTATCTCAAAAAGATAAAAAATAATTTTGATAAATAAAAAAAATAACTTATAAAAACGTCATTTTAATACCAAATTTCTTGTTGACTTTCAAATTAAATAGTAAACTTTTGTTGATTCGGCCAAAAAAGCAAGACTTTAACTTACCGTTAACAACAAGTTAACTCCGTCATCATGTTCTGTAACAGTATGTTTTTTTTAATCGAGTCAACAAAACTTTGCTATTTAATTTGAATGTCAACAAAAACTTTAACATTTAAATGGCATTCCGAAAATTTATGCTTCAAACGATATTTTTTCCTTAAAAAATGTATAGAAAGGTTCAAAGATAAGCTCTTAATAAGAGCATTTTCAAGAGATATTTATTTGTAAGACTTTAAATTTGAAGTTTATGGGTGTTTCTCTCCAATGGTAAAATTTAAAATCCAACTTTAAAGCTATTTATATTTTGCATTATAGTCTTTATATTAATATTTTTGATAAATAAACTAAATACATTATTAATATCACGTTTATAATTATAATTTGTAGCTTTAAAATATATGCAAAACCACGTACGCATGTGAGGGTGGGCCGAGTTTCTGCTCATGGGTCTCGCATAGAAACAAGTAAAATAAGGGGGCCGTGCAAATTTCAATGTGTAAATATTAATTAATTAATCATATAAAATCATAACTTATAAGAAACATAGCTAAACAATAGATATATGAATAATACCATGTAAACTTAGGCCCAACCAAAGCATAAACATTACGGGCCAACAAACAATACATATATCAATCACTCCAGCAGAAGCATAAATATTTAATCCGATCCAGTGAAAGTTGAAACCCCCAAAAGTAACTCAAACGTCTCTGTCCCTTTTACATTCTGCTGGCATAACCGGGAACCTAGTTCGGTCGGTACAATAGTTGTAGATGGTCCACTTCATACGGACCCATTTGAGACGACGATATTGCTCCGCGTCAAGGTCACGGAATTCATTTTGGTCCCACCACATACGGCCTTGGGTTGCACAGTACTTAGCCTCCACGGAAGCTTGGCAACCATCAATGTGGAATCCTCTGTAGGATGCTATGAAAGGTGCATTGGCCCAATTGGTTTTCTCTAAACCGCCTCTGGTAGCCCAATCGTCCGCGTTCCAAAGACTTGAGTATAGCTTCATCGGTTGGTTGAATGGGAAACGCACTCCTAGATCCTTAGCGTTCTTGAACACACGGATTGGTATGTTGTCAACAAAGAATCTGATCAAACATAAAAATTAACCGGTTTTAGTGAACCACACCGGTTTAATCTCTCAATTTAAATTTTTTAAAAACCCTACAATAGAGACTAGAGAAGTGGGTTACTTATGAGACTAATCTATGCAAAGCCTATGCTAAGCTCACTTGAACATTAGAAAATTTTCAAAAAAGCTGAAAATGTTTTTTAGTTTTTGACTCAAAAGTCTTTGTCTGAAATAATCTTACACGACCCCACTACTTTTGATAAGATCAAGATTGGGCCACGCACCCGAGGTTAAAAATAATTTGAAAATTTCGCCAGATATGAAAAAATAATGAAAAGGACTAGGACCATGTTAATCCTGACAACTTTAACCATATAATATATATGAAAAATGTATAATGTCAGTAAAGAGGATAATAGAGTAATTCATACACGATCTGGTAGAGGTTCCAAAGGATGGAGTAAGTATGATAAGCCTTAGAAGGGTCGAACCAGAGATAGATGCGCTGTTCTCTGTTTCCTTTGCCTCCAGTGAACACATTGGTCTGCAAGATCGGTGGTTGTCCTGTTCTGTTCCCGAGGAACTCAAAGTCTATCTCGTCATGTTCATTATTGGTCGATGACAGCTTCACATATTCATACATTTTTTTGTAATTAATATTTAAAACTTGGAGATCTATATTAGTGAGTGAGAGAGACTTACATAGAAAGCAGTCACGACTCCGGCAGTGTCACCAGCTGGAAGCTTTATGTGCATACTGAAATGTCCAAATAAATATGAACCTTTTGATTGAAACCCTGTCCCTGTTTTTATTCCAAATAATTGAGTGAGTTAGTGAATATGAGTGTACCAAAGATTTTTCTGGCTAAAGCGAATGAGAAAAATAGATTTTTATTAAAAAAATTAAAATAAAATGGAGTCTTAAATAAAACTCTAAAAAAATAGCATTAGAAATACATCTTTTGTCAATATACAAGATAAAATTTTAAAAATTTGGAACTTCAAAATTCGAATAATGTTAAGAGGTCTAAAATGCCTTTATTTTTTTGCTCATTAAGCATATTTGCAAAAATAAAAAAAGCACTAAAAATATATAGATCTTTCGCCAATAAACCAAATAAAATTTTAAATCTTTGGGACATCAAAATTTGCATAATATTTTAACAGGCCTAAAATGCTTCTTTTTTTATCATTAAGCAGCTTTGGTAATAGTAAAAGCACCAGTGTATTTGTCGAGGATGAGCTGAAGTTCTGAGCCACCCTTGATTTGCTTTTGGTGGTCAAAAGCCCAAGTTGGGACGTAGTTACGGCCAAAGGGCACATCAATGGCCTTACGTGGAGGAATTGCCATTACCATTGAAGAAGCCATCAGAAACAGAGCTATCAGACCCAATGGAGATGCCATTGCTGTGTTAAGAGAAAGAGAGAGCGATGATGATGAATGATGAGAAAAGCTAAGAGGGTGTGGGTGACTTTATATAAGGACGACTTCTTTCTTTGGAAGGTCTCTTATTTTCTACGACAATAAACTTTATTTTTTATAGTTTTATTCGAGTTTCTCGGACCTTTCTAATTTTTTTTTTTTCTATTTTTGTTTCTTTTGTAACAATGGCTAACAACTGTAATATTGACATCACACGTACAGCTATACAACTTTCACAATCAATTTCTTATTTGAATGTGAAATAGTATGCATTGTTGGGTAACACATGAGTGTTAATGTTTCGAGTTGTGGTGAGATTTTTGTTGCCCAAACTAAATATTTTTTTTGTTTTCCCTGTGTTTTTATTTTTTTATGTATACATTTCAGTTAATTAGTGGTTTAAAAATATCAAAATATAGAATTCATTAAAATAAAAACATTGGCTTATTTGTAAAAATTCATTTAAAAAAAAACGTTCTCAATTTGTAGTCTTGTACTATTTGGCTTAGTTTAGCTTACTGATATCTAAATAGGACGAATGTTAGTGTAACATAATAATTTCCTTTGATACAAAGATACTCTTTCTTTTTTTGAGAAAAGTATCTTGATCAAATCATATAAGGATAAGAAAAAAAAGTGATGAATTTATAAAAAAACTAATAGTAATTACTTAAATAGTTAAAGAAAACTGTTTCAAAACATCATCAAGCTGGAAATATTTCCAACATTTTATTGCTATTTGAACTATCGAACACATTTCGAAGACTACTCTCAATTATAAGAAAACTACAAACCAAAAATGTAAAACTTTGTAATACATACAACAAATAAAAAAATAGAACAAAGTTAAGCAGAATAATAGAATTGTTCAAAGTAATTGTCGGGCACCACAAGGGTGGTTCCATGTGTCCTCATACTCTATGCGTTTTACGATTATTACCACTACCTCACCTGTATCTCTCAATTCATTTATTTATTTTTAGTTATGTTAATTTATTAATACCTGAGTTCATTAACTTTAATGTCGGAGCAAATTTCCACTTTTTGTCCGTTCCTTGGTTCTCTCTCCGCCAATTTTGGTCCAAGACTTTTTGACATCTATATATTTTTAATTCTATATATTTAAATCCGAAACACATTATTAGGGTACGACACATGTATACGTAGGTCGCTACTGGTGTAGTAATAAGCGCAAGAAACCCGAAAAAAACCATTACTTGTTTATCCATTAAGTATCAATTTACAAAAGAAAAAGCATAAGAAAAAAGATCGTACCACCAACCTCTGAACCATCTACTTGTAAATAAGAATGCTGTGGTCTTTTACAACTAAATTAAATGAACTTTAACTAGATTCTTAACCACTAAAATTAGTAAAACACTTCAAGACCGATAGTCTTAATTTGCTTGTTATCTCCTTGTTACTCAAGACCGGCTTTGACCATGGAAAGAGTATATATATATATATATATATATATATATTATATTTTAAATAATTGAATTTTTTAGGTTTATTTTTATGCAATTATTTTTTTGAATAAATTGATGTTTGGTAGATTTTCATGTAAATTTACTTGATATTATTGTTTTTACAATGGTGCAGTTTATAAAAAATGATAAAGGAATTGAAGATAGTTATTGTTATTTGAATTTTTTATTAACACGTGTGTAAAATGCTAAAAATTCAATAACACACTGAATATATATAATCCCGTGTCATATTATTAATATTGTAACCCAATATATAATAACGTAAAACATGCTTTTAAAATTAATAAAGTCCAGTTTTCAACTAGCTAGCTATAAAGAATATACCAACATGTACGTAACTTAGGCATATATTATTTACGGATGTTATATCTGTAAATTCACTTTTTCATACTGGTGTGGTTGTTAAAAAAAATCAGTTTCCAACTAGCTAGCTGTAGAGAAGATATGACATTTATATTTTTAATCAAAAGAGCTATATACTTGAATACATTATATCTACTTGATTAATCAATGACATATTATAGAGCAGACCAACCAAAATTTATTGTGCAGTTATATCAGTTTCTTGATTTTATATGAGTTCATTGTGTAAGGACTTTTCTCAGGGGAATAATAAAAGATGGAGTCAATCATCGTAAGACTACATGTGGAGTGTATGAAGTATGATGAGGCCGTCATAAAGACAACAATAGCAACTTGGATAGAGAGAGATTCATGATTATGTTATTATCATTAGATGTTAGGTCTTCGTCGAGGTCGTTGGTGGCAACAGCAACATCACGAGCGATTGCCTTCATCTTTGTCACCGGCATCGTTTAACCATGCATTTAGTGTTTTGCATAGATAATGAGATTGCCTAACCATTTGCTTTATGGAAGTTCCACATAAAAATAACGACTTCAAAGTTGCACTTGCCAAAAATAAAATATATTTGATTCCGTTTTATAAATATTGTCTTCTTAAAATGTTATTTTTGTTCACAAACACTACCATTTTGTATTTTCAATACAGATTTTAAATAAATCTCAAACTTCTCTCTATTTTTAAAATTTTATTAATTAGAGAGAAAAAAACTGGTATATTAATAAAAAAAATTTTATTTAATTTCTGAAAATGTTAGAATTACAGTCATGGTCATTGTGAAACAAAATGAATCATAAAATGTATCGAGACATACACCACAAGAAAATAACCGTAAAATCGACGGAATTTTTGACAGTCTATAATTTCGTTAGAAATTTTTGATGCTTATCTGACAGTTTTTCGACGAAACATTATAGTTAGAAATCCTTCAAAAAATTTCGGCGTCTCACAATCTGTCGAAAAAATTCCGACGGATTTTTTACAGATACTTAACAATCTGTCGGAAATTAGTCGAAAAATGTATACGTTACTAAATAGCCTTTCTAGCCGTTTATATACCAAGATTTTCCGACGGATTTAAGTATATGTCGAAAATCTTTCGGAAATTCTATACGTTAAAATATAGCCGTTTATAGTCATTTATAGCCGTTCGAATTTTGGAATATTCTGACAGTTTTCCGACGGATTTTCGACAGCTACGAGCTTATATATATGTTTTCACTCTCCCATACACAATCATAACACAATACAATACTAAAACCTAAAAAATAGGAAAGAGATGTCGTATTCTGGAAATTTGCGGTCATGGATGGACGAACCAATGATGGATCCAAAAGTAGATGTTGGTGTAGGTAATGTTTAGATCTTTAGAGAAACATGTAGTCAGGCCGATGAATATGGAGATAGGACCAAAGAACCAAATTTAGAAGCGCAAAAGTTTTTTGATATGTTAGACGCAACGAAGAAGCTGCTATATAGCGGTTGTAAAGAAGGTCTTTTGCCTTTATCGTTTGACAATTAAGATGGGTTACAATTTGGCGGAGGAATGTGTTGATGCGGTAACATATTTTGTGAAAGATATTTTGTATGAAGAAAATATTTCACCAACATCTTACTATGAGATCCATAAACTTATAGTTGGTATTGGTTTACCGTATCAGATGATAGATATGTGCATTGATAATATTTTGATTTGGAATTTTATTTGATTTTGGATTTCGATTTGGATTTTTTAGTTGTATGATTTTTTGATATTTTTATGTTTATAAAGATCAAAGAAATTTCTAATTTTTTGTAATTAATTTTGATATTTTGGATTTTTTGGATTATAGTCAATTTTAATTTTTTTTGTAAATTTTAAGTTTTGTTGGAATTTTCTATACTTTTTATTGATCGCTAAATTGTTAGAAATATACTAATATTGCTTTTAAATTTCTAATTGTTAAATTTTTATTGTTAGATTTGTTTTTGGAATTATAAATAAATTATATTTTAATTATATATATATATATATATATATTTTTAGTCCAGGGATTATGGACCGTTTCATCGGTCTTCTGGGGGAGGTAGTTCATGTCGGAGGCAAGGGGCGAGTCATACTCAAAACCACTCAACTCATATTCTGGAGACCCAATCGCCAATTTTTGCGCCTAAAGTGGCTTCTGCGCCCACACAGATGAGCATTAAGGACTTCGTTTATCAACCAGGATGCGAACGTTTGATTTCACTTCATTCGGATTGTAGCGGACGAGCTGCACGGTAAGTTTTATTTATGATTTTTAGATTTGTTAAATGTTATAAATTATTATTTTTTGTACTAATCAAATCTTATAAATCATTTTGTTTTGTAGGTTTCAGTTTTCCAATAATGGTATATCGAAGTTCATTAACCGGATGCTCAACCAACTGTTACAGCTTCCGTATGCAATGTACACAGCCATGCCCATGGAAGATCGCAATATGTGGTTTCGACAATTTGTGGTAAGTATTTTGTTTTATTTATTTTTGTTTCAATTTAAATAATTTATTTTAATATATTTTTATTTTTGCAGCCAGATTTCACTTGGGAGATACACCTCATGTCTATGGATAGATGTGAGTTCGACGCTGAGGCTGCTCAGCTGTACTCTAGGAAGGTAAATGAGATGTCAAGAGAGCTGCTTGCGAATCCGGACTTATGAAAAAGTTTCATTGATTATTGGAAGATGAAGAAATATGTCTCTCTAATTCACTCTACCAACTGAAAGAGCAACCGTAAGGGTAAAACAATAACGATACATAATCTGTGAGCAAGATTTCCTGAGAACAACAATTTGTAAGTTTATTGTTTACCTTAATCAATATTTCAATTCAATATCATTATTATTAACTGTTGATTTTACAGTACATAAAAGATGGTGTGCGACCCTTATATATTAGGTTGCTATAAGATACACACCAGTAGAAAGACCGGTCTAATGCAAGATGCAGTTGCTCGGGAGATCGTCGAAAACATGACGAAGATTGGTGAAGATTTTTTGCAATCCCAACTACTCGTTGAAGGAACTACTCCCCTCATCGAAGTTTCTTTCGAGAAGTTGAACGAATCTGTTTATGAAGTAAGTAACGTTTATAGTTTTGTTTAATTTATTATCGAATTCTAAATTTTATTTATACTATTTTTTATTTAATTTTTTTCTCATGCAACTCCGAATACTCAATGTCACATTTTTGGACTTCCACAAGAGTACCATTCTTCCCCATCTACTGCATTTTCACAGTTTTCTTGAGATCCCGAGTTTAGGGCATAACTCGCAAAAAATAGACAGCCGAACTTGAAAGTTTGAAGATAAAGATATAAACCATTAAAGAAGAGCTACGACTGGATAAGAAACGCATTCAAACCATTGAAGAAGAGCAAGTAGTGGATAAGAAACACATCAAAGCAATGGAAGCGAGGATGAATGCATTCTTTGGACGGTACGAGCAACCGCCACAACAAAATTAGTTTGTTTTATTTATTTGTCTTTATTTTATTTATTTGAATACTTTTTATGTTTTTTGGATTATGAATAATTTTGATTTTAATATTAAATTTACATTTTATTTTAATTCCAATATTAATTTCATTTTTCTTGTATTTATAAATTAAATTTAAAATAAATAAATTCAAATAAGTATCATTCGGAAATCCATCGAAATTTTCAGCGACTTTCCGACAGATTTTTTTACAATGCTCTCAAACGGATGGCCAAATCCATTAAAGATAGTCCTTTTTGACGGAATACTAACATATTTGGCCATTGATTTACGACTGCTTTCTTGTATTAAGGTAGTTAAACATATGTAATATCTAAAGCTCATGATCAACAATCCTAGATCAAAGTTTTGATAGAACGATAAGTTAGAGAGTACATTTTTTAGTTGTTACACAGTAGAAGAAATATAAGTTCATTTTTTATTTATTTTTGAATAGTATGTTAATATATATTCAAAGAAAACAACGTTTGTTACATCAAGTGCATCCTTGTTTCAAACTTAAGAGAAAAATCAACACAGCTATAGAAGTTCAACAAGTTGGGGCCTCGTTAAAACCCGTAAATGGAAAATCCAATTGGGACAAAACCACTTTCCGGGAAAAAGAGTACCTCCACTTGTTGATGAAGCTGATAAGAAATTTGTTTTTGTCATCATGTTCTTGAAGCAAACCATATTTGCAGGCCCTCTTTCATGATTCCTTGCGTTTGCAGCGATGATAATCGGTTTCTAATTGCCCCTCCTATTCCACGCACCAACCTGTCTACGCTCAGCGGGATGCTACCATGTCTTCTTTGATTACGTTCTCTCCAAATTTCATAAGTTGCTGCTTGGAACGTGTATTTCAACACCATAGCTGTCGGCGATCTGCTGTTCATCACTTGAAGCTTGTTGACCAGCTGATCAAACTGATTTGTATAGTCCTGTTGCATCATTCCATAGACCAGCTTGTACTTTACCTGTGATGTATAAGAACAAGCAAAGAAAATATGGTTACGGGTCTCCAAATCATGTGGACAGAACGCGTAGCTTGTCGTCACCGAACTAGACCATGCACTCATTCTATCCCCCGTCGTCAATCTATTTAGTGCTGCGAGCCATTGAATAAACGAAAACTTAGGAGTGCCATGAGTGATCCAAACTGCCTTGTACCATAGGTTTCTATTTCCTTGATTCCTCGTCTGATTCCATGTTTCCTTAGAATTGAAGTCCACTTTATATTTGCCCTCTTTGTGTTTCCAGACTGACACGTCCTCTAGTCCTGTCCCTCTCATCCGAAGCTTGTCTATTTCTCCCTCTATCTGCACCAAGACCTGAGGCCTCCTCCGCCTTGGTCTCTCTCTATCTGCGCCAAGACCTGAGGCCTCCTCCAAGGTAGCATTTGCGTTTATTCCCATATCAATGAACCCTCTTTCTCCTAGGACTTCTATCAACCTACCAAGCGAACACCAGTCGTCGTACCAAAAAGATGTGGTGGTACCACTATGCACCTCAACCTTATGAAAAGTTTTCGCTAGTTCTCGATACTTCAAAAGTTTTCTCCACATCCAAGAACCTCATGATTTGGTCGCTTTCTTGGACCAGAAAGATCCCTTGTGGATTAAGTTCTTCTTTATCCAGTTCACCCATAGAGAATCCCTTGCTGATACAATGCGCCAAATTAATTTGTAGCAACTTACTCTATTTGCTTCTACTAAAGATTTCAATCCGAGACCACCTTCTTGCTTCGGTTTACATACTTCACTCCATGCTACCTTGGCTTTTTTGCTACTCAACTCCGGACCAGACCATAGAAATGCTGCGCTTATTTGCTCAATCTCCCTTATGTATGCTCTCGGTAGGCGAAAAGCTGCAATCCAGAAGTTCGTTAGACTCGCTATTACAGAGGAGAGAAGCTGAACCCTACCTGCATAGGAGAGAAATCGATTCTTCCAAGTATTAATGCGGTTCCTGAATTTATCAATGAGTGGCTGGTAATCCCCTTTTGTCACCCTTTTCGTTAGTAAGGGCATTCCTAAATACTTGACTGGCAAAGTCCCCATCACCAGAGGAAGACTACTTAGGCTTGCGCGAGCTTCGGAAGTTATTCCCGTAATAAACAATGTTGACTTCTCTAGGCTTATGTTCAGCCCTGAAATTGATGTAAATCTTTCAAATACCGCCAGTATTCCTCTTATTGATCTAGCTTTGCCGTCTGCAAAAATCATTATATCATCTGCAAAGCATAAGTGCGTAACGCCCAAGCTTCTACAACTCGGATGATACCCAAACTCCCCATTTATCGCAGCCTTATCCAACATCAGATATAAATAATTCATGCATATCACAAAGAGGTATGGGGAGAGAGAACAACCTTGCATTAAGCCCTTCTCACTCTGGAAATATCCCGCGAACTCCCCGTTTACATGGACTGAAAATGATGGAGTTGTCACACACAATTCTATCCACCGAATAAACATAACCGGTAACCTCATTTCCTGCAGGAGATTTAAGAGAAACCGCCAATCTACTGAGTCGAATGCTTTTGAAATGTCAATCTTCATGGCACATCGCGAAGATATCTCTGGTTTGTGATAGTCTTTGACTAACTCGAACGCTAGGAGGAGGTTTTCCATCAAGTATCTATCCTTTATGAATGTTGTCTGGTTATTTGTGATAAAACCCGGAAGTATTGTCTTCAAACGATTTGCTATTACCTTAGATATCACCTTGTATATCACGTTGCAGCAAGAAATTGGCTTGTAGTCTTTCATCCCTATTGTCCCCGTCTTCTTAAGGATTAGAGCCAGAATCGTTGAGTTAATACCCTTTGGTAAGAATCCATACTAAAAAAACGATTTAACTGCTACTACAAAATCATTTCCTATGATTGACCACATCTCCTTGTAGAATTCAGCTGTGTATCCATCCGGACCTGGTGATTTATTTGACGGCATCGAGAATAGGACATTATTTATTTCCAAATCTGTAACCTCCCGAATAAGCTCACTTCTTTGATCCTCCGAACATTCCTGAACAACAACTTAAGACACCCCCAAATCAGTCCTTTGGCGAGGACCATTCTGTCCTTGTGGATCCTTAAATAATTGTGTGAAAAACCTTTCCGCTTCTGCTTTTATATCCTCCCTTGATGTGAGTATTCCCCCCCCCCCCCGGATTTCTGATCTCATGGATTGACTTTCGCATCTCCCTTTCTTTTATCGCATTAAAGAAATATTGATTGTTTGTATCTCCTACTCTTATCCAGTGGAGCTTGGCCTTTTGACTTAAATACTTGTCCTCTAACCCACTAACCTTCTCCCAGTAGTCACAAGCATGTACCTCTTCAACTACATTTTTGTCATTTGGGTTTAATAGATTTATGGCTTGTTTCTCGCACAGCCCCCTATATGCCGCCTCCTTTCTTTGCGTTAAATGGTGCACTTTCTGTTTACCAAAAGCCCGGATACTTGGTTTTAAATGCTTGAGCTTCTTCGAGAACTTAAATAGAGCTGAGGTGGATGAAAATAATTCCTCAGTTTGGCGCCACTGATTCTCGATTAACTGCTTAAACTCTGGGAGTCACACAACCGCATTTACCACTTTGAAAGGAACTCTTGGCTTGTATACTGGTCCAAACAAAGAGATTATACCACAAGCATGGTCCGAACATCTCTTAGCTTCAAACACGCAATGGGAATTAGGAATTTCCTGTATCCATTGACGATTCACAAGCGCACGATCCAGCTTCTTACAAATTAACCCCTCATTTCTCTTATTACACCAAGTGAACATAGGTCCGTGGAAAGCCATATCTAGTAACTCACAATGCTGTACCGTTTCCCTGAAGTCCAACATCCCCGAAGATTGTGTGATGGATTCTAGTGAGTGCTATGAGCTGTCAAGAATTTCATTATAGTCTCCTACACACATCCAAGGTAACCTTCTTAATGCCGCATTTCTTCTCTGGTTCTTGATACTTCTCCAAAGATCCCGCCTCTCCTCCACCGAGTTTGAAGCGTATAAGAAAGTACACAACAACTCCTCTTACCTTCTTTGACCTGTGACTTTACTTGTTATCAATTGACTCGTCTTGCTCACCACTATCACTAATACTGTGTTGTTCCAAACCACCCATATTCTCCCTAGAGGACTGTGCTCGTAATTTGATGTCATAAGCCAACCCGGAAACGACGATTTCACTATCCTTTCAGCCTTATTTTCAGTGACCCTCGTTTCTAGAAATGCTCCAAATATCATCGAATTCTGTTTGATTAAATCCTTTACCACTGACTGCTTTCTTTTCTTGTTGAATCCACGGATATTCCAGAAGAAACATGACGTTTATTGTTTTTTCTTTTGGTTCCGGCGCCCTAGTCCAATTGGGTTTGATTCCTTTGGTTTTTGATTCTTCTGTGCTGACTTTGCTGATCTTAAAAGTGGAACTCTAGCGACTAGGTCTTCTTTAGTCTGAACGTTACTCGATTCGTCGGATTGTCCAGACTTTGGTTTTTCTTTATCCTCTGTATTTGGCCTGATAACTTCTCCTCCTTTTCCTTTTTTTAACTCCAACGGTTCCTGGAGCTTCTGCTTAGCCAACCCTCGTTCATGTTCCTGGTCAGAATTTGGCAACTGAATCTCAATTCGCGGGGCTGCCTATTCTCTTTTATTCTGTACATAAACTCTCAACTCGTCCTTTTCCATATCTGATACCCTTTCTGTATTCAGCTTCTGAACATTCATCACTTCCATCTCTGGCTCTGTTACTGAGTATTCCTCTCTTTTCTGCATCGTTTCCCCTGTCCTCAAAGATGAGTCTGCGTCTATTTCAAATAACGTCTTATTCACCTCTATCGAAGCACCTGCTCCGTCTGATTGGTTCTGTTTTTTCCCCGGATTCGAGTGCTGGTTCTTTACTTTCAGGTTTCCTGTCTGCACCTGTTTCTCCTGAACTTCTATTCCCTCTCCTCCCAACTCTGTTCGTAGAACTTCAAACCGAGATGAAGTCGCTATCCTTACTTCTCCATAAACTAGACTTTTTTTCCCAGAGCGCTTACCCTGACTCTGTGTTACTGTCCTCCACTCACTCGTCTTATCCGGAGTGATCTCCTTTGTTTGTCTCGTTATGATCTCTTCTTCGTTTTCTTTATCACTCGCTGTAATCCTCGTTTCTGGCTCCTGCTCCCCCCTCCCCACTTCTGCTTGCTGATCCGAAGATTGCTTATTGCATAGTTTTGTTAGACAACCCGATTCTTGATGCCCCCATTTTTTATAGCTAGAGCAACGTATTGGGAGCCAGGGGAATTCAAAATTTACTTCTGTCTCCTCTCCTCTCACTTTGAATCGGTAACTTGATGGTATTTCTTTCTTAAGATTGACATCTATAAATAGCTTTGCTTCATCAAAGCTTGATACCAGTTCCGTCTCCTAATGCATTTTCAGTGGAATGCCCACCGAGCTCGCAATAAAGCTCAATCTTTTCCAAGTGAACAAGTCTGGGGGGATGTTCCTCATTGTCACCCACATATGAATTAAAGTTAACGCATGCTGGGCTTCCTCCTTGAACGGAGTCCACTTCGATACTATCATCGGGATTTCGCATATATTCCACATGCCGCGTCGCAGCACACGATTACGAATGGTTGGATTGTGAATTCTGAATTTTATCGATGTGTCATTGATTACATAGGCATCAATTTGCAAGTTTTTATCCCCTAGTGCCCAGATTTTGTTGACTATCACATGTACTTTGGCCACATGTGCTGCCTTCGATGCAAAGTGCCCAATAACAAAGTCCTCCCAGAGCGGAGGAGCGTCTTCAAGTATTTCATCCGGTACTGCCACTACCTTCCTCCCCTCTGCTTCTGTAATCAACAGATCAAACTGCTAAACAGAGGTTTTTACATATATATCGATTTGGTTATCATATCTTTTGATTTTGGCCAATCTTAATATGTCTCCCAACGTACTTTTTAATGAGTTCAATATGACCAATCGAGGCATACACTAATAGATCGCTTATAATTATGCAATACCATTTAGGACATTTTCAACCCATTGCTCCATTTTTACTTTATTTTGGAATTGAGGTTTTTTTTATTCTACTCCATTTCCAACTTCAAAATGGAAATCTCCATTTTTAATGTGTATTAGAAATAGAGGACTCCAAAAATGAAGTAAATATTGGAGATCTCGAGTTTAGAGTTAGAAATAGAGTAGGATTGGAGAGAATTTTTTCTAAAATAGAATTTGTAGGAAAATACAAAGTGTGGTTAGAGATGATCTTTAATGAATCTACGCAACAGTAGATTCATAAGTAGAACATATTGAAATATACATGCATCGAATTCATATAACATCATGTGAATCACGTCTTAATTGATCTATGTAAACGCAGTGAAACTTCTTATTATACATCAGATGTGTGCTTACAAAGCGGGTTAACCATTTGGTTCATTTCCATCAAGTTTAACTCGTTCAAGCTTATGATCGTGGTTATGTGGCCTCTTAAAATTTGATTTTTTTTCTTCTAGAACAATTTCTAAATTGTTTTCCAATACATAATATAAGAATATGATAGACATATATATGCAAAACTAAATTTATTTATTTATTACTAACTACAGTATAATAGTTGTGGATTGAAATGCTATCCAGGCATGTTTAGGTTTTCTTAGAGCGTTGGGTGGACTGGACTAACCCACAAAGTCTGTTTTCTATTCGAAATTTTGAAATTATATACTTTGTCCGACCTATCCAGGTAGATTGTTACGATCCTAGTTGATTTATGTAAAATCATTTTTCCTGAGGAAATAAATAAATTTGAAATTTGACGATTAAAATTGTGTAAGTATATAAGGAAGAACTGCAAAAATCAGTTATTTGTGCATACTTTTCAAATAACCACAATTTCTTGTGCTTTTTAAAATATCACTATTTTATATAAATGACCAATATACCCTCACAGTAAATTGAAAAAAAATCATTTAGAATCAATTAAAAGTATTAACCTTAAAAAAATTAATATCCAAATAATATATATATATATATATATATATATAAAAGAAATAGTTAACATGATAAAAGTGGTACTTTTGAAAATATTAAGGTTTCTTTCCATCTAAGGTATCCACATTATCAACAAAAAATCACTAAAGTTAAATTTCGTAAACTCAATTATATTATTCACTTTTATATTCATTATCATTTATTAAAAGATAACTATAATACACAAAAATATTTTTATATGTAGATAATTTATTAAATAAAAATACTAACACATAAAAAATAAAGGATTTTTAGAAAATTATAATTATATATTAAACTACAAAGTAATCAAAATTTTCTTAAAAATAATTGACTCACTAAAGACCTGCATGGCTGCATATTCTAGTATAAGAATGACCGGATAATTTTGTACTGGATAATGACTAATAAATGATAATAAAGAGTAGGGAAGGGGAAAAAAACAGATGAGAAGGGGATTGATGAATGGGAGAAGAAGAAAAAGGTAACATGGGGACGAATCACATAGGAGTTTGGCATGTGAATTTGTTTCCAACTGTATCAGTCGGACCCACATGCTTCACTTCTTCTTATAGGTCACCAGATATGCATTGGAGAAAAATCACGGACTTCCAGATCGGCCGATCATTTCGGAAGACACTGGTCATAGAAAAAGGGATAGGAGAGTGAAAAGATTGAAAATAGATGTGTGGTAATTCTGAAAATCTGAATCCGATCCGATTGTTAGATTTTTTAGGTTTTGATCGGGTTTTAACTCTGAAACCCGAATCCGACCTGAATCTAAAAAATTCTATCAAAATCTAACATGAATCCGACAAATTATTCAATTGGAGTGTAAATTCGTAAATCTAAAAACCTGAATCCGATCGAGTTTTATCCGAATCCGAACCTAAAACTCGAATGTCCACCCCTAGTATACTTAGGAGTTTAGTTGCATGTTTGCTTATGTTTTTTTGTTTGTAGCTATTGAAGTGATGATGCAACAATTGGATTAAATGAAGTTAAAAATGACTAAAAGGAGAAACTTTGGTGAAGATCGAAGTGACTAGCGATGAAGTGTAGCAGTTTGACAGAGCCGATGCGCCCCAGCGGTGAAGTGCAGCGGCCACATGACGTCGAGGAGCTGCAGTGACATCATGTCGCGAGATCACGCACCCGCTGAAGACATGACGGAACTTACCTGTAGATCTAGTGAGAGGTTGCAAAAGTGTGAAGGCGGCCACGGGGCTTCAGCGAGGAGACGCACTAGTGTGAAGCTGACCGGTGGGACGTGCCGGCATTGTGTAGCTGTATGAAACCAACCTATGACACCCCTAAGAGCAATTCGAGTTTTGTTCTAATTTCCTAAACCGATTGGTTTAATTCGTGTTGACGAAGCCTTTTTGTCACTTCCTATAAATACTCTCTAAACCTAATTTATTATGAGAATGATTTATTTTATGAGATTCTCTTAGCCATTTCTGGATCTAAGAACCATTTTGTATTGGATTTCTTATTTTATGTTGCCTTTTTTATCATGTTTTTGATTGCATTTAATCATCAATATCTTGTATCTACGTATCATATTTAGAGTCTAGGCACATGTTTTCATGTGTTTTACTCTTCTATAGGTCTTGGAGTTGAAATGTAAAAGAAAAAGAGTCAAATGGACTAAAAACTGATCAAAGTGATGGATGAATGAAGTAGACGGAGGATCTAGTGGTTATTAATGACATTGGTAGAGCTTAACGGCGAGGTGCAGTGGCATGATCCAATGGAGGCACGCAGTAGCATGCTGCCATGGTTTGTTGACACCACTGCAGAGGATACCAAAGTCAACCTGAAGAACTAGTGGGGACTTGCAGCTAGAAAACTACACCCGCGGAAGGCAGCGATCAGGTGCAGCGGCGAGGTGGTGACCGACGGAGACCCGCGTGATGCACCAGCGGGGTCTAGCCACCATTACAACTCAGGATTTGCTTGCATGGGTTTTTTGTGACCGCGGAGACGCTTCCGAGTTTGATTTTAATTCCTAAACCGAGTTTGACTACTTGGTTATATGTTGACCCAGTTCTCATTTATTTTTACTACAAATACTCTAAACCTAATTAGAGACATCTTATGCTTTGTTTATGAGATTTTCTCTTAGCGTTTTTGAAGGTTTTCAATAAGATTTCATATGAATCTCAAAGTTACAAAGTATCAAAACTCTTTATCTTCTTAAATCTTTCAACTATTCCTCCCTTAATCATGTTTATGTAAAGATCAAGTTTAATGCTAGGTTAAGTTGGTAACTAGGAAATCTAGATCATTAAGATTTCATGCACTAAAAGTGTTTAATGAAATTTAAATAACTTAAATGAGTTTTCATACTTAACCTATGAAAATAGTTAATTAGGGTGATTAGTGGTTGGATTAGACTTGATTATTTATGCTCATTGATCATTATAATTGCGAACGAAAGTTTTTGACGATTAAATGATTAGTAAAGATATTAGTACCATGGAAGTGGATTAGTCTTGATTAGTCTTGATTAGTGATCCATATCCAAAAATAGTGTTTGTAATATGTTCTTTTCATCATCAAAGAATCTTCATATCATCTAAATCATTGCCATTCCCGAGACTCACCGCTTTTTTTATTTGATTTCAAAACCGTTTTAGTAATTTTCCACTTCCATTTACCTTGGAATTTTGTTTCAAAAGCACAAATCTTTATTTGTTTAAATTGAAATGAAGTTTGTAGTTGTTGCAAGACATGATGTCCTCCTCCTTTTCAACAACAATTTCATCCATATTGTCCTCACCTCTAACTTTTCATTCTTTAACTTCAACTTCAACTTCAACTTCTTCACATAAACTCTTCTTTTTAGCCTTCGCTGAACCCCTATTGCGTTTTTTCGTCGGTTATACACTTCTATGCACACTCGTTTCCGTAACATCTTCTTTATGTACTCTTTTAACATTCCTACTTCCTTTTCGGAACTTAGAGGGCTATGGCACAAAGGTCCCGCCTTGGTGCTCTTGAATGACACCATATCTTTTGTCCATTTCAGCCAAGTGATCTTCCTTTAGAAAATTATTGTTCTGACAAATCCACTCTTTTAGGTCTCAAACATGGAAGATATTTTTTCTTCTGTTTCTTTACCATGAGTGTGTTCTTTAACTTGCAACCGGTGACGGCCTTGTGGAGAACGGCCTTATAGAGTACGACCTTGCTGAGTCGCACGTGGTGGAGGTTGATTTTTTTCCACAAGGCTTTCTTTTTTACTTTGCGACCTAATACTACGCGAAGTCGAGGCCGAAGCAACATCAGCCTTTTTACCCTTCTTAAGGGCAGCTTCGGGTTCAATCTTCACATGATAAAACTTCTTAACCTTTTTAGACTCAGGTTCAATCTTCACAGCATCATTCTTTACACCCTCCTTTTTTTTTAGATGTTTTCTTTTGAGATTCGACATAATTTTTTACCTTCTCCTTCTTTTGATCATCATCTCGGATATATGGTGCGAAGGATGTATTCCCTCCTTCGAAATCAGATTCTGTAAAATCATGTCCAACCTCTATAAGACTTTCTAACATCTGGACTTCCCTATCCTCAACTTCGGATTTCCAACTAAAGTCAAAACCTTCCAAGTCTGGAGGTGGGGTGAGGATTGATTGCATATTTAACTGAAGAAAAATCACAAACATATTTATAAGAATTTCTCTTCCTTTTGGGTGTACATCAACTTATCTGTACGTTATCACCATCTGAAGTGTACACTCTAATAAACTTCAATGTACATATCCTTTTATGAACATCAACTATCAGTACTACATAAATTACTTATAACAAACAAATTAAATCAATGAAACTAACTTATGGGAGACCTTCAACTTCATAAATATGTTCCTCAAGAATAATAGTTACTGCTGAGCTGCAAGCAGCTGACTTCTCAATGAAGTTGCTCATGTCATCTGGTGCAGGAATCTTTGAGAGAAGTAGCATTATGGTTTTGAATGCTAAAACCTGTAAAGGAAAAAGGAAACCATAGCAACGCTTGTCACCTGCTTAATCATGTGGACCAATGCTTTTATAGGATCATGTTCTTTCTCGGATGGTTCAGGATGGCCAAATCATCCCATAGCATCATCGAAAGAAACCCTTCCCCACGGGTAAGCGAGGAAGAAATCGATGTCGTACAGTATCTCCACATGGTCTGGGTCAACATAAAGCTCTTTGTTCTTGCAAAGGAGGAGCCCATCCACTAGAACAATTAAGGCGAGAAGCAATCGCTTCCTATCCTTAAGATAAAGGTCTTTCAACAAATTAACCACCTCTAACACTCTCATTTCCGTGGCCTCTGTACCAAATAGTTGTACCCACATCAAACGCTTGGTCTATTCCTTTTGGTCTTCGATTTCTATAGCCGATGGTATTTGGTCGTACGATAACCCTGAAACAATATGAAATTCTTGGAGTGAGAATTTTAGTGGTTTTCCACCAAAGACAGACCATAAATCTTTTTTTCTTCTTGATTAGCTGCCTAGAAAAAAAGGCAATGGATTACATTGACAGAATTTAGGCACCTTGTGATATGAAATTTGAATAGCTTCCCAAATTATGATTTTAGAATCGTATCTAGTGCGTCTGTGTCTTCCAATACAGCCGCAACAACCCCTATCAGATTTTCTTTTGAATAGATATTTAAGTGGGCTCTCCACGTAGCAATTCGTGGCGAAGAGCCGCCGGGGAAGACTAGGACGAAGGTCAGTGTAGTCGGACTCGCTTGATTCATCCACATCTCTCGCATTGGATATTCAAAAAATTATAAATTGATTGTTTCAACTTCCCAATTTTTGATTTATATACACAAGATTGACACTGCAAAATTTCAATTTTGTGACATTTTGAATTTAAACTTCTAATCGCACAAATTTTGTAACCTTAAATCTCATAATTAACTTAATTCAATGAACATTTCTCTGATTTGGCCGATTTGAGCTTGTGATGTTCCTCTGTTCTTCTTCTTTTATTGGACTGTATTATGGATTTTGAAAGTTTTTGATTTTTTTTTCTTTTTCAAAGCACGGCGAAAAAGTAAAAAGTGATAATTGGATTTAAGTTTATAATAGTTTCCAAATAATTCAAAACTTGCAAATTTTTAACTGTTTGCAAATTGGTAATTTGGAGTTTGAATTATTTCGAACTTTTTTACTATTTGAATTTAAAATTTTAGATTTTTCTTGATAATGACAAATTGGTGATATTATGAAAATGGTAAAGTTATAAAAGATATAAAAACAATAAAAAGTATCAAAACAACATAAAAAGACATAAACTATCCAATTTCTAAATTAAAACATAAAAACTACCCCTTTCCTAATTTTCTCATATATATATCATATCAAGCAAAGAGCGAGACGATGAGTATCTATATGAGTGGTGTTTTTATTTTTTACTTTATGGATTTCTGTCTGAAACGATCTTTATATATGAAATCCCCTTCCAACATTTATAAAATTTTTAATATTAGCGCAACCAAAGAAAGTGTAAAACTAAATACATTTACTCTAGTGTAGCTGGAATATTTTTCGTCTTCCATTTAATATTCATTTATAAAACATGAGAAAACACTATTTTATTATAAAGCCTTTAAAATAAATAAAAATATTTAGAACCTTTTTTAATAATTTTGTATACTCAACCGTACATTATAGTTTCAAATAAATTCAAAAAATGATTTTAGTCTAATATTAGAAATGACATGAATTATATGTAGATGATATGAAATGAAATGGATTATGGATTTCCAAATAAAAATTGGATGCCCACTCAATGAGCCCTTGTCCCTCTCTTAATAATTACATCACATAAAGGAGAACACAATCACAAGCGACAGAAATTAGAACGCGACTACGATATTTAGTCTCACAGGATAACTAAAATCCCAAGTATCGATTTTTATTTAGGAACGGCATAAAATAATATTTTATCAAAGAGGGCTTAAAATAATATATCAAACGTACTTGATGATAAACGTATTTGAATATTGGGTTTTTTCTTCTTGAAATAATGTCCTTTTCGCCATTTGTAGTTATGAAATAATTTAACAAGAAATGAATTAGTATTGAACAATGGGAAAGAGCCAAAAAGGAAAATTTTGTGACGAAGCCAAGTGGGGTGTTGCAAACAATATATGCATTGGCTCCAGCTGTTTCTGATTTAAGTCTTTTCGCTAACATTATTTTTTCTTTTTTTACTAAAAGATTATTTTGTTTTTATTCTTTTATTGATCCTGTTCAATTAGCTTTCTGTCTATCTTTTGTCTTCTTATCGATGTTTCTATATGCAATTGCAGTGCATTGTATAAACTCCAAGGGCCAAATGATGTTCATATCGTCTACAGGAAGTCACATTTATGTTAACTTCTTCTTGTTTTAAACATACATTATTTCGATTGGGTAACTAATTTTTTTAGCGATATATGGTAGAGATCATTTATATAAATTGTGTTATGAAAGTTTTTAAGAAATAGTGTTTTCATACGATGGTTTGATTCAATAATTTGATTTACTACAGATGTTTTGATTTGATTTTATATTTGTCAACAATTCATCTTTAAAATGAGGGCTCAATCTCCAGAGGAAAAATGTTAGCAAACAAAAAAAATACGAAAAGGAATTCTAACTTGTCAATCCAAACAATTTGTGTTAGAATTTAACTTGCTGAGAAAATAGATAAATAACAAAAAACACTTACCTCTAAGACAGAAGAACTCGTCAAGATTGTTGGAATTTAATTTAAATTAATTTATATGATTAAATTAAATTAAAATGTGGTAATTGAAAAATGTGATAATTGAAAAATATTTTATGAAAAAGCACTTTTATTGTTGGTCGTGAAAAGCACATTTTGAGTCAATATACAAAAAACGTTACGACGTAAGCGGATGAGATATAGAAAAAATTGATCATAACATTCTTTATTCCAAAGCAGTTTTTGAGAATTTCAAAATAGAGTTTTGAATATTTGATAAACATCCTACATTTAATTTTTCACGGCACTAGAAATGTAATTCTTACACAAAAACTCGTTTTGTGTGCATGGCCCTGAAGTCTTGATGATTTCATCAATTCAACAGGTAATTCTAGTTCTTCTAAAGCCAAATATTTTGACAAATTCAAAGTTGCGAGATAAATTAATATTTTTTGTTGTCATCTTTTGAAATCTACTCTCCGGAACACAAAATGTTTTTCAATGTAAATTTTCAAAACTGCATCAGATTGATCCATCTATCAATTTCAAATAACAAAGAGAAACTTCTATCTTAGATTGTTGTCGAAACTATAGACGCAAATTAATCAAACATAAACAAATATATATATTTTTATATAAATACCAAATAGAAATACAATTGTTACGAATTGAAAAATTAACTTAATGATTTATTTTTCCTTGCTCTTTCTCTTCTTCGTATTTGTTACAACAGAGTAATAATTGATAGAAACTTACAATAAACAATATCGTAAGACATAATTTTGCCCCTACGATAGTGTACGTAGATTTTGTGGATGTATATATTGCAGGATATAACTATCGATTTATGTATTAACACCTTATATACATCCTATCAAACTCTACTCTGAGATTCATATAAATCGTTTTGGAATAGAAAAAGATTAAGATCAAATTTTGTTCTCTTCCATTTACGTCGTCTTTATATATTTGACTACAAAGGTTCTTTTCACAACCAAACATAGAAGTAACTTTTCTTGAAAATGCTTTTCAATTTTCACATTTTTCAACTACCACATTTTAATTTAATTTAATCATATAAATTAAATTAAGTAAAACTCCAACAAAGATGCACAGCAAATGCCGGCTAATCTGATAATGTTGCGTTAAACTCACCAAAATCGATCAATCTAATTGGAACTCTATACAAGATTTGTTATGTTCCAGCATACAACTCATAAGTCAAATTAATGCTTCTCACTCAGAGTGTAGGTGCAACAAACTCTGTAATATCCACCTTAAAATTATCGTAAATATCCACCTTAAAGACACTCAATGCAATTTCCAAAAGATATTAATTCTGTATATATTTTCCGAGCGCTCATAATCACTTAACGTGGGAGCTTGCTCATAGGTTCGTTCGAATACCATTTGTGCATTCTTCCACATAGAGCCGAAGTCTTCGTGTCAATATAACAGTCGATAAAGCCTATATTTGTAAATCTGATAAACTCTTACACAAAGCAAGGTTAATCATCTCTCTCTTTTGATTCACACATGGGGAACTAAACATCACAATTTACTTCTAAAAGATTCAAATTATCATTTACCACGAGGCATTCTTTAACCACTTTCCATATAAAATTCTTAACTTCGGATGATCCCTTGATTGGACCAATTTTAGCCCTTCCTGCCTCGTCATGATCTTTATTGTGTCAATCTCTCGACTTAACAGTATAATTTTCTCAATTAGTAAATTGCCACTCTTTCCTATCATTCTGGGGTCACGACAACCATTATCAAATGCCATATCCTAGGAATATAGGAACCATTTTAGACAGATATAGTATGACAATATTTTAGTGTCTAAATAGACCCTTTTCCAACAATGATTGGCTGATATAATGTTTCACCATTTCTTAGATGGAGCATAATATTCATGCGTTGGATGGGGGCTGAATCCCCAAATACAGTCCTAAATTCTTTGTTAATAAAGAGTAATCGTGCTGAATTAATCTCCAAAGTAGCTTCGCTAAATAAGCAGAGTTAAATTCATCAATCTTCCGAAAGTTCTTCCTCATTAAGTAGAGCTAAATAAGCATAGTTAAATCTTCATCAATTCTCATGAACGTGTTAGACTTACGGATTTTTATCCAAGCATACCAATGTAAATCCTTTTGTTTTCATTCCAATTAACTTCATGATAATTTTGCAGTAGCGCTCATAAATTTTGAAATTATTATTTTGGTGAGTTTAAAACAAAACATTATATATGTGGGAAGATGCTATGCTACCGATTCAATCAAGAATATAAATACTCGAAAGTGCATGGGGTATGTGCTCTTATAGAATAAAATGGTTTGAGTTTAAAAAGGAACTATAGGTATTTGGAATCCAAGTTAAGTTAATCTAATGCGAATACGTTCTTGTCAATTTTGTTTTTTCTAAAGACACAAACAAGCACAACAAATAGAACTAGGTAGTATGTAAAGCAATTCAAATCAAACAATATAATAAACAAAGATCAAAGCAAGAAAGCAAAACAAAAGGAATATAATGTTGTAACTTCAGAATTATAGTAAACTTGGATAATGATCAAAATCGTGCATGAAAGCACTTTTTTAAACATATATTTTGACTTTTTTTTTAAATCTTAGATTACACAAAATTTCTTTGCAATATAAGACAACCAAAGTATTTTTTTTGTTCTTGGCTAAGATATAAGAGATACAAAAAGAGTTTTTGTGTTTTGTTTATGTGTTTGTTGGTTTTGTGTCTTTTTCTATTCATACTTTTGATGTAAAGAAACATATTTTAATAATGTCCAATGGTTGTGATATACATTTGCAACCATATGTTTAATATAATAATCACAACTTCAACAGTTGCGATGGTTAATTGATAAGTGGTTTTTTAACCAATCTATCAAATAAACCTATCATGTGTAGCATTTAAGGGTCGAATCATTGATAGAGTACAGTTTTGCAACCGGATATATCAAATAAACCCAAGAACGTTGAGTACGTTGAGATCGATCCACGTAGACTAAGGATCACCCACTAGAGATGCGATATTCAAACTAATTTAGAGCAAAATAGTTTTTGGTTTTCATAAAAAAACAAGAAATGAAAAGAAGTAAAATAGAAGAACGAAAACAAGATAAAAACATTGGATCATAAGCTCTACTATCTTAAGAGTGAACTAACAATCAATTAGATTGAACTAAGCACCATCATAGAACATGAAATTCAAAACTATGACTAATCCACTTCCGTGACACTAATCACTTCACTAATCAAGTATTAACATAACTTCCGTTAACAATCTTATAATCAATGAGCATTAATAAATAATTCCAATAAGTTTACTAAACATCTTAATCATCAATTCTCATTTTCTAGGTATTTAAAGCTAATAAAGGTTCATTCAAACATTTCAACAAACACCTTCAGGCATGAAATACCTAAGTTCTAAAATATAAATTCCTTGACTAATATACCATTAATAACAACCTAAATGAAAGATCTAACCATAATCAACCTAAACAATCATTATCTAACCATCAATTCATCCTAATCTAGTATGACCCATATTTTAAATAAAAGACTAACATCCTAAATGAAGAAAAAGAAAAAAAAAGTTAAAAAGCTGGATTTACAAAAGTATAATAAATAATCTTTCATTAGAATTGTATAGTATTACAAAAATCAGTCCAAAACATCTAGAGAGTTTGGATATAAAAACTAACTCTCTAGAAAAAAACTTAGGGTTTAGATGTGTTTAGACAAGTATATATATGGAAAAAAAAAATATGAATCAACCAACTTAAACCAATTCAAAATCCGGTTTAGGAACTTGATAAAAATCTTGGATCCATTTTAACGATGTCACGTGGCCGCTGGGTAATGGCCGCTACCTTCCTGCGGTGTGGTCTTGCTGTTAGCACGTTGTCATTGAGGCTCAGTGGTCGCATCTAACCACTACACTTCGTTGCTAGTTATCCAGCCAAGTTTCGTCAAGCTTCTAATAGTGTCTTGACTACTGTCATCCACATAAAGCCGCTGCACTTGACTACTGTCATCCCATGATGTGGTGAAGCCGCTGTGATATGACTGCTAGATCCTCTGTTTCTTCATCAAATGTTATCTTTTGCTCACTTTTCTCATCTCAAACTTCCTCATCCAAGCTTCAAGTCTCCGAGTCACCTCAAAAGACTCAAAGACTATGCAAAATACAATTTATACAACTTATGACCCTAGAATACATGCAAAACTAAGAGTAAAATGCATAAATTCATTTCTAGATGATGCAAAATAAAATAAAAGGTGATAAAAAGATGTAAACATGTAAAAATCATACATATCAATCCACGGAGAAACAAGATCAACTCTTTAAGAATACAAACTTCATTTCAATCTAAGCAAATAAGGATTTGTGAATTGAAACCAAATTCGAAAGTAAATGAAAGTGGAAATGACTAATTCACTTCCATGATACTAATCTCTTCATTAATTATTTAATCATCAAGAACTTCAGTTTGCAATTATTATGATCAATGAGCATTAATAATCAAGTATAATGCAACCAGTAATCACCCTAATCAACTACTTCTATAGGCTAAGTATAAAAAACTCATTTACGTTCTTTTAAACATTTCATCGAACACCTTCCAGGCATGAAATCCTAATAATCTAGATTTCTCAGTTACAAGCTTAATCTAGCATTACAACCAACTTAACATTAATAAATAACCGCTGATTAACTTAAATATCAAACATTCCTCGTCCATTTAAGTTTATTCTTTGATTCACAAAATCAAATAGACCAAAGTCATGCATAAATGTAAATATCATAACAATCGAATTTACATCATAGTAATATTACACATTTCAAATGCTTGAGAATTAGCATGTCCTACGGATTGAATCCTTCAACTCATTTTGAGAACATGAAGATAATACACACACAAATTTCTACACTACTCTAAGTGTTTAGCAATGTGTCCAATCCATTCACGAGTGCATACAAAGCCAAGTCCAAGATTTTTGAAGCGGCTATACTTCATACTCGTATAGGTAGATATTATACTCATGCACTTGCGATATGAATTTTTCAAAATATCTACTAAGAAATACACTTCAACCTCCCTATTATCGCAGGTCCAAGCACATACTTTGGGATGATATGAAACATGTGCTTCAATCTCTAAGTGAGGGCTTTCCACATGAATTCAGCCTCTAACTTTGCATTAGAGGGGAATTGGGTATCCTACTACTAAAGATTTCAAATGGACTTTAATCTCATACCTTTAGCCGAATTTATCACCAAGTCCCTAGCTAATCCCTTTGTCAAATGATTAGCTAAATTTTGTTGAGATCGAAAAAATTCTAAGATAATCACCCCATGAGGGATTAACTCACGTACCACATTATGTCTAACACCCAGGTGTCGCAATTTACCTTTATACACTTGGCTATAAGCCTTACCCAAAGTAGCTTGACTTTCACAATGGATAGAAATGGGTGACACCGGTTCAGCCACAATGGAATCTCAGAGACTAAGTTTCTTAGCCACTCTGCCTCTTTTTCCGCAGCCGCTAACGCTACAAATTCTGATTTCATAGTTAAACTTGTAATACAAGTTTGTTTAAATTCCCATGAAATGGCATCTCTCCCAAGTAAGAACACCCAACCATTTGTAGAAGTATGATCGTCTATGTTGGTGATCCAACTTGCATCTGAATATCCTTCTAAGACTGAAGGAAATCCAATATATGACCAATCCTTTCAAGTACTTGAGAACCCGTCTAACAAATTTCCAATAATGAGTACTAGGATTCTACTTTATCTACTCAACCTTCCTACCACATAAGCTATATCCGGTCTAGTGCTTTTGGCATACATTAAGCAACCAATTACTTGTGAGTACTCGAGTTGTGTTACAACTTGTCCCGTATTAGGCATAAGCTTTACAATCGCATCTATGAGAGTGCTTATAGGAGAATAATTCTCACAATTGAACTTCTTAAGAACTTTCGTAATGTAACGAGATTGTGTTAAAGATAGTCTTTTTCTCACGCTTGATTTGAATTCCAAGGATCACATCTACCTCCGACATGTATTTCATGGCAAAATTTGATGACAAAAACTCCTTTGTAAGTTCTACTTGTCTAAGGTTGGTGCCAAAGATCAACATGTCATAAACATAGAAGCAAATTATCACTCCATTACCAAACTCATCAAATTTGCTATATAAACATTTTTCCGATTTATTTAATTCAAAATCATTTGACAAAAGGCCACATCACGTTTAAAGTGACCTGACTTGTTACAAATCCAATAGACGCTCGTAAGAATTTTGTTAGATCCATCATTAGTGTTGTTATTAAAGAGGCATTTCTTTCCCTTATTCTTCATCTTAGAACTCCCACTTTCCTCCATCATATTAATGGACGAAGGTCCAACATCTTTATATTTAGGTTTTCCTCCCTCTTGCGCCCTTAGAGATTCCTCTATGAAAATGGCTACCAAGTTGTACAAGAGACAACTCTTCCTTCTTGTGTTTCAACATGTATTTAAAATACTTTGAAGAACGTGTTAACTTATCTATTATACTCGACACCGAGATAGATTCATCCATATTCATGTTGTGTTGGGCCTATTGCCCTAGGATGTAGAGCAATTCATTGTATTGCTCCATAACCGGTCTAGAATCAGATATCTTGTAATTATTAAAATTACTCACACGAAACTTCTTACTAGAAGCATCCTTGGCCATGTACTTTGATTCCAACGTATCCCACAACTTCTTTGTGGACTCGGCATTTGATATGAATCTTCCCGGGATTTGCACTTTCGAGGGGTATAGGGTTTGGGTGGAACGAGTGGTCGCACAGAGGTTGCGGGAAAGCCTCTGATATACCTCAATGTCTCTCTCAAGATATGACACACTTGAAGAAGACAAGGTTTGATTCTTTCGGATATGACACACCGAATGAATCGATTTGATCGTTGGATATTACTCACCAAGCAATCGAGATTTCGTTCTCAAAGAACTGAAGAGAAAACACTCTCAAATTTTATATAAAAAAGATGTCTGTCTATTTCTTAAGAAAACTATAGTTATAAAGAAAAAGAAAGAGTAAAGAAGAAGTCATAATTAAACACAGAATTAAAAACGATATTAACTATTTCCCGAGGGACTTTTGAACTACTCAAGCGCCTACTTCTTCTCCAAATAAGGCTGGGCGTTTTCATGCATAGAGACAATGATATTTGGGCCAACAATCCCTCCTTTGGGCTTGATACTTCTGAAAAAGAGACCCAAACATAACTTGGACTTGGACTGAAGCTTCTCTTGTGGACTCTTGTGGACTTGATGGATTAGAGTGACCCATTTACCTCATTAAAACCTTCCTTTGGAAAACCCATTGGGACAAAACCAAAGGCTAGGAAAAAGAGTACAAACGAATCACCCGTTTATTAGTCCACTCGAGCAACCAAGATGATTTGATCCTCCATGTTCTCGAACTGAGCTTTAGAGGGTTGAACTTGAGTGAGTAGTGCGGTGATGGCGTTCTGAAACTCCTTGGCTCTCGATCTTGTCATTGGTCCACTTGGCACTGTCAAAGCATCCTCGGCTTCAAGCTGTTTTCGATAGCTTTCCATGTTCACATCATCACTCCCTTCTTTAAAAGGATTTTTCCTCAAATCTGATTCATCTACAACAAAAGGGATTAAGTCAGTAACATTGAAGCTTGAACTTACATTGTACTTACCTTGGAGATCGAGTTGATAAGCATTGTCATTGATCCTCTTTGTAACTCGAAATGGACCGTCAATCCTTGGCATCAGTTTGGACTTCCTCTCAGCCGGAAATCTCTCCTTCCTTAGGTGTATCCATACGTGATCTCCTTCCTCAAAGATCTTCTTGCGCCTGCCCTTGTTAGCTTGTTTGGCGTACAGCTTTTTCTTCTCCTCTATGTTATGTTTTGCTTTCTCATGAATCTGCTTAACAAGTTCAGCTTTCTTTTTCCCATCCAAGTTTGCTCTTTCACTCAAAGGCAATGGGGTTAGATCCAAAGGAGATAAAGGATTAAAGCCATAAACAATTTCAAACGGAGAAAACTTTGTGGCGGAATGCACTTATCGATTATATGCAAATTCTACATGTGGTAAACATTCTTCCCAAGTTTTCAAGTTCTTTTTTATCAAGGCACGCAGCAAGGTAGACAAAGTTCTATTGACCACTTCAGTTTGTCCATCGGATTGGGGATGACAAGTAGTTGAAAACAACAACTTAGTTCCTAGCTTAGACCAAAGTGTTTTCCAGAAATAGCTCAAGAACTTCGTATCCCTATCACTAACTATAGTCCTAGGCATTCCATGCAAACGAACTATTTCTTTAAAGAACAAGTCAGCTATATGAGAAGCATCATCAGTTTTATGACAAGCAAGAAAATGCGCCATTTTAGAGAACCTATCAACAACGACAAAGATTGAATCTTTTCCAGTCCTAGTTCTAGGCAATCCAAGCACAAAATCCATAGAAATGTCATTCCAAGGCTGATCAGGGATAGGCAAGGGCGTGTACATACCTTGGGACTGTACCTTCGATTTGGCTTGTTTGCAAGTGACACATCTCCCGCAAATTCTCTCCACGTCTCTCTTCATTTGCGGCCAATAGAAGTGTTCTTGCAACACTTTTAAAGTCTTGGCGATTCCAAAATGTCTCATCAAGCCTCCTCCATGTGCTTCCCTAACTAGCAATTCTCTCACAGAACAATTAGGCACACACAAACGATTTTCAAAGAAAAGAAATTCCGTCATGCCTAAAATATTTTCCGTAAGCAAATTTCTCACAAGACTTATAATTCTCTTGGAACTCAGAATCAGATTGATAAAGGTCTTTAAGGTGTTCAAATCCCAACAACTTAGCATCCAAAGTAGAAATCAAGGCGTACCTTCGAGATAAGGCATCAGCAACAATATTTTCTTTACCTTGTTTGTACTTGATCACATATGGGAATGTTTCGATGAATTCTACCCACCTAGCATGCCTCTTGTTGAGATTATGCTGACCTTTTAAATGTTTCAAGGACTCGTGATCAGTATGAATGACAAACTCCCTTGGCCATAGGTAATGTTGCCACATTTGCAAAGCTCGAACTAGCGCATACAACTCCTTGTCATAGGTTGGATAGTTCAACGTAGCTCCTCCAAGCTTCTCACTGAAAAAGGCGATGGGCTTCTTCTCCTGCATCAAGACAGCTCCAATACCTACACCAGATGCATCACACTCTATTTCAAAAGTCTTAAGAAAATCGGGTAAAGACAAAAGTGGTGCATTAGTAAGTTTATCCTTCAACACTTGGAACGCCTCTTCTTGTGCTTTCTCCCATTTAAACCCCACACTTTTCTTGATCACTTCAGTGAGTGGAGCAGCTATGGTACTGAAATCTTTCACGAATCTCCTATAGAATCCCGCAAGTCCATGGAAACTCCTCACTTCTCCTACTGTCTTCGGACTGGGCCATTCTCGGACAGCTCTAACTTTTTCTTCGTCCACTTTGATGCCATCTGCACTTAAAAAAAAACCTAGAAACACAACGTTATCCATACAAAAAGTGCATTTCTTCAGATTGGCAAAAAGTTTCTCTTTCCTAAGTACCATCAAAACCGCTTCTAGATGTTTAACATGTTCATCTAAATTTTTGCTGTAGACTAAGATGTCATCAAAGTAAACTACAACAAATATTCCAATGAAGCTTCTCAGAACATGATTCATCAATCTCATGAAAGTACTAGGTGCATTAGTTAATCCAAACGGCATAACTAACCATTCATACAAGCCATGCTTAGTTTTAAAAGCAGTTTTCCATTCATCACCCTCTTTCATCCTAATTTGATGGTATCCACTCTTAAGATCTATCTTCGAAAATATGCTAGAACCATACAACTCATCCAACATATCATCTAAACGAGGGATAGGATGGCGATACTTTACAGCGATGTTATTGATGGCTCGGCAGTCAATGCACATCCTCCAAGTTCCATCCTTCTTTGGAACGAGCAGCACCAGCACAACACAAGGACTCATGCTCTCTCGGATGTATCCTTTGTCCATGAGTTCAATCACTTGCTTTTGAAGCTCCTTGGTCTCAACCGGGTTGGTTCTATACGCTGGCCTGTTAGGAAGTGAAGCTCCAGGCACGAAATCTATCTGGTGCTCGATCCCACGAATTGGTGGTAATCCCTCGGGGTTCTCCTCCAGAAAGACATCTTCAAAATCCTGCAAAAGAGGAGCGATTTTACTCGGAAAATCCAGTATGGGATTAGTTTGGTTCAGCAAAGCCTCTTTGTAAATAAATAGAAGAACGGGTTGTTTAGAGAGGAGAGCTCTCTTAACCACATTAGATCTCACAAAGAAGTTTGAATGCCTAACGGGTTTGCTCTCACAGGCCTTTTTCTTGGTTTTTCTCAAACTCTCGTTTTTATTTTGTGGTGGCGTGTTTAGGGGTTCACTCACAATGGTTTTTCCTTGTTGTTTCAGCTGAAGTTGATCTTGATGAACTTCTTGTGGTGTTAATGGAGCAAGTATCGTTTTTCGGCCATTGTACTCAAAGGAGTATCGATTAGTAAAACCGTCATGTAAGACCCTTCTATCGAACTGCCATGGTCTTCCAAGCAATATATGGCCGGCCTCCATAGGTAAGATATCACACAGAACTTTATCCTCATATTTGCCTATGGTTAAAGGAACCAATACTTGGCTGCTCACGGACATCTCACTAGCATCATTTAGCCATTGAAGCTTATATGGCTTCGGATGCTTCTTAACTTCCAGCCCCAACTTCTTCACCATTGTTTCACTAGCCACATTAGTACAACTTCCACCATCAATAATAAGGCTGCAAACCTTTCCTTGTACCAAGCATCTCGTGTGAAACAAATTCTCCCGCTGCTCTTGGTCATTATCCTTAGCGTGAATGCTCAATGACAGTCTTGTTACCAATAATTCTCCGGTTGCTGGTAACTCTAAATCCTCATCCTTCGAAATGGCATCACTCTCAAGCTCTTCTTCCTCTGTTTCAATATCGCCATTATCCAAAAGAATCATGGTCTTCTTGTTGGTGCATTCATTGGCATAGTGTCCTCTCCCTTGACACTTGAAACATTTAACGTCCCGATTTCTAGAAGAAGTCACCACAGCTTTTCCTTTGGCGTCTTGAGTAGTGGCATAGGGCTTAGGGTCGGGTTTTGGCTTGACAACAGACCTATCTTCTCGGCTGTGACTCATCCTAGCATTGGCCGCTCCAGCTCCATAGGAAAGTCTAGAAGTATCCCTCCTCTTAATTTGTTGTTCAACCAAAACAGCCTTATGAAGCATCTCCTCCAAATCGGCATACGTTTGAAGCTCCATTCTATCTTGTACATCACAAGCCAAACCACTCAAGAACCTTGCCATTGTTGCCTCAGTGTCTTCATCTATATCAGCTTTGATCATTAGAGACTCCATCTCTTGAAAGTAATCCTCCACACTCTTACTACCTTGAGTTAGACGCCTAAGCTTTTGATGCAACTTCTGGTGATAGTGACTTGGAACAAATCTTTTTCTCATCAGATTTTTCATCTCTTCCCAAGTAACTATGGGCGGTTCACGGTTGCGTCTTCTACTCGTCACGATCTGATCCCACCAATTAATAGCATAGTCATAGAACTCCGTTGCAGCCACTTGAACTTTCTTTTGCTCCGAATAATTTTGACAATCAAAAACGAGTTCTATCTTCTTCTCCCACTCTAAGTAAGCGTCCAGATCATTTTTCCCATGAAATGGTGGTATCTTCAACTTAAGACCACTGAGATTATCCTCATTTCGACCCCTAGCTTCTCTTACACGTCTCGGCATTCTACGACTCCGATTAGATGCTTGACTACCCCTGCTGTAGTAATTTAATTCTTCCTGTCATCTTCTTCTTGAGGTTGTTCTCTTCTTCTTCTACCAGCAGTATTTTGCGGCAGTCCTTGATTAACGGATTCTTGGATCGTGTCAATCCTCTCATGAACTGAATCCAACTCTCGTTTCAATAGGCGCCTCATCTCTCCCATAAGAGCCTGCACGTCCAAATTGTTGTTTCTTGCTCCACGTGCTCGGTTGGTGTTTTCAGCAACTTCTTCTTCGCTATTAGACATTCTACTTCTTTTTTTTTTTTTTCCTGCAACAATTAGCAAACTATTAGTAATAAAATTCGATCCTTACTAGTGTTTCACTCTGTTGATTCACTCAACACTCAAGATGTCTTCTCTCAGTGATTTCTCAACGGTTCGTATTGAACAAAACCGATCAAATCCGATGAATAATTCCAACAACTCAAAACGAAACGATTAGAATCGAGATAGAAAGAAAATATTTAGTAGTGTTTTTTTTATTCGAAACAGATCAAGATTGATCAGGAAAATTTAAGAGAATAATTTAGAACAACAAAAATATAACTTGCTTAGAACATTTAAATCGGACAGACCCCCTTTTTTTTTTCTTTTTTTTGTGTCCGATGGGTTTCTTTTTTTTTTTTTCTTTAAAACACAAACTGATCAGATTTAGAAGGAAAATAAAGATCAAACTGAAAAAAATTGATCAGATCATTGAATCAAAAATCGCCAAAGATGAACAGATTTAATCGCCTAGATGTCTAGCAATCAAACCGATTTTTTTTTCTTCGATTCCAAATGAATTGATCCGATCAGAAAACAAAAAGAAAGACAAGAGAAAATGATAACTTTAAGATGATAAGATGAACAAAAACGAATACCAATCCCGAAAGGGTGCTCTGATACCAAATGATATGAATCTTCCCGGGATTTGCACTTTTGAGGGGTATAGGGTTTGGGTGGAACGAGTGGTCGCACAGAGATTGCGGGAAAGCCTATGATATACCTCAGTGTCTCTCTCAAGATATGACACACTTGAAGAAGACAAGATTTGATTCTTTCGGATATGACACACCGAATGAATCGATTTGATCGTTGGATATTACTCATCAAGCAATCGAGATTTTGTTCTCAAAGAACTGAAGAGAAAACACTCTCAAATTTTATAAAAAAAGATGTCTGTCTATTTCTTAAGAAAACTAAAGTTATAAAGAAAAAGAAAGAGTAAAGAAGAAGTCATAATTAAACGCAAAATTAAAAACGATATTAACTATTTCCCGAGGGACTTTTGAACTACTCAAGCGCCTACTTCTTCTCCAAATAAGGCTGGGCGTTTTCATGCATAAAGACAATGATATTTGGGCCAACAATCCCTCCTTTGGGCTTGATACTTCTGAAAAAGAGACCCAAACATAACTTGGACTTGGATTGAAGCTTCTCTTGTGGACTCTTGTGGACTTGATGGATTAGAGTGACCCATTTGCCTCATTAAAACCTTCCTTTGGAAAACCCATTGGGACAAAACCAAAGGCTAGGAAAAAGAGTACAAATGAATCACCTGTTTATTAGTCCACTCGAGCAACCAAGATGATTTGATCCTCCATGTTCTCGAACTGAGCTTTAGAGGGTTGAACTTGAGTGAGTAGTGCGATGATGGCGTTCTGAAACTCCTTGGCTCTCGATCTTGTCATCGGTCCACTTGGCACTGTCAAAGCATCCTCGGCTTCAAGCTGTTTTCGATAGCTTTCCATGTTCACATCAGCATTCTCAGAAATACCGTTTAGAATATGACCACGACATATGTAGTCATCATTCTCCCATTTAAGTTTCTTCCTTCTCTCATCCACAGACTTACCTTTGATATTCTCTGACACTGTCGGCATTGAAATACTTAAAACATACATCACATTGAGCATTGTGAGGAGAAAGTGCATCTTCTTTTGCCATCTTTGAAAATATGACTCCTTCAAACTTATCTAACTTGCCAAACTTTGACGTCATCTCATGCACCAAACATTAGCTATTGTTCACATAAAATAATCTTTATGAGTTGTGTAACTTCGGGATTGTAACGGATAGTGAACTTGGATACTGATTGAATCGTGCAAGAGAAAAAGTTCTTTAAAGAGTATTTTGACCCCTTTCAAAGACTTGAGTTACACAAAATCCCTTCGTAGGATTAGACAACCAAAGTCTCCCTCTTGTTCTTAGCTAAGATAAAAGAGATACAAAATAGTTTTTGTGTTTTTATGTGTTTGTTGGTCCCGTGCATCTCTCTTTTCTGCTCTTTTCTGTCTTTTTCTATTCATACTTTGATGTAGAGAGACATATTTTTATAATGCCCAACCGTACGTTTAATATAATAATTGCCACTTCAACAGTTGCGATGGTTAATAAATAACCGTTGATTAAATTAAATAATCGCTAATAAATTACCGCTGATTAAAAAGTTAACAAGATTAGCAAATACTAACAGCAGTAAATATGGGTAGCTATTTGACTAGGTTGGACTAACAGCTAGATCATGATGCTAAAATATAAATTTCATTCATACGTAATGAAACACTAAAATAAAGAAAAGACCTAGTTTATTTTTATGAAAATAAAGGTGGCTGCACAAATCCAATGTTGGTACCTCTATCAATACTCGATTTCTGTTGGCGTTATTAATCACCAGTGTTGAGTGACTTCATTTCGAGCAACGCGACCGTGCCCTAGAAGGTCGTTCTTTTTCTATTCTCTGTTTGACTCGATTATTGCACGGTTGTTCTACGAGTCTTTGAGTATTAATCTCTAGCTTCATGACCTCGAGTCGATCTCTGCCGGCTACATAAACCTTTGTCGTTAGTCGTTTACCATACAATTTCGGCACAAATCAGATACTAAAATTGAACCATAGTGTTCTATATCCAAACCGAGCCGAACCAAAAGTTTTTTTAGTTCTACTCGACATAATTCTTCCCAATCTGAAGAACCAAAGAACCACATTTTTTACCCGAGCCTAACACTTAAGTGATATCTTAGCTTGGAAGGAGGCTCAAGTTGTACACCTTCAATCAAATGTGATTTTTTTTACTAATTAACAAGCATTAACCTGTTTATAAAGTTTTTAATAGATGGATTTCAGAAAACACAGACTATATATAAAGAATAGGATGAATTTTTCTTCATACAGATGGGAGGTCAGTCCAACTAGGTGGTAGATGCTAACGACAGAGTTTTTTACCCCTGCATTTGGAGATAAAAGCATTTTTATGGGTGATGTCAACTATTTTTAATGGAACAATCACTATAAGAATTAAAACTGGATTACACTTCCAAATGTACTATTAAAATCTCCAAAAACTCCACCTCTCATTCTCATAATTCCCTTCCGAATTAAAGGAATTGCAAAGTAACAAAGAAAATTCTGATATTTGTTTCATTATTATCGTCCATTGAATGGATTTTTTCCCGAGATTGAATGATTCTTCTTCAATTAGAAAGAATAATTCTATCTCGGAGAAACATTTTTTCTAGGAAGGTTATATTGACAACAATGTTTGGAGAACTTTTTGGTATTTAGCACTTCTTTCAGTTTTGAGTTTAACCATTGTAACAAAGATTTTACAATGAACATTCAGAAACACATTGTTAAACCGTCGTAAATTTACTATATTTTTAAGACACCTTTACGAAGATTTTGTTGTTATGTCATCGTTTAGCTGCAAAAATTGGATAGTTTTTTTTAAATGTTTCCATGCCTATGCGTCTGAGGGATGCGAGATATCTCCTTTGTTTAAATGCTCTATGTACAATCTCATAGTCCATGTCGTCTGTTCAGACTGATATAACAGTTTTAACCCTTCTACTTTGGTATAAGGATCAAAACCAAGCTAGACTGGAAGCTGTCATTACCGAGTATCATCACTGAGCAAGTTGGAGAATCCATTTCCCAATGGACTTTTGCTTGAACATATGGCATAAGGTTGGTTATTCCCCAGCAAATCAACCCTAAGAACCTTATCTATTCAAGTGGAATCATGATTACTCAAGTAAATCAAGTCGGTGACCGTGTCGACCCTTCCGGAGACGAGAATCAAGGAGCCTTTTCGACCACAACATATTCACTCGTGCAAATGACGTCATACTTAATACTCACTCAGAAACTATGTATTTTAAAGACTTTGACAGAGGCAAAACCTATCAAGAACGAGCTCATTTTGAAGATGACAAAGAATTCTTGCTCAGGGATGAGAATCAAAAGGAAAAGCTGTTTAAATCAACTTCTACTCGTGCATTCGGAAAATGCATATAAGAAAGCTTATGATCGAAGAGAACCACGTCATTCTTGAGCTGGTTTAAAAGTTAGAACACAAGTGCCAATTTCTTTGGTAATCGGCTGGTTCAACTTAAGAAACCACCAGATCATGATTATATTGAATCCTTTCACTTCTTGCTGTTTATACTCATCAAATTTCTTCACCACGTCCATAGGCTAAAGACACATAAAGACATGCAAAGGAATTGTACTCTTTTTCTTTATCTCAGTTTTGTCCCAATGGGTTTTCCGAGAAAGGTTTTAACAAGGCAACACCCTTAGTGCGCATTTCAGGGATTTTTATCAGTTTAATCCATCATTCAAAAGCCCAATAAGACATTACAATCAGCTAGAGAAGGCCAAAACAAGAGAAGCCTCAAATCAGCTCAAACTTTCATTTTTTGTAGTTTTCCTTTTATTTAAGTTTTGCTATTTCTTTAGGATGTCTTGCCATTTATTTTGAATTTTTTTCTGTTTCTGAGCCTAGGTTATTCTATAAAACCGAAGCCATCCCCCCCCCTCTTGTAAGGCAGCCAACATTTAACCTAATAATTCAGTGTTTTTGCTTCAAAACTTGTGTTTGAGTAAATTATGTTCTTGCGAGTTCTTAAGTGTTTTGTGGAATCAATACACCTAGTTTTCGTGTAGAGCCTTGGATATTTGCAAGGAATAGCCCTTGAATCCCTGTCTCTAACCCCCATGATTGTGGAATCAATCACAACCCTGTTACTTCATCCATCTCTTCACTTCCGTACCAAGCTTTACTCTTTGAAATTGTGAGGTTTAACTTGGTGGAATCCGAGGTCTACATTATTGGTATCAGAGCTTAAAAGCTTATATCTCAGATTGTTTCGAGTCTTATCTCTTTTATTTTCGTGTTATTTTAGTTTTGTTTCAATTTCATTAAGAGAAAACCCTAAAAATATTTTTTGTTTCTCAGTTTCAATTTTTCGTCTGTGTTAATGTTTTAATTTTATAAAATCTAAAACATATCTTAAATTTACTTTGTCTTTTGCTTTACCTTCTCAAAACCCTATAAAAACCAGAAAAATTATCGTTTTTATTTTAGAAATTCATTTGATATTTTTCATTCATATAAACTTAAACAGCATAATCTTACTACTTTCTCTGTTTTGTGTTTTTCTTGAAATAATTTTGACTTCATGTTTGATTTCTTTTGCAAGGTACCATCATCATGAGAGACATGCCACCCCTTGTTACTATGGAAGCCTTAATGGCTGCCCTCACACAAACCAATCAAACCATCAACAACCTCAACACTCAGATGGGCACAATGCAAACCAACTCTGGAACCTTCAAAACACGTATTGATCAATTGGATCCACCAAACCAGAACGGTGCACTTCGTGGACCTATACATAACATGCAAACAGCAGCTCCTAAAGAACATCCTCGTCCACACCCTGATGAAGAGCCACCAGACATACCACCACCTCATCCACAACAACAGCCGCCTCCACCACAAGATCCATTCCATGTAGCCTTTGATTACGTCAATCGGAGGAAACAATGAGATAGGAATGTCCCAGGGAGGATTAAAGGGTCTTACCCCTTGAAGTTAAACTAACAGCTCCAACTTTTGCAGGAAAGATAGATCCAACTGCATATTTGGAATGGGAGAAGCGCATGGAGCATCTTTTTGAGTACTATGCGTACACCAAGCCAAAGAAGATTGCTCTAGCCAAAGAGATCCTCACAGATCATGCTTTAGCATGGTGGGATCGTGAAGCAGATGAGAAGAGGAGGCTTAGATACCCTCAAATCACTCGATGGACCGAAATAAAGTTTGAGCTTCGAAAAAGGTATGTTCCACCGAACTATTACCGAGAGTAACTAAAAAGTTTTCGTGCTTTGTTTCAGGGAACTAGAAGCGTAGAAGAGTGCTATGAGGAGTTTGAACTCATAAGGAGTAGCCTAGAACTAGTGGAGACAGAGGAGTCACTCATGTCACAGTTTGTGGAAGTATTACAAGACCGAATACAAAGAAGAGTGGAGATGCAACCATACCACTCGCTACAAGAAGTCCTCTATCTCGCCATACAACGTGAGCACTAAATAAAAAAGAAGAGTACTACAAGGCATAGAGTCAAGGATTACTCATGGAGATGGCCACCTCCCACGGCACCACCACCACCACCACCACCACCACCCCCACAAACCATAGACAAAGGAAAATCAATGTCCATTGATTCCCATTTAAAGTCAAATGACTACCATGCTGAAAAAGGTAAATCTTCTAACTCCTAAAGATCACATGACATTGTTTGTTACAAGTGTCAAGGCAGGGGTCATATGGCAAAGGATTTCCCAAAAAAAAGAATTATGATCATCACGGCTGACGGCTATGACTCACAAGACAAAGCTGAGCCCATGTAACTTGATGATACCACCATTTATCCCAATGAAGGTGAGCTCTTAGTCATCAAAAGAGTCCTCTCAGTCCATCACACTACCGTTGAACCTGAACAACGAGATAACTTTTTCCATTCTCGTTTCACTATAAAGGATAAGGTATGTCACCTAATCGTGAATATCGGTTCATGCACTAACATTGCTAGTGTCACACTTGTTGAAAAGTTAGGTCTCGAAACTATGAAGCATCAAAAGCCATATAAGATCAAGTGATTTAATGATAAAGAAGAGATTAATGTGTCCAAACAAGTGGAAAGACCATTCTCCATCAGACAATACCAAGATCAGGTCTTATGTGATGTTGCACCTATACAAGTGGGCCATATCTTACTTAGAAGTTCAACACAATGGCCGCACCAATCAATAATCTTTTTGCCTCAACAACCATAAGTTTACTCTAACTCCATTAGATCAAAAGGATGTCCGTGATGTGCAAGCTCGAGCTAAGGTAAGTTCTAAAGCTAAGGTAAGTTCTAAAACGGAGTGAATATTGATTATGACGTTCTTTGCACGAGTGAATTGGTCTATGGTCGAAAGGGCTCCTTGATTCTCGTCTCTGGAAGGGTCAACACGGTCATCAACTTGATTTATTCGAGTATTCATGACTCCACTTATATAGATAAGCTTCTTAGGGTTGATTTGCTGGGGAATAACCAGCCTTATGCCTCGATCAGAAGCTTCCTTAAATCGAATTCTACTCATGCATTCAGTCCAGGAGCGAGTTTCACTCGAAAATTGCATATAAGGAAACTTATGATAGAAGATAACCACGTCATTCCCGAGCTGGTTTAAGATTTGGAACACATGGCCAATTTCTTCGGTAATCGGCCGGTTAAAACCTAAGAAACCACTAGATCATGATTATGTTGAATTCTTTCACTTCTTTCTGTTTCTACTCATCAAATGTCTTCATCATGTCCATAGGCTGAAGACACATAAAGATGTGCAAAAGAATTATACTTTTTTTCCTTATCTCGGTTTTGTCCCAAGTGGTTTTCCGAGAAAGGTTTTAGTGAGGCAAGATCCTTATTTTGCATTTCAGAGTTTTTTATCAGTTTAATCCATCATTCACAAGCCCAAGAACACATTACAATCATTTAGAGAAGGACGAAACAAGAGAAGCCTCAAATCAGCTCAAACTTTCAATTTTTGTTGTTTTGCTTTTATTTAAAAGTTTTGCTATTTCTTTAGGACGTCTTGCCATTTATTTTTGAATTGTTTGCTGTTTATGATCCTAGGTTATTCTATAAAACCAAAGTCAGCCCCTTTTTATAAGGTAGCCACTGTTTAACCTAATAATTCAGTGTTTTTGCTTCAAAACATGTGTTTGAGTAAATTCTGTTCTTGCGAGTTATAAGTGTTTTGTGGAATCAATACACCTAGTTTTCATGTAGAGTCTTGGATTCTTGCGAGGAATAGCCCTTGAATTTCTGTCTCTAACCCTCGTGATTGTTGAATCAATCACATCCCGATTACTTCATCCATCTCTTCACTTTTGCGTAAGCTTTACTCTCTGAAACCGTGAGGTTTAACTTGGTGGAATCTGAAGTCTACACCATACTAACTATAAATACCACATACACTTAAACGGTACTCGAACCCTCCCAATAGTATTTGAAACGAGGCTACCCAATAAATAGACAATCCAAATAGTTTTTCGTCTAGTTTCATGTAATTTAGCTATGCTTTCTTTAATAACAATCACTGGAGGCTTGAGAACCAAGATATTAAGTTGCGTAGAAGTGTTTCCAAGATGGAGTAGGTGATCATTCAATCTCGTTTTGAATTTTTATTTTTCTTTTGGTTTTCCCTAACTGTGTTGTGTATATGTCAGCTGCAGGGCTGGCCCTAGAGTTATAGATGCCTAAAACGGTGCCCATTAAAAGTGAAGGACAAAAAAGTGAATCTCACATAAAATATTGTTAAATAATTAAAATCCCATAATTAGTTATCGAACCCAATACTTCTATCCAGTGGCACAGGACGTGTAACCACTACACCAACTAAACAAAACTGATGCTCTTAAATTATATATTATCTTTAGCGCCTTAAATTGATTTAGAAAAAATTTAATTGACATAGTCATGAAATAAATATCCTTAAACATGTCAGAAAAAAATAATTATTTTGCGAAACTGCGTTTTGTCCGCTAGTACTTGTGCCAATTCAGCCATTTTTGTGTTTCTTTATGGTATTAATTTTATTGGGTCAACGGGTTGTAACCCCGTCTAAAGTTTTAATTAAGTCTATGTTTCCATGAAACATCATCATCGAGGTGTAGATACACCACAAAAATCAGACGGGGTAAATCTCCATCTAAAATTTTAATTAAGTATATGTTCCCATAAAACTTCTGCCTCTGGGTATAACTACATCACGAAACTTTGGCGGGGTAAATCTCCACCCAAAGTTTCAATTAAATATGTCTCCCTATGAAACTTCAGCCTTGGGGTGTAGATTTTCGTTTAATCTGACACTGAACCGGATATAAATCAAAATTAACAAATAATTCAATTTTAAGGGGTTTTATATCCCAAACCGAAATGCTCATCACTAAATACTTGCTCTTTAATATCATGGGTTTCAAAATAAAATAAAAATAAAATCCACAAGACCGAAGAAAGAAAAAACAATTGTGCAAGAAGAATAATAGAAGTAAGAAAAACTTCAGTATTATGAGAATTAGATAATGACTTTACTGTTGTTCTTCCTGAGAAATTGAACTGGCAATAGGAATATCAACAAGGAATTAGAGTTATCGAATCTCTTATCTCATCACAACCCTTGAACTGAAATCCCCTCCTTCGAATCGACACATGCAAATAAATTTCTATATTTATGTTTTTCATTTCATTGTGTTCTTCGTCTTTGTTTACGTGGTTTTAGTTGTTTTTAATTGATTTTGAAACCTTTGATACTTACAAAGGTTTGGAAGTGATAAACATTTGTGTTTCGGATATGAACCTCTTAAATCAGATTATTGGTCAGTTAAGTGTCAGATTAAATGGAAATCTACATCATGAGGCTGAAGTTTTATGGTGACACAGACTTAACTGAAATTTTAGATGAGGATTTACCCCGTCAAATTTTTGTGGTGTTTCATAGGAACACATACTTAATTGAAACTCTGTATGAAAATTTATCCCATCAAAATTCTATGGTATAGCTACACTCTGATAATGAAATTTCATAAAAACACAAATTTAATTTAAATTTTTTTGGTGGGGATATATCCGGTCGATCCATTATCAAAAAATAGTAATTTTATTTAGAATAGCATACAGTTCAAGCTCCCAAAAATCCAACACTGATTTGCGATGTCATTCGTTTTCCAAGTATATTTTTGGTTGAAAATAGTAAACCTTAGACTTGGTCATTTGGGCCTTGTTGATATATTTTCTTTTCAATATTAATGTCCTCCTTTTTGGAATGGCACAGTAGTTGAAATCTCTTATTTCTTTGGCAATTCAAAAATATAATAAAATATAATGTAATTATACAATTTTATTTTTGGGCGATTCTTATAAATTAATAAAATTCAAATAAAAGGTCAACTCACACATGATTATGTTGGTCAATATTTTCTTTCATGTGGTTTTGATTTTTAAGTCTATAAGTCCATGCACCATCCATGCAGTGTCCTACAAGACGGCCATAGAGGAAGACGAGTGGAATGCCTCTAGACTCATTGGCTTACATGCTGTCTCGAAGGGAGAGATTTCAGAGTTGGTGGATTTTCCAGAGAGGATCTTCTAGAGGGCAGTACCAATACTCATGCATAAATCAGAATGAAAATCCATCATGATGTACAATAGCATGATGTATGTCTATTCCAAATGGTCTCCACAGAAGGCAGAGCCCCTCTTTAGTGAGCTGGTGAAGAGTTGTCGTCCCAATTTTGTCACTTTCCGAGCTTTCCTCCGAACATAGAGTATTAACCAAGAACCAAAAAGTCACTTGAATACCTTGAATCAATGGAGAAGAAGTATGGTGTTACTCCTCGCTTCTTAGTGGATGATTTTGTGAGGATGCAGACATAAGTCGACATTTAGAAGGTTTAGTTGATTTTATGGATGTTACGAGTTGCATCAGCAGTGGGAACTCAATGCAATATTTAATCGCACTTACCCTTGCGAGAGCCCTAATTTGGAATTTGAGAAACAAAATGTTAAGGACATCATAAGAATTCGCCAAGTTTTTGTAGGCCTTTGTTTGCACGAGGAGAAATAGTTGACATTTAAGTCGACATTTAATTCGCCAAGTTTTTTGTAGGCCTTCTAAGTCGACATTTAGAAGGTTTAGTTGATTTTATGGATGTTACGAGTTGCATCAGCAGTGGGAACTCAATGCAATATTTAATCGCACTTACCCTTGCGAGAGCCCTAATTTGGAATTTGAGAAACAAAATGTTAAGGACATCATAAGAATTCGCCAAGTTTTTGTAGGCCTTTGTTTGCACGAGGAGAAATTTAGACCTGCTGGTAATGTGTCATGCTTTTAATGCTTTCTAACCATTGATTTCATATGTTTTTAGTGTTTTTAATTGATTCTTGAATTACGTTTTGTGTCTTTTTTTTTGTTTAGAGTTTTTACAAGTTTTATGTCTATGGAGTTAAAGGATGATTTGGAGATGGCTTCGAATTTAGAATTGCTCTCCGAACCCCGTTAACTTTGTTTTCATATTTATGCAATCTTTAAGTTTGTTTTTGATGACTGCATCTATGTCGGAGTAACCCACCAGTTTGGTTTAGAGTTTGTTCAAAGAGATTCGATGATTGATTATGTGAAGTTATAGATTAGGGATTTATCATATGGTTCTTCATTTTTGTGTTCTCAATGCTTATGTTAGCTTGATCACCTAGCATATGATATCTAGGGTGAATCTATGCGCCAAAAATGATAATTAGGTTATCAAAATCAACAATTGATGAGCTTAGTATCTTTTGCAAACGAGAATTGAAGTTAAGTGGTCTATGTGAACATATTAGACTTGATTTGAATGCTAGCATGATTTCTAGAACTCATTCAAGAGTTTAGTGTTCATGAATTCATCGTTTAGATAGTTAGCGCTGTGAGAGTACGTTAACTTTACATTAGTAATATGAGTTCTAGAACGGTTTATTAACAAATCCATGTTTAGTTATATAGCTTATCGATCATCGATACCCACAACATTCTCTGCTCCCAGAGTTTCTATATATTAAATTTGCATCGTTTATTTTATTTTTAACTTTATGCAATCGTTACAAATATAACCACATTGCTATTTTAGCTCTACTTGATACACCACAATTCGTATTGTAATTTTGGTTTCTATGGATTCAATACCCAATCTATATTACCACGTCCTCTCTATATTTGTAGTGATAGAGAATGTTTAAACTTGAGACATCAACTGGCCTTAATAACATTCATTGAGGGCTTGAGAACCAAGGGCTTAAGTGGCCTACAAGTGTTTCCAAGATGAATGAGGTTAATCAATCAATCCCTTTTTGATTTTTTTTTGTTTGGGTTTCACTAACTGTTTTCTGTATTAATCAGCTGAAATGAAGAAAGATAGAAGGAAGTTGTTAAGAAGGAGAGTTGCAGAAAAGCTTGACTTTATTCATCAATGTTAACTTGACTTTATACAGCACGACATAACGACATAACTTGATACACAAGATATGACTCTATCTAAATATACTTATGAGATTTAACTATATCCCAGCTTATTGACATAACTGTAACTAACGGTAACTAACACACCCCCTTAAGTTGGAGCGTGTAAGTTACACAAACCCAACTTATCCAACAGGTAGTGAAACGTAGAACACCCTAATGCCTTGGTCCTGATGTTTGCACGTTGTTCAGTCGTCCGAATGTGAGGAGTAGTGATAAACCCATTGTTTACTGCATCTCTCACACTGTGACAATCGGACTCGATATGCGTTGTCCATTCATGAAACACAGGATTGGCTGCGATGTATATAGCCGACTTACTATCCAATACAACTCCATAGGGCCTTGTTGTGGTGCTCCAAGGTCATTCATCAGTCGCTTGAACCATTTAAGCTCTCGCAATGCTGCAGCCATCGCTCGGTACTCTACTTCAGCCGACGAGTGGGACACGGTGTCCTATTTTTTGTCTTCCATGATACCGTAGAACAACCCACCTGGACTATAAAGGCTAACAACGAGCGCCGTGTGATAGGACATGAGTTAAAATTCGAATCAAAATAAACTCGAATCTGTAAATTTTCCTCTACTTTAAGCATCACCCCTGTCCCGACGCACCCTTTAAGTACCTCAAGATTCTTTCAGATGCCTCCCAATGAGCCATATAAGGCTCGTGCATAACTTTCAAAAGGACGTGTATGGCATAGCAAATATCCAACCTCGTTATCATGAGGTAAACAAGCCTTCCAATCACCCTACGAAAGCGAATCGGGTCGTTATACAAAGGACCATCATCGGAAAGGAGCTTATGGTTTTGCTCGATGGGTGTTGAGGCGGGTTTGCTGTCAAGGAGCCCTGCTCTACCACAATGTGAGAAAGTTGTGCTCGATCTGCCTCTAGCTAAGGCGACTGAGGCGTTATCTCCGTCTCTCATCTCTGATGCCTTAGTCATAAACGCAACAACATCAGTTTTTGTTTTAATCCTTGAAGAAGCTATGCGTCTTTCTTCTCGGACTACTCGTTGATAAACAGAATCTAAGTCCGGTAATGGATCTATTCCAATGATCGAAGTGCATATATGAACATATCTTACTTCATCTAGACCCATCAAGAATTGATGTATTTTTTCTGTTTCTTGTGCTACTTCAAAATCTTGCGAAGCTCCACAAACATTGTGGTGATTTCTTATAACTCCTTTGCTCATCCTATTTAGATGTTAAGTTTCCAAAATATTCAAGTACAGTTGAACCATCTTGTCTGCAAGCTACAAGCTCAGTCATCAATTGATATTCACGTACATCATTGCCAATAGAAAATCTTTTTTTAACATTGTTCCACATAACCAAAGCGTCCCCGGTAAATGTCACCGTGGATCGGATCGAAGGAGCTATCAACACACGGATCCACCCAACAATCATCGAGTTAACCTTCTTCCATAGCTCCGCTTCAACTGGTTCCTTTTTTTGAGCAGGCATCGGGATACTTCCATCGATGAAACCTAGCTTTCGTTTTGTACAAAGTGCGTTTTCAAGTTCAGAGGACCATTCAGCGTAGTTATCTCCGGTCAGCATCACAGTGTGAGATAGCTGTTCCTGGGTTATCGCTAGAAAAAAGTTGATAAGGTGAAGGGAGTACATCTCCTCCACTCGTCAATTCCCTCTTCACACCAGACATGTTTTACGTTATTCCTTCTCTCTCCTTTTCTGTTTTTTATATAGCTTTATTGCAACTCTGTTTTTAGGATCTAGAAATCAAACGTTTGATTTGTTTATTTCCTTCTTCTTATACCATGTTAAGAAGGAGAGTTGCAAAAAAGCTTGACTTTATTTATTGGTGGTAACTTGGCTTTATACAGCACGACGTAACTTGATACACAACATATAACTGTATAAGATACAACTCTATCTAAATATATTTATGGGATTTAACTATATCGCCAGCTCATTGACGTAACTTCTAGAAGGTAGTATAACGGTAACTAACAGAAGTAAGAAGATTTGGTCTGCATTTTGATGTTTAAGGGCATTTGGATGTTCTTTTGATTTTTTGTATATTTGTGCAGCTGGAATGAAGAAGGATGGAAGGAAGTAAGAAATAAACTTTTGTCTACATTTGGATGTTTTATATTTGAAACTCATTCAATTTATTTTTGTTTGTTTTGAGGTCATAACAATAAGGATCTCTCTGTTTGTTTATAGTTAAGTTCTCTTATATAAAAATACCATTTTCAGTTAAATACATTAAGACCGAGTGTATTGGTGGTCAATGGAATGATGTTACGTGTGTGACTCTAGATGTTAGATGCTGAAGTAGTTCGTTTCTCCTTGACTTTTAACTTTCTTAAAACATCTGACAGATGTGTTACCACCCATCTATTAGCAAATGATTTGCATACCATCTCATTAATGCAGTGGTACTTTCAGATTGACACATTCGTTTCAACCTATCAGTTTTAGGAAGTGTTGTGAATTTGTGAAAAAATGATCAAAACCTTAAAAAAATAAAGAGAATTAAAGACAAAAGTTCTTTGAGGCGAATACCTTTTATCTTCAAAGTTTTTTTAGTAATATGATGAATACTGATACATTAGATTTCTTTATATAAGTTTCATATCCGATATAATCCTAATAAAAAAATCTTCTAAAATCTTATATAAACCTTTGGCCCGTGTTATTACTTCTGCTTACGTTACTAAGAATATCAGGAACTCTAAACTCTTTTGTCATCCTGTTTTTGTATATTGAAAATTTTATTGGGAAAATATCTTTTTGAATATATAGTTTGATGTTAACCTTTATATATATATTTTTTATTTTTGAATTAGTATGTCATTGATTCGTCATTAACAAATTTTTCGTTGGTAAACTATTATTAAAAGAGTTACACTATTAAAATAAATGTGTTCACCTAACATAATCTGCGTCGTTATAACACTTTTAATAAACATTAAAATATATTAGTCGTAAATTCGTCAGAAAATAATTTTTAACTTACGAAAAAATAAGAAAACTCATTATGCCGTTATTTCTACTATAATTTCTGATGATTTGACGTCAAAATGATTCACCGTTAAAGGACAACAAATTAACGTCAAAATCTTGTTTCATTATAGAATTGTCGTAAAATATAATGCTATTGTAAAATTTCGATGTAAACCAGTGTTTTCTGTTAGTGAATAAATTATCAGAATTTTGAGATGGACTATTCAGAATTAACTTATCAATATGCATTATCCTGACGATTGTCCAATTTCTCTATTCCCACGATTCCAAAACAATATGTTTAGCTCATACTTCTAAATTAAAATTTATTAATATAAAATTTGTAATATTATTGATATAAGAGTTGTAAAAAACATTTCCACAAAATTTACTCACAATCTTTTTAAATCTTTAAATCCCTTTTAATTTTCTGTAAAATTAAAAATATCCAAATAAATATAATCAATTCAATATGTCTTTTTATTTTCTTTGGATTGGGCAACAATCAAAAATTTCATGTTAGAATTGATATAAAAGAAAAAAAATTGCAATGATTTTTTTCTAGATTAATATTTGTTTTCTTCATGTGGTTAAGAGGCTGTTTTGCCTTTCCCTTGAAGAAACGTGTAGGTCGTTGCTTTGCCACCACTGATGTTCCACTCTGTTAATACTCAGTAGATTCCCATCCACATGGTTGTGTATCGAGATTCGAAAGTGGAGAGGCGTGTTTTAAACTGTTCACAGATAAGTATAATATTAAATACAACAAACTAACAAAAAATAATAATAATTAAAAAACTGAGTTAAGAAAATTAACAATTTTTCACACTTATTTCTACTATTTTGACATAACACTACTACTCGATCTTCATTTAAGAAAATAGATAAATAATTAAGCTTTGCTCAATTTCAGGAGGATAGGATTTAAAAAGAATAATAGAGACCGACCATTAAAACTGACACATGGGTGCCACTCATTGAAACAATGTTAATTTCGCTGTTCCAGCTTTATATATGAAGACAATAAGCATGGTTCATTATTAATTAGAATTAAAGATGGGTTTTAAGTTGCTAGAGAAGACTAGGAATCGGAAGGTTTTGTTTCAAGTAATTAGCTCTTTCTTTTTTGTATGAATGTAACATTTTATTGCATAGAAAATTTTGATACATTATATACAATTTTGAGTTGAGTTATGATTTAAAAAAACAATTTTAAAATTGCAGAATAATTTACAAATACTTTACAAAAAATTTAAAATTTTGTCACAAACCATTCTTGTAATCCATTTTTATAATTCCATGTGCAATGTTGAGAGTCGTTTTCAAACAGCTTTCCCTACATTTCTTACCAACTTGTCAATGAGTAATGGAACTTCGACATGTCTCTGCTGATTTTTCTCCCGCCTATAAAAAGTATATGGTAGCTCGGAAAACATACTTAGCAATAAAAACTCGAGTTCTCCTGTTACCCGAGACCCGAACGGTTAAAACAATGTCTTGAAACTGATTTGTGTACCTTTGTTGGAGGAGGCCTGAAGTGAGTCGATACCATATCTGAGATGTAAAATGACAAGAGAAAAAGATATGATCTCTAGTCTCCAGCGAGGCAGTACAGAAGACACAACCAAAAGAAACATTAGAATTCCAGAAAAGCATTATATCACAGGTTGTCAAACAATTATGAGCAGCCAACCACACAATAAAGAGAATTTCGGAGTAGCATGTGCGAACAAGACACCCTTAAGCTTTCTCCGGAGATACATCTCTCACTTGATTCCAAGTATCCTTTGAAGAGAACTTTGACTTAAATTTACCTTCCTTACATCTCCACAAAGCTATGTTTAAGTCAGAATAAGCACAAACCTTAAGCTGATGAATCTTTTCCTCAACCTATGAGAGTAAGGGAGCTCGTTGATGCCTGCGTCGATGCGATGCAAAAAAATCCACCAATGTATCTGATGATCTAATGTCCATATCAATGCAATCTCTCTCCCCCAATACATCCATCAGCCTACCAATTGAACACCAATTATCAAAGCAAAAAGACGTGTGAAACCCACTTCTCACCTTAACTTTATGGAAGTCCTTTGTTGAATCTCGACTAGAAGAATATTTATATATTGTTACCAAGGTCATTACCTCGACTGGAAAAGACCTTAGAAAAAACTTAGTGGTCACATGATCGAGTGACACTTGGGACGAAACTAATATTATATGTTGTGGTTTCGTACCTGGGGACTTCGGCCTAATATACATACAATTAGATTTTTGGTTATAGCTAAGAAACAAAAAAAGAGTTGATTGCAATTTAAGGTAAGTAAGGGGCGATTGGCGATTCTTCGACTGCTAGAGTTAAGGCTGCTCCTAGCAGCGCTCGATGGCTTCTCCGTATTCTGGGAGGCTCTCAGGAGTTAAGGGATCTCTGTTTGGAGGGGTGGTGGATCCTTGGGTTGGTTTTGGTTCTGGTCCTAAGATTTCATCTGAGATAAGGGAGGCTTTGGGGATCACATGGTCTGTGGTTAGTGGTGAGGTGTTGCAAGCTTTGTTGCAGGTTAGAGGTGAGACTTTTTTTGCAGTTTTCATTTCTCGATCGAGATGTGGTTTTGGTTGAGGCTTCATCTTTCTGGTTGTGAGGTCAACGTTGCAGAGAGAGTTAATGGCTTAGATAATGCCGGTGCTAAGCCTGTTTCATTAGTAGTTAACGGATTTCTTAAGGTTGATATTCCCTCTGAGATATTGTATAACGTAAAGCCATTATGTAAGTTTTTTCTTATGGGGTACTTCATGGGGAGGCGCCTCATGTAGGAAAGATTCATGCGGCTGTAAACAAGATCTGGGTTACAGCAGGAAAGCCTACATGAATTAACGTTCAAATTATCACCAAGACCTCAGTTCTGTTTTGGATTGAAGATGCACATATGGGTGCTCGTTACCTGAAGCGTAAGTACTAGCACTTTGGGGATGTGCCTCTGGTGGTTAGTGAATGGACTCCAAAATCTGCTTACAAGAGGTCGGATCTTTCGGCTAGACCTATGTAGGTTGATCTAAAGAAGGTTCCGGGATATTAATACTCTTAGAGGGGGCTAAGTTTTCTGGAAACAACACTGGAAAGTTTGTGAAGGTGCACCCAAATACGAAGAGGTGCATGAGGCTAAATGTGGCATGAGTATTAACCATTTTTATCCAAAAAACAAATCTCCTCTATCAGAGATTTCTGCAGATTCACCTCCACCAATACTCGTGCCACATCAAGCCTCATGCACCTCTCTGTATTTGGGTGCAGCTTCACAAACTCCTCTGTTATCGCTCGATTATCAAACAATCTTCAAATGTAATGGTTGACATGGGGTTAAAGAAAGTTGATTTACAGCATGTGGTTGTAATAATAGAGGAGTTCAGTGGAGTTACATTATGTTCGGTTGAATCCGAGAGAGTTGAAGGAGATATAACTAAGCAGGAGTGGTCGGTTGTGGCCAGGTCTGGTAAACGATATTCGGCAAAGTTAGTTGAGAAGGTTACCAAACATGCTAACATCTTGAGGTCTGGTTCCAATTCCGCTACGGGTTTTACAGTTTTGGCATCCTTTGGTGAAGCGGGTGATACTAAGGAAGGGAAGATTCTTGATCAGTCTATTAAGAGTTCAAAGGGGATTAGTACTGAGGCAATGAGCCTTGGTGAACCTAGGCAATCTGCAAAATAGGAGCACAAAGGAAAGCCAATTTTAAATAAGAAGGATATTATCCATCACGGTACGTGAAGAAATTATAGCAGAGCTTCCCTTCAGAAGCATTGATGTCGTCTATCTTTGCTTGGAACATGCGTGGATTTAATAAGCCACATAAACACTATGTTGTAAAAGAATGTGCTAAAGCGGCTAAGCCGTGTTTTGGCTGTATTGTAGTGACAAGACTCCAGGAGGAAAAGTTAAAACTTGTTATGGATGCTTCATTTCCAGGATCGAATTCACTCACAAATTATGAGTATAATCGACTGGACCATATCTTAGTGTTATGGGCAGAGAATGTGGGGGTCTCACTTATCTCCAAAAGTGCACAATTCATTACAATGGGGGTGACTTTGAGTACATGTACTCAATTTGTATGCTCTTGCGTTTATGCATCAAATTTTTAGGAAGATCGTCGGGTACTTTGGGAAAAGTTGGAGAGGATTGAAACTACATTTGGTAGGCAGCATGTTCCATGGATTGTGCTTAGTGATTTTAATGAGATTTTGAGTTCGGCAAAGCAATTACGGTTTCATGAACATCGTTTAAATCAATTTGGTATGCTAGAGTTCTAAAATGTAGTTTCTAATTATGGACTGGCTGATCTTTCTTTCGTTGGCTCAACTTTTACGTGGTAAAATATTCAAACTGAAAACCATATTGAGAAAAAAACTTGATCGGGTTTTGGCAAATAGTGTGTGGCTTTCTTTGTTTGCTCAATATTTTGCAGCCTCTGAGACTAGTGGTATATCAGATCATTCACAAGTTATGTAAAGCTGGATAATGTTATATCGACTGCCCGATAATCATTTAAGTTTTTCACTTACTTAGCGTCGCTTCCGCAGTTTCTTCCTCTTGTGAGCCAACAATGGTATGCTGTTTTAGCTCTCTTTCACTCTCGTATGGCTCTATACCATTTTCATGGGTAAAGTACCAACTTCAAAGTCTTAACAAAAGTATCTATGGTGGTCTTATAGTTGGGTCTAAAGATGCATTTGATAGGCTATGTAAAGCGCAGACTTAAGCGTTACATACGCCTTCTCCACAATACTTTGCTGCTGTATCTGAGGCCACCTCAATATGGAACCACTATGCGAAAGTTGAGGAGAAGTTCTATAAGCAAAAAGCTCGGCTTACGTGGTTGAGTGCGGGGGATCATAACACTAATTTTTTCACATAACAGTACAAAGTTGGGCTTCAAAAAATGCTATCAGGAGGATTATAATGGCTGATGGGTATAGTTTAACGGAGATGGAGGACAGTAAGTGTGAAGCAGCCACTCATTTTCATAGTATTCTCAACCCCCTCACACTAGAGACAGACGAAGTCTCTGAAGCTTACTTAGAAACTCTCATTCACTATTGTTGTTCAACGAGTGAGATAACACCCTTGGTCCAGCCTGTTTAAACAGAGGAGATTAAACATGTAGTATTCTCAATTCCTATCACCAATCGTTTGAAGAGGACATTGCCAAATATGATTGAATGGAATCAGAGTGCCTTTGTTAAAGATATGTTATTGCTTGAAAATGTACTGCTGGCTAGAGAGCTTGTTAAAGACTATCACAAGGATTCTATTTTGACTCGGTGTGCGATTAAGTTTGATAAATCCAGGGCCTTTGACACGGTTCAATGGAAATTTATTATCTCCACTCTTCGGGCTATGGATTTTTTAAGACCAGTTTATCTATTGTATATACCAATGCATGTCGACTTGATCCTTCTTTATTTCTATTAATGGTGAACTTGTTGGGTTCTTTAACATTTCTAGATGCATTCATCAAGGGTTTTCACTCTCTTTGTATCTCTATGCTATCGCGAGTAATGTAATGTCCAGATTGTTAAATAAAGCAGTCCACGATGGACTATATGGATATCATCCAAAATGTAAGAAAGTTGTTACTCATCTAAGCTTTGCTAATAACTTTTGTTCATTACGGATGGGAAGCCAGAATTAATATTTGGTGTTATTGACATTTTCAAAAGATTTTCTCTTATGTCTGGCCTCAATATTAATGCTTCTAAGTCCTCTATATTTTTGGGTGGTGTGGACACGGCTAGAACGATTAGTGCAGCGCAGCAGTTGGGACTTGAGAACAATTCTCTACCTATTCGTTATTTGGGTTTATCGCTTATCATAAATTTGATGACTAGTCATGACTATGAGCCGCTTATAGACTAAATCAGATCTCGGCTGCTGTCTTGGGCGACTCAAATTTTGTTATATACGGTACGTCTCTAACTCATCAAGTCGGTTATTTTGAGTGTCTCCAATTTCTAGTGTTTGGTCTTTATGATACGTAATCTCTAGGATTGGCACTCAGCGATCCAATCAAGATAACCCTTGGCTCGGTAAGAAGTTTATAACTGAAGAGATTGATGTATAAATCAATTCCCAAGCCCCTCGCTTAACTCTTACTTGATCTAAGCGGTGGAGTCTTCAATGGTGAGAGGCGTGTATGAGCCAATACCATGGTGTATGAACCGATGACCAGCTCCCCTACTTAACTTCTCAAGATATAGGATGGTAGAGGGGCCCCAAGAGTGATATGAAATTTACTCGATAAACCAAGTTGAATTCCTTGGATGTCGCACCAAGAAAGTTCAAAGATTTCCAAGAGGAACAAAGGTCTTTGCGTTTTGGAAAAGCGAGAGATTTTGATAAAAAATGAAGGTCAATCGTCACTTTCACTTTCTTGGCCACTTAAGTATCTAGGTTTAGTCGGCCAAGAGTTAAAAGAAATATCTCAAAACATTAATTAAAGTTTTAAAATGAACTAAAGACATAAACATCAAAAGAAAACCCCAAAGTCTTTGAAGAGAATCCTTCTCGGCAGTTTTGATGGACTGGTCCTTATGCTTCAAACTTTCTTCTTCTTGGACTTGGATTTTATTCGACTCTAGACAAGAACAATATGGACTTAGAAATTTTGAGAACAAGCTTGCCTCTTTAAAAATTTTCTCGAAAAACCTATTGGGAAAAATAAGGATAAGGAAAAAGAGTACAAGGCTTGTCTCAAAAGTCTACCTAGTTATTATCTTAAATATTATCTTGCATTGAGATCAAGGTGCCGTGTGTAGCAACCTCCTTTGGATTTGAGAACTCCAGCTCTTGGATGAGACTCAAAAGCGTTTCCTTGAGTCTTTTGGTCTTTGATCTTGTCATTGATCCACTCGGAACTTGCATGGACTCATCTTCCTTTGGCTCTTCTCCTTGGTTGCTTCCCATGATCATATTATCCCCTCCTCTTGAATAGGATTTTTCCTCAAATCAAGCTCATCTACCACAAAAGGTATCAAGTGAGCAACATTGAAAGTAGAGCTCACATTATACTTACTCGGAAGTTCAATCTTGTAAGCATTGTTGTTGACACGCTCCAAAACTTTGAATGGACCATCAGTGTGAGGCAACAACTTGGATCTTCTCTCAGGAGGAAACCTATCTTTCCTTAGGTGAATCCATACTAAATATTTGGGTTCAAGAATGAGCTCACGCATGCCTTTATTAGCCATCTTTTGGTAATGCAAGTTCCTTGCCTCAATTTGTTTTCTTGCAGTTTCATGCATTTTCTTCACAAGCTCCGCTTTTTGATGACCATCTAGACTAGCAAGCTTACTTAAAGGTAAAGGGATCAAGTCTAATGGTGATAAAGGATTAAAACCATACACAAGTTGAAACGGTGAGAACTTAGATGCAGAATGGGTAGAATAATTATAAGCAAATTCAACATGTAGCAAGCAATTCTCCCAAGTCCTATTGTTTTTCTTGATGATAGCTCTCAAAAGTGTAGACAATGATCTATTTACTACCTCAGTTTTTTCATCGATTTGCGGATGACAAGTAGTAGAAAACAAGAGCTTGATTCCTAACTTAGACCACAAGATTTTCCAAAAATGACTTAGAAACTTGGTAGCCCTATCCAACACAATAGTTCTCAACATTCCATGCAACCCAACAACTTCTCCAAAGAACAATTCGGCTACCATAGTTGCATCATCAGTTTTGTGACAAGTGATGAAGTGTGCCATTTTGGAGAATCTATCGACCACAACAACGATAGAATCTAGACCTTTTCTAGTTCTAGGCAATCCTAACACAAAATCCATTGAAACATCAATCCAAGGTGCCTTAGGAATGGACAGATGTGTATACATAACTTGAGATTGAGCTTTGGCCTTAGCTTGCTTGCAATTTACACACCTTGAACAAATATGTTCTACGTTTCTTCTCATTCAAGGCTAAAAGCAGTGTGCTCTTAGGCAAAGAAATTAGGCAAAGAAAGAAGTGGTGCATTAGTGAGTTTTTCTTTTAGCGTTTAAAACGCCTCTTCTTGAGCTTTCTCCCACTTAAAAGAAACATTCTTCTTTATTACTTCTGTAAGAGGTGTGGCCAAAGTGCTAAAATCTCTAACAAACCGCCTATAAAAACGGCTAGACGATGGAAGCTCTGGACCACTCTGATAGATTTTCGGCTTGGCCATTCTCAGATAGCCTTCAGTTTTTCCTCATCAACTCGTATTCATTGTGTATTCACAACAAAGCCTAAAAATATAAGGTTATTCGTGCAAAATGTGCACTTCTTCAAGTTAGCATACATATTTTCTTTCCTAAGAACTTCTAAGACACAATGCAAATGTTTGACATGCTCATTCACGTTCTTACTATAGACAAAGATGTCTTCAAAATAAACAACAACAAAAACTCCTATAAAGGTTCTCAAAACATGATTCATTAGTCTCATAAACGTACTAGGTGCATTGGTTAAGCCAAATAGCATGACTAACCACTCATATAAACCATGTTTTGTTTTGAAAGCTGTTTTCCACTCATCCCCTTCTTCCATGCAGATTTGATGATATCCACTCTTCAAATCAATCTTAGAGAACACACTAGATCCATGTAACTCGTCTAACATGTCATCTAACTTAGGGATAGGGTGGCGATACTTTACCGTAATGTTGTTGATGGCTCGACAATCAACACACATGCGCCATGATCCATCCTTCTTTGGTACCAACAAAACAGGCACGACACATGGACTCATGCTTTCATGGATATGGCACGACAAATGGACGCATTCTTTCATGGATATATCCTTTCTCCATGAGATCTCCTACTTTTTTGTAGCTCCTTGGTTTCCACATGATTTGTTCTATAAGCCGGTCGGTTTGGTAAGGAAGCCCTAGGTAAAAAATCGATTTGATGCTCGATTCCTCTGATTGGTGGTAGTCTACTCGGGTTTTTCTCTGGGAATACATCCTAAAACTCCTGAAAAAGAGAGGTAATCTCACTCGGTAGCACCAGCTCCAAGTCAGCCATGCTCGTAAGAGCTTCTTTGTACACAAACAAAAGACAAGATTGCTTCGTGTATAACACTCTCTTTATCTCACTTGCTCTCACATAAAAATTTGAGTGTGTCCTCACGGGTAATCTCTCACAGGCCTATATCTTGGGTTCACTTGAGCTCTCACTCTCTTTAAGGTGTTTAGTGTTTGGTGGTTCACTCTTTTTCTTGCCCCCTTTCTCTAGATGCATTTGATCCAAATAGATCTCTTGCGGCAACATAGGATTCAACACTATTCTTATTCCTTGGAATTCAAACAAGTGCTTGTTAGTGTAGCCATCATGGGACACACGTCGATCATACTTCCAAGGCCGACCTAAGAGAATGTGTCCGGCCTCCATAGGTAAAACGTCACACAACACCTCATCATTATACTTCCCTATCGTCAAAGGTATCAAGACTTGCCTTTGTACCTGACATTTCCAGTGTTATTCAACCGTTGCAAGTTATAAGGTGATGGATTCCTTGTAGTGATCAAACCAAGCTTCTCCACCATGGTTGAGCTAACCATATTTGTGCAACTTCCCCCATTAATGATGAGACTACACAATTTCTCTTTGACTTGACATCTTGTGTGAAACAAATTTTTCCTTTGCTTATCGACTCCAACCTTAGTTGAACTCTCAACACCCTCCTAAAGACTAACTCAAATTCCTCCAGAGATAAGTGTGATATCGAATCTTCAACATCTTCGGTTTCAATATCCCTATTAAGTCATAAGACCATAGTGCGCTTGTTTGGGCATTCCTTGGCATAGTGTCCTCTTCCATGGCACTTGAAACATTGAACATCCTGGTTTCTTGTGGAAGATGCCTCACCCTTGCCTTTATAATCTGGTTTTCGTGTAGTAACTTTAGACTATTCCTTTGGTTTTGCTTCCGGGTAATGTCTCATAAAAGTTGGCTTGTCTTCCCGGGTGTAGCATGGCCGAGAGCTAGAGGAAAAAGGTTGGCGTGAAGCATTACCCCTCCTCTTGAGTTTTTTTTCCACGAGTATTGTCTTATGTAACATCTCTTCTAACTCCGCATAGTGTTCCAATTCAAGCCTTTCTTGAATATCTCGATTAATTCCACTCAAAAATCTAGCCATAGTTACTTCTCGTTCTTCTTCAACTTGAGCTTTGATCATAAGAAATTCAATCTCATGGAAGTAGTCTTCAACACTCTTACTACCTTGCACTAGCCTCCTAAGCTTTTTGGTGTAAATCTTTATGATAGTGACTCAGCACAAATCTCCTCCACATAAGAATTTTCATCTCAATCCAAGTTTCCACAGAATTCTCTCGGTCCTTATCCTATTTGTAACAAGATGATCCCACCAACTAATCGCATAGTCAAAGAACTCAATGGCTGCAACCCGGACCTTCTTGAGGTAGGAATAGTTATGACAATCAAACACGAGCTCAATCTTCTTGTCCCACTCTAAATATGCATCCGGGTCCTTCTTGCCATAGAATGGTGGTATCTTTAACTTGAGTCCTCCAAGATTATCATCTCGCCTTCTACCTTCACTATCTCGACGAGGACGTCTTTGGCTTCCCTCATTAGAGTGTTCGTCTCTGTTATAGTACCCATCATCATCCTCGGCCTCTACTCTATGCCGTCTTTGCTGGTTTCTTTCTCTAACCTCCTATATTCTCTCATAAATCCCATTCAATTCAGTCCTCATTAGGCCTTGCATCTCCCCCATCAAGGCTTGAATTTGTATATTAGGAATGGTAGTTTATTCTCCTTCTCATTTATCTTCAATATTGGACATGATGAACCTACAAAACGAGCAAACAAGATTAGTAGTAAAACTCCTCACAAGTTTTTTCACTCTCGGTGTTTCATCTCAAGGAAATTTTGTTCTCGTCTCTTTTACTCCACTAAACTCAAATGTTTCAAAAAAAACCAATGATCCTTGTTTGGAAACCTAAGTCCCAAGGAAATTCAACGATGGTTTACAAACTCCAATCTCTTCAACACTTTCCGAAAAGAAGTAAAAGAGAAAAACCTTAATGGTTCCGCGGATAGCTTGTAACCGACGGTATCCGAAGAGCCCAGCGCTTTGGTCGGAGATGGCAAAGGGGATGACGGTGGTTCTGAGCCAAAAAGACAGACTAAACAACCAAGAATTGATCGAATGTTGGTCGAGTGTTAAAGAAAAGAGTTTTTGGCTATGATATGTTGAAGAAATGGCTATGGAAGTGATTGTGGAGTTTGATTGAAAGAATGAAGAAGAAATGATGATTTTTTTTTGGTTTTTTTTTTAGATGGTAATGAAAGATTGATGTGGTGAGAAACAAGATCAAACGATCTAAAGGTGATATCGGTTGATTTTGGAGGTGGTGGTGATAAGAAATGATGGTAAGGTAAAGAAGAAAGGTGATTTGATAGAAAGGTGATACGGTTGATCAAAGAGTGTAGCTCTGATACCAAATGATACGTAATCCCCAGGATTGGCACTCAATGATCCGATCAAGATAACCCTTGGATCGGTAAGAAATGTATGACTCAAGAGATCAATGTATAAATCGATTCTCAAGCCCTTCGCTTAACTCTTACTTGATCTTGGCAGTGGAGGCTTCGATGGTGAGAGGCATGTATGAGCCAATACCACGGTGTATGAACCGAGGACCAGCTCCCTTTCTTAACTTCTGAAGATATAGGACGGTAGAGGGGCCACACTAGTGATATGATCTTCACTTGATAAACCAAGTTGAATTCCTTGGATGTTACACACCAAAAAAGTTCAAAGAGTTCCAAGAGGAACAAAGGTCTCTGCATTTTGCAAAAGAGAGAGATTTTGATAAAAAAATGAAGAAATTCAATCGTCTCTTTCACTCTCCTGGACGCTTAAGTATCTAGGTTTAGTCGGACAAGAGTTAAAAGAAATATCTCAAAACATTAACTAAAGTTTAAAAATGAACAAAAGACATAAACATCAAAAGAAAACGGCTATGTCTTTGAAGAGAATCATTCTCAACAGTTTTGATGGACCCAACCTTATGCTTCAAACATTCTTCTTCTTGGACTTGGATTTTATTCGACTCTACACAAGAACAAGATGGACTTAGAAATTTTGAGAACAAGCTTGCCTCATTAAAATCTTTTCCAGAAAACCCATTGGGAAAGAACCGAGGATAATAAAAAAGAGTACAAGGCTTGTCTCAAAAGTCCACCTAGTTATTATCTTAAGTCTTAACTTGCATAGAGATCAAGGTACCGTTTGTAGCATCCTCCTTTGGCTTTGAGGACTCTAGATCTTGGATGAGACTCATAAGAGTTTCCTTGAGTCTTTTGGTCTTTGATATTGTCATTGATCCACTAGAAACTTGCATGGACTCGTCTTCCTTTGGCTATTCTCCTTGGTTGCTTCCCATTGTCATATCATTTTAGATTACCACAAAGATATCTATATGAGATTGAGGGTTTATGTCGTAGGTTCTTATAGGGAGGCTCGCCAAATTTTCAAAAAGAGCAATAGTTTCTTAGGAGGATATTTGTTGTCTGGTGAAAGAAGGTGGTTTAGGTTTACGGCAACTGCGGGATTCCTCTCTAGTTTTCTCCCTTAGCCTGATCTGGAGATTACTCACAAGCTCGGGCTCTTTGTGGGTTGATTGGACTCAGACTTATCTTTTGAAGCAAAACTCCTTTTGGAATGTTAAAGATGCAACTTTGGGGTCTTGGATATGGTGAAAGTTACTCAAGTTTTGAGTTATAGCATGTGATTTTATTCGAAATGAGGTTGGTAATGGTATAAGTAAATTTTTGTGGGGGGGGGGGTGTTTGTTTACCTATGGATAATTCTATGATAAAGTTTGGAGAAGTATGACCAAGAACCTTGGATGTCGTTTGTTTTAGCAAGGTGGCTGACACTGTCAAGTATAATCAATGGAGGATTTGTATAGGAGGTTCACCACATTTTCAGCAGGTTATTGAAGAGGTACATCATCACACTATCCCCTCCACTCGGGCAGGGTCGGACATCACACTATGGTGCCATGTGCATGATGACTATCGAGTTAGCTTCTCACCTCATTGTACTTAGAACCAAATCTGTAAGGTTAAGAGTGAATTTTTTGGCACGATACAGTCTGGTTTCCCTAGGCGATACCGAGGTATTCCTTTATCACTTGGTTATCGGTGCGCGATCGACTATTTACAGGTATACAAACTAGTTTATGGGGTCAAGCTCAAGACTAGTGTTATTTGGAGAGTAGTGTCTCGAGACCAACTACTTTATGCTTTTCTTGTTTCCTATATGATTTGGACTAGGGTTGTCGGGGTTTTCTTGGGAAACAGGATCACAACGGACTGGACAATGATGTTAAGACGCTTAAGCTCCACTCGCTTCCATTTGCTTACAAAATACTACTCTCCCTGGCCTTGCAATCCATAATCTACCATCTATGGAGAGAACAAAATGGAAGACACCATGGTTAAGTAAGAAAATCTACCGCCCATCTAGCTCGAGCTATATCAAAAGTTATACATGACCGACTTATTTTGCTTCATTATACGGAGGATAATAAGCTTAGTAGACTCCTTTATCGGTGATGCTCTACACTTTCTTAAGATTATTTTCCAAATTTAAATCACAACTTTGTCTCTTCTAATTAAACATCTCATATTAATATTAATTTTACATTTAAACAAAAACAAATCTCGATACTTTAGAAGTTTTCGCCACATCCAAGAGCTAGCATTTATATTCAAAGTTACCGATCGTAAGTATCCCTTCCGTATCAGATTCTTATGGATCCAGTTCACTCACAAAGAATCTTTGACGATACCAATCTCCATATCAATTTATAAAAACTTACCTTGTTAGTTTCAGCCAAAGATTTAAGTCTAATCCCCCCCCCCATCAGATTTTGGTTTACAAACATCAGCCCTGGCCACTTTCTATTTCTTTTGATTTAAGGCTGTTCAAGACCATAAGAAGGCAAAACTTATCTTCTCAAAATTTTTGATGCAAGCCCGAGGAAGTCGGAAGGCAACTATTCAAAAATTTGTCAAACTCGCAATCACTGAGGTAAGTAATTGTAGTCGACCTACAAACAATAGGAAACGATTCTTCCTAGATCCAATACGAGCTCGTATTTTCTCTGAGTGGCTGAAAGTCTGAGCTAGTTATTCGCTTAATGAGCAGAGGTAACCCCAAATATTTCACTGGCAAAGTTCTAATGTTAAACGGAAAACTACAAAGTGAAGCCCGAGTAACAAAGCAGATTCCAGTGATAAATAAAGAAGGTTTCTCCAAGCTAATATTCAGACTAGAGATACGAGAAAACTCATAAAAGACAGCGAGAATCCCTTTGAATGTGCAAATTCTCCAATCAGCATACACCATTATATCGTCATCAAAGCACAAATGGGTAATTTTTAAGCTTTTACAGCCCGAATGTAACCCGTATTTGCCATAAATTGCTGCCTTATCCAACATGCAAGATAAGAGATTCATAAAAATAACAAAAAATAGGGAAAAAGAGAGCAACCTTGACGCAGCCCCCCGCTCAATTCTAAATAAACCTCGCGAGTTCCCGTTGATGTGAACCGAGAATGATTAAGTGGTAACACACAACTCTATCCATCTCACAAACTGAGCTGGTAGTTGTATAGCTTTCAAAACATTTATTGGAAACTTTTATTGAACTGAGTCAAACAATTTAAAAATATCTATCTTCATAGCAAAATGAGATGCAAAATTAGGCCTATGATAATCCTTCATTAATTCAGACGCAAGGAGGAGGTTTTCCATCATATAATGGTCTTTTATAAATGCATACTAATTTGGCGTAGTAAATGCACGAAGAATCAACTTAATTCGGTTTGCAATTAACTTCAAAATAACCTTATAGATCACATTGCATCAAGATATAGGTCGGTTTTCCTTCAGTCCAATGGTGCCCGTCTTTTTTGGAAATAAAGCAAGAATCGTAGTATTGACTTCCTTCGGTAAAAATCTATAAGTGAAGAAGGACTTAAGAACGACAATAAAATCCTTCCCAACAATATGCCAAGCCTCCTTAAAGAATTATATTGTATAACCATCCTGACCTGGAGACTTATTAGAAGGCATAGAAAACAAATACCTTCTTGAATCCGAATCATTTATCTCTGTCAATACACTCGTTTTCTCCTGCTCCGAGAAACAGTAATGCAAAAGATTAGAAATCTCTTTCGATGTCATACAAGAATAGCCTTGAGGCTTCACGCTAAACTAGTCAGAGTAAAACTGGATGGCTTCTGATTTAATGTCCTCTCGACTGGTTAGTAACACTTCATTAGAGGATTTAACCGCATTTATTAAGTTTCGAGTTTCCCTCTCTTTAAATTCATTATGAAAATACTGGTTATTCTTATCATCCACATTAATCCAATGCAAATTTGCTTTTTGTCTCAAATAATTTTTCTTTAACTCCACCACTTTCTCCCATGCTTCATAGGCCTTCGATTCTTCTAGGATTGATAAAGCATCAGGTCTGGTAAAATTTTGTATTTTGCTTCTCACAAAGAACAGAAAATGCTGCCTCAGTCCACCTAGTAAGGTGATGTAACTTTTGACGACTAAGCGCTCGAATCGCAAGCTTGAGAAACTTTAGCTTCTTAAAGTATCTAAACAAAGCAGAGGTTGACAGAAACAGAGCCAACGTAGTATTCCAATATGCCTCAACAACTGGCTTAAATTCATCCATTTTGATAATGGCGTTAATAATCTTAAATGAACTCTTCGGTTTATGTGGAGCATCAGCTAAAGAGATAATTACACAAAGGTGATCCGAACATCCTTTAGCCTCAAACAAACAATAAGACTTATATGGACGCTGCAGCCATTGATTATTAACAAGAATATGGTCTAGTTTCTTGCACACTAACCTTTCTTCACGCTTGTTACACCAAGTGTAACAGAGACCATGTAAGAAATATCTACCAAAGAGCAGTAGCACACCATATGTTGAAAATCAACCATATCCAGCAAGGAGACGTGATAAATAGGAGAGTGAGTGCTCAGCAAATTCCGATACCTCATTAGTCACCTACACACATCCACGGTTTCCCCCGAAATTGACTAAAGTCTTTTTGATATTTAAAATCTCGCCACAACACACGACATTCTTCCAAATCATTTGAGGCATAAACAAACGTACATAGAAAATCCTCCGATGAATCCACGAGTTTAACTAAGCATGAAATCAACTGCTCCATTTTAAATACCACATTTAATTCCCACCTTTTAACTCCACACCACCCAAATACTCCCTAATGGGTTGTGTTCATAGATTGAAACCATGTACCGATCACTAAAAATAGAACTAGCAATGCGACCTGTCTTGTTTTGGGTCACTCGTGTTTCCATTAGACCCCCAAACTCCATTGACTTAGAATGAATCATATCCCTGACCACTGAATGCTTCCATGATTTATTGAATCCATGAACGTTCTAGGAGAAACATGACATTAATACTTTTTCTAGTTAGTTTGCTTTCCGATACCGCATGGGATAGACTCTCCTGCTTTCTGAGAAGTTTTAGGAAAGTACTTGTGCACTACTTTAGAGGATCTCGATAATGTAGCCCGACTCAGTGTCTCCTTTTACCCTTTGGATCCTTTAAGCGACCTGAAAACAAGCTTCCAAGGTGAGAACCAACAGTGACCGAGCCAGATGACGACTTATTTTCCTCTGATACATCCGAGCGCAGTCCCTCCGGTACAGATTCTGAAATTAAATTATCCTTTATTTTTGATTCAGCCTCCTTCACTTCCTCCACTACCTCCTCTTCACGATCTCTTAAAACCGAAAATCGTGATGGTGATGCTATTGTGACATGGCCATATACTAAACCTGCAGAATTCTTTGCAGACTTTTTGCCCTCGAGTGAGAGACCGTGGATCATTCATTGTACAGGCGTGAACTTCCAGATTATATCACCTATGGCTTTCTATTCAAGCTCCATCTTGCTTACCAAACTATCGGAGGCTGCACTCTTCCCTACAGATACAATATCATCTTCGTTGACAACAGTTTCTGAGTGTTACACCAACACCTCTGATCTAGCACTCTGTTTTGAAGTTCACTGGAACTTGATCTTGTTGGACCTTAGCATCATCGATATGCCCCCACTTCCAATAAGTATTGCAACATGGAGGTAATCATGGAAAATCATAAGTGACCTGAACCTCCTTTTAATCTGAAGTAGTAATGTTGTGGTAGTTTCTTTGATAGATCCACGTCTACAAAGATTTTTGCTTCCTCAAAATTCATGACAAACTCTGTTTCGCGATGTAGTCGAATGGGAGTGACGAGAGGACTTGCAAGGAAAGTGAGGCCCTTCCATGAGAACATAGAGTGTGGAACGTTCTTGATCTCAACACACATTGGCATTGACATAATATTCGGCTGAGCTTCTTTTTCAATAGGAGTCCACCGGATAACTATCATCAGAATATCACATATGTTCCACATACCCCTACCGAGAACACAACGCCTTGCAGCTGAATATCGAATTTGAAATTTGATTGTATTGTCATTAACATCGAAAGCATCTACTTTAATAAATTTTTCACCCAAATTCCATATCTTGTTAACAATAACAATAACATGTATTTTGGCATCGTGAGGGGCTTTTGATGCAAAACGACCAACCAGAAAATCCTCACAAAATGGCGGCGCATTGACAAGAACCTCCTTCGGAACCGCAAAGACTTTTTTGCCTTCAGTCGAAATCATCTCACATAGAACTGGGAAAGACTTGGCCTAGCAGTGATTTGAGCCCATAACTTCTTCTCCAAGAGACCTTCATCCAACCGACCCGTAACTTGCTGAAAGTCAAGCGATTGAGCTAGCTCACGGAGAGGAGAACCCCCTCCTAAGAGCCCATAACACACCTGAATGGTGGAGATCAACCAAAATGATCTCACTTGCGGCGGATGAAAGTTGACCCTAAACCTCCATGAATCGCCCTAATCCCCTATGTTAAAAAAATGCACCGTTTCTTTAATAGAAACTGAATATTAGCTGTCTCTTTGATACAACTTGTATCATACAATTAAAAAAAAAAGATATTGCACCAACAATAGAATTGGTTTTTGCTGATGGAAAAGGCCGCTCGATAAAAGGTATTATTGATGTTTTTGATGAGTTTGCTCGAGTCTCAGGATTGAAAATAAGTCAGGAAAAAACAACTCTATTTGTTGCGGGGATATCGGATATAGGGAGACAAATGCTGTCGGGTTTTCCGTTTAGACTTGGGGAACTTCCGGTAAGATATTTGGAGCTGATGTTGATGACCAAAAAGATGTCTATCTTGGACTGCCTGCCCTTTCTGGAGAAGATCCGAGGAAGGATCAGTTCTTGGAAGAATCGTTTTCTTTCTTTTGTAGGGCGCCTTCAGTTGCTCACCTTGGTGATAGCTAGTATTACAAATTTCTGGATGGCGGCTTTCCGGCTCTCGAGCTAGAAAAAATAAGTTCTGCCTTCTTATGGTCAGGATCAGTGTTGAATACAAGAAAAGCAAAAGTGGCGCGGGCAGATGTATGTAAACCGAAAGCGGAAGGGGGGCTTGGTATAAAATTCCTAGTGGACGTGAATAAGGTGAGCTGCTATAAGTTGATATGGCTAATTACTTCAGCAAAAAAGAGTCTTTGGGTAAACTGGGTTAAAAAGAATTTGATACGATGTGGTTCCTTTTGGTCGGGAAACACCAACGCAAATGTGGGATCATGGATGTGGAAAAGGCTCCTCAAGTACAAGAGTTCAGCGAAAAATTTTCACAAGGTGAGAGTCCATGGAGGGGGCCAAACGTCGTTCTGCCATGATGATTGGTGCTCTCTTGGAAGATTATTTGAGGTTCTAGGTAGCCGTGAGAGTATAGACATGGGGATCCCAGGACAAGCAATGTTGGAGGATGTGATAAAAAATCATAGACCAAGGTGCATAAGGTTTCAGATTTTATCACAGATAGAAGAGGAAATCAAAAGAGCTCGAGATGAGGGAGATTTAGGCGATGACATAGCACTGTGGCGTAAGAGGGCAGACAAGTATGTTCCCCGGTTCTCATCAAAAGACACATGGGATCAGATCAGAAGAAAAAACTCGGAGAAGACATGGACAAAAGCGGTCTGGTTCTCACATGTAACTTCGAAGCACTCGTTTATCGTTTGGTTAGCGGCTCAGAATCACTTATCAACAGGAGACAGAATGCTAGTCTGGAATGGTAACGCCGCAGCAGGCTGTGTGTTTTGTTCGCTCCATATGGAAACAAGAGACCATTTGTTTTTCTCGTGTCCTATCACCAAACAGGTATGGGAAGATTTAGCTACCCGGCTGTTCAATCAGGATTACACGGACAGCTTCTCCATGATCCTAGCACATCTATCAGAGTCAAGACAAGGAGATCGCAAGATATTTTTAAAGAGGTATGTTTTTCAAACTTGTATCTATTTACTATGGAGAGAAAGGAACCAGAGAAGACATGGGGAGGTTCCACTTAGCACAACCAGTTTGATAAGGGGAGTGGAGAAGTCAGTAAGGCTCCGGCTTTCAACACTTCAAAATCAAGGGATATGGCGAGAGGGATTGCAGCAATGGTTTGCGTCACGGATTTAATTCTCTATTGTAATCTTTTGATTCAATGTTTATGTATTCTACTTTCAGCTCGATCGAGAGGGGAGGTACTCTTTTTTCCGGGAGTTGGTTTTGTCCCACTGGGTTTTTTAGCCTCGGGTTTTAACGAGGCCACACCTCTCGATCACCTATAAGAGCTTATGCTTAAGAAATGTTCCCAAAGGTTAGCACACATGTGTACAAAAGACTTTTTTGAATATAATTTTACATTTATTCAAAAAAAAAAACATAATTTTAACATAAAAATAAAATAATATGAAAACATAATTAAAATGTAATAGGAGTATCAAATTATTTAAAATGATTTGTTTGTTTGCATGTACCATGAATGACGTTAAATTTCTTTGTTTGCATTTACCATGAATGACGTAAAATTTATAATTCAGCCTATCTAAGTCAAGTTTTTAAGTTCATTGAATCATCACTCCACGACTTGGGTTTTCAAGGCTAAAAATTAATATATTAATTTTTTTACTATGAAGTACAAATAGATGGTATAGTTCAGACTTCTGATGGACTTTAGGAGAATTGTAAATGTAAGCGGAAAATCATCTCAGTAGCTAGATCGTGCCATTTGATGAGTATATAGGTTGATACTTGACCATGCAGGGGTGTTGAAGCTTGAACCCGTGATGTCGTCAACAAATAATATTGGCACAACTTTAAATCCAGATTTACACGCATGTTTTTACTACTCAGGGTCTTTTATTTCTAATTTAAGGGAATTAGATTTTGGATTCTTAATTATGTTATGTTATGCAAGAAGGCAAAAACAAAATATATTCTTCTTTTCGATTATGTTCTGCCTAATTGTCTTTATAACCAAAAAAAAACTATGAGTATGAATATGCATGCATCGTGATCCCTCATTGAATCACATATTTATAACTTGACCGGACAAGAAAGCAGTGGTAAAATTTCAAAAAAAAAACAAAGCAGTGGTAATAAGTTTTATCAGAAGCTTCAAAAAAAAAAAAAAGATTTTGGCTTATTGATTTCTTTTGAGGCCGCAATTTTCGGAGGTAGTTTTTAGGGTGATCAGGAGACCATTTTGAAAAATATTTTGGAGGAAGGTTCGATGGTGGCTCCGGCAGGGAAATCTGCAGGAGTTTTGGTTCTGTCAGAAGGGTTTGATGAGGTTTTAGTCCCAGCTTCTGCTCATGCGATCAGTTTGAGTTCTAACGCGGGCTTCGTCGAGGATGGTTTCAGAGTTTTGGAGTTTTCTGCGTGATCTGGTCCGGAGGATGGGATTTTTTCTCTGGCGACAATGTTGACTTCGGGTTCTGGTACGGAGGATGTGGTCTCAAGTTCGGTTGGGTCGGTGGTTCTGCCAGCTACGAGCTCTGTTTTAGCGAAGGAGTTATTGAGTGGTTTGGAGAATCATGGTTTGGGTCACTTGATAACGCCTCTGTTCTAGCTTCTGGTTCTGATGGTTTCATGGTTGCAAGCAAAAATGTTTCAATGCAGGCAGCGAGGACTACTGTTTTTGGGAGGGTTGCTGTTTTGGGTTATGATGGTGTTGTTTTCTGCTCTATTGCCAGTGAGGTTTATGGTTACTGGTTCGGATAATGTGGTTCTGCCAGCTACAAGTTCTGTTTGAGAGAAAGAATTATTGGTCGGCAAGCAGGTTTCAACACTCAATAAAACTTATGTTTTAGTGCATGGTTTAGCTCGTGAATCTGATATTATTTCTGATAAGAGAGATGCTCCGGTCATGGTTCCACCTCTCACAGAGACTAGAAAATCGTATTTGTCAGTAGTTCAGCAAAAATCGACAATGGTGAAGCATGATCTAACGGTTTCATTGGAAGATGCTAATCCAACTATCATGGTTCCTAATGAAATCATAAATGATTGTTGGGAAATTCTCGGAAGCAGCTTCTCATATTGCAAAAGTTCATGTAATTGTGAATAAAATTTGGTGTTATGGAAACAAGTCCATCAAAATAGATACTTATGTGGTGAATTCATCTACAATAAAGTTTTGTATTTGTCATAGAATGATCAGAGACAGAGTTTTATGAAGAGGCATTGGAATATTGTCGATAAACCAATGATGGTTTCTAAGTACAGACCTATTATGGAAGAAGAACAATCAGCTCTCCGTTCAATGCCTCTTTGGGTTACCTTTAAGGAAATTCCTTCTTCGTTCTTCTCATGGAAAGGATTAAGTTTTCTGTCAAATTAACGGTGAACGTAAGTGACTTCATCTAGACACAGAGTTGTGCACGAAGTTTGATGAGACTAAGGTTTTTGTTGACCTGGACTTATCAAAACCGTTGCCAGACTCTTTTCGTTTTAAGACGAAACAGGGGGTAACTACATAAGTTTTCTATTATTACACGTGGTTGCCTTCAAAGTGTAACATTTGTTTCAAGTGGGGTCATTCAAGAGACACTTGTCGAGCTAAGGAAAATTCCGCAATTGTCATACCTAGAATACTCAAGTGAGTAAAGTCAGGTCATCAATCAACATGGGTAAAATCAGCTTCTATTCCATTTGTTCAGGCTTCCGCTACAATTATGAATACTACAGCAGCAACAAATGTTAATAAGTCAAATCAAGTTTCGTCACATCCTGTATGTGAAGATACATATGTGGGTGGCGGAAACGTTGAACTTTTGAGTGGTTTAGTGGAGAATTTAATTTCTATTTTGAACTCTTCACAACAAAATCTGCCACATCTTGTACGTGAAGATGCAGATGTGGGTGGCGGATACGTTACATCAAAGAATGCTCCATCGGCAATGTTATCTAAAAAAAAAATCTCAAATTATTGGTGTCAAGGACTTGGGTGTGTTGCCTTAAATGCAGCCACGGATCATGGGTGTTATAAAGGGAGATGCAAAGCGTGTTAAAATTTTAAGTTCAGGAAATGATGGTTGGTCAGTAGTTTTGCCAGGCAAAAGAAATTTATAAGTTTGCTGAAGGAGTGAGATTAGTTTTGGCCGATGGTGGAGAAGTTTTGGGGTCAAACACAACCTAATTTTCTCTCAACCTTGTCTCTTTTTTGTTTTTCAAAGAAGCTAAAAGAGTTTAAGCCGTTACTAGGATTAAAAAATCAAAGGGGTAATCTATCATGGAAGGCGGCGGATGTGTACCTGATTTTGTGTGAGAAGCAAGGTCTGAATCTTGCATCACCAACGCCTCAGCATATGGAAGAAGAAAATGAGGTTTATTGTAGATGGAGTCATCCTGCGGGTATTGAAGTGATTTTTATAAAACATATATCGAAGCTTCATTGGTTGAGTATTGGTGATCAAAATAATAGCTTTCCATAATGCAGTTGCTGCTCATAAAGCAAAAAATACCATTCGAGAGATAAATTGTCATGATAGAATTGTGGTGGCAGACAGCCAGAAGATAAAGGACGAGGCTGAAGGTTTTTTCCGGGAGTTTCTATAATTTACCCCAACTGATTATGAGGGAATTTCGATAGAAAAGCTCCAAGAGCTGATTCCAAACAGGTGCTCTGAGGGAGGGGGGGGGGGGGGAAGACGTCCTAGTTGCAAAAGTCTTAGAGGAGGAAATTAGAGATGTGTTATTCTCAATGCCAAACAATAAATCACCAGACCCATATGGTTTCAATGCAGATTTTTATAAGAAGGTTTGGCCACTAATTGGTAAAGAGTTCACCATTTTCGTTCAGTATTTTTCTTTAAAGGGTTTCTACTAAAAGAAATGAATTCAACAATTTTTATCCTTCACACCAAAGAAAAGTTCAGCTCTGAAAATGAAGGATTATAGGCCTATATCTTGTTGCAACATGATTTGCAAAGTTATCTCGAAGATTATGGCAAACATATTGAAAGGTATTCTCCCACACCTCATTTCACTTAATCAGTATGCTTTTGTGAAGTATAAGGTGTTAATTGATAATTTGCTGCTTGCAATGGAGTTAATAAAAGACTATCATAAGGACTCGATATCTTCTCATTGTGGTATAAAGATTGACATATCGAAAGCGTTTGACTCAGTTCAATGGTCTTTTCTACTCAATGGTATAAAATCTATAGATTTTCCGGATGAATTCATACATTGGATTTCTGTTTGTATTACAATAGCCTCATTTTTGGTTCAAGTTAATGGTGAGCTAGCTAGTTTGTTCCAAAATAAAAGAGGTATGTGACAAGTTTGATGTTTGTCGCCTTACTTATTTTTATAGCCATGAATGTGCTTTCAAAATTATTGGATATTGCAGCCAGTGCTCGACGAACAGGTTATCACCCAAAATGTAAAAACATTGGACTAACGCACCTAAGCTTTGCGGATGATATCTTGGTTTTTACAGATAGGAAAATTAGATAGATGGAAGGGAAAGTCTCAGTTTGAAGATTTTGCTAAGATTATGGGCTGAAAATTAGTTTGGAAAATCAATGATTTATCTAGTGGGTGTAACTCAAGCTACACGGAATGAGATAAATCACTGGTTTGATTTCTCTTCTGGGATATTCCCAGTAAGATATTTGGGATTACTATTGTTGACTAAGAGGATGACATCAACTGATTATTTACCTCTGCTAGAATCCATAAGGAATAGCATCAGTTCATGGTTTGCCAGGTTTTTGTCGATTGCAGGACGCTTGCAGCTCACCACTTCTGTTTTGATGAGCATATCAAATTTTTGGCTTTCTGCTTTTCTTCTTCCCAAGGCTTGTATCAAGGAGATTGAGAAATTATATTCTTCTTTTCTTTGGTAAAGTCCAACTTTGAGTTCGAAGAAAGCAAAAATAGGTTGGGAGTACATTTGTAACCGTAAGAATGAAGGAGGTTTAGGCATAAGACCGTTATCGGAGGTAAACACTCTGTTTTGTCTAAGACTGATATGGCATCTAATCTCATTGTATTCCTTGCTGTAGGTGAAGTGGGTTCAAGTCTACTTAATTTGGAATATTCATTTTGGTCTATTTGTAATGACATTATGGAGGGTTCTTTGATGTGGAGAAAAATTCTTCAAGACCGTCTGCTAGCTCGTACTTTATACGAAGTGGATATCCAAGTGGAGAGACAACATCTTTTTGGTTTGATAATTGGCCAGATTTGGGCTGCTTGTATGATAATCTTGATATGCGAGGTGTAATTGATCTGGAAATCTCGCTAGAAGCTTTTGTGGCTTCAAACTGGACATCTAGAAGGCAACGTCGCCATAGAACAGATATTTTACAACAGGTAGAATCAGAAATAAAGACTAAACGGAGCAGGTCTACATTGGATATTAATGACATCTTGATTTGAAGGTAAAAAGGAGACAAGTACAAACACTTTTTCAGCTCAAAGCACACTTGGATTATAACTCGTCAAACATTCCCCAATGTTATTTGGTCAAAAGGATTTTATACAAGCATGTAACGCCAAAATATTCCTTCTTTGCGTGGTTGTCTATTCATGATCATCTACCGACAGGGGATCGTATGGCAACGTGGAATGTTGGAGCAAATACTTCTTGTATTTTCTGTGGAGATCCTATAGAATCCATACAACATATTTTCTTTTTCTTGTACTTATTCTCGACAGGTTTGGAAAGCTTTAGTGCATGGCCTTCTGACAAATAGGTTTAGTACGAAGTGGATAAGCATGCTTAATATCATCTCAGACACAAGTCTGAACAGGTTAACCCTGTTCCTAACTCGATATGTTTTTCAAGCAGTGATTCATAGTATTTGGAGAGAAAGAAATATGCGACAACATTAAGAATCACAAACTCGACCTCGATTCTTATCAAACTGATCGACAAAAAAATAAGAAACCGATTCAGCTCTATTCATGATCGAAGAATTGGAGGAAATTCTTCAACATTGGTTTGCTTCTAGGAGTTAATCGTCTTCACCCATCTTCGGCCAGCTTTGCCATATTTCATCAGCCATCTTCAGCTATTTGTCGAATTTTTCAGCTCTTTCGAAAGTAGATTGTACTATTTTTCCCAAATATTGCTTTTATCCCAAAGAAATTTTTTAATATTGGGTTTTAACGAACTAACCACTTATGGATGTTCAAAAATAAAACTCTTTCTCTATTTAAAACTTTTCAAAAACAGTTGCACATGTTGTAAGAAGTTTGCTTTAAATATAATTTAACATAATATTCAATAAAATAGCTATAAGAGGAGGGGAAGAGTCGGTTAACCACTTTAACAAAAAAAAGACTCAGTTGACCAGGATTTTTTAAATTTATTTTCAGCAACATTTTGTTTAAAAAATAATACAATAAAATTTCTATAAAAATAAATGTTGAAATATTATATTTTATTAATTTATCGTGTTTATTAATTTATAAAGATGATATTTAGATTAAATATTAATTTTAAGACTAGAGAAAATTATTAATTTATTAAAATATTAATTTATCGAATATTAATTTATAAAATTTTTATATTACAATTATATATTTATAGTAATATTAATCTCGTCTTGGATTCGCCATTGCCAAAAAGCGAAAAAACAATACATCAGATCATGCACAGCAGGGGTATTTCTTAAAAACAAAACACTAACAGAAGGTTGACGTTTTTTTTCATAGTTTCGTTGTCATGTATTGTATGTGATGGAGCTTGATTATAACTTTGTCAGTTTTAATTTTAAGTGGAAAATGTCGAAGATAAAGGCAGTAGTTACTGAGACAGTCAAACTAACGTATCAATAGTACATTCAAACAACTCGTCAATAATAATAACGGGTAAAAATAATTTATTAACAAATATAAATAACATATTGACTTTCAATTAATGAATTTTCAATTTGTTACCGAAAAGCATATGATTAAAAAATCTACATTAAAATTATTGAGGTTATTTTGTTACTAAACTAATAAAAAAAATTATAGATATAAAAACATGGAGTTTAAGAAGAAAAATTTATTGAATCCAAAAATACAGTAACACTAAATGTTACAACCGCATTGTCTGAAAATTTCTTACTCAAAAGTTCAGGTTTTTCTTTTTCCCCCTCTTACTTTATAAAATGATGACTATCTCTTTTCACGAAATCTGATTTATTATTTGAAATGAATTGATTTTTCATGATGCTAATTATAGTTTGAACTGTTAGGGATTTTGTGTTAATTTCCAAGCATTGTAATTTTTTTTACCATTTCTCTGTCGCTTTTGATATCAATTTTTCATAGTATCAATTTCGTATTTTTCATTACATTATATATTTAGTTTAACTAGTTTTGAACAAGCCGACAGTCAAATAATTTAAATATACAAAATCCTATAATATTAATGGTTTAGCACTTTTAAAAGTAATTCACAAAACGCATGCACGACAATAAGTAAATAAAAATCCAAAAAACAAATTCATAATTTTTGAATTAAAAATTAAAAAAATAAATTTTCAAAACTAGAAAAATATTTCCATTGTTACAATTTTCTATATTTACTCATTAAATTCAAAAAAAATTTCTTTAACAACTAATATGACTTGATTTTTTTCTTTTTTGTACATTGGATACGGTGTTAGGGTTAGAGAGAAATATATTATGCAAAATAGAGAAGACAAGTCACATATATATATATATGTAGAGGAGTGTGTAGCAATTAGCAAACATATATGGTATATTAGAGAGAGAGAGAAATAAAATTTAGATCACTACGGAAATTGCGACGAGAAAGTTATTTCCTTGTTTGTAAAATTTATTTTAATATTTTGATAAAAACATCCCGTGATGATTTTGTATTTATCACAATCGTGTATGCACAGGAGTGGACCAACATTAGGAGGTCACATGGCACCCTTAAAATGATTAAATATATTTTAGTGCAAAATTGGTCGTATTCTAGGTTATGTCACCCCTATACCAAGGTTCAATCCTCCTTTTGACCCCACATTGCTTTTTCATTATATTTATTCATTTTAATTTGTATTTTTTTTAAATCATAACATTTTTAAGGTTTAGTATACTTTTTAAAAAAATGCGTAAATTTTATGATATGTTTTAAAAAATTTTATTGGATCCTGGTAAAAATAATTTTTAGGTCCACCACTGATGGTGGGCATGCTTATATATATAGTAGAATTTTAAACACAGTAATTAGAGTATCACTCTTACAAATGACAAACTAAAAACGAATTTATCTAGTGCGTTTTATAAAAAGTTGTCACTAACATGTTTGGAAGTAAGTAGTGAGATTGTGTTGTTGATTGATTTCTCTAATGAAAAAAAAGTCAGCATTTACTCTATAAAAAGAAATTACAAAAGATCATAATATACCATTTTAATACCAGAATTAGCTATACAAAAAGGTTCATAAAAATAATAATGGTAAATATACACATTATCAGAGGTGCATAAGATATTATAGTCTAGTATACTCAATATATATATATATATTATGTATATATTTTCTATGTTTATATGTGCAATGCTTGAGATTGAGATTCATATTGTGCAAATCTAAAGTCTCAATTAGGTTCATTATGCATTTATACATTTTAGAGTTTCGAAGACGAAATACAAGAGATTGCGTAGTCAAACTTATCATGAGTCCAGCTCGCGGGCTACTATGTGGACTCGTTGGGTTGACCAACATTTCCTGATTAGTAAGATCTTTGCTATCGGAACATAGCGAATCTAGAATAAACATATCATCATCTCAGTTCAATCTAATTCGAAGCTTTCTTTATTTTTGCTTATTATATTGACAAAATCTCAAAACTCAAAATTGTGAAACACTTTGTTATAAAAATGATTTTGCCAGTTGAATAAATTTAACTTTCAATTAAAAGAAAAAATAATTAAAAAATCTAATCTGAAGACTTGTTGATGATTGCCTCATGTGTCAATCCGAGAAGCTAGTCTGCCACCATCAACCCAACCATTATGGCTTTTCCTAAGATTGACAGGTGTATATGGCTCACATCCATTTGATACAAATGTTCATCTCTCATAATAAAGTAGGAGGGCTCGCAGAAAGGAGTCTGATAATGCGGTTAACCTATTGTTCTAGTAGCATTTTAGGGTAAATTTACAAGAAAACAAGCGTTTAGCACATTAAGAATATATGATTTAATAAAAGTGTTTTTAAATTTTAAACGAAATTTGAATGTAGATAAAAGACTGGGAAAAAACAAAAATTGGTTTAGAAAAAAAAAGAAAAACAAACGTTTGGGATGAAGATAGTTTACTCGGGTGATCACTTGCTAACTAATATATTTTAATTTATTTAAATATGCTAATCTTTCTGTTAATCTTTATTTTTACTTGTTTTTAGAGTCTGTTTAACACCGACTCTTGAGTTTTCTTAATAAGAATAATATAGTTTTCAGTGTTTTTGTATTTTTTAGGGTTTTACAATTGCTGGAGTCAATATGATAGTTTTGTAGTGAAAATGGATCATTACGTCATCAAAAGAAGAAGAGACCAAAGACGAAGACCGAGGGGTATATAGTTGCAGCTGATCAGTACCAAAGATGATGATTACTGATCGGCACACTCATGTTACCGATTGGTAGGTGCTTTTAAGAAATTTTATTTTTCCATTTTTAGAGATTTTCTTTTTCACTATATACAAGATGTCTCGGCTATAGAGCCAAGCAGAGACGAAAAATTACAGTTTTAGCTTTAAGGTGTTGCTTTGAGATATTATTTGTAGAGAAATTCTCTAAACCTTTTGTTATTCTATTATGATGTTTTCTTATATCTCTATCATGTATTTTCTGTGCATCTGTAAGTATATCTCTTCATTATGTATTGGGTTTTCTAAGGGGATGTTCATGTATATCTATGTTAGGTTCTATATGGGATTTATCATATAGTTCTTCATCTAGGATTGTTCTTAGCTTTGCCTAGTTTGGCCAATTAGCCTATGCTCTAAGTCGATTCATTATGACACCAAAAGTATTGTTGAATCGATCGACCTTAGATGGGAAAAGTGTTTTTAACCAACGAAAGTTGATGTTACTTCACTATGTAAACATATTGAATTAGGATCTTATTGCTTGCATGGACTTCTATTGACAAATAATAGTTTAGTTGCTAGAGATTTCATTGCATAGATAGTTGTTAGATGCGAAAGCAGGATAACTTTATATTTGTAATTAGAGTTCTAGAACGATACCTAATGCATTCCATTTGATTGTTGCATTCATTCGCATAAATTCTCTTGCATCTTAGCTTAATTTGAACCATTATAATTTGAACCATATATAAAACTTAAATAAATATAAACAATTACGAATAAATATATAAAAAAAATTCCTTTAAAAAAAATTTTAAAAATAAAAAATGATTTTTAGAAAACATAAATAATTATAGAGTATTTAATATTACAATTATAATATATATAAATTTTTAAAACCATTAAAACTTCTTAAAAATCAATAAAATCATTATACTTAAAAACCAAAATCAATATTTCTTATAACAAGTATCTTAAATGTTCAATATAAAACACGAAATCCTAAATCATAAACCTAAAATATACATTCCATATCCCTAAATCTATTCCACATCCTAAATCAACTTAAAAACATAAAAACTTACATATTGGGACTGATTGGATCCATTCGAAAACGAGTTTGGATGAATTTGAGACTTAGAAACAGAGAATTGATGGAGTTTTGGAGAATTTGGGAGTTTTTGGAAATTTATTAAGGTTTTTGCGAATGAAATCGGCGAAGAAGAAGGGTCTGCTTATAAATCAAAATTTCCTATGGATATATCCGTCGGAAATCACTAACAATAAATTGATTGTGTCAACGACGGTTACCAATGCATAAAACCGCGCAATCAGTCGGAAATCCGTAGGAAATCCGTAGGAAATTACGACAGATTTCCGATCGATTGCGCAAAATTTGAGGTTACTCAGCATTTCAAAAGACATTTCCCGTAACAATTTCGCGGATCCGTCGGAAATCCATCGGAATTTCCTGGTAAAAACTAGGCTTCGCAGGAAACTAAAATGACTTTCCCGGGTTACCAAAATGAAAAAATTAGTGTTAGAAATTAGTTTGAGTGTGTGACTTGTTAGAATGGACCCTATGGATAGTATAGAGAATGGGATTTGTCATCTTTATCAAGATGTCTATACTAAATTATGCATATCTAGGACCAAAAAATCTTCTAAACCCCCTTATCCGTCGGAAAATCAGTCAAAAATCCGTCTGATTTTTAAGGATTCCCGACGGAATGTATATAATTTATTTTAAAACCACGAATCCATCAGAATTATTTATTGTTCAGTATAAGTAAGTGTTATAATATTATTTATGCCAATTAATAAAGTATGTTTGCAGTTTGTTTAATGAATTTGACATTATGTTAAGATTTGTATTTGATAGTTTCGAAAGAAATTAATACGTAATTTTCCCCAAAATTCCAAAATTCCGACGGATTTCTGACGGAATATTAACTAATTATATATAATTCACGTATCCGTCAGAAATCCATCAAATTTTCTTAAAATTCCGACGGATTAATGGAATTTTGGGGAAAAATTACAAATTCATTTCTTTCAAAACTATCAAATACAAATCTTAACATAATGTCAAATTCATCAAACAAATTGCAAACATACTTTATTAATTGGCATAAATAATATTACAACATTTATTTATACTGAACAATAAATTGAAAGCGTACTTTTATATTTTATTCCAACGTTATTAAAATCAAAGTTATTGAACATAGCATACATATTGCATAATTAATTGATCTCGTCCTCTGAGTCGGGAATAACCATCGATCCAATAATTTGATGTTTTCCAATCACGTTAACAATATTGTTTTTTGTTATGTTTAGGATATTTTCACCACGGGGTGAGACACACACCGCCACATTTCGGAGCAAAACCACCGCACCAACTTTCAAAACTTCTTTAAAACCATCAATCTGGAAAACATTTTTATGAAATGACGCACCCATTGTGCCTGTCGGATCTTTGACAGTAGCCAATCCATCCCGAAAAGGATTTTTCTCTAACTCTTTAATCATAACCAACACCTACGATGTTATAAATATGTTAACATTTATCGTACTATTAATCAAATATATTAATTAGAATTTAAAACTTACGTTAGTAATTTTTCTCCAATAATTGTGGCTAACGCGTACTTCATTCAACTTTGTCCATTCTTGCCCAGACTCAGTTATGCACTGAATTGTTGAAATCTAACATACCTCGTTGAAATCTGCGTCTCCTTCGCTAACCAATTCGTTGTAAAACATTTGAGTTGTCATTAGAGGCTGCTCTGGTGAAAAACTTGAACTGGCTTCGTGGTATAGCTTGCATCTGTGCGCACGTTGAAGATTCTCGAAATGATCTGTACCTAAAATTAAAGGTTGTTCCCTTGGTAATTGAGTTGGTAGTAGACATTCTGGTGGTGCATCAATAACATTAATGAAAAAGACGGGTAGTGGAGGTGGGGGTGGCCTTGGCCAAACGAAAAAGAATCATTATTTTGCTCATCTGGAACATCAGGATTAAAAGAGGAGTTCGCCATTTTAGAGAAATTAAGTTAGATAATGGTTTTACGTATGATGTTGTAAGGAAGAAATATGAACCCAATATATACAAAGAGAGGTCCATCGGAATGTTGTAAGAGATATTAAAAGAGTTAGGTGTACCTAACTCTGAGGGAAAAAATGTGTGTACCTAACTCATATTAAAAGAGTTAGGTGTACCTAATTCGGACGAAATAAAATGTATGTACCTAAGTCAGCCATTCATGTTAATTATCTTGCCGACATACTATAAATATAGGTGTAACCAACAATAAACCATATCTTTATAATTAGTTATACTAATATATTAAATAATAATTTTAACCATTCAATACAACAATGTTGACAATAAGATACAAACCCATTAAATCAGTCTCGACATGTGAAACACTTATTATAAGTAAGTCAAATTATAAACCACTTAATTGTCCTTCTCAAATTCTGCCATGTGGAACTAGCAACAATTTGGATACTCCTCTGTAGGACAAACGTAGTCGAACTCAGGTTCTTCCATTACGCCACTATAAGACGCATTAGCATACCCAGGGTGAAGAGTTTGTTTAGTTAATTTCTCGATTGCATCAAAATCAAGTTGCTTTGGTGGTGATTCAACGGGTTGGGCATACCGACTGAGCTGGTATTCATCATTGATTTGAGACTCCACCAATTCTTCCACTGAATCATCAAGGGTATGGGGGTTAGTTGACAGTTGATCATACCTATGAGCGTCGGGATGTTTGTGTGTTCCGAAACCAGCTTCTGGTTCTGATTCTTGAGACTCCCATCCCCATTTTGCCTCCAACTCTGTGCGCTCCCTGTCCCATTCCGCCACCTTCCTTTAAGTTGCGAGTCTGTAATACCTGAAAAATATTCAATTTCTCGATCTGAATCAGAATCATATGACATTTTGATAACTTGGATGATTCTTAATATATTTATAATATCATATTTATAGACGAATTGGAATATAAACTATAAGTACACATATTAGGTTCCAACTAAATCAAATATTTAAAACGTGTTCAAAATGTGTTCAAGTGGGTACACGTAACATTACATTATCTCCGAATTAAAACCAACCAAAGGTTCAAACATTATAATAAATAACTAATCTGACTCGAGGGTATGGTATGTAACAAATAATGAATTCATTTATTTCAAAGCTATCAAATACAAATCTTAACATAATGTCAATACATTTACAATAACAAATATAAAATACAAAAGTCATTACTCCTCATCTTCAGATGATCCGTCCTACGGAATTAAGTCTGAATCATCTTCGAATTCACCACGTGATTCATCTGAGCTCAATATGAATTCACCATATCATCACCAGTTTGTGTTAAATCAACCACGAGCTCAATGTCAAACGAATGTTGAACATGATCCATATGACAAACTCTAGTTGGCTGGAGGGCATAATGTTCTGAAACACCATCAACTCTTCCTCGTGGGTTAATTGCAGTAACTGTAATCCAAGGATCTGATCGAGCAGATATTCGAGGGTACCGAATGTAGCAAACCTATATAAATGAAGATAATTTATAAAAATCAAAAAGAGTTAGGAATAAATATATTAGTAATAATCAAATATATTAATTTAATCATACCTGGTCTGCTTGTGATGATAGAATAAATTGATCGTACTTAAGAAGTCTTCATCTTGAATGTATCGATGTCACACCGAATTGATCAATTTAAATACCACGACCAGTGAATGGATCATACCTATCGCACTTAAACACAATGCACCTCAAATCCAACATTCCAGGATATCGAACTTCTAAGATTTCATTCAATATGTCGTAGTAAACTACATCACTGGATCGCGCTGAAACACCAAAGTCTGAAGTTGGTCTTGTTCTTCCCTCCTCAAGAATCCTAAATGCATATCCCCGTGTGCAATACCTTGGATATGAAGTTGCAATGTTATTTGGACCATTAACAAAGTCCATTAACCACGCCGGAAATTCTTGACCATTTTCGATGCCCTCTGAAACTTATAAAAATATAAATAAAGAATATAAATTACTAGGAGATAAATATTACAATAGCATTATAAATTAGTGAAATTTTTTTAAAACTTACGTAAAATCGCAACCAAGAAGCAAATTCTTGTTCGTTTATAATATCAAGTTCGGGTTCAGTCTTATCTGGATAATAGTCTCGTACTAGCGCCATGTAAATGCTGTAATGTAACACATTACATTGTTAATAATCAAATATCAATTAATATCAAATGATTAGTAAATAACATAAACAAAGTACTTATTAATTACCTTTCGTATTCTTGAATATCCTTACAATTTGTGAGAATATACGTATGCAAGTGCGCAAACTCCTGCTCTAATAGTTTCCATTTCTTTCCTTTTCTACTTACTCGACCAATTTGAGCAAACAAATCAGGAACATACACAGGATAAATAGCTCTCTCACCTCTATCATCATGCTGAGTCAGAAGTCTACTCTTAGTATGTACTTCCGATGGAAAATAATATTCAGCAAAGTGTGAGGCTTCTTCGTTGAGGCTCTGTGCAACAAAAGATCCCTCAACTTTGCTTAAATTTTTAACCTTTTTCTTGAGATGGAACATGTAACGCTCAAACAGATACATCCAACGGTACTAACCAAGACCTCCAAGTGCAGCTTCTCGTGGGAGGTAGATAAGAAGATGTTCCATAACATCAAAGAAAGACGGTGGAAATATCTTCTCAAGGTTACAGAAGATAACTGGTATATTATCTTGTAAATTGCGTATACCCTCTACTGTAAGTGTCCTCGTACATAAATCTTGAAAGAAACCACGAACTCCTACAAAAACACAAACACTTGTTTGTTCTTCGTAAACAATGTTCTAGACCGACGATAAGGATGATCACTAGGTAAAAACCTTATGTGGTAGTCAAACCAACACGTTTTTCTTCCGTGATGTAATTAGAATGCATCGGTGTTATCTTGGCAATACGGGCAAGATAATCTTTCATGCGTTGTCCATCTAGATAACATACCATATGCTAGAAAATCGCTTATTGTCCACATAAGAACCGCACGCATCTTGAAATTCTGCTACAAAGAAACATCAAATGCTTTAACCCCATGGTGCCATAGCATTTGTAACTCATAGATCAATGGCTGGAGGAATACATCAAGTGACCACCGTGGATGATCTAGACCGGGAACTAACACGAAAAGAAACAAAAACTCTCTACACATGCACAAAGATGGTGGTAAATTGTACGGTGTTACAATTACCGGCCACAACGAATATTTGCTTCCATGTTTCCTAAATGGGTTAAATCCATCTGTACATAACCTGAAGTATACATTTCTACGCTCATATGCAAAATCTGGATACATTGATTGGAAATGTTTCCACGTTTCTACGTCTGACGGATGCATAATCTCTCCATCTTGATGATGCTCTACATGCCATCTCATTGCCTCTGCTGTGCGTTGAGATTGATATAACCTCTTCAACATCTCCGTTAATGGTAAATACCACATCTGTTTATAAGGAACTGGAACTCTCCCACTACTTTCTTGAAACCTAGGTTTTTGACAAAATCTACATCTTTTATGGTTTTCGCTTCTCTCCAATATATCATACAGTTGTCGATGCAAACATCTATCATCTGATACGGCAAACCAAGACCAGCGACTAGTTTTTGTACCTCATAATATGATGCTGGTGAAAGATTATCTTGAGGCAAAATATCTTTCATGAAATCTGCTATTGCATCAACACATTCTTCCACCAAATTGTAGTCCGTCTTAATAGTCATCATTCTACTTGCAGATGATAACGGTGAATGACCTTCTCTACAACCACTATATAGTGGCTGTTTCGCTGCATCTAACATATCAAAAAAAAATCTGCGCTTCTGCATTTGGTTCTTTAACCCTATCTCCATCATAACCGGCCGACTACATGTTCTCCCTAAACAAATCATTTACCATCTCAACCGTACTGATACCTACATCTACTTCCCTTTTATCTCCTATGCTATCTGCAACATTTGGTTCACTAGTACTACTATAATCATAATTTGTTTCTCCATGTAAATACCAAATCTTATACCCGGCCATAAACCCATTGCTATACAAGTGATGTCAAACTAACTCAAACTTAACATTATGAGAATTCCGGCATATACTACAGGGATATTTAATCTTACCATTTTTTTTTGCTTCCCGTTAATTTCCGGCCAATTCCATGAACTCGTAGATTCCTCGTGCATAATCATCTTTCAGTAGGTTTGACTCCGGATCTATCATAGGTTCGTCCATCCACGACCAAAACTAATTACCAGAAGACATATTGTAACTATATAGAGATTGAATTGAGTAAGAGGTGTAAATGAATGAAGAAATGTGCAAACATAAATATAGAAGTCGCGTTCGTCGGAATTTCGTCGGAAAATCATCGGAATATAACATTTTTAAAATAACTATACAACAGATATATTAACGTTCTTATTACTCGACAACTATCCGACGGATTTGGGTACGTCTGTCGAAAATCCGTCGGAAAATAACCGACGGATGCATTTCGGTTGGAAAATCCGTCAGAAATTCGTCTAGATTGATTTGATTGAATTATCGTCTAGATCTAGATCTTGATATCTATTATCGATTTTCAATACTTGCTTCAATCATAAGGAATTACAGATCCTTTTTCTAGTTACGATTTCTTTTATCTCAGGTAAGGGAATCCAAGAATTTTTAAGCAAGAAAATCCATGGAAAAAGAAAGCAACTAAAATAACAGTCGTAAACATGCTAGCCATTTCAAAAAAAAAAATCAAAAACCCTTATATTACTATTTAATGAACATAAAAATTCATGCAAATCCAGGTATACATACACATCAAGACCCGTTGGAGAAATTTAAATGAATCATGAACAGTAAGGATAAAATCAAGATGCAAAAATAAAACGTAAAAAAAATAATATTATTTTTTTTTTTGAATAATCAGGAGGTTCAGAGTTTTTTCTAATCCCCTTGGAGCAGAGCCCAGACCAATGTTAAATTAAGACCCTTCCCAACAGGAATCGAACTCGTAACCTCCTTATTAATAAAAACAAAAGTAACTTACATAGATTTGGAAGCAATACAAACAAAAAATGATTAATAATGGGGGTGAGAGATATTTTTCTCTACATGGAAAGAGGAAAGAGAAATAATTATTGAGAAAATAAAAAAAAGTGAAAGGACATGTTATGAGAGAAAGATTTATAAGAGAGATTTATTAGATAAATGCTATTACTAAATTATAAGGGTAAGAGGGAATAAAAATTAAAAGGGTATTTCATTCTAACCCTCAAATAAGTAGATAAAAACAGTAAATTTAAGTATATAAAAAATGTATTTCATATAAATTTTATTAAGAATTTGTGGATCAAACCACTAAACAAAGCCATAAACCCAAAAGCCCACTAAGCGTATAACCTAAACCTAGTTAATTAGAAGCTATATAAAAAATCCTAGGGTTAGTCTCTCATTATACAACCTCCAAACCTAACCAAAAAGAGAAGAGAGAAGTCGTGTGTGAGAAAAAGAAGAAAAAGAAGAAAAAGAAGAAGAATAAACTTCAAATGAAGTTTGTACGAAAGGAAAGAGAATGAGAGAAACATAAGTTGTCTCTATCATCCAGTAGCTAAGGTAAGAATATGTCTATTATAATATATACTAGGGATATTAGGATGTGCAATCTTAGACTTGAACTAGGATTGTTTGTTGCTAGGTTGTTAGAATCAAATACATGAAATAAAAAAAACAAATGGATAAAGGAATGAACAACATAAAGTGGAGATTATAAGCATGCATTTGTGTGAAAGTAGTTTTTTCTAGAACTATGGTGCCACCGAGTACATGAGTTTATGAAGTGATTATAAAGTATCATGAAGTTGGGTCACACATGAACAATGAAATCTTCATGAACAACATTAATGATTTCAAGTTTTAGAATCAACATGAAATAATTTAACCTACACCCAAAAATGATTATTCAGAAAATAAAAAGGAAATTTGTTAATTTATTGAATGATAAAACCTAATTTTAGTAATGAAAATAGAACAACATTAAGATAACAACAAAGAGAGAGAGATAGAGGCATAATTACATATGATTACTCTATCAAATGAAACTAGAAATTTATGAGAGAAGGAAAACAATCAAAGGTGTGGATACACATAGATATGGCAGTGAGACGATCAAGGAGATTGGTGCATAGAGGACATGAGAAGCTTTCCTAAACATTCTTCCTCTCCCCTTTAATATCATCTTCTTCTCGATTACAACTAACAAATCTCGTAAAAATATTATGCTTTTACTTTTATTGATTAAGCTTTTTTGTTCACAAAATGCAACATGATGCATGTACGAAAAAGAAACCCATAAAAGGTTTCTCATTTGATTTTGATCTGAAAAAAATTCAACAAAAATTTTTTGGGTTTATTTTTCGTACATGCAGCATGTTGTGTTAGATGAAGCGAATCAATAAAACCGAAAAACCTCTTCCGAGATTTGTTAATTGTAATCGAGAAGAAAATGATATTAAAGGTGAAGAAGAAGGTTGGGGAATCTTTCTCTTGTCCTCTATGTACCAATCTTCTTGATAGTCCAACCGCCATGTATGAGTGTCTCTACACGTGTGAGTGATCCTTTAATTTTTTCATTTTCTAGAAACTTTAAGTTTAACTTGATTGAATTATCGTCTAGATTAAGATCTGAGATTTGTGTCTTTCTCTCTTTGTTGTTATCTTAGTGTTGCTTTGTTGTCAATATTAAAACTATTGTAACACCACAAATACAAAAAAATTTCATCTGACCTGGAAAAAGGAAAAGAAAATGATGGGTAACGAATTACTACATACAGTAAACACATTCTAAACATATTCAACAATAAATGCTTAGCATAGAATCAAAAGATCATAAACTCAAACAAACAATACACTGACATCATAATCATCATGCAAACATTAACTTATTCAACACATGCTCATTTATCCATCTAAATTTTATCTTCAAATTCATGCATCTTAACTATCATAATCTTGGTTTGAACGCCTATCAATTTCATGGGGTCCTATTATCCTTGTATAAACCCTAGAGTCCGGCCATCCATGCTCAAAACTTTAAATATATGTTCTGGCCATCCTGACTCAGAACTCAAGTCTCTTTACTCTAGCCATCCTGGCTCTTTGCTCTTGCTATCTTGGCTTTTTATTCTAGTCATCCTGGCTCTTTACCTCACATAAGATCTCATCTCATGTCATCAACATCAGTACATAATCTCATTATCAACTATCACTACAAAATGTAATCATGCATTATGACATATCATGTCACTTTCAAATACTAAGCAACCTAACCTTTTCATGCATTCATAAGCACTCATAGAAAACAATAACATTCAACACAAAGACAATTATAAGAATATACTTAGCAATTCTAAAAATAGACGAGAGGAAAGATATCATTAAATGTACACAAATCACACCCTCTTCATAACTGACTGAAAATGTGATCTGTGTGCTTTTTACTTCAAACTTTTACCTATAAAACCAACATGAACGTTGCAAATTCATAACTAGAAAAAATCTTATTAAGAGTAGTATGAGCTAGGAAAAAAATATGATTTGGGGAGGGGGGGTTGGTGCAATAGTAACATAATAAGCGAGTAAATAATTAAGCAAATCAATAAAAGCAAGGGTTTTGGCATTAGGATGTCGCAAGGGATTCATCTAGAGAGGTTCATTCAAGAATTTCAGGGATGAATATTCGTCATTATTAAGTTCTTAAACTATGAAAAATTGGTTATGCAATAAGCTTATTTTGTAAGACAATATCGCCTATACCTAAATTACTTCGTGATTCAACTTTCGTAGGCATACGATGCAGCTAGACATGCATTATTTGTTCATGTTTGATTCTAGTTTGCAAAATCTTCATGACTCGGGCGATCAGCTGGTCATGTCCATATGCTTGTTTAAGTCTAGGTCGGGACTATAGAGCAGCTCTTTTGAAAAGTCTACTTTTCTAGGATCAGTTCTAGTTCATGATGCTTTCACATGCATTAAGATTAAGCTTGACTCCTAGAACTTTGCTTAGAAGTTCTTCCCTAAGAACTGCCACACAAATTAGAAAATCATATAACCTCCTTTAAATCACCCTTTAAACCCAACTAATAAACTACTCAGACATGATTAAGGTGAATGAAAGCATGTTTGATGAATGAGTATGCATAATTAACAAAATAAATAAATCTAGAAGGTTTAGAGGTACTTCTCTAAAAATTATAAAATATATCTTCTCCCAAAAGATGTAGAAGATAATGAAAGCTATAAAGAGATGATGAACTAAGTGATTGGATCTTCAGAGCAGGACTTGAGGCAGCTCTTTAGGTTCTCCGTGAGTTGGCTTCTTAAACCTGTTAGCTCGTACTTTTCTAGGGTTTATAGATGATTATTTATCGGCCTTGAGGCATGTTAAGTCAGTCTTAGGTCGAAATAGGTGAAGTGATGTCATTTTGGATAGGTCAAAATAGGTGAAGTGATGTCGTTTTGGACCAAAGGGGCTTCTGAGGTGTTGGCGCTCCAACGGGGCTTAGTGGAGCGTCAGGGAGGCCTTCAAGCGCCCCACTGCTTCTAAAGGAGTGTTGGACTTACTTCTGCAGGACATGTTTTCATTGCTTTCATCATAAATTTTGATTGGCTAAAAAAATTAGATTTATTCCAATTGAAGGTGAAAAATGACTGTTCTAGTTTTTTGATGAAATATTAACGTTAAAGATGGTCCGAAGGTCTTAAAACGTAGAGTTCAATATGAAATTCAAAAACTTTATAAAAACGTGTTTTGCTTTCTTTTCTATCATTTCTGCTAAAAAATTATGATGAACTCTTGAAATTAAAAATATTCGGAATATAATTTAGAAGCACTTAAATCATATTCAATCTGTTCAGCCAATGAGAATATGATAAAAAAAAAACAGGAAAAAAATATTTTTGTCCTTGATGAGTTTATTAGTGACCGACTTCATGATACTTCATAATCACTTTATAAAGTTTTTTCGAACTGTTGATTTGTATACCCTTCTTACAGTCAGATTTTTTTCACATCAAAAATAAATAATTGGAATATAACATAAAGAAAATGAAAGTAGCCACTTTAAAAGAAACAAGAGCTATAAAAATCTAATTGGTGAAAAAACGTTTTAGTAACTATAAAATGTAATTATAGTTTGTCCAACCTTCAAAGTTACCCAGCCAATCAGCGCCAAGGGCTATTGATCATGATTCATGACGGTACTTTGAGCCCATATCTGGATCCAGTTCTGAACCTGGATTTTGGATCCATCTTTCTATCACCGAGTTTTAAAGATTCTCTTTTTTTGAATAATATATAAAATTATATTAAAAAGAAAACCGTTTACAGAATTTGGAACTATACAACATGATTCTGAAAGATAAAGCTTTCTAATGTGAATCAGTAGATGGTAGCCTCGCTAAAACTCCTGAGTGGAAAATTCGATTAGGATAAAACCACTTTCCGGGAAAAAGAATACAGACCATCTACTAATGAACTGAAAATTTTATGACCAATAATTAAATTCTCGAGGCAAACCATAACTGCAGATCGTCGATCATTCTTCTTTTTTTTTGTAGAGCTGAGAGTCGATTCTTTACTATATTCCCTACCTCATTCACCAGACTATTCATGTTGAGAGGGACATTTCTATGTCGTCTTTGATTCCTTTCTCTCCACAATAAATATGTCAAGGCATGAAAGGTGAACTTAGCCACAACGTTTACCGTCATCTTGGTTCCCTTACCATGGAATAGAGTTATCAAGTCGTTGAAGTTTGCTGTATACTCTTGACGCAGAAGGCCATATGCTGACTTACCATATTTGTGACGTGTAGAGGCAGCCAAAAAAAAATGATCTCGCATCTCTAGGGGGTCTGAGCAGAAGGCACACTTTGTCAAAGCATTTGCGGACCATGTAATCATTTTATTCCCAGTTGAAAAACGGTTTAGGAAAGCTAGCCACATAATAAATGAATATTTCAGAGTAGCATACGAAAACCAAACTGCTTTGGGCCATGTATTCCTTGGACAGATTTCTCTAACCTGATTCCTTGTTTCTGTAGATGAGAACTGGGCTTTGAACTTGTCAGCCTTATATCTCCATAAGGCTATATCGTCATCTAGATAAGCTCTGTCCCGAACTTTTCCAATTTTTTCTTCAATCTAGGCTAGAGCTTGCGACTTTCTTCATCGAGGCCTGTTGTTTACCAACACCTCTGCCAAGGTATCATCGGCCTTTATCCCCATGTCAATGAACCCTCTTTCCCCCTAGACATCTATTAATCTGCCAAGAGGATTCTCTCGAAGATACCAGCCTCTAGATCAGTTTGTAGCAGCTTACCTTATTTTCCTCAACCAATGATTTCAATCCGAGACCCCCCTCTGACTTTGGTCTACAAACATCACGCCAAGCGACCTTGGCTTTGTTTGAGTTTAATTCTGGTCCCGACCATAAGAAAGCAGAGCTTATTTTCTCAATCTCCCTTATGTACGCTTTTGGAAGTCTAAACGCTGAAATCCAAAAATTTGTCAAGCTTGTTATTACCGAAGAGAGGAGTTGTAATCTACCTACGAAGGAAAGAAATCTATTCTTTCAGGAGCTGATGCGTGCTCGGATTTTTTCTATGAGAGGTCGGTAATCGTTACTAGACATTCGCTTTGTTAAAAAGGGTAAGCCCAGATACCTCACCGGCAAACTTCCAATCTCAAACGAAAACCCATTAAGCAAATCTCGAGTTCCCGATGGTGCTCCGGTTACAAACAGAGTTGTTTTCTCATGACTTATTTCTAACCCCGAGGTCGAGCAAATCTGTCAAAAATCGCCTGTATACCCGTTATGGAGCGTACCTTCCCATCTGCAAAAAACATGATGTCATCCGCGAAACATAAATGAGTAACACTCAAGCTCCTGCAGCTAGGGTGGTATTCAAATTCACCGTTATATGCAGCCTTGTCTAGCATTAATGATATGGAGAAAGAGAACAACATTTCCGAAACCCTCTTTCACTTCTAAAGTATCTCGCCAGCTCCCCATTTATCTGTACCGAGAAGGATGGAGTGGTGACACATAGCTCAATCCACTTAACAAACCTTTCTGGCAGCTGCATTACTCTCAGAAGGTTGCCGAGAAACTTCCAATTCACCGAGTCAAAAGCTTTGGTAATATCAATCTTCATGGCACATCTAGGAGAGATATCCGGCTTATGATAGTCCTTTACCAACTCAGACGCAAGGAGAAGATTCTCCATTAAATATCTGTCTTTTATAAACGCCGTTTGATTTTTTGTTATAAGTCCAGGGAGAATGATCTTTAGACGGTTTGCTAAGATCTTTGAGATTACCTTATAAAGCACATTGCAGCATGATATTGGCCGGTAGTCTTTCATTCCAATAGTACCAGCCTTCTTCAGAATTAAAGCAAGAATTTTTGAGTTTACCCCCTTCGGCAAAAAACCGTAAATGAAAAAAGATTGTATCGCTACTGTGACATCGTTTCCAATGATAGGCCACATCTCTTTATAGAATTCAACCGTGAAACCATAAGGTCCTGGGGATTTATTAGATGGCATAGAAAAAAATCACCTGCTTTATCTCCAGCTCCGAAACTCCCTTCAGTAACTCTTGGCTCTCTTCCTCAGAGCACCGAAAATTCAGAATTTGAGCCAACTCTGTCATTTGATCATCAGTCTCTCCCAGGCTCGGGTCCTTTAAAAAATCAACATAGTGACGGACTGCTTCAGCTTGGATTTTCTCTCTAGTAGAAATAATTTCTCCCCCGAGATTTGATCTTGTATATCGAATTCCGCACTTCTCTATCTTTGATCACATTATAGAAGAATTTATTGTTTTGGTCCCCCATTTTTATCCAGTGTAGTTTTACTTTCTGTCTTAGGAAGCTCTCTTCCGGTCCTGCCACACTCTCCCATGTATCATAAGCTCGAGCTTCTTCCAATACGTTTTGAGCATTCGGACTTGCTAGGTTAGCTGTCTGCTTCTCACACAACGCAACATAGGCTTCTTCTTTCCTTTTTGTTAAGTGGCGTATTCTCTGTTTACTGAAAGCTCTAATAGATGGCTTGAGAAGTTTTAACTTCTTTGAAAGTCTGTAGATCGCAGAGGTCGAGGCAAATAAGGAAACTGATCTGGTCCAATAGTCCTCCACAAGTTGTTTAAAATCTATCATAGCAACAACCGCATTTACTACCTTGAATGTGGCTTTTGGCTTTTGTGGGGGTTCATTAATTTCTATAAATCCACATACATGGTCCGAAAATCCTCTAGCTTCAAATAGACAATAAGATTTTGACGGTCGCTGCAGCCACATAGAGTTCACAAGGACGCGATCAAGCTTTTTGCTTATCAAGCCTTCTTCTCGCTTGTTACACCAAGTAAAGGTTGGCCCGTGAAAGGACAGATCCTCTAGCTCACAATGACGAACCATATCTCGAAAGTCATGCATTCGCGGATAATACGCGTGGCCTAAATTCACTAAAGAATGCTCCGATATATCCAAGATCTCATTAAAATCTCCAGCACATAACCATGGTAAGCCTCGAACCTGTGGATCAGCTTGATGGTTTTTAGGTCTCTCCAGAGGTCTCGTCTTTCTTCTATTGAGTTTGATGCATATATGAATGTACACAAGAACTCCTCCATTTGGCTCTGGATCTTCACCTTACATGAGATCAATTGACCTGTTTTGTAGATCACTGTCAATGATACTGATTTCTTCCAGACAACCCAAATTCTTCATAATGGGTTAAACTCATAATTTGATGTCATGGACCAGTTCTTAAAAGCCGACGTAACAATCGAATCTGCTTTGTTCTCAGCTACTCTTGTTTTCAAAAAGCTCCAAAGTCTAGTGATTTCTGATGAATCATATTCCTTATAATTGAATGTTTTCTGATCTTGTTAAACCCCCGGATGTTCCAAAAAAAATACAACATTAATGTTTTTTCCGTTGGTTCCAACGTCCAAAGGCACTGGGGCCTGAGTCCTCCATATTCTGAATTTTTTGCGATTGTTTAGCTGATCGAGGAAGAGGGATTCGTACCGTGTTTTCTACCTTAGAAGGATTGTCATGGTTCGAATAATACTTCACTTCAGATCCTTCTCCGGTCTTGGTAACCTGCTTTGTTGAGAATTTAGATCCTACTTTCTCCTTTGCTGAGTCCATATCTTTTGTTTTCGCTGGCTTTGGTTTCATTTTTGTCCTCTCCTCTTTTGCAGAGTCAGAACCATCTTGAACTAAGATTTCAGAATTCTTTAGAGACAAGACCCCTACTATCAAGCATGCTACTTTCCTTTAGTGACGAGACCACTTCCCCTATTTCTCAACCTCTGATATTTCTGCAAAAAGTCCTTCTAGCTTTATCTGCAACAAAGAGCCCTTTGCGTCCGACCTTTTCAACAAATCATCTGCCTCTGCTTCAGATCTCTCAGGTTTTTCCAAATCTTCTGTATCAGTCTGCAATAGAGCATTGTTCTTCTCTGCAATAGACACCTCGGTAGGCACCATCCTCGTCGTACTAGCTGCAGCAGACCTCTCTGTTCTTTTACCCTCAACTGACTTCTCTGTCCCACAACTCAACAAAACGCCCTCTGCATCAAACCTATGCCTTGATGTTCTCTCTCTTAAATCCACAGCGCCAACCTTCTCTTCAAAGGTGATCCCCTCGACCACAGATTTTCCCACAAACATTTCTTTTCCCAAACTTGACTGAGCAAATGATATAGCCTTAACCTCTACATCAGTTCTCTCCACGTGATTCAAAATCAAAGCCTCTTCCGCTGCCGATTTCTTCATCTCACAACCCACCTGCATTTTTCCAGAACCAGATCGTTGTGCCAGAGCTTTCCCCAAGATATTCTCTTCATCAAAACCTGGTGTACTCCCAGTACTAACTGCATCCCCACTCGCATCACGCTTTAAATTCATGTTTTTAGCTACTCCCAACCCCTCTTTCTCCAGACATGAGGATCTCAAAACCTCAAAACGCGATGGAGAGGCTATTTTAACCTCGCCATAAGTCAGACTTCGCTTGCCCGGTATCCTACCCTTTCCTTGTGGAGTAGTTTTCCACTTATTTCTGGGGAGGTTAGTTAACCCCCTTTCCTCTCTCTGTTTACCCATCTTAGAATTTTCCAAACCCTTCTCCACTACAGCCTCCCTTACACCAACTAGTTCCGAAGAAGTCTGTTCCCTTGTTTTAATACTTTTTCCGATGAGCTTGACACTTCCTTTCCAAATTTTTCCAGGAAACTTGCCTCTGTATGACCCCATTTATTGCAACAGTCGCATCGCATTGGGAGCCACGGATAATCATACTTCACTTCCACTTCCTCCCCATTCACTTTGAAACAGAAACTTGAAGGTATGTCTTTCTTAATATTCACATCAATGAAGACTTTTGCTTCATCAAAACTTGCTACAAGCTTAGTGTCTTGGTGCATTCTTAATGGGATACCTACAGGACTTGCTACAAAGCTTAGCCCTTTCCAGGAAAACAGAGCAGACGAAATATTTTCAAAGTGACCCACATCGGCAAAACAGTGGTTTTTTTGTCAAAACAGTGTGGGGAAGACGTTTCCCTCCGATGGTAGCCAAACCCTCTTCATTCCCTGACAATGCACTCTGTTTCTCTACTTCCGGGTGAGTTAGCCTTCAGCATGTCCCAGCAGAGCCTCTGCGACTCTACCAGTAGTTTTCATCCCCAAAGACTCTCCCATCAGAGGACTTGCTAATAAACAAACCGCTTGATCCTGCCCATAACTTAGAACAATCGTTTCGCACTCTTCCTTTTGACTACTCGCCTCCAGAGCTCCTTTTTCCTAAGTGGTTGGCGGTACCCGTGCAACAACATTAGACTCCTCCAACCTCCTTGAAACCCCTAACGAGGAACCAGAAGATAAATTCCTCTTATGCGCCAAATCAGACACCAGATCAACCTTCTCGCAAACAACGTCCTTGACAATACCACCATCTTTCTGATTTTCCGCCTGCATGATCTCCTCTCCAACAATGCCCGGAGAGTAGCTTCCTCGCAAAACCCTTACTGTCACTCTTGAGATCGCCTAACAGCTTGCTCCGAAAAGTTTTTGAAGGATCCTTTTTTCTAGGGTTTTACAATTTCATTGATCTCGCGTGGTTTTATTTGTTAATCAAACACCATGGAGATTCCTAAATCCGGTGGCGACTGGTTGGAGCTCCCTTCTAATTTGCTGGTATCAATTTTGGAATGATTGAGATCTGCAGATTTCCATTGCGCAAAGATTGTGTGTTGAAACTGGAATTCAAGTTCGAAACAAACATTGGCCCCAAAAAGCAAATCTTGATTGTTGATTTTGTTTCTAAAAGGTGTAGATGGTGCTTGTGTGCTTTATCTTTTCTCTGCTGTGTGTAGAGTGATGGTACATGCTAATTGAGGACTTGGTTTTGTTGAAGGAAAGGAATATGAAAAGAGAGGCCTCATTAACACAAGTCTTGGATATGAAATATGCATTGGGAGAATTAATTAAGAAATTTTAAGAGAAGCAACATAAATAGTTTTAGAAGAAAAGAGAATAATGTTGTAAGAAGTTCATGGAAGAAGAAATTTGATTCCCATCTTTCTTCATTACTGTCAATGGAGAAGACAAGACCATTTAATTTCTGCAATGCTAACGTCAATAAAAATTATATACATTAGTAACTGTTAACACACTAATAATTAAAATAATTATAACTGGTCTTTGTTACAGGCCTCTTAACTAAATATGAAAATTACACTATAAATGTTTTTGGCATATCAATATAAATAAATGTTTAACTGGTAAATAGAAGAGTTATATAGTTCTGCCACATCAGCACAAGGGCGACAAAGAAGGCGATTAGGTTACAATGTTTTTCCAGCAATCTAGGGTTTGGTGGCCAGCCGTTACTCTCCTCATGATGGAGCCGGCAAATTTCGTCTCTTCTTAGGGAGATGAGGTGAGTTTTCCAGCTCAAGTTCATCCAAAGTCTTTCGCAGCCATTATGACCAAGCGACCTTATCTGAGAAAGTTTGAGTATGAAGTTTTTATGTTGGACGGTGTCCCAACAATTGAAGTCCCGACAACAATTATCAATGATTCAGTCCCTCTATGGGAAAATTTCTTAGTGGGTCTATTCTCAAATACATCACCACATGTCGCTAAAATCCATGTTATTGTGAAAAAATATGGAATCAGGAGATAAATCAATCAAAGTTGATGTTTTTGAGATCAACTCTATGTCAGTTAAGTTTCGAATCAGAGACCCCTCAACCCGATTGAGAATTTTTCGGATATGTATGTGGAATATTGCAAGTTTGTCTATGATCATTTCCTAGTGGTCTCCGATTTTGGAAGAAGGCCAGCCAGAAATCAAAACAGTGCCATTTTGGGTAACAATGAAGAATGTCCATCATTCGGTGTTCTCTTTGGATGGTTTTGGTTTCCTGACTAGTCCGATGGGAAATCCAATTCGATTGCATCAGGAAAATGGGTTATGCAACAATTTTGAAGAAGCCAAGGTGTTTGTCGAATTGAATTTATCTCAAGTACTTCCCCAATCATTCAGATTTAAGTTAGGAAAAGAAGAAGATTCAACAGTTGAGTGTTACCCATGACTGCCTCCGATATGCTCTTGTTGTGGTAAATGGGGACATATGGAAGAAGCATATGTGATAAATTCATCGTCTCATATTAAGGAGAAGGTAGTCGAACTTGAAGAAGGTGAGGTGGAGATGGTTGGTGAAGTTTGTCCCATTCAAAGTGCTCCAGCAAATAAAGAAATGGAAACTGAAACTGAAAATAGAGTAGATAATATTTCAGAGGATACCATGGTATCTCAGACCAATGTTGAGCTGTAAGTTTCTCAGGGTAATGTTGTAGCTAGAAAGACGGTGACTGAAAAGAAAAGATGGTCCTTGGTTTCAATAGGAAAAGGTTGTAAAAGTAATGAGAAAAGACAGAGTCCTCTAACTTTCAGTCAAGTTACAATTCTTTCTCCTTCTCATTACTTTGTTTTGGATGTTGAGGATGATTATTTAGAGAAGGATAAGGATAAGGAAATGGATCAAGATGCAGATGAGATTGAGAGATCAGTAAAACAGGGCAAAAACGGGTAGATGAAGTTGGTATTAATAAGCAGACCTCAATAGAGACAGAGAAGATGAGTCATTTGCGAGCCGTACTCCCACGCTCGTCGAATAATTCACATAAGGCTTCTTCGGAGACTTTTAATCAAAAAGAAAATCATAATATCTCAAGCACTTCGAGCAAAAGAAACTCCAAGAAACATCATTAATGACATGATTCTTCTGGAATGTACACGGATTCAATAAATCAAATAAACATTCCATAGTGCGTGATTGGATTCAAAAGGATTCTGTACATTTTTTTGCTTGTTGGAGACTAGAGTACAGGAAGATAGACCCAATCGAATCATCTCTTCGGTGCTTGGAGACTAGTCTTCTATGTAAAATTATGAATTTAACAGTTTGGGAAGAATCTGGGTGGTATGGAAGAATAATGTAAGAGTTACGCCGGTATTCAAAAGTGAACAAATGATTACATGCTCGATCTTGGCTGAAGAGATTGTGGAATAGTTTTTCGTCTCTTTTGTGTACGCTTTGAATTTTGTGGAGGAAAGAAGAGAGTTCTGGGAAGACATTAAAGATCACCATGATGCACAATTGCTTTGTAATAAAGCATGGCTAATCCTTGGGGATTTTAATGAAATCCTAAATGGTGAGGAGCATTCAAATTTAGCAGAAACCTCTTTCATTCCACAGGGTATAAGGGATTTTGAAACTACATTGCAATATTTCTGTATCCGATATAAGTTATCATGCCTTTTGTTCACTTTGTACAACAAACGGGAGGAGGGTTTGATAAGTAAGAAGCTTGATCAAGTTATGGTAAACGAAGAGTGGAATTGTTGTTTTCCTTTTTGTTATAGCGTCTTTGAATCGGGGTGGTTGCTCTGATCATTTAAGGTGTGGATTTAAGCTGGGAGCGGATATGCCTCGGGCGAGTGGTCCTTTTAAATTTCTAATGGTCTCACTACCTCACCAGAGTTTATGACGACAGTACAAGATTTTTGGGATATTACACCTGTGCTATTTCATTCCACATCCGCCATGTTTTGTTTCTCTTAAAAGCTCAAAGCTCATAAGCCAATTCTGAAGTCACTAAGTAGGAACAAACTCAGCAAAATATCATCTCGGGTAGAAGAAGCTTATTCATTTCTATGTGACAAGCATAAAATAACTTCGAAGACCCTTCTCTAGAGGCAGTTATTGAGGAGAATCAAGCTTAAATGAATTGGGATACACTTGCAGACTTAGAGGAGGTTTTTTTGAAACAGAAATCCAAGTTGCACTGGTTGTAAGTGGGGGGACAAAACAATATTTTTTACATAATAGTGCAAAAACAAGAGCAGCTATCAATGCCATCCGAGAGATACAATGTTCAAATGGAAGGGTATGTACAAGTCAAGCGGATATAAAGGCTGTGGCGATGAGTTTTTTTTGAGACATTTTTAACAGAACATCCGGTGGATTTTGAGGGCTCAACAGTCTCTCAAATTCAGGAGTTGATGAAGTTTAGAAGGCCAGCTGCTGATCACACCAAGTTAAAGAAAGAAGTCGCAACGACTGAGATACAACAAGTATTATTTTCTATGCCAAGAAACAAATCTCCAGGCCCTAATGGGTACACCGTCGATTTTTTTAAAGACATGGTCAATACTAGATAAATATTTGTCGTGTCAGTTCTATCTTTCTTCTTGAAAGAGTTTCTTTCCAAAGCAGTAAACACCACAAATTCTAGTGTTGATCCCAAAGAAGACTGAAGCGAGAACCATAATCAAATAAAAAAAAAGGCGCCATGGTGACCCTCCTATTCCGTCAACCAATCTTGCAAAAATAATTGACAAAAACGTAAGAAACCATTTTAGCACCATTCAAATGTTGGGTAACTCAGATTACAAAGAGGGAATTCGCTATTGGTTTGACAGTCGTAGCCCCTAGACTCCTTTTCAGCTTTAGCTCTGTTTCATCTAAATAATTTCAACTCTCACTGTTACATTTATTGTAAAAATGTTTTTTGATGAATGTAATTTTACAGTCATACAACAAAATAAAATAAAAATATTAAAAATGCCTAGCAATGATGTAAATATTTTAAATGATTATTATAATTATCAATATTTATATAATATTGATAGATATCTGAGATGTAATGTGAAAGGTAAACAAAAAACCCTAAATCCTAATAACCAAAAACTCTAAACCTGAATAGATTTATAAACACCCACTACGAAAAAGGTATGTCGCATCATTTATTTTAATGTATTTTTATTACTTATAATTGATGCAAACTGATTTTGCATTATTAATGTAAGTGATTATGGAAGCAATCATGCAAAATATTTGCATCATTTGAGATAAGTAAATTTTTTTGTTTAAATGTGAAATTAATATTAAAATGAGAAAGTTTAACTACATAAGGCCAAATTGTAAATTACATGAGGAAAAAATATGTTAGGTCCGTGTGGAGCTCTATCAGTGGAGGAATCCACAAAGCTTATTGTCCTCCGCATAGTGGTGTGAGATGAGCCGGTCTTGAATGACTTTGGAGATAACCCGAGTTAGATGAGCTGTAGTATTTCTTGCTGGACTATGTCTTCTACCATTTACGTTTTCTCCATATGTGGTAAATCGTTGATTGCAAATCCATACGGAGTAGGATTTTGTCAAACAAATGAAGCCGAGTGGAGCATAAACTTTTCATCATTATTGACCAGTCTAGAGTTAGTCTGTTGCCCAAAAGTGCACCAGCTACATTGGTCCAAATCATATAGGAATAGGGACACGCAAAAATAGGTGTTCCCTTGATTCATCTGGCTCTTCACATAACACACAATACTGATGCTGGCCCCATAAGCAAGTACGTTAATCTGTGGAAAGACGATCACGAAACGCCAACCAAGTGATGAAAGTTTACCTTGGTATTGCCTATGGAAGCCAGACCAATTCAAGCCAAGATACTTCATTTCCGATCTGATGGGTTTAATTCCAAGACAAAGAGCCGAGAAACAAACCCGATAGTCATCAGGCGCATGGCACCACATTGTAACATCCGGACCTGCTTGAGTGGTGGGGGTGTGGTGTTAAAGAACTTCATCATAAACCTACAGAAAAAGTGGAGACCGACCTCTATGAATTAACCATTGATTATTCATGATAATGTCAGCCACCTTACTTTGTAACCCGACTCCCAAGTTACAAGGCCATGCTTCTTCTCCATATTTACCATAGAGCTGCCCCATAGATAACCAAACATCCCACCAGAAAGAGTACTTTTACCATTACCAACCTCCTTTTGAACAAAGTCAGAAGCTAATCCTCGAAACTCGAGTAACTTGCGCCATATCATAGACCCCATAGTTCCATCATTAACATTCCAGAACGAGTGTTGTTTCAAAAGATAAGCCCTAGTCCATGCAACCCACAAGGAACCTGAGCTGGTTAATAATCGCCAAATCAGACTTAGAGAAAACACACGGGAGGAGTCCCTCAACAGCCTTACACCTAAACCCCCTTCCTTCACCGGGCAACATATATCATCCTAAGAGACCCTTGCTCTGTTTTGATAGTTTGACAAGCCCCCCTCCCCATAAGAACCTACAACACATAGCCTCAATCTTATCCAGACAATGCTGAGGTAGTTTGAATACCAAACACTAGAAGTTAAAGATACTCGAAATAACTGTTTTGATAAGTTGTAACCGGCCAGTCTAAGACAGACTCTTAGTCCCGCAAGAAAAAGGCCGAGTTATGATAAATAATGTTAATATGCATCGTTTAAAATAAATGATCTTAAGTTTACATCAGTTACAAACAAATAATATTAATTTTGCATCAATTAATATAAATGATGCTACATAGTTGTATCATTTGTTTGTAACTGATGTTATAATTGCATCGGTTGTAAATTATTGATGCTAAAATTAGTTGATTTTCATAGTTAAATTTAATGAATTTTTCTTAATTAAAATATTGTTATATTTATATGATAATACATAAATTTATTGACAAGGTGTCACATATTATTTAGTCTTTAATTAAAATAAATATGTTAACATAGTTATTTGGTGATGAAATATTTTTCATCTAAACTCTTACTAAAATTATTGTAGAATAATGTTCTTATTTCTAGAAGAGTAGTTTTCTTCTTCTAACTTATTTTGGCGATGTGAAACAAATATAAGAAAGTAAATTGCATCATATTTTAAATGATACAAGTTTTCTATCATTTAAACAATTAATGTTAATTTTTATTTTATATATTTTCTTTTAAGTGATGCAAATCATATATACATAATTAGAGAGTTCTCTCTCCATCAATGGTGTCCACATCATCATCAGGACCATCAAATAAGAACAAACCATCAAATAATATGTTTATATACTTTTATGATGAAAAATTAATTTCATCATAAACACAATTTTTAATACTTAAATTAAATAACTAATGATAATAGTTTAGATAGTTAAGGATAAGAGAATAAAATTAAAGATTTTTTTAAGGAAATTATTTAAATATATATAAATTTATTTTTTATAGTAGATTTTAAATTTGATAAAGGGAAAATAAAAATTTTAAGATCATATAAATATTAAAATTTTAGATTAAATGAATACATTATTAAAAAGCTTTCATTTATATTGTATTTCATGTGATGGTAGTACAAATATTATATGCATTTGTGGTAAAACTAAATTCTTAGATAATTGAAAATTTTAAAACATAGAAATTGAAAAGGATGAACATAAAAATAAGAAATAGTAAACTAAGATGTAAAAAATAATATTAATATAAGAAAATGAAAAACAAAATGGTGAAAAATTATAAAAACATTAGGACGTAGTGACGAAATAAGTATCAAGATTCAAAAGGTTGATATTTAAAAGAAAAATAAAGATATATAAGACTATGTCCAAGAATAAGATGAGATATGTGGAAAGAAATTTGACATAACCATAATATGGTCAGATAAACTTATAAACCTCGTGATCCCGTGCAACGCGAGGGAATATGAATCTAGTTGAGATAAATTATTATCAATTTTACTTAATTGATGTCAAATAACTAGTAGTGATATCATTTATTGTAATTGATGTTAATTTATAAATTTTGTATTGAATATTAATAAGTAAATCAAGTTAATATCATTTATTTGATTGATGCAATTTAACTGATGCAACATATCCCTTTTCTTATAGTGACAGATATATCAAAATACAATATATCATTCGTAAGAAACATTGAGGAGATTAAATTTAAACACTAAATGGAAGGAGAACCTAAATGAAGTAGGAACCTAAATAAGTCCATGTGCAATATGTGGTCCATAATAGAGTTTAAGAAAAAAAAATCCAAACCTTAAATCGTAAATAGAAATGGGAGTCCAAACAATTCAATATATACGAGAACCCATGTTTCAGTTTCACCTTATTTTCAAATCCAGTTTGAAAAACTCGATAATTTTTTAAAAATCAACCTGGTGATAAGTCTTTGCATTCGCAAAATTTTTGGTCCTTGCTTCTAAAACCCTAAGGCCAGGATTTGGTTTTTGTTGTTTGGTCTGATTCTTGCATACCACCGCCATATCCAGAAACTTAACACAAGCTGAATATTGATTGATTCGCAAATTTAGTTTTTTAACAATCAATTTGAGTTTATGATTCTTCTTAGAAAGAGTGAGAGATTTTCATAAGAGAGACGATCCCAAATTTTTTTTATTTGGGTTTCCCTCCTCTACTGAAAATTTTGGGCAGGCGAGTGTTTTCAAGTTTTACGTTTTCAGGGGTCCGCCATACATTTCCACTTATATAAGCTATCTGTTAGGAAATGTGATTTTCCTCCATATCAGTGTAATCATATGGCTTTGGAGATCACTAAGAGTGTTACTCACTAACACCATTACCAATCCTACATTGCAAAACAGACTTTCTTGGCTGAGTGAGCTCATCTCCTGGAATTGGGCCTCCCATCCTAATCACTTAAGACTTGCTTCTGCTACTACTCTGTTTCGGGTTTAATTCTCGCTTGGACTGTTTCTTCCTCTTCACTTCGTTGGCTACTTAATTGTCGTTTTTTTGCTATCTCTTGTGGATAGTTTAATTGGCATTGGTTTTATGTTCTCTGTACTTTGTCAACTCTGTTTCGAGTTATATTTAATGAAGGTCATCTCTGTAGAAAACAAAATCTCGAATACAAACTACAAATACATTAAACCCATTAATATAATCAAAAGATATTTACATTAAATAAAAATATATTTACTGTAAACAAACAACAAAATGTACAAAAATATCTTTTAAATAGTAACAAGATTCTAAAAATGAATATTCACCCGCACTGAAAATATGTGATTGGATTAAATTTCTTAACTTTTCTCTTAAAGAATATTTTGAGTCATTTTATTGCTGTGGTCAAAAATAAAATATTCAATTGAAAAATGTCTTCTTTTATGATTTCTTAGGCAATATACAAAAGTGAAAAAAAAATCATGTACTTATTTGCTAGATTAGTGTTTCATAGCACCAATTTTTCTTTCTTTGGCAATATATACATAAGTTTTCTCAATATCAGGGTAAAATTTTCAACTTCTAATACTGGAATGTAGGTAAGATCTAAAACCAATTACTCCGGCTGTGATTTAGGTTCTAGAGAAAAGTCTCTAATACCACGGGTTAAATCCAATCGATGGATTGGTTTGTGATATTCACTCGAGATTATATTCAGCTAGTTTAGAAACAAAGGAGAAGGATAGGGGCCGTTAGGTCAGCACCGCGCATTTAAGAGAAGCTAGCGTCCGATTCCATGCTTCCCTATGCCGTTTCAGGCAGTGGACAACATTCCCAGTTGAGCTGATTCTATCACTCTCACTTGCAGCCTAGTCTGTAACAAGAACCATGGCATTCGATGCTTCCTGTATACACATTATTGTTCAATAGAGCCGTTGGGGGCTGAGTAAAGACATGTCTTATATACATAATAGAGTATATGGATTCTTAATCTAATGCCCCTTCCATCGACCTGGTTGCAAAATGATCCAAGTAATGAAAATGATTCATGTTTCTCCCGGTGAAGATCCAAACATACCCTTTTTCCATCAATCCTAACTTCTCTACACATTCGAAGAGACGAGAAACGAGAATCTCAGACATATGCACCACGAAAATTGATGCTCTTGAGACCTTTAGCTTCCAATCCTGATTCATCATATGATTTTCTCCTGCATAAAAAACAGAATGAGTGATATGGATTCCTTCCTCTTGTGAATTCTCCTTCAGCATTTGCAAACATTCTCTCCAATCATCAATGTCCATGTATAGAACTGTTGGAGCTGTTGGAGAAGTATGAGTCGTGTTTTACTTGGTCTTTATTAGTTTTTCAGTTGTTTTTGAATCAGTCAATAATTCTAGTATTTAGGAGTTGGTTTCGTGCAATTGGTTGTGTAATCGTGATCAATTAGTGGTCCGTTTTTCTCTTTGTTTTCAGTTTGGTTGTAGGTTATTTAAAAACCATATCTCTTCATTGCAATGTTATCCATCAAAGTATTCTCAGAAAACAAAAGCTTCAGATCAACATTGTGGTATCAGAGCGAAACACGAGAGAGATAGAGTGAACATATGTGAGCAAAAGAAAAGAAAAGAGAGTGAGTGATGGCAGCTGAATCAAGCAGTTTCAGCGCTCCTTGTGTGCCAAAGTATGATGGAGACTATGAGCTTGTTGATGGAGAACTTGCTGTGTTCAAAGGAATATTGGAGTGTGATCAGCCCGGGATACAAAGAAGCTGGGGAAGAAGAAGTGCTGACGACGGCACAGCAAAAGGCAGTGGATGATGCAAAGCTAAAGGATTTGAAAGCAAAGAACTATTTGTTTCAGTCCATTGACAAAAGGATTTTGAAGACTATCACCCAAAAGGAGATGGCAAAGCAACTGTGGGACTCGATGAAAGTCAAGTATCAAGGAAACGAGAGAGTGAAGCGTACCCAGTTACAAAGACTTCAAAGAGTCTTTGAGACGTTGGAGATGAAGATGGGAGAAACAATAACATATTACTTTGGAAGAGTCATGATCACAGCAAATGATATGCGAAATTGCGGAGAGGAGATGGAGGATGTGAAGATCGTGGAGAAGATACTCTGTACATTAACAGAGAAATTCAATTTTGTTGTATGTTCAATTGAGGAGTCAAAGGACATTGATCAAATCATAGTCAATGGTCTTCACAGTTCATTATTGGTGCACGAGCAGAAGATACGACATAAAGGAAATGAAGAACAAGTGCTTAAAGTTGAATATGATCATTGCTATGGATGTGGTAGAGGAAGAAGCAACTATGGACGTGGTAGAGGCAGAGATGGAAGGTCTTGCTTTAACAAAGCAAACATTGAATGCTTCCGGTGACACAAGATGGGACACTTTCAATACGAGTGTCAATATGATGAGAAAGGTGTGAATTATGTTAAGCTTGGTGAGGGAGAAGAACTACTCTTAATGGCACATGCGGAGGTCGAAGACGCTGAAAACAGAGGAATATGGTTCCTTGACTCTGGTTGCTACAATCACATGACGGGCAACAAGGATTGGTTTGTGGAGATAGACCAAAGTTTCAGACATGCAGTGAAGTTGGGAAATAAGTCGATATTGGCTGTTCTAGGAAAAAGAAACATCAAGTTTGAGGTTGAAGGGTTGACTCAAATCATAACTGATGTTTTTTTGTTCCAGAATTAACAAAATTTGTTGTGTCGGGCAGCTACAAAATAAGGGTGTGGCATTTGAAATCAATGGAGGAGTGTGAGAAATATAACATCCTCGTAAAGGTTTTATTGTAATCATGAGAATGACTACAAATCGCATGTTCATCGTGTCTGCAATTATGAAGTCTGGATCCACCAAATGTCTAAAGGAGAATCCCTCGATGTTGCTTTCCAATGTTGCACACTTCACAAACTTTAGTAGTCTCATTTATTGGAGGTAGCCCTTTCACCTTTTTTTTATCCAGCATGATCATGATACTTGTATTGTTCAAATGACCATATCGCTTATGCCAAAGATACGCAATCTCTTCTTCTTCTACCTTTAGACATTTGGTGGATCTAGACTTCATAATTGCAGACACGATGAACATGCGATTTGTAGTCATTCTCAGAGAAGTTATAACTCATTCATGCTGATTTGTGCGGTCCTAAATCGCCAGTCACTCAAAGCGGGAAAAGGTACATCTTTCTCCTCGTCGATGATTTTAGTCGCAAAAGCTGCATATATCTCCTCTCGGAAAAGAACGAGGCATTTGATGTCTTTAAGAATTTTAAATTTGGGTGGAGAAAGAAGCTGGGAAATAGATAATTTGCTTAAGAAAAGACCGGGGAGGGGAATTCTCTTCGAATGTGTTCAACAAATTCTGTTAGGAGAATGGAATTAAAAGGTAACTGACTGCAGCATATACACCAAAACAAAATGGTGTAGCCGAGAGAAGAAATCTCACTATAATGAATATGGTGAGGTGTCTTCTCACAGAGAAGAGTATGCCGAAAAGGCTCTGGCCTGAAGCGGCTAAATGGACATGTCATGTGTTAAATTGGAGTGTAACTAATGCAGTAAAAGATGTGGTTCCAGAAGAATGCTGGAGTGGAATCAAACCAAGCATAGGTCATTTCAGGGTTTTTGGCTGCATAGGTCATGCTCACATTCCAGTGCAGTGTCGGATAAAACTTGATAATAGAAGCCATAAGTGCATTTTACTTGGGATTAGCAAAGAATCAAAGGCATACCGGCTTTATGATCCAATTTTGAGAAAAGTGGTCATTAGCTGAGATGTAATATTTGAAGAGAAAGAAAAGTGGGATTGGAGTATAGAATTAAAAGATGTTGTTGATGTTTTGGATTGGGGAGAAGAAAACACTACTGAAGAAGATAACACAGAAGAAGAAACTGGTGGAGTTGGTGATGTTTCCGGTGTTAACAGTGGAGCTCGTGAAGCTAGTAAAGAGAGTGGTGCCTGTCAGGATCTCTCTGATGATGCAGACAATGCAGAGGTTCCTGGAAATTCGTCTTTGCCAGAGGTACAACAAAAAAGGAGTAAAGGGCTCCAATATGGCTACAAGATTACGAAAGAGGAGAAGGAAGTGGAGAAGAGGAGGCTGAGCTAAGATGGCGCTAGCTCTGTTCTTATCTCATGATGATCCAGTGAGATTTACAGAAGCATGTAAAGAAGAGAAATGGCTAGAGGAAATGAGGTGTGAGTTACAATCTATTGAGAAAAATGAAAGATGGGATCTCATGAGCTTACCGGCGAATTCGAAGAAAATTGGGGTCAAGTGGGTTTTCAAAACAAAATTAAACGAGGATGGAAAGGTTGATAAGTATAAAGCTCGACTAGTGGTGAAAGGTTATGCACTAGAGGAAGGTATTGATTATGATGAAGTATTCGCTCCGGTAGCTCGATGGGATACAATCAGACTTTTGTTGGGAATAACAGCAAAAAGAGGCTGGAAAGTGTATCAGTTGGACGTCAAAAGTGTGTTTCTATATGGGGAGTTGAAAGAAGTTGTGTACGTGGACCAGCCTGAAGGTTTTATTAAAAGGGGAGAAGAAGACAAAGTGTATCAACTTAAGAAAAACTTGTATGGTTTAAAACAAGTTCCTAGAGCTTGGTTTTGCTAGGATAGAAGGCTATTTCAAGCAGGCAGGATTCATTGGAAGCAGCCATGACCACACCTTGTTCATCAAAAGAGTAGGAGATAAGTATGTCATGTTAAGTATTTATGTTGATGATCTGATTTTTGCTGGAAATGATGAATCATTGCTTGAAGAGTTCAAACAATCTATGAAGAGCGAATTCGAGATGACTGATCTCGGTTTGATAAGATTCTTTCTTGGTGTGGAAATCTGTCAAAATTCTAATGGCATTCATCTATGTCAAAAGAAGTATGCTCAGGAAGTGTTAGAAAGGTTCAAAATGGCTGAGTGCAATCCAGTCAAAAATCCCATTGTACCGGGAACTAGACTTTCAAAGGAAGGAATAGGGGAAGAGGTTGATGCTACGTTGTACAAGCAATTGGTAGGGTGTCTTATGTATCTCACTGTCACAAGGCCCGATATGATGTATGTGGTGTGTTTGATCTCTCGTTTCATGGCACAACCAAGAGAATAGCATATGATGGCTGCAAAGCGAGTATTAAGATACTTAAAAAGGTACGCTCGAATTTGCTATTTTTTATAGAAAAAAACTGATCTGAAAATGCAAGTTTACACCGATAGTGATTATGCTAGAGATGTTGATGATCGAAAGAGCACTACGGGCTATGTGTTCTTGCTAAATGGAGCAGTTGTATGTTGGAGTTCAAGGAAGCAAGATGTGGTCGCTTTGTCATCAACAGAGGCAGAGTATGTGGCAGCAACGTCATGTGTGTGTCATGGTGTTTGGGTAAAAGGGGTTATGGAGCAGAGTTTTCTTGAGCAGTGTGGGTGTTTGGAGATCTTCTGTGACAACACATCTTTGATTAAGCTTTCGAAACATCCAGTGATGCATAGACGTACAAAACATATCGATGTATGGTACCACTAATTTGGGTGATCTTGCAAATAAAGAAATGGTGAAGTTGGTGTTTTGTAGAACGGAGGATCAAGTTGCAGATATTATGACAAAGCCGGTGAAGCTGGAGACTTTCAACAAGTTGAGAGGCTTACTTGGAATGCAGGCACAAGAAGACTAAACTGGATGCTTTTACTAGCATTTCCAGTTTAAGGGAAGGTTTGTTGTAGCTGTTGGAGAAGTATGAGTCGTGTTTTACTTAGTCTTTATTTTAGTTTTTCAGTTGTTTTTGAATCAATCAATAAGTCTAGTATTTAGGAGTTAGTTTCGTGCAATTGGTTGTGTAATTGTGATCAATTAGTGGTCTGTTTTTCTCTCTGTTTTCAGTTTGGTTGTAGGCTATTTAAAAGCCATATCTCTTCATTTCAATGTTATCCATCAAAGTATTCTCAAAAAAAAAACCCTTCAGATCAACAAGAACCACAACTAATTTCCAATTGAAATCTTGTATGAGACTCGTAATCCCTTTAGCCTCTGATGTAGTGTCGTGCGTCAATTGAATAAAGTGTCGTATTTGTTCAAAGACAGCAAGTTTGGCATGAGAGTATACATCATTGGAACTTTTAGCTTTTTCACTATTTGTCGTCATAAGTTCCTGTAATAATTGTGCACCAACAATGGGTTATATTTTTTGCCTTTTGGAGAAGATTTTTAGCTGTTTCATACAATATATAACGAATGAAATTGTAATTTTTTTGAGAAATTCAACTTCTGTTGTCTTGTTCTTTGAAAAACATAATGGTTATAGATAGATGCTTCACAAAACTGTAATTCTTTTTAAATACCACAACTGTACTTTGATGTTCTTCTAACTTTAGGGATCATGTAGCAAAAGCTAGACTATAGCTTAGGAATTATAGGTCTTTTTTTTTTAATATTATGTTAAATTATACTCAAGAAAAAAAAGAACCTTTTTACAACAATGTGGCTGAAAGTTTTAACTGAAATTCAAAATGATAAAAACAAAGCTCGTCCTAATAATTTGGAAGTGGTTGCCTCGTTAAAACCCATCTCCGGAAAACCCAATTGGGACAAAACCGAAAGATGGGAAAAAGAGTACAAACCAACTTCCAAAAGAGCTTAGAGAGAGTAGAAAACAAGCCAAAAGTGAAAAGATTAAAATCTGGTAGAGAACCAAACTTGGAGACCATCCGCATGTATCCCTCTTGCTTGTAGAGTGGAGAGTCGATTTCGCACCATTAGGTCCATCCTTTTCAATAATCTGTCCTCCGATAAATGAGCCTCACCATGACGTCTTTGATTGCGCTCCATCCATAGGGAATAGACCGCCACTTGGAATACGTATTTGACGATGAAAGTGAAAGTGTCTTGAGCTCCTGAAATCAAAACATTAGTAATCAAAGTTTGTAGGCAAGTGGTATACCTTTGGCGAAGTAACCCATATGTGAGGCGATGCCAAATGCGAGAGCTGAATGGGCAGGAGAAAAAGAGGTGCTTCACGGACTCAAAGGGTGACAAACAGAAGATGCAATCTGAATTAGTGTTAGAACTCCAAAGAGTCATCCTGTCCCCTGTAGACAAACGGTTCAAGGCAGCCAGCCAAACAATAAAAAAATATTTTGGAGTTGCATGATTGAACCAAATACCATTATACCAAGATACACGCTGAGTAGGCTCTCGAACTTGGGCCCAAGTCTCCTTGGAGATGAACTGAGGCTTAAACTTACCTGCCAAATCTCGCCAAAGAGGAATGTCCATGGTATGTGAGGCGTTGTTCTTCAACCTCACTATTTTAGAATCTATTTGAGCAAGGACGTGAGAGCGATGGTGCTGGGGTCTATGTCTAACAAAGATTTCCGCCAAGGTCGCAGATGGCAGAAACCCTAAATTAATGATACCACGAGCTCCAAGCAAATCAACCAGCCTACCTAGCTTTCTCCAATCGTCAAACCAGAAAGATGTGTAGGTACCACTCCTAACTGCTACTTTGTGGAAAGCCTTGGCTTGAGAACGGTACTTTAGTAGCTTGCGCCAAATCCAGGAACCCGAACTCAAAGTAATATTCATTGACCAGAAAGAACCCTCTCGAATAAGATGCTTGTGAATCCAATTAACCCAAAGAGAATGACGAGCTGAAAGAATACGCCAAATCAACTTAAAACAACAAATCTTGTTTACTTCACTCAAAGCTCGAAGTCCAAGACCGCCTTCAGTTTTTGGTTCACAAACCTTCTCCCAAGAAACTTTGGCCTTATTAGAATTGAGAGATGAACCAGACCATAAGAACGCCGAACAAATCCACTCCACTTCTCTAATGCAAGCACTCGGTAGGCGAAAGGCCGACATCCAGAAATTAGTGAGACTAGCAATAACCGTCGAAATGAGTTGTAACCAACCCGCAAAGGAAAGGAATCTGTTCTTCCAAGAACTAATGCATCCACGAATCTTCTCTATGAGTGGTTGATAGTCCGAGACCGTCATCATCTTGGTTAGTAGTGGGAGACCTAGATACTTAACCGGCAAATCCCCTATAGCAACGGGAACGTATCCAAAGACGTGCGAATCGCCTGAGAGATACCAGTGATAAAAAGAGTTGATTTCTCCAAGCTAATGGTGAGACTTGAAAAGGAGGCAAAGCAATCGAAAACCTGCAAGATACCCTGAATAGAGATGATTCTACCATCTGAAAAAACCATAATATCGTCAGCGAAACAGAGATGGGTGAGAGATAAACTTTTACATCCTGGATGATACCCTAGAGTTTCCGCCACCGCTGCTTTGTCAAGCATACAAGATAAAACATTCATACATACAACAAAAAGATACGGAGATAGGGAACAACCTTGTCGAAGACCTCTCTGACTGCCAAAGAACCCGACTAACTCACCATTAAGTTGAATGGAAAAAGAAGGAGTCGTAACACAAACCTCAATCCAACGGATGAAAAGCGGGGAGGGGGGAGAGCTCCAGAGCCTTAAGAATATTAAGTAGAAAGACCCAGTTCACCGAATCAAATGCTTTCGATAAGTCTATCTTCATTTCATAGCGAGATGCGACATTTGGCTTGTGGTAGTCCTTCACTAATTCGGATGCAAGGAGGAGGTTCTCCATCATATACCTGTACTTAATAAAAGCAGATTGATTTGCCGTGATGAATCCCGGAAGAATGGCCTTTAACCTGTTAGCCAAAAGCTTGGAAATAATCTTGTAAGTCACATTACAACACGAGATAGGCCTATAGTCTTTCATACCAATCATCTAATTTCTTAGGGATCAAAGCAAGAATTGTGGTGTTTAAACCTTTCGGTAAAAAACCAAACATAAAAAATGATTGAACAGCCATCACTAAATCCTTACCAATAATAGACCATGTTTCTCTGAAGAACTCAACCGTAAAACCATCCGGACCTGGAGATTTATTCAAAGGCATAGAGAAAAGAGTACGCTTAATTTCCCCCTCCGTCACCTCTTTTAATACCGTTGTCTTATCTTCCTCCGAGCAAGTAAAGTTAAGGACAGCGGCCATTTCCTCCACCGAGCTCCTCGTAGAGGGATGAACCTGCGCAGAAAACAAGTTAGAGAAATACCTTATAGCCTCCGCATGAATGTCCTCCTTGATCAAGAGCTGCCTCCCCTCCGAGGACTGAATTACATTAATTGCATTACGAGCTTCCCTTTCCTTGACTGCGTTGTAAAAGACCTTGTTGTTCTTGTCTCCCACATTAAGCCAATGGAGCTTAGCCTTTTGTCGAAGAAAGTTCTCCTCCAGCCTTGAAATAGAATCCCAGGCCGCAAAAGCTAAAGACTCCTCATGTATCCGGGTTTCATCCGGCTCCTCTAAAGTAGCGAGCTGCTTAGAGCATAAAGATTGGAAGGCAGCTTCAGTTTTGGCGGTCAAATGATGAGTTCTGTGGTGGCTGAACTCACGGATTCTCGGCTTAAGGAGCTTAAGCTTTTTAGAGAACCGATATAACGCAGAGGTAGAGTGGAAAACAAGAATTGTGGTAACCCAATACGCTTCAATCATTGGCTTGAAGTCAACCATCGTTAGAACAGCTTTGATGACCTTAAAGGGAACCTTGGGACGAGGATGAGCACTAGAAAGAGAGACAATTGCACGAAGGTGATCAGAGCAGCCGTGAGCTTCGAAGAGACAAAAGGAGTTCATTGGGCGGTGAAACCAAGAGGAATTAACCAACACCCTGTCCAATTTCTTACAAACCAAGCCTTCCTTCCGTTTATTACACCAAGTAAAAAGCGGACCATGATACACCATATCGCTAAGAGAACATTCCCTAACCAGCTCTTGTAAAATCCCTCATACCCGGAATGTCAACATGGATAGAAGAAGCTAAAGAATGTTCCGAAGTAGCAAAAATCTCATTAAAGTCACCAAGGCACATCCAAGCCTTACCATGAAAGCGAGGGAGGTTCTGAACACCCTGAATATCCCGCCAAAGCTCTCTACACTCTTCCTAGAAATTCGAACCATCATCCAGCTTAATTAGACAGGTGATTTGCTGAGAAGAAGAAAACACTACCTCAAGCTTTATAGAAGGATTCCACACAACCCAAATCCTCCCAAGAGGATGATGCTCATAATTAGAAGCGAAAGACCAGTTCCTGAAAGTTGATTTAGCTAGAGGAAGTGTCTTACTCTCCACTACCCGCGTTTCCAATAGATAACCAAAGCTCAAAGACCTCGCTTGAATTAAACTTTTAACAACGATATGTTTTCTAGTTTGCTCAAAGACCTCGCGTGACAAAACAGTGTTCAACTGTGTAGCCACTGCTGCTCGACTATTAGCCGCTGTAATAACCACAACATCATTTATTTCTGTGGTAGAAGTATTCGGAACAGGAAGAGCAGAATCTCTGGATTCACACGAAGCCTGATCCAAGCATAGATCAGGAACAGAGCCGAGAACAGGGCTGGTCTGTGAAATTATCCGAGAAATACCAGCCTCAGGATGCGGAGATGATGCAGAGCTGTGATTTTTACTTGTTATAGCGAGTGTGTGTTCCCCCGAAGCAACAACAAGAGCTACAACAACTCGATTTAAACCTAGGACTGTGAGTGAATTCCCACCCAACACAGCGACAGCAGCAGGTAAGGAAGATGTGATTGTATTTCGAGGAGAGCCAGAGATAGACACAAAAACGTTAGAACAGACCGCTGCTGAAGAAGAAAGAACTCCATCCGCAGGAGATAGAACAGCAGCAGACACCATGGCTTCCGAGAGATCCGGCTCCATGTCTGGAGAACTCAGAACATCAAACCATGTAGGACTTGCTATAGGGACCGCACCATAGATAAGCTTCTTCTTACGTTTAGTTTTACCATGGGAATGTGAAACCGACTGCCAAGCTTGTTCCGCTGGAGAAGGGATGAACTCTCTTGCCTCACGTTCTGGAATCTGAACCGGAGAAACATGGATCATTTGATGCATCTGATTTGCAGCAGGTAGGGGTAGCTTCGCAGAAAACAACGCTAAACCCGAGTCCAACTGAGTCTGAGTTCCTGCAAACAACAAAGTCATCTCAATGGCCTGAACTAAAGAAGGATGCCGCTGATTCTGATCCACAACAAGCACAAGAGAAGGAGCCGCAAAACTCGCTGTAGTAGTTTCCAACGGTGGCTGAGAAGCACCAGGTGCAGCCCCTGTAACTGAAGTCTCATTGTCCTTACAAGATGAGACTTTGAACTTTGAGAGACACCCCTGAACTGTGTGAACCAATACCCGAAGCTCGTGCATCTCATTGGGAGCCAGTTGTAACTGAAAGAAACCGTGACTTCCTCCGAGCCTATTTGAAAAAAAAACTGCGATGGTAACTCCTTAGATAGGGAAACATCTATGAAGACCGTAGCTTCATCAAACGTCGTAACAAGCTCAGTATCCTTATGAAGTCTGATGGAATTTCCAACTTGGATGGCACTAAAACTTATTCCTTTCCACGAGAACAGAGATGGCGGGATGTTAGTTAGCTTGACCCATAGCGGCATCGAGGATAGTGCAGGTTGCGCATCCTCTAAGAAGAGAGTCCATCGTGAAACGATCATTGGAATTTCACAGATGTTCCACATACCTCTACGAAGAACATGGAGTCGCACATTCTCATTTTGAATTCTGAACTTAATTGTCATTTCATTGACCACAAATGCATCGATTTTTATCGATTTATCTCCCAGGTTCCAGATTTTATTAACGATGATGTGAATCTTGGCTATGTGGGGAGCAGCTGAGGCAAACCTTCCCACCAGGAAGTCTTCCCACAAAGGAGGTGCTGACTGAAGAACCTCAGTAGGGACAATCACAACCTGCTTGCCATTTATTTCACACGAGGAAGCTTCAAACTGAGACAAACGACTTGCTACCTGAGCCCACGATTTGGCCCCTGCAGCAACCTAAGACGGATGTGAAACATGCTCTGTTTCTGCCGGAGAACTGAGGGAAACTCCAACCGAGCCAGAGCCTGCCGAGCCAGAAGAACCCGCGATGCAGGGAGGAGAAGAACCGCGAGGGGGAGGCTGCAAATGAATCAGCTCCGACTGCCTCTCAACCAAACCTTCGCCTCAAACCGAAAGAGCACATCCTACCTGCTCTAGTTTCGAACCCTCTGCAGAACATGGAGAACTTGGAGAACCAACTCGCTAAACAGGAAAAGAGGAACCTGGGACTTCGGCGGCGACGTCTGCACACCAAGCCGCCATCATGCCGGAGGGCGGCACCTCCACGAGACCGAAAAAAACCTAACAAACCTTCTCAATGACTTTCCTTATTCGACACGCTAGAGAGAGAGAAATTTTTCAGCCGGTTTGTTAAATTTTTCCTCAATTCTTTACTTTCCCACTATGCTAAAGATATTTTACTTATAGGTCTTTTTACTTATAGAATTATGAGAAGCTTTGCAGTTTGGTGAATAGATTCCCAGAAAAAAACGCACTCTCTCGCCGCATCTGAAAGAGAACCTTGGCTAATAAAAGAGTATGAGCAACTCCCGCAATGATGAAAAAACCGCCCAACTCTCGGATGGTGAGGCGCTAAGCTGCATTGTCGTATTCAGAAGAGTTAGTGTTTGGATTCACAGTAAAGGCATCCAACTTATGGAACCATCTTTTTCCATGTCTTTCAACATTCTTGATGACCTTAGTTTTGCGATTTCTCTTGACACGTTAGGAGCCAATCCCGAATCCCTCTGAAACATCAAAAAATATGGAAGCAAACATTTACAGACAATGAGTATTGAGAAACCAAAGAGGGGGGGATGGAGAATGTTGAGTAGGGGCACATAAAAATCCAAATCCATTGAAATCAAATAAAAGAAGCTACAAGTCTCGGAATAACAATGATTTAGATGAGATGATGAATCTTTGATGATGCTAAGAACACTATCCTTGGTTATAGATCACAAATCAATACTAATCCACTTCCATGGTATTAATATCTTCACTAATTATCTAATCTTCATCAACTCCTGTTCGCAATTAAATGATCAATTAGCATTAATAATCAAGTATAATTAAACTACTAATCACCCTAATCAACTACTTCCATAGGCTATGTATGAAAACCTCATTTAAGTTCTTTCAACCATTTCATAGAACACCTTTTGGACATGAAATACTAATGATATACATTTCTCAATTACAAGCTTAATCTAGCATTACTACCAACCAAAATGAAGGATAACTTAAGATTTAATCCTAAATATCATCATTACCCCATCAAATCTTCATAATCAACTAAGTTTTAACTCATCTAAAAGACTACTCACTCATTTCCGTGAAAACAAAAAGCAATAAATTTGATATTTGCATAATCATGATTAAGAGAGGAATAATTGAAAGATTTAAGAGGAGAAAGATTTTTAATACTTTGGAACAAGGAGATTCATACAAAGTCTTCATGAAAACCTTCAAAGAGACTAAGAGAAAATATCATAAAACAAAGCATGCCTAATAAATTAGGTTTACATGTATTTATATGAAAAGGAAAACAATCTTGGTCAATTAAAATTAAATCAGGGTTGACCCGGTTTATGAGAAGGAAAATCAGATTCGGAAGCAACACAATAGTTACACAAGACATCTCAAGTCAGCCGCTCACACCCAACTATGTCACCAAACCACTCAAGTTGGCCGATGGTTCCTCCGGTGAGTTTCATCACTTCTCTAGCGGGCACATGAGGCCGTTGGGTCGTATCTCCTTAACCGATGACCCAAATAACACAAGACCACCTCCATTGGAATGCTGAATCAATTATCTTTAACTTTTATCAGGCTTTCTTGAACTAAATCTCAAGGAAAGACCTTCATCTGAGTCGATCTTTGAGATACTTTATACTTGTTATGGTTAATTATTTATCATATTTGCTTTTAAATGATCCCTCTTGTTGCATAACTCACTCCAATGGAACTACTTTGGATCCAAGATACTTCGGCCCAAATTAATCAGGGTTCCTTCTGATATATTGTCTTTTTACACTATTTTAGATTGTATTTCTCATTAATTTCTTGTGTTTGCATTGCATATTTAGGTCTTTAAGTGCATATTTGTATATATTTCTTATTTTATAGGTATTGGAGTGAGGTATGGAACAAAAGTGATCATTTGGAAGCAAAGAAGAGAAATGATTATCTAGAACCAATCCAAAGTATCTCAAAGATCGACTTAGATGAAGGTCTTTCCTTGAGATTTAGCTTCAGAACCCTTGATAAAAGTTATAAAAATTTGAGTCAGCCTTCCAATAGAGGTTGTCTCAAGTGATTTGGGTCAAAGATTAAGGAAATACGACCTATTTAGTGATTTGGGTCAGCCTCAAGTTGGTCGTTGGTTCCTCTAGTGAGTTTCATCACTTCTCCAGCGGGCACATGAGGCTAACCCAAATCAATAAAAGGCTTGTATGTCCTTAACCGCTGAACTAAATCACTCAAGACCACCTCAAGGATTCTGGAGCTAAATCTCAAGGAAAGACCTTCATCTGAGTCAATTTTTGAGACACTTTGTACTATTTATGGATCATCATTTCTCTTATTTTCTTCCAAATGATCCCTCTTGTTGCATACCTCACTCCAATACCTATAAACAAAGAAATATATGCAAACATGCACCTAAAGACCTAAATATACAATGCAAATACAATAAATTTGTGAAAAATGCAATCAAAAGTACTGTAAAAAGGCAAGATATCAATTCCCAAACTTATCTCTTGCTTTTTCTCAAGCAAAAAAACAAGAGACAAATAGAGGAAAAAATATGAAAATGGGGATTCAAAGCCATAAAGTATCAAACAAGGATTAAACACATTATAGTCAAATATAGTGAAACTGTGCAAGAACAAACAACTTACGCTTTCGTACTTCTCCATGCTATTAAGCAAAAACTCACAATCAAATATAAGAAATCTATTTAACACTAATTAAGGTGTTTATAATGTGATCTCGCTTAAGTAAATCAAATCATTCTTAATTGGTTTTGGGTTAAAGATTTTTGTGGTGGTTTCAAAAGAGTTTTTCTTTGGGTGGTTGCTCTCAGAACATTTGGAATGCTACTCAAATTCAAAATCCATCTAAGATGGGGAAAAATTAATGCATACAAAGTTTAACTCTCGTTAGTCTACCGCATCTCATGAAACGCATCCTAGTTTCTACCCTTTTTAACATTTTTCTCATTCTCTTTTCAACCCCCATATCCATACTCTTTTATCTCTTTAGTACTCAATCTCATGATCAATCTATTTTCATAGCCTCCTAGGGAAAATATTTTGGTTCAACACTTAGCTCTTTTTTGTCTCACTTCTTTGCTTTCTTTTGCTCCTTACACTTATTTCATTGAACAATCTTTGGGAAGCAACATTTTTCGTTCTTATTCATACTTGAGATTTAGAGCTTTTGGTGTATCACTTAGTTTCCCTAGGGACAATTTCATAACATTGATCAAACTTTTCTTTTCACCTTTTCTTTCTTTTCAAACTCCCAAACCAACTACCTAATCTAACCATCCAAATATTTTATTCCCCTCATAATCGCTAAACTTACTATTGCTAGGTAAAACGAGAGTTAATCCTTTGTCGTTCTTGTTACTCTCAAGTTTTTGCAAAAATCAACAACAAAAAGCCTCACTCAGCAAATCAATCAAAGGGTTTGAAAAAATGGTTATAAGGTTATAGGTAGGGGAACCACTCTAAAGGTGAGAATGATTCGGGTTAGCACAAGGGTGGTAAAAATGTATAAGAAAAAGCGAATGTGACTTATAGTCGACTATGAGAATGCATTCAAATCACCCTAAGCAAGAATATTATATTCAAATTAAGTTCAAGTTCATAGAAATGATTCAAAAATCAAGTGAGCCTTACCAAAGTAGAAATTGTATTTCAAAGATGTTCAAGCAACAAATAACCATGAACTTTTACAAGGAAAATATCCTATATGCATATGCAACCTATATGCTTTTAGCCTCAATCATACTATGCAAATGAGACTACATGTTTATTTTTTCTTTTTTTCAAAATTTTCAAAATTTTGAGTATATTTTATGCAAGTAATTGTATGCATGACTTAAGGTTTTAAAATCAAAACAAATCAATACAATGTCTCTCCCCCAAACTTATTTCACACTGTCTCGGTGTGAGAATAAATCTAGGAAGAGACCAACCAAAACAAAAAATACAAAGCTAGAAAAAGAAAACTATATACAAAAGAGTGAAATGTATTTTACTTCGAAGAGATGGAATCAGCTGATTTCATTGATGGGAGAGAGTGTGGCGAATGTGTTGTTGAATGGGCATGGAGGTGGTGATTAGAGCAGGTCGATGGATAACAAGAATTACCGAAATTCCAACCACAAAAATGCAAATATATGCAAACTATCGTGCGTAACACTAAAGGGTTGAATCCACGGAGAAAAAAGATGAAATCATTAAGAATATAAACTTCATTTCAATATAAGAAAATAAAAATTTGTGTTTTAAACATCTTTATCAACCCATCAAATCATCATAATCAACCAAATTAACTCATCTAAAAGGCTATTCACTTGTTTCTATGATAACATAAAGCAATAAACTTGATCGTATAATCATGATTAAGAGAAATAGTTAAAAGATTTAAGAATAGAAAGAGTTTTGATACTTTGAAACTAAAAGATTCATATATAATCTAAATGAAAACCTTCAAAGAGGCTAGCAGAAAATCTCATAAACAAAACATAGCTAATAAACTAGGTTTAGAGAGTATTTATAGGAGGAAACAAAATAGTTTTGTCAACTCATGTAAATCCATGTTTGATCCAGTTTATTAATTTGGCCTTAATGCTTTGGCCACTGGTGGCTAGCGGTGTGCACTTCCCCACTGAAGCTGGCCGCTGCTCCACACCGGTGACATCTCCCCGCTGTGCTAGACCACTGGAACTTCATAATGTCTTCATCCCGCACACAAGAGCTCGCTTGATCTTCGGGTGGATTTGCCAACTCTCTATCGGTGTCGTGATATCGCAAGATGATGTCGCTAGGATCCCACGTGTTGTCTAGCCGTTGCAACTCACCACTGAGGGCTTGTGACGTCTTTATCCTATTGACTCAAGCCATTACACACTCTGATCTTCACCAAAGTTTCTTGTGTTGATCAGGATATATATGCAAAATGCACCGAATGCTCTAAATATACAATGTAAAAAAAATAAAACTATGAGCAATGCAATCTAAAAGAGATCAAAATATCAATATATCAAATCCCAAAACTAATCTCTTGTTTGTCCGCAAGCACACTACAAGAGAAAAATTGAGAAAAAGGTGTAAAAGCAGGGATTCAATCACTATAGATCGGCCAAGCTATCAACATCATATTGCCAAGGTAATATTTCAAGTGATACAAAAACGTATCACTAATCAACTATTCTCTTTACACTTATCGCAACTACAATCTTTTACTCTAAGTTAACCTCAAAACATCCACAAACAATCATCCAGATCAACTCTTTCACATTCAGTTAAGGGCAATAGCATGTATTCTCGCTAAGGGAGTACCAATCATCTCAATCGGTTTGGTGGGAAAGTTTATATGAATGAGACGGTTTATCACAATTAATGGGTTTCTCTCAAATAATCCTGGAATGATAGACATTAGGCAAAAGCTATCTAAGAAAGGAAACAATTTATGCATACAAGTTCAACCTCTATTTTTTTACCCAATCCTAGGCTTTCGATATCTACTTCTAGAGGTTAAAAATCTACAAGTATTTCCTTTTCGAATCTCCATCAACCTCAAAACAACTTTATCATCTTTTCAAAACTCTCTAATGGACTCTTTTCTTTTAAAATCAATGACTCTTCTTTTTACTTTTTTATTCTCTTTGGCTTCTATGTTCTTATTCTTTTCTTTTCTTATCACGGTTTCTTTTCTTTTTAGAAAAAGCTTCAAGGCCCGCTTTTTATTGCTACAATCATAACTTTCTTTTATTTTGGATCCCTAGAGTTTTTCTTTTTCTTTCCAATCTCACTATTTTTTTCTTTCTTTGTTCCATTCCTCAACACATATTCTCAATCATCAACAAAGACTACATATTCTTTCTTTATTATCATCCTAGATGTTAGCTCTTAAGGTTCTAGAGTCTAACTCCTAATGGAGATAAAGCCTTGTCATTTCCGATACTCTCAAGATTTTCTCCATATAAACATTATCGATTAGAAAAAGGCCTCACTCAAACAAATCAATGAAAGCTAGGAAAAGCAGCTGAGGTAAAAGGTGGGGAAAATATCTTTAAAGTGAAGATGGCCATCCGGTTTAGCAAGAGTGGTAAAAAACTTAAGAGAAACCGGATGTATCAAAAGACCATGAGAACGAATCTCAAGCACCTAAGCGAGATAATTAATCCAAATTAAGTTCCACTAGATTAGAGTTAAAAGCTATCAAGAAAGCTTCATAAAAATTCTTAACTTTTGAGCGAAGAGATCAAAGTGCAAAGATTCAAGTCTTTTAAAATCGATTAAGCACTACAAGAACATTATAAAGATGATCACTTTTCAAACTAAGTATACACCTTTTCATGGTAATTTTAGTCATTATCCCCTATGCATATGCAAATGCAAACCTATATGATACTATACCGATCCTAATAGTAAAATGAGATGCAAAGCTACATGATATTTTTTGGGTTTTCAAATTTTTTAATTTTTTTAATTTTTCTTGAAAACATAACTATAGAAAATGCATACTCAAGGAGCAGAAAATCAAAACAAAACACATCATTATTTAGCATGTTTCTCCCCCCAAACTTATTTTGCACCATCTCAGTGTGAGAATAAACTTGAGAAAGAAACCATCAAAATACAAAACGCAAAAGAAAAAATATAAAGAATGGTTTATACAAGGGAAAGAAAGAGCCATACCTTTTCCCTAGTCGGGAACCTTAGGGAGAAGAGATATTGGAGGAGTTGTTGAACTCCATGGATGGTCCTTGAATGTGAGTGTGAGGACCATCTTCATCAACTCTTCAAGACCTCTTAAACCTTTTTCTTTGTACTCCGGTTAGAGGATTGCTTTAACTGATGAAAAAAGGTTAGACCGACCTTTTACTTTGACTTTATACTCTACAATCCCATCAATATGCTTCCAAGATGTTAAGGTCATTGAAGCGGGAGCCAATGGTGAATGGACAAGGGTAGAAGGGTGGATTTCTTTCATATCCCTCTTTTTCTTTTCAAGAACCTTCTTAGCCTTCCCCATCTTCTTATCTTTACTACTTCCTTCATACCATCAAATAAGGAGTGTATACATTCACAATCTAAGGTTTCCTCATCAAATTGATCCACATGGTCTAGAGGATCCTCCATTGGAAACCCATAAAACTTAGATCCTTGAACCATGTTGATGAGACGTGCCTTTATCTCAAAGTTGTTGTTTTCGGTGGAAGCCTAATCGCGATCTTATTACCATGAATGTACGGTTCATCATAAGCTCCAATCACTATAGCCGGTCTTGGATCACCACCAACATTTCCTTGACCATTCCTTTGGTCCACATTCTCAACAACAACCGGTGGCGGATCCATGTTCACTCATAATCTATCCAAATGAACCAACAGCTTGTGCTCTCTCCTTGCTCTAGCAATCTAGCGTTCCAAACAGCGGATATCCTAAACCCACTCAACTTGATTTGTTGGACCGTGACTACGTAGGTTCATGCACCTATAAGAAGAAAATATCAAAGCTAACCAAAAATTTAGATAAAAAATGAAAATTAAATCTTAGTCTCAAAATAAAATAAAATCCTAATGGCTAATTGCTTCCTTTCCCGGCAACGGCGCCAAATTTATAAGCTGTATTTTAACTAGTCTATCAAATAAACCTATCATGTGTAACACTTAAGGGTCGAATTTACGGAGAAACAAGATAAACTCACTAAGAATAAAATCTTTATTTTAATCTAAGCAAATAAGATTTTGTGTATTTGAAATCAAATAAAAGAAGCGATGAGTCTCGGAAATGACAATGATTTAGATGAGATGATGAATCTTTGATGAAGATAAGAATATATTATGAACACTTTCCTTTGTTATGGATCACTAATCAAGACTAATCCATTTCTATGGTACTAATCTCTTCACTAATCATTTAATCATCAACAACTTCCATCATTAATAATAAAGTCTAATATAACCACTAAGCACCTTAATCAACTACTTCCATAGACTGAGTATGGAAAGCTCATTTACTTTCTTTCAAACATTTCATCGACCACCTTCTCGGCATGAAATCATAATGATCTAGTTTTCTCAATTACAAGCTTTATCTAGCATTACTACCAACCTAAATGAAGGATAACCTAAGATATAGTCCTAAAGATCATCATTAACCCATCAAATCATCATAATCAACCAACCCTTAACTCATCTAATAGAATACTCACTCATTTCCTTGAATACACAAAGCAATAAACTTGATCTTTGTATAATCATGATAAGAGAGGAATAGTTGAAATATTTAATAAGAGAAAGAGTTTTGATACTTTGTAACTAAGAGATTCATACAAAGTCTTAATGAAAACCTTCAAAAGGGGCTAAACCATATCACATAAACAAAACATAACTAAAAAAATAGATTAGAGAGTATGTATAGGAGGAAGCAAAATATCTTGGTCAAATCAAGTAAAACCATGTTTGACATGGTTTAAGTAATTGGAACAAAATCAGAACTGGTACAGCGGTATGCATTTGGCTGCTATGCTTTGGCCACTGGTGGCTAGTGGTGGCACTTCCCTTTTGAAGATGGCCGCTGCTCCACACCGGTGACATCTCCCCGCTGCGCCAACCAGCTGGAACTTCACGATGTTGTCATCCTGCGCACACGAGCTCGCTGGATCTTTGGGTGGATTCGCCAACTCTCTATCGGTGTCGTGATATCGCGAGATGATGCCGCTAGGATCCCACAATGTTGTGTTGCCACTGCAACTAACCACTTAGAGCTAGCGACGTCTTCATCCTATTGACTCAAGCAGCTACACACTCCGATCTTCACCAAAGCTTTTTTATCATTTCTCACTCCAATTGATCCAATTCACCTCGAAACCTGTAAGACAAGGATATATATATATGCAAACATGCACCTAATGCTCTAAATATGCAATGTAAACAAAAGAAAACTATGAGAAATACAATCTAAAAGAGATTAAAATCTCAATATATCACATTCCCTATACGTTCTCCTTTTATCCTTATCTTCCATATATTTTGAGACGGGTATTCTCAAGAAATAAATTTTGCTTATTTTTCGAGGAAGTATCCAACCAGATCATTGGTGAATCACATTGAATATGTGCCATGTTTGTTACATTTTTTCCTTTCTGTTTATCTTTCTCACATCCATTACAACAAACTTGTATCAGAGCCTTGGGCTATGATTTTGTCAGCAGTTCCGAGTAGAATCAGTGTTTCGTGTTCAAAGACAATTCATGCAACTCAGAACAAAAACTTGGGAGTTTCATGTTTGTAATGTGGAGAAGATGTATGTGTTGAACGTGAAGATAAAAAAGTTCTCTAAGAGAAACAATTTTAGTCCTCGGCAAATCAAGATGCAAGCTCTGTAAAAACATCAAGGCACGTTGGCGCTGTTGTCGAAAGACAACAAGTGTAAGGGCGATGCTGCCAAGATAACTATTTTGAGGAGAAGGCACACTCAGTGATTATGTTGTGTCTTGAAGATGAGGTCATTATTGAAGTTTCTAATGAAAATTTTCCGGTCTTTGGAATAAGTTAGGGAGCTTTCTAAGGGTCCTAAACTAGATGATGTATATAGTTATTGTAAAGAGAAAAGCATTAGAAGTCAAACTGCACTAAGAAGAAGCAATCTGGTTTTATTATTGTAACAGAAGATAACATTATGTCCGAACATGATATTGCTCTGGTTCCTGATGGAATCACAAATCCCACTGATGTGTGAGTTCTGGATACATGAGCATCATATCATAAGTGTTTGAGGAGAGAGTGCTTCGTAACATATACATTGGTAGATAATTGTATCATCAAGATGGCTAATAATTTTATTAGCAAGGTTGTTGGAGTTGGCTCGATCAAGATTAGGACTCATGATGGTATATTTTGCACATTGAATGATTTTAGACATGTTGCATCTATGGAGAATAACTAGATATATGTGAGTAACTTATATAATACATGATTCGGTTTTTAGATGGAGATGGAATTCTAAGATTCTGAAAAGGTTTTGAGATGGTTCTGAAGGGTGTCATGTGTGGTACTCTGTATATCCTAAGTTATGGCGAATGAATCTTTGTCATATGGGTGAAAGAGAGATGCAAGTTCTGTTTGAGGAAGATCTTCAGTTTTATTAGAAGATCATAAGACTACAAAGTGACAATGGTTTGAAATTATGCCCATCCGTTTTCAATCAGTTATGTATTAATGTCGAGGTTGTCTGATATCACACAATTAGGGATACATCACATCAGCGTGGTGTATGCTCACAGACGCTGGATATAGCGAGATGTATGCTCATTGATTCTAGTTTTGACAAGAGGTTTCCTATTGAAGGTGTAAGCATACTTTGTTATTTGATCAACTGTGGACCACACACAAGTGTTAAATGTAATACGCATGCTGAAATATGGTATGCAGCAGAGAATGGTAGTTTTGACAAATTGGTGGAGCTACAAGAGGATCATCAAGAAGATGATATGCAACAACACAGATAGAGTCAAGATCTACATACAAAAGTTGGTTTCCAAGAATAATTACAACCAGAAAAGTACACTATATGAAAATACACACCAGAGTATCACTCAAAACCGAATATGGAGGATTGGATTTGGACCACCTCAGAGATACAGTTATAAGGATATGGTGGATTATGCATTGCAGGGATCAGAAGAGGTAGATACCAATGAGCCATCCACTTTTAGAGAAGTTGTGCCAGGAACTGAGGGTGAGAAATGTTTTGTTGCAATGGGAGAGAAGATGAAATCTCATCATAAGAATTAGACATGAGATCTTTGCACAATATCACATGGGATTAAGATTATTACTTGCAAGTGGATCTTCAAGTAAAAGGAAGGGATATTAGCGGCAGAAGAAATTAAGTATAAGGCTCGATTTGTTGCTAGAGGTATCGGCCAGAGAGAAAAAGTGGACTACAATGAGATTTTCTCAATAATAGTCATACACACTTTCATTAGAGCATTGTTAGCAGTAGTGGCGCATCAGGATCTGGAGCTTAGGCAACTTAAAGTGAAGAATTCATTTCTTCATGGCGAGTTAGAGAATGAAATATACATGACTTAACTAGATGGTTTCCAAGTTCCTGGAAGGAATATCACGTGTGCAGACTTAAATAGGCTCTAAGACAGTGGTACAAGAGGTTTGACATTTATATGATGATGCTAGTCTACATCAGAAGTCCGTATGACGGTTGTCTATTACAATAAGCTAAAAGCTGAATCATATATTTATTTGGTGATTTATGTCTTGAGTTCCTTAGACCATAACCACATGATTTATGACGGTTGAGTATATGTCTTTGGTTCCTTATGTAAGCACTTTAGGAAGTTTGATATATGATATGGTATGTACAAGACCAGATCTTTCACATGCAATCATGATTGTTTGAAAGTTTATAGGACAACCAGGGAAGAACACTTGGCTGGCGGTGAAGAGAATTTTCTGATACTTGAGGGGTTCATCTGATGTTGGCCTTATATATAGAGGTAAGGCTCCGTGAAACGCCTTAACCCTGATCAACTAACCAGGTACCAAGTTACTTATTTAGTCAAGTCTCATTACTTACCACATTTCGCATGATAATTCATTCTAGACAAGTATTTTCATTAAGCATACACATTTTAACTTTCCTTGAAATAAGAGGTTCGAGTACAACGGTAAGTTTAATATAGGCTATTACCATTTTTTAAAACTAGGCCTTACAAGATACCCTTAACCACCATCCTTCTCTTCCATTTCCTTAGTCTCACTGATGTAGAAAACTGAATATGAAGCATGATATTTCATTCTACCTGGTAGTCTTCCCACAACGAATCAAGCATTAGCAAGCCAACGGCTTCCAAGCGTGTTGGTGATAAAGACTCTAGATCATAACTGAATAATCATCAAGACCAAATATGAAGAATATATGAAATCATGACAAGCAACAATCGCATCAACCCTAAACAATCTAAGAGTATTAATTTTATACAAGAAAACGACTCTAAACAAGAGGCACAGTCACACACTCACCTTTGTTTTTTGTTTCAGTAAGTTAGTCATGATCATGATACCTCTTGATGTAGAAAACACTTCTCGATCACATGCAACAATTTTCTCAGATTCTGTAGCATTTTTCTTAGTCTCCGGTAGCGACTAGTCGAGCCCCTGCAGCAGTTACTCAGGAATCTCCAACTTTCTCTTGGTATTTCTCTCTTAGTTACTTCCAGAGTTCTTCTCTTGCGTAAAGAGGAAATTTGGCCTAAGGGTAAGTTTATGAAGCTTTTCTCGAGTAAAACCGCCTAATAACTATTCCATGTCAAGTAATTGCTCTTGCAAGGAAACTTGCTTCTACTTGGCAAATAACTGTTCCCTCAATTTTTCTTGTCAAAGATCGAGTCAAATGTATTCACTCGAACATCCATGGAAATAACCATTCCCATATAATCTTTAACTCTCGAGTTCCGCACCAACCATGTCTGAATCCCAACAAGTCTTGTCTAAGTAACCGTCATGTCCGAGACCCAGTCACTCAGTCCTAAAAACCCAAAATTCACTCGGCAACACGAAAATTATCTCAGCAGCACAAAAATTCTCTCGGCAGCTCGGCAATTCCCTCAACAGCTCGGCAATTCCCTCGGCAGCTCGGTAATTTCCTCGGCAGCTCTGAGTAACTGCTCTAAATTTCCTGGTTAACTGATTCTAGCTCGGACACTTATATATTCGAATTCTCTTAGGCTAATTCTCCCATTTTTCTTAGTATAACTTCATAAGTTTTTAGTTAACTCTTTTTCATGACGTTGGCTTAGACACTTCACCACTTCTACCTGGTTAGGTCCACTAAATATGGGTGTTACACTCCGTTCCTAGTAATGGGCTACTCTAATTTTGATTATGTAGGCAATGTAGATGGAAAGAGATAAATGACTGGATAAGTCATTACCCTGGGTGATTATGTAGTCAGCTTGAAAGAAATCCTGCAGCCGACAGTGAGGTGATAAACTATTGAAGTAGAGTACATGGCTTTGACTGAAGCTGCTAAGGAAGGTAATTGGTTAAAAGGGCTGGTTAATGATCTAGGTTTTCATCATGTTCGGGTTACAGTGTATAGTGACAGTTTGAGTACAATATGTTTACACAAAGATAAGGTCCATCACGCGAGGACCAAGCATACTGATGTGATATATCACTTTCTAAGAAATGATAAAACAATTCAAGTGAAGAAAGTAGGGACTGCTTAAACCATGCTGATATGTTTACTAAAACGGTTGCTAATAGCAAGTTTAAACATTGTTTGAACTTCTGAATATCTTATGTTGTTAATCGCCTAGAGGGGCGATCAAGCTCCCAATCGTAGCACATGGCCCAGACAGCACATCAAGCCTTTGATAGTCATTCTAGGTCGATCAGGGCATATGGCATACAGAGTGCATTTGGCATTTGACAGACATTCTGGTTCAATTAAAGCATCTAGGGCAAAAGCGCATCAGGCCTCTAAGAGGCACTATGGCAGGATTGAAGAATCTGATCCTAGAGATAATATCAGGCCTCTGAGACGCTTTTTGGCCTAAATTAGCTTAGGGTTAATCAGGATGTCTTCTCTATAAGTACTCTTCTTAATCCTACTTTCCATATATTCTGACACTTATATTCTTTATTAATAAAGTTTGTCTCTTTGTCCGTAGACATTGCCAACAAAATTGTTAGTGAACCACGTCAAATATGTGTTGTGTTGGTTTAAACAGTGCAATATAATTTATTCGATAATGAAAGTCGTTACATCTTTTTGAAACATTGCCTTCTAATTTGTTTATTAGTGACCACCATCACACTTTTTTGAGGCAGTATCTTTTTATTTACTCAATAGCGACCATCGTTACATTGGTTATATATTTATAAAAGTCATAATCATTTCGAGTCCATTTAACTAAATAGTTGTTATGATTAAGTCCAATTCAAAAACGTAATCGCTCTTCAAAATTAACCGAGCCTAATTTCGCATAGGGACGAACACAAAACAAAAGCAGATATCCTGAATTTTTGTTATTGTTGTGCTATGTTCCGCTTTAGAGAATTCAATACTTTTTCGATATGTATCCATTCTATAATTAATCGGATATTCGGTGTCCAAATAATTCTTCAAATTTGATATTTAACGGATTATCCATCCACTCCATAATACATTTAAGATATCTATTAAAAAATTATACAATTTATAATTATCGTCAGATATATATATATATATATATATATATATATACCTATACATAACGGACATATGTCTCCTAAAAATTTAGAAGTTGTGATTTGTTCCGTCTTTAAGAAATATATTTTTCTTCTTTTTCAACGCATGTTGAATTTTAGTAAAACTAATTAGATAGTAACTCACCCTCTGCAGTGCAATAAAATATATGTTTTATATTTCGTTAGTATATATAATCATACATTATTATTAGTATTTTAGATTAAATTTATTTATGTTTAAACATTTTATTTATCTTATTTATTATTATTATATATGGTTTGTATTGTGTTAGTTAAAATTACTAATATACAATTACATATGTGTGGTGTTATATTTGTTGAAAAAATTATTTGATAATTTAGATATAACATAACTTAGTTGTAAAATTTAAGTGGTGTTATGTATATATTTTCTCATTAGTCCAATATCAATTATTATCAATGATTAGAAATTCGATCCGAGATCTGCATTATCCGTTTTTATCTGCTCTTATCCGCATTGATCCGTCCTAACCCATTGTAACAATTAAAATATTTAAAAATATAGATCTTGATTGAAATCTAGATGATAAAATAGTGTATTCGTCCGTTCCATATAAATATTTTTGACATTAAAATTGATAACATCTTAACTTTTTATAAATAAAAAAACTATATACTCCTTATGATATTTTTAAATTTTCATATTTTAAGTATATTAGTAATATGTTAGAGTTTTCATAGAGTTTAAACTTTTTATAAAGTTTAAATCTATTTATAATATTTAAAAATTTTAAAAATTTTAAAATTTATTATGTTTGATATAAGTAAACGGCTCAATTAAAAAAACTGCATTAAACGGTATATTCATTGATTGAGTAATTTCTGTTTCTAAAAAGTCGATTTACAACATATGCAAAAACAATCTACTCAAATTTTTAAATCAGGCTTCAGAATAATTATATAATATGACCTAGAACCATTGATCACAAAATTTGTTCTTCATCAATTGAGTAATATATATACATGTTTCTAAAAATTTGATTCACAACATATGCAGAAAAGTTTTATATTTTTAGTAACCATATGTATTATTCGATAACTCAAAATAATTTGAAAATAAGATCAAACAAAGTTGATAGAAGAATCATAATTTTAAATCTTAACAAAATCTTTCAAATATAATAACTTAAAATAAATAATATGATATAATTAGATATTAAATCTTAGTTTTTTAATTTTGATTGATTAACAATTCTAAAAAAATTAATTTTAGTTTTCGTTTATAATAAATAAGAGAGAGAAAGTGAATTTATTTTTTTGAAAACTAATAATAATTTAAAATTCTATTTACGATTTTTAGTTTAATTATATTAATATTGAATCTTTAATGATTTTATTTAAAAAAAACTAAAGAGCAATGGTATTTTCTATAATATAGCACATCATAATTGGTTAATTTGCTTGCTATCAACATTGCTCGAATAATAATATAGAGATTAAGATACTATGATTTTTTGTCTCCAAAGATTATGGAATTAAGGTTCATGACTTCTTGGTTACCTACAAAAACATAATCATTCTAACTACATGGGCTTCGACGTAATCATTCTAACTGCATAGGTTTCGATGACCTTCATCTCGATCTTTTGTTTCTCCTTTGTTGATCTCCCTTTTGTTTGTTTCATTGACATGCTTGCAGAAACCAAAGTGTTCGAATTCTAGAAGGTGTTTTAATTTTGTGTTTAACTATAAAAGCAGATGCACTAACACCATTTATTTATAAGAAAAGAAATTGAAAAAAGTGTGTACTGTTTGTAAACATTTAAGGTATTTTAATTTTGTGTTTAACTATAAAAGCATATGCACTAACGCCATTTATTTCTAAGAAAAGAAAATGAAAGAAGTACTACCTCCACTAGTAAGGTTCGTAGTTTTCATAGTCTATTTGCAAGTAGTTCATTTGTGGATCATTTACTTAACATTACACAGAAGGGAAGCGTTGATGGGTACCATGATCATTTCGAGGAACTCTCTTTGGAGCTACCTCATGTACTAGATGATGTGCTGGAGTCGGCCTTCATGAATGAGTTGAAGAAAATCTTGATAGATCATGTAGTACAATGCAGACCCATGAATATGAATAATCTTGTAGAGATTGTGCGGCTCATTGAGAACCAAGAGAGTGACAACACAAGCTATCATGTATGGTCTGTTCCGAGGACTACTCTGTATTCTACAGGGAACCATAGTTATGGGGAAGCTAAGGAATTTGATTACTCTCAAAACACAAAACCATTTGAGAGTAACAAGGATCAGAGGAATTTTTCACGTGGTGGGGAAAATCAAAATACCATAGATGTAAGCAACCTCAATTGAAGTGTCTGGAAATAGATGAGGAAGAAGAATTTGGAGAGAAACGAGGGAAGTATAAGGAGAACCAAAAGCTAAGGGCGACTAAGGTGAAGAACATGAATTGGTTACTCTTTCTCTCAACTCTATGGGGTTGACAGCTGAAAGATCTATGAAAATGATGGGCAATATTGGAGAAGAAATGTAATATGTGTTAGTTGATTCAAGAGCCATGAGTCATTTTATTTCAGAGAGGCTAATGAAAGAGATGAGCTTGCCAATCACATAAAAAAAAGGATTTGGAGTCCGAGTAGGAGGATGATAGGTGGTCGGAAGTAAAGGGAAATGTGCTTATGTTCGGTTAGAAATTCAAGGAGTATAGATATTGAAAAATTCCTTCTTTTCGAATTGGGAGCAACAGATGTGGTATTGGGATTCTCTTGATTAGCTACCTTGGGAGATACTAGAATGAATTGGGGGTTGTTGAAGTTAAGTTGGAAGATTGGAAACTATTGTGTTACCATTGTTGGAGACCCTACATTGAGTAGGGCGCAGGTTTCTTTGCATTCAATGGAGAGGGTATTGAAGCATAGGGAGGGAGGTTATTTGTTGGAGTTAACTGCCCTTTTTGAAAACCAAAAATCCACCTCGAAGAATCCTCCTGCCATAGAGATATAGGAAGTAATGGAAAGGTACAAATAGGTTTTTTGAGATGCTTAATGCTCTGTCACCTGTGAGAAACAGAAAGCATGCCACCAGACTCCAAGAAGGATTTGTACCCGTAAATATGAGACCTTACATATATTCCTTTGAGCAGAAGAAAAGATTGGTAAACTGATTAAGGAACTGTTGGAAGCAAGGTTCATAAGAGCTCTTATTCCAGTCCCGTATTGCTGGTAAAGAAGAGAGATGGTGGATGGCGTTTCTGTGTGGAATACAAAGAAACTATTCTTGACAGGTATCCCATTCTGGTGATGGAAGAGTCGTTAGAAGAGTTACATGGAGCAACATTCTTTCCAAGATGGACCTAAAATCATGATATCACCATATTCGCTTGAAGAGTAGTGATGGGGAGAAAATTGCATTCAAGACACATCGAGGCCATTATGAGTTCTTAGTTATGTCATTTTGGATTAACTAATGCTACATCCACCTTCCAATGCATAATGAATGACCTATTCAGACCACACCTAAGAAGGTTTGTGCTCGAAATATTTGACGTTATCTTGGTTTACATTCCAGATTTGGCTTCTCATGTGAAACATTTGGAGATAGTGTTTGACCTGATGCAATAGAACAAGCTATATGTTGATGCCAAAAATTGTGCTTTTGGAAACTCTACATTGCTTACTTGGGACACATCATCTCAGAGTAAGGGGTTGCAGCTGATCTTGAAAAGGTTGAAGCTATGGTAAGCTGGCATGTGCCCAAGTCTATTACGAAATTGAGAAGATTTCTTGGCCTTATAAGTTATAACCGCATATTCGTGAAGAATTATGGACAGATTGTGTGACCTTTGACAGCTCTTTTGAAGAAAAATGGGCTTTCATGGTCAGGAGAAGCAACCAAGTCTTTCAATGCCATTGAAAGAATTAACTGGCCTACATGTGCTTATGTAACCAGAATTTTAGCAAGAAGTCATCATTGAAGCTAATTCGTCAGGAGTGGGAATATGGGCAATGTTATCTCAAAATAGGCGACCAGTGGTATTTTTGAGTCAGGAATTCTCATTTTTGGGCATGTGTAGTCAGTATATGAGAGAGAGCTTCTAGTTATTGTTAGGCAATGTCAAAATGGAAACATTATCTAATAGAAAAGGATTTTGTCATCAAGACAGACCAAGAATTTTAAAGCTTTTGCTATATCAGAAAGCAGTTTTGACCATACACCAGAGACGTACTTAAGATGCTTTGTGAGTAAGAGACCATCATCTTGGATACATTGGTTGGTTTGGACAGAATATTGGTACAGTTCAGCCATCCAGACCACACCATTCTTTGCAGAATATACTCCATGTTTGCTCAGGTATGGTGACACTCCTACACCTAATGCTAATTTTGAGGAACTATTGAAAGATAGAGACATTATTCTGGTGGAATTGAGTGAAAATCTGAAGTTAGCTAAAGACAGGATGCAACAAGGGGCTAATAAACATCGTAGGGATGTGGAGTATTCATGATTCGGTTTATTTAAATTTGGGTCCCTATAGATAGAGCTCGGTGTTATTTTGGTCCGTACCAAATCATTACACTCATAAGTCGAGTGGCTTAAAAGCTTCAGTTGCCAACACATATTTAAATCCATCTGGTCTTCCATATCTTAGAGTTGAAATTGGTTATACCTTCTACTTACACTCCACACAAATTACCAGCAATTCTTACACCAAGTTCGGAGTGGGCTACTGAGCCGTAGAAATTGCTGGATATGAGGAAATCTGAGTCATGTCAGGAGGCTGAGGTATTGGTACAATGGTCAGGACTACAAGTTTTGGAAGCCACATGGGAATCTCTTTCAACCTTAGTGAGTTAATTTCCAGATTTCAACCTTGAGGAAAAGGTTAGTCTTCTTTGAGAGAGTATTGATAGGTTGAGGATTCTGATATCTTGTATGAGAAAGATGTTGAGGACTAATGGTAAAATGACACAAGCAATGGAGAAGAGTTGGGTGAAAGAACAACTTAAATGTGGCTAAGGACAAGGAATACTCTAGAGCAAAAAGAGGGTTTACATTTACTAAATGAATGTGTTATCTTGTTTAATCACTGTGATGTCGTTTTGAATAAGTTTATACTCAGAATTGTATTTAAGAATAATACCGATTAGGTTATCCTTATCTTATGAAATAACAAAGAATAATCTCTCTTATATTTTTCTTATCCTCTCTATTATCTCTTTATCATCTTATCCTTTCTTATCTTCATCATTTCTTCTTTGTTAAGGTTTTGACCTACTAGTTAACCCTCATAATTACCGGTATTTAGATTGCTTTTGAGAGTCATGAGTTATATAATAAGAACAAGATATATTTTGGTACTTTTGTATCTTTTTATGTTTGTACACTTTTTGAAGTCAAAAGTAAGGTTTTGGAGTGAAATTGGATCATTGCATATTCAAGAGAAGAAATGACTAAAGATGAAGAGCGATCGGTGCACAGTTGCAACCTATCAGTGTCGAAGATGATGAGAACTGATCGGTACACACTTGTTATCGATCGATAGGCGCTTTTAAGATTTTACTTTTCCATTTGTTGGGATTCTCTTTTCCTGTATAGATAATTTATATCGGCGATAGAGCCAAAAGAGACAAGAAAAATTACACTTATTATAGCTTTAAGGTGTTACTTTATAGAGATTCCTTTGCTCTTTGGTTATTCTAAACTTATTATGAGGTTTTATGTATCTTTATATGGTATTCTCTTTGCATGTGTGAGTAGATATGTTCATTGGGTATTAGGTTTCTAAGGGGATGTTCATGTAGATCCATGCTAGGGTTCTTATGGAATTGATCATATAGTTCTTCATCTATATTATTCTTATTGCTTTGTATGATTTGGGCAATTATCCTCTACCCTAAATCGATTTCATCATGGCATCAAAAGTGTTGTTTAATCAATTGATCTATCTTTAGTATGAAAAGCGTCTTTAGACAACAATAGTTAAAGTTGCTGCACTTTGTGAAGATATTGGATTAGATTTTATCGCATACTTGTATTTCTATTGACAAACGATAATTTAGTTACTTGGGATTTTATTGCATAGATAGTTTTATTACATACTAAAGTAGGCAACTTTATATACGTTATTTGAGTTAAACGATACTTAATGCATTTTTTATAATTGTTGCATTCACTCGCATGAATCCCTATAAGAATTCTAACTACTCAACACTTTATTTTATTGAATTGACATAGCATGTACACCAAGTTTCCTATAACTATTTTTTACATCTTAGCTTTACTTAAACCACCACAACTCATAGCGTATTCAATTGGTCCTTGTGGATTTGATCCCTAAGTTACTATTGCAATTTTCACTATGCACTTGCATTATTATCTAGGGTAAAACATGTGGATAACACGGCTCAATCATAACATTCCATGGTATATTCTGTACACTAAACGATGTCAGACATGTTCCATCTATGGAGAAGAAGTTGATATATGTGAGGCTGTTAGATAACAGAAGATTCAAGTTTTTAGGTAGAAGTGGAATGCTGAGAGTCTACAAAGGTTTTGATGTGATTCTGATTAAACATATTTATCAATTAAACCCATATATTTATCAATGAGACTAAGAGAATGCTATTAATGATCAAAACTAAACAAGTGAATGATGAGAATAAGACTGATACTAAGGTGATAGAAGCAATGACTCCAGAGCATGGAAATGTTTTAGATGAGATGATGAATCACTAACGATACTAAGAACATATTATGAACACAATCCATGGCTATAGATTACTAATTAAGACTAATCAATTTTCATGGAACTAACCCCTTTATTAATTATCATCATTAACAATAAACTTTTGTTTGTAAAAAATGGTCAATGAGCATTAACATTCAATTCTAATCCAACCACTAACCACCCTAACATTAATTTTGTTGGCTAAGGAAGAAAAGCCTATGTAAGTTCTTTCAATCATTTTATCGAACACCTTCCGGGCAAGTTACCATCTTAAGTCTAGCATTACTCAACCAAAATGTAGGATAACCTAAGATCTAATCTTAACCATCATCATTAACTCATCAAATTATCAGAATCCACCAACCCTCAGCTCATCTAAATGACTACTCACTAATCATAATAAATACAAAAAAACCCATGATGGAGACTTGCATAATCATTATAGATTAGAGAAATGAAAAGTAAATCAAAAGAGAAATAAATTAATTGATAAGAAATCCAATAGAAATTGTTTTTGGATCTAAAGAGGCAAGAAATTATCATTAAAAAATCTTAAGAGTCATAAATTAGGTTTAGGAGGCTTTAAAGAATATGTATATGCCTCAGGGGTTGACCCGGGACAAACCAGGTTGGATCTAAGCAAGGAACTTCCTAAGACAGCTCTGGTGGCCAAACCGGGCAGTCATGATTGCCAAGGATGCTCCATGCTGGTTATGGCTATCAGGTTTGGTGGTCAACTGACCGCCATAATATGCACCATAACATTTTGAAGCCTCACTCGATTTTTATCGGTCCTAATGGTTGGTAGTGGCGGTCATGACCGCTAGGGACCTTGTAATACCTAACTGGAGCCTAGGATCCATGGTAGGATATTCATGTGTATCATTCTTTGCCAAGTAATTTTTTTCTTGAATAAACTCTTTATTACAACAAATATTACACGATAAAAATTACAATACATAAGTGTAAAAAAATCTTTTAAATGGAATCCTTGAAAAATGACTCTTGAAAATAACACTTGAATAACCATCTTTTTAAAATCATAAGTCTCACGTCTTAAGCACTGGGGAAAAAGAAAGTAAGAGCCTAAGTTTACACTCAGTAAGACGGTCATTCCTTATAACAAGACTTGACCATTCGCATTAGAAAACACATAGCGGTTAAGAAAGAATTGAAACAAGAGTCAAGTATTCAATGCATCTTATGTTAAGCTAAACATACAACAATCATATGAACTACACTATATATCGTGCCTTATTACACAATAGTAACCACACAATTGTGACAATACATCACACGCCACGAAGGCTAGTATCCATTTGCCCGAAGGATGCTAATTTTACCCGTTTCCAAAACATTGATGTGTCATGGTTTTAAGGGTTTTTCATCTTTGATTTCATATGTATTTAGAGTCTTTATCGAGTCTAAGATTATGTTTTGTGTCTTTTTCTCTCTTTATAAATTTTTTACAGGTTGACAAGTTGACCAGATGGATGTATTAATGAAATGGTGTGTTTTGAAGTAGGGATCGATCCCAGACGCGTGGAATTTCCTTTTCTTTATCCAATCGACTATAGGCCCTAGGTTTTCAATATAAATTGCTTTAGTTTTTTGTCTTCATAGCTTTTGGGAGACAAAATCCCTTACCCTTTCATAAGTGCTTTTCAAACTACGTTATCGTTACTTTGAATTTATTATCATATCTTTTTATCATGATTTCATCAATTATGTATGTGTATTTCACCAGATGGGTGTAGGGTTTGTTCAAAAGGATTCAATGATTGGTTAGATGAAGTTAATGATTAGGAATTTATCATATGGTTCTTCTTATTTTGTGTTCTCAATGCTTATGTTAGTCTGATCATCTAGTATATGATATGTAGGTTTATTTAACGTTGCGAGAATATGTTAGGTTATCGGAATCAACAATTGATGAAATTAGTATCCTTAGCCAACAAGAGTTGAAGATAAGTCATCCTAAGTGAAAACGTCGATATTGTTATGAATGCTGATATACTTTCTAAGGCTCACTCAAGAGTTTAGTGTCTTAGGGTTTATGTTTTGATAGTTAGGATTACGAGAGTAGGCTAGATTTACATTAGTGATACAAATTCGAGAATGGTTATTTACAAATACTTGTCTAGTTAGATAGTCAATTGATCAGTGATACATGCGACATTCCCTACGCCTAGTGTTTTCCTCAATATAAGAACTTTGTTTTAATTTACTGTAATTTAATTTCTGCCTCGTGACTTTCTACAAACCATAGTTTTCTTAACTCTATTCGATCCATTACAAATTCATAGTGTTACTTTAGTCTCTATGAATTCGATACCCTATATGTACTACTGCACACAACTGTGAACTTGCAGTGATAAAGAAAGGTTTAAAACCTGAGACATCAAGTTTTTTGCGCCATTACCGGAGACTACGAGTTAGCCTACGAGTTTTGTTTCAGATCCAGTCTAGGATCTGTTTTTTAGTTTTTTTTGCATCAGAGATCGATCAATCCCTGTTGTAAGGTTTTGTTACTCATCGCTTTGATTGCTTTTTGTTCTCAGATGTATGCAATTACGAAGCCATGGGTCTCACAATTTGCAAAACCTAAGCAACAAGGAGTTAACCAGAACGATCTGAGCTAACATAAAGACCAAGAGAGATGCTAGGATGGCTGATCAAAGAAATATTGGTATTGGGCTACATGGTCTCCTTCTTGAGGATGAAGTTGTTGCTTCTGCTAATGCAGTTGAGCAGCAATGCGTAGAGGCTGAAGATATGTACCAATAGGAGCTTGTTGAACCTCCAAGTGGGAAAAACAGACCCCAGCGCGTGTGACTCTACGAGAACAACATACTTTTTTGCAAACTATAGGAGTTGCGCAGCACTCATTCCACCACCCCTCCAAAACAAGACTACAAAATCAAGCATCAGATCATTACTCTTGTCAAGCATAATCTATTTCATGGTTTATCTACTGAAAATCCAATGGAACACATAGATATCTTTGAGAATATTTGTAGTACTAGTAGCTCTAATGGGATTTGTCTAATTAGAATATTTGTAAGCTTTTTCTATTCTCTTTGATCGATAAACCACACAGATGGTTGAAGTCTTTATCATTGGGATCCATTACTAGTTGGGAAGAGTGTAGAGCCATGTCGTTGAATGACTTTCTCACTAGGGCTATATCAACTGCACTGAAGAACAAGATAACAACTTTTAAGCAAGATCTTACTGAGTTTTTCTATGATGCATGGTACCATTTTAAGGAGTATCTCAGAGATTTTCCACATTATAATTACTCTGATGCAGACACAATGACCTTCTTTTACAACAAAATTGAGTGAAAGTTCCAAATAGCTCAAGATACAGCAAGTATAGGCAATTTATGAGCAACACACTTGATAAAGCGACTGAACTTGTTGAGAACTTAGCAGCAAGCAATACCAATCACTGCATAGATTATGATAATAAATCAAGAAGAGCTGGAAACAACAGGGTTATTAATTAGTTAAATGCTAAGATGGACTTGCTTCTAGAGGCACAAACGAAGAATGTAAACTTTTGCGAGAATCAAGTTTATAAAAAATGTGGCATTGAGGATAGGACTGCATAAGAGGTTAACTATATAGGAGGGCAATGGAATTCCTAGAATCAGGGATTTAATCCGAACTATAGGAAGCAACAAAATCCGTCGTACATAAGCAATAATATTGCAAATCCAACTGATCAGTTCTACTTTTCACACAACAACCTACAAGGACAACAATCTAAAGCTAAACCATTCACTTTATTTCACCCGCAACAGACCTTCACGTAGGGATTTCAGAACAAGACTGATGGTTATGGTAATACGGGGTTATAGTCTAAGCAACAATTTGAGAATTTTGGTTCTCAAGATAGGATTAAACTCGTGTTTCAGCAGGTTATAAATGGTCATAGACTTTTGCAACTGAGATCAATGCTAAGGTAGATGTGATGTACAATGATCTTAATGGGAATTGAATCCTTGAGTACTCACATGAGTGTTTTGGAGACCCAAGTTGCTTAGATTATTGCAATGGTCCAAACAATCTCGGGAATACGTCCAGGGAGTACATTCAAGTTATCCAGCCCGAAGGAGTACATTTAAGTTATCCTACTTATGAATGGAAAAGAAGTTACTCCATATTCATAGAATACTGAGATCAATTTCCACTCCATGGATTGATCGATCCCAACATCAGATCTATCGATCCTCCTCAACAATCCATCGATCTCTAGAGAAGATGGTTCCATAATTTTTGGATGAAGACGAGGATCGACCAATCTAAATTAGGATCAATCTATCCCATTAGTCTTCACATAAAAACAGATCTGAAAATTAGTCTGTTAAGGCTAAAGGGTCGGGAACGAAAGTAGTTCCTGACAAGAAAGCACCCTATATGCCCCATCACCCTATAATCCTAAGATAAAGTACCTAGCAAGACGAACTAACCAAATTTAAAGAGAAGGAGTAAAAGAAGCTAAATTGTGTTGTAGGAGAGCTACAAGTGAGACTACCCTTTTTGATGCTGTAAAAATAGTCCCGACACTGAAGAAGTACATGAAGAATATCCTTACATATAAGATGTCATTGGAGAAGGGTGTTATGATCCTTAAATATGAGTGTAGCACGCTGTTACAGGGTAAATTGCTAGAGATTCGGGAGGATCTAGGAAGTTTCATTTTGCCTTACACTATTAGGAACCTCAAATTCAATCGTTTCTTGTGTGATTTGGAGCTATTGTGAGTGTAATGTCATTATCGATTTCATAGCGTCTTGGGCTATTCAACTTAAGCCATATAAGATCTCTTTGGTATTAGTGGATTGATCTATCTGATATCCAGGTTGCCTACTTCAGAACATTCATATGAAGATTGTAGGAGATTGGAACTTGACTAATTTTATTGTGCTTTAACTTGAAGAAGAACCACAAGATCCTATCATTCTTGGTAAACCATTCTTAGCAACATGAGCGATCACTAATGTTCATAAAAGTAAGACTGACCTTCATCGCAGTGATGACATTGGCCAGACTTTCTGGATTGATACAATTGGTGAAATTATGAATGAGCTAATCCATGAGACGCATTCGGAAGATCCCTTAGAGGTTGCATTGGTACAAGAGAAGGATGAGTTGAAGTATTGTAAGATGGAAACAACTGGGTTTGCACATATTATAGATTATGTTGAGAGGTAAAGAGGCCATCATTCTCCAATCTTCACGCAGAATAAGGGTCTAATTTTCTATGTTAAGTCATGATATATTACAGAAGTGCATAGATCAATCGATCCACCCCTAAGATCAACCGATCTTAATTGCTCAAACTCAATTCTGGAAACAGAAATGTCATTGCGAATCGATGGATCTAACACCTTATCGATCGATCTCAATGTCTTAAAGCCAATTTAAAATGCAAACAGTCCCTGATGTTTCAAGATGATATGTTGAGTACTAACAGAAGCAAGCTAAAAGCTCCAAAGTACATTGTGTCGGGACGAAGACAAGGCCCTTATCGTAAAAAGCTCAAGACTGTACCACTAGAGGATTAATCTCCCCGAAAGGATCCGCGCTTGAAGTTCACAACAAGCAGACAGTTTCTCAAACCACCTCCACCACAACCTGATCTAGACGAAGAAGTCTTCAATCCTCCTATGGATTCTCATCACGTTTAGGCGTCATTACAGTCAGGCTCACGACTTTAAACAACCGTTTAAGGGAGACAATCCACATGTTTTTGTTTTTATTCTATTTTTCATTTTTGCTTTTTGCTTCCATGTTGTTATTCGCACCAAATTTTCCTTTAATTTTATCTCACAATAGGACACATTGAAGTAGGTCTTGAGAAGGGTGTCTACTCTGTTACTAACACTTGTGTTTTCTTTTGATTTTCTTTTATTGAGTCGTTTTATTGAATCAAAATGTTGGAATTTTATGATGTTCTTGGATTTAAGTTGGTGTTGACTAACTATCTAACATACTTCTAACAGTGATTGTTCTTAGTTTAGGAAGATTGGAAACACCATCAGTGGATCAACATTACCAGAAGTTCCCTATCTGTGGAAATCTGAATGATCTAACGTTGACTCTATCTCACACGACATTTAACATTGACTTAACTTCTCACTCAGGGGCTTGATATCACATAAATGATCATAACATTCAAAGTTCAAATCCACACTTTTGACCACTCTTTCCAGAAATCGAAATGGTCAAGATCACCTTTAGCTTGGTACCATACCTTCCTTTTATTCAAACTACATGCCTTTTGTTTCATCATTATCATATGCAATCAAGTGTAAAAACTACAGAGTATGCAGATCGACACATTTTTATATAAGTTTGAGTTGTCTTTGGTGCAATTAGTGTCTGAACAGAATCAGTTTTGGCTTCCCTTTTTTGGCAAAGAAACAAATTGAAAAAAGAAAAAAATAAGTAGGGATTGATCGATCCAAGGCCAGATAGATCGATTTCTTGAACCAAAAAAAAAAACGGGGCCGAGAAGGGAAAGAAGACAAAGAAGGAACCAGAATAAAGTATTTTATAAGTTTAATGTGTTATCTTAGGCACCATTGCACCTCAGTTAGAACATCTACAGAGCTTTACAGAGATTCCAAGGTTCGTGAGGTTGTGTATTAACATTTGGTCTTCGTCTAACTATTATTTTGCACCATGACTTGCATCCATCATCATCATCAGATCCTACACACTTCAGCCACCATCAAACTAGCCTTCCATTCCATGCCTGTGATGTGGTTGATACTCCCTTTGTGATATTGCACTTTACAAGAAACTAATGAATGTTAAAGGGTCGACAATGGAGATTTTGGAGATTCCTTAGGATTACAGGAGCTAGAGTACAATAATTATTGCTATGCCTATGGTAAAGTACATGTAGTACTAAATTTTTCTTTGATCTGTTCTAAGTTTTTTAGAATTAAAAGTTCAGCACGGTTGAATATAAGGAGAATGTAAGTTCTCGTTTTCAAACCTTTCTTCTGTATTTAATTTTCTTTTTTTTTTGTCTTACTTGAGGACAAGCAAGGATTCAAGTTTAGGGAAAAAATGATGTGTCCTGGTTTTAAGGTTTTTTCACCTTTGATTCCATATGTATTTGAAGTTTTTATCGATTCTAGGATTACGTTTTGTGTCATTTTTTCTCTTTATAGAATTTTTATAGGTTTACAAATCATTGGAGCTTAAAGGATCAATTGGACTTGTTTTAGAATTTTAGACGTTTTAAGACTTGAAGGATCAAAAGGAGATGCATCAGGATAGACCAAACTAAGAACATATCAACCAGATTGATGTTTCAATGAAGTGGTGCAGTTTGAAGCAGGGATCGGTCGTCACCTTCAGGATCGATCGATCCCAGATGTGTGGAATTTCCTTTTCCTTCTCCAACCAAATTTGGGCCTGAGGTTTTCAATATAAATAGTGTTGCACAAGTTGTTGTTATTGCTTCAGCTCTATGTTTTCATAGCTTAGGGAGACAAAATCTCTTACTCTTTAGAAGTGCTTTATGAACCCCGTTATTGTTACTTTGGATTTATTAATGCAATCATCTTATTTTTATCATGATTTCATCATTTGTATCTGAGTAATTCACCAGTTGATTTTAGGGTTTGTTCAAAGGGATTCAATGATTGATTAGGTTAAGTTATAAAACAAGGATTTATCATATGGTTCTTCATCTTTTGTGTTTTCAATGTTTATGTTAGTTTGATCATCTATCATATTATCTATAGGTTTATTTAGTGCTGCGAAAGTAGGTTAGGTTACCAGAATCAACAATTGATGAGTTAGTATCTTTAGCAAACGAGATTTAAAGTTAAGTCGTGTAAGTGAACATATCGATCTTGTTATGAATGATGATCTACTTTCTAAGGCTTATTCGAGATTTTAGTGTCTTAGAGTTTATGTTCAGATAGCTAGTACTGCGAGAGTAGCTAGTGATACGAGTTCGAGAATGGTTCTTTACAAAACCCTTTCTAGTTAGATATTCTAACGATCTTTGATACATGTGACATTCCATGCGCCTAGCATTTTCCTCCATATAAGATCTTCATTTTAATTTACTGTTATTTTTTTTTTCATTGTGACTCTCTACAAACCATACTTTGTCTTAGCTCTATTCGATTCATTGCAAATTCATAGTGTTAATGTAATCTCTATGGATTCGATTCCCTATCTATACTACTACGCAAAACTGTGCACTTTCAGTGATAGAGAAAAAATTAAAATCTGAGACATCAAACGTCCAGCTAGTGCTCATCGGCGAAGCCCGTCGGCCATTGCCCGAAGGCGGATCACTTTATACATGTCTCTGGGATGTTCGACCATTGCTACATCATCTCCCCATTCCATGAACGTTTAGCTCTTTGCAGTGATCAGGATGCTGACTGTTCCCAGGACGTCCAGATTTCACTAGTAAGTTGAACCATGCACACAACAATCAACACTCAAGTATGAAACACGCAATATGCATCGTAGCATGCAATTCTACGACCCAACCCGATGATTCCTAGATTGATAACATCGTATTTTTACCTATTATAGCTATGGATTTTTATCTGTTTTTAATAAAGATTTTAAATTAAACTAACGTTTTCATAAGAATTTTCGAGTGTTTTATATAGCTTGGATTTTTTACAGGTTCTTGGAAAAAAAAGCATAAGAATTAGCTTCAAAAGAAGTTTCAGAGCACCCAAATTTTGGCATTCATTTGAGGTCTTTCCATGCACCAAAATCTACAGTCGTGGAGTCATTAGAAAGCTAAAAGATTCACCTTTCACCTCCAAGTTAAATTGGACACCAAGCAAGACGGATTTGAGAAACTATTAGAAGTTCTCATCAAGACCTGGAAAAAGGAAAAAATGGGGTGAGTAACAAATTACTCAATGAGAAGATCTTCTCCGCTCATTAGAAAAGCATGATTACACAAGTCCACCTTCGTACAATTATCATCAAATGCACATAAATAGACACAACAAATGTATAGCCCGCATTAGTATGAAAAGCTATAACACATATTTTTCCTCATGCCAATAACAAGATCTCCACATCAATATCAAGTCCAGCCATCTCTTATGTGCAATAACTTATATGTTCTACTAGGCTCATCCACTGTAATCTAGGTTCCACTGTTTTATGTTGTTCATCATAATGTCATAACATCATGACATCACTATGACCTCATATCCATCACATATTATCCACAAAACAACAATCATCATGGTCATCATCAATTCATAAGCAATAAAACAACTAGATCTAATTCTCTATGAATAAATATCATAAAGCATAAAAATAGAAACATAATATCGTATTTCCGCAGATCACACCCTCACTTTACCCACTTTGAAGATAAAAACAAAGTTTTTTCTCTATTTTGGAGAGATTCGATGTCCCTATTTTGACATCACGTTTCCATGTGCTCCGAATATTAAAATCGGTTCTTCTTTAACCAGAAGCTAACTCCATGTGTTTTGAGAGTATCTGAAATATCTAAGGGAACACCCTTTTTGTCCAACCAAAATATGTAACTCGACATATTGGTTTCAGTTGGGCGATGTGTAGAACAGTTATAGTAAAACAATCATAAATCACAAACTACACAATCAAACGCCGAGATATTTTATAGAGACCTAGAACTATGGGTTATGATTTTGTTACCAAAACTCATATCTAACCGATCACTATGAAACCTAAAATACGATTTCTCCTCTGTAATTGAATTTGATTAAGATTTAACATAATTCGACAAAAATAAAACATAGCAAGCTAAAACAATCGTGGTTTGGAATTACTCAGTTTTTTTGGTTGTAAGTTTATGTGCGGATAAACTACAGTTGCAATTAAGGGTGTTTAATCTAGATATACCAATCTGACAGAGATATTTAATCCAAAAACCATATTATATTTTAATATGGTTTCAATGGATATATTTTTTATCAGAAAAAACAAACTGAATCTGAACCAAACCAAACCAAAAATTGATCTAAAACAAAATATATAACACCCCGATCCTCGATACACCGGGTTTCTTGGCCTTTTATCTACATCCAAGAGTTAAAAAGAATTAGTAAATGGTTTGATGGTTTAATCAGTGAGATCAATCATTTGTAACAACCATATTCTATAAATATAATAAGTGTATTGCAACATGCATTCTCAGACGCAACTTAGGGCACACATCATGCAATCTAGCAACCTAGGGGAGTCACACAACATTAAATAATCAATGTAGTAAATATCAATCACTTATATGCAACAAGCAATGGTTCATGAACTAGCATATTGCTTTCCTATACGGCTATCTTCCTGCTAGGGCTTATTCCTTCCTTATTGGCTCATCAGCCGTTACCCGGCCGCTTCATATTATACCCTATTTGGTAGTTTAACTAGACTGTTACGTAACCCCAGCTCTACACTCAATTACTAACAAACAAATGCATGATGTTTATCTATATTTCATGATGTATGATAATTTCTATTACGGTTCATTGTTTCATGCTATATCGTTGTCCCTAACAACCTAACTGCACTCAATCCTAACCGGATCTAAGCATACATATTCTACTATGCTTTTATAGAAAGAGAAGTTGCACATCGTAATCCTTACATTTGCCCTACAGTCCAGCGAATGTGGTAGACGACTCTCTAAGGTTGTCCCTCGTACACCACTTCAGTGTGCAGGTCCTTCCCATGTGGGGTCCGTGTGATTCCCAGTGGTCATGTTCTTTCTTCTTGGAACTTTTTTTTCCCTAAACTTTTCCTTTCCGGAAAACGATCCTTAATGGGATACTTGCCTTTTCGGGAAACTTTCTTTACGTGGAACCTTTCTTTTTTGAATATTTTCTTTGTTGAACTCTTCCTTTGTTGAACCTTTCATTTTCTTGAGCTTTCCTTACTTGAATCATTCTCATTCTTTTACTGAGTTTTCCTTTTCTTGCACCCCACATTAATACCTTTTTTAAGACTTTCGTTAATCTTTTCCTCCACAGATTCACTTTGATGTGAATCTTCTTATCCTTGCGTGCGCACGAAGGAAACGGTGAACACGGAGAGGATGAGCGATGGGTGCAATGGCAAAGACTGCGGTGGTGCCAGTGGTGGTGGCTCCTCGTTGCTTGCTCTTCTTATCTTATTTTTCCTCTCGTTCTGGTTGCTCTAACGGTTGAGATGATAAAAGTAAGGTGCAACCCTATGATTGTCTATCTATACACCGTTTAAGTTAGTCATAATGCGCTTATTAGAGCAAGACTTATAGAAAAAAGGCTCTGATCATAAACAAATTTAAGTAGACCAAGATAAAAATGTCACAAAATATCTTTTAAAAATTACTAATATATTTGACTAAAACCCTTATCCAAACCAGAACTCTATAAAACCATCCATTATAAATTTGGTTTTAGTTTGAATATCATTTTAATAAATAAAAAACTGAAAAAAAAAACCAAAAAATCCCAAAACCCTAATTGCAATCATATTAAGATCTAAAATTTAATCAGCTTGGGCCTAAGCCCGTATATATAATATTTTCGTTTTAAGTTATAAGCCCTTAAAATCGAGCTCTCCTGCGTACAACTCCGTTCCTTATGATCTAAGCTATCTTCCTCATCGTCTCCTCTGTGTCCACATCGACGATGGATTCTCATCTTCTCTCATTCACACAACTAGAGATTTTTTTTTCGATTGTTCTGCTTAATTTTTAGCTGCGTCGACGATTCTCAATCATTTCCTATTCAGAATCCAGATTTTTTTCGCACTCTTAATTTCGTTCACGATTTAGCAAAGTTCCAGATTCGGTCTCTTGATTCGTCTTCAATCATGATCAATTCCATCTTCGGAAAACGAAAAACTCCTGCAGGTATCTATCTTGATTTGAAAATTCTGGAAAAATCTTGGATCTGTTGAATTTTACTTAGTCACATATATATGGAATCTAGGGATTGAATCAAAAATGTAGCCAATTTAATTTTCACAACTTTTGATCTGTAGTTTAGGGTTTAATGTGACATCAGGATCGTTTCGTATAATCAATCTTCCTAAAAATTATCAATTGCTGATGTGAAATCATTGTGTTCTTGAAGTGATATAGCTTTGTTGATTATGAATGAGAGAATATGAGATCATTTTCCCCAGTTCTGTGTCACATAGGGGTTTTCAATTCTTGTTTCGGTTAGGTTTTTCCGTGTTTCGGTTCATGAAAAACGGTATCCAAATTAAAACCAAATCTATAATAGATGGTTTGGTACATTTTTGGTTTCGGTTCGGATTCGGATTTTATTCAAATATATTGTTAATTTTCAAGGAAACTTTAGTTTTATACCGGTTTTTTCTATTTCTGTTTCGATTCGGCTTCTCGGATATTGAAAAAGTTGAATCCGTTTAAACCATATTAATATGAGTATTTTGGTTCAGTTCGGTTCGGAACAGATTGGTTTATCCAGATTGAACATGTGCATAGATCATAGTATTGGCTGTAATTTTGCTAGTTTTTTCCTTGTTTACATATCATTCTGCATTGTTTTGTAGCTAATAATGTAATGTTCATGCTGAGTTTGAATCATGTATAACCTTGTGTAAGGTTAGGTTAGTGAGATATATATATCATAAGGTTTGATTTGTTTGTTTGCAGAACTTCTGCGGGAGAACAAGCGAATGCTCGATAAGTCTATCAGAGAGATAGAAAGAGAGAGGCAAGGTCTTCAAACTCAAGAAAAGAAACTTATTACTGAGATTAAAAAAACCGCAAAGCAAGGCCAAATGGTTTGTTTTCGCTTAATGATTACAAGATATGTTGAAGGTTAATAGTTTAATTGAATATATTTGTGTTTCCTCGTAATTGGACATATACAGGGAGCTGTGAAAGTGATGGCAAAAGACCTTATAAGAACACGGCACCAGATTGAGAAGTTTTACAAGCTTAAATCTCAGCTTCAAGGTGTATCTCTCAGGATTCAGGTAATGTTTTATGTCTTGGGTTAGTTATATTGTAAAAGTTCAGTACTTGATGCTTCAATTTTTTTTGTTTCAGACTCTGAAATCGACACAAGCGATGGGTGAGGCGATGAAAGGTGTTACTAAAGCAATGGGACAAATGAACAGGCAGATGAACTTGCCATCTCTGCAAAAAATCATGCAAGAATTTGAGAGGCAAAACGAGAAAATGGAGATGGTTTCTGAAGTAATGGGAGATGCTATTGATGATGCTTTGGAAGGAGATGAAGAAGAGGAAGAGACTGAAGATCTTGTTAGCCAAGTTCTTGACGAGATTGGAATCAACATCAACCAAGAGGTACAACATCAATCTTAGCTACCATTCACTTATTCCACTTATGGTTACGGATGGAATCTAATCCGAAACCAAAACACCTGATCTCAAACTGTATAAGTTCGACATAAAAATGAAACAAATCCAAACCAAATTGGAAGAAACCTTACCGTGATATATATGGTTATGAACTGAAATCGATACTGTGTGACATTAGATTCGGTTTTACAATAGTTACTTAACGTGATTGGACATGTACTGAGCATTCCTATGTCTATTTCCACCTATAAGATGCTTAACTTGATTGGAATGGTTTATTTCTGTTTTAGCTGGTGAATGCTCCATCTGATGCGATCGCTGTACCAGCTGCGAAGAACAAGATTGTGCAAGCTGAAGCGACCGGAGCTGAGGACGGTGGAGGAATAGATAGTGATCTTCAGGCAAGATTGGACAACCTTCGAAAAATGTGAAGCCTTTCTGTATCGTATTACTGGTTGGTGATTACATTTTATAACTTCAAAGGCAAATGTGGCAAACGAAATGTTTACGTTTTTCGGTGAGTTTGTAATAATTTCATAATTTGATCCCTAAATTATAAACCGATTTGTTTTTATTTATTAATTAAGGGTGCGGGAACGATTTTTTCTTGGAAAAAACTGTTGGAATTTTTTTGGTCATTTTTCTTGAAACTTTCCTAAAACTGAACTCTAAAATCTGAATCGCAAAATCTGAAACGACTTGCTTTTGCTTATTTTGTGACGGCTACTAATCAGTTTTGAAAACCTTTTTGTTATGTTGTGTTATGTTTCATAAATCAAGGGGTATAGTTCTTTTTTATCTTAATGAGAAGAACTTGAACAAAATCCAACAGTTATAACTTATAAGTGTGTTTATCTATTGTTTTTACTTTTGAGATAATACTCCCTCTGTTCATTATAAATGTATGTTTTGAAAAATAAATAATTTTACAAAAGATATATATTTATTTATTTTATTATTTTTGTCAACATTTGAACAGGACCACAATAGGTCGAGCCAGTAACCCAACTTCTCACATAGAGAAAAATTCTCTCTCACTTAGGAGAGAATTATATTCGAACTTCGGTTTGGTGGAATGGCAACAAAAGTTGTGCAACTATGACCCACTTGTTCCTTCCTAGATATATGTTTATTTTTTATACAAAATTTATATAACATTCCCTACTTTAATACAAATGGAACAAGTGATCATTAACTATGAAGTAAAGGCATATTAAAAATTGTAAAATGGTTCTTAATATATGTGAATAATCTAAAAAATGTAATATTGTGAAACGGAGGGGCTATCATTCATTTAAATATCAAGCTTCCTTAATTTAATAAAAAGAAAAAAGTAATGACCAAGTTGCAATAAGAAACGAAAATGGGGTTCATCTGTATTTATTCAAGTCTTTATATTTTATAAGAATTTGGGTTCACATTTATTTTATTCAAGTCTTATTACACAAAATAATCTGGGTTCACATGGCATCTTGTTATTTACTCCATTTATATTCAAATTCTTCGACTATTTTGGTATTTAAATTATGTTCACTTAAATTTTGAATTCATTTTCTCACTATATATATATATATATAGATTATTACCGGAATTTGGTCTCTGACTTTTCAAAACCAAAAGTTAAAAGTCAACATCGATTGCTCTCAGGGTTGAGCAGATCTCTTGGCAAAAGTTTCACTAAAATCCATCATGAAGTTAAACATATGTACCAAGCAAATTGCCCAAATAAATCGATTTTGTTTTCAGTAAAAATCAAACTCCAACGCACTAAAATTAGAGAGATGCAATCCTCTTCTTGGCCAAACTACCACTAGGCCACATTATTTGGATAAAACAATATAATATAATATAGAAATTTGACTTAACATGAACTAAAATTAAGTGGGGCAAGAAGTGATTAAAAAAACCGAATCCAAACATCCGATCCGAATCTGGCAAATTATTTTATTGGAATATAAATTTATAAATCCGTACTCGAACCCTATCCGATCCGGAACTCAAAAACCCGATCTAAAAATCCGAAAATACATAATTACTCATAGAAAATACCCTAATTCGAGGAGTCTATCCTATAAATGTGAGTTTTGTATGTGTAATATACAAAAGGCCGATCCGAATCTGAACCGGAAAATACGAAAAAATAAAAAAATCCGAATCCGCCAAATTATTCCATTAGAAAATAAATTCCTAAACCCAAAACCTCAAAACCGATCAGATTTTATCTCTGAATCTGAACGCGAAACCCGAATGCCTAAATTGGACCAATTGAGGAAGACTTTACTCATTTTCAAGAGTCAAACACGTGTTTACATACACACATCTAAAATTAAATAACATGTTGAGAGTTCATTTATCTATATATATGCGCGAAACTACATTTCGAATTCATACCTTTAAATCAAACAAAAACATGAATAACATTGTGGTTTGCTTATTAACTATGAATTTTCTCCTGGTCTCTGGACTATCAAACACAGCACTAGCCCGAGTACAATATGAATCTCCAAATCCAAGTAAGCTTTTTTGGGGAAAATTTAATATGCTTGATACGATTTAGGTTTGGACCGTTTGGTTGTGTAGTTAAAATTTATGGCTAATAAAATACTAATATCGAATGAAAACCGAATACTATTCAGGATTGTTTATACTTTAATCTTTTTGTTTTGTTTACATATTTAGCAAACTATATTTTAATCAAAGAGTATTACAGTATCATATTATTTCTTCTTTTTTTGGGTTTTGTTCTACTTTTTTTTACTCAAAATTGAATAGCTAATTATTTTTAGGCGAAGATGTTTGAGATCAAATTATCTTCAACGAGATCAAGAGTAGTATATCCGATATCAAAAGAATAAAAAAGGAAAGATGAGGATAAGTGTAGAAGGAAGTTGGGCAGATCGTGCTCCTGCATGTACAGTAGGAAGTTGTAAAGGACCATGACCACTAGTATGATCAAATATATATATATATATATATATATATATATATATATATATACTCTATGATATAATGTAAGATCCAGAGATTCATATATGTGAATAATCTTTTCATTACCCTTATAAATTTCTACGTGAAAAGGAATGACACATTTCCTTAGAATTAGTATATCGTGCAAGTTTAAATTGTCCTAAAATGTACTCTCTTTTATATTATCAATCTTTTTCATGGGATATATATTGACAAGCAGACGTTTTAATTTAACTACTGGATAAGGAATCTTTTCTAATTCAGTTGGACAGAATTGTCACCAGGCGGCAATTGCTGGAATCTTGCTTTGTAAGGTCATAGAAGAAATATAATTAATTCATGTAAAGGAATTTTCTTGGAAATTTTAATTAAACGATTTGATTCATATGGATCGAAAGAATAAAACGATTGGGATGTGGTATGTCATCCAAAACCAGAGGGGGAGGGGGGTTGGGGTTGAAATCATTGGTGGAAGCAAACAAAGTGAGTTGCTACAACCTAATTTGGAGGCTGGTTTCTTCAAAAGATTCATTATAGGTCAACTGGATGAAGAAGAATCTAATCTGCAAGGGTTTGTTCTGGTCCAAAAAAGCAACAAAATAAGGAGGATCATGGATGTGGAAAAAGATCTTTAAGCATCGGAGTATTGCAAAGAATTTCTACAAAACAGAGGTTCGCAATGGAATGAATACTTTTTTTTGGTTTGATGTGTGGTGCTCTCTTGGCAGGCTGATAAACTTACTGGGAGAGAGAAGCTTCATTGAAATGGGGGTAAAGGCCGAAGAAACCCTTGCAGAGGTCTTGGAGAGTAGCAGACCGCGTAGACGAAGACCACACCTTCTAGCGCAGATTGAGGATGAAATAAGTAGGGTAAGGCTGGCAGCTTATCAAGACGAGGATGTAGCCTTATGGAGATTCAAGAATAATAAGTTTAAAAAACCAATTATCAACAAAAGCAACGTGGAACCAGGTAAGAGGGATATGCCAAGAAACCACTTGGCACAAAGCGGTATGGTTTCCACACTCAACTCTGAAATATGCATTCATAATGTGGCTAACAGTTCTAAACCGCTTATCGACTGGAGATAGACTGATCACATGGTCAGCAAATGCACAAACAAAGTGTGCTTTTTGCCCTGAGCCTCTAGAGACACGGAACCATATATTTTTTGGATGTTCGTATACTTCTCAGGTCTGGTGCAATCTAGCGAAGGGATTGATGTGTCACGAGCACACAGACAATTTTGGCGACTTGATCTCACTTCTCCAGGCCAAAGGAAATAAGAGGACAGAAGATTTTGTGATCAAATACAGCTTCCAAGCTGCGGTATACGCGAAATGGCGAGAAAGAAACTTAAGAATACATGGAGGAGTTCCACAAAACATAAACAACCTAACAAGAGAGGTGGATCGAATGGTAAGGATCAGGCTGGCAGTGCTTCAAACTGAGGGGAAAATCACGGAGGGACTACAAGTATGGTTTGCATCGAGGACTTGATTTCATTTTGTAACAATTTCAGCTCTAAGGTAAATGGCAAGTACTCTTTTTCCCGGGAAGTGGTTTTGTCCCAAATGGATTTTTCACTCTCGGGTTTTAACGAGGCTACCATTTACCAATCTTAATCGAGCTTTCTTTTAGGTAAAAGTTGTATAGCACCAAATTCTGTAGACGGGTTTTCTTTGAATATATTTTCACATATTATTCAAAAAAAAAAAATTAAAACAGATTACTTGGGTTCTTGTTCAACCTTAGACCTAAACTCACTCGATTTGAACCTTCACTTTGATCTTTAACTTTCCGATATCGCATGCATAATAAAAAGAAAGCAAGAAAGACACCTAATCTTTTACGAATTCAGATTTATTATTAGAATTCTAAGTCTCGCCAGATATTGAGCTCCGTATCTCACTATATCAAAGATTTCTTCTTCTGTTACAAGATTTCTCGCAATCTCTCACACTCTCAAACAGTTACAAGCTCGAACAAGAATGATACAAAACAGATCTAACAAACTCACAGGTTTGGCGACGGCTTACGGTGGGCCTCCTCACTCACAGGTACACCGAGAATTTTACAGATATTTTAACTTTGGTTCAATCCTCAGGAAGTAGAGAACCTTGGGACTTCATCACTAAATACGTGTTCCAAGTGGCGGTTTATTTTCTATGGAGAGAATGCAACAAACGGAGACATGGAGACAGTCCATCATCCATTGATCTTTTAATCCGCGACATGGGGAGGACAGTCCGCAACCACCTATCAACCATGCAACACTGTGGGCTATTGATCTCGGATCTACAAGTTTGGTTCGCCACCAGAACTTAAGGCCGCCTTCTCGAAGTTCTTTTGTCATAAAATTTTCATTCTTTTTCAACTTATTTTTCAGCTCAATCGAAAGTGAATGTACTCTTTTTCCCACGAGCTAGTTTTGTCCCAACTGGGTTTTCTAGCTTGGGGTTTTAACGAGGCATTCACTTTCGATATTTCAACATTTGAGCTTTTCCATTGTTGCCTTTTCTTTTGATTCAGCACAAACAATTTAGAAACATTTTGTACAAAGGTTTATTTCTTGAATATAATTTTACATAATATGCAAAAACAAAAAAAGATCTAACAAACTTGGGAAAGCTAAGAGATTAAAAGCTTCTACAAGCTTCTTCTTCATCGCGTGTATCTAACCCTAACAGGTGTCACAAACTTAGCTTCCCACTTGAAACCCTTTAGCCCATAAAGAGTCCCAAATATACTTGGAAGAAAACCACATTAAAAATATAGGAATTCAAATCTCCACCATGTTCTTAATGCCTTGATCTAGTTTTGAACTTGGATTCCATCTCTGGATGTGAACAAACCGGTTCACACTTCTGAATAAACCCATTCAGCTTCTTATCATTTTAGTAAAACCCACTCAACTTCATATACTCAGCTTTTGTTGTAGACAATGCTACAACCTTCTGCAAACTTGACCACCAACTTACTACAATACCACCAACTGTGAGAACCATACAAGGTATTGATCTTCTCCTATCTTAATCAGATGTATAATCTGAGTCACAATATCCTCTTATTATGAACTTTCTTTTATTTCTATAGCACAACTTCCTGTTTAACGAACCCTTTATATATCTAAGGAACCATTTTATAGTGCGAGTGTTCCTTGAGTGGATTATTCAAGGAACATATGCTAGATCAGATATGACTCATGTTATTACATACATAACACAACCTGCAAGGAACACTCCTCGTAGGTTCACTTTGTAACCTAATCTCATCATATGTAACAGTCCTAAGCGTAAAATGAACTCACATTGGTGTAGCTACAGGCTTACACTGATCTGTATGAAATGTTCCTAATACTTTCAAAAGATAACTTTCTTGAGAAAAAGAAAATGTACATTTTACTTTGTCTCGAATGATTTCTATCCCAAGTATCTTCTTGTCATCTCCTAGATCATTCATCAAACTCAAAATTCAGTAATACCTTAAGCTCACAAACCTGTTTTTGTCCTTAGAAGCTATTAGTATATCATTGACATACAAGAGTATGTAGATAAAATCTTCGCTGTCAACCTTCTTGAAATATACAAAACTATTATACTGGCTTCTTTCATACTTATTAGACTTCATGAGTTCATCAAATCGATTATACTACCTTGATGACTGTTTTAATCCATACAAAGATATTCACAGAAGACATACCTTATCTAGATTATTCTTATCCACATAACCTTTCAGGTTGATCCATGTATATTGTTTTGACTGCTTCAATCCATACAAAGATATTTTGCAGAAAACATATCTTATCTGGATGATTCTTATCCACATAACCTCCAGGTTGATCCATGTATATTTTTTCTTCCAAATAACCGTGTAAGAAGGTTTTCTTCACATCCATTTGTTGAAACTCCATGTCTAAATGAACCACTACATTAAGTAATATCTTGATTGACACATGATTCACCACATGTGAGAAGATCTCTTGATAATCAATCCTTTCTTTCTGTGAATAACCCTTAGCAGCCAGCCGGGCTTTGAATCTGAGATCTTCCACTCCATCAATCCCAACTTTCCTTTTGAACACCCACTTACAAACAAATTGGCGTATGTGCTTCGACCCTATCATCCAATACCCAAGTCTTTTTTTTTTATTAAAGATTATATTTCTTCATTTGATGTCATGATCCACTCATCTCTATTTGCATCCTCTAATGCTTCTTGATAACTTGAGGGCTTTGGCTTTCCACCATCTTCAGCGACCAAATAAGCATAACCAGCTATTTCATCTAATTCTTCTTCATTAATTACATAATCTTGAAGTTTAATTGGTACATGGATTTCTCTTCTTGGTATTGCTCGAGCAATCTGGTACTATGTTTGATCCTGATCCGTTGAATCCTCTATTTTAGCTTCTGAATCAAATACATAATGTTCTCAAGTGACTCAACCTAAAGTTGAAGTCTTCTTTCCACTATCAGTACATGCACATTTAAACGAGATACTTTGTTAGTTAAAACTAATTCACAAGGAATAGAAGTACATGTATGTGGCTGAGATAAGATGTTCTTATACATAACATCTTCCCAGAAAACTACAATTCTACTGATAATGCATTTTTGTCTTCTAACAGCTAAACTCTAAATCCCTTAACTCCTTCTGGATATCTTGTGAATACTCCTCTTTTGGCTGTCGGATTCAATTTCACTTCATCATAATGAACATAGAGAATGCATGCAAACCTTCATAACCCTAATATATTTGGTACTGCAGTAGTTGATATCTCTTCTGTAACTCCAAAGTCAATTGCATATAAAAAAGATATGTTCATCATATATACTGAGGTTGATGTTGATAATGTCCATGACCTTTAGTCGAGACCACTTTCACTGAGCATACTCCTAACCTTATTTAGAAAGGTTGGAACTCCAAAGTCAATTGCTTCTTCAGTTTTCTTTCACTCGGAGTTTCTACCATCTTCTTAAATTATGTAAAAGTATCAAAAGATTCACCTTTGGTTCTTAAGATGTAGATTCACACTTTCCTGGACCATTCATCTCTAAACGAGATAAAGTACTACACTTCCCCATTAATCTAGCTTATTCTTGTAGAACATGTAATGAATTCTCCTAATTCCCTTCATAAACATTGTTCACTATCCTAAGGACACCATAACCTCCCCGGAACTCACAGCCTTTGGACCCTAAATTTCCCACTTAAATCAAATTTGTAAACATACTCGACATATACTTAACATCATACAATACAAAATTTGTGCCATCAAGATTTACAAACATTATACTACCAATACCTTTAACCTTGCAGAATGAATTGTTGGCCATCCTCACTTTTATGGTATTCATCTCCTTAAACTCAATAAAGTATTCTCTTCTTGGTGTCATATTGTATGAACATCCAGTGTCCAAAATCAATTCACTCTTATCAAGCTTGTCCTCTATCAAATTTACTTATGCTACTATGAGACCCACTATGTCTTGTACATCATCTTTTGCCAAAGCCGATTCACCTTTGTCATGCGACTAAATTTTGTGCTTATTCCTTTCGAACCACTTGTAGCATTTTTTCATGAAATGACCTTCTTTGCGACAAATCCAACATATCTTCTTCCAATTACCATCCCAAGACTTTGATCTAGACTGATTCTTGGCTTTACTGAACTGATTCCCTCTATCCTCTGATTTACCTATGAAAAACAATCTTTCACCCGTAGACTTAATTCCAAAATTGTCTCTCAGATCTAATTCCTTTGAACTAGAAGCACTAACAACGTCATTGAACCTAATCCCCGACGTTGAACCTAATCCCCGACGTTGAACTCTCTATACTATAATTGAGAGTTTTCTTTAGTAAATCAAACCTAGTAGGCAACAAAATAAGGATTAATACGGCTTGTACCTCATTCAGAACATCAATGTGTAGAATTATTGATACACAGAGTTTTAACTCTATAATAACCATTGCAAGTGCACATCAAATGTTGTACTACTGTAGAGATCAAATCCACAAGAACCAAGTGTCACACTGCAAATTTTAATGAATGAAACCAAGCTTAGAACAAAATATGCAGTTTGTTGTTTGTGATGCAATAGTGTAAACGAATGTAACTTGTGGATTAAAAGTGTTAGGTTTTAGGGATATTCGCAGAAAATCAGAGATCATAAACCTGAAAACTATTGAGGGCACTAATAAGTACTATCTAGAACTCGAACATAGATTTATAAATAATCCATTGTCGTGGTATCAATTACTTTATCTAGCCACCTAAGATTCTAAATTGTCATTGAACTTAAAATCCTAGACAAGCATTAACAAGCGGGTTTGATTTATTCATGGATCGCCTTAGCATTAGCTTTTGTTGAATAAGGACAATCCGATCACCTATGTTTTATCAATCAACCTATAACACTTTTGATAGATAGATTAAACCTTAAGTCAAAGACTAAGTGATCAGTTAAGCCTAAACAATAAGAACATCTATAGATGAAATCAAATTTATTTGTGATTGATTCAGTAATTCATGATTCCTTTGAAACCCTAAACCATAACTAATGGATTACTCAGCCATGGAAATAGAGAAACAATAGATATATGAATAAAAACTCATCATCAATAAATAAGAAATCCAAAGGGGTTCATAAATCTTCTCAAGATATGTAGAGTCAGAGATTCTTCTCCCCAAATCTTACAAGTTTGCCAAAAGCCAAAAGTCTGAATAAGAATAATATGGTAGCCTAAAAATGGCTAAAACCTACTATTTATACTATAAAACACGTCTAGGTCAAATTCCTAATCAAAAAAGGAAAATAAGCAAGATTTCTATTTTTCTCGGGTAAACTGATCTAGGCTGGATCGATCGATCCAAGGATGGATAGATTGATCTGAAATATATGTTAAATTGGATCGGTCATTCTGATGGTGGATTGATCGATCTGAGTTCGTCTAGTCGATCCAAATGTTCAAGGTAAAGTCTTCGTAATGATGGATCAATCAGTCCAAATGAGGATCGATCGATTTGAGGTCATCAGGTCGATCTGAAACTTCACAGCAAAGTCTTAGTATGACGGATCAATCGATCCAAGTGCTAATCGATCGATTTGAGGTCCATAATTACATACTTCTTGCTCTTTTGCTCCAAATCTTTCTCCTTGTGCATTAGAATTCTCCTAAGCGTATTTATACTAGAAAATACTCTAAAAACATAGAAAAGACTTGACTAAATCTACTAAAACCTAAGTTAGAATGTGCCACTTACGTAATACATCAATTCTCCAATACTTAAATCCTTCTTTTCCTCAAGCATAAACAAAAAAATAAAAACAAGTTCAGAAAAAAGTTTTTAAAATGGGAATTTACACATTCCTTTAGATTCCATCGTGCTAAACATATAATCTTTGAGAGCTTAGAATAGGTCAAAGAACCATAAGCATAACAAACATTACCTTGCTCTAGTCTCCAAAATCCTAAGGAATCTCAGAAATCTTAGTCAACCTTTTAATATTCATTGATTTTTTTTTGGAATAGAGGGCTAGTTTGATGGTGGCTGAAATGTTTTGGTTTTCTAATGAAGACGGATGCAAATCATTGCACAAAATATTAGTGAGACGAAGACCAAATGTTGATACACAACTTCTCGAACCTTGGAATCTCTGTAAAGCTTTGTAGATGTCTTAACTGAATTGCAATGGTGCCTAAGATAATACATTAGACTCATAAAAGACTTTATTCTGGTTCCTTCTTAGTCTTATTTTCCTTCTCGGCTTTTTCTTTCTTTTATTTTAAATTTTCTTTGCCGAAAAGGGAAAGTCGGAACCAGTTATAGTAATAAAATAACTTCACCAAAGATAACTCAAACACGAAATTTCTAAGTAAAAGAGAGTGTTAACTTACTAGAGATCTATGCACTTGATTGCGCATGATAATGATGAAGCAAAAGACATGTGATCTGAATGAAAGGATAAGGTGAAAGTGTGGTACCAAGCTAAAGATGAGCTTGGTCATTCGTAGTCTTGAAAAAGGTGGTAGAAAAAGTGGAATTGAACTCCAAATGTATAGATCATTGTGTGATATGAAACATTTGAGTGAGAAAATTATGTCAAGTTAAAGGTCCTGTAAGATAGAGTCAACATTAGATCATTCAAATTTTCAAAGGATAGGAAACTTCAGGTAATTTGATATGCTGATGTTGTTTCCAATCTTTTTATTTTGAGAAAAATCATTGTTAGAAGTCTGTTAGAAATTTAGTCAACACCAGATGAAATCCAAGACATAAAAACTCCCAAAGTTTTGACTCAATAAAAAAAGACTCAAAAGAAAAACAAAACAAAGAAACAACGTTCGTCCTAGCAAGTACCCTTCCCTAAAATTACTTCACACCGTCTGGGTGTGAAAGTAGATCCTAAAAAGGATACGACAGATGCAAAAATAAAATAGAAAAAATAACAAAACAGAGTGAAATAATACAATGAGAAAAGAAAAGGGTACTATGCTCAATGATCACTCTCAGAAGTGTTACTCTGACTCTCTCATGGTGCTCTCTTAACTTATGCAGCCGTATGTGATCGTCGGTAACATAATCCTCTGTAGTCTTGTGTCCACCAACATCGGGAGCAAAGGAAAGGGTCGAGGACAACAAAGTTTTGTGAGCGCACCCCACTGCAACATCGAGTTATTCTTCCACTGAGAGTCAACCATCTGACACCCCCGCAGGAAGTGGAGGGAGATCATACTCACTAGTGTATGCAGGAAGGAGCTGCTATGTTGTATAATGGTCTGGCACGTTATCATCCTCCAGATGAGGTTGGGTGATACTCGCTCTATAAGAGCTACTCTTTCGCAGAGTTGTAGCTGGCGTGGAGGTAATGGCACACTAGCTCATGTGCAGATAAAAACTCCATATTCACCATATAAGTGATAGTAGTCAGAGCAATAAGTGGTAGCTACCAGTAGCTAGTGTTGCCTTCACGGTGAAGCTGTATTTGTAACCCGACTTGAGGATAAGATTGTTTTGAGGTAGTCTCATCAAGATGGTCAAAATTGTATATGCAAGGCGTCAAAATGAGGTCGATCTGATGAAACCAAAAAAATCATAGTCAAAAGACTCCCAACAACCTCAGTCTTTGGTCGTGCAGTATTCAGACCATGAAACTTCTTCTGAACCAGGATAAAAGCAAAGATTACCCCACGATTGGTGTCGAGTACAGGTGGAGGTGCCTTGGTGTAAATGTCATTAGCAACCGGCGGAAGCCCGGAATATATCATCATCAGCTTATCAAACCTCAATGAACCTGTCTCTTCCTTAGCAAAAAGCGTAAGCCCAAGAATCTTAGCTACAATTTGAACCACAGGTTTCTGAATCAAGGTTAGCTTTTTCTCCTGCGAGTTACATGGCTCTGAACCATTCACATTCCACAACTTGAAAAATTGTGGAAAGACCTCGTAAAAAGGAAAATTATAGCTCTCCTTGTCCTTGTCAAACCCATAGAGATCACACATATCCCAATGGATATATCATAAAGAAGGCCACTGGAGAAGTAAGAAAGTTTACCCTCGCTTGCTATAGGAAAGTCCTCATATGCGAATTTGATCTTAGTGGAAGCAAGGAACTATTGAACTAATTCCAGATACAGAGGATATGTGTGGGTTGCAAATGTACCAAATCTCATCTTAGCCAACATCTCATGCACATATTCAACGATACCCATCTTGCACAAAGTCCGACCACAGATAAACTTCGTAAGAAGCATCTGAACGCGCAACAATACATTGTAACATGTACTGTTGAAAACAGCCCAGGGATCGCCAAACCTACGACTACTATAATTTTTGCCCTTATGCATTACTGTGGCGGTCATGTGTCGGATCTAAGGAATACAGAGACTAGTTTTGGGTCGAGGCCAAGGAGCAGTTTTGGATTGAAAAAGTGGAGATAGAGGTACATACATTTGCAGATCAAGAGAGAGAGTTCTAGAAACAGAAAGAGGGCAAAAATTCAAGCATAATAAACCCACAAATCTTCAAAATCTGTTAAGATTTAAGGAAGTTAGGGTTTGGAAATTTCCTTTCTCTCAAGAACACAAAATCGCCAAAAGGAAAGAAAGAGAAGGATGAAGAAATCGAGTTTTATCCTTAAATTGTGGGTTGATGTGTTTAAATATGTTGTCGGTTCAGATTAAGTGAAATAAACCGGGTTGAACCAAAATAAACAAAAAATCAAAGAAATAGGACTTTCATGTGCCCGGATTGATCGATCCCAGTTGGATCGATCGATCTAAATCGCCACAACTTTTACTCGGCCTGGATGGATCGATCTGATTATAGACAACAACCACAAGCTTGAGTGGATCGATCGATCCCAGGATGAATCGATCGATTTAAGGTGGATTGATCTGATTCTGGACGACATTTTTTGTTTTACAAATGCTTTGTGGAACAAGCACTAAGTAAGAGCCAATAAATTTAAGGATCAACATGAAGAGACCAAGGTTGTGATTGTGTAGAACCAAGAAACTTTAAAGCTTGATGTGAGGAAATATTGGATGGTGAATGCCTACACTCCTGATTCGATGAGTATGAAGAACATGGTCAAGACAAGAGGATGGAGAAAACTAAGAAAGTTTTTGGCGCAAGAAAGAGATTAAAGAAATCCACCCTTCCACCCTTGTCAATCCACCAATGGCTGCCTCTTCATTGACCTTAATTCCTTGGAGATGTGTACATGAAGAGGTTGAGTATAAAGTAAAATGCAAGGAAATGTAAAATTCCTTTGCAATAGTTATAGCGATCCTCACACCAGAGGTTAAGGAAAACGATTCGAGGGGTTTTCAAGGTGTAATGAAGAAGGTACTCACCATCATCCTCAAAGATGGAACACGCTTCTTCAATGCTCTTTTCACCACTTCAGCCGATCCACAAAGTTCAACAATTCCTTCTCTCAATCTTCTCCCTATGGTTCTCGGCTAGGACTAAGGTATGGATCTATTTTTCCCTTGTATATACCATGATCTTTAGTTGCTTTATATATTTTTACTTTTATAATTTATGTGTTTTGGTCTCTTTCTTGAATTTTGTTTCACACCGAGACGGTGTGAAGTAAGTTTGGGGGAGAGACCCGTCTACTAATCATGTGTTTTTTTTTGACTTTATTTCTATTTATTCTTGCAATGTACGTGAAACTATTCATTAAAAAGCTAAAATTTTGAATAACACAAAAAGAAACATGTAGCTTTGCATTTGCATATTGCAATTAGGATTGAGTTTAGAAGCATATAGGTTTGTACTTGCATATGCATTAGAGAAATGTGAATTGAGATTGAAGCCCTTATTCATAGTTACTTAATGCATAATTTCAACCTTAAAAAAACAGAAAATCCATCATTGGATCATTTCTTCTTTCGAAAATCCAAACCATTGTGATCTTTGCATGATTTTCATTACAACATTCTTTATAATCGACTTAACTTGAATCTAAATTTCATGCTTAGGGAGTTAAAATGCTTGTTCATGGATTTTTAAATAAATATTCGAGTTATCTTATACCTATTTTACCACTTTTATTAATTCAAATGGCCATCTTCATCTTTGAGATGTTTCCCCCACCTTCACTCCAGCCATTTCTTTCAAAGCATGCATTGATTTTAATTGAGTTAGGTCTTTGTGTACTTTCATTTGCAAAATCCCTAGAGCAGGTGATCGACTAGTGATCTCTTCCATTAGCTTAAGTATGTAATGGTAGTTTAGGGTTGGATATTGATCTTGATTGTGGGAAATGGTGGTTAGAATCAATGAAACAAGTGGAAAACCGAAAAAGAATCTTGTAGATTTGAAAGCTTCTAGAGATCACTTAAGAAAAAAAAACAGTTGCTCAAATGTGAATAAGAAAGAAAAAAATAGATAGTGCTACTTCTCTAAATTGAAAAGTTCATAAAAAAGAGAGCACAACAAAAGAAAAAGAGAAAGAATGAAAAAAAATGAGCATTTGTTTGTATGTGAAAACGTTAACTAGTTAACCAAAAAAAAAAGACTCAGGTTAATATTCTTATAAGGATTGAGGTACATTGTTTGAGAGCCTAAGGGTTTTGGGAAATAAGATGATATAGTCATGAGATAAACATAGAACAATTGATGAAAGCATAAATGGATAGAATAGTGGGAGAGAGTTTTGTATCAATATTTGGTCACATTCTCCATTGCTTTTGCGAAGTGACTTGCATTTTTTTAGATAAGCCACAAACAGCATTGTGCCTTTCTCTTTTTCATACTTAAACCATTATTCCACCTAGGCAAATGAACTTGATTGAGATTCCCTTAGCAAGACCACACTTAAAAGCTAATTTAATGTGAAGAGTTATTTCGGAATTGATTGGATGTTTGCTTTTGTTTCGGGTATGATTAGAATGTTAGATTGGTATAATTATGGCGAAGTACGAAAGAGTAAAGTGTTGGGTTGTGTATTGTTTAACTATAGCGAAGTACGATAGAGTAAAGTGTTGGGTTGTGCATTGTTTAACTATCTTTAAGGATTTTGCGTTGAATCTATTTTCGAACTTTGTGGCTTTGAATCCCATTTTCACATTCTTTCTCGACTTGTCTCTTGTTTTTTACTTATAGAAACACAATAGATAAGTTTAGGGGAGTTGATATATAGAGTTTTTACTCTCCTTTAGATTGCGTTTCTCATAGATTAGTTTCATTTACATTGCATATTTAGGCGATTAGATTCATATTTTCATATGTTTTTTTTTCATAGGTATTGGGTGATGAATGCAACAAAGAGAGCTAATGGAGTTAAAGGAACCAACAAGAAGAAGATTTGATGAAATCGGAGTTACAGCGGTGTTGAGACGTCGGCCGACTTCAACAGTGGACTCTAGCGGCTTTGTCACACCGGTAAGCTCGACTGGGATCATGTTGCGGCTTGGTCAATCCGCTAAAGACTTGACGTAACCTACCTAGAGATCTAGCGGGGACTCGTCAGTGGGATCGCGTCGTCGTTGGCTCCTCACGGTAACTTGAAGTGGCCAGATGTCCGCTGGTGGCTTGCAGTGGGCTCTTCCAACGATCAAGTGACACTGCTAGGGCCCACCGGCCAAGCCTTGTGGCCAAGTGACACAGTCTTAGTTTTGTTACCCAATTTCTAAACCGCATTTGACCTGGTTTAACTTAAGTTGACCAAGCTATTTTTCTTCTTTTTATAAATACTCTATAAACCTAATTTATTATTTTAAGCTTTTGTTTTAAGATTTCTCTTAGCCACTTTAAGGTTTTTATCAAGATCTTTTTATGAATCTTTGAGTTTTAAAGTTGTTAATCTCTTTTTTCTTCTTAAATATGTCATATATTACCTATTAATTATGGTTATGCAAAGATCAACCTTGCTGTTTTGTATTTTCATGGATATTAGTGAGTAGTCATTTTATGACTCTTGGAAATGGTAGATCTAGGATGATTAGGAATTTATCAGTGGATCTTAGTGTTTTCTCTATCTAATACCAAACCAATTTTAGTGTTTCCCTCTCTTTCTTTTAATTTGAATTTTGTTTTAAGAGCCCCAAAAACCCTGTTGTGCTTAGATTAAATAGAGATTTGTATTCCTAATGTATTGTTCTTGTTTTTTTGTGCTTCAATAACCTTAAGTACTCGATAGGATAATTGACACTTGAAAAACATATTATCATATGCTCAGGTGAGCAAACATCCTTGTTTTCCATAGCGAGAAATCTCATGATCCATCAAAATGAGCTACATTGAGCTTCGAACCAGTCATCTTGCGGTCTATCGCACCACCGTATGCTCTAATACCAATTTGTTTAACCTAAAACCTAAGCTCACTCGATTTGAACCATCTATTTGATCTTTCACTCTCTAATATCATATCAAAGTAAAGAGAAACTAAGAAAGGCACCGAATTTTTTAAGTGTTTGGATCTGTTACCTGAACCCTACGTCTCGCCGAAGATTGAGCTTTGAAATCCACTAAATTGAAGGTTTCTTCATTCTGTTACAAGATTTTTCACAATCTCTCTCACTCTCAAGCCGTTACAAACTCGAACAAGAATGATACAAGATAGATCTAGCAAACTCGAGAAAGCTAAGAGACTAAAAGCTTTTACAAGCTTCTTCTTCATCGCGTGTATCTAACCTGAACACATGTCACTATCTTAGCTTCCCACTTGAAACCCTCTAGTCCATAAAGAATCTCAAATATACTTGGAATAAAATTTATATAGTGATCTAAGTTTTCTTATATTTTCCTAAAATTTTCAAATGTTATTGTAATTTGAACGTGGTATGTGGAACTTTTTGTTTCATTCATAATTGCAGAAATCAGATGGTTACAACCCAAAATTGGGCGTCGGTTAGAAACGACCGGTTTAAGTAAACCAAGTTACAAAAATTCAAATGTCTGATACGGAAATGCGGTGAAACCAACCTAGAAAGGAACTTGGAAATAGCCGTCAATAAGGTCCCTCTACCAACTCTGTCCTCCATCGGCGGGTTCAAGTGCAGCTGCACCCGGCAATTACCAAGTCAGAGCCAAACCCACAGTCGGAGGAACTAACTCCAGCGATGGGACCAACCGTAAAACAAGGGCGCCGACACAGCCGAAGTTGCGGCGAGTGCAAGGCGAGCATGAATTGTCTCCGACAGCAACCACAAGCACAGCACCAGAGATGCTTCAGAAGACCCATATCCAACCACTGGAGATTGCCAGATCTAGGTCAATCTGGCAAAAGGCGGAAACTAAGCTTCAGAGTGTGTGGAAAATGTTGCCGACAAAAGTATGATGGACAATGTCGATATGAATATTTTACCACAGTAAATAAGAAAACTTTGGAGGTTAATTTGAATCGAAGATACTACACAAAACTGATGAAAATCTCTAATCGAAAGATCAATTCGAACACCTGAAATGAACCCGAAGTTTGGTTTCTCAAAAACAATTTAAAAGACTTGCTTTGACAAGGAGAGTTTCATAAAAAAAGGAGAAATTTCAGTCTTAGACAGCGCTCAATAACAAGTCTAAGTTCTAACCACTTCAAACTCATGTGCTCTCTCTCTGCATGTCTCAAAACCAAACATTCGGCATTGATGCACCACGAGAAGACAAGGAATGCATGCCTGAAACTAAACCGTCTTCTTGCAACATTAATGAAATTGGGGACAAGAAGAAATGGGAGTTAACTCGAGTTAAGAGTTGTTTTATCTGTTTTTCCTAAGCTCTTCTATGTTTATCTATATAAATATAGTGTGAGTGTCCTATGTGTATGCATATGAGAGAGAAGTTCAGAGAGAAGTGTTCTGAATCCTAGTTAATCGATGAGCTAAATCGTTCACAGAATAACCTAGACCGTTTCATTGTTTGGTTCGATTCTGCACTAATTGTAAAAATTAAACCTTAAGAGAATTGTATTTAACGAGTTTGGCACGAAGGGGTTTTAACGAGTTTGGCAACCAATGTGGTTCATACATCATGCCGGGAATGCCGTTCTGGAATCTACTATTAAAACTGAGTTACACCCTGACACTATATAAACACCTATAAGAGCATGGAACCCTAGATAATACCTATAGAAAAATACTTGTTCTCTCTGTGTTCTTCCATCCGGCTCTTAATTACCCTCTTGTGTCCACTATTTGCTGATTTCTTTCATTCCAAATATATGCTATGCACTCACTTAATTTCGCTTATTTTGTCAAGGCGACTAACCAAATGTCTTTGAAAACACTTTTTATGTTGTGTTTGTTTCATACATCAAGGGATATGATTCTCTTTTATCTTCATGAGGAGAACTCAAACAAAATCCAACAGTTATAAGTGTGTCTTTATCTGTTGTGCAGTCCTTATGTAATGATCATTCCTTAATTTAAACAAAACAAAAAAAGTAATAATCAAGTTGTAATAAAAAATGTGGTTCACATGTATTTTATTCAAGTCCTATTACAAAAAAAAATCAGTGCTGAAACTTCAGTCGCCTACTTCTTAAAACCGAAGTTAGGATTTATCGTCAACTACTCTCAGGTGTGAGCAAATCTTTGGCAAGAGCTTCTCGCATCATAGGATTAAGCATCTGAGCTAAAACCCATAAACCCATAAGTAAAAGTTCTCCCAACAAAACGTTTTTTCCCCACTAGAAATCGAACTAAAGCACACTAAGATCTTCTCGTATGTCCTAGGTCAAATTACAATTAGAGCATCTCGTTTGGAAAAAAATAAAAATTAGGAACACATGAATAGAAATTAAGTTGGACCAATTCATAGAAGACGATTCATATTCAAGAGTCAAATACGTGTTTTCATTACACACACACACACACACATATCTATAAAACAAATTATATGTTGAGAGAAAAAATTAGTAGGTCCTCACGCCAATTTTTATAATGAACACATAACGTGAGTTCATTTATCTAAATATATGTACAAAATTACATTTTGAATTCATACCTTTAAATCAACCAGAAACATGAACAACGTCGTGGGTTGTGTATTAACTTTGAGTTTTCTCCTGCTCACGGGATTATTAAACACAGCACTGGCTCGAATACAATATGAATCACCAAATACAAGTAAGTTTTATTTTTCTGGGCAATTTCATATATGCTTGATACGATTTGAGTTTGATTGTAGTTCAAATTTTCATGGATTTCAAAATAGAAATACCGAATATTATTTATTATTGTTTATACTTTGATGTTTAGCAAAATCTATCTTCAAATAAAAAAACATTCAAAGAAAACTAAATTTAAGACGTCTCATTTAATTTTTCACCACAGTTTGAATTAACGATTTGCTGTATATGAAAAATAAAACTCAATCATATAATTAAAAAATGATTAGTTAATAAAAAAATTCCTAGGAAAAGAAATAGGAATAGTTCAGGATCAAAAGATCTTCAACGAGATCAAAAGTGGTGCATCCGATATCAAAAGAATAAAAAGAAAAATCAAGGCAGGTGTAAGACCCAGTATTTAAGTGCCTGGTCTTCAATGTGGAATAAGTTGTAAAAGACCTCCTCCAGTATGATCATGATGACAAACGAAACCCATGTCCTCAAGTCTTAAAAACAATCGGTTATGTATATATACTATGAATCTTATGATATATAGTATATCAAGAGATTCATATTGTTAGATTTTCGGAATGATAAGAGAATAGAGAATAGAGATTGTAGAATAGAAGAAAAAAATCTTTTTTATTGTTATATTGTATCAATACATCCATATATATAGACAAACAATTCAAAATACAAGTTTTCTGCATGAACAACATAGAAAATCGACATACTTTGCATGAAGGAGATAGAAGGATGAAAAACTTAACAATGGACAGTAAGGTCAATCTGAGGCAGGATAAATTGATCTGAGGTTGGATTGATCGATCCCAAAACTTACGGCTAGATATTGACTAGGCGGATCGATCGATCAATCTCAAAACTTACAGCAAAATGGATACAAGACAGATCGATCTAAAAAAAAACTTACGGTCGTTCCAAGATAAACCGGATCAATCGATCCAAGGTACTCTTGATCAATACTCTTAAAGCTTAGCCGCAAAGACACCGGAGGCTAAGTTTGGAACCCCGTAAAGCATCACTTCATTAAAAACCTTATCAAGAAAAACCCATTGGGACAAAACCTTGGTAAGAAAAAAAGAGTATGATATCCACGGAGAGAGGATAACCGATCACGGACGTGAAAAATTTATAAGTCCAAGTTTGCGGTGAATGTGAGAGCAAACTTTAAGACTTTCAGCCTTTGTTAAGATGTCCACTAATTGATCCTTGCTTCGCATATAGCATGGTAGGATCATGCCTTCTTCAATATTTTCTCGGACCTTGTGAAAATCCACTACAATATGCTTGGTTCTTTCGTGAAAGACTGAATTTGTTGCGATGTGAATAGTCGCTTGGTTGTCACAATGAAATGGGATAGGACTGGAAGACTCAATGCCAAAATCTTTAAGGAGAGCTTTGAGCTATGTAAGTTCATTTGTTATCTTCCTTATTGCTCGGTATTCCGCTTCTGCAATAGAACAAGACACCACCTTTTGCTTCTTTGATTTCCAAGTAACCAAGTTTCTCCAATGAAGGTGCAATAGCTGGTGGTTGATTTTCTATCCAATGTATCTCCAGCATAATCCGCATCACAATAACCTACTATCTCGGTGCTCCCATTTCTTCCCTTCCAAATTCTTGGCCCGGACTTCCTTTTGAGATATCGAAGGATCCACTCCACCATGCTCCAATGAAACTCTGTGAGAGTTTTTATGTGTTGACTGACCTGATTCACAACAAAACAAAGATCAGGTCTAGTGATAGTTAGCTAGATTATTTTACCAACAAGCTGGCATTATTGTGCTTGATCTTCATATGGTTTGTCTTCTTCCTCTTCTTCGCCTTTCTCCCTATTTTGCTTGGCCTTGTAGCAATTTATGAGTGGAGTTTTGGCTTGTTTTGCTCCAATTTTACCTATCTCATCCAAAAGATTAAGTTTGTACTTCCTTTGCGAAAGAAATAAGTCTTCCAGAGAAGTCTACACGTATACCTTTGCTCTCGTCGCCAAACTCCACATGGCAAGGGTTGTTCTTTCTTTGTCTACTAATTTATCTTGGGAGTTGTGGCAGATGGACGTCAAGAATGCATTCCTACAAGGTGAACTTGAGGAAGAAGTCTACATGACTCCTCCACCCGGCCTTGAAGACTCCATTGCTCCCAGAAAAGTCTTACGGCTATGAAAGGCTATTATGGGCTAAACGAAAAACTTTAAAGCCTAAGAAGTACTTTAGTTTCTCAAGGTCTTTAATATCAAAAACAGATTTAAGGTAGGTTTTAGTGGATTTAATACCTTCTTTATCATCACCGGAGATGGTAAGATCATCCATATATATGAGAAGCCCATTTGGAGCTAACGGCTCTTTTCCCGGGAGGAAGATCTGCTTCGTCCCATGTATCATTACAGTTTATGGCTCCAACTTCATCATCAAGAGCATCCATCCATTTTTTCCTTTCTTTATCCTCCTCAAAGCTTTGAGTTAGCCTGTCGAGTTCAATCTTTCCAAGAAATACTTGATGGTTAGTTGGTAAAAGGTCAAGCAAACATACCAATTGAATAGGATGAGCCATAGCTTGCTTGTTGTAGTAAACTCGTGAGTTCACCCATTTAGAAGGGGGCGGATATGCTTCGTCGAGGTGGAGGAGGAACATCTTCTCATCTTTGTCGTCCTCATCTTCCTCTTCCTGAAGGACAAACTCTTCATTACGAGTTACTTTCTCCTCTGGGTCTGCCCGATCTTGATTTTGAACATTGGATTCAACACCTTGGTCATGTTCACGTACTTGTTAATTTTAAGTTGATGTGCTTTCCTTGGCTTCCTCATCTCTTTGTGTATGTGGTTCTTGGCTTCCAAGGTGATCCAGAAGGAATTTCAAACATGTAGACCGATCGGAGGGAGAATGAGATAAGTCTTTCACACCTTCCTAATCCTTCTTGTCGTGATATCCTTAATTCTCAATAAACTTCACATCTCAAGATACAAAGAGGTGATTTTTGATAAGATTATAGCACTTATAGCCCTTTTGATTTGTTGAATACCCTAGAAACATACACTTAGTTCTTTTGCCATCTAGTTTGTTCCTTTGTTCACCTGGGATTAACACAAAACAAATACATCCAAATACCCGTAAATGATCAATTGATGGTTTGGTTTTGTTAAATACCTCAAATGGTGACATATACTTTAAGACTTGGGTTAGAATCCGATTAATAAGATAGCGTGCTGCCATAACCGCATCACCCCAAAATTTATTTGGTACATTTGCATGGAACATCATTGATCTTGCAATCTCCATGGAGTGTTGATTCTTTCTTTCCACGACTCCATTTTGTTGAGGGGTGTAAAGGCAACTTTTTTGGTGTATAATTCCATGTTTGGCTAGGTGCTCTTTGACTCTATATCTTGTGTACCCTTCTCCATTATCTGATCGTAGTACCTTAAGTTTAGCATTGAATTGATTAGTCAAATAGTTTTGGAAATGAATAAAAGCATCAAACACGCGATTTTTAGATGAAAGTAAATTTATCCAAGTATACTTAGATTTTTCATTTATGAAAGACAAAATATTTTTTGTTATCTCTAGAAACACATGGTTATGTCCTAACATTCGAGTGAACTAAATCAAAACATTTTTTATAAATGGTAGAAAATTTAGGGAAAATAGACTTGCAATGTTTTCCGAGAATACAAGTCTCACAACTAGAGAATTCAAATGACACATTAGGTAACATCAATTTAAGAGCATGAGAATGAAGATGACATAATCTTTCATGCCACATAGTATTATTAAAACAAGAATTAAAAGAAAACAAAGTAGAGGTGCTTGGTGAAGAATCCTTAAGAACATATAGTTCCCCTTTGGAATTTCCTTCTCCAAGAACCTTTTCCATCTCAATATCCTAAAAATGAAAATTATTAGGCCCAAATATAGTATAACAGTTGAGATCGTATGTTGTCTTTTAACCGATAATAGATTAAAAGTAAAATTAGGCATATATAATGTCTTTGAACTTTTATCGAACAATTTTAAATCTCCTAACCTTTTATGGGAACCAAATGACCATTAGGAATAGTAACATTATCCGTTGCCGATTTTATATTTTCTATAAGATTCAGATTACTAATCATATGGTGAGTAACCTCCGAATCTATGACAAGAGATTTACTCGGTTCTACCAAAGAAAGTGGTACTGGATTCTTTTAAGGAGGCAAAAGATCGGATGAAAGTTTCTAGGTCTTACTTCCTTATGATATCATCGGCTACCTATTCTCCTCGTTTTGATGAGCTGGTTTGTACGTGAGTACCCATAACTTCATGAGAGAAGTTGGCATTTGGGTCTCTAAACTTACTTGGCTTGAGATAAGGATGAAGTAGCCAACATTTTTCCTTGAGGTAACCCTTCTTCTTTCAATGGTCACACATCCATATCTTCATTTCCTATTGTCGGTACACTCATTTTTAGCCATGTGGAGTCTCCCTTTTTCACCGAAGAAACCAAGAGAACCTTACTCCTTTTGGATTTGAGAATATACATCATCAATACTAGGAAGGTTGTCTACTCTTAGAATATTTTTGATGAGGTCATTGAAAGTTGGATTCAATGTGAGAAGAATTCCAAAGACCTTATCTTGCTCATGTCTCTCATTTATTACTGCCGGATCCATGGTGTTCGGTCTCAACATTTCAAGCTTTGCTCATAGAGATTGGAAATGTTTGGTGAACTCCAAATCTTCTTGTCTTAGGTTGTTGATAGCCCTCTTTATTTCAAACACACAAAAGAGGTTTGAAACATTACCATACACGTTCTTGAGAGTGTATCATAACTCCTTCGCATTTTCACAATAGGGGTATGCTTCAAGGATAGGAGCTTCGAGAGAATTTTGGAGAATTACAAGGACAGTTTGATCTTCTTGAAACCATTTGACTTCTTTCTCAAGGGCCACCTCCTCTTCTCTTCCTTCGATGATTCTTTTACATTCTTTTTGGTGGCTTCCTTTGGAGTTTGAGCAGTTTCAATGTGACTCCAAAGTCTGCGGCCACAAAGCGCGATTCTACGGCTCTCGACCATAGCAAGTAGTTTCCTCCTTTGAGAACAACCGAAATTATCACAGATTTGGATTTTTCCATACTTTAAAGCGAGAGAAGAGTAAGAGATTTGAGTAAAGGGTTATACGGTATGTGGCGTTGTGATCCAAGAATGGACAATACAGAAAAGAATGTTTTCCTCCTTGTAGGAGTAGTTACTTAGAGGATATGAGGTTGTGATGGTCACAACATCCATATTCCTCCAAGAATGGCGTTGTGATGTTGGATCGATCGATCTGAGGTTGGATCAATCGATCCCAAAACTTACATCAAAATGGATACAAGACAGATCGATCGATCCGAGATGGGATCGATCGATCCGAAAACTTACGGTCATTCCAAAATAAACTTGATCGATCGATCCGATATTGATCTTAATATATATAATAATTTTTCATTAACCGGGCGATCGATCTATACCACAAGAAATTTTATAACTATATCCAATTACATAAAGTTTATGCTTCTGTAAAAAAAAACTAGATAGAATAAAAGCGTAGGAGAACAATGATAATTCAAGCAAAAACTCTACGATTAACCGTATTAACACATAAATTTTATTTTCGATCCAAAACTATGTAGTATTCAAATTTTAACGCTTTGCATACAAGTAAGCTGAATGGAAAAATAAAATAAAAAACAAACCAACTTAACTAAAAGTCAAGTCCACTCGAGATCGTCACGTGACTCGAAATCTTGACCTGAAATCAAACTCAAATTGAACCTTCGTATCTTCTATGGCTCCTCTCTCCAAAACTCCAATCTCAGTCTCTCGATTGATACCACATTCTCAATCCCTCCCTTCTACTTCTTCAAATAGATTTGTCGTTAATGTATGGCTAGCTTCGCTGCGGCAGCTATGGAGTTTACAGAGAATCTGTGATGGGATTTGGTTCAATAAGCTTGATGTTGTGGTTATATTATTTGAAGTTGCTGCTTCCGACAAAACTTGAGAATTACCTTCCATAAGGCGTCACATTTCTACAATATGAGATTCATTTTGTGAGAAAAGAGCCTTTTCTGTCTTTTTGGGTTTTTGTCTATAGTTAGATTAGCATATAAAATCCAGGATTATCTTGCTTCTTATTGTTGCTATCGAGGATAAACAAGACTAAGAATTTGGTGTGAGGTATAATAAGATAATAGTTTTCAATTTTTAAAATTCAATACTTTTTTCTGTTAATTTGTGTTTTCTAATATTTAGTAACCAAGAATCGTGGGGATTAGGATAGTTCTGTTTTTTTCATCGTCGCTGCGTTAGCAATCAGTAACACAAAAATATAAGTTACTACTTAAATATGTGGAGAGTAACACTGGCAATATCGTGAAAGCAGTCGCAGCAACACATTTTCACCATTCCAACGGTCGCTCTGTTTTTTCAGCAACACCTGCAACATCCGTGGAAGTAGTCGCGGCGACACTTCTTATTCTCCATCGTTTCTTTTGCCTCTGTTAACGTTGACCTTTTGGTAATTTAAAGCTGTCACAGCAACACCATACTGAACATGCCCTGTATCTAAATATTGAATTCGAAAGAGATAATATCATATATTATCTGCACCATCAACAACAACATTGATAACCTTTTTCTACAACACCCATGAGCGGACCTAGTTAAGAACTTGAGGTGTCATATAACACCATGTAATTTTGAATTTTAGTGTAATTTTTGTTATAAACGCTAAACTGATATCATTTCAATTAATATAATGACCTTTATAAAAATAAAATTATATATTTTGATCCCTATAAATAATTGTTCTGCCTCCGCCACTGACAATGGCGAACTATGTTTTACAACAATCAAAATTTGTTATCGTCCAAGAATGACCTATTAGCTAAGAGATGTATAAGATCCGCTCAACCTTTGTCGATATACCATTCATGTCCTGTGTTTTTTATTCCGTTTGTAAACAACGATACTGATATTGCTAATTCATAAAGGTTTAGACAGAAAAAAAAAACATAACAATAAAAATGTTAATATTAATTTATATTACGAAATATATTGAGATATGTCACGGTACAATAACACATGTTATGATATGCTGAGTAATAACTATATATAATAATCACGCTAAGCTATATGTATACTAATATTTGAGAGTACATTTATAGAAATAAACTGAAAAATGTAAAATATTACACTAAATATCATGGAAAATATGACTAAATTTTTGAATTCATTAAAAAAATAACATTAAAAAAATCATCTAAAATTAGAATATTTATAATTTTTATTTAATTAAAAAGTATATCACTTATAAATCCATAATCAATCAAAAAACCTGCAGAATATCTAAAAACAAAAATATAATTGATACATAAAATCAAATATGTAAAAGTATATTAAGAAAAGAATTCATAACCATACACAAATTACTTTTAAAATTACATTAAATTTTAATAATAATCTTATCCCGCGTTATACGTAGGTATTACTAGTATATAATAAGAGTAGACGGTACATGCTTGATATGCATGTAAAGTTATAATATCTCTAGTAGGTGATGACCCGCGTAATGCATGGGAAAAATATTTTCTAAAACTGGAAATTTGTTTAGACTTTTTGTTATAATTTAGAAATTATTTTTGAGTAGATGATGTTCTTACATAGTTTTTATTAGATTTGGGCATTACGGATCGGAATTCTAGTATCCGATCCAAATGATTTGAAATCGTTTGGATAAAGCCATAAAAATAATAGAATTTATCTTTTTGGATCAAGAAGTATTTTTCCAACGGATTGGGTCAAATTGGGTAATTATATAGGATATCTGAATTAGCCGTTTGGAAGATTATAAATTTTAAAATTTTTTAAGTTAATTATATGTTTTTAATTTTACTCAAAATTATTTGATATTTGACAATAATATCCAAAATATGCAAAATTTTCTATAAGTTATAAAAGGTTTTCAAAAAAATCTTACTATATTATACAAAACTATAAGTAATTATCCGTTCGGATAGAGATTTCAATCACATAAATTACCCGTTTGGATAATAATTTTAGCTATCCAACCCTACCATTATCTAACCATTTTCCGTTATCATCCGACACTTATATTAATGGATATAATTTAGATAGTAGTTTCCAACACTTATATTAATGGATATAATTTATATAGAATTTTATTAGTTAAGTTTTAAAAAATTATATCCTATTCCTATTATGATTAAAAACTTTGGAACATAATTATTCTTTATAAATTTGATATATTTTGTAAAATGAGTATTACATTTTCATATAAATCAATTAAAACATCAAATTAGTTTATTTATTCATAGAAATTTAACATTATTTAAGCATATATTTCAAATTCGATCGTGTATGTTACATAATCTTAAACTTAATAAAACTATATGGCCGCTCCATGCTCTAATAAACCATCTAATTTTGGTTGTTAAGAACCAACCATCCAATTATTGTAAACAGCTTCAGGCTCATAATCTCCATCTCCATCTCCATTTGTTATTGATGAGATAGTACCTCATGAAGATGGTGAAGGTGCTAAGAATGTACTTAACTGGTTTGGTCTCATGAGGTTCCACGACAATTCCACTGGTTTTGATGTTTTCATCTTGAGAGAACTTAAAACCTTCTGCTTCATAGTCTTTATCTCCGTCTCCATCTGTGTGGTGGTGGTTGTTACCTCCACTTTCGTAGTAGTCCCCTTCACCGCTGCTACTCCCACTTTCGTAGTAGTCTAGTTCAATGCTGCTACTCCCAGTTTCAACGTTGTCCACTTCGCTTCTGATATTTTAGTTTTAAAGTTGTCCACTTGATTGCTACTGCTACCCTCAGTACACCACACTCAATAATCTTGTCATCGTTGTCCCAGCAGCTGAATTCAAATATAATCTCGCTTATAGTCACATCCACTTCATGGTACAAGTCACCACTAAATATAAATAGATGTTCCGACCGAGGAAACAGATCTCATAGCCGTGCAGAACTGTAAATTCTGTTAATTGTAACACCTCCTGTGTTTTTTAGACGACAACTTATACCAAGATATAGGTAGTCCTCAATTGGCAAGACCAGAATGCAAGCCTTCAATCTTGAGAAAACAGAGAAAGTACCCTCACCACATGGAGCCAGAGGGATGGTTATGGAGTTCCTTGTAGCTTTGTGAGTGAACTTTGCAGGGATTTCTCTACCTGGTAAGCATATATAGTCGTGAATTTATTGTTCTATGATTCCTCTTCTTGCTTTTTCATCTAGTTGTAAAAAGTTGTAGAATGAGAATATCTTGGTTTGGTTGTGGACGAGCAACATACTTCTTTTTTAAAAATATTATGTAAAATTAGATTCTCTTTTGTACAACAAATGTAACCGTTTTTTGAGTTTCAAATTTTTTAAAAAGAGCTCTAAAACTGAATATCAATAGTGGCATGCCTCGTTAAAACCCAAATCTAGAAAACCCAATTGGGACAAAAACAGAGATGGAAAAAAGAGTACATACCATTTTCGATAGAGCAAAGGAATAAAAATAGAAAATTTAAGGCTGGGAAAAAAATAAATACATCGAAAATATTAGATTGTAGATGAGAACCAAACTTGCAAGCCGTCCGTCATTATCCTCTTTCTCTGCAAAGTTGATAGGTGATTAAGCATTGCTCTACCCATATCTCGAACTAAAATGTCAATGATAGTTGGGACTTATCCATGCCTTCTCCGGTTTCTCTCCCACCATAATAGATAGAGAGTAACTTGGAAAACATAATTGACAATAAAAGCATGAGTAGCACCACGCCCGAGGGTCAGAATAGAAGAAATAATATCATGAAATCGAGTTGTGTCCTTTGATAGAACAAACCGAAATTCATAGTATGCCAAACTCGAGAAGTGAAAGGACATGAGAAAAACAGGTGATCCCGAGTCTCCACTGTGGCTGAGCAGAAAACACAACCTGCATAAACGTTAGTATTCCAAGAACTCATTCTCTCACCAGTTGTCAATCGATTTCGAACTGCCAACCAAACGATAAAGGAAAATTTTGGCCATGGGAGAACCAGATAACCTTGTGTGAGGGGTTTTGCGGATATATTTTCCGAATTTAGTTCCAAGTATACTTTGAAGAAAACTTCAGCTTGAACTTATTCTCCTTACAATGACATAAAGGTAAGTGTAAATCCGTATAGGCACAATCTTGAAGCTTAGTGATCTCTTCCTCTATCAAAGATAAAATGTGAGTTCTTCTCCGCATAGTGTGGTGGTGCTCCAACACAAGATCAATCTTGTCCATTAGCTTAATCCCCATTTCAATGCAACCTCTTTCATCGAAAACCTCAATCGAGCGACCCAAATAACTTCAATTATCAAACCAGAAAGAAGTTAGAGAACTACTCCTCACTTCAACTTTATGAATCTGATGGGCTGAGTGACAGAATTTTAGGAGTTTCTCCAAAACAACGAGTCAGTACTCGTACTTAACTGACTCGACCAAAACGAACTTCTCCTAATGAGATTCTTATGCATCCAAACCCACAGAGATGTCGTAGAGGAGACCAGGCGCAAATCAACTTGAAACAACTAAAAACTTATTCGCCTCTGACAAAGATTTAAGACCCAAACCCCTTTCTGATTTCGGTTTACAAACATTGCACCAAGCCACTTTAACTTTCCTTGAGTTTAAGGCTGGGTCCGACCATAAAAATACTGAATTTATCCTTTCAATCTCTTTAATGCATGCACTAGGGAGTCTAAATGTCGAAATCAAAAAATTTGTCAAGTTAGAATGACCGATGTAAGTAATTGGAGCCTCCCTGCAAATGATAAGAACCTGTTCCTCCAAGAGCCAATACGCAATCTAATTTTCTCAATAAGTGGCTGAAAATCAGAACTAGACATCTTTTATTCATCAAAGGCAGGCCTAAATATTTTACCGGAAGCGTTCCAATGTTAAATGGAAATGAAGCTAGAGAAAACCGAGTATGAGAGGAAATACCAGTTATAAATAAAGAAGTCTTTGGCATGCTGATGTTTAGACTGGAGTAGCGAGCAAAATCATCAAAAACAACAATGATCCCGTTGATTGATTTTTTTTACCAACCGCAAAAACCATGACATCATCCACAAAATATAAGTGAGTGATATTCAAACTCTTGCACCCCGGGTGGTATCCATATTTTTCCTCTAATGCTGCTTTGTCCAAAAGACGAGATAAAACAGTCATACATTCAACAAAAAGATAGGGAGAAAGAGAACAACCTTGACGAAGCCTTTTCTGACTACGGAAATAACCAGTGAGCTCTCAATTTATTTGAACCAAACACGATGGAGTAGTTACACAGACCTCAATCCATCAAATAAAATTTGCTGGCAGCCTCAAAGCCTTCAACATATTGATAAGGAACCCCCATTGGACATAATTGAAGGCTTTGGAAAAATCATCGCACACCTAGAGGAAATATTAGGCTTGTGGTAATATTTTACTAGCTCAGAGGCCAAGATAATATTTTCCATTATATAACGATCCTTTATAAAAGCTGATTGGTTGGACAAAACAAAACCGGGGAGAATAAGCTTAATTCTGTTCGCTAAAATTTTCGAGATAACCTTGTAAATCAGGTTGCAGTAGGAAATTGGACAATAATCTTTTATCCCAATTGTACTGGTTTGCTTGGGAATTAGCACTAGATTTGTTGAATTCATTCCTTTTGGTAAAAACCATAGGAAAAGAAAGACTTGACAGCTTCAACGAAATCATTACCCACTATATGACAAGCCTCTTTATAAAATTCCACTGTGAAACCATCCTGATCCAAAGATTTATTTGACGGCATCAAAAATAAGACCTTCTTAATTTTCAAATCCATGACCACCGCAAGAACACTCATATATTCCTCCTCTGAGCAGCTATAATTCAGAAGCGTAGCCATCTCTACGTCAGATAAATTCATAAAGTCGTGAGGCTGAGTCGAGAAAAGGTCCCAAAAAAGTCTTACCACTTCAGCTTGAATATCTTCTCGAGTAGTTAACAGCTTCCCCTCTTGATTCTTAACCACATTTATTGAATTTTTGGCCTCTTTTTCTTTAATTGCATTGTGAATAAACCTAATATTTTGATCACCAACATTAATCCAATGAAGCTTTGCTTTCTGGCTCAAATAGTTTTCCTCCAAAGTTGACACTGATTCCCAATTTTTAAAAGCAGTAACTCCTCTTGCATTGCTAGAGCATCTGGATTTGCCAGAGTGGCAGCTTGCTTGTCACAGAGAACCCGAAAAGCTTCATCAGTACGCTTTGAAAGGTGATGCAACCTTTGAAGACTAAGGTGACGAATAGCATGCTTGAGAAGCTTTAAATTCTTAGAAAAACCGGAAAAGAGCTGAAGTAGATTGATATATAGCATCTGAGGTCTTCCAATGATCCTAGTGATCCTCCACTACGGACTTGAATTCCTCCATATTGACAATAGCATTGACAATTTTGAAAGGGCTGTTAGGCTTATGAGAAACTCCAGCCAACGAAATCAGAGTGCAAAGATGATCCGACCACTCCTTTGCTTCAAGCAAACAACAAGAGCTATACGGACGCTGAAGCCAAGAAGAATGAACAAGAACCCGATCAAGCTTCTTACAAACTAATCTTTCCTCACGTTTTTTACACTATGTATAAAGGGGTACATGATAAGCCATGTCGACAAAGGAGCAGTAACAAACAATCTCTTGGAAGTCTGCCTTATTCGGCAAAGAAACCTAATGAATAGACGATAAAGAATGCTCAGAAGAATCTAAAACCTTATTAAAGTCACCAGTGCACAGCCATGATTTACCCCTAGACTGAGCTAAATCCTGAAATATACTTGAGATCCTGCCATAAATCACGTCGCTCCTTGAAGACATTAGAAGCATAGAAGAATGTACACATAAAAAATTGAATCCTTCTAAAACTTTACCAAACAAGAAATCATCTGACCCATTTTCTTAATCACCTAAAGCTGAATCTTCATACTCCATACCACCCAAATCCTACCAAGAGTAGCATATTCATAATTCGAAACTAGTGACCAATCCCCAAAAACAGAACCAGCAATACGATCCACCTTGCTCTCAACAACTCTTGTTTCAAATAAACCTCCTAAAACCATATCATTAGAGTGAAAAAGTCCTAACCACAATGTTTTTCGGCTTATTAAAACCACGAATATTCCAAGAGAAACACAACATAAACATTTCTTTTGAGAATTATTTTTTCTGATACTCCCAAGAGTAGCATCCCCTACTTTGTTGGTTGTTTTTGTAAAATACTTGTGTGCAACTTTAGAAGAGCAGGGAAGTAACTAGAATGCCAGGTGCTAGGTCCTCCGAAGACCCTATTGGCAACACTCCCAGGCTAGTAATAGGTGAATCCAAAACCTGCTCTCTGACTAGACTTAACGGAGAAATATCACCAGCCGGTCGCCTAACCATAACTATCAGAGAAGAAGCTGCCAGAGGTGAAGATGGAGAATAGGGCTCCCACAACAAACTGATAACAACAACTGGAGTAGAAGTTTTGTCTATACTCTTTCGGACTTGGGTCAGATAACACTCTTTCATGTGACCCCATTTACAACACACATTACATCTTGGATGAAGCCAAGGATAATCATACGAAACACGAACTACTACCCCTTTTATCTGAAAATAGTGGTCTTGTAATCTCTTGGTTGAATCAACATCGAGAAAGATCTTTGCTTCTTCAAAGCTGGTTACGAGCTTGGTTTCACGATGCATACGATCGGATTACCCAACGGACTGGCTAAAAAACTGAGACCCTTCAACGAAAACAAGGAGGCCGAGATATTCTTTAAAGTCATCCATATTGGCATTACCTTTATAGTTGGCTAAGCTTCTTCAGCTATAAGGGACCACCGAGATACTATCATCGGAATATCACAAATATTCCATATTCCCCTGTGTAGAACATGACGTCGTGCAGCCAGGTTTTGAAGGATGAATTTAATTATCATTGAATTAAATTCGAAAGCATCACTTTTTTTTATTTATCACTCAAGTTCCAAATCTTGTTGAAGATTACATGTACTTTGGAAATATCTGGAGCTTGCGAGACGAAGCGACCTACCAAGAAGTCCTCCTAAAGTGGTGACGCATCAGCCAACACCTCCTCTGGTACTTCAATCACATTCCTACCCTCCATTAAAATCACTTCATAATTAAATTTAGATAAGCATTGATTGTTTGCAAATTGAACCCAAGACTTCACAGTCGAGCATCATCCAATTCTCGAGTTCTAGCTTTCAAACTAGACAAATCCCGAGGTGGCTTCCAAGAAATAAGCTGACCCACCAGAGGTATCCCCCTCTGACTGCTGAAGTTAGGTTGCAGAAGAGCCTGTAAACGCTCTCCATTGCCAACACTGTTTGAAACTCATGTAGCCAACATATCCGTTGACACCACTTCCCCTTCTTCATTGTCCCCAAGCTTCAATACCGAACCAGAGTGACGAAGCGCAGAACTAGACCCTGCAACTAAACTAGAGCATTGACGTGTAATCATGCTTAACACTAAACCATCATGTGGCTGCATAACTAAACCTTCCTCCTATGATAATGGCTGAGCAAGAGTTAAACTGCCCGCCAATTAAGCAGCCGATACCTGCTCTATTTCTTGCGTTGAAACAGAGCAAACTATCTACAAACCAATAAATCCCAAAACCTCTGAAACTGCAGCCCACTTGACGATCAGACCTGCAACAGAAGTCTTAACACCAACCTCACTCCCAACAGCAGATACATGCAACCTCTCAAAACCAACCTCCAATTTCAGACCAGGCTCGATACCAATGGCAATAACCTCCCGTCGCGAGACCATCACCCCAGGGCCATCCCAGACGGCGGCGCAACCATCTGTGGGTAACACCAAGCCCCTAAACCTAATTGCTTTCTCAATCTCCCTACTTGCCTTAAACGACACTCTCCTTTACTTAACATAATTTCTTGAGTGATACACATTCGTTTGCATTTAGGAACTCGAAAGAAGGGGAAAGAGCTGCAGTCAACACAAGTCTTAGGCACTTTTCACGATAACATCTACTAGATGCAGGAGACCTATGATGCAATATGGAATCCTCTCTATAATATAGGTTCTAAGGTTTAGCTTCCTTACACTTAGCTTGAGGCTTCTGCTCCTATCTCAAGGCACTCAAGACGATACAAACATCTAACCATTGATGGAAGGATGCATTTTATCTTTGTGGTTTTTACACTGAGCTTCGTGATGTTACTCGAGATCTGTGGAAAACTTCTCAATTGTGAGAAATAACTCATGTTGACTTCCTCAAGAGATGCTAAGTTGATGGTTATGGGAATAACTCGTAACTTTTTGCAGAAAACCATCTTCAACTTTTTCAGTTTGTGTAGATTCCTAATAGAGGATGGAAATTATTCTATCTTTGTGTTTCTTACTGTTAATTAGGTTTAATCCCAATTGATGGATTGGTTAGTATTATTGACACATAATATATACAAAGTTGAGAAAGGATTAGACGTTAGAGGCTAATCAATAATATAGTAAATTACATAAATGAGATACGTAAGAATATGTAGTTTCCTATTCTAATACCCTCCCGCAGTCTAAATGGATGAAGGACGAACAGTTAGGCTGGATTTAAAGTAGTTGAACAAGGAGGCGGGAAGGCCTTTCGTGAAAATGTCTACTTATTGGTGTGATGAAGGCACATGTAAGACTCGAACTTGCCCTAGTGCAACCCTTTCCTGAACAAATAAAATGTCGAGCTTAACGTATTTGGTGTGTTGGTGTTTGAAGAGATTGGTAGATAAGTAGATAACATTAATATTGTCGCAGTAGACAAGGCTTACTTTTGTAATGGGACAATGAATTTCAAGCAAGAGATTACCAATCCAATTCGTTTCAGCAATGGCATTGGCTACACCTTGGTATTTGGCTTTAGCACTAGAGCGGGAGACTATTTGTTGACGCTTAGGACCATGAAATGAAGTTCGCCGCAGAAGATGCAGCAGCCAGAAGTGGAGCGACGGGTGTTTGGACATCCAGCCCAATCCGCGTCTGTATTGGCGGTGAGTGTGGTGGTTGTAGATCGTGAGAAGTGTAATCCTTGGGTGATTGTCGCCCTAATGTTGCGGAGAATGCGCTTGAGTGCATTGAAGTGAGGTTCACGCAAATCATGCATATAGAGGCAGATTAGCAAAAAGGCATAAGCAATGTCGGAGAGAGTGATTTTGAGATATTGTAAGGTGCATGTGAGACTTCTATATAAGGTGAGATCGACAATAGGTTCACCCACGTCTACTCGGAGTTTTGAGGCAGTGTCTACGAGAGTGCCACAGGGGTTGTAGTTGGTCATGTTGGTGCAGTGAAGTATGTTTGCAACATAGTTTTGTTGGCATATTAACATGTCATTGTTGTCTCTGTGAACAACAATTCCCAAAAAATAGTGAAGTAACCCGAGATCTTTCATAGAAAATTCAGATTTTAAGAGAGGAAATGATTGACATGAGAAGAGTATCTGAGGATGTAGTGATGAGGATATCGTTAACATGAAGAAGAAGGTAGGCGAAATTTTTTCCACGACGTAGAACAAAGAGAGATGCATCACTTTTGCTGTTGATAAACCCGATTTTAGTGGCGTAGATAGAAAAGCGTTAAAACCATGCGGAATAAGCTTGTTTGAGACCATAGAGGGACTTCTTGAGTAGACAAATGTGATCGGATTTCGTCAGATCAAAAAATCCCAGTGGCTGGTGCATGTAGACGGTTTCTTCGAGATTGCCATGAAGGAAGGCATTGTTTACGTCTAGTTGTTGAACATGCCAGCCATGCAAAAGAGCAAGGTGAAGAACTATTTAAATTATGGTTGGTTTGATAACGGGGCTGAATGTTTCATCACAATCAACGCCGAATTATTTTAATTTCTGTTGGCAACAAGACGAGCCCGGTAGATTGAATATTGTTAGTATTAGGAGGTCGTGGAACAAATTCCCACGTATTATTTTCCTTAATAGCTCCTTACTCGTCAGTCATGGCGAAGTTCCAATTTGGATCCCTAGCTGCATAACCTTAGATAAGGCAAGAGGTGAAACAAGATCAGTATAAAGAAAAACAATAATTTTGGGTTTGGATATGCCACTTTGACTCTGGGTCTTTTATCTTTGGTGGTGGAGCGACATCTGATGTAGATTGGGCGGAAGAGGCTGTTGGTGGTGGAAGCAATGCGCCAGACTCTGAAGAAGGTGAAGATGTTGCGGAAGTGTGTTGTTGAACTGATGAAGGAGACGAGCCAACCGAGGGATGAGAGTTTGCAGCTGAGGGCGGTGAAGATAAATCCAGTGTAAGAGAGTTGGCTGGAGGAGTAGATTTAGCCGAGGAATTGAGATGGCCAGAAGATGAGGATGGAGTTTGGGACTAAGGAGAAAGAATTGTTAGGGAAAGTGGTGCGGTTGGAGAGTTTGGAGGGTGAGGAGCCGGCGGTGGAGTAATGGTCATGGTGGTGTTAAGAGGAATGGATAATGGTGGTGGGGCTGGAGGTGTCGGAGTTACATCTGGTACAAAAAGAAATGTTGTTTCATCAAAGACAACATGACGAGAGAAGATGATGCGACGAGTAGAGAGATCAAGACAACGATAGCCTCTATGGTTTGTCGGGTAGCCTAGAAAAATACACCGAGTAGAGCGAGATGATAACTTATTTATAGAGGTTAAAATAAGGTTAGGAAAACAAATACAAGTAAAAACACGAAGATGATTATACGAAATTGGTTTATTGAAAAGACAAGTAAAGGGGAACTCATTGTTGATAGTTATTGATGGGAGAATATTAAAGAGATGAGTAGCCATGTTTAACGTCTCCACCCAGTAAGTATCGGGCATGTGTACATGAAAAAGAAGAGCACACACAAGATTGTTGATAGTATGCAATGTCCGTTCAGCTCTACCATTTTGTTGAGATTTATACGGACAAGATAAACGCGGCTGGATCCCATGAGTGGGAAAGAAATCAAGAATGAAGCGATTGTTAAATTCACCTTCATTGTCACATTGAAAAGCATTTATTTGTTTTTGAAATTGAGTTTTGACAAAACTAAAAACAATGTAAAAAATATCAAAAACTTCACTCTTTTTACGAAGAGGATAAATCCAAACAAAATGAGAAAATTGATCAAGAAAAATAATATAGTATTTTTAAAATATTAGGAGTTTTATTTGTTTTTGCATATTTTTATTTTGTTAGTTTTTTTTATTTTTATAATTATTTTAGGTTTTTACAATTTTTTTAGAATTTTGTTGGGTTTTTCAGATTTTATAAAAAAATTTATCATAAATTTTTTTAATTAAAAATAAACAGGTTTTACTTTTTACAAGATCTAAATGTTAAATAGATACAATTTAAAAGTTTGTGTATTATAATAGAAGAAAGAATGAATTCATGTATTTTCTTGGAATACATAAAGTTCGTGTATTTTTTTGGAAATCGATAAATAGTTGGTGTATTTTTATGGAATTTTTCCAAAATAAAACTAAAAATGATAGAAATCTCGCTAATGTAAAATTAACATACTCTCACAGCACTAATTATCAATGCGATGATTATCAAAACACTAAACTCACGTTTGAATTCTAATAATTAAGCAAGAATTCATCTCATGTTTCAATTGGTTTACAAGGTGCATTAATGTCAACTCTCGCTGGCTAAGGAGTTTTTGCTCATCTATGTTTTTTCAGACAATTCAACAAACATTTTTGATGTGAAAAATCAGCCTAAGATCATAAACAAGAGAGTTAATTATGTCTAAACATTGAGAACAACCACAATCAGATAAATCCCAAATCTAACAACTAACATCATCAATTCATGAAATCCCCTTGAAAACCCTAAACCCAATAACAAAACTACTGAGACATAGCAAAAACCAAAGGAAGAAATTAAATAATAAAATATATTATTGAAAAAAATAAGAGGGTTCAGAAATATCCTCCAAACTGTCAAAAAGTTAAAAAATCTTCTCCCTAAAGTTTTGAATAGGTAAAATAAAGAAACTGAATAAAATAAATATAATGATGCTTATGCATGATTATGCATCTTCAAATACACTTTAGCATCCCAAAATACCATGGTAACCTCTAAAGCAACCTTAAACTTGTAAAAATTCGATAAAGGACTACAAGACTTTAAATACACACTTTGAATCAATAAAAAACTCGATAAGTTAGTGGAGTTAAGGGTTAAAAACAGATAAAATTATGACACATCAATTTTCATAAACTTGAATCAATTTTTTTCCTCAAACAAAAACAAATAAATAAATCCAAGGTTTGAAAAATGGAAACTCAATGTCCTTTAGATCCATGTGCTAAAATCCCAATCTGCAAACGCTTAGAACATGTCTCAATTCAAAAAGTACTACGTGTACTTCACCATAAACATAACAATCAACCCTTACTCTGGTTTCCGAAATCCAAAAGAATCTCTGAAATACCTTTAACATCATTAATTTTGTTATGTGCAGTGTGACAGGGGAATATTCATGATGTTATGGGCTGGTATGAATGGTTAGGTTTGGTGGTGGCTCATGAAAAAATTCAGGCGCTTACTTTCTTGGACAAATAAGAGTCTATCGGTTGTGGGACGTGTTCAGTTCATCAAATCAGTAATCTTCAGCATCTCAAAATTTGGATGCTCTGTTTTTTGTCTTCCCAAGAACTGTCTTGATGAGATAGAGTGTATGTGCTGGGCTTTTCTTTGATCAGGCTCTACGAATAATCCAATAAAGTAAATGTTTCTTGGGAAAATATTTGTTGTCCGAAAGAGAAATGGGGGGCTGGGTATCCATAAGCTTAGGGATCCCTCACATACTTTTGCGTTAAGCCTTATATGGAGATTGTTTGAAACTCGAGATCGCTTTGGGTTGCTTGGACGAGAGAGTATTAATTGAAACATCATTCTTTCTGGTCCGTAAGAGAATGCTCCTTGGGATCATGGATTTGGAGAAAGCTCCTAAAACTTTGGAACCAAGCAAAATAATTTATTCGTTGAGAGGTTCGAAACGGTGAGAGTGTAGCTTTTTAGTGGGACTCAGGGTTACCGTATGGACAACTGATCAGTGTTACAGGTGTTGCAGGTCCAACAAAACTTTATCTTCGTGATGATTGCTTATTCGCTCAATGGAGGCCTCGCTGGTTTCATGATACCCGTTACCAGGACATCTTGGATCATGTTAACTCCTTTTTGCTCCCAGATCTTGTAGCAGGTAAAGATATCCCTCTATACCGTTACAAAACTGATGCCTTTAAGCCATCGTTCTCAGCACGTCACACATGGGCTCAAATCTGAAAAGTACGTGAGAAAGTTTTATAGCTCAGAAATGTGTGGTTTTTCGCAAGCTATCTCCCACTATGCTTTCATCACTTGGCTTGTAGTCAAAGACCGTCGTGCAACTGGTTCACGAACTAGTCGTTGGGGGCAGAGTTCTCTGTGTGTCTTCTGCAATGAACCTCTCGAAACTAGAGACCATCTCTACTTTGCCTGTCCCTATTCCTTCTCGGTGTAGGTGAAGCTCACTCACAGGTTGCTTGAGCGCAGGACTAATCCCGGTTGGACAAGCACACTTAGGACTCTTCAATCCAATCAGCTGCAGCAACAGGACAAAATACTTCTACGTTTAGTTTTCCAATCTACAATTTATAATGTGTGGAGGGAAAAATTACCGGTGTCATGAAAATGGCTCGTAAAGCTACAAAGCTATGGCGAAGTTCATAAACAAGATTGTTCAAGATCGTATATCTTCTCTACACTACTCATCGGATAGCAAGAATGGAGATATCATGGTTCGTTGGCTCTCAGCACGACTCGCGTCGTGACCTCTCTCTGCTCTGTCTTTTGTAAAATGTACGTAACACGTATCTTAATAAAATTCACCTTAAACAAAAAAAAACAAAAAAGTAAACTTAAAATACTTATTTACTTTTATGAAAGAAGATTGTGAAATTGTATTTAAATTTTCATGGTTGTATATTAACATTTGATTAAAAAAAATTCTAACAGAGAAAACATTTAAAAATTTGTTATACTAAACTTTGTTGGTAAACAAATAATACAAAACAAAAGTTATCGCTCTGCCTCTATATCTCTTTTAACAAACAAAAAAACTTCTATATAATTCTATTGATTTTAATATGTTGGAGATTCCACAATATTCATTGCTCATAAACAAAAGCAGGTACAAAAGACAAGACTGATCTGAAAAAGTTTGGATACTTGGCCATAAAATTGTGTTACGTATGAAGAACCCCTCTAATCTACTAAAATAAGGGTTCTTGAGTTCAGTTCTCGATTAAAAATTCAGCTCACCAATGTGCAGTTGGGTTAGTAGTAACTCTTCGTGGGTCAAGGCCGAGGAGATCACGAGTTTGATTCGCGTTAGGAGGGGTCTTCTCTCCGAAAGAAAATTTAATTTAACCTGGTCTGGACCCAGTCTCAGGGGAATTAGGGGTCCACAGGCTCTGAACCTCCTGCTTATCCCAAAAAATTCAGTTCCCAAAAATTAGTTATGTTGTCGGTCTTGGTATTTTCTCTCCGAAGACCAAATACTTTTTTTTAATAATACGAGAGAATAAAATTTGCAATGAGTTGAAGGTGAGGATTGACATTGTAATGAATGTAAGACAACACAGCCAGATATAAATTCATCGAATCCACTCTCACATATATGCGAACATAATAAATGGATGAATGAACATAGTAAATAAACTCTTTTCTCGAATGGTGAATGTGATTTTTATTCAAGTGTGAAGATTTGTGGATGATTTCCTTACCATAATGGAGGCATACGGTGAGGAGATATCAAGAAAATGGTACCACTACGTATAAAGGTTGATAAATCTGACATAAACAGAAACCTAAGAATCAAAATAGTCCTCCAGATCAATTAGACCTTATAGTTTATATCGAAGTTCTATTTTTAGTCTTAAAACAGATGGGCCGAAATGGAAGAACTAAATCTACGATACTAAAACTAGTATTTATTGTTTTGTTTTCTCAACGAGGCAGACCAATGCAGGGTAAATACAAAAGATTATTACTTACGATGCCACAACTTAAGTCTTTACTATATTAGGGAAAGCGCCGCACGTTGCACGGGTTTGATATATAGGTGTACATACATATATTTTTTTCTTTGTTATTTTTTTATCATTACACTTTTTCATGTGTTTGTTGGTTCTGTTTTTATTTTATTGCTCTCTAGGCTTTTTCTTTGTATGGTCTATTAGATATTCATAATGTTCTATTTTAAGATTTAAAGAATATTATAATCGATTATAAGAAGTATATTTTTTGTTGTTTTATTTATTTTATTTTTGTATGGTTTATTTTGTTCGGCCTTATTTTTCTCCCATATTACATATTATTTTTTATTTTGTTGACGTTGTTTTTTTTCTTACTTAGATTTCCATTATTTTTTTGAGGATTTGTCTTATTATTTTGATTTTATTATTTTAAAATGTATCTTCCCACTTTATCATTTAACTATTGTCAATATATATATAAATATATATATATATATATGTTGTAGTTACTCTTTTCAATACTATACATCGGTTTTTTCCTATCTATATATTTTGTTTTATTTTTTCTGTACATGGCCTCATTATTTGATTTATTGTGTATATAATATTTTCAATTTATGTTTATTATATGCTTTTTTTCTATTTGCAGTTTTTTTAGCTTTGTGCATTTTTAATGGAATATATTTTAATTTTTTATGTGTGACTGTAATATAGTTTTATGTTTTATTTATTTAATCAAAAAATATAGTTTTATGTTGCTTTTTTTAATTGGTTTAGTATCCTTTAATTTATTATTCTTAGTTTTATTAATTTATATTTTTTACTTTGTAATATATTATTAATATTTCCATTTAAATAATTTAATAGTATAAAACATTTGTCACTAACTTTTATATTTTAAGTCACACATAATTTTAAAATTCATAGTTGGTTCTTCAGAAATTAATTTAATTTTTACTCAAAATTTGATATAAATATCAAAAATAATTATGTTCTATAATAAGGAAAACTTATTTTGTAGTGTAAAAAATTTGAAATAAAATCATGATGAAATGTATGGTCGCAAATGAAAGTATTGATATTCTTTGGTACCTTTAAATTTTCTAGATATATTGAGCACTCATCATTTTCTTCTTCTTTTGTAGTTGGTGTTTGAGAACCTTCTAGATCTCCTATTAGAAGTTCCACATCTACTCTTGTTGAAACATTTGAATTGAGATCTTCGAATTTGAAACACACTTTGAGACTATGTGTATGGTGTTCCTGAGCTGAGAATACCGATGTATGAATAAACTTTAATAAACCATTAGTTAACGTACATGAAATGTAAGGTAAAAGTTGATCAAATCTTTGAAGATGTTGTTATGTGTTTGAAGTATCTATTTGTTGGCCAAAAGAATCGTGTAGTTGATATTTTTTTCCACGTATATGTGTTTTGATTTTGAGTTGGAGATGATTCATGTTTCCGGTTGGTGATGGAATCACTGCATAATAAAATGTATATTCTATATTATCTATCTTTTTCTTATTGGAGTAGGTTTTATTTTGGAATTTCTAATGTATCAATATTGTATGTGTGATTGCTATTTATATATTAGTGTAAAATAGATGTTGATTTCAATTTTTTTATGATTTATTGTATCATACTTAATTGCTTTTAATTTTTAGTTTTTACTGTCTTTGATTATTAGTCTTAACCCTCTTTGATTAGTGGTGTTATTTGTGTTGACCAGTATTTTTATTTGTTACTGTTGGAGATTGTTTGTTGCAGTGAGTTATTTAATTGGTGTTTATGATTGTTTTTATATATTGCTCCATATGTTTTTTATAAAATTTTATTACCACTAATTAAGTCACTAATTGTATTTTTTTATTTTAAGATTGGTTAAATAAAGGTTTATTTGTAGTTCTTATTATATTTTTAAGAAGTTAACCATATATATTATAGCATATTAGAGAAAATTTTACGGGAATATTTGAGTGTTATATTTAAGTGAATAAATTGAAGATATTTTAATTTTAATTTATGGAAGTTACTCATTTGAATTGTAGAAAATTTTGTATTAAAACTGAAAAAATAAGAGATCAAAATCTCAAATGTGAAGAGCTCCACGCACATGTTGCATCACGTTTCTTTTTTTATGTCCATATGTTCCAATCTAAATGTCATTGTTGGGGTTGAGCATACGATGATTTGGAAGGATTAGTTTAGCATTACATTGATTGGATGAAGGGTTTTGGTTAGGAAATTTGTTTTCTTTGTTATTTGTGAGGATTTTTAGAGTATTTTTATTATTTTTATTTATAGTTATGCTTTTGGAGACATATGTTGGAGTTTTGGTTAGAAAAAAATAATAAGATTTCAATTTGTTAAATTGGTTGTTTGGTGGTTTTTTGAAAGTTTTTTTATTTTTAGTTATGTTTTTAGAAACACATTTTTTGGGGTTTTGGTTAGAAAAAAAAGAAGCAGATTTAAATTTGTTAAATCGGTTGTTTGGGGTTTTCTTAAATTATTTATTCTAAGTTTTTGAAGTGTTTTTTTTGTTAATTCTGTTTTTTATTTTGGTGGAATATATTTGTTGGAGTTTTCATTAGAAAAAGATAATAAATTTTATTTTATTTTATTATGTTTTTGGAGATATTTTTTTTGTTTTTTAGTTAGCAAAAGATAATAAGATTTAATTTTTCTAATTAGCTTTTTGTAAGATATTTTTGGAGGTTTTTGATTAGAAAATTAGAAAATTAAGAAGAGAAAAAAAGTCGTTGGTGACACGTGTCAGCGTCTTAGAGCTTCTCATACCACCATTTAAAAAAATTTCTTCCCATGTCATTTCTTGAATAGAAAATACAATTATATTATTTTCTTTTCTTCTCTTTCTCTTACCTTTTTCGAAACTCTTAAAATTTTTCTCTCTTTTTTATCTCTCATCTCTCCTATTTCTCTATATATCATGTTTTTCCTCTCTTTTTGTAGTCAGTTAGCAATGACTATCTTTATCGATTTTGTGCAGGTGAATTGTGTAGATTCCTAATGAGTATTGTTATCTAATTTTAGGCGATAGTGTGTTATGCCACATATAGTTCGTCTAAACAACATAAAATGATTATTATGCTCATAATCTCCCTCTCTCATGATCTTTCAGCTATGAATCTTAGGATTGTTTTCCACAAGATGTAACTGTACACTTGGGAATTCTAGAAAGAGCCGAAGAATCACACATGCTAGAGCATGGGATAATCCAAGTGCCATAAGGTTGCCTTTGCCAACATTCATGAGCTAGATCTTCAAGTAAGGTAGATGGTTTATCATATATTCATTCTTTTTAGCATTCTTTCTTCAGTTACACTCCTTCTCCTTGGTTTCTCAACTTTCATCGACCATGTCTGCCAATGGAGTGAAGATTTGCAAAGAGAATATGTATCCAACGAGTTATAATTACTTTTTCAATGTGTTTTTTATTTAAGATTGGCACGAAATGAACACGGAAGAATTATTGAACATGGGTAAAACTATAATCTCTATAACTGAGGTAATGACATATTTATTTGTCTTGGTGTTTAAACTTGTTAAACTATCAAAACTTACTATAATACCAGATATGAAGCAAAGTTGGGCATTGACTTGGGGCTTCTAGCTATTGGAGAAATAGTTTATCCTCAAACATGTCAATTTGTGAGTCTTTTTACTAACTTATTCTTAACTGACATAGCTTTTTTTGTGCCAACCAACTTTTGGAAGGAAATAAAAATTATAAGTTAAAACATCATTTGATATAATTTTTTATAGATGTGAATACAAGAGTAGTATCTGAATGTGATAATAAGAGTTACTATAAGAATAGTTACATGTGAGTATATTTGGATTATCTCAAAATTGATTAAAAATTCATGAGGCCTTCGGCATCCAAATGTTGTATTGTGTCTTGTTACTAACACAAACACATAAACCATCTTAAGAATACATGTCAAAAAAACTTTCCAAGTCAACACATTATATAATCTTTCATTAAATTGTTGTTATATTTTATTTTTAATTCAATTGTGTTTGACTGCATAATATATGAGCGGTGGCAACCTATTTGACTATCTGAAATATTAACTTTATTTCAAAGGTTGATGTTGGCTATTAATTTGTCTGAAGGTATTAAGTACCTCTTTGAATAGATGATAGTCCACAAAGAAATCAACTCTTCAAATCTTCTTATATATGTATAAAGACAAAATAAGTCATAATGCCACTTTTCTTTGTTGTGGTCTTACATTAAAATTGAAATGAGATAACAGACAACGAAATCATTTTACACAACTTTAAATGATGGGTTAGAAGACCACATGATCTTGACCTCTTCCTCCAAAATACCAGAGTCAAAAGTGTTTTTTCCTTGTCATCCTTAATAAATTTAGATGTAGCAATGGAAACATAAATCTTCTTGTCATCCTTGTCATCCTTGTCATAATATAAATCAACATACACGTCTTCCTCTTTCTCTCCTTCTTTGATTAACTAACATTTAAATGGTTTGCCAAAAACGCTCATTCCTCAAGAAATCTGAAATTCGTTTTTGGTTTCTAAAATGTGAACTCTTTGTGGATTACATCCAACAACACCTTAAAAGTTTTGTGCTTCATATTTTCTTTTGCAAACCTTGTGTTGAAAAGAATTAAAGTGGATTTGAAGAAGATAAAAGAGTGGTTTTATACACAAAATAGCCATAATGATACTCAACAACAACAACATATGTATGTTAAGTCTTTGATGATGATACTGAGTCAAATAAATCTATAATCGGTATAGACAATTTACTGGATGACGAACGTCAACAGTTATCTTCTTAGGATTTTTTAACGTGGAGGGATTTATTTTCTTTTTCATTTATTTTTGCAAAATGTTATTTTCTTTCTCAATCCAAAATTTGCTTAAAATAAATGATGTGACAAAAATAAAATAAAAATTATATATCTGATAATAATAAAATCTAAACAGCAAAATCAGTATTTTGTTACATAAATTCTAAAAAGTAACATTCATTACATAAAATTTAAACCGTAAAAATTTAGTTACGTAAACATAATATAAAAATATTTAAGCATTTTATGAGAAATAATATTTAATCAATCGATTAAATTTTAATGTCTCTCAATTATTAAACAAATAGTGTCTTCTTCCTTGTCATCCTTCGTAAATTTAATTATTACATACTCAAACTTCATTTTATATAAAGACTTAGATGTAGCAATAGAAACAAAAATCTTCTTGTCATCCTTGTCATAAGACATATCAACACACATGTCTTCCTCTTTCTCTCTTTCTTTGATTAACTCACATTTAGGTGGTTGTGAGTGTTTGTTTGCCAAAAATGTCCATTCTCAAGAAATATGATTATTTTTTTGCTTTCCAGGATATGATCTCCTTGTGGATAATATCCACCTTGAAAAGTTTTGTGTTTCTCATTTTATTTTGCAAACCGTGTTTTGAAAATAAGTAAAATGAATTTGAAGAAAGAGATAAAGAAGATGAAGAGGATGTAGAAGATAAAAGAGTTATTTTATACACAAAGTAGCCATAATTATACGCAACAACAACAACAATATTGATGCGTTAAGTATTTGATGATGATACCAAATCAAGAAAATGTATAATCGTTGTAGACAATGGGTTGGATGACAAACGTCAACAGTTACCTTTTTAGGATTTTTTTAACGTGTAGAGTTTTATTTTTTCATTTATATTTTGCAAGATGTTATTTTTTTTTCAATCCAAAATTTTCTTAAAAATAAATAATGTAACCAAAAAATTTTAAAAATGCTATGTCTGCTAATAATAAAATCTAAACAGTAAAATCAGCATTTTGTTACATAAAATCTATACAGTAACATTCATTACATAAAAACTAAACAGTAAAAATTTGGTTACATAAACATAATATCAAAAATATTTAAGCATTTTATGAGAAATAATTTAATCTAAAACATAATATCAAAAGTTTACCCCTTATTAATATATTTTATATAAAATTTATTAGTCAATGCATAAAATAGTAGAGATAAAATTGGAACTTTTAGCAAACATTTGCTTTGAAAATCTAAAACAACACTTTATCTATAAAAAAAATCAATCCTAAAACGACACTAGGTTGGATGACGAACATCAACAGTTACTTTTTTAGTTTTTTTAACGTGGAGAGTTTTATTTTCTTTTTCATTTATTTTTTCAGGATATTATTTTCTTTCCTAATCCAACATTTTCTTTAAAATAAATTATGGGATAAAAATATAAAAAATTCTTCTTCTGATAATAATAAACACTCGATAGTAAAATCAGCATTTTGTACATAAAATCTAAACAGTAAAAATTATTAAATAAAATCTAAACAGTGAAAATTTGGTTACATAAACATAATATCCAAATTATTTAAATATTTTATGAGAAAAATATATTTAATTAATTGATTAAATTTCAATGTCACTTAATTATTAAAAAATGTCTTCTTCATTGTCATCCTTCATAAATTTAATTATTCTATACTCAAGCTTCATTTCATAGAAAAAACTTAGATATAGCAATGGAAACAGAAATCTTCTTTTCATAAGAAAAATAACCACACACGTCTTCCTCTTTCGCTCATTTTTTTTTATTAATTTACATTTAAGTGGTTGTGGGCGATTTTTTGCCAAAAAAGCTAATTCATCAACAAATCTGAAATTCTTTTTTGGTTTCTAGGATGTGATCTCTTTGTGGATCATTTTCTTTTACAAACCATTCTTTGAAATGAACTAAAAAGAATTTGAAGAAAGAAATAAAGAAGATGAAGAGGATAAAGAAAATAAAAGAGTGGTTTTATATACAAAGTACTCATAATTATACTCAACAACAACAACAATCGATGCATTAAGTCTTTGATGATGATACCAAGTCAAGGAAAGCTATAATCGGTATAAACAATGGGTTGGATGATGAACATCAGTAGTTACTTTTTTAGAGTTTTTTTTACGTGGAGGGCTTTATTTTCTTTTTCATTTATTTTTGTAGAATGTTATTTTCTTTCTCAATCCAAAATTTACAAAAAATAAATGATGTGACAAAAAATAAAAAATTCCTAGGTCTGATAATAATAAAATCTAAACAGTAAAATCAATATTTTGTTACATAAATTCTAAACAGTATAATTCATTACATAAAATATAAACAGTAAAAAATTTGTTACATCAACATTATATAAAAAATATTTAAGCATGTTATGAGAACACATATTTAATCAATCGATTAAATTCATTGTCAGTCAATTATTAAAAAATAGTGTCTTCTTACTTGTCATCCTTCATAAATTTAATTATTTTATACACAAACTTCATTTCATAGAAAGACTGATGTAGAATGGAAACATAAATCTTCTTGTTATCCTTGCCATAAGAAAAATTAACACATACGTCTTCCTCTTTCTATCCTTCTTTGATTAACTCACATTTAAGTGGTTGTGAGCGTTTATTTGCCAAAAAAAATCAATTCCTCAAGAAATCTGAATTTTTTTTGGTTTTCAAGATGTTATCTCATTGTGTATCATATCCAAGAACACCTTGAAATTTTTTTTATTTATTATTTATTTAGTACCATCTAAATATTTTATTTCTATATTTTTATTTTATATAATATGATTTTACTAGTTAACTTATTATGAGTTGAGTCTTTTGTATTTTATTATTCTATATTACATGATGTTATTGTAATATTATTGTTGATATATATATATATATAATATTATTTTTGTTTTTAGTTATTTAATATTTTCTTATTTTAAAAATTTGTTTGTATAACTTCATATGTAAAATTTAAATTTATATAAAAATATATGTGAAATATTTATGAGATGTAATTTTTTAAGGATTAAAATGAACGTGAAATAACAATAGTCATGATTAAAAAAATTATTTTTACAAAACAACTTAATTAGTAGAATTTTATACGTTGAAAGAGTTATTGTTGGCATCCATAATCTATTTCACTAAAATTGTATTTAAAATGATGTTTAAAGCTATAAACAAGAGTTTATTGGAGGGTGTTAAACAATCGTAGTAAAAATGTGTTTTTCTGTGTCCAAATTAAATAAAACAAGTCACTAGTTATAGAGTATGAAAAAAATAAATTTTGATATTGAAAAAATAGAAACGTAATTTTATTTACTATGAAATAATTAACCTTAAATAATTAGGATGAAAAATTAGAGTCAATTAGGTAACTACCAAAATATTTAAAAAGGTTTAATAATATACCAAAACTTTTTCACAGTTTGCAAAGAAAGAAAGAGAGACACTTAAATTTGTGACGAAATACCCTTGAATCATATCAGTAGAAAATGTATGGAAATGTCATCTTATATCATACCATTATTATTTAGTAAAAAATCAAAATTGTTAGTAAAATATTAAACTACTTTCTAATTTAATCATGAGGGGTCGTGTTTTGATTTGCAAGCCTAGCAACTACATAGCTACTTCTAATGTCGGACTAAGCCGAGAAACCGCCACAAGACACTGACCCACTATTACCTAAGAACGATCATGAGAAAATGATAAAAATCAAATTGAATGGAGATCTTAATCGTCATCTTCAACCTTAAATCTACGTATAATCACGAAACTCAAAATTTTGTTTTTTATCCAACAAGCATTGCTATGTAAAATGTTGTCACAAATCATCTTTCTCTTGATCTTCCATGAGATAAAATGTTGAAAATATAAAGGGGTTATTGAACTCATTCTCATTAGAAAAAGTAAAAGAATTTACAATATTAAAAAAAATTATAATTTTGGAGGCACCCAGTAAAAATATTTTGGAAACATACTCAAAGATTTTCCCTACTGTTGAGAAAGAGAGAGAATAAAAATAAAAAAGAAAGAGAAGGAAAACCCAAAAAGAGAAGGAATAGGAACAGGGTATGTGTATGGATGGTGTTTTTGTCTTTATATGACTATTTTCAATCCACTCATAATTACAATAGTGTCACGTTTCCATTGACTTAATTAATGTTTCTTTTGGTATCTACCCAAATATTCAAAAAAAAATATCAAAAATCTCAGCAACTAATAACAACACAACACGTGTGCCAATCTCTTTCTTATCCAACCACCAATCTCAACGTCCAATAATAATGCGCAATGTGGCACTATCTCTTTCCATATCTACCTATTCAACATGTTGAATCTGTTCAACTCAATTTAATTCATATCATATTCAACACCCTATTCAACACCTTCATTAAGTCAATTCAACTGCTTAATATTTTTTCAACACATTCATTGTAACTAGTGTAAATGAATCATATCAGCATAGCAGAATAAAATCTTCAGAACAGAAGAACGATGTATCCAGCAATAAAACATTGGAATGGTACAACACCAACATTGATCGTAAATAAGTAATGAAGGTTTTAAAAATGAGAACTCTCTCCATTTCTACAGTTGAGAAGACGTGAATAGGAGGATGAAAAGTTAACTAGCAATTCCATAACACAACAAAATGGAAAAGATGTGAAAGCCTAAAACCCATAGGATAACATAATATAATTTTAGAAGAGGTTTTTTTCCGACGTGTGCACTTTTAGAGCTGAGGCAGATGCCGGACATGATATCTCTAGAAAACATTCTATAATGATGATGTTAAAGATCCTAGGAGTCTCAAATATCTTCTTTTGTAAGTTATAAATCCTTTGTAATGGTGTAAGGTATAATTTTTATAATTTCAATGAAATTCTCTTAAATGTGCTTCCCAGACAATATTAATAGGATATATATAAACAATTTAAAATGCTAATTTTTCAAATTGACCCATTTATTTGACTTAAATTTAACATTGCTTTTGTGTTTACAGTATATGTTTACTAATTTAGAATTATTAATTGACTCGTTTGATTGACTCCAAAATGTTTTTTTAGCTAACCCTTTATTCAAATGATTAGCTAATTAATCTACTTCTCTAAATCATTTGGACAATGTTTTCTTTTGTTATTTTTAAACTTTATTGAGCAGTAAAAAATTTGATATTTAAAAATATGTGGAAAGAAAAGAAATGCTTGAACAATGGAATGAAGCTAGAAAAGAAGGTAACTGAGAACACATAATTTGCATTTTTGAATGCAAAATCGAGTGATCAGAAGACTATGAGTTTTTTTTATCAAATGTATCTTAATCAATTTATGTAACAAACTATTAGATTAAAATGATATAAATGGTATCCAAATCGAATATGTAATTGTTTTTTAGTAATCGACCATATTATTTTAGAGTCATCTATACCATGTTGTTTAGAAGTCTTAAGTTGATATGATGGATGGGTTGTTGATATATAATTGTTTGGTGAGATTGATTTTGTCTTAAAAATGCTTGCTGTGTCAATATCTCCGAAATCAAACGACCAAATAATCTGTGAATTTGATAGTTAACAAATAAAATAAGTTAGAGAAATTTTAGATGCAATTTAAACATGTCATCCTAAACACCTTAATAAGTTATAGTTTCATCACATTATTCTTCAAGTAATCAAATGACAATGCATGAAAGCCAAATATTATTTTCTAATAGGACCTAAAAATTTAGGGTCAATTAGACCACTCTCATCTTTTTGCAGCTTAAAAAATCGCTATCTGATTTTGAGAATCAACGTGTTCGTCATTGTAAATGAACCAACATATTAAGACAAAAAATATCGTGTTTGTCATCGTGTTTAAGAAACAATGTGATGATGAAGCGGTCAAAATTAGTTTCAATGGATTTGAGGTGATCATATTGGTTTCAGTTGAGTTTACGATGATGAGATTAGTTTTAAAATTTTGATTTTGCTTTGAAAATATATTGTCTCTATATATTTTTTAAAATAAATTCACTCGATTTTATAATACACGCAGTGTTTTCCACTACCACTTAGACCGAATCAAGTAAAGAAAAAAAAAGTTGACAAAAAGAGTATTTAACTTGATTATTTTAATTTGAAATAAGATTACTCGATAGATAATGAATAGGTTGAAAGAGATGCATATGATAAAAATATTCAAACTCTAGTAATTATAGCAATCTTTGGAGAAGAAGAGAAAAAAAAATGAATTTGTAGTTGAATCGAAGAAATATAACGATTTGACCATTTGAACGGAACTTAACATCAAAGTTTTAAAAAAAATAAAACTATTACTGAAAAGAGAAATGGATATTAATTGAACATTTTTAAAAACTAAGATTTTAAGCCATATTTCCTTACAATAATACTCAGATTTGACTAATTTAGATCTTGGTAATTTTGTTAATATCAATTATGAGAACAAAAAAGGCTAGTTTGTAAATAATTTAAATATAGGGATATTATTGAAAACACCTTTCTTAAATGGGTTAATTTATCAATTTGTATCTAATATTCAGCCATATGAGCTATCCAACCACAATATCTCCGATTGTGATAACCTTATCTATCTAACGAACCATTTAGCAGCTCAGAAACTGCCACGTAAGACTCACATCTCCAATCTCCAATCTCCAACCTCACTTTCCTCACATCTCCTCTTCTCAAACACCATCACGACCCCATCAACTCCACACATTCGCAAACAGACTCAGAAGACATGGCTTCAACCTCCGCGATGTCATTGGTCACGCCACTTAACCAGACTCGCTCATCGGCCTTCTTCAACCCATTGCCTCTGAAACCATCCAAGGCCATGGCTTTACCTGGAGGTGGCAGGACACAGAGGCTCCAAGTTAAGGCTTCTAAGGTTAAGTTTGACAAGGCTTTAACCGGAATCTCTGCGGCTGCTCTCACCGCATCGATGGTGATCCCGGAGATAGCTGAAGCTGCTGGTCCAGGAATCTCTCCTTCACTCAAGAACTTCTTGCTCAGTATTGCTTCTGGTGGCGTTGTTCTCACCGTCATCATTGGTGCGGTCATCGGTGTCTCCAACTTTGATCCTGTCAAGAGAACCTAAGACCCTTTCTAATATATTATCTTTCTTACACCATTGTCATGTGTTCTCCGTTTGTGTATTCGTATTCAAATGAACTTTGGTGTACTCTGCTAAAACTTGTTATTTTCTGATTTTCTTTAGTTTCCCTAAATCCAAAAAACGAATCAACATAAACACATCGATTCAACGAAACTCGAGTTTGATATTTTTGAGTAAATTGAGAGTATGAGATCTCTCATTGTTATTACCTACGAAGACCTTAAGAGCAAACCAAGCATGTATTTACTCTCGAACGTATAATTCACCTTATCAACTTTCACAACAGTCATCTTCACTCTTTGTTCATCTCTATACGATTCCTCTTTGATCTTCAGCTTTAACATGTACTGATGAAACAGTCTGTCACGAACAATCTCTGCGAATTCTTCCTCCTCTGCTTCATATTTCAATGCATAAAGCTTCTTAGCTGGACATCCCATGATTTCTTCACTGGATTCTTGAAACGCAGTTACCCAAGTCAACCCAGTGTGGTCTTGAATCTGTACTTGAAGTAAGTATCTGTAATCGCATTCATCAGACTCTTGGTTGCACCTGTCACAAGCCCACCTGTTTGATCCAGACCGTGTTACCTTCTTGTTGCATTGTTTATCTCCGATCATCAAAGGACAAGCGGTGTAACAGAAGCTATCTGTTTTAATGAATGATATGGTTGCTTTCACAGTGACCCAATCAGGCTTATCATATCTTCCAAGACCTTCTTCTTTGATCTGTGAAACATTTTTTCTTATCTCGTTCCTGGAGCCTCCTCCGGGCATAGAGTCTCTGGAAATGGAGAAGGAAGCAGTATCTTTTCCACCGTGATCAAACCAGTTCCTCAGTTTATGAGCTTCAGGAAAATCTGGATTTATAAAGAGCTGTGTTGAAGATATTGTCCCCACTGATTTCCCGCTGAAGTCACTTACTTTTCCAGCTTTTATTGCTAAAACCGGATGATAGGCTGATTCAACCATCTCTTCGAGTCGCCGACCTTCTCGGTTACAGAATTCTCCCCATAGTGTTACCTCTATGGCCTTACCCGATTTATCCTTCAGATTCAGGACTCTCCTATGGGTTTCCATTCCGTTCTTTCTCAAGATTGGTACTGAGGGGTTCACAGAAGTCACAACCCCAATGATATCGAGTATGGAAATTTTCTCAGCGTTCTCAATGTCACTTATAGGATGGAAGGAGAACTGCTGCCTCGGTATTGAGCCATCTTCATCAGGGCAAAGCTCCACAGTCGAGGTTGACTCCAAGAAAATTTCCCATTCATTCTTTAAGTGGTTGAAATTTTTCTGTGCAGGCTTCAAACTTCCCTTTGAAATCAAATATACCTTACCAACCTCAGTAACATCATAGAATCGGTCAACAACAGCATTAAAGCAGGTAACCCGAATCTCCCCTCCATCAGAGTCAAGCAGATCAAAGGAGAAAACTTTTCCATCTCCTCTTGCATTGTTATATCGTCTGAGATCTCCTTTAGCAGTTACTCTAGCCTTAATAGCCCACCGACCTTGGTATGGATTGAGGGCAGCAATAGGGATGATTCGAGCTGGAGCCTCGTTCTTTATTATGGGTCCATGATTTCTGTAGTTTGGTGGCAGTTGATATGAAGGTTGAACAGATGGCCTGAAGCTTGGAGTACTGCTGGCTGAATTTTGAATGTTTACACCTCTGGGAGGTGCTTTATTGACAAAATGCTGAACCGTCGGTTCACTAAAAGCAACCCTATTAGAAGGCGGTATATTCCCAGGAGCAGAAAGTGGCTTTTGGGCCTCTGTATCTGCTTCTGCAGACATTGTGGGGTTCCCAACGGTTTCACAATGTGGTACTATCGTCTCCATGTTCAGCACCACAATAACCCTGCCCACAGTATGAAAAGAAGCATAAGAAAATTACAATCAAATAGAGCAAAACTAGTTCAAATATGTCATGGTGCACCCAAGCAAATGTGTAACTATAATGTCTAATAACACAATGAACAAAAATTTTGTCTCCAACCAACCATTAATTAACTTATAAAGACAACACCACAAATCTTTTGGCACCTGTAAATTTTACACAGGAAACGTAAAACCAACTCACTACAACAACCCTCAAAAACAAGATCAAATTTGAAAGATGTCTACTGAAAGTGAAGCTATCATTGCTTTTGCAAAGTCATTGTAACAAATGTTCTTATACATACAAACCAACCGAACTAGGAATTCTTGAAAACATTACAGAAGATGAAATCCAAAACTGGTATACGGATTTTGTTCTCATACCAAACTAAAGATAAGATTACCAAACACAAACCATGAACTACAAAGAAAACAACACAGATCATCCATCAATGCCAGATAAGACAGGAAAAGTTAAAGCAACTGACTAAAACAATCCTCAACACAAGATAAAAATATCATAGATGTCTACCAGAAGCAAACCTATCATTGCTTTTGCAAACTCATTGTAACAATAACAAATGCTTTACACATGTTACTAGGAATGCTCAAAAACTCATTGTATAAGAACTTTAGAACATCACAGAAACAAAAAGTTGTATCCAAAGCCAAAACTGGTATACAGATTCTGTTCTCATACCAAACTAAAGATGAGATTACCAAACACAAACCTCCAACACATTCACATGGATTAGTTTTCCCAGTTCATACGAAACCATTAACACCTATCAAGCTTCCTAGTCGCATACTAAGTTAAAAATCCAACTACTATGCAATTCAACACAATTATTGTCTCGATCTAACAAGCGAGAAAACGAAATAGATAAAAAAAGGAAAGAGTGAGAAAATTACTTGCGGTCTTTAACGTCGCTGCAAATGTAATCAATAAGTTGAACGATGGACCCTAACTCAACAGTTTCTGATTTGACTCGATCATTGAGCTGAACCGCAAGCATAGCATGTTGAGCTAAGACACCATCAGAAATAAGCAAACGATACCTCTCTTGGCTTCTCTCCTGACTTCTTCCTATCATTTTGATATCTAAAACTTGTACCAACGGCTTCAAATTAACGTCTCCAGCGTTTATCGCGGTGATTGCGTTCGGAGTCAAACTCACCGGCATGATTGCTTATTCTCCAGATCTTGCGAAGTAACCAAAACCCTAGAAAATGGAAATCGACACTGAGAATGAAAATACGAGTATTGCCATGGAGACAGAGATGTAGAGGAAGATGAGATTTGACCTTGACGGTGGTGAACGGGTGAGAGATTCCTCTGAAAGCTTCGTTTTGATTTCTCTGAATATTGCGGGAGAAGCTTGAAGATGACGTTGTGAGTCGCAACAGTTTTTGGGTTTCCTCAATTTTGAAATTTAATTTGACGGTTTAGTTGAATTTACTAATTTACCCTCGACTCTTGTTTTTTCACGTGCTTTGTTAGACCGGCTTGAAAAATAAATATGCACCGAAGACTTTTTTCATCGTTAAAATTCATATATTAAATTATCATTTCAAAGGTTTCTGTCTAAAGAATGTCCGGTAAAAATCAATGATTTTACCTAAGAAAAGAAATACACTGATTAATATGATCTAATGATCTATATTATGCCGAGCAAAATAAGATGCAAAAATAAACAAATACAAGATAATAATCTAAGATGATACGCTAAAAGACTAAAAACTAACGAAGGAGCAGAACATGCTGCCGGAATATACCATTTGAAATTGTGAAGGGCTAACTGATAGATGATGATCTACTTTTCCAATATGTAATACCACACGAAATACGAGAGTATTCGTTGTATTTTGAAGATTCAAACTTGGACCTGAAGTGCCAAGACACTCGATCCCTGAGGAGGAAGTGACAGGTGAGACGAGAGAAGACTCTCACGAAATCCGAATTGATCAGGGGCTTGGTGCATTTAACATCACTCTCCATACAAATAGATGATATTGACATTCTCTTCCTAATGAATAGAAATAAAGAGAACAATTTCTTCTTATGGGATATATTTAGTGAAAATAATTGGTTCTTTATGAAGAGAATTAACATTATAATACTCTCCATAATAGAGGAATTAGAGGCAACATGATCCTTTTGAAGGGATATTAGTGATGATAGACTCTCCAAACAGGAGGAAATTGATATCATTATTCTTTTCCGAGGGGGGAAGGTTGCTTGATTCGGCAAATACTAGTAACCACCTCGTATATATCTTCGTAAAAGATGAGATTATCGATTATAAAGAATACACAAAGGCTGGAGAAAAACCAAAAAATTTTTATTGGTCTCTCCATAAAGGAGGAGGTTAGTAATGTAGGCTGACCCAACAATGAGATAACCCTAGAGGGCTCGACTTGATGGCAGCTAAATGGGCTGCAGATGAGGCAAACTAAATTTAATTTTAATGGGCCATGGCCCACTATAGGAGAATGAAGGGATGGCCCTTGTCGAGACTTCTACTGTCTTCACCGTTGGAACACCGGGATGTGGCCGTGGAGGCAAAAAAGGGACTAGACGGTGGAGGGAGTGAGGCAGTTGCGGCTGAGAGAATGTGGGGTCGCCTGAAGTGGCCTCCAACCCCTTCCAGATTTTCTAAGCCGCTTTCGAACCCCATTCCACAAAGATTTTTTCCTCTCGTTTTACTCACCAACATCTCTAGCAAGTGATTGTCTGTTTTTAATTTAGGAATTAGGAAATAAGTTTTTTTTGTTTTGTTTTAATGTTAAGATTTTATATCTTTTATTTTTTTTTCTTTTTTTGAGCTATAAACTAAATCTACCCTTTACAAGTGAAATGAAAAACTCTGAAAAAAATCCAAGTGGAGAAGAAGAACAGACAATGAGAGTTCATAAGGGAAAAGAGATGGAGTTAACGCAACTGGAGAGGGGAAGGAGAGTAACATGTCTATAAAATATTTCTATTTTCCTATTGGTTTGCTTAGGTGTCAAGGTAGAATCCTAGTCTTGTACATTACATATATGTGGCCGATTTGGCTTAGTAAATATAAAGAAAACATATAAACAATCGACTCTTCTCTAATTTATCATGGTATCAGAGCATGAATCACACATCCTCTGTTGAAAGGAGAAAACTATGAAAGTGGGCGATAAATATAGAAACCGCACTTTACTCTCGGAAAAAAGTTTGGTTTTGTTGATGGATCTATTAAGGAGCCGTAAGAAGGATCTTAGGACTATGACGATTGGAAGCCAATCAACGCACTTATTGTCTCTTGGATCAAGATGATGATCGACCTGAAGCTCTTATCCAACATCTCTCACAAACCTATTGAAAAAGATCTATCAGAACACATTCAAAAATGTTTATGTATGACTAATGGACCTAGAATTCAACAATTTCAAAGAGAACTCGCAAATTGTCGACAAGTTGGAACGAGTATTGAAGCTTACTATGGAAAGCTTACGAAATTGTGGGATAATCTCAACTGCTACAGACCGACGTTGACTTGTTCATGTGACGATTGTACATGTAACCTCAACTATAAAGCAGAAAAACGAAAAGAAGGAGACACAGTTCATGGATTTTTAATGGGACTTGACGAAGAATTTTTTGGAATGGTAAGATCGAATATGCTGACTTAAGAGCCTTTGCTGAGTTTGGAGTTTGTTTACTTGAAGGTAACACAAGATGAAGATGCACGTAGCAAAGGAAAAACTTAAGAAGAAAAGTCAAAGAACATGGTTTTAGTTGCAAAACAATCATCAAGGCCTCATTTCCGAAGTGATGACAGAGAAACGAGTGTTGTGTGCTCGAACTTTGGTCGAACTAGACACTGTTCTGAAAGCTGCTTCCAAATGTTGGGTTTTCCTGAGTGGTGGGGAGATAGACCAAGAAACAGAGTCGGACGTGGAAAAGGCAATGCGCCTGGCGGCAGCTCACGTGCTCAAGGCATGCCAGCATGCGCAAATGTGACCAGAGTAGTGGAGCAATCGAGTGTTGGCATCGCAAATGTGGCAATGAAGGATGTAGATAGATCATCGATGTGTAGTTTAACCGATGAGCAGTGGCTGAGTGTGAAGAGAATTATGAATGCAGCCTCCATAGGTGCTGATTAACAACATTTGGGTAAGTCTTCTTATCTTTCTTGGATTTTGGACTAAGGGGTACACATCATTTGATGTGTAAAAAAGAAATTCTTATTGATCTTCAGAAATCAACTCTAACTCAGATCATGTTGGCTGATGGTCGAACCGTGTTGGCAGACACAGTTGGTTCGGTTATATTAAACTCACGTCTTCGTTTGATTAAAGTCTTATATATTGAGAATTTGGGATTTGATTTTATATCGGTTACACAGTTGATGGACGAAAATGATTATGTGATACAATTATCTATTATGTGTTATGTTATTCAGGACCGTACTACAAGGATGTTGATTAGAGTGGGTAAGCCGGTCTGAGGATTGGTTTATTTTTGGAGTATGGGGTGGTCACAACAGCGAAAGGTTTGACAAATCATTCTGTGGAACTGTGGCATTGACGCTTGGGACATCCCTCTCTGAAAATAGTAGAGTCGTTATCGGATATTGGTTTTAGTAGTAGTAGTGATTTTTTGAATAAAGCGTGTGAGACATGTATCCTCGCAAAGCAAACTCAATATTCTTTTCCTTTAAGCATTAATAAGACTGGATATTTTTGAGCTGATTCATTGTGACATATAGGGTCCTTATAGGGTTCCATCGTTCTCGAAAACTCGATAGTTTCTCACATTCGTGGATGATTTTTACCGTGGGACTTGGATTTGCTTGATGAATTCGAAAGGCAAGACACAAATGAAACTTAAATATTTTTTGCATTGGTTGATCGACAGTTTGACAAGCAAGTTCGAGTGATAAGAAGTGATAATGGAAGCGAGTTTTTATCACTAACGACTTATTTCCTGGAAAAAGGAATACATCTTGTGTGGGTACGCAATAACAAAATGGATGAGTTGAGAGAAAACATCGTCACTTGCTTAACGTGGAAAGAGTTGTGATGTTTGACGAAATATTCATGTTGAGTTTTAGGGAGAATGTGCCCTAGCTGCTGCTTATTTGATCAATAGAACATCGTCCTCTGTGCTACAAGGAAATACACCATATGAAATCTTGTACGACACAAAACCATCCTACTCGCATCTTTGTGTTATCGGCTTTGGATGTTACATCCACAATCAAGACTACAAAGGAGATAAGTTCGCAAGTCGTAGTAGAAAATATGTGTTTATAGGTTATTCTTATGGCAAGAAAGGATGGTGAGTTTTTGATATCGAAAAATTAGCTTCACAGTTTCACGGGATGTCATGTTTCGTGAAGACACATTTTTGTATCAAATTTCTTCAGATATAACTCACGAAAAAGAAAGTACTATGTTCCCACAAGGATATTGTTTATGAAAACTTGATTTTGTTACCTTCCACAGTTGAGGTAACCACGAAAAAACTAGAGAATATAGAAGTCAGGGGCGATCTCGTGGTCGACCAAATCGATTCTAATCACTGACCAATCTTGACATAAGATACAACACGAATCAGTTCCAAAAAAGAACTAGGGACCGTCAACCACTAGGTTATATCCAGAATTATGATACGATGTTGGTTAGTAAGACTACAACATGTTCGAATCCGATTGAAGATGTGGTGTCGAATGATCGGTTTTCGGCAAACCGCAAAGTTTTTTTGGCTGCTATCACGACTATGCGTAAGCTGAAGACTTTTTCCGAAGCTATAAAAAACTCTTGTTGGACAGATGTGGTGGGTAATGAGATTAAATCTCTCGAACAGAATAAAACATTGACGTTAGAAGACTTACCAACAGGGGAAACGTCAATAGCTTATCAATAGGTGTATCGCATTAAACATAAGTATCATGGTTCGATTGAGCGATACAAGGCGAGGTTAGTAATTTTGAATAGTAAAAACATAGAAGGCATCGATTATGGTGAAACACTTGCTTTCGTAGTAAGATGACTACGGTTTAATATTTTCTCTCTGTTGTTGCGGCCCGAAATTAGGAAGTCCATCAAATGGACGTCCATAATCCATTTCTTCACGGTGATCTCAAATAGGAGGTCTACATGAAGCTACCTCCAGGGTTCCCCTCTCAAAGTAACGGAAAAGTGTGTCGTTTACGTAAGTCATTGTATGGCTTGAAGCAAGATCCGCAGTGTTGGTTTGCTAAACTTGTCTATTCTCTTGAAAAGTATGGTTTTCATAAGTTACTTTCGATTACTCATTATTTTTTTTTAGAAGAATGTGACTGAAATACGAGTTTTGTTTATGTTGATGATCTTGTGATCAGGGGAACACAATTGGAGTGATCAACTTCAAAGCTTATCTTAGTACATGCTTTCACATGAAAGGTCTTGGAGTGCTGAAATATTTCTTGGGTATTGAGGTGGAACGGAGTCCTGTTGGCATCTATTTAAATCAGCAGAAATATGTTCAAGATATCTTGTCTGACACAAGTCTACTTGGATCGAAGCCGCCTATGTTTCCTCTAGAACAGCATCATCAACTTGCATTGGGCGATAGTCCATTTGTGTCGAATCCTGAATCCTATCGTCGACTGGATGGTAAACCGATTTACCTTGGAGTTCCTCGACCAGATATCGCTTCTTCAGTTCACCTTTTGTCTCAATTTATGAGTGCTCCGCACAAAGAACACTAGAGAACAATTCTTAGAGTACTCTGATATCTTAAATACAGTCCAGGGCAAGGTATTTTACTTCGTGATGATTCTGATCTTTGGGTTTCTTGCTGGTGTGACTCTAATTGGAATGGTTGTCCTTTGAGTTGACGATCGGTGACAAGTTGGTTCATCTAACTTGGTCAATCTCCTATTTCTTGGAAGAGAAAAAAACAACAAGGTGTAAATCTTTCTTTGGCTGAAGCTGAATACAGAGCAATGGCATGGACTACACAAGAATTAATTTGGATTAAAACTCTTTTGATTGATCTTGGTGTTACGATAAGGGACCCATGTTGTTGTACTATGATAATATGGCTGCTTTACATATTAGTGTCACTCCTGTTTTTCTTGAGCGTATGTAACATATCAAAAGCGATTGTCATTTTCTGCGGGATGAAATCAAAGCAGGTAACATCATTACTTCTCATGTTTCTACCAAGATACAACTTGTATACATCTTTACCAAAGCTCTTGACCAAAGGGAGTTTGCGGTTTTCAGAGAAAAACTGGACATTTTGAACCTTCATTCTCAGCCCTCTATTGTCCAGATTGGGAGGTAATGCGAGTTTATCGAAGAATTTATTGAAGAGTTTATTGTACATGCATATAAATGTAATATTTCTAGTCTTGTATATTATATATATGTGGCCGATTTGGCTTAGTGAATTTACAGAAAACATATAAACAATGGACTCTTCTCTAGTTTATCACAAAGAAGAGATAATCCTGCTATTCAACACCATTGGTGCAGAGAACAAAAGTTGAGGGAACAGACATGCCCCAACTGAGAAGCATATCACGAGTTGGCAATCTGGATAAAAGGGCAAGCCAAGTGACAACAAAATCTACTACTTCACCTCCTCCTCCACCTCATATTTATTCGACTACTACTACTTCAAAAGGGTCATCTGCGACAACAAAATCTTCCCAAGCTACCTGTATTCTGAACTTTCCAGCAGTGGAAGATTTGGTATCTCCTAACCCAGATTTACCAGTTTCTGAGCCTAGATCTAAAAACAAGCCTCTTGATTCCTCTGCATCTGTCCCATCTTGTTGATAGACTGCACCACAAGCGGCTTTGCTTGTTTCCTTTAAGACGTATTGATAATTTCTTGATATGCTCAATCCCCATGGATCTTTGCTTCCATTTTTTTTGGTCAAAGTGTGTCTCCTTGATAAGGCAACTACTTATTAGACCAGTGGGTTTTCGCTTATGAACCACCTACTTACCAAGGAAGCAGTAGCAATGGAAACCCTGATTTAGAGATGGAGCCGATTGGTCCCCAAGGGATCAATTTCCATGATTTTGTTGGGTCAGTATCACAACCATTACAATATTATAAAATGAACGATAATCCAATCATGGCTATAAGTCAACCAATGCAATATCCTTTTGATTTCGTGAGCCGTGATCTTAAAGTACAAGAGAAAGGAAGCAACATCAACAATGGAGATTCATAATTTCACATGAGCATCACTATTTTGGCCAATAATTGTCTTTGTCAAAAGCCACCTCCTAATGGAACAACCGCCCGAGAAAGTAATGTTAATGCAACATCGTTTGATATCAAGAAATTCTAGTCGAGCCTTAACAATCATCATTTATAGATTTGTAGTCGGCTTTTATGTTTTAAGTTAGGTATGAATTTTTTTTTTTTTTAAATTGTGTTTGTTTGTCTGTTTTAGGATTATGGCCCTTTTATTTTGTAATTTTGAATTTCTGTTTGTTTGTTTATTTTTGGAATTGTTGAACTTTAAATCTGTTTATCTTGTCATTTTGATTTACTTCGATGTCCAATTAGTTCTTAATTTTGTGCCGACTTTTTAGCTATATATATATATTTTTTTTTATTTAATTATGCAGTTGTAGATTAAAGGTTGATACCAACTGTGGAGATGTTATTTTAAAAAACCATAGTTCGTGATTTGTTACTACAATCGAAGTGCCTTTAATAAAGCTTAGCTTCTTATAGCGATAAATTATTTCAAGTTGTTAAAAAGAAGGGTCAATCAGTTTAATAACCATGGATAGTTAGAAAACTAATTTTGTAGTAATAAATTTTTATTTATTAGTTTTCTCTCTTAACATTAATTTTCAGACGAAAATGTCTCCACCGCAATGTTAACGGAATAAATATTTATTTAATGATCAAAATATTTTGAAAGTCATCAACTCTAATTTTCTCGGTAATTATTTTGTTAACATGATAAAATTAATTATATCTTATGACATATATGGATTAACAACTAAGTTATTACTTAACGTGATATAAAATATGTTGTGAACATAGTAATGTATTTATCCGGTGAATGATGGATAAAGTTTATCGATAATTTATTTATTAACGCGATATATATTGTGATATACTTATAAACATAGTTACAAAGTTAACAAATAAATTATCGATAAAAGCTTTACCCATCTTTCACCGGACAAATACATTACTATCTTCAAACCTATTTTACACCACATTAAATAATAATTTAAATGTTAATCCATATATCTCACATGATTTCATTAATGTAATCCTTTAACCTTTTCGGAAAAAAAATTTCAATTTTTTGCCAAACTTGTTTTCTTAAAGAAATTTAAAACTTGTTGATCTTTCAGAGTCTTAACGAAGATCCAATAACGATACATATAACCATTATACGATAAATGAAATCTACTCAGCCATTAAAAATAATCTACATTTGGGTGAAAATAAGGAGGGTGTATTGAATGAAGAATTTTGACTGATTTGAGTTTTAAAGAGTTTTAAGATAATTTGATTGAATTTTGGTGAATTAGAAATTTCGTTATGAAATTCTCTGAAATCTCACATAAAACCATGAGATTTTGATCTTAGTATTTTTAACTAAGAAATACCATAACATCTCATATGAAAATTTTAAATCCAATTCTAAAAATGGTTTCAATAACAATTGATTTGATTGTATATTTTAAAATTAATAAACCAATAATAGTGGATTTTAAAAAATATTTTAAATTTTATGTTTTAATAAAACATAATTTATCATTTTAACTTAAATATCTCCGAATTTCAATACACCCCCCTAACACTTTTCATATTGAAAACGGATACGAACAGTTTAAAAATTCAGATATGTTGCTAATCAGCTCGCACACTGTCAAACAAAATAAGGTAATTCCTCTGAGACTTTTCCGTTCTTAAATTTTCAACTCACATTTTGTTCTTAAGGACTCACTAACAAACCCATTCAAAACATCTTCTGATGAATTTCTTTCTCTTTTGTGTGCTTTACTTTTGAAATTCTTTATTATTTCTCCCCTAGTCTTTTTCTGTTTTATTACTTGCTCCTTTGCTCGCATGATTTATACTATATACTGTATTTGATTACTTTGGCGTGTAACTTTTTCATGAACTGAAAGTCAGAATATTCACAATATACTTGGATGCTATTTTTTTCTCCAAAACTAATAGAAAAAACTGGTAACAGTTTAATTTTTGTTTATTGTAAGTTAAGTAATATAAATTATTGTTTTAGGTTGCGCCTCCATCTTCTTCTTCCATGTCTTTCTCTTTGATTCTCTTCTTTTCTCTTCACAGCCACATCTCTTTATCGGTACCCCATCTATCGAGACTGTTGACACAACTCAACAAGCTCTCCGTTATGTGAACATGTCAAATGTCACACACTTAACAACCACTAGCTATCTCATATGGAGTCTTCAAATCCACGCTCTCCTCGATGGTTATTGTAACATCTCGAATTCTGGTATATGGTGGTGTATGAGGAGCACTTAAAAGATTTGATTTGGCTAGCTAAATCATTAAAGTACACTTATCTTTTCTTTTACTTGAGCTGGAGTAGTAATAGGATGGGTGACCTATTGGAAAGTTATTTCTGGTACCGTGTGAATGAGATCAAAACATGGAAAAAAATCATGTAGTAATTTATAGGGACAGTAAACAAGTCTTTAGTTCTGAGATAGCGCACCGGCCGTCGGATGACAGTAGAGCCTATGATCCGAAAAAGGCATGGATGCACACGGACGGTGGTGGTCGAGGCGTTATAGCTAGAGATTTAGATGGATATGTATCGCCTCTGACCTCCACTGTTGTAGTCAACAACACACCAACAATCAATCCAGTCTATACTTTGTGGAAACGCAACAAAATGATCAACCGTGGACTCTTTGGTGCTATTTCTCTCTCTATCCAACCCACTCTCTCCAGCTTCAACATAGATTCAGACATGTGGAGGATCCTTGCTGCCACTTACGCCAAGCCAAGAGGATTACACATCAAGCAACTCAAACTTCAAGTACAACAACGTACCAAAGGAACCAAAAATATCAATGCATACCTTTAATGTATCACCACAAGATTTGATCAGTTAGCTTTACTTGCTAAGCCAATTAATCATCAAGACTAAATCGAGTATATTCTAGAGAGATACATGAAGACTACAAGCAAGTCATTTATCAGGTCCTTCGACCTGATACACCTCCTTCACTACAGAAGTCCACGAAAAGCTTCCTTACCATGAGAAAAAATTGATGACAACCTCATATATCTCAGCGGTAGCCCCTATCTCTGCAAACACAATCAGCACTCGCTCTCGCACGTTTCAAATCCAACCCACCACAACTGCCATCAGCCAGGGAGTCAAAATCAGCAACAAAATCAGTACAACAACAAGAAACAAGACAACCATACATTCAAAGGTTATCAATGTCGTTTTCAGTTTTGTGGTGTGCAAGGCCATAGTGGAAAAGGTGTCCTAAATTGACAACTCAGTGTAACCATCACTAATGAGGACAACGTCAACACATGATACGGTTGAAAGATTTTTGAGATCGCTTTTCATATGGTGAAGGGCATCATTGTCTGTTAACCAAGCATTTTTGGATATGGAGATGTTTGTGCTAGGTGAGCACAAGGTTGCAAGGGTGTATACTGTGATTGGTATGAATGTTGCTCATTGTAGAACACTGAGTTGTCCTCATTAGGTTGTTATGAATATGAGTTGTCCTCATTAGTGATGGTTTCATTAGTGATGGTTTCAAGGTTAAGTTTTGAGAGGGAGAGGTTCAATATCCCTACCCTCTCCCTCTCAAAACTTAACCTTGAAAGATCTGTTTTATATTCCAATATTCATAACAACCTATTTTTTGTCTACCAATTATGAAATACTAATAAGGTGCCTGTTGAATTCTCATATGCTCACTTTCGGGTGAAAAATCTTAGCTTGGGGATCCCATTAATCCTAAGAAAAACTAACGACGAGTTTTATGAGTGGCCAGCCTCACCATCCAGCATTAATTCCTTCTTTGCATCATATTCCTCAAAAATATCTTTAGCAGAATGACATTATTGCTTAGGCTATCCTTCTTCTCAAATTCTCAAAACGACCATTTCTAATTTTAAATTCCATGCTCGAAATCTGATTTTCAACACTTGTTTGTACTGATTTTCTTTATTAAAATCCATAAACTCCCTTTTTCTCAAACATCAATCAATTATACCCGACCTCTTGAGAATCATTTTCACAAATGCCATTTTTAGCGAAAAAGTTTTCTCATATGCCACTCTCGTATATTTATTTTCTTTAACATTTAATTTTAATTGTAAAACGTGAGCAATTACCAAAAACTCTTGCCATTTTTGAGAAATTACATGCTCCAACCTCAAAAAGATCCGATTGAATCGGATATAACACAAAAACCCAATTGATCATCTTAATTTTAAAATTGAAAGGAAAAAAAACCTCCAATTCTCCTCCATCTTCCTTCTTTCGCGACAACTCCTCCAACTTCTCCATTTTTAACCGTCGAAATCTTCCGCCGCCGTCGCCAAAAGTAGTCCGCCATCTTCCGCCGCCATCGCCGCCGTAAGTTTGTCTCGGTAAGTTTGCAAATCCTAACTCCTCCATTCTACTTTCGTGCTCTTCTTTCAAATTGGTAAGTGCACAACCTCTACTTTGAAAATTGGTAAGGGCACAGAGACAAGAACACTGTCCCATTCTCATTTCGATTTCGTTTTGGTTGTAGGTTTCGTATTTGAGAAATTTTGTTGAGAAATTTTGAACCTTTTTGTACTATTTGTATCAGTTGCGTTCTGCCGTTATTCTTGAGAATGGTGAAAGTGTGGAGAATTTTGTGGTTTACGGTTAACTGGAACAAGTAGTACAAATTTGTATATTTTTTGGTTTACGGGTAACTAGAACAACTAGTACAACTTAGAATATTTTGTGGTTTAGGGTTAACTGGAACAACTAGTACAAGAAGTAAAGATTGGGATTACTTAGGATCAGTTTGTTAATAATTTTGGTTTGAATTTGCAGGATGATGATGATGATGATAATTTGAAATTAAAGGAAATGTACTATATTTACCTTTGAATCTCGCCAAATCGAACAAAGAAGAAGAAGAAGAGAGAAGAAGAAGAGAGAAGAAGAAAGAAGAAGAAGAAGAGTATTAAATAGAAGAAAAAAAGAACTAATAAAGGGAAAGTAAAAGAGATAAGAGAGGAATCTTCGGCTGAATAAAATAAAATATAAAAATGGTCAAAGTGCCAATGTGGCATAGTGGAATTTGGCGATAAAACATAGTTTTCCCCCTCAGTTGTTCAGTTGTACATTCATCCACATAGTTGGACTTTGACGAGTTTTGCGTATTTGTTGTTGGACCTTGACATAAATTATTATTTTGTAGTTGGTCAGATGATTTTCCATAACTAATTATCACTTAGAAGCTTTTCATAAAACATAACTATAGAATATTAGTTTTCACATCTTTTTTATCATAAAAGGGGAAAAACTTACTAAGTTTTCATATAATATAAGGACTCTTTTATGTGAAAATAATAAAATATAAAATCTTTAACGATGTTTTAAGGAATGTTTTATGTGAAACATTAATATTGGAATCTTTGGAAATGTTGTGATAAAACATAGTTGTCCTCTTCAGTTGTTCAGTTATACGTTCTTCCATATAGTTGGACTTTGACGAGTTTTGCATATTTATAGTTGGACCTTAACATAAACTATTATTTTGTAATTGGGCAGATGATTTTCCACAACTAATTATCACTTATGAGCTTTTCATAAAACATAACCACGGAATATTAGTTTTCACATCTTTTTCATCATAAAAGGGTGACAACTTACTAAGTCTTCCATATACTATAAGGAGTGTTTTATGTGAAAACAATAAAATTTGTTAAGAAAATAATAAATTAGTTCCATTGATTTAAAATTGTTTATTTATTGTTTTAAATGTTTTAAAGAGTGTTTTATGTGAATCATTAATATTGAAATCTTTGAAAATATTGTGATAAAACATAATTGTCCTCCTCAGTTGTTAAGTTGTATGTTTTTACATATAGTTAGACTTTGATGAGTTTTGTGTATTTGTAATTGAACCTTAACATAAACTATTATTTTGTAGTTGGCCAAATAATTTTCAACAACTAATTATCACTTAAAATATTTTTATAAAACATAACCACGGAATATTAGATTTTAACTAATCATAGTATCAAATTTGTTTTGTACCATTTGTTTTTTTTATATATTATCTCTTAGTTGTCCATTTGTACCATTTGTTCTATTTATATATTATTTCTGAGTGTACCATTTGTACCATTTGTTCTATAAATCATATTATCTCTTAGTTATATCATTTGTACCATTTGTTCTATAAATCATATTATCTCTTATTTATACCATTTGTACCATTTTTCTTATTCATGCATATTTCATCTTAATTGGTGATTTAGTTACGATTCAACACATATATTCCATAATTACCAATTTAAACACCTCGATTACTAAGCATATGTCAATATCCAGATCCTAATTTTACAAAATCTCCAAATCCCAAATCTCTAATTCCAAATCCTTAAATCCCTCAAACCCTAAATTCCTAAATCTATGAATCCTAATCTAACTCACTTTCTGGAAGCTGAAAGAGGCGATGGAATTCCTGAAATGCAGGCTTACGACGAGTGAAGAGAGGATCGTGAGGCGGCGACAATGTTTGAAGAAGAGAAGGAGGCGACAATGTCTGAAGAAGAGCTGACATGTGAGCTCGAGGAGATGAGAAAAAAGAAATCGTGTGAAATAAAAGATGCGATCGTGTGGTGTGAGATGAGAAGATCATGTGGTGTGAGATGAGAATAAAAGAATGGCATTTATAAACAATTCATTAAGGGAATAATGAGATTTAGTGACATAGAAATTAAAAAATAGCATAGAAAATTAAAATTTTGGTAAAAATGGCAAATGAAATTAAAACTCACCTCTTAAATACAGTTTCACCGATGTGTGGACTTCACCAATCACATCCATATACAATACCAAAAATATTTTCTGATTCTAGTCGGTCATTACACGCGCTACACATGGCTCCACTCAAAACAAAGTCCCAAATCAAGGAAATATTCATACCTTTCAAGACTTGTGGAAAACGACTTCAACAATAAAATTATATTTGATCCTTCAAAATCTAAAGTTTTAAACTACGCATAGTGCAAGATATCATATAGTTTTATGTTTATTATATAAAAGTTGAACTTTCTCACAAAAAATTCGTATGACGAAATTCTAATTAAGAGATCGTGACAAGTGTTAATCTTTTGATAAGATGTCGACATGTGGCAAAAATATTTTAATATTTTTTCTTTAACTATAAAATAAAAATAATTAAAAAGGAAGAAAAATAATATTTTATGTTTATGAAAACTATTATAGAATCAATTTAGAGAATATAGAAGGAAGGATGGATGTGATATTGAATATCTTTGTGTATCATAGTTATATTATGTTCTCAATCAATATATAATATCTCATTTAAATACAAAGTTAACTAGTAACTCTTATGAATTTACTAGACAAATTTACTCGTACGATATGTTATGATATAAAACCTTGATAAACATTAATTCTTAAATTTGTAAAACTTCCCTTTGGATGACTATTGATTGCTCAAACTTTTTACCTCAAACAACCCTACCACAAGTTTAATATATTGATGTAGCGTTTACGGATCTATCCACGAAAAAAAAAAAATCGCATAGTGAAAATTATTGAATCTTGTATAAGCTAAATCGATAAAAGTGATTGGAGAGTTTTCACACACCAATGAATTATTTAACATATTAACACAATTCTAATTCAAATAAAGCGTAAGAATAATATTAATGACTAATATTTTAATTCATAGATAACGAAAACCCGTAGTGTCATCTTATAACCCCAAATAATAGATTTAAGCATCGATTCGCCTAAACAAACTACATGTGATTGTAAATTATTTTTCTAAATTTTGAAATAATTTTAAGCTTCAAGAAATTGCATGCTTAGTTTTAAGTAAATCTAAAGTCGTTTAAATAAAATTTGATATCGATTAAGGTTAGATATGATTTTATTTCAACTCAATTTCCATTTTAGTTTCAAATTATTAAAACCACAAGTCCGGGTCGACTTGATTCTTTAAAATGATATTTAACCAGGCTTAACTAAGTATTCAGTTATATATGTTTAAGTTTAATCCAACCGATTTAGTGCGATGAGGATTCGTTAAGTTCACTACAAAAAAAATATGATATTTCAGATGGTCGAAACCGTCATAAATACGTCAGAAATCGACTTTTTTAGAGAATTTCCACATATATTGATCGTCGTACTAGTTTCATTGGGAACTAAAATCTCGAATTCCCGACGGATTCTCGACAGAGAGAAAATTTTGACGAAATTCTGATCACTATTCTTCTATTGGAAACTCCCTCAGAAACCATCAAGAGAGCTTTTCTAGGAATTTCTGAGTTGTATGTTTCATATTTAATTCATCCACTCAGTAGCAAATTTTTTTGCTCAGTGGCCCATTAGGAGCTTTTCCAACGAGCAACAGTTGAGTTCTCTGATTTGGAGTAGTTTCATTAACACCACTCATACCACCAAGAGCCATTTGTGTGAAAAATTCAGAAAATTCAATTGCTCCAACATTCGAAACAATTTTTTATATGATGGAGCAGAAAAATAAAAAGGTGCTTGAGATGAATATAATATCATCGATCCATAATATGAAGGATTGTTTGGAACAACGGACGACATGGGAAAATTTGGTGGAAACCCATAATTTGGTATATAGGGTTGGTTGGAAAATTGATTTTGAAAATAATAATTGTTGGGATTTAAATAGTTATAAAAGTAATTAGTAGGATTTTAGATTTTAAAAGAATTACTGTTGGGTTCCATTTTACTAAAAAAATGAGGGTTTTTTATGTTCAAATCAAATGAAACAATTATACATTTATAAAGTATGAATGATGAAATTTGGTATATAATAATTTACTATAAAATAACTGATCTTAAATAATTCGGGTGAAAAATATCAAAACTCCAACTCTTGAATAAGAGGTGGACTTTTGGGTATCAGGTTCGGATTCGGGTTTTCGGCTTTAGGGATTTATTACCCAATAGAAGATTTTGTCGGGTTCAGATTCGGTTCGGATAAAACTTTTCGAATTCAGATCGGGTTCGGGTTTCAGAGTTAAAACCCGAGAAAATTGGATTTCGATCGGGTTCGGATTTTTTTTTTGTTTTCGGATTTTTCTCGGATTTTTGGGTTTTTTGTATTTTTTCAAAAATTTTGATTCGGATCGGGTTTGTGTATATTACACATATAAAACTCACTTTGAAGATAGGATCTTCGAATTATGGTATTTTCATGGGTAGTTATATGTTTTTGAATTTTCGGATCGGGTTTGTGGGTTTTGGGTTTGGATCCGGTTCATGTACGAGTTTTCAGGTTTAGAGAATACAATATAATAAAATAATTTGTCAGATTCGGGTTCGAATTCATGTAGAAGTTTTTGGGTCGGATACTCGGATACGGATTTTTTGCCCACCCCTATGTTGAAAATACAATTCAACATGTCATTGTAAATAGTCTCGATGTAAATTCACCGTCCTCTAAGTGAGGACTTGGGCTAGTGTCCTAACCCCTTGTGGCCCATCTTCGACAAAAAAAAAAACAAATATTCGGCCAATCACTTGCGAAAGTAGTAGATAATACCATAATTAGGGGTGGACATTCGGGTTTTGAGTTCGGATTCAGGTAATTATCCATCGGGTTCAAATTTTCGGATTTAAAAATTTAAATTTCAATGGAATAATTCGTCGGGTTCGGGTTTGGGTTCAGATTCGGGTAGAACCTTTTGGATTCGGATCGGGTTCGGATTTCAGAATTAAAATCCGAAAATCCGGGTTTTGATCAATTTTGGATTCGGATTCGCATTCAGATTTTTCAGGGTTTTTGGGTTTTTGGAATTTTTTCTGGGTTTTTCGCATTGCTTAGTATTTTTCAGGGTTTTTCAAGTTTTTTCAGATTTTCCGGTTCGACTCGGATTAGACTTGTGTATATTACACATACAAAACTCATATTTAGAGGATAGTGTCCTCAAATTATAGTATTTTCTATGGGTAGTTATGTATTTTCGAGTTTTTAGATTGGAGTTTTGGATTTGGATCGAATTCGGATAAGGATTTTCGGGTTTAGAGATTTACACTCCAATAAAATAATTTATCAAATTCGAATAAAAACTTTCTAAATCAGATTCAGATTCGATTTTTTCGCCCATCCCTGGCCATAATGGTGATAACGAATAAACTGTTGACATTTGATAACAAAAGTAAACAAAAGAAAACAACGAGACAGTACATGAATACTTAATATGTTTCCCCCAACTCTTACTTTCTTCGCATTTAGCCCACATTGAAAACAAATTTCACAAAACAACCCCAAATCTCTCTAGTCAACTAAAATCTGAATTTTTAAGTAGGCATGATTCTGTTGTGGCCTCCTCCTCTTGCTGAGTCTCCTTCAGACAAAGCCTCCATGGATTTGGAGAAGTTATTAGAGAGATCAATATAAAGATGAGCAACCCTTCTCACGTTATTGTTCAATTCTCGGATCAAACCGACGTTTCGTCCGAGGTTGTCTGGAATCTTGGACTCATGGTTCTGGTTTATCTCATTTATAAGTAACCTGTTGTGGTCCAATATGTTTTGTACCTGAACAAAGCTCTTTTGAAACGTTTGTAGAATCTTCCCATCGATCTGAGCTCCATTGTCTCCTTCCATTATTCTATACTGGTCAAAGAAGTCTGAAAAAGAAGTACAAATTTCAGAGATGACTTTTTTCTCTAGGAAGAGATTATATTTTGATGATGTAAACTTGAATCATGTGATCTTCAAAGAGGGTATTTAATATTATCACTTTGTCGTTTGTTATATGATGTATGATTGTCATGTGCAGACAAAAATAGGCATTATGAGACTAATTCTACAAAGAGCAACTTTTCTTGGGTTTTGTATCAAATTTATAAATAGGTCTTACTTTAAAAGATTGCCATTAACATTTTGGTCGTGACATTTATTGATGATAGCTCTTACCTTAAAGATTGCGATTAACAATTTTGTTGTAATATTTAATTTAAATATCAAAATATTTCTTTTTTTTGTTTTTTTTATAAAGTTTTTCTAAAACAATATGAACACAAAAATGATGTGTTTTGTTGTTTTTCCTCACAAATAAGATGAGAGTTTTATCTAAAATTTTGTAATTCACTCGACTGTTATCCACAAAGCCGTGACAGAAACTAGAAGAATATCATTGTGGAGAAGAAAATTTGATTGATAAAGAAATGGTGGACCGTTTGGGAGTATAGAAAAAAGAGGAGCAAAAAGGCTCTGTGTGAATTTATTTTTGGGACCAAAAGAAGAATCTGACGACCCAAAAGGAGCAGTCAATGTGCAGAGAGGATGAGACATTTGTGGGTTCTGCTGCTTTGTTCAGACAAAACTCATTACTATTCACACCCCATCAAACCATGAAAATAAAATTACCCTTTCCAATTAATTAATAAAATTTTCCTAAATAAAAAGTAAAAACATTATAATACATATATGCATTTCGATGGCTGATGGTAAACTTAAAATTTTTTTTTTTGGTTGAATGTTATCTTTTCTTTTCTTTTTTTTGACAACAAAGGTTGTGTTAACTCTAAACTAAAAGTTTGCATCTGAAACTGAAAAAAATATTTAATATAATTCGACAATTAATATACATATCTTTATGACTTTTTGGGGTTACTTTTAAGAGAATGACCAAATTTTATTTTTTTCAGCAAACAAAGAAACGAAGAAAGGCTGAGAACAGATCAACAGATACTGATTCAGCTGAAAAAAAAGAACTCAATAAAAATAACATTATAAAATTCATAAATCTTCATCTAAGGAAAAGGTATAATCGTTAATCTCATCCTTAATACAGTTTAGGTTTGGTATCACAATAATACAATGAAGAAATTAGAGAATAATTATTATGTGAAAGAAACAATAAAGGAGAAATTACGATACCTGGAACAAAATAACCGATCGGACCGATGGATTCTCGTCGAAAAAAGATTATACTCTTTCTTTCTGAGATTAATATTTTCTCGGAAACTCAGATTTTCTTGCTCTTTCTCTTGATGGAAAGAGGAAAGAGAAGAATGGAGATTTGACAGTCACGCAAAAGAGGACCCTCACTGTCTTAAAGATGGAATATATATCCAACTTCTTCTAGTTTATTTCAGATTCTCAAGACTTTGTACTTCTTTTTTTTTATTATTTTATTATATATTTTCTTTTACACATTAAACGAATACAACCATTTTTATATTACTCTTGTTTCTAGCCGACTTCCTAATCCATATACCAAGAGAACATAATTTCAGATTTTCTATTAGGGATGGACAAATATTTTGAACCGAACCGGAACATTGGTAATTCACTTTGGTTTTAGATTAAATCTAAATACTGATCAGTAAAAAAAGAAATTTAACTGGTAAGTGGTTCGGTTTGGTTTGATAGTGAACCGATCAGTTTACCAGTTTGTTTTTTATTTTCCATAATTTTGTCGAAATTATACCAATTTTTAGTGTAAACCGAATTTCTGAACCGAACTAAACTTTACCAAATATACCAAATTGATTGAAAAGTACCGAGCTTATTTTTTAAATGAGGATGTAGCCAATAAAAAATCAAACATAATATTTTTTCATTTTAAAACCAATAATTTAAACATGAACCATATCGAAGTTTTTCACTTTCGAACAGAGCCGGACCAGAATTCAAATTTGATTGATTTCAACAAGTTATTTTCTTAAGCCGAACACAATGAACTTCCGAACTGATCCAAATCAAAGTTTCTAATTACACATCCCTAATTCCAACATTGACATATGCTTTTTGGTCTATAGTAAATTAATTGAGTTCTCGGCATAAAATATTAATAGTGGGAAAATGTAGCTTTTGTTATCAGCCACATGAAATATACGTGACAGATTTTCTAACCATATGCAACAAAGTTGTTTATACATTGAGATACTATATATGACAAGAAACGTGCATTACATGTTTTTCTAAGATAATGTTACAAAATACACTAAAACTTCTCTAAATTAATAAATATTATAAAATAATAAAATTCTTCGGTTCTGAATTGGACTAATGTAAAAATAAGTAAATTTCGATAAAATAAATAATATTTTTTATAAATATTTTAATAAATATATAATCTCAATAATATCATAAATTAACAATTGTATGAATATACAAATATAGGTATGATAAGTATATAATATTCTTATATTTTAATTTTCCCTACATTTTTCATTTTTGTTATATATATATATATATTTAATTTCTTATTGCATTACAGTTTTTTCTGGTTTTATGTTTTTGAACTGCAAAAAAGTGTAAATAATTTTAAACGTTATAACTATTTATATAAGCATTATCGGTTGTAAATCAATTATACCATCCTCTTTAACTTTTTAATCTAACGTCACATATATTAACCACAATTTATTTTGACTTATAAACATATATAATTTTTATTTGGGTACTATAAGAGATTATCAATATCTATTTTTATAATCATTGAGATCACTAATCAATATCTCCAATTGATAAATGTTATTTTAAAAGTGAATTCATCTAAATATTTAGCATTGTGCCACCAAATTTTATTATTTTATTATTTTTCTAAAGATGATTTGCCTAAAATGAGTTTTCAAGATTATATTACTATTATATGATTTATATTGTTTAAATTTATATATTTTTAAATTTTACGGTAAAATATTTTATCTTAAATTATTATTTTAATTTTTTTATAAATTAACAAATATTAATTTATAAATAAATAAATATAACAATAAATTAATAAAATATCAAAGTTCCGACATTATTAATTTATACAAGTTTTACTGTATATCTCATTCTGGACATTAGGTCATATAAACAAGCATTATCTTTTTTTTCGGTTTTGTCATCAATTACCATGTTTTCAAGTAAGTTCTCTCTAAAAGCATCACTGATTAAGAATATTTAGCTACTACAAGTTTAGTGTGGATGTTGATAATTTCTTCTGAGAATAGTTTTCGCATATAGGTATTTTACTATATGACTTCGGATTTTGTCATTCTTGTCTTGGAGAAAAGATAATTTAACCTTCAAATTACGTAACATATGAAGCGCGACGTTTCAGCTTCTGTGCTTGGTAGAAATTTCTGGAGTTGAGCAATTTAAAACTGCCGGAACAGTTTCAGAGGATATACCCTACTTTCTGTGTATTAACTAACACTGTCTTTCGGTAAAGTTATTGACATTCGGGCCACCGACGGAGTTGTTTTGACCTCGATTGGTGATGGTGAAGCGTAGAAATCGGAAGTTCGTTGTGGAAGGTCTGTGCATAGTAGAAAATGCAAGAAATCGACAGTTGTCGAAGTAGAAGGACATGCAAAGGAAGCCCAAGATTCGCGATAGGGGAGAATCGCGTAAAGTTTCTAAGTAGGAACCTACTAGTGGTGGTGCTATATCGCCGAGGAGGAAGAGGAGTGTTGTTGGGAAAATCCAGCTTGTAAATGTTCTACGGAGTCAGTCAAGCCATTCAAAAAGGCTATTGGCGAAGAGGAAGAAGCTTCGTCAGAAGCAAGTGGGAGGTTAGTGTTATCAATATATAAAAACAATTGTTGCTATTACCTGTCAATTATGTGTAGTGGTTATCATGGGTGTCTGATTCAGTTTGTGAAACTTAAAACAAAATTTGGGAATTTTGATTTTGTCGTTTGATCTTCTGAGGCGGTATGTTTGGATTTCAAAATTAGTTGTCATTATCTCTGTTACTTGATGTGGAAACAAAAAATGGGATGCACATAGTATTGTTTAAAATATATTTATCAGACTTAGATGGACGTTTTTCAGTTCAATTGTTTTCTACTTTTAGTGACTTATGCGTTGTCTATGGTGTTTCCATATTTGCTAACCGCAACTATAACATATCCTTTAGAATTTTGATTCCTATATGTCCAATACTCTTCTGTTATATGAAATTCATTATTCTATTTCGGTTATGTCCATAAACTTTCTACCATTTGGGGAGTTTTTGTTTCATCGTATTTGATTCTTTTGCAGAAGAAACCATAGCCCCTCCATTAGGCGACTCTGCAAAAGGTTATTTCTCAACTTATTTTTAGTAGTGGTAATATTGTTCTTCTTCTTCCATACTTTGTAACTTATTAGTTTTCTACATACTCGGATTATAGAATTGAAACGGAGTTGCATTAACTTGAAAAAAACTAGTTTTATTATTTGTGTAAGATTATAAGAATGCTCGGTGAGCGTATATTGATATTGGAGGTAGCTATATATAAGCATACAAGTGAATCACTGAGAATATTCACAATATATAGGATACATATAAGAGAAATATTTCCATATATCCATATAACCCGCGTCGAAGTGACGGGATTGACGACGCTGAGACTGGTCCGAAAGTCAAGAAACAGAGGAGATGGTAATCCTTTGGTAAAAATGTCTGCAAACTGGCAAGAAGAAGGATCATGAAGAACCTTTACTTGACCAATAGCAACACGCTCACGTACAAAGTGTATGTCACTTTCAATGTGTTTTGTTCATTGATGTTGTACTGGATTAGAAGAGAGGTAGATAGTAGATACATTATGACAATACACGACTGTAGCACGAGAGAGTGGGAGTTTCATTTCAAGAAGTAGAAAACGCAACAATGTAGCCTCAGATACCACATTAGCAACACCGCAATATTCCGCTTCAGCTCTTGATCTATAAACTATAAATAGTCGTTTGGAGGATCACATAATCAAATTATTCCTAAGATAGACACAATACCCATAAGTGGATCGTCTTGTCGATGGACAACCAGCCCAGTCGGTGTCCGAGTATGCAATAAGATCAGTCATGGTAGATCGATATAACCGTAGACTATGAGATGTTTCCTTTGATATAGCGAATGATGCATTTGAGAGTGCTGAAATGTGCTTCTAGTGGGTCATGCATGAAGAGACAAACATGTTGAACTGCAAAAGCAATGTCTGGACGTGTGAAAGTGAGATATTGCAACGCACCAGACAAGCTTCAGGATCCAAGAAGGGTGGTCTTTATTTGGATGCAAGCTTAGACTTGGTGTCAACAGGTGCAAGACACGGGTTGCAGTTGTCCATATTAGCGCAATGAATAATGTTGACAACATAGTTTTTTTTGTGTAGAAATAAACCGTTGTTGTCATGAATCACCGAGATGCCGAGAAAATGATAGAGATAGCCAATATCAGACATGTTAAACTCAGAGCTAAGTTGAGCGATGATGCGCTGAGAAGGTCGGTGTTGGATGCAGTGAGTATGATGTCATCAACGTATAGCTAGAGATAGGCGAGATCCTTACTGTGGCAAAAGATGAACAACGATTGATCCAAAATGCTATTGATAAATCCAATTTTGCGGGCAAATGTGGCGAAGCGGTTATACCAAACTCGAAAGGCTTGCTTGAGACCATATAGAGAACGTTTTAGGAGACATACATGGTCAGGCTTGGAGGGATAAAAAAACTCGGGGGTTGATGCATATAGACGGTCTCTTCTAAATTGCCATGGAGAAAAGTGTTTTTACCTCAAGCTGATGTAAAAGCCAATCTCGAGATAATGTGACATGGAGTACCGCACAAATGATGGTAGGCTTAACTACCGGGCTAAACGTCTCATAGCAGTTAATGCCTTGTTGTTGTGAGCGCCCATTGGGTACAAGCCACGCCTTTTAGTGTGCTAGAGTTCCATCAGCCTTAAACCTATGCCTGAATAACGACAAAGAACAAAAAATATTAGTAACCTTTGGCCGTGGGACAAGAGTCCACACGCCATTTTTAATAAGAGCTTCATGTTCCTCACCTATAATGTTGTTCCACTAAGGATCCTTAGCCTCCTGGACATGTGAGGAGGGTAAAGGAGAAATATTATCAGTGTGAAAACACATTTGAATGCGTGGTTTAACAATACCATTTTGGCTTTGAGTGGTTATTGAATGAGTGGCTTGATTAGGTAGAGGAGCATGTGGAACATCAAGAGGAATAGGATGAGGTGGGTCATTGTTATGAATAGGAGAAGATTGGTGTGTTTTGAGGTGGTGGAGGAAGCGTAAGAGGACGAGATATTGGAGGCGGAGTGATGATGTGATGAGAGTCAGAGAAGCCAATAGGCGGAGAAGAAGAATCTGTGGCAAAAGGGAAATGTGCTTCATCGAAAGTGACATGGTGTGAAAGTATGATATTTCGAGAAGACAACTCCATGCAATGATAACCACGATGATCTGTTGGATAGCCCAAAAAGACGTACAGAGTTGATCTAGGTGCAAGTTTGTGAGCCGTCGTGGGTAGAAGATTTGGATAGCATACACACCCGCATGTACGAAGTTGAGAGTAATAGGCAAACAATTTTGTGTATGATGTTTGTTTTATATCGCCGAGGGAAGTAAGTTGACAAGGTAAACTACCGTGTATAGTGCTTTCACCCAAATGTTGGTGGCATAGACGCGTGAAATAATAATGTGCAGACAAGATTGTTGATAAAATGAAACATCCTTTCAGCCCGTCCGTTTTGTTGTGACGTGTAGGGGCATGAGAAATGGAGTATGGTACCGTCTGCAGCAAGTTTTTCACATTGAAGTGATTTGATTTTATGATTGAATTGAGTCTGCACATAGTTTGAAAACTGCACATACTTGCCAAAGATGTCACTTTTTCAATGAAGCGAATAAACCCAAACAAAATGAGAAAAATGATCCAAAAATATGAGATAATACTTAATGCCACTGACACTCATAACATAAGATGTGCAAATATCAGAATAAATTATTGTAAAAGGTTCATAAACGATAGAGTTTGAATCAAAAAATGGTTGACGAATGTGTTTCCCAAGTTGACAAGCTTGACATGTGAAGGTCAAGTCGCCTTTATTAACTCAAAGTAAACAAGAAGAAAGAATTTTTTGAAGAGTAGAATAATTGGGATGAACTAAACGTCAGTGTCAAGTGGAAGTGGGAGATGAAGAATATGGTGACATTGAGTACAAAGGTCCAAGACTGTTACACCAGAGAAGCTTCGTCCGAGTGTTGATGTGTCATGATTTTAAGGGTTTTAGGCCTTTGATTTCATATGTGTTTACAGTCCTTATCGAGTCTAGGATTATGCTTTGTGTCTTTTTATTTCTTTATAGATTTTTATAGGTTTGCAAGTCAATGGAGCTGATATGTTCAATTGGACTTGCTTTAGATGTTTTCAGACTTCAAGTATCAAAAGAAAATGCATCAGGATCGACCAAATCAGAGGAGGATCGACCAAACCAAAGAAGGATCGACCAGAATGATGTTTTAATAAAGTGAAGCATTTTGAAAGAGGGATCAATCGATCTCATTTGGGATCGATTGGTCCCCGATGCAAGAATTTTCCAGATTTTTCTCTAACCAACTTTAGACTTTAGGGTTTTATTATAAATAGTGATGCACGAGTTTTCTGCAGTTACAAGTTATTCTTATTCTTTTAGCTTTCTATTTTCATAGCTTTTAGGAAAACGAATATCTTACTCTCTAGAATTGTTTTCCAAACCTCAGCTTTATTACTTTGGATTTATTTATGCAATCATCATATTTCTTTATTATAGATATACATATTATATTATAAATTAGTTTTGTATAAAGATAAGTATAACAAGAAAATATAATGATTTGATTCACTTTCCAAAGTTTTATTTTATTTTATTTGGATTTGTTTTGTCAGTAGATTTGACATTGCCATAGACGAAGAGAAAGAAAGATTTTAGTTTGATCATTTTTTACCATATGATGCTATTGATCGGTGGCATGACAATTGAGTTTAGTTTTTGGAACTTATTGTTTAGTTTTTGGAAAATTTCGAATCGAAACGAATCATAAATATTAAGTATTTAGTTGAGACGAAACGAATCACGAATATTGAAAATTTTCCGAATATTCGCTTCGTGCCCAGGGCTACCCCTAATATACATACGACCACTCAAATGCACATCTTTGTGTAAACATCTGCCAAATCAATATGGGAATTGACGTTATGTTTCGTATTTTTTTTGGGGAACATTCAATATTGTATTGATGATATTATTAAAAAAAATTGATATGCATCAGGAGAATTCTTTTCCACAATGTAAATCCCAAAATATGATTTGCTTGTGTCGATTATGTTTTTCAATATATCCCACTATTTTAGGATGTCCTTTCCCATATTAAAATGTTTTTGGTGAATCAACACTACCAGAAAACATGGTATAAGTGATGGTTATATCCGTCGGAACACGGTCAGAAAGGGCATTTTTGATTGGATTTTCGATGGAAATTATCGTCAGTTTTAGGGTGTTGGAAATCCAAAATCCGTCAAAATACTATCTGTCACAAATCCGTGACAAATCTGTCACAAATCCATCACATATCCGTCACAAACCAATTTCCGACGGATTAATATGTATTTGTTTTAATTAATATTAATTGTTTTTATATTTATTATTAGATTAATTAAATATTATATATAATTAAATTTTAAATTTCAAATAAAATTCAATTCAAAATTTAAATTAAATATTTAAATACCAAAAAAATATTAAAAAGATATTCATAAAAGGAAAAAATAAAACATAAAAATCATCCTCGACGACCTCGCATCTCGGCCATGAAACCTTTTATCAAAGATTTTGTCCCTTCCATCTCCACTTTCGTCGTTTTCTTCTCGGCTTTTAAATCCGTAATCCTTTAAAAAAAACAGTCAGAATATAATCAATCAAATTCAAAAGAAAAAAATATAAAAATTTCATATTAAAAATAAAATTTGATATTAAATACAAAAATTTTAAAACATTAAAATTTTGAAATATCAAATATCAATTTTATTAAATTTTAAAAATTCTAATCCCAAATTATTAATCACAAAAATTATCATAAAATTCAAATAAAATTCAAAAGTAATCTTATTCATAAAAAATTAATCATATTCATAAAATTCTAATAAAATTCAAAAATCCAAATAAAATTCAAAGTTAATCTTTATTCATAAATTTTTTTTAAGATTATTCATAAAGTTCAAATAAAATTTAAAAAATCAAATAAAATTCAAAATTAATCTTATTCACAAAATTTAAATAAAATAAAATAAAACCAAATAGATTCAAATTTATCAAAAACCCAAATAACCCTAAATTTAACTTCTAAAACCGTAAATCTAACTTCCATAACCCTAAATCTAACTTCCAAAATCCTAAATCTAACTTCCAATAACCTAAATCTAACCCTAAATCCATTATCTCAAAATCTATTAAATCACAAAATAAATATGAAAACTTACAAATTTGTTGGGTTTGATGGATTATTATTCATTTATGAGAGAGATATTGACGAGATTGAGACCAATTTCGGTGAAAATTCGCGAAGGTTTTGAGGTTTATTTTGTTAATGGATGTTTTGAGGTTTTGTGATTTCCGTCGCGAGGAAGAAGAAGTGTTTTTATATAAAATATTTTACGATGTATATATCCTTCATAATCCGTCGAAAATTTATTAAAAATGATTTGACGCGGTGTTCAAAATATTTGGCAAAACATAACCGCACCTAAATTTTTGCTTGGCCATCAGAAATCTGTCACAAACTTGTGACGGATTTGTGATGGATTTGATTTGTGACGAATTTTGATTTGGGAAGGATTTATGATGGATTTTGATTTGTGATAGAGCATATAATATATATATTAACATGTTTTTCCACATTAAACACATGTTGAACATAGGACACGTATAATCTCTAATTTCGTCAGAAATCCGTCGGAGAACACAGATCAAATTTGTTTCACTTTGAATAAGTTCTTACTATCATGTTAAGTCTTTTAAAGTATATTGAAATTAGATTGATGTACATTAATATCATGAAATGTTAGATATTGAAATTAGATTGATGTATATTAATTTTTAAATCATCCATGTTATAAGTGTGTTGTTAAAATATATGTATCCATATTAATCAATGAAATCGTAATCTAGTCAAATCTGTCAAACATAAAAAATAATGGTTTATAGTGTTACTTTGGGAAATCTGTCTTTTAAATAAGTTATAACACCGTGTATATCAATGATGAGTATCGATAGTTATGAAATTTTTGACGGATTTAGAGATTATAAGTGTCTCATGTTCAAAACGTGTTTAATGTGGAGTGCAATGTTAAATATATATATATATATATATACATTTATATGGTCCGTCAGAAATCCGTCACAAAATTTGGTTATATTAACGTATATATTTTTCGACGGATTTCCCACTTCCTGTCAGAAATCCGTTAGAAAATTTCCAACGGACCTAAATCCGTCAGAAATTTCGACGGATTTCCGACAGATGATGTTTAATCAGAATTCCGTCGATTTGCCATAAAAAACTTTCGACGGCCATTACATTCATTGGAAATTCTGGTCGGTTTTTGATTGGTTTTCTTGTAGTGCAAACACATTATCACTTTATAAAATATTCCCCCGAATATATTGTTACTAGACCTGAATCTACCATTTCGCTTCTTTTAAAGGCTTTCTTGTTACACCGTAGACAATGATTATTTTGAATAAAACGACGGTGACAATGAAATCAACAGGGTTTTGTCCCATGTTTCAAGCAAAAACTTATGTATCACCCATACATTAAGAACATGCTAAATGACAATATATATTTCATCTAGATAGCATAGCATATGTAGGTAAGTTACTAATATTTCACAAAAACGTAGCTCTTAATGTAAAGTTTTACTTCATTGATCATACAGATGAAATTTATATTTCCAAAAACCAATTAAGCTCATCTACGAGAGACAGTATAAATATGTCTAAGCTCGTTTCTGGATGGCTTGAACCAGAAATTTTTCTTTCATTCACATATAAAGTGGTAGGTTATACGAAGTCGGTATAACACACCATAATGAATAATTTTGACCAAATATTCTAAAAATATTTAAGTCTATCAATGTATAAACAAAAATAAATGTTTCTAGACTTATCAGCAAAATCGGGAAATACATGGTTGAAGTGTTTCCATGCTTTACCATCTGATGGATGATACATTACGTCAAAACCATAGTTGAATAATGTCATTTGTTTCATACAATTATTGAAGTTATTTTCTTTGATTGGTATAAGTTTTTGAATCTATTCGGTTATTGGCAAAAACATGTTTTTCAATATACTTTAATATATAAATAAGTTTTATTTTTAAAACTTAAATTATTTTACCAAGCATATAGTCATTAATGTACTAATTAAAATGAATTGAAAAGAAATGAAAGCGTTGTAATATTTAAAAATGTTTATATCATTAAAAATGTGTTATTCCACGTAACATTCTTCGTCTTTTATGTATATAGACGAGTAATTAATAAGAGAAAATAATACAAATTAACCCAAATTTTAGATGTAATTGCTGGATTGACCTGTTATTTTTTAGTTAAATTTGAGACGGTTAAAATACAATATAACCTAACAGTTACAAAATAATTACGAAAACTGCCATTAATATTTAAATTTTCGCAAACAGTTACGAAATAATTGCAAACAGTTACAAAAAAACATTAATGGTAAGTTAAGGTCATAAATGTTTTAGAAAACTTTTGTCGAAAAAAAACTTCTGCGAGACAGCACCGTCGCCACCGTCGAAGAGTTAGGGTTCATCGTCGTTGTCGGGTAAAGGTCTGCTTTCATCGTCGTCTTTCGTTTGTCTCTTTCATCGTCGTCATTCGTTTCTCTCTTTAGTTTCAGTTTCAGTTTCAGAAAGGTCCCCTTCATCAAAAACTCTAACTTATTTTCAGATTTCATTGTTCGTTGTCGTCGATTTTGTTAGGTTTTTTAGATTTCGTTCACATTTGTCTTATGTAGTTTTTCGTTGTAAGATTCTTTTAGATTTTATGTTGTCACAGAGTTATTCTATTTATCGCAGAGTTATTTAGTATTTACCGCATACTTATTTAGTAGTTGTCGCAGACTTATTCAGTAGTTAGTGCAGACTTATTCAGTAGTTACCGCAGACTTGTTTAGTAGTTACCGCAGACTTATTCAGTAGTTACCGCAGACTTGTTTAGTAGTTACCGCACACTTATTTAGCAGTTGCCGCAGACTTATTTAGTAGTTGCCGCAAACTTATTTAGTAGTTGCCGCAGACTTATTTAGTAGTTGCCGTAGACTTATTTAGTAGTTGTCGCAGACTTATAGAGTAGTTACCGCAGACTTGTTTAGTAGTTGTCGCAAACTTATTCAGTAGTTAGTGCAGACTTATTCAGTAGTTACCGCAGACTTGTTTAGTAGTTACCGCAGACTTATTCAGTAGTTACCGCAGACTTGTTTAGTAGTTACCGCACACTTATTTAGCAGTTGCCGTAGACTTATTTAGTAGTTGCCGCAGATTTATTTAGTAGTTGTCGCAGACTTATTTAGTAGTTGCCGCAGACTTATAGAGTAGTAACCGCAGACTTGTTTAGTAGTTATCGCAGACTTATAGAGTAGTTACCGCAGACTTGTTTAGTAGTTGTCGCAGACTTATAGAGTAGTTACCGTAGACTTATTCAGTAGTTACTGCAGACTTGTTTAGTAGTTACCGCATACTTGTTTACCAGTTGCCGCAGACTTATTCAGTAGTTACCGCAGATTTATAGAGTAATTACCGCAGACTTGTTTAGTAGTTACCGCAGAATTATTTAGTAGTTGTCGCAGACTTATTTAGTAGTTGTCGCAGACTTATTCAGTAGTTAATGCAGACTTATTTAGTAGTTTTCACAGACTTGTTTAGTAGTTACCACAGACTTGTTTAGTAGTTACCGCAGATTTGTTTAGCAGTTTCCGCAGACTTATTCAGTAGTTACCGCACACTTATTTAGTAGTTACCGCAAACTTATTTAGTAGTTACCGCATACTTGTTTACCAGTTGCCGCAGACTTATTCAGTAGTTACCGCAGACTTATAGAGTAATTACCGCAAACTTGTTTAGTAGTTACCGTAGACTTATTTACTAGTTACCGCAGACTTATTTAGTAGTTGTCGCAGACTTATTTAGTAGTTGTCGCAGACTTATTCAGTAGTTGTCGCAGACTTATTCAGTAGTTAGTGCAGACTTATTTAGTAGTTTCCGCAGACTTGTTTAGTAGTTACCGCAGACTTGTTTAGTAGTTACCGCAGATTTGTTTAGCAGTTTCCGCAGACTTATTCAGTAGTTACCGCAGACTTATTCAGTAGTTACCGCAGACTTATTTAGTAGTTGTCGCAGACTTATTCAGTAGTTAGTGCAGACTTATTTAGTAGTTTCCGCAGACTTGTTTAGTAGTTACCGCAGACTTGTTTAGTAGTTACCGCAGACTTGTTTAGTAGTTACCGCAGACTTGTTTAGTAGTTACCGCAGATTTGTTTAGCAGTTTCCGCAGACTTATTCAGTAGTTACCGCACACTTATTTAGTAGTTACCGCAGACTTGTTTAGTAGTTGCCGTAGAATTATAGAGTAGTTACTGAGACTTGTTTAGTAGTTGCGCAGACTTATAGAGTAGTTACCGTAGACTTATTCAGTAGTTATACCAGTTACCGTAGACTTATTCAGTAGTTACCGCAGACTTATAGAGTAATTACCGCAAACTTGTTTAGTAGTTGCCGCAGACATATTCACTAGTTGCCGTAGACTTATTTAGTAGATACCGCAGACTTATTTAGTAGTTGTCGCAGACTTATTTAGTAGTTGTCGCAGACTTATTTAGTAGTTACCGCATGCTTATTCAGTAGTTAGCGCAGGCTTATTCAGTAGTTACCGCAAGCTTATTCAGTAGTTACCGCAAGCTTATTCAGTAGTTACCGCATACTTGTTTAGTAGTTACCGCAGACTTTTTTAGCAGTTGCCGCAGACTTATTCAGTAGTTACTGCAGACTTATTTATTAGTTGTCGCATACTTATAGAGTAGTTTCCGCAAACTTATTCAGTAGTTACCGCAGACTTATATAGTAGTTACCGCAGACTTGTTTAGTAGTTACCGCAGACTTATTCATTAGTTAACACAGACTTATTTAGTAGTTGCCGCAAACTTATTCAGTAGTTACAACATACTTATTTAGTAGTTACAGCATACTTATTCAGTAGTTACCGTAGACTTAATCAGTAGTTACCGTAGACTTAATCAGTAGTTACCGCAGACTTATTTTGTAGTTGCCGTAGACTTATTCAGTAGTTACCGTAGACTTATTCAGTAGTTACCATAGATTTATTTAGTAGTTATTTTGTAGTTATTTAGTAGTTATTTATTTGATTTTTAGTTGTTTTTTTGTATTGTCGGTGACTTAATTTGTATTTGCGCTCACTTAATTATTTACAATGATAAGTTGTCTATTTGATTGTAGAGATATGACATCTTATTCTGCTAGGCTTTCCAAAGATGTGAAATGTCATGTTCAAGTGGATAACATTAACCACTATTATTCCTAATCCAAATTTGGGGCCATCAATTCTAAGCATTATGGTCTCGGAGAAAGACCGCAAGCCAAGCTATGAAATGTTTGAGGTGCATAGAGTCACAACAGGCGTTCCGATCAATGAAAATCTGGGGGATTGTGGTGTATATGCCATAAAATTCATCGAGTGTCTTGCTTTAGGATGGACCTTCGAAGGGCTTAACGATAAGACCATTCAGGACTTGCGGTTGAGATTAGCGGCTGAGATGGTTGATGAACTTCCAGGGTATTCAAGACACACGATGACTAACCCATTACCTCGTGGTTTAGATATAAAAATTCTGCATCTTAATGATAACTGAATATGAGTTAACAATGTAGAGTTTGTTGATTTTGTTAGTTGATTTTGTATTTTACAATGTTTTCGTTTTCAGTGTACTAAGATATTCAGTTACCAAAAATTTCGTATATGTTTGATTTCAGTTACCAAAAGTGTTACTTAGTTAGTAATTGACGCAAAACTTATTTAGTAGTTGCCGCAGACTTATTTAGTAGTTACCGCAGACTTATTTAGTAGTTACCGTAGACTTGTTTTGTAGTTGCCGCAGACTTATTTAGTGGTTATGATTAAAAATGTTTGAACTAACATTATGAGTATTCTGTAGTTGCCGCCAATTTACGCCACTGCCAAGTTACGCCAATTTAAGAGGAATCAGTTCAAAAAAAAAATTGAGATTTTAGCAATCACTTTGATTTGAACTAAGGATGCATGGTCATAGACATTTAAAGACGCGGGGCACACGACCATTGTACCACGGTTGTCTACGTAATTAAGTTTCCGAAACTTATATATATACATACCTTTATAATTACAATAGTAGTTACCGCAGACTTGTTTTATGGTTACCACAGACTTATTTTCTTGTTGCCGCAGGTTATTTTGCCACCAATTTGCGAGGAATCAGTTAAATTTTTTTTTGAGGTTTAGGCAACCTCAAGGGTTCGAACCACTGAACCCGTAACTACAATAAGTCTGCGACAACTACTAAATAAGTCTGCGGTAACTACTAAATAAGTCTGCGGTAACTACTAAATAAGTCTGCGGTAACTACTAAATAAGTCTGCGGTAACTACTGATTAAGTCTACAAGATTTTAAAGATGCGGGGCACACGACCACTGTGCCACGGTTGTCTGCAGGATTGTGTTTCACAAACTAATATACATACATACCTTGATAATTAAGGTTGAAAAAAATTTGAATTTTTTGGCAACCTCAAGGAATTGAACTAAGGTTGCATAGTCATGGGCATTTAAAAACATGGGGCACACGACCACTATGTCACGGTTGTCTAAGTAATTAAATCTCCGAAACTTATATATATACATACCTTTATAATTACAATAAATCTGCGGCAACTACTAAATAAGTCTGCTGTAACTACTGAATATTTTCTTGTTGCTGCAGAGTTAATTTTCAATGCTTTAAATAGAGTATAAAACAGAGTTATTTAGAGTTTACAATGTTTACAATGGTTTAAAATAGAGTTTACAATGGTTTAAAATAGAGTTTACAATGCTTTAAAATAGAGTTTACAATGCTTTAAAATAGTTTACATGTTACAATGTAAAGTTTACAAGTAAAAATGTAAAATAAAGTTTACAATGCTTTAAAATAGTTTACATTACACGATTATGTCCCACTTAATTACATTTTTCACAAGTGTGTTGTTTCCTAGGCCTCTTTATCGCCTTCCCAGTTTCAAGGAATGATTTCATCCTTGATCTTTTGGGCCGACCAGGTTGTTGTCGTAGAATAACAGGTGGTAAACAAGTTCATGTTGCTACATTTTCTGGTATTGGTATAGCAAAATCCCTCGGCATGTTCGCATTCGAATATGAATTGTACAAGTAGCACCTCGTATAATAGGGATGAAAAAGTGAAATACGGGAGATCTTCGCGCTCTCAGACGCAGCTATTGCGTGTGCACATGGCAACTTCTCCAAGTCAAACCTACGACATGTACATTTTTTTCCCTCAAATTAACATGTAGCGATGATCCTCCGCCTGTCACTTGAACTTGATTTCCATCAATATCTCCAATACTTAGAACCTTAGAATATTCCACACGACTATACAAAAAACCAAAACAAGTCAGCCACAATATAAGACAAAAGATGTAACCAAAATAAGTCTGCCACAATTTAAGCTGTAATCAAAATAAGTCTGCGGTAATTATAAGCTGTAACCAAAATAAGTCTGCGGTAACTATAAGCTGTAACCAAAATAAGTCTGCGGTAACTATAAGCTGTAACCAAAATAAGTCTGCGGTAACTATAATATGTAACCAAAATAAGTCTGCCGTAACTATAAGCTGTAACCAAAATAAATTACCTCTAGCAATCGTTCTACTCCACGGGTAAGTTTTGTTTTCAAATTCATTGCAGCAGTCATTCGGTCCGAAAACCATCTTGTCATCATTGATCTCACTTCTTCCAGTAATTGTAAAATAGGAAAATTCCTAGAGCGTGATAGTACTTTATTCATTGATTCAACAATGTTGCTAGTAAGAAGATTGTACCTATCTCCAGGAAAATGAGCACGAGTCCACAGTCGTACATCAGCTTTTTGAAGATAACTAAAAAGTGTAGGATTTAACGCTTCAATCTGATCAAAGGTGGTCTCAAATTCAGCAATTGTGAAAGCACTGGCTGCTTTTATCACCAAACAAAACGCATCTTGACCTCTAAATTGGACCAATATTCTTGTACAAATGATATGTACATAGTCCACGACTAGCCTTCGAGTATACAGTTGTAATAGCTTTTCCAATAGACTTGTGCCTATTAGAAATAATGGCAAGGCTTTCATCATCAGGAATCACACCGCTGAGTTGCTTGAAGAACCATTCCCATGATTCATTATTTTCGGTATCAACTATGGCAAAAGCAATCGGAAATATCTGAAAATTACCGTCTTGAGCTGTAGTGGTAAGAAGTGTTCCTTTGTATTTACCTTGAAAATATGTACCATCTACAACCACAACTTTCTGTAATTATGGAAGTCCACTGATGCTTGCACCAAATGCTAGAAACAAATACTTGAATCTTTGTTTTTCATCAACTTCAAGTCGTGTGTGTGAACTAGGATTTGCTCTCTTTATCATGTATAAGTAAGTTGGTGGTAATGCGTATCCACTCTCCTCACTTTCCCTAACCAAATTCCGAGCATGTTTTAATGCTCTATATGCCTTCCAATAACCAATCTATACAAAAAAAATTTAAATAAATAACCAATCTATACATAAAAGATGTAATTCAAATACATATGTAAACATGTACATTTATTTGAAATCGTCTATTGAGAGCTTCGACAACATGTATTGGCAATACGGTTGGTCCAACTCCACCAACGAAATCCTTGTATAATACCCCAAGTATCTCATGAGTTGCTTGTCGGCATCTTGCAGAACGCTCTGTAACTGAACATGTGTGTGTTGTAACATACTTCCGAATGTGAAATCTTGGATGATCTCCTATTGGCGAAGCACGTAACTTCCAAGAACATCCTTTCACCCAACACTTGACAACCCATAGCTCTGGTGTCGATTTATATACATAGAAATCAAAATTCTAGACAACAGAGAGAATTTTCACACTTGTCTCTAGCTGCTCTTTTGTGTCATAACATTGTCCAACAACTAATTCCACAAAACTCATTTCTAAGTTCTGAAATTCAACATTACCATTGCCTTCACTTACATACACTGAGCTACCTCTCTTCTTCCTCTTTTTCACCCACCAATCCATATGCTACAAAATTCTCATCCCTGGAATTTGTTCCGTCAGAGTCGTCATAATAATCGAATCTAGATTCACTAGCTTCATCATCATCTTCATCAACATCGAAAACATGGACCTGCATTTTCTCTTCAGATTTTGGAAAACTATCTTCTGACACCTTCTTCTCTGTATCCACTTTATCATAAACTTCCACACAAAGACGAAGCATATTTGCTTTCGATTGGACCAAAAAAATATGAAATTGCCTACAATTATCAACATATACAGGAGGTGTATCTTGAGGCAAATATTGCTTAATCTTCTTTGGCAACATGTAGCTCAATTTGACATCACAAACTCCCTTATCCAACCCATAATCCTCGTACACCATTCGAACAAAATTCTCATAACTGGTATTATCTTCAGCTGCTAGAATTCGAGATTATAACTTAACATCAACAACAAACAACCATCTATTTCTATCAAAATTCCATTTTCCACATACAAGAATAATTTGTTGTTCCATATTTGCGCCACACAGAGACCGAATTACATGACAACGATAAGGATGAAGATAAAAAATAGCTTCAATTGGCTGTTTGGATGAAGATAATTGGCTGTTAGTACGAAGAAGAAGAAGTAGAGGAAAAACCCAGGAAGAAAAATAAGAGGCGGCGTGCCCAAACCAGGATGAAGCCCTTATTTTCTGACCGAAGAAGATAACTCAATAAGTCTGTCGTTACTACAACAAGTCTGCGGCAACTACACAATAAGTCTGCCGTTACTACAACAAGTCTGCGGCAACTACACAATAAGTCTGCGCTAACACATAATAAGTCTACGGTAACACATAATAAGTATGCGGTAACACAATAAGTCTGCAGTAACTACACAATAAGTCTGCAGTAACTACACAATAAGTCTGCGGTAACACAATAAGTCTGCGGTAACACAATAAGTCTGCGGTAACACAATAAGTCTGCGGTAACTACACAATAAGTCTGTGGTAACTACACAATAAGTCTGCGGTAACTACAATAAGTTTGCGGCAACTACAAAATAAGTCTGCGGTAACTACACAATAAATCTGCGGTAACTACACAATAAATCTGCGGTAACTACACAATAAATCTGCGGTAACTACAATAAGTCTGCGGCAACTACACAATAAGTCTTCGGTAACTACACAATAAGTTTGCCGTAACTACAATAAGTCTGCCGTAACTACAATAAGTCTGCCGTAACTACAATAAGTCTGCGGCAACTACACAATAAGTCTACCGTAACTACACACTAAGTCTACGATAACGTTTCAATAAGTCTGCGGTAACTACAATAAGTCTGCGGTAACTAAATAAGTTTGCGGTAACATTTCAATAAGTCTGCGGTAACTCAATAAGTCTGCGGTAACTCAATAAATCTGCGGTAACTAAATAAGTCTGCGACAACTACAATAAGTCTGTTGTAACTACAATAAGTCTTTCGTAACTACAATAAGCCGCCGTAACTAAATAAGTCTGCGACAACGTTCAGTAAGTCTGCGGTAACTAAATAAGTCTGCGGTAACTACAATAAGTCCGCGACAACGTTTCAATAACTCTGCGGTAACTACAATAAGTCTGCGACAATGTTCAATTAGTCTGCGGTAACTAAAATAAGTCTGCGATAACTAAATAAGTCTGCGATAACTAAATAAGTCTGCGGTAACTAAATAAGTCTGCGGTAACTAAATAAGTGTGCGATAATTAAATAACTCTGCGGTAACTGAAATAAGTTTGCGGTAACTAAGATAACACAATAACCCTGCGGTAACGTAAAATAAGTCTGCGAAGAAATAAGTCTGCGACAACGTTTACGGTATGGCAGTTTTATAATTTTTTGCCGCGCTGGATTTAATTATTAATGGCACTATCGTAATTATTTTATTTTTAACATAGCTTGGCAAAGATACGATTGAGATTTAGATCCAACATTTAACTCCAAATACACGGGAGTCATTCTAACAATTAAACGGTTGTTTTGAGTCAAATTGGTCATCGTCCCAATTAATAATGACTAAAGAAAAATAGAAGCTGACGCCCGCAAAAAAATATATAAACTTTTTCCATGTCTTAGTTGTAGGAAAATAAAAACATAAGATACCGAAAGAAAAAAAAGGAACATGTGAACAGAATGAACTAGAATGGAGGCATTTAATCGAGAGATCTAATAACTACATTTAACTTCCTAATTTTTTATGGTTCCGCTGACTCGTATCCTTACCTTGTACGGACTCCAGCCATGTATATATCTATTTGAAAATAATAGTTTGAAATTTAAAGGAGATATGTCAAAAAGTTACCAATAATGCCGAATGTGTATGGAGCATCAGGTCCAATTTTTGGAGGAGTAGTGAAGGAAAATTGTCTAAAGGATTCGCCACTACCAACCTCATATATGTATTTGGTGTCACATTTTCATGTAAATAGAAGAAAAAAGGTTAAAAAAATATTTTAAAAAATATGTAATGTGTTAATTGGATGAAAAGTGAAGTTATATAAAGCATAAACCTCGAGTCCTTTAATGGTAGCGTGATGAAGATATCCAGAAGTATAGTCATAAAATCTGTAAGAAGATGTAGAGGCATGAGTTCTCTTTCTTTCTGATATCACATTTGTTAGGATTTGAATAAGTCTTACGTCAAGAAAGATGCTCCGAAAATGTAGGGGTTAAGGAGCTGATTTCGTTTTTTTTATGCTCCACTTTCTCTGTTTCTATTTGTTTCCATGCTTTGTTCTATTTAGTTTGTGTTAAAGACTTTGTCTTGTTTGGCTATTTAAAGCCAGTTCTATTTGCTAATAACAATCATTGAAGGTTTCCACAGCTTTTTGTCTGAGTATTGTTAATCTGAAACCAACAATCTGATATCAGAGCCATTCAATTAAAAATGAGAGAGAGCAAACACTGTGAGTGAGAGAGAGCAAACACGGTGAGTGACAGAGAGCAAATAGATAGAACGATGGGGAATCGAGTAATTTTGGGTAACCTAGTATACCAAAATCCGATGGAGATTATGACCACTGGAGTCTCTTTATGGAAAATCTTCTTCAATCAAAGGAATATTTTGGTGTTGTAAAAGATGGAATTCATGAACCAATTAACGAAGAAGTGCTGACCGAAGCACAAAAGAAGATCCTTGTCGATGAACGATTAAAGGATTTGAAGGCGAAGAATTATTTGTTCAGTTCCATTGATAAATCAATTCTTAAGACAATAACTTTGAAAGAGACGTCAAAGCAGTTGTGGGATTCTATAAAGACTAAATATCAAGGAAATGCAAGAGTGAAGCATGCGCAATTACAAACCTTGAGGAGAACTTTTGAATTGCTGGAGATGAAGAGTGGAGAATCTGTCTCCGATTATTTCACAAGGGTGATGATAGTAGCAAACGACATGATAAACTGTGGGGACGATATGCAAGATGTCAAAATTGTGGAGAAGATCTTGCGAACTCTGACTGAAAACTTCAATTACATTGTGTGCTCAATTGAAGAATCAAAAGATATTGACAGTTTATCAGTTGATACCTTGCAAAGCTCATTACTTGTTCATGAGCAGAAGATGAAAAAGTTGGGTATGGTAGCAGAAGAGCAGGTGCTTAAAGTTTCATATGAGGGTCGAAATGACAGAGGTAGAGGAAGACAATTTGCACGAGCAAGAGGAAGAGGTAGGTTTAACAAGGCAACAGTGAAATGGTTCTGTTGTCACAAACTTGGACATTTTTAATATGAATGTTCAATGGAGGGGAGGGCGAATTACGCAGAGATTAGAGAAGAGGAAAGTGATGTGTTATTAATGGCATACACACCAATCCCACACGAATGGAGACAAATCATGGTTTTCAAAGCTTGATGAGGAGTTTCGATGCTCAGTAAAACTTGGCATCAATTCTCTTTTTCCTGTGATTGGAAAAGGTGATGTAACTTTGTGTATCAATGGAAGGACTCATGTCATTTCAGATGTATATCTAGTACCGGATTTAACGAGTAATCTAGTGAGCTTGGGACAGCTTGTACACAAGGGCTACAAGATCTTGATGCATCATGGAGTATGCAAGCTTTATCATCCGGATTTGGGACTGGTTATGCAATCAAAGGTGACGAAGAACAAACTGTTTAAGATCTTGGCATCAAAAAGCAACTCGTTTACGATTGAAAAATGTGAAAACAACAACAATGGACGATCTGCAACTTTGGCATCGAAGGTATGGGCACTTAAATTAAAGGGTTTAAGAAATCTGAAATATCAAAATATGATCAAAGGGATACCACATCTGAGCACCGAATAAGTTGAGAAATGTGTTAGCTGTTTGGTTGGCAAGCAACATCGTGAGAGCATCCCTAAGAAGAGCTTGTGGCGTTCGTCAAGGAGGTTGCAGCTGGTACATTCTGATATTTGTGAGCAAATTTCTCCAACATCAACAGCGACAACAGATATATTCTTACTTTCATTGATTACTTTAGACAAAAGGTATGGATATATTTTTTTGTCACTAAAATCAGAGGCCTTTGTGTTCTTTACTCGATTCAAGAACCAGGTGGAGAAAGAGATTGGAGAAACGCTAGCATGTTTACGAACTAACAGAGGCGGTGAATTCACCTCAAATGAGTTCAATGAATTCTGTGAGGAAGCCGGGATTAGTAGACAACTCACTACAACTTTGACTCTGCAACAAAAAAGAATTGCTGAGCGCAAAAACCGTACAATAATGAATTTGTTGCGATCTATTCTGAATGATAAAGGAGTTCCTAGGAAGTTCTGGGCGGAAGCAGCAAAATGGGCTGTACATGTGTTGAATCAGAGTCCAACTTCTGTGACACAAGAAAAAACTCCTGAAGAAATGTGGAGTGGAATGAAGCTTAGAGTTGATTACTTTAGGATTTTTTGTTGCATCGCTCATGTCCATGTTCCAGATCAGAGGAGAAAAAACTTGATGATAAAAGCAACATATGTGTGTTAATCAAAGTAAGCAACAAATCCAAGGGCTATCGTTTATACAACCCAACAACAAAAAATGTCATTACAAGCAGGGATGTGATTTTCGAAGAAGAGAAAATCTAGGATTGGGGACAGAAAACAGAAGAATTAGAGGCTGAGCAATTAATCTAGGAGGATAGAGAAACCAAATCTAAGGAGAATGTTGAAGAAGTGGATTAAGAGCCTGAAACAGAGCATATAAATGAAGAAGAGGAATTTTTGGCTCCAACACAACCGCCTACAACTCAGAGAATCAAAAGAAGACCAGCTTATTTATTGGATTACGATACCGGTGGGGAGGAATAAGAAGAAGAAGAAGAAGTTTCGGGTCTCGTAATGTTTGTGTTAAGCGATGACCTTGTAACTTTTGATGAAGCTGCTGAAGAAAAAAAATGGGTAAATGCTATGAAAACAGAGCTGGAGTCAATAGAAAGGAATGGAACTTGGTTTCTCACAGATTTTCCTAGCGGAGGAAAGAGAATTGGTGTTAAATGGGTCTATAAAACCAAGCTCAACGAGAAGGGTGAGGTTGACAAATACAAAGCTCGATTGGTGGTCAAAGGATATGTGCAGGAAGGAGTAGACTAGACCGAAGTCTTTGCTCCCATGGCGCGATGGGATACGATTCGTATGATCCTAGTCGTGGCAGCTCAAAAGAATTGGTGTGTTTATTAGCTAGATGTAAAGAGTGTGTTCCTTTACAGTGAACTAATGAAAGATGTGTTTGTAGATCAAACGAAATGATACATAAAAGAATGAGAAGAGCACAAGGTTTACAAGTTGGTGAAGACTTTATACGGTTTAAAACAAGCCCCAAGAGTTTGGTACAACAAAATTGAAGCCCACTTTGTTAGAGAAGGATTCCAAAGATGTGAGTATGAGTACACACTTTTTGTGAAGACATATGGAGGTAACAATATTCTTATTGTCAGTCTTTATGTAGATGATTTGATCTTCACATGAAATTATGAAGAGATGCTTAAGGAGTTTAAATCATCTATGAAAAATGAATTTAAGATGACTGATTTGGGAAAAATGAAGTATTTTTTCGGTGTTGAGGTGATACAAGATGAGGATGGGATATTCATTCATAAAAAAAAATACCCTGGAGAGATTCTTGAAAGGTTTAATTTGTACAATGGAAAATGATGTCAAGAATCCTATTGTGTCGGGAGTGAAGCTATCAAAGGAGGGAGATGCTAATAGAGTCGATCGTACACTATATAAGTAACTTACTGGAAGCTTGATGTATATCACGACGACAAGGCCTGATCTTATGTTTGTTGTTTGTCCATTGAGTAGATACATGTATGATCCTAGAGAAGAACATATGCAAGCCGCAAAACGTGTGTTAAGGTACATCAAAGAAACTATTGGTTTCCGCGTGTTTTTCAAAAGGGTAATGTTGGAGGTGTTGACTGTCTATACTAATAGTGATTATGCCGGAGACGTTGACAACACACACAGAACAAGTGGGTACATTTTCTTACTGAGTGGAGGAGATGTTGCTTGGGCTTCAAAGAAACAACCGGTAGTCACTCTATCCACTACTGAAGCTGAGTTCGTCGCTGCAGTATTTTGTGCTTGTCAATGCATTTGGATGAGAAGGATTTTAGAAGAATTTGGTCTGATGCAATCGGGTTGCACTACGATTATGTGTGATAACAGTTCAACAATTAAACTATCAAAGAACCCTGTTCTTCATGGCTGCATCAAACATATTGATGTTAGGTTTCATTTTCTGAGGGATCTTGTCAAGGATGAAGTTGTAAAATTGGTTCATTGTGGTACCAATGATTAGGTTGCAGACATATTGACTAAGCCATTGAAGTTGGAAGCTTTTGTTCGATTAAGAGAAAAGTTTGGAGTTTGTGAGAAGATAAATTGAAGCTATTGCTTTCAGTTTAGGGGAGACAATCTTAGGATTTGAATAAGTCTTTGGTCAAGAAAGATGCTCCAAATATAGGGGTTAAGGAGTTGATTTCGTTTTTTTATGCTCTATTTTCTCGGTTTCTATTTGTTTCCGTGCTTTGCTCTATTTAGTTTGTGTTAAAGACTTTGTCTTCTTTGTTTGGCTATTTGCTAATAACAATCATCAAAGCTTTCCACAACTTTTGTCTGAGTATTGTCAATCTGAAACCAATAACATTACCATCAACGGCCTTTTAATAATTAACGACGTTGGAACCAGCTAGATTTAACGACATCACCCACGAAATAATGATACAACGTCCATCGTGATCTCCTTGGATAATATGAACCTCAGATACATATTTATTGTTTATAACTAAAGTCAACTTAATCAATTGGAAACTAAAGTAATAGAAAAACAAAACATATGGGAATTAAAAAGCAAAGAATTTGGGTGAAGAAAAACCAGACCTGTTCAGGAGCGTTGTGACCAGCAGGAGAAGGGAAAGTTTCGAGAGGCATCTCAACTGATGGTTGAGCTTGTCGAACAAATTTGGTAGTTATCCCGCATTGATAATGGTGTTGATGCTTAGAAACAAAAGCACGAGTGTAGTTAGATTCATCTTCATGTTTAATCTCTGATCTTTTCTTTCATAAAGAAATGTTTAGTTTTCTGAGTTTCTGACTTTTTGACTTTCTGAAACATGTGGTAACAACGTTTATGTACAACTTAATGATGGTACTTTTTTTAAGGAGAGATAAAATTGAATTCTAAAGAATATTCTAGTAGGAAAATATATTGTTCCTAAGAATATAATTTTGTGGAAGATATTGTATAAGATTAAGGGGGAGAACGTAATGAATTAGGGAATTTACTTGATCTTGTCAATTTTGGTTTTAGTGGATTTTTATTAAAACTAGGTGAAGTAGCGTGGGTGTTAACTTAATATTCTTTTTTTTTTGCTAATTTAGTTTTATTTCTTTATATCATAAAAAATTTTTTATGGTGTCCTATGAAGCTAGTGACTTGAACTGATCAATACAAATTGCCCATATTTCAGTGGTTTCTAAATAATTGATCATTGTAGTGTTCAATCTTATGTGAACTGATAAGACACATAATAAATATTCTAACGATTAAGACAACTCAACTAATTGATCTGATTATGCTGCTCATTGTTTGTGTATATTCTTCATTGATTCTATATATTCTCCTTTTCTTGTAATCTCTTCAGCTCTATATATTTAAACAAAACATCACTCATGAATAAAATAATCATCTAATACATATTCAATATGGTACGAGAGCATTACAGGTCTTAACCTATTTTTCTCGCCTTTTTGTCTTATGCTTCTACGTCTTCTTCTCCATTCCTATGTCTTCTCTATTGTCCATTTTCACGTTTTTCTTCCTCAATTTTTCGACTATGTTTTTCACATTACTAATCTTTGTTCGTCATGGCCTTCGACTGCACAGCTGAACACACATTAGTGTTTAATACACAAGACCCACAAAGCACTCTCCTCTCGGTTAACATGTCGAGTATAACCAAACTCACCACTCAAAATTATTTCATGTGGTGTAGACAAGTCTGTGCCTTATTATAAGAGCATGAACTTCAACAGTTCATTGATGGCTCTGGAAATATTCCATCACCTATGGTACTTGTTGATGGTCGCAACTCCAAATCCACCCAACACTCCATGGCAATGTCAAGCTAGGTTTTTGTATAACACTATTATTGCTGCGATTACTCAGTCTGTTGAGTCCTTGGTCTCCACATCGACCACAACCAAAAAGGTTTGGGACAGTCTGGCTACAACACTTGGAAATCCTACTCGTGGGCACATATGACAGCTCAAATATCAAATCAAAACCCACGTCGAAGGAACCAAGTCAATCAGCGAATACATGCACACGATGAAGGCTAAAGCTGATGATCTTGCCCTACTGGGTAAGCCTTTAAACCGTGATGATCATACAGAGCAGATTCGTGCAGGTCTTAGTGACTAAAAACCAGAGATTGATGCAATCAATGGTCGTGACACTCCTATCTCATACATGTAATTGTATGAACGTTTGTTGAATCGTGAGGCTATGATTCTTTGTGTTGATGCTGCTCCAGTCACACTTGTTGTTTCAAATGCAACTGACATTCGAGCATGCTAACAACCTCGTCACAACAACTATAGTTGCACCAACAACAACACTCCTCCAAATCGTTTTTCTGGCAACACCAATCCATCACAAAACCGGTTCTCCAGACCGTATCTTGGTGAATGTCAAGCATGTGGTATGTAAGGACATAATGCAAAGTATTGTCCTGAATTTTGTATGGTGCGTGGCTCTGCTCCCACTTCGTTCCCATAATTCCCACAACAAAGAACAATTTTTCATTCATTCCAACAACCATCACACGCTCAGTCATGGCAACAACTGGGAGTTAATGTGGCTATGCTCTCTGCTTCTTCCACTTGGCTCATTGACTTAGGGGCCTCACACCATATGACTTATGATCTGGCCAATCTCTCAGTTTATAATCCTTATGGTGGTGGCGATGATGTGCTTCTTGGTGATGGCTCGGCATTATCAATTACGCACTCTGGTTCTTTTTCTTTTCCCTCTTACATTTGGCCTTTCTTTTTAAATCATGGTCTTTGTGTTCCATCTATAGATAAAAATATAATATATGTTTTCAGTCATGTAAAACTAACGGCATTGCGGTTACGTTCACACCATGTATTTTAAGACTAGAGATTTAAAAACGAGAGCTCTTCATCTGGAAGGCAAGCCTAAGGACGGCACCTATGAGTGGCCTAGTTCGTCGTCTTCCAAACCTCCTTCTCTTGCTTTTGCTTCTGTTGTCAAAAACACCCTATCTGATTGGCACTCGCGTCTAGGGCATCCAGCTTTATCAATTTTTCAAAAAGTAGTTTCTCTTTTTCATTTACATGTTTCTTCAAATGTTTTGCTGGCTCAGCCATGCACTGCTTGTTCCATTAATAAAATGCATAAGTTACCTTTCACCACATCTACTTTGAGATCCTCTCATCCTCTTGATATCGTATTTTTAGATGTTTGGATATCTCCGCTTAAATATATTGATGGCTTTAAATACTATGTTATTTTTGTAGATCATTTTACTAGATACACATGATTGTATCCTTTAAAACAAAAATCTCAAGTTTATCAAGTTTTTACGACTTTCATAAACTTGGTTGAAATCGATTTTAATGCAAGTTGCAAACTCTATATACAGACAATGGGGGTGAATACATTGGTCTTAGAACTTTCCTCTCTAGTCATGGTATCTCTCATATGACCAGTCCGCATCACACACCAGAGCATAATGGTAATGCTGAAAGACATCATCGACACATTGTCGAGATGGGCTTAGCTCTTGTGTCTTATGCGCCTATACCAAAGTGTTATTGGACTTACGCATTTGGGGTGACTATCTATCTTATAAACCGCATGCCATCGCAAAACCTTGATTTCAAAAATCCTTTTCAAATTTTATACGATTTTTCTCCGAATTATCAAAAATTACATGTATTTGGATGTTTATGCTTTCCTTGGTTAAAACCCTATGCATCAAAAGTTAGATGCTCGATCGACACTATGTGTCTTTTTTGGGTATTCCGTTGTGAAAAGTGCCGATTTTTTGTCTCGATAAAGCTGCCTCTCTCATTTATAATTCACGCCATATCGTTTTCCATGAAAGTATTTTTTTCTTTCTCGGTTACTTTCTGATTGAAATCTCTTATCTCTCACCAGTCTCGGAATCAGCCCCTCCTCATCAATATGTCATTACTATTGTTTCTCAACCAACTCTTATTTCCCCAACACCTGCACCACCTACACCACCTCCTGTAGCTGACAATTCCTCTCTGGAACCATCATCTCTGGTTACCTCTTCAATTTCACAAAATTAAGCAATGTCTCAAGGATCACTCACCCCAGAGGTTTCCTCACCTACATCATCCTCTACACCTTTGGAGCCTTCACCAGTACCACCTCCTCCGCCAGTACCTATTGCGGCTTTCCTAGTACCACCTCCTTCACCGGATCCCACTCGGACTAGTACTCGTCAAAGAAAACCGGTCTAAAAGCTTAATCTTAACATCTCTGTCTCCACTCTAAATGAAACCGTTCCAAGAACTGTTGTTGAAGCTCTTAAGATTCCTCATTGGCGTAAAGCCATGGGAGAAGAAATCAACTCTCATATTAGAAATCACACTTGGGATCTTGTTAATTCGAGTAAAAATTCTAATGTTGTAGGTTGTAGGTGGGTCTTTACGATCAAAAGAAAACTAGACAGGTCTATTGAGCGATACAAGGCTCGGTTGGTGGCTAAAGGATACAATCAACGTCTGGATTGGACTACCAAGACACATTTAGTTATGTTGTCAAACCAGCCACTATCCAAATAGTTCTAAGCACGGCGGTAGCAAGAGCTTGGCCAATCCATCAACTTGATGTTAATAATACTTTTTTGTAGGGACACCTTCAAGACGAAGTATATGTGATGCAACCACCGGGTTTCAAAGACAAAGATAATACTCATGCGATTTATAAAATTCATAAGGCCATATATGAACTCAAACAAGCGCCTCGAGCTTGGTATAACGAGCTTTGCGGGTTTCTTATTCAATCTGGTTTCAAGAACTCGGTACCGGATGCATCATTATTCATTTATCATAAGGACGATATCTACCTCTACATGCTTGTCTATATAGATGACATTATTATCACCGGCAATAGCTCTTCCCACATTTTCCGGTTTATCGCTTCTCTTTCTCAATGTTTTTCACTTAAAAATTTAGGCAATACTTCTTATTTCCTAGGTATTGAGGTAACTCGTATAGAAGATGGGTTACATCTCACAAAAAATAGCAATATTGCACATTTGCTTCACAAGGTGAAAATGACGGATGCAAAACCCGTTTCAACGGCGATGTACCCAGACTGCAAGATTACTCGTCTCTCCGAGACAGCCCTAGATGACGCCACTGAGTACCACATTGTTGTGGAAAGCTTGCAATATACACAGCCTGATATCTTTTTCTCCGTTAACAAGATGTCTCAGTTCATGCATCGTCCCACAACGAGCATTTTAATTTGTTAAGCGCATACTCCTGGTATCTTCTTGGCACTATGTCACATGGTATCTACCTAAGAGCACACAATAAACCGGACTTACACGCCTTCACTGATGTTGATTGGGGTGGGAACAAAGATGACTACACCTCCACCTCCACTTATATTGCTTATCTTGGAAGTTATTCTATCACTTGGTCTCCACCTACACGCTCTTCTACCGAGGCTGAATATCGATCACTGCCCTCCACCACGTCGAAAATATGTTGGATAACATCGTTCCTTTCAGAATTTGGCATTCAAGTCACCTCCAAACTAGTCATATATTGTGACAACATTGGTGCCACCTACCTAGCCGTTAATCCAATTTTTCATTCCAGAATAAAACATATCGCATTGGAGTATTAGTTTGTAAGAAAGTTTGTTCAAAGTGGCCAATTACGAGTAACTCATATCACCTTTGCAAACCAGTTAGCCGATGCCCTCACCAAGCAATTGTCACGAGCTCGGTTCTACACTCTCTTAGTCAAGATCAAACTTTCCTCTTGTTGGCCGTTTTGAGAGGATGTGATAAGATATGGAACAAATATTCTAACGGTCAAAACATTTCAGCTAATTGATCTGACTATGTCATTCATTACTTGTGTATATTTTTTATTTATTCTGTATATTTTCGTTTCCTTGTAATCTTCTTAGCCTCTGTATATTTAAACAAAGCATCGTTCATGAACAAAATTACGCCTAATACATATTCAATAATCGTGCAGATTGGAACGATAAAAGCCAAGTACATCCACGTAGTATTGGATTTTATATGAAATGTTCTACGGGTAGAGCCACTTTCAATCTTTAATATTACATCTTTTGGAGCACATAAAGCATCATGAATAACTTATATATATTATTTGTTTTGTTAAATTAATCGTTTAAAATTTTGGTTAAAAAGTCATAGAACATCATGAATAACTTATATATTATTTGTTTTGTTAAATTAATCGTTTAGAAATTCGGGTAAGAAATTCATGGAACAAACAATAGCATGGTGGAGGTAAGATGATGTTAATACTATTATACATTAAGAGTAATAAATCATATAGCTTTAGACTTCTATCTTTAGGCCAGAGAGACCTCTTCATTTATATTATTTAGTTGGAAACGCAATTAATCAAATTTTTATTAAATCAAATGAAAGAGAAATCATAGTTTATAAAGTTATATCACATGTCCCCGCCTAATACAATTCACTAGTGTTACTTGAAACATTAATCTCTAAACTCGACTAATCAAATCCAAGCAGTGGGAGTTTCATCCATACCCCATTTAACGTAGCCCAACTAGCGTAAAATCTTGATAAGATACCTTTTCTTCCTCATGTCCACACAAACTAATGAATTAGTTGGTCACATAACTTCTAAGATCAAACAAAGACTATATTGTAGATATAAATAAAGGTTATACAGTGAACCAACTATCTTTAACATTCTTGCCTTTCTGCATCCATATAATGAGTTTTATAGATATTGAGCAGTACTGCATTTCGGAGTTTCCACTATTTTTTTCCATTTCAAGAATTCTTTATTCTCTTATGGTTCTTTGAAGAGTACGTTTTTTATGCATTATTTACAGTGGTATGTATATGAGTTGAGGCCTCGAAATAAATTCATGTTTTGTTTAGAAGGCTAACCTTTAATTTTATCAAAAGAACATGAACTGCTTACTTTACCTTATAATCAATTTTTTGGTCTGTATTAGAAGTGTTTTAACCTGCAGACAAAAAAAATGCCAAATGTTCAGTATGTAAAAGATTTTTAGGCTAGAAATCATATAGAACATAAGAAATTATATTTCCAGAGGTGAGTAAACATTATATAGACTCTAGAAAAATGAATATATATCTTGTTTAAGTTTTTATCTATAAAAGACGTAACAATGTACATAACAAACAAAAGGAAAAGATGATATCCCAATCTTCACCGAGATAGGATGTATTAATATCAGAAATAAAATTTTATAGCATGAAGGCCAGTTTAAACAGTTCCGTTCGAGAAATTGTAAGGAACTCCACCTATAAGAGTCCATACTATATATACGCTTACATGCTTCAGCCTTAATAACAATAATGTACAGGAGCCTTAACACATCAATATACAAACTACAAAGGTAATTAAAATCAACCAGTGTGACGAAGTAGTAGTTGTTGAGCCTTAACGAAACGATTCATATATTTATCCCAAAAAGGGAAAGGTAGGTGGATTTGTGAGAGACTATTGCGACGAAATAAACTAAGAGTATGATCTTATAATGAAAGCAATTTAAAAGTAAGTACACACCTCTTTAGATTTTTGATATGGAATCTCTTGTGCAATAGAATAAAAACCTTGATTTTGAAAGAACGAACGAACCAATATTGGCTTAAACTAAATAAAGACGAAGAACATGTGTTGTAAACAGAGATAATGTATATGTGAGACCAAATACCTTGAGCTGTTTCCATTGTATGATTTGCTCACATTCTCACTTCAATTCAATCGCTAAAGGTTTTTTTCAAATTCGTTAATTGATGAGAACTGATGATAAATCGTAGTATTTAGAAGGAGGCTAAAGGTTTTTTTTTATATAAACAGATGATTATAAAGCACATAAACTTGGAAAGGTTTAATACATATATCATCTTAAAAAATTTCTTTTTACATTAATTCTTGAGATACCTAATTAATTAAATTTTGAAAATTTTAAATTAATAAATAAGTGTGATAATGTGTCATGGAGAAGACTGTTGATGTGTTAATCCATTTTGAGGTATACTCACTCTTCATATAATAGATTTATAGCACATAAATTTGGAACGGTTGAGTACGTGTATCATTTAAAAAAAAATGTTTACGTTAACTCTTGAGATATTTAGCTAATTAAATTTTGAAAATTTTAAAACAATAAATAAGTGTGATGATGTGTCATAGAGAAGAGTGTTGATCTGTCAATTCCTGGCGAGTCACACTAAGTATTTATATAATAGATGTTTATTTATTTATTATTAAGAAATGTCTTGAAAAACTCGCAATGCATATGCTGTAACACAGCATTTCATTCATAAATTTCCAAACAATTCAAAAGGTTTTATAATACCTTAATTTCCATCTAAATCAACATTTCTAAAATTTTCATGATAAATAATGACTATTTTTAGCTAATTCTAAAAACTATAATATCCTTGAAATTGTCCCAGAATGGCCCTAAATAATTTTATAAACTCCGGTGATAGTCCTCAAAACCATTCCAAGGCTCATATTATTGTTTCATAACCTCATGCAATTTATAAAACTATTTTAAAGTCATTTAAAATGAATTCGAATAATTTTAAAACATCCTGGAAATCAGTTTTGTAGAGACATCTCTCCATGTCATTTCTATTTAATCCGGAATATTACATATATATATATATATGTGTGTGTATTCATCATTTTAATAGAAAGTATTTGTTAAAAAAGAGTTATTAAAATGTTGTAAATGTAGTGACAAAGATGTTTTATATTTTGCTAAATATTATCACTAACAATTGTTTTGCACCACAACAATGACTCATAATCATTAAATGTTTTTGTAAATTTTGCACGTGAGTTTCAAATATTACAGATTAGTAACAAAAAATTGCAACAAAAACCTTTGTGGTGGGTTTACAATGAATGTGCAACAAAATTGCAATATGTATTTATGATTGCAAAAATATTGCAAAATTTATTATAAAATTGTCACGAAATCGAACGTTATAAATTATGTTGTATTACCACTATTTTCTTATAGTGTAATTCCCTGGACATAACCTAAAATCTCATGAAATTCATAGCTCTTCTAAATTTTTATAGGGTTTATATTGGTGACTGAATCAATATTTTTGTCAAAATCATCTTAATTGGTAAAACTGATGTCTCTCTTTGGTTATAAGGGTTTCCTCTTGCCGAAGTTATCAACTTTATTATTGACACAAATCTTTGAAAAGTTCTTTTTTTCTTTGGCTTCAATTGTAGTATGTTGAATTTTCCTTTTATTAATTGTGTTATAAATAGATTTGATTGGTTTTGTCATATAAGATATGACTAATGATTATTTTTTGACAAACAATTTTTTTGTGAGCATCCTCATCAGGATATCTCAACAAGTGTCTTTTTGTCATAAGAAATAAATTAAAACAATTCAGAAATATAAATAAGAGGTACGTAGTTTATATTAGCAGTATCATGCTAATAAATCTAGCATTCCATGCTAACTTATATGGCTTAAAGTTTCGATTTTGCGAAATAAAAAAGCTAAAAAAAGAGAACAAATTCTTGATTCTAACGAATAAAAGTGAAAAAGTCACATCAGTGCCTAAAAATCGGTCAATTTAAAACGAAAACTAAAAAATGAAGAGAGAGACAGAGAGACGATTCTCCCTAGAGCGACGATTCTCATTAAAGAAAAAATTCTCCTTTGTCAAGAAACTATGACGTTAATTTGTCATTATGTGAGTGGTTCAATTTATTTTTATTTAAAATTTAAGTATACAATTAAAATATATTAATATAATATAGATGAGATAATTTTGTAAAATTATCTCCAACCGCAATCTAAATTCACCTCCAAACTCTATTTTGCAGTAAAATAATCTCCAGTCCACCTCTATATCCATTTCCAAAATAAAGATCTCTATTTTATCTCCATATTTTGAGTCTCCATTTCTTTACTTCATTTTGGAGTTGAACTTTTTCATTTGCAAATCATTCTTTTAAATTTTATTATAATTATATTTATACTCAATAAAATTATTTCTTATTCTTTCATACTTATTTTTTATAAATACTTAGACTAATTAGTTTAGCAGTTAATTAATACTTTAAAATGCAACAATAACATATATTACATAGAAAATAGAAAATACAAGAAGAAAAATTATCATTTGTGGGAAAAACACATGAGATAATATTGTTAAATTCTAGTTTTGAATTTATTTATTAATGTTATAAATGAAAATAATATTGCAATTTTTTACGGCTTAAATAAAATAAATGGATAGAATTTGTAAATTTAGAAAATAGAAGATTATAATATAAATTAGTAATTAAATAGAAAGAGGGTATATTTGAAACATTCCTTTTTTGAGTAAAAAAAAACAGAAGATGGTCTTATGGTGAAAAAGGGTTCCAAGATACTGTTGGTTTGTCTAAGAAACTCAACAAATACATCCTTGAACAGGATCATAGGCGATAGATTCATTTTAAACTAGCTATCCTTGAGGACAAATTCGCCGATAACAATTATTCTGAAACGTGATTACTAAAAAGGTTGAGGAGGCTAGAATAAATCTTGAAGCTATTGAAGAGAGTCACGCGAATGATGATTCAAAGATCGTTGATACCCAAATCAATCAAGTTGCTGCGAAAACAAAAGAAAAGTAGATGGAAGTTGTTCGAGTTGCACTAAATTTGCCTCATCAACAACAGCTTGAAAGAATCATTGAACCAAGATAGCTTCATTTCTTTTTTTATATAAGAGAGCAAAATATGTGAGTCTAACGATACCAACTTTTCTTCGAAATTTTCTCTAATACTTGATAAAGAATTCAGAGAAATCAAACTGGAACAAATAGCAGTTATACAGCGCTGTAAAAAAGAATTAAACAGAGTGATATTTTAGATTCATATATTTAAAAAACATGATAAAAATATAAATACAATATAAACTAAAATCATTATTTTGTTATATATTAAAATGATTTTTTGATTAGAATCGATAAGAATCTAAACCGAATACCAAACTGAATCAAACTTTAATTCTGTTAAACCAAACTGAAATAAAAAATAATTACGCAACTGATTTTTATTATTTCAATGTTTATAAATTTGATAAAACCAAAATCCAGAAAAACAAAATAAATCAAATTATAAATCCGACCTGAAATTATCCAAACCGGATCCAATCCAAATTTTAGAAATACCCGAATGGGATTAACATCTGAGTTACTTCGGGTTCGAGTAATATCTGAAACCCGAAATAACCAAAACATTATGTATAAGACATAGAGTTATGTTACTTTGAGTTGTTTTTAGGTTACCTTAGGTAATTTTTATGTTACTTCAAGTGCATTTTAAGTTACTTCGAATATTTTTTAGGTTATTTCGGGTTTTTTTTGTTTACTTAGAGTGTATTTAGGTTAATTCGGAGATTTTTTTAGTTACTTTGGATTTTTTTTGTTAGTTCCAGTACTTTTTGGATTATTTTTGGTATTTTGAATATTTCAAGTAAAAAGTACTCGATTTGAACCATAATCAATAAATATTCGGGTAATTTTGGTTCTCTTAATATTATCTGAACCGAATCTGAATCTGACATTATCTGAACCAAACCTACCCAAAAAATAAGAATACCCAAATAGTACCTCTAGTCTTAAACTCCAAAACCCGAAAAGTCCGACCAGATCGGAATAGAGTACCCGAACGCCAAGGTCTTGTTCTATCATCAAGGATAAAAAGGAAAGGAAAATAAAAATTTGTAATCGGTTTTGTAATCGGTTTTTATTTTTCTTTTTGGGAGTTGAACTATTAGAGTTGCATTAATATTAATATAATAGTTTTTTGCAAATAAATTATCAACCTTTTCATTTTTTACAAGAAAAACTTTCATCCGAAAATTATGCAGGTCAATACTACCAACTCCAAAGTCATCCGCAATATAATTCCATTGTATATTATCGACGTGTTACTGTTAGCCGGTATTAAAAAACTAACAAAAATCAAATTGACATTGTTTTTTGAAATAAATTACACATTATTTTTTGTTAGATAAAACAACATGATGAGTAAGTTCTCTAATCTTCTCCTCATCCCAATCCATACCTGATTCATTAAAAAGATCATTTACCATACATTCATGGATGTTTTCATTTCTCTTGAGTGGCTGCCTAGGGGATGTGTCGGCTACCTAGGATCAATCCAAGTGTTAACCATTGTACCATCTCCAATCACATACCTTAAGCCTTGTTTCATCAGATTTCTACCATGAAGGATCGACTTCCAAACAAAAGAAGATTTTTTCCCTTGTTTAGCATTTAGAAAGTTTGTTTCAGCAAAATACCTTCCTTTTAATATCTTAGCCATTAAATATTGAGGGTTTTGGAGGATACGCCAACTCTGTTTCCCCAGTAACGCTGTATTAAAATTCTCCAATTCTCGAAAACCCAAACCACCTTCACGCTTAGGAATACTTAACATGTTCCAAGGAAACCAATGCATCCCCTTTTTTATCATCACCTTTGTTCCACCAAAATCTATTAAAAATGCCATCTATCTATCTGCAAATTTCTCTTGGAATTCGATCAACATTCATCGAATATATAGGCATAACAACCGCTAAAGACTTCAATAAGATCTCTTTCCCTCCCTGCGACAAAAATTGTTTATTCCATCTTTGAGTTCTTTCTCTAACCTTATCAAGAATACTGAAACATCTCATTTTTCTTTTTATCAAACTGTTCAGGGAGCCCCAAGTATTTATTAGTCCCCCCATCATTATGTATTCCAAGAATATGCCTCATTCTTTGTTTAACATCATGTTTAACCTTACTTCCCAAAGTAATTGTTGATTTCCTCAAATCCACCGACTGTCCCGATATTTCTTCATAGCGTGAGAGAACATCTTTCATAGCTTTGCAGGACTTATCATTTGCAAGCATGAAAAAAGTGAGTCATCAGCAAAAAGTAAATGTGTTAACGCAGGACTTGTAGTGCTAAGCTTAATCCCCTGAATCTTTTGACCTAAGGCAGCTTGATGCATCATATGAGATAAGACTTGAACACATAAAATGAATAAGTATGGAGAAAGAGGGTCTCCTTGACGAATTCCTCTCTGAGGTATGATATTCCCATGAGTTGTACCATTAACCAAAACTGAATAACTAACCGATGAAACACATTTCATTATCCAGGAGATCCATTGCTCTGCAAAACCCATTCTTTTCATTGTTTCTTCTATAAACCTCCATTCAAGCCAGTCATAGGCCTTAGTTATGTCAGTTTTAAGTGTCATATAGGAGGTTGCTTATCTCTTTCTTGCTTTAAGGGCATGAAACACTTCATGAGCCAAGATGACATTATCAGTGATCATACGGCCCGGGATGAAAGCTGCATGTTGATCAGATATAATTCCAGAAAGATGTGGCTTCAATCTGTTTACTAGGATCTTGGAAATGATCTTATAACTTACATTACAAAGTGCAATAGGAAGAAAATCAGCCATTGGTGTTGGAGCTTGAATCTTAGGGATCAGACGAATATTTGAATGGTTATGACTTTGATCAAAATCGTTGTTAACAAAGAAATTCTGAACTTCATTAATAACAGAAGGATTAATCTCGTCCCAGAAATGCTGATAAAAATTTCCTGTAAATCCGTCTGGTCCCGGAGCCCGATGAGGTCCTATAGAGTAGACTGAATCCTTTATCTCTTTAATCGTGATCGACCTGAGTAAATCAGTATTAATATTCACATCGACTTTACCATGAAAACCAGAAAAAGCCTGTTGATAACTATCCTCTGAAGCTGGAGTAGAAGTATAAAGATCATTAAAGTAACTTGTAGCTACATCTGCAATATGAGTATTCCCTCTTCTATACACACCCCAATGATCTAATATGGAAACAATCTTATTCTTAGCTCTTCGGGCCTTAGCAGTTGTGTGAAAAAACTTTGTATTTCTATCTCCAACCTTAAGCCAACTATTACGACTCTTCTATTTCCAAAAGATTTCCTCATCAATGTACGCTCTATGAAGATCAGTTTTAAGTCTTTAACTATTGTAGATGCAAAATCTATTGTGGCTTTGTCCCGTTGGAAACATAGAACTTTAATTCGCTCTTCTGCATTATATTGATTAATCCTCTTCCATGTAGATATTCTTTTTCGACACAAAATAATCCTCTGCTTAAGAGATAAAGATTCCGGTGAATCCACATAATTATTCCAACTCCATATAACAGCCTCTTTAAAACCATCTTTATCAATATATCTGCAATCATAGTGAAAACTCCCTCTATAAGCATTTGTTCCATCTGCAATGTGAGTAACAAGAGGATGGTGATCGAAAGAATCAAACTCTAAAAATTCTGTCTCAGACTCAGGAAACACAGAATGCCACTCAGTGTTTTCCATAACACGATCTAAGCAACATAAAACATTATGAATACCACGTTTACCAGCCCATGAAAATTTATCACCAATAGATTTCAAATCTGTAAAATCACACATTCTAACCACTTGTCTCATAGCTTGAAAAGAGCCTTCATCCCGTCTTCTTCCACCCTTTTTCTCATGGTTCCCTAGTAGCTCATTGAAATCCCCATGAATGAAAGAGCAATACGCTCTAGTCTTTCCCAAAGGTTATTTCTATGACTTGGATTTGGGTGACCATAAAAAAAGACAAATTGAAACCCAATTCATTACTTTTAACATAGCAATCTACAAGATTTGAAGATTGAAAAGACATTGAAATATATAAAGAAGACTTCCATAAGATAGCTAAACCACCGCTTAAACCTACTGGTGGAATAAGAACATAGTTACTAAACCCTAGATCACAAGCCTTGGCACGCATGAAATCGTCCTGTTGCTTTGACAATGTTCTAGCGTTAAAGATTTCACCAAATTCCAGAGGCGATTTATTGGGATGGAATTACACTAAAGAGGGTATTTTGACGGTGAAATCAGCATATTGGCTTCCGACGCATCCTCCAGCAGAAACAACAGTAACTCCACCGCCGGGAGATTTAAGTCTCAGAAGACAGATCTGGAGAACAAAAAGTGCTCCAAAAATCAAAATGTTTTTATGGAAGCTAGTTTCAGATATACTACCTACATGAGAAGCTCTTAGGCGCAGACATGTCAATCAGCATTCTCTATGCCGTCGATGTTGTGATGCGGAAGAGTCTACAAAACATTTATTTTTTTATTGCGAGTATGCTAAGGCTATTTGGCGGGCTTCAGGTCTTCCTAATCCGGTTCTTATAGATTCAACAACAACGCTTAAAGGTAAAATCAAAGCTATTCTGGATCTTAATGATTCTATATATACTCAGCATTTACATCAGCTTCCTTTATGGATCCTTTGGAGAATCTAGAAAAGTTGAAATGTTTTATACTTTCAAAAAAAAAAATCTCTTGGAGTTGTTCTTTACGGTTAGCGAAAGTAGATGCAAAAGAATGGATAGAGGCCAATCAGTTTTCGTCAACTTTTAATCGTCAAGGTAGTGTTAGTCAAGCAAGGCAGAATGAGTTGTTTTGGAAACCACCAGATGAAGGATGGATTAAATGTAACTTCGATAGATCTTTTATTAACCGTTTCACTCCATCCAAAGCAGGGTGGATACTCCGAAATAATGAAGGAATATATATGGGATCAGGTCAAGCAAAGGGTAAGGTGTTATGGAGTGTTATTGAGTGTGAATTTCAAGCCCTGCTAATTGCTATGCAAAGTTGTTGGACTAAGGGGTTAAGAAAGATTTGTTTTGAGGGTGACAATCAAGAGATGATGGATCTTCTCCATAGAACAAAATAGAATTTTGGAGTTTATAACTGGATTCAGGATATTCATCGATGGAAATCAAAGTTTGAAGATGTCTTATTTTGTTGGACGAGTCGAAAATGCAACATTCCTGCGGATATATTGTCTAAAGCAAGGATTCCAACCAATTCTTCTTATGTGTTTCACCCATTAGTTCCTTCTGTAATAACTGCTGCATTACATTGTAATCACTCTACTTCATTTTAAGCAATCGATCAGATGAAAAAAAAAACAACATGATGAGTTTTGTTGTTTTCATCAAATGATTTTTTCTACTCTTACAATTTCAAAAACATCAAAAAACACTAAGATGAGATAAATTGTACATTAATCTTGATTTCAAAATCTTCTATTTATTGATTGAAGATTAACTGAAACCAGAAACTGCAGAAATTAAAACCCAAAAAATTGCAGAAATTGCCAGAATCATCCGTTCGTCCGTTATGACTTTTTCTTCTTCCTTACTACTTCCGAAGACGACACGTATCACTCTTCCTCGCTATTCTCCTCTCTCTTCCTCCATCTCTACGTTTTCTTCTTCATCTTCGTCTTCTTCTCCTTCAGTTCGACCGGCGAAAACCGCCGTTAGTAATGGCGATGAAGAAGAGACTTTTGACCGTAAGCTAAACCGTCTCTTTGTTGACTGGGTCTCCATTTTATGGGTTTTAAGATTTTCATTCTTCCTGCATATGATCGGAGTGTTCTGCCTTTCTCATGTCTACAAGGGTGTTTGTTGAAATGTCTCCTGCCTAAATGTATCTTCTTTTGGCCAAATGATTGCTTCCCCTTTATGCTTTCACAGTTGATTTATGTGCCGTAAGTATTGTTTCGAGCTTCCATCTACATTCTTAATGCTCCTTAAGAGTTTTAAGAAGTCGGAAATGTTCGATCTCATCTAACACTTTTACTTGTATGCTCCAAGTTAGAAACTTTTTTCAATTTTTTTGATTTGTTGAGCTCAGATTGATTCTGCAGTTCGGCGTCATTGATTCTATCTGTGCCTTTTTCTTGTCCATACAAGCTGGTTCATAATAGACTATTGGTTCATAACATATGGTTCCAATCCAATTGGCAGATCAAACAATTGGTGATGTGGAGGCCATAGATGAATGGGAAGAAGAAGATGAGGAAGTTGAACCACATGTATCTCATCACTTCACCACTCTTATTTTTCTCGTTTTCTGTAAGCTAATTTTTTGTTCTGTTTTACAGTTTGGTGATGGAGGAGATGGTGGTGGGATTGTTCTTAGAGGTGTGTCATGGGGTGAAAGAGCTCTCTCTATTACTGCAGAAGTTTTGAAGCAGACTGAGGAAGATTTCCAATTGTTTGCTACTCTTTGCCAGTTTCAGACATTTGTTTTTAAGTTTTCTGTGTTTCTGTTCTTAATCGGCAGGTGAATATTTTGGTTAATGTGTTTTGATTTGTAGATAACAATAAGTTTTAATACCAAACAAGAGAAAATAAATTAAGAAACAAGTTCAAAAGTCTATAATATAAACTCAATTCCATGACAGATTAGTCTTCCCGATAAACAAAATAAGAATCTGAATCACCACATAGATAGGCAAACTAGATTCTGATCAAAGAGCATCTTACATTTTTGTTGTTTTCTGAGATTCAGTCATGGAGCAAAAGGAAATAAAAGTAGTCAAAAGTTGCATTCAAGAACATTTCTCTTGCTATCTGCAGCTTTCTCCAATCCTTAACGACCTGAAACTTCGATCTGTCATCGGAAGATAGAAGGCCAAATTTAATCACTCCCAAATCTTCTGTTTTTTTAAGAAATCAGCAACTTTCTAGGTTTTAATTTCTGCAATTTCTGGGTTCAATTAATTTTTAATTAATAAATTGAAACCTTTGTTGTTGCTTCCTCTACTAAATCTTTGACAAAGAAAAGCTTTTGAATCGAGATTAATGTGATACTCTAATCTTGAATAAGAGTAAGAGTAAAAGAAGAAATGAGATTGATTCATCAATTTTTGGGTTCAATTAATTGAAGTTGAGAAAAAAATCAAGAAAAGAACTTGGATCGTTCTAGATCCTTAGCTCAATTTCTTTTTCTGTTTTTTTTAATTCTAAATTTAATTTATGATTTTAAAAATTATATTGTTTTGATGAAAAAGATAATGTTGTTTTATCTAACAAAAAAACAATATACAATTTATTTCAAAACAATGTCGTTTTGCTTTTTTGTTAGTTTTTAAACACCAGCTAACGCTGACAAACCAAATTCCAATATACAATTCCCAATTCCAAAAAATCTCAATACATCTTATTAATCTTCAACATTCTTTAATATTAAATACCTATTTTACCCTTAATGAATCTTTATTTAAAAACAATTATTTCAATAAAATAAATGAAAAAAGAAATTTTTAAAAAAAAATTGGATGAAAGAGGTGACGTGGAGAAAAGAGAGAGTTTGGAGAAATTACACAAGACCAATTAGAAATAGACATGTGTTATGTACTTTTTTCTTCTTTCTTATTCCCACAAAACCGAAAACTTTCATTGAAAAAGAAATCGAAGCTTCATTTGAGGTGAATCTCTGATACTATTTTTTATTATTAATGATTATTCATTATTTTTTTTGCGGATATTAACCAAGTATGATCAATCAATGATAATGAGTATTTGAATTAGAATATTGTAGATTTTATTTTTTTGAATCGATTTTGCTTAATTTTGTATGCTCATTGGGTTATTAAATTAGTTTTCTTGATAGATTAGAGTGTTACATTGTTAATACTTGGTAATTTATGGGTTACGGTGTTGGAATCTACTGTATCTTAGGTAGATATAAATCAAAATCGTTGGTGAACACGAAAGTTGCAGAAAGTACAACTATGTGTTATTGGTAAAACTTGTGTAACTTGGTACAACTATGTGTTACTGGTAAAACGATAAATTAAATGAGACCAATTAAAGATAGTATGTGTCATCTTCCTTCTTCTTCTGCTTCTTGTTTTTTTTCCAACAAACTATAAACCTCTATTGAAGATGAAATTGAAACATTCACAATTTCACTCCAAAACATGAAAATTTAAAAAGAAAGTTCGCAAAGGCGAAACTAAGATGAGAGGACGTTGGAGCTTAAAAAATGTATTTGAACGAATAAACAAAAAGAAATAATAAAGAACGGAGGATTTGAGATGGATTTGGATATGAAGGAAACTCGAAAGAAGCCAAAGGAGAGGCGGAGAAGAATATGGCAGTCCACAACCGGCAGCACAGCTCCACTGCAGCTTGTCTGAAACTAGTTTGATTTGGTTATTTGTGCATGTGACTAGTTAGTGTTTGGTTATTTGTGCATGCGACTAGTTTGTGTTTATTTCTGTCAACGTACAACTAGGTAAAACTAAATTGTGCAATTATGTTTAATTTGATTTTTAGTTTGGTTATTTGTAATAGAAAGACATGTTCGTGTTAATATGTGTTCATCTAGAATGATTAACATCTATTTAAGAAAGAAAAAAATCAAGTTTTTCTTTATTAGTTACATAACATCATATTTTACAAACAAATGTCTTATATTGTTAATGTTTGTTTAGATGTGAAACACTTGAAATTACTAAAATGGTGAAAATTGTTATTTAACACATATTTATTTATGAAATTATAGTACATGCACTTTAATAATCTAAGATCATTAGTATAACTAAAAATATGGTTCTTTAGTATGGTACAACTATTTAAAAGTTAAACCATAAAAGTACAACTATGGTACAATTATTGGACAATACTTGTTGTTTGATCCTACGTACTTTTTGTCGGTTGCTAGGTACTTTTTGTCAGATCTTAGGTATTTTTGTTGGATTCTAGGTACTTTTTATACATTTAAATTTATATTAAAATTATATAATTAATATAATAAATTTAAACATTAAATATTATATTAGTTGTACCATAATTGTACTAGTTGTACAAGAATTTAATAGTTGCACCTTTGTTCTATGAATAACGACAGCTTCAAAGATTTCATCTAGAGAAAATCTAGACAAAACTCTGAAAAATTTAAAGCAAAATCTTGGAAAATCTAAAAAAAATCTGAAAAAATTAAAGAAAAACCACAAGAATCGTAAGCAAAATATAGAGAAAAATTAAGTACAATAAAAATCTGGCAAAAAATAAAAAATCTAAACAAATGAAATAAGGAGGAAAGAAGAATCTATATTTTAGGAAAAAAATGTGGTTTGGTTTGGGAAATTCCATTTATGGTGATGATGAAAAAATTGGTGATAACGATGAAGATGATGATGATGGTGTGTGATTTGTTTAAGAGGAAGAGAGGAAGCTTTTGTTTTTGGCCACTATAAATTTTTCTGGGTTGTGGGAAAAACACGAAGAACACGATGAAAATGGAAAATAAGAGAAAAAGATAAATTAATTTTGCTGGATCTAAAATATAGAAATATCTTATTTGGATTCATGTTAGTGGATTTGGTCTGATTTATTTGAGTGGGATTAGTCCGATTCGAAATCAATTTGAGCATATGTAGATAATAAAATTAAAAACATATTTTTTTTAACAATTTAATCATATTTTGAGTTAAAAAATAGAATATAAATTAGAAATAAGAAGGAATGTATATTAGAATATTCTGATGCGAGGGATGTCTCTAAGATTTTTGTCCAACGACGATACATCTATGATACGGAAAGAATCTATATTTATTGAAAACTTTCGAAATTTTTTGGATTTATTTCTCAAATGCCCTTAATGGCAAAAAAAAATCTCTAATACCCTCACTTAATCTCTATACCCCTCATCTAATTATTTAATTCAAACAAATGAAATTAAAATTAAAATGGGCCCACTCACATTTAGTTACGAAAAAAAAACAAATCAGCTTCCAATTTAAAGTTGGATGGATCCCACTCCACCCAACCACCATCTTCTTCTTCTTCACCATTAAAACCAAACCTTTCAACCTTAAATTCATCAATTTTGTTTTTTTTTCTCTTAAATCGAGCATGAGATTCTGAAATTACAGGGTTTTGGAGTTGTTTGAGAAGAAATTTGGGAGAAATGGAGGTGGAAAGAAACTTGAGGTCGCCACCTCCATTGGAGGTAAGCTTTCGGATTTCCTAAAAACCCAAAAAACTCGATTTTGCTCATTGAAGCTCGAATCACGTATTATTATGACTATATTTGAGGTTTTTTGTTGTTATATAATGATATTTGTGGTTAATGACAACGAATCGAAGAGATTTGTGTTCGTCAAAATCCATATTTACAGTATTAATACAACTGATACGACTAAGAATAAATACGACTGATACGACTTAGAGTGGATATGACTGATACGACTAAGACATATGATATACTTGCGTACACCTGATACGACTAAGACATATTATATACATGCATACACCTGATACGATTAAGACATATTATATACATGCATACAACTGATACAACTAAGTAATAAAAAAAAATATTTTCAAGGTACACTGAATAGAAAGCAGCGCATGATCATACATTTTGATTATGGGGGACAATATGTAAAGAAAGGAGAGAAAATATTATGGATTGCAAGAGAAGATGTTCATCACGCTTTTTTGATGAGACAATCGGTTGAGGAGGTAACGTACGACATATTAGTTGAAAGTATACGTAAAAAGATGGGGAAAATGAAGAAAAAAGCGAGATGAAATTGAGTATTTTGTTTGTTGGAGTTTATCCTAAGTGGTCGATATATATCTTTAATGATGATGATGTTGTTTGTTATTTTGAACCATGTGAAGGTAAAATGAAAGATGTGTTGCATGTTGAGACAAAGACTAATGATCCAAGAGAAGATCGCGTTAGTCAAGTTAATGCAAGTAATGAGGACATGGTTTCTACTGGTCGAGTAAATTGTGGAGTTTATTATGGAAGCATAACTATTTCTGCAAGTGAAGTGTCCGAAAAATATGCAACAGTTGCCCACGAAGTAGAATATGAAAACTTGGAAAATATTGAGGTTAGAGATACACGTTTGGTTGAATTTGATAACGTTCACGTGAGGGATATATATGTGGTAGAAGGAGATGAGATTCATAATGTAGAATGGGAAGATGGTATGAATGTAAAATTAAGTCAAGAATTTGGAAGCAAAGAAGACGTGAAAGAATTAGTGGAAAAGGCTTCATTTGTGAATTGTTTTCACTTCGATATCGTGAAATCGGATAAAACGCGGTATGTGATAAAATGTTGTGAATTAATGAATGGTTGCAAGTGGTCGTTACGAGCTGCGAGGATTAAGGATTCAGACATTTTCTCTATTAGGACGTACAACAAATATCACACGTGTTCTCGTGTGTCATCAACCTCATTGATAAAGAGAAGAAAAGGCACACCCTAATTAATGGCATCCGTTGTCCAAGATCATTATCCAGGGAAGCTTGACACACCAATTCCAAAAAGCTTGATTGGTATGGTGCAAGGAAAGTATGGTGTTAAAGTGTTGTATTCGACGGCGTACAAAGGAAAAAAACAAGCTAGTGCCGATGTACGAGGTAGTCTGGAAGAAAGCTATAAGATGTTGTATTCTTATTTGTACATGTTACAGATTACGAATCCGGGTACAGTTTTATATGTGGAAGTGGACGACGATCAAAAGTTTAAGTATTTATTCTTTGTATTGGGAGCTTGCGTGGAAGGCTTCCAAGTGATGAAAAAAGTGATAATTGTGGATGGGACTCACCTTAAGAATGCATATGGTGGGGTGTTATTGGTTGTAACAGCGCAAGATCCTAATCATCACCACTATCTGATTGCTTTTGGTGTAGTTGATAGCGAAAAAATGGTAGTTGTGCATGGTTTTTCAATAAGTTAAAAACACTAATACTGGATGTTCCTGGATTAGTGTTTATTTCTGATAGGATTCAAAGTCTCATCAAGACAATACATGAAATTTACCCATTATCTCATCATGGATATTGTATCTTTCATTTATCACAGAATGTGAAGATGCATGCCTCAAACGTCAACAAAGAAAGAGTTGCAGTAAAGTTCAGGGAACTGGCTTATGCATACACACAAGCTGAGTTCGAAACACTCTACGATGATTTCAAGAAAAGATATCCTAGTGCAGCGGAGTTGTTGAAAGAAGTATCGAACTGAATAAATGGGCCCGGTGTTTTTTTCCCTAGCGAAAGGTACAATATAGATACCACTAATTGTGCGGAATCTTTAAATGTTGTTTTCAAAGAAGCAAAAAAATACTCGCTCTTACCAATAATTGATGCAATTATCGAAAAAATAGCTGAGTGGTTTAACAAGCATAGGCAGACCTCTACCGAATCACATAAATCGGTGTCTTTTATTGAGAATGTGCTTCACGAAAGTTGAGTTGCAGCACAACATTTAGCGATGACTGTGTTGAACAATTACTATCTACAATTTAACATCATCGGACGTGATGGAAGAGGTTATTTCGTTGATTAGAGGATGAAAACTTGCATATGCAAGCATTTCGATATTGACAAATATCCATGTGTGCATGTCATAGCTTCCCTTATGGAAGCGAGGAAGAAAAAATATACTCACCTAGAAGTGGAAGATTTGTGCTCCAAATTCTATGCGATGGAACAATAGGCATTCGCCTACTATAAGACGATATTTCTAGTTCCTTATATGTCTCAGTGGAATGTGTCTGACAATGTACGTGTCATGTGTGTGCACCCTCCAGATTATGTCAAGAAAAAAAGGAAAACCTCAAATTACAAGGTTTCCGCCCGTGGGAGAACATCGACAAAGGAGAAAGAAGACTAGTTTATATGAGTGGTTTGAGTGCAGTACAAGTGAAAACACATGATTTATATGTTCTATTAGCTTATTGTATTTCGTTTGTGTTGTTGATGAACAATCATTTGTGGTGTATGGAAATGTTGTGGCTTATATAACTACTATATATGACTTGTACGACTGAGACATGAATAATTCGATAAATTTTTAAAAATTTATTTAAAAATATTGATTGATTCATAAATAATTTATTCATTTATATCCAATTTAATCACGCAAAACTTATTAATTCACATAATTATAAATAACTTCCATTGTTGAATCTACTATAACAATATAAGGATGTTCACTAAACACTTTACCTATTATGACATGAATCACCCAAAAATTCGTTTTTACTTTTTTTATTTTATATGAATGTATTTTAAGCATACTTCTTTAACCAAATGTTACTGATACAACTAGAAAATTATTTTAAAAACTTGAATACAACTAAAAAAAGTCAAAAATGCCAAATATACGACTATGTGTAAACCCAGACGACTACTTGCTTACGATACGACTATGTGTTAAATTTATTAATATAAAAATAAATTGGCAGCGCACACGTGGCTTCTGACGGTGCACATGTGTCTTGGCGGCGCAAACGTGGCTTTTTTAATATATATTTTTTAATATTTCTTGTAACACAGTTGTATTAGTCGTATACAATTGTATCATTTTGAATGTGACATTCATTTTAAAAAATTAAAAATACTGATTCAAAATATTAAAATACGACAATACCAATTTAAATACCGAAATTCTGAAGTTCCAAAAGATCATAAGTTCAAAACATAAACATAAGTTCAACAAACTCATAAGTTCCAAAAGATAATAAGTTCCTAAAACATAACTTAAAAGCTCATTATTTCAAATAAGGACTTTTCTTGTACTTTGATGGCTCAACCTTCCTTTTCGCCTTCTTTGAACGGTTTAGAACAACCTTCTCCTTAGGTGTACGGGTAGAGGTTGTTAGAATCCCCACTTCTTCTTCTTTGTCCTTTTTTTCATTGTCCTTTTCTTTTTCTTTGTCATTTTCTTCTTCTGATTCACCATTCTCTTCATCTTCTGAGGCTACAACTTCAGGGGGAAAGTCCGCCCAATTTCCTACGTGTTCATCACCTACAATTGGATGTATATGTTACGACTATGTAAAGACATATATGTATAATTATAGTTAAATAAAATTCATATACCTCCACCTCCATTGTTACTCTCGTCATCTTCTTCTGCCTCTGAAACCTCGTCACCCTCATCATTGTCATCACCTCCAACATTATCTTTCTCGGGTTTATTCCAACACTCCCTTCCATCAGCGAAGTCACACATACTTCAAATTCCGACATTCTTCTCTCCATCCCAACAAACCTCTCATTCCACTCATCAACCCTCCCATGAATTTTAGCAAAACCTTCTTAAATGACCTTCATCAATGTGTCTTTGAGGCTCATGGCCCGTTGGACATTCAGATTGTCCCTTCGGCCAGCCACATCCAAATTGTACAAATCTTCAAACCATATCTTCTTGTTTGCTTGAAGAAGACAAGTGTTCCAATTCACGGACAAGTAGTCTTCTCATTCGTCATCATCCTCCATGATCTGGGCGAGTAGTGGTACCTCTTCAAGTGTAAGATGTAAGATACTATGGATTTCATATGCATCATCAAAGAGAATACAACTACATATCACTAATACAACTATATACCAAATACAACTGGATATAACCTATACAACTGTGTAGAACAATTTTAAACAAAACATTCCATTGGCTCTTGCACATCCTCGGACATCATCAAATATTATAAAACTACATAATTTTCATACTTTCATTGTTAATTGTTTCCAAGAGCATTGTTAATTGTTTCCAATGACCACCCTTTCATTGTACAAGGCTTCTATTGGCTCTTGCACATCCTCGGGCACCTACTACTCACTTCACCCTTATCATCAACGAACTCAGTCCTAAATACCGTCCGCATGTCTGGAATAGCTTCAGTCGCTAAAATCTATACATTAAAAATTGATTTATAATTTTTTTTGCATATTATAAATTATATATAATTTATTTTCATACCTCTAACAGAAAAATGAATCCTGAGAATGTCCACGTGGGTTGAACACGCCCTCTAAAATGATCCATGGTGCGCCAGATCTCGTCTAATTGGTCATAAAACGTGTACCTCCCCCAGGGAAATGTCCAACAAGCTTCGAGATCTTCGACAACTTTGTAGAAGAAACCCTTGATTTGTCCATATGTCTTGGACTTTTTGATGATGGTGCTCAGGAACAGTAAGATCGCCATCTTTAGTCGATCTGGAGTTTCCAGCATCTTCTTTAGTTTCCGGCATCTTTTTAAATTTCTTGATTAGACCTTGAACAATAATCCTCTTAGTTCTTTTGAATTGTCTCAGCACGAACCGATAACTCCCCACCATTGTTTCATAAGACTCGAGGTACCTCCTACAGTCCAACCCACTCAAAAAACCATGCTCCCTTATCGAGTACCTAATAGGCACTCCATTCACAACGAACCACACCATCTTCCTCTTCTTCTTGTTCACCGTGCGCACAAGCATCAACCACATATGCATTAGTTTGTGGTTCTTTTGTCTCGGCATGTGTCACACATGCCGGAACTGAGGATGGTTCAAATACCACTTCAATTCTCTGTCTTCAAGCATATCTTCTATCAATTCCATTGTCTTCACATCATCACACTTTGAAGACAACTTGCAGGAAACCGCGTAATCGGTGTTCTTGAAGAAAAAATTCTCCGGAAGAATAGGTTGTATACCTTCTGTTTCCTCCTCGTTCTCCTAAAATCCAAACAAATATCCACATACATAGTTGTATTGGTCATATTCAGTCGTATATATACCTATAGTTATACTAGTTGTACATCATATCATAGTTATATCAAGCGTACTAGTCTTACCCAGAATACACAGAGCAAATAACATTTGTATCAAGCGTACTAGTCGTACCCAGAAATCACATAGCAAAAGACCATTCAATTCTTTTCCAACAACCATACATTTGGATTTAACTTTCAGAGAAAGCATAATATAATACTTACCACCCAAGGTCGAGACGAGGAACCGAGGGCGGGCTCTATTCTTCATGGCGAAGCTTGAGCTTGGCGGGTTCGTCGGGTCTCGGGGGTTTGTTCGACGGGTGGCGAAGACGGCGGCCTCTCCTCAGGCGAAGACAACGACATCTCCTCAGGCGAATCAACTAGATGAGGCCCTCCACGTTGTTGGTTCTTCCTCTTCAAATTTTTTGTTTTCACAATTTTTGGTTTTTAGGGTTTTGATTCTCTTTTTTAGATGAAAAAGATAAATACAAGGTTAAATGATGAAAATAGATGATTGAATTGCAGTAATTGCGAGAAAAACAGAAATAGAATGATGGAAGTGTGGATGTTCTTCGTGGATCTCTCGTCGTGGAGAAAAAGAAGAGTAGAAAAAATAGAAATTTTTTAAAGAAATTTAAATAATTTAAAAAATTAAATGGACGTAGGATTAGAAATCTTTGTTGTTTTGTAAATAGATGGAAAGAGATATGATTTTTGGTCATTTTATAATATCTCGAATTAAAATAAACATAAAAAAAATAAAATAAAAAAGAGTATATGAGATTAGAGATCGTCTTCGGATTCGTTTCACTCTAATCTACAGATTTTCCAAAAAATAAAAAAAATTAATAATTTATTTGCAAAAAACCTTAATATAAAACTTAATATAAAGATTGTCCTCGGTTTCGTTTCACTCTAATCTACAGATTTTGCTACTCCAATTGACTTCTCACTACAAAATCTAGGGCTTTTTTTTCTCTCGCTAGCCATCAATGGCGAGTGTGTACATACCCGTTCACAATTCAGAAGAAGAAGTTAGGGTTGTTCTTGATCAGCTCCCTCGTGACGCTTCTGATATCCTTGATATCCTTAAAGCCGAACAAGCTCCTCTCAATCTCTGGCTCATCATCGCGGTTCGTTCTTTTTCACCCAATTTTCAATTTCTTTAGGTCTTATCTCGAATTCGGTTTATCTTAAAGTTATGAACTTTTTTTTGTTAGTTTAATGGCTATTGGGTTGATTGAAACATTCAAATTTTGTTGCTTTTTGAGGCTAATTTTGTATGTCTTCTGATTTGGTTTCATCTGGTGAAGAGAGAATACTTCAAGCAAGGCAAAATTGAGCAGTTTCGTCAAATATTAGAAGAAGGGTCAAGTTCTGGTACGATTCAATTTTGTTTATTGTTTTGATTTTAGTCTACTAACGATTTTGGGGATTGAAAAAAAAAACTCATTTTTGTTGTTTCTTCTCTGGCTAGACATTGACGAGTACTATGCTGATGTTAAGTACGAGAGAATAGCAATCTTGAATGCTCTAGGTGCGTATTATAGTTACCTGGGTAAAACCGAGACAAAACACAGAGAAAAAGAGGAGCATTTTATCTTGGCAACACAATATTATAACAAAGCATCAAGAATTGATATGCATGAACCTTCTACTTGGGTTGGGAAAGGTAATCACTACCAGATTCTTATTCGTTTTTTTAATGGTCGACACTAGATAGCTATAAACGGGAACTCGTTTTATATGTTTCTGTTGCAAGACCTGTTATAGACTTATGATATTGTATGGACATTCACATTGTTTAGAAGGAAAACATTTTACCAATCTTTCTTTTTCCATTTCTCCCTTTAAAATCTCTTCATTGAGGATTTGAAGGTGGGCGGTGCTCTATGTTTACGAGATACAAAATCCTGAAATGTAATTTTCTTCTTACAGGTCAGCTCTTACTGGCTAAGGGTGAAATAGATAATGCACTTCAGGCATTTACCATTGTGTTAGAAAATGCCCCTGATAATGTTCCTGCTCTTCTGGGTCAGGTAAAATGAATAATGATCTTCGCTTTCTGTCACTTAGCTAAATATTTGTAGGTAGTTGGATTCTATATGCAGCATCGTCTAAATTCTTGGCCAAAGGACAGGCATCAACTTTTCTTCGTTTCTTGATGCATAGCTATGATTGCTTGAGAAAGCTCTGGGTTAAAATCTTGGAAATAAAAACTTTGGGTACGGTTATGTAAGTTTAGGAAATTAATAGTTTCTTAGTTTCTTGAAACACAATTAAGTACGTCTGGGAAATAAATTTTGGTTAGCTGGTATATCAGATTTCTAGATAATAAGAATTCGATTCTGACGCTTGCTCTCTTACCAACCTAGGCCTGACACAGTATTAGCCTATTCTTTACATTCTGTAAATTAATAACTTGCTCTATCACGTATACAGGCTTCTGTAGAATTTAATCGAGGGCGCTTTTCTGAGTCATTACAATTCTATAAGGTATGCTTTTCCTTATATCCTTCCCTGTAGCCTACTATATTATGTATACCACTTCTTTATTTGGGCTGTAAATTTTATTTCTTTGATTTTTAGGTGATTTAGTCTAGTCCATCTATGGAACAAATAGATAATATTTTCATTTGCCTATGTGTTTATTTACTAAATAATTGAATGTCTTAAGAGGGCCTTGCAAGTATATCCCGGGTGTCCTGCAGCTGTGAGACTGGGAATTGGTCTTTGTCGTTATAAGTTGGGGCAACTAGATAAAGCACGGCAAGCGTTTGATCGTGTTTTGCAGGCAAGTAGATATGGGATGTTCTGTCCCATCTTACGTATGATATAGCCTATTATATCCTTCCATAAATAGTGCTATTTACCATATTCTATATCTGCAGCTAGATCCTGATAATGTTGAGGCTCTTGTGGCACTTGGGATCATGGATTTGCAAGCAAATGATTGTAAGTTTAACTGATGATGCTTTTATGCTGAAGAGATTCTATTAACTAATCTTCTTTTTGGCCTTCAGTGATGATATTTCATATGGATAGCTGTAGGAATGAGGAAAGGAATGGAGAGAATGCAGCAAGCTTTTGAGATTTATCCCTATTGCGCAGCAGCCCTGAATTATTTGGCCAATCACTTCTTTTTCACCGGCCAGCACTTTCTTGTTGAGCAGCTGACTGAAACAGCATTAGCCGTCTCAACTCATGGGCCAACGAAGTCACATTCTTTTTACAATTTAGCACGGTCATATCATAGCAAGGTTCGACATATTTGTTATTCTCTCTCATATATTCCATACTTACCTAGTGTGGAAAAAAAGTTTGAAGAGGAACTTTGCTGTCTAACCTAGCATACATTAGGGTGAAAAAACTCTGAACATGCCAGTGTTAAGGAAATGGAGGAAAAAAGTTGAGAAAAGCCTGCTTAAAGATTTTAATCGAGTAGAGATACATCTGATGAGTTTCTTTCTGCTATTGGCAGTTATAGAAGAATGCATCTTTTTGTTTCCTTCGTGTACCTTTCTGATGTTTGATGATGGTCTTGTTCTAGGGGGACTATGAAAAGGCTGGGATGTACTACATGGCAGCCATCAAAGAAACTAAAAACAAGCCACAAGAGTTTGTATTTCCCTACTTTGGTAACTTTTCTCCGCTGTCCTACAGAGTTCCCCTTAATTCTTTGTATATCACCATCTGAGTCATTAGCAATGAAGATGCTGCACCTTTGTTATTTCTTCTCGTTTAACCTGCACATAATCCAATATGAGACCGTTAGTAATTAGTTCCACTCTGTACAAGAATGTGAATAAATTCTGTATAGCATCTCGTACTTCAGTTTGGATGATGATGTTATATCTGCAGAACTATCCTGTATGGTCATTTTATTTGGTTTTTGTTGATGTTGCAGGTTTGGGTCAAGTACAACTAAAGTTGGGAGAGCTTAAAGGATCAGTTTTTAACTTTGAGAAAGTATTAGAAGTCTATCCTGACAACTGTGAGACTCTGAAGGTTAACTACTGCAGGCTTTTTCTCTATTGATCTTTCAATCTGTATTTTACTCTTTGAAGTTTTGAAATGTTTCATGTGCAAGTTTTTTTCCTGCTTTAGGCTCTCGGGCACATATACACTCAGCTTGGGAAAACTGATAAGGCACTTGAGTACATGCGGAAGGCTACAAAACTTGATCCACGTGATGCCCAGGTTAGTTTTGTCTACGTAATTATTTAGCCTGATACTTGCATGCCCAGGTTAGTTTGGTCTACATAATTCTTTAGCCTGATACTTGCATGACTTCTTTGGTAGTAATCATTGTCTCTTTTACCTACTGTTATTCACCTTCTAGTGATACTTCCACTTTTGTTGCCTAAATTGCATCACAAGCACACTTAGCCTATAGAAGGAAGAAAAAAAAAATAGTAGCAAAACTTAGTTCTGCCATGTATCTGGAGAACACCTTTTGGGTTATTTCATTGACTGTTCGTAAGTGTTTTGAAGATGTAGTAGGAATATGAACCCTTATCTATTGTAACTCCTTTTCCCTAAAATTATAGTATTGTAGTTTTTTTTACATACTACATTGGTTTTGTAGGCATTTGTTGGGCTTGGTGAGCTGCTGATATCATCTGACACAGGGGCTGCACTTGACGCCTTCAAAATGGTAAGTCTTATTTAAAGTGTGATTTTGATATTTGTATCTCCAGTTCAAGTACATGATAGCATACTGTACATTATCAAAGAAAGACGGCATTCTTTCTAAGAACCAAAAACGAAAACTCCCAGGCACGGACGCTCATGAAAAAGGGACGGCAAGAAGTGCCTATAGAGGTCCTGAATGACATTGGCGCTTTACATTTTGAGAGAGAAGAATTTGAGGTTTGTAATGAGTTTTGTTACTGCTTGTTTGCTTTGAATTTTGGACAGTGGCTTTAATACTCTTCTCCATTTCAGTCTGCACTTGAAAATTTTAAGGAGGCTCTGGGTGATGGAATATGGATTACCTTCCTTGATGAAAAAGAAAATTTAGAACAGAAGGGTGTATCTGTTCTAGGGTACAAGGATACTAGCATTTTCCATAGGCTGATTGAAAGTGGTCACTCTGTTGATGTACCTTGGAATAAAGTCACAACTTTGTTTAACCTGGCTAGATTACTTGAGCAGTTACACAAAACAGAAACAGCGACTTTTCTGTACCGATTGATACTTTTCAAGGTATATTTACTCCTACTTCCTTTGATATTATTGGTTATTCCATTTTATGATGTTTTTCTAGTGGTGGACATGGGGAGAGAAGATGGAAAAATTTTGAGGAGTCTTTTTTATGATCTCGTATCCTGTAGATGATTTTGAATGTTTACTTGGTTTTCACCAGAATACTTTGTTTCTGGTTTTGTTTTCATCTCTTGTACTAAAAAATACAAAAATGGGAACATTGATTTATGTGGTAGCATGACTTCCTTGGTTGTATTTTACTGGTTTCTGCTCTCTTGGAAAGTTCAAAGCCCATCTTTTGGTACATTTGCTATATAATGTTCAAGCTTTATGTTCCTTTGGTTTCTATAGTTTTTGGATACACTTACCTTGTCTTTCGTAATTTGTCCGAATGCTTACCCTGATATATGCTTGATATTTTTGTTTCTCTTTCAAACATCTGATATCTGTCTCTTCATTTCTGTCTGACTTAATCTGATTGCCTATCTGGTGCAGTATCCTGGCTACATAGATGCTTATTTGAGGCTGGCTGCGAGTGCAAAAGCTCAGAACAATCTTCCTCTAGCCATTGAACTGGTCTACTACCATTTTCAACTTTATTTTTATTTTGTCTGTATCAGCTTGTTTTTAATTTCTGACTGTTTTTCCTACTTTTCCTTATAGGTGAATGAAGCTCTGAAGGTGGACGATAGAAATCCAAATGCTTTATCTCTGCTTGGTGAATTGGAGCTGAAGAATGATGACTGGGTTAAGGCAAAAGAAACCTTTCGAGCTGCTAGTGATGCAACTGATGGGAAGGATTCATATGCTATTCTTTCTCTGGTATATATTTTGATTTCTATTCCCTTTTGGGTTGTTTAAAGCACATGGCCTTAGATGGTTGGAATTGTTGCCCAGACTCATAGAGTAGTTAGCTTCTTATTCTACAAGCTTTTATTTTGTGTAATATGTCTTCCTGGAATGATTTAGGGGAATTGGAACTATTTCGCGGCAATGCGCAATGAGAAAAGAAACCCAAAATTAGAAGCTACACATCTGGAGAAGGCCAAGGAACTCTATACTAAAGTATGATGTTTAATTTTCTTCATTGTTTGAATTATCCTATGCCAATAGCATTGCATGCTTAAATGGCGATGTTCTCTTTTCATCTACGCTAATCTTTTTATTCATTGTTCATCATTGGAATTAACAGGTCCTGACTCAACATAATTCCAACATGTATGCTGCCAACGGTTCTGGCATTGTATTGGCAGAGAAAGGCCAATTTGATATTGCCAAGGATCTTTTTACTCAGGTCAGCTTGATCATTTACTGTGCATGGTCTAGACTAGTTAATTCTTCAAGTCATTGGAATTTTGTGAATATTTTATTTAGGTTCAAGAAGCTGCAAGCGGAAGTGTGTTTCTTCAGATGCCTGATGTTTGGGTGAATCTGGCTCATGTGTACTTCGCTCAAGGGAATTTTGCCTTAGCCGTTAAAATGGTTTGCCAGTTTTTTTAGTATTTTTTTTTTCTTTTGGTTAATTTCTACGTTTTGCTGATATATTCTGGTCATTAACCATGTTTTATCTGCAGTATCAAAACTGCTTGCGGAAGTTCTTTTACAACACAGACTCTCAAATTCTTCTTTACTTAGCCCGTACACATTATGAGGCTGAACAGTGGCAAGAGTGCAAAAAGACACTATTAAGGGCCATTCACTTGACTCCTTCAAATTACACATTCAGATTTGATTTGGGTGCTGTAATGCAGAAATCATGTTCTTCCACACTGCAAAAGAAAAAGAGAACTGCTGATGAGGTTGTTAAACTTAAGACCATCTATTTTGAAGCTACTGATATTTTCCATTGCTTCTTTCTGACACTAGCCTTGTGTATTGTATGCGTAGAAGATAGGTAAAACTACCAAATTTAGACCCCTTCAAAATTTTATTGTCCCTAGAAGATAAGCAGATGTTAGCATGCATCGATTGGAAAATAGATATAATTATGAGCTTGATTCTAAAACGTTTCACCTTAGTATACATTACAACTGATCCTAGGATTTGATGTCTTGGTTTACAAGGAGAAGCTTAGATAATTAGAGGTCTTGTTTTATAAGGAGATGTTTAGACAACAATTATGCATTGAATGCGGACTAAATGATTTCCTCCTGACATGGGGAGCTGCTTTGATGACTCTGCAGGTGCGCTCAACGGTTGCAGAAGCGGAAAATGCTGTTCGTGTATTCACTCAATTGTCTGCTGCTTCCGACCTTCATGTTCATGGGTTTGATAGTAAGAAAATACAAACCCATGTACAGTATTGCTCGCACTTGCTGATAGCTGGAAAAGCTCACCGTGAAGCAGCTGAGCGTGAAGAGATGCAGAACCGGCAGAGACAAGAAGTTGCTCGTCAGGCTGCTTTGGCAGAAGAAGCACGCCGTAAAGCTGAAGAACAGAGGAAATATCAGGTAACTGCAGACTTGCAAGTTAAACATTCACGACAACAAAGTTATCCTGATGAGGATGATTACATGTAAGGTTTTCAAGTTTCTGATATGCCTTTATTGGTTCTCTCTCTTGTATAGTTGGAGAAAAGAAAACAGGAGGACGAGCTGAGACGTCTCAAGCAAGAAGAAGAAAAATTTCAACGTATTAAGGTAGGAGGTCTCCTGATTTTGGCTACAATGTATAGGCTGATCAGGTTTCTCAACGTTGTCGTGTAGTGTCAAGAAAAAAATATACTGTTGGATACTTTGAATTTGATTTACTTGTTAAGGTATGCCATTGTCGAGATGGTGTCGTGAGAGATGTTTAAGATGATATGCTGATTTAGTTCTGTAATTTTTTAATGCCCTAGGAACAATGGAAGAGCAACACACATGGATCTCATAAGCGTAAGGATAGAGTGGAAGACGATGATGGGGAAGGTAAGCCAAGTGAACGGAGAAGAAAGAAAGGCGGGAAGAGAAGAAAGAAGGACAAAAGCTCAAGGGCTCGACACTATGAGGACGATGATGAAGAAGCTCCTACTATGGATGATCATAACGAAGTGGAAGATGAAGATGGCAACAGTAATTATAACAGGGAAGATGAGATGACGAATCAAGATACTGAGGAACCTGTGGATGCTGATGCTCATGATCTTCTTGCTGCTGCTGGGCTCGAAGATCCTGATGCTGATGATGAGGTAATACATAAACTGTAATCCAAATCCATATAACTATGCAAACACATGGTTTGCTGATTAACACTGTGTGTGGTTGGGTGGATACAGGTACCAGCTTCAGTTGCGAGACGAAGAAGGGCGCTTTCTTCATCAGATGAAGAAGGTGAATTAACGGAGAGTCAGCCAAATTCAAGCCAACAGAAAGAGCAAGAAGAGAGCAATGGAGGAGAAGATGATGCTAACTTGGAAGAAGAAGAAGAGCAGTAGACCAATTGAGATCTTTCATACATAACAACAGCTCTCTCTGTGTTTGTTGTAACTTTCGTGACAAAAGATTCCATTAATTCAATTTTTCTAGGAGTCAGAATGTGAAGAAAAATTACATTCACAAGTCAAGGATGCTTAGTTTGAATTATGGGTTATTTGGATTATTATATTATTAATGGAAAGTAATTATCTTTGGTGGAATATTATCCTCCCACCATTTCAGCTGGAGCCGTGTACAGTTTGCGACTAACTGGATATCCATTAAAGTTTAAACTTTTAATCTGATATCTGACTGCTTCGTAAGAGTTTAAAAATAATTATAAAAAACAAAAAATTATATAAAAATTAAAATTTAATCCTAAATGGTAAATTTCATTCAAATAATATTTTATTTAGTAGACAGTAATATTGAAATAATTAATTTGATGAATAGAAATTCATAAAACTTAAAATATAGATATAATAAGTATATATTTACGTATCCAGAAGATAACGCATATCTGTTTTTCAAAATTTTAGTATTTGTGATTCGTTCAGGTTTTAATAGATTGATTTTTGATATTTGTTTATGCATCGTAATAATTTTAATCCTTGCTCGGATCAGATCACATCAAAAAGATAAAGGAAGGAAGGAAGCGAAGCTAACAAATATATACCCGGTCTTAGTCTTTTAATGGTGGCACGGTTCATTGGCAGTACAAAGACTGGAGCGGTTTGAACAACATGTTGCTTCCATTCACCAACAAAATTAACCTACATGCATTTCTTTTATAAAATAATGAAAAATATATAGTGCTCTTTGCAGAATACTTGTGTTTATCATACTCCCAAAAATAATGATCTATCTTATATTCTACACTTGCGTTTTAATACATGCAATATGATGTGGTTTAACGTAGTTTTTACTTTTCTTCTTAAAAAAAAAATCTAAAATAAAATTTAACATGTTAATAATTTATAATTTACATGTAACACTAATATTTGCTTCTTTTTCATTCACATATAAGATTAAATAATATTACTACAATAAGAATAATATCAAATAAAATATTTTATATTAAACTAAAAATACATGGTACAAAAAGATTGATGATAATATAGTAATTTCCAATTTAATATATTTTATGATAATATATAATAAATTTAAGATATTTTCATGTTAGAAAATGTTAAATAATATCCTAATATTTTTAGTGTACTTAGATTAATAAAAATATAGTAATTGTAGTGATATTTGATATTTTAATTTGCTTTTATTTTTCTAATATAAATTGAAACTCCTATAGTAACTTTTACTTATGAATATTAAAATACTCTATTTTTTATTTCATGAGTGTATACTAATAAAAAATACATGCTAAAAATGATGAAATAATATAACAATTTCAGTTTAGTAAAAATTATATCAATATATATGTTATTCTATAAAATCTTTTATTTCAAGTTTTTGTTCAAAAGTAACCAGTAAAATTGTAGAAAAAATATGAGTTGAGAGTTTTCTTGAGACAATTTGATCTAAATGTAACTAATGTTTAGGATGTCATTAATTTTGCAATTTCAATTGAAATAACATTGACTATAGTCTTTGATCTATTGTAATTAAGTCAAAATTACAAAATTAATGGCATCGAAAACTCTTTCGACTAATAATAACAAAGATGAATTCAGAAGCAGAAAACTACAAACCATGTGCTACTTTAAATGACAAAGTTATAACAACACTACAATATAGTAGGTTGAAAACACAATACAATAATTGGTTAATACCATAAAAATTTGAGAAATTCTAATGACATTCAGCATATGATAAAACAAAAACATTAAAACAATATATTAGTATATCACATATATATATATATATATCTACATACAATTTGGTGGACCCAAAAATATGTTTTTCCAGGGTCAAAATATAAATAAAGTAACAATTTAATAAAGGGTAAAACCATGTATAAATGTATGGGCGAATTTAGGGTTCAAACATAAATTTAGTAGTGTCAAAATGTAAAATTTGTCAAAATTTCCCATAAATTCAACTAAAAATAAACTTAAAACTTCAACTTAAAATTTCCCTCGTAATTATGTAAGAGATGTTAATTCGAAAATCTAATGCATAAACCTCTTGGGTGAATAAAGTTTTTAAGAACATATACAACAACAGCAAAAACTATCTCCATCCAAATGATGAATAATCTTCAGCCAAATGATGAATAATTTCTTCATTTTCTTCATTTTTATTGATTTGTGTGTTGATACAATAATGCTAGCAAACTGTGTCCGAAAAATACGGTGTATTAAAAACTCTTTTACAAGGAACGATGATGTACTCAAAATTCATTGCATATTTGATAAAGACGATCTTGGTCTTCATTTAGTGCATCGTGGATATGTATATTCTTTTAAGTTTGGGGATAATGTTTTTGGTGGGACTCATTTCGACTGTGAACTAAGCCATGAAATTAGTTTACATATTGTAGAAAAATTATAACATATGAAGAATCTTCTTATTTTCTTAGATACAAGATAGTAAAGTTTTGAGATGCTAGAAATGATGGGATCTATCTCACAGATGAGGATCACCATGCAGAGTTTCAATATGGTTGGTAAATTCAAGTCACATTTTCTTTTCGTCTTGATATTAATAGATTTCAAGATATAAGTCATACAAAAAGATGTAATACTTGATGTATTGGATTTTCTAAATTATAATTAAAGGATGAAAAATTCTAAGTAAGTTGTTGGTAAATATCAATGTGATCTAACAAATCTCAATTCAATTCATCGTATCAACAAGTGTGTGATTACTCGTCGAATAGCTTGTAAATTAGACTAGGCCGGTGTCCGTACTACGCACGCATTTATAGTTTGATATAAATTTAATTTGATCGGAGAATTTATGTTTTCTTGTAAAGACTGATATAAAAATATAATTAATATAAAATAACATCTTAAATACCACTTCTCTAAAAATATAATTTATTTAGTGGTTTTTCTTTTGAAAATAGTATTGTAAAACATTTCTCTTATTTTTCATTATATATATAATTAACATATTAATTATACAATCTATTTTGTAAACCATAATAAAACCATAAATTAAATAACTTTCATCATAAAGAAATATGCTATAGCATATTATATTTTTGAGTAAAAGATAAATGCATGCAGTCTAATTTATGTTTATGCTCTCTCGTCAGCTCCCCTTCTCTTTCCTAATCTGCACCCACATCAGCAAGTTTTTTTTAGCTTTAGTATTATTTGACTTTTTAGTTTTTTTACAATTTATTTTAATGATACATTAATTTCCATAGATTAAGTAAAATAATTTATATTTTAAAAATAAAAAATAAAAGACCTAAGAAATCAATTTTTTAAAAATTATATAATAAAATAAATACTAATATCCTAAATCAATATATTCTAATTAACACGTATGGCCATAAATCACCATGTTTAAATTAAACAAAGAATGAGATTTTTTGTAAAAAGTTGATTTACATAAATCTATATACAATTAAATTAATTTTAGATTAACCATTCAAAATATAAAACATAATATTAGATAAATATTTAATTCTAAAAATTTAAAAATGATTGTCACACCAAAATATCAAAAATAAAAAGAAAATTACCATCATTATTTAAAAGAAAAAATATGACTACAGTAAAACCTCTATAAAATAATAAATTGGGACTATGATATTTTACGATATTTTATTAAGGTATCATTTTTATTAATTTATAGAGGTGATATTTGGATCAAAATATCAGTTTGGGACAAAGAAAATTATTGATTTATCGAGGTATTAATTTATCGAGTATTAGTTTATAGAGGTTTCACTCCAAATTTGGTAAAACAAAACACATCCACATATACATGGTAAAAACATCAATCTAATTATAAATTGTAAATTGTTATCATTCATTCTTATTGTGAAAACTGTTACTCAATTCAACTAAGAAGAAATAAATTTAGAATAGAAATTCAAACAACTATTTTGAAACAAAGTTGATGTATTACATAATTTATATCTAACTAAAATATAATTCTAAAACTACATCCGGGCGTAGCGCAAGTTCTCTCCTACTTATGTATAATGCATCTTGTTAACAAAAACAGGTCACTTTAAGTCATGATAAATGGCTCAATCTCAATTTTCATGTCTCATTCAACATTCATGTATCCTTTGGTGATTAATGTTGTATAATTATTTTGGGGACTTCTGGCCAACTCATGCCTCAATTTAACGTGCGGGATTACGTTATTAATAGTCTTATCATTTTCCGATTACAATGAAAAGTATTAATTTTGTTACGCCAAACAAACATCTTCAAGTGATTTGACATATTATTGAACGTTGGTCGATTGATCCCGATTTTTTTTATTGATAGGCTTTCTTTGTCAAATGATTTACGGTTTGTAACTTTAAATATGCTATTTTCTTTGAATAAATGGTAAATAACTTGTCATATTGATTCAGAAAATATAATAAACTCGGAATGTAAATTGTTTATGCATAAAGAAATTTGGAATGGATGATCTTTTCTTTTTGACATCAGCATGAGATATTATCTTTTTAATTATGCTAAAAACCTAGTGTTCTTCTGTTCCTTTGCCAATGTTCAAGTAGTTCCTGCTGTTTTCGTTTTGGAGCCGTTGATCCGGCCTCTTGCTCCGTAGATCCATTGGAATTGTTTTGAACAATCATTTACTCCAATGACATACCAGGCCAAAGGTTTTACACAATTCAAAATCTGAGTCTCAGAAGCCCATATCTGTCAAGCAGCAAGGTTTCTGGCTTGATATCCCTACAAAAAGCCAAAAGAAGAAGATAAGGTCATCAAACATGCAAGAGAAAAATTAATGATGTTTGATTTACTCTCACAGAACCCGTGGATGTAATTGTGCCTGTGACTGGACTCCATAGCGAGAACTGTCTCAGCGACATAGAACTTGCCCTCATCTTCTGTTAAAGTATCTTTGCGCATCAGCAGAGTCATCATATCCCCACCTGGCAAATACTCCATCAAAAGGTAAAGATGGTCATCATCTTGAAATGAACAGTAAGGCTTCACTATGTAGTTACTGTCCACTTCTGTAAGTAAGTTCCTCTCTGCTCTCACATGCTCAACCTTGAGAACAAATAAGATTGAGTCAAACGATGATTAGTTCACAGAAGAGCCATCGACTAGCATTAGATAGGGAAGTATAGAACCTGTCCTCTGCGAAGCATCTCTGCCTTCTGGAGCATTTTCATTACATAAACTTGACCTGTCGTCTTTTCTCTACAAACTTTAACCTAAAGAAGAAACAACAACAATGCACCTTTAACAACCGAAGCAATTGTATTCCCACGCGGATGGACTCAAGAAAACATACCTCCACAAATGCACCTTTCCCAATCATTGTAAGCAAATATCAGAAACGCCTAACTTATGGCGTTGAAGATGCATATACTCTATCCCCTTCTCCAGAAACTTGAGAAGATTATTTTTATCTTCTTCAGAGACATCAGCAATCTGCCAGCTTCTGCTCTACAATAATTTATATAACCAATTAAGCACTCATAGGAATTCATTCATTGCATAAGTTAAATTCATAAAATTGGAAAATGATTACATCATGAAAGCTGATTGATGTTCACAAACAAAAAAAGTTTCATTGAATCAAATATTTGAAGAAAATGCATAAAAGATGTTTCAAAATAGTGTCACCAAATATTATTAGTCTACAAGCCATGTTAGTTACATATGGTTAGATGATGTATATGGTTCATGACATCTGCCTCTGTTCTCTTAGTGCCGAAATATCTTCCGCAGTTCAAGATTTTATACTCTCTTCAACTCCAGAGCTCGTTCAAGCTACATAATCCGTTGATTTTATTAGTCTCATAAATAAAAACTATATTACAAAAGGCTTTGGTTTCGGTAAACCCGATATAGGAAGGAAACTATAAAATGATAATAATTGACATAAACTTTTAACGAATCATATTGCATCTCTAAAGCATGCATGCACGAGAGACATCGAGAGAGAAGAGAAGAATGTACCTTTGCAGCTCGCATAATCACTACAAGAAAGCAGCCGCAAAATTGACAGATTTTTTGACGGATTTAAAATCTGTCAGAAATTTTCGACAGTTTTGCAACTGCTAAATTCCGACGGATTTCCGATGAAAATACAATCCGTCGGTTATTTTCCGACGGACAAACAAATCCGTCGGAAATCTATCGGAAATTGTATACGTTATAATCCGACAAAATTTTGACGGATATCTTTCTAAAATATGTCAGAATTTTGTCGACCGATAAAAACGTTAATATGACCGTTGTATAGCCGTTTGAAAAAGTTATATTCCAACAGATTTCCGACGGAATTCCGATGGACATGACTTCTATATATATGTTTCCACATTTCTTCGTTCATTCACACCACTTACTCAATTCAATCTCTATATAGAAAAGTTACAATATGTATTTTGGTAATTACTTTTGGTCGTGGATGGACGAACCTATGATGGATCCGGAGTCAAATCTACTGAAAGATGATTATGCACGAGGAATATGCGAGTTCATGGAATTGGCCGGAAATCAACGGGGAGCAAAAAAATGGTAAGATTAAATGACCCTGTAGTATATGCCGGAATTCTCATAATGTTAAGATTGAGTTAGTTTGGCATCACTTGTATAGCAATGAGTTTATGCCCGGGTATAAGATTTGGTTTTTACATGGAAAAACAAATTATGATTATGGTAGTACTAGTGAACCAAATGTTGCGGATAGCATAAGAGATAGAAGGAAAGTAGATGTAGGTATTGGTATGGTTGAGATGGTGAATGATTTGTTTAGGGAGAACATGACATCGGCCGGTTATGATGGAGATAGGGTTTAGGAACCAAATACAGAAGCGCAAATTTTTTTAATATGTTAGATGTAGCGAAATAGCCACTATATAGTGCTTGTAGAGAAGGTCATTCACCGTTATCATCGACAAGTAGAATGATGACTATTAAGACGGACTACAATTTGGCGGAAGAATGTGTTGATGCGATAACAGATTTTGTGAAAGATATTTTGCCTGAAGATAATCTTTCACCAGCATCATACTATGAGGTAGAGAAACTAGTCGCTGGTCTTGGTTTGTCGTATCAGACGATAAATGTGTTCATCGGCAACTGTATGATATACTGGAAAGAAGACAAAAATCGTAAAAGATGTAAATTTTGTCAAAAAACGATGTTTCAAAAAACTAGTGGGAGAGTTTTAGTTCCTTATAAACGGATGTGGTATTTACCATTAACGGAGATGTTGAAGAGGTTATATCAATCTCAACGCACAGAAGAGGCAATTAGATGGCATGCAGAGCATCGTCAAGATGGAGAGATTACACATTCGTAAGACGCAGAAGCGTGGAAACATTTCCAATCAATGTATCTAGATTTTGCGTATGAGCGACGAAATTTATATCTCGGGTTATGTAGAGATGGTTTTAACCCATTTGGAAAACATGGAAGACAATATTCGTTGTGGCCGGTAATTGTAACACCGTACAATTTACCACCATCTTTGTGCATGCGTAGAGTTTTGTTCCTTTCCGTGCTAGTTCCCGGCCTAGAGCATCCAACGAGGTCACTTGATTTATTCCTCCAGCCATGGATCTGTGAGTTACAAATGCTATGACAGCATGGGGTTGAAGCATTTGATGTTTCATTGCAGCAGAATTTCAAGATGCGTGCGGTTCTTATGTGGACAATAAGCGATTTTCCACATATGGTATATTATCTGGATGGACAAAGTATGGAAGATTATCTTGCCCGTGTTGCCAAGACAACATCACGGAAGAAAGATGTGTTGGTTTGATTGCCACATAAAGTTTTTACCTAGTGATCATCCTTATCGTCGGTTTAGAACATTGTTTACAAAGAACAAACAAGTGTTTGACTGTGCACCTCCGGAGATTGATGGACATTGTATATTAGAGCAATTAAGAGATTTTGGCGCTAAGAGAACTCCTTACTGCGGGGGTAATGTACATGATCTTGTTGACGGTGTTGGTGAATATCATAACTGGCATAAAAAAGTATTTTATGGGATTTGCTTTATTGGAAAAATCATTTGTTGAGACACAATCTAGATGTAATGCACGTTGAAAAAAACTTTTTGACAACATCATGAAAACTGTTTTAAATGTGTAAGGGAAGACAAAAAAACAATATGAAGTATAAATTAGACTTGCAAATGATTTGTTCTTGGGATTTTCTTCATGTTATGCCTAATGGTAGATGTTCTATGGTTACCTACCGGTTAGACGCAGCGAAGAAAGAAGTTTTTTTTATTGGATTCGAGATGATGTAAAATTCCTGGATGGATATTCATCTAATCTGCCGGAATTGTGTGGATTTCTCCGAATGAAAGTTTATTGGAATGAACTTCTACAATGAAGTCGTTAGCCTACTGCAGTCAAGGTTTCACTCTTGCACTGATCATAATCTCATAAACATCTTTTCATCACTATGAGATAATATTATCACATAGAAAATATCATATATTATCAAATAATCATCAAACTCTCATCATGTCCATCAATGATAAATCATATTTTTACATGTTCTTAGTAATATTTTATATGTTTCTAACAAGCATACGATGTGATTTTGGTACTCTTAACAAGGATTTTCAAGTATTTTAAGTTTCAAAAAGTCTTTACAGGTTTCTAAGCAAAATGGATAAAAAGGGAGCAAAACACGTTTTAAGACAGTTTTGGAGCTTCATATGACGGGCTGCTTTTGAACACTTTCATGTGGACCAAATTCAACATTCTTTTTAACGCTGAATAGTACTTGTAATAGATAATTGGGAAAACACAAACCTTACAACAAACGAAAGAAAAAAAACAATACCAATAGGTAACTGAAATTCATAAACGAATAATGAAAAGAAACTAAAAAAAAGAGCTTCCTTATGTGAAGAAACAGATAAGCGCTTTGATATTGTTCAATAAACGAAGATTTTCGCTCCTCTAATGACCAATAAACATCCAGTAGTTGTAGCATGTGCTTCCGAGTTGATAAGAGCACTTAACCAAGAAGGCCCACCAGTTGCAAGGTATGATTAGTAGCAATGATCCTCTATAATACTAAATGTTATTTTACTCGCAACTTGATTTATTGCAGGTAGTATCTCTTGAACCTTCCACATCTCCAATGGTTGTAAAGCTTCTCAAGTCTCTGAGATAATAATTCTGCAAATCGGAGCATTCCGTAGGTGAAGAACAATGGGTGACAGTATCAAAAATAATTTTTCTGATAATGACGACTCCTCACTCCCTCTACAGCCCAATCAAAAGTTATGATAAAAGCACTGAAGGTCTATCGTGTAGAGCCCGAACCAGAAGCCTCACCACTGCGCCTGGAGAGTTTGATGGAATGAAAAAAAGGCTCCACACCAAACCACCAAGCCCCGCTAGCGTGACTGAGGAGTTTTAAAGCTTCCCTTCTCCAAAACGACACCACTTCACTTATTTTGACCCTAAGAAACCCTAAAAGACAATAAATAGATGTTTTAAAAAACCTAGAAAAGAGAGAGCAACACCAGCACCAATATGAGAAGATCCATAGCTGCCATCACACCCAAATTTTCTTCATCTCATCGACCGCCTCTCACCTCACTTTCATCACCATCGTTTGTTTTGTTTATAGTCTTTTATGTTTTTCTAAGGGAGAAGATTCTGCAATTTGTTATCATAGAGAAGATCCTAAAACCCTCTTAATACTTATATTTGATTATGTTTTCCATTACATCTATTGATATGGTTTGTTTCACCATGTGTGAGTACATTTCTTGTTGGGATTAAAGGTTTTAAAAGAGGATTCAAGAATTGCTAAACTAGGCTGTTAGATTTTGGTTTATTCGTTTATAGCTTTTCATCTAGGTTTATATGTGTTGTTTATAACTTAAACGACATTCGAGCTATTGTTACTAGGAGGATTAACTTTCTGAATGCTTGATAATTGAGCTAAACTGATCTAGATGAGCGTCGTAACACAATTTGTGGGAGTAAGTTATAAAACTTTGTGAACACATCGAACTTGATATAATTGTGTGTTTAACTGCATAAGTCCTCTCGGGAGTTGAGTGGTTTGGTCGTTGAAAATAAGTTTTTGATTATGCGTTAGTAGGTTAAGAACACCTTAGAGATTCGAGTTCTAAAGTATCTCGGAAATTCTCTTATTCGATTTCTTTACATAAAACAATCCATGATAACTTGAGAATTTCCTAAAACCCAACACTTTGTTTATTGATATTTACATTGCCTTATTTCTTGTTTGCTTTAATTTTCATTTACCATAAAACCCAAAACAAAACTCATTTAGTTTGTCTTAACTTAATTCTCTTCTAACAAATTCCTAATGTAGCTCATTAGTCTCTATTGGGATCAATCCTTAAGTACTACACATGATTAGTTTTGTGCATTTTCAGGCCTTTCATTGTGTTTATTCAAAGTTGAAACTTGACACACATCAAATTTTTGGCACCATTTCCGGGGACTATTTAATTTTCTTACGATTTTAAGACTAGTATATATTTTAAGACGTTTTGCTTTTAAATTTTTGATTTTTCTGTTTCAGTTTTACTTTGATATTTTTCTTTTTATTTTCAAGTACTTTGAAGTTCAAATGGAAAGTTAAAACCATAACCCATGATTGGTTGGCAACCCTCCCCTCAGAGGAACAATAAGGATTCGTTGGAGTTTATCATGTCACTGGCAACAACGAGCATAGTTGCTTGGATTCGTTACCTCGAAGGATCGCAGATTTCGACACCCCCACCAACACTCTCGAAACAGTTTAGAATTCAGCTATTGACACCGCAAAGACAAGATATTCGACACCCCCTCAGGTTGTTGCTTTAGTATAACAAAATCAGTACTATGGTACTTCTACGGAGCATCTGACAGACCATACTAACCTTTTTGAAGAAATATGTGATACATTAGCTCAAATGAGAATTTTAAAGATTACACAGGTGTAAGCTTTCCTCATTTTCTCTTGGGGAGAAAGAGGGTAAATGGGTGAAGTCGCTACCTCCATCATCAATCACTACTTGGGAGGAGTGCAAAGAAACATTCCTTAATTGCTTTTACCCTAGGTATCGATCCTAGGATTTAAACAAGAAGTCACTGAAACGTTTTCTGACGTTTGGGAGCGATTTACAGACTATGAAAGGGATTTCCCTCATCATGGTTTTTCTGAACGGTATTTGATGTGTATTTCTACGGAGAAGTTGAAGATTGATACCAATTAGTTCTGGATACAAAAGTAATGGGGACTTCTCTACAAAGATGGTACATGCGGCACAAATTTGGTTAGCAATTCTGCTGCAAGCAATGCCAACAATTGCCTCGACCATGCCATAACCTCACAACCTACAAGTTCTTAGTCCAAAGCATATATTAATCCCAAAGGCATGTTGAATGTGACTCAAAATTGGCAAGCCAAAAATTGTGGAACTATTAAGAAGAAGAAGGAGATGAAGCACACGAGTGATCATGTTTGTTACACAGAACGGATCTATGATCTAGAGGAAGATGCAGGACACATGCACTTCTATATAGCCTCACAAGTTGATGCAATCCAGCCCCTGCATTTCAAAACAACAAGCTCGCATGTAACTTTATTGATGATTAAGAAACGTCCAACAAAGCCAGAACCATGATTGATTTCCTAGATAACTTCCAGACAAGTTTTCAAACTCCTATTCAAGCACAGAGGGACGTGGGTATGACCCCTAAAAGAGCTAGAATTACACTATGATGCAGCGTTATATGAAGAATCAACATAATATGGCTAATCAACAAGTAATGGAAGTAGTGAAGCTAAACGCCCAAGACAACACAAATCTTGGCTTTAAGTAGGATAACATCTTTGATTACTTCAGTAAGGAGAAGGACAGGTTGGATGCGAAGGTTACTGACCTAGTTACTTTTTTCAAAAAGATCAAAGTAAAAGATGCTCATATTGGAGAGGGTACGAAGAAAAAAACTAATTTTCTTCCAGCAAAAGTTGAGAGAAATCCGAGAGGAAGTTGCAATGTCATAACAGTTGAAAGTAAAGAGGAAGCTACACCTATCCCCACGAATTAACCCATCAAATTTGATCTACCAACACCGACAGAAGATTACGAGCTAACTACTAAACCACCAAACCGAAGGTTGCTTCATAAGATAGACAATCCAATGAAATTTATCATTCCTTTCACGGTTAAAGATATCAATTTTCTTGATTCTATATGTGACATATGAGCTAATGTGAATATGATTTCTAATACCATTGCAAGTAAGCTGGAGATTTTCTACATAAAGGCTCCAACTATTTCTATTAAACTCGGAGACGCTTTCAACACGATTCCACACGGTTTTGTGTAAAATATAATTGTGCAAGTGGGAGGCTGTCTTTTTCTAGTCGATTTTTACATTATAGAGATGAGCGATAACTCCCATATGCCACTGATGTTTGGAAGCACCTTCACTGATATTTTGGCAGCAATGGTTGATTATCCAAAAAGACAATTTTGTTTCTCTAAAAAAAGTCTTCTACCCCGAAATTCCTACTGGTAGCTCTCATCATGTAACCATGCCCAATGGAGAAAAACTGATTTTAGACATTGGAGATGACAAAGAGAAGCCCCAGAATGTTCCAAGAGAAGCTCGAATCATCATCGTAAAAGAAGTTGTCAAACCGACAAAATCTGATTACAAGTGTTTTATGCAACAAAGTTTTGACAATGCATTCTCAAGAATGTGCTAAGAACATGATTAAAGATGTCCTACACATTGAGAAACGTTCTAATGCACCTCCAAAATCAACTCCGTCGGATTCTTCTTGTACAGGAGTCTTGCGAACTACTTGGTAGCAAATGTCGAGCCTCCTTAATTTTTTGGTTACAAGAAAAAAAATTCTTTGTGTGAGGTTAAAAGGTACTTTTGGGATAAGTCTTATCTACACAAGAAGTGTTCTGGTTAATTGTATATAAAATATGTTCAAGAGGAAGATGTTCGAGGTATTCTTTTTGCTTGTCACGAATCAAACGATAGTGGAAACTTTGTCACTTTCAAAAGTATCTCTAAGGTACTACAAGCTGGTTTTTGGTGGTCTACCATGTTTAAAAGATCGTCATGCCTTTATATCTAAGTGTGATGCATGCAAATAAAAAGGAACATCATCAAACGAAATGAGATTCCACAAAACTTCATACAAGAAGTTGAAGTTTTTGATGTTGAAGAATCAACTTTATGGGTCTTTTCTCTTCATCATATGGAAACAAATATATTCTTTTTTATGTTGACTACGTGTCTAAGTTTCCCATACCCACAAACGATACAAAAGTAGTGATGATGATGTTCAAGTCGATAATCTTTCAAAGATTTAGCGTTCCATGAGTTGTGATTAGCGATGGAGGTTCCCACTTTATCAACAAAGTGTTTGAAATTCTTTTGAAGAAAAATGGACTGAAACACAAAGTTGCTACACCTTATCACCCTCAGACCAGTGGACATATGGAGGTCTCCACCAGAGAAACAAAACAGATCTTGGAGAAAAAAGTAGGAAAACGGGGAAGGATTGGTCAGTTAGACTTGATGATACACTATGGACATATAGGACTGCATTCAAAACTCCGTTTCGTACCATTCCTTTTCACCTTTTCTATGGGAAGGCATGTCATCTTCCATACGAGATCGAATTCAAGGCTGATGGGCGGTAAAGAATTTGAACTACGACATCAAACCAGCATCTTAGAGACGTTTGATTCAGTTTAATGAATTGGAGAAAATTTGTTTTAATGCCTATGAGAAGTCAAGGATCTACAAGGAAAAGATTAAGCATATCATGACAAGAAGATTGTTCCAAAGTCATTTTCACCAAATGACCAGGTTCTACTCTTCAACTAACACTTGAAACTATTTCCTTAGAAGCTTAGATCGCGATGGTTGGAACAGTTCAAAATTTAGGAAGTTCAATCAGAAGGCACCGTATTACTTTGGAACTATAGTGGAGGTGACTTTACAGTCAACGAAAAACGTCTTAAATTATATCTTGTAAACATTGAATAAGATGAGAGGTTAACTATCCCCTTAGTTTATCCTCCCGCCGCCTAGTTTGAAAACAAAGTCAAGATGATGACTTTAGAAAAGTGCTGAATGGAAGACAACCCATTGGTAAGGGTCTAGATTTGGTTTATTTTTCTTTGTTTTTTGATTTTTTCATGTATTAGTATCCGGTCTTTCATAAAAACAAAAGCGAAAGAAAGAAGAGAAGGAGACAGAACAGATCAGTCTTTGTGCAGTATACAAACGAAGGTTCAAAGCGGCCCAAAAAAATTCAAAACTTAGTGGAGAGATTCAAATATCCATATCTAACCACAGGAAAAAGTGGTTTTTCATTCGCATTTACAGTTTAAAATTTATGATTGTTTTCCCTAGACATATTTGTGCAAATCAGTATGCATAATGACCTACTCCGGAAGCAATTTCACGTCAAAATATAAGGAACTAAAATACGTTCTTTATACCATTGGAAAGATCTCAGTTTCAAGTTTTCAGAACATCTTCTAGATCGCAAATCCAAGATCTGTAGCAAAAGAAAAGAGAATAAAAAGAAGGACACATGAGGAGCTACGACAGAAAGAGGAGCCCCCAGCGCGGCCAACAGAGCCTCGACCGCACCACCGAGCAATGGTGACGCAGACAGACACCCTCCCACCGCGACGTGGCCACTACCCTCTTGTCTCCTCTGTCTCTAATTTGCATTTTAAATCATACATTCATCACCCATCCGTCTCCACACCATCCCACCCCATCATCATCACTACATAAATTACCTAGCTTTTATTTAGTTTTATTTCCTTTTAATACTGATGATTTAGGTTTTTGTCCAATGAAGGACGCAAAACTAAATTATAAACATAAAATTTGATTGAAATTAGTCTAATCCAATTGATGTCAAGCAATATCAAGAAAGAACTAAGGCTCAATCTCATTGTCTCCACCGTACCACCATCAATCCATACTCCACTCGCCATTCAATCTCATTCACAAAATAAGGTGACATTGTTCTAAAACCAAAATCTTTCTTTTCCATTTATATATTCCTTCCGTTTCTCTTTCTTTTTTTTCACCGAGGATGGTGTGATTTAAGTCTACGGGCAAAGATGATCCATCATTTACTAATGTTACTTTCTATTTTGTTGACTTAAGACATTTTTCCATTTTTTCATTAGTATAGTTTTATCGAGTCAAAACTAGTAGGGAATAAGAACATTTCAAATAATGATATCTGACCATTATGTGTTGAGAATTTTTTGTCCTAGGATAACTTACATAATTTGCCAAGAGAGGGTAACACCTAGAAGCTCTGACCTCTCCACTAAAGTTTCATGTTGTAGAGACTTCTGTTGGATCGAATGTCCACTCTATTTTTTTTTGGACACCTAACCTGACTTAATTTTTTTCATTGAAGCTATTAGATTAGGGAAACAAGCAAAACATTCAGGAAATCTTTATCATTTTTACCACTCTTTTGTTTATCCCGAATTGCCACTCATTTTAGTTGTTCCCTACCCTTAACTATAATCTTCATTCAAACTCCATGTCATCTCTTTTCCATCAACATAACGTGCATGTATATGAAAAAAAGTCGGAGAGAAAGGAACAACACCAGCTTCCGAACATAAAGTCGAAGAGTTTTTGAAAAAAGATGGAATATGATGATCCAATTTCATTACACATTCTATCTATGAGATTTACAAAAGAAGGTACTAGTTTTGTGCTTACAAGACATATTTCATTTAAGGTATTGTTTTCCCCTTTCGAAAAAAACATGTAAACCAAGGGGAACTGAAATAGTTACTATTTATATAAGTCTCATAGCACAAGAAAATCTCATGGAGAAACATGTATTAGTCTACTAGAAGAAGTTTTACAGAAGAATCCCTGCAAATAATCTAAGTCTAGGGGAGATCAAAGAAAAGAAAAGAAGGAAGGAACAAGACAAAGAAGTGGTTGTGACTATGAAAATCAACATGTCTGATCTCTCTTGCAGTTTTGCATAATATCTCGCACCCGCTCTACCACTAATTACCCTAAACACCTTAAACTCCAACACCAAACACCAAAATAATTTTCCTTATACAAAGCGCTATCTACCCTAAATAACATATTCTCAATGAGAAAGCTCACGCAATATTTTAATGAATGTAGAGAGTTGACTGGCGTGAATGCGGAAATTTTACAGGTTTGAGATTGATGGAACAAATTAGGAAAGCCATGAGACGATAGTGAAAAATTTCTAACATAAATCTCTGTTTAATGTGCTCAGTAGATAATAGTTCAAGATACGGTCTCTGATGATAAGAGAGTTCCCGTGATTTTCAAAGCTCTTTTCCATGACTTTACTCTTTTGTTTGCTTGAGGACAAACACAATTTATATCTAGAGAGTTGATAACATCAAATTTTTACCTATTTTTAGTACTATTTTATATGTTTTTAAAAAGAACACGTTATGATTTTGGTACCCATACAAGGATTTTCAAGTATTTTAAGTTTCAAAAACTCATTACAGGTTTCTAAGCAAAACAAATTAAAAAAGAGAGCAAAACACGTTTTAAGACAGTTTTAGTGCTTCTGACTACGGGCTGCTTTTGAAGCATTTACCGTGGAAAAAGTTAAACATTATTTATGTCATTGGAGAGATAGAAGAGTCATAGTTCATTTCCAATTGAAATCGATCCAATCCATTCAGCCAATCAGAAGTTATAACGAAAGCACTGAAGACATTTCCTGTAGAGCCCAAACCAGAAGTCTCACCACCGCGCCTGGAGAGCCCGTTGGTGCAGAAAAAGGGCTCTCTACCACACCACTAAACCCACTGGCACGGACGAGGAGTTTTAAAGCATTCCTGGTCCAAAACAACACCACTTCACTTATTTCGACCCTAGGAAACCCTCAACTAACTTTATATGCCCAAAACACAATAACTACATGTTCTAAAAGACCTAGAAAAGAGAGAGAGAGAGAGAGTGATACCAGCACCCAGAGGAGAAGATCCATATCCAACATCACTCCTGAAGTTTCTACATCTCATCAATCGCCTCTCACCTCACCTTCATCACTGTCGGTTTTTTTTTTGTTTCTTGTCTTTCATAATTTTTAAGGGAGAAAAACTTGTACTTTGTTATCGCATAGAAGATCCCTAAAACTCTCTAGTTATATTTGATTATGATTTCCATTACATCTATTGTCATGGTTTGTTTCATCATGTGTGAGTAGATTTCTTGTTGGGATTAAGGTTTTTTGAAAGGGGATTCATGAATTGCTAACTAGGCTGATAAATTTGGGCTTATTCGTTTATAGTTCTTCATCTAGGTTTATATGTGCTGGTTGTTGCTTGTACAGCATTCTAGCTACCGTTACTAGGAGGATTAACTTTCTGAAAGCTTCACCTAAACTAGTCTAGATGAGCATCGTGACATAAAACAATCCATGATATCCTGAGAATTTCCAGAAACCCAATACTTTGTTTATTGATATTTTCATCGCTTTATTTCTTGTTTGCTTTCTATTTTCGTTTACCATAAAACCCAAAACAAAACGCATTTATTTTATCTTAGCTTTATTATCTTCTAACAAATTCGTAATGTAGCTCATTGGCCTCTGTGGAATCGATCCTTAAGTACTACGCACAATTGTTGTGCACTTGCATGCCTTTTGTTGAGCTATTCAAGGTTAAAACCTGGCACACATCAATCAACAAGTCATAAACAATTAAAAAATTAGATATAATTATGGACGAGTGAATCCTAAAGCATAAAATAGGAACATGGTTACTACGTTTTTGCAGATTACACCGTCATTTTAGCCCCTTTGAAGATGAAGAACAACTTTTTTTTCTTTTGGACAGATTTGTTCTCACAATTTTGACATCACGTTTCCATGTGCTCCTAATGTTAAAATAAAGGTGAGAAGTTTTTCAAAATAAATAAATTTTAATTAAATATAATTTTATAAAAAATAGTTTTGTAATAAATTTATATTTAATTGAAAATCCGTTGAGAAGGCGTTTGTCAGGAAAATATCCGTTGGAAATTTCTTGGAAAACTCCTCGGAAAGCTCTCCCAATGGTTTTCCGAGAGAATTTTGGACAGAAGGATGATCATCAGAATTCCGTTGGAATCTTCTCTCCGTCAAAAATTGTTGGGAATTTTTGACGGATTTTGGTTCCCAACAAGACAGTCCCGACAACCAAAATCTGTGGAGATTCACTCGGAAAATGTTTACTTTTGACGATTTCATCCATTTGGAATATCATGTTTTCTTGTAGTAAACTTAATGAATCATCATCACACTAAATTGTATTGGATTAAACTTATACATATCGAACAGAATACTTAATTAAGCTTGGTGTAATATCATTTTAAAGAATCAAGTTAAACCGGACTTCGGTTATTAATTAACCAAATTTGAAATCAAATTGAAAATTAAGCTGAAATAAAATCATATCTAATCTTAATCGATATTAATTTTTATTTAAAACAACTTAAGATTTATTTTAAACTAAGCATGAAATATATAGGAGGTAATAATTATCTCTATGTTTAGACAAATAATTTACCATCACATGCAGATAATTTAGACGAATCGATGCTTAAAATTATTATTTGAGATTATAGGGCTGACATGCTATTTCTACACGATAACTATCATATCAGCCACATTTACATAAACTTAGACCCCTCATCTATATCAACCCAAAACAAAAGTTTAATTGCTTAATACACAAAATACGAAAGTACGAATTGCAATTCCACACATATTCAAATTTTATCAGTTTACGAATTAAATCCGATACGGAACCGATACTAATCCAAATAACCCTAACCCAATGATGATCTAAAATCCAGTTAATGAAATCTCTTCTTCATCTTATTCCTCGCTATTGACAACTTATTTTTTTCAATTTTATAACTGATTGAAATCTTCATCTTTTTTAACTATGGAACTGATTTAAGATAAGTCTACTGAAATCTAAAACCAATATCATCAATGTATTCAGAGTTATCATTGCTCCCACGATTTCCCAACACCTCAAATAGTCTACCAAGAGGACTCCAATCATCATACCAAAATGATGTTTGAGCCCCACAATGAACACCAACTTTATGACATTTTTTTGTTGAATCTCGATATTTAAGAAGCCTTCTCCACATCCACTAGCTAGAACTCGTATTAGAATTTACCGACCAAAGGAGCCTCTTCTTATCAGATTCTTTTGAACCCATTTTACTCAAAGAGACTTCTTAGTAGAAACCAACTGCCAAATTCTTTTTATAGCAACTCACCTTATTTGCTTCCGCTAAAGACTTAAAACCAAGTCCTTCTTCTCACTTTGTTTTACAAATATCAAACCAAGTAACTTTCTCCTTTTTGAGTTAGAGTTGATCCCGACCACAGAAACACCAAGCTTATTTTCTCTATTTTTATACATGCACGAGGAAGTCTAAAAGCAGCCATCAAGAAGTTTGTTAAACTAGTTATCACCAAAGAGAGTAATTGAAGGCAACCTGAAAAAGAAAGAAAGTGATTCTTCTAAGAGCCAATTCTGTTGTGAATCTTATCAATAAGCGGCTGATAATCCGATGCAACCATTCTTTTTGTCAACAGAGGCAGACCCAAATACTTCATCTGCAAATTTATGAGATTAAAGGGATAAACAGAGGATATCCCATCGACAAATAATGTGGTCTTTTTCAAGCTTACTCTTAAACCTGAGACACTCGCAAAATCATCAAACACATCAAGGATACCTTTAATTGAGTGCGGTTTTTCGTCTTCAAACACCATGATGTCGTCCACAAAACATAGATGTGTTATATTCAGACTTTTACATCCCGGGTGATAGCCATAACCACTAGACCAACTCATTGTTGGTAAAATTGAAGGATAACTTTTTAGTGGGCAATTGAAAGATAACTATTTTTTAGAAAAATGGTGAAATCAAGTTTTAGGCAAAACCTGCATAATTGCATTTTAAATTGTTTTTACTCAAACTATTAATAATGTTGAATATTTGGTAAAATTTTGGTTTTAACAATTTAAAATTACTAGATTGTTTTAATATATTAACTAGGACTGTTACGGATCCGGATATCTAGGTTTTTGGGAATATATTCGGATCCGGATTCGGCAGATCCTCGATTTTATTATCCGGATCCGGATCCGCATATATCTGGATCCGGATCCGCATATATCTGGATCCGGTCTAATTTTAAAAAAATTATAATGTTACTAGATCTAATGTTAACAATAAAATTAAAATATATAAATTCAAAATTAATTTATTCAAATAGAAAAATAAAAATATGTGAATAAAATTTATTTTTCATTTTGTTTTAAATTTAAAAATCCGTGCCTAGAGAGGGTCAAAATCTGATATATATATATATATATATATATATATATATATATATATATATATATATATATATATAATAAAACAGAGGGAGTGTGTTATCTAAAGCCAATGTAATTTGCGCGGGGAATTTAGCAAAGAGTATGACAAGAGGAGAGATTCGTTCTTACCTTTCCTTAGGTGGTTCATCGTGGCTGGCAGCAAGGATTGAAGTAGAGCGTCGATGGTAAGCTCATCAAGGTCATCACTTGCGATTGGGCTAGACGTTTAGCCTTTTACTCTTAAGTTTTTTATGCTCTGTTATCGAGTTACGTTTCTCTGTTTTATGATGACTCAATGAAACGACGACAAAAATAAAACAGAGGGAGTAATCAACAAATAATATTATATGATATTAACAAAAGAAAAATAATAAAAATATAATATGAAACAAAATCCAAAAAAATATCTCAGGCAGACCAAATATGTCATCATATATAAAATCAGCACGTGAAAGTAGTGGTCGGTTCAGTCCAAGATGCCAAGAACGTTCCTCCTCCGGTCCACCCCATCAACCAAACTTTTGAGTATAAAAATTAGCTTTTGCAATTGCCATTGCACGTCCACACAAATATCAACGCCACTTTTCAATTTCCAACAACTCAACAAACATCAAAACGGTAAACTCCTCAAGACAACACTTGGTTACTTCCTCTTTGTGTTTTGTCCTTTTATGTAATAAAGATCTAACTACCAATCTATGTTTTGTTTATGACCGTTGTTGATTTCTCAGATCTGATTTGTGAATTTCTTTTTTTTATTGTTTCTTCTTGAATAATTGATTTATCCTTCCCATTTCGTTCATCGAATCATTTGATCTATTCTTCTACAGATGACGGCGGCCCAGGGGAACTCCGACGAGACGCTCTTCTCTCCATATAAGATGGGAGGATTCGATCTTTCTCATCGGTGAGTTTTAGCTGATTTGATTGTTGATCTATATAGTGTTTGTTGTCTGATGTGTAATCTCATCACGCGTTTGCGTTTGCGTTTTCGTTTTAGAGTGGTTCTGGCGCCGATGACACGTTGCAGAGCGGTGAACGGAGTTCCAAACGCGGCTTTGGCGGAGTATTACGCTCAGCGCACCACTCCTGGCGGCTTTCTCATCTCCGAAGGCACTATGGTCTCTCCCGGATCCGCAGGGTAATTTCGTCTTTTTCTCATTTTTTCATTTTTTCAATTTTTAAGACCAATAGTAAAAATAATAGTATCTTTTAATTATTGTACCACAATGCGTTTATATATATATATATATATATATATATTATTTTATTTGAAATAACGTCATATATAAACGCGTAAATGAAACTTGAAAACTAACATTGGTCATGCTTTTGTCAAAAATGCGTAGGTTTATCTATTTTGAAATTTGGAAAACAATCAAATTTGTATCCTCCAACTAATTATAGCTTTTTGCTATAAAATATCTCTATAAGCAAAATCTTATCATCGTTATTATTAAAAATATAAAACCAACCCATATCAAGAATAAAACACCACCAACTCTTATTGTTATTAGAATTCAAAATATTATAGAAAAAAAGGAACAAGGTAAAACCAACTGTTATCATTATCATTGTCTATCAGAGTCTTTTATTGAAAGTTAGAGTCTATGCACGGTCAAAAATTATATATCAAAAATAATAGGATGTCATTAAAATGTATAAATCACTTCACCCAATGTTAGTTTTTTAATTTTGAGTAGAAAAACCATGAAGCTTAACATACACAACTAATGATTTATAGTGACTAAAGTAAAAAAAATGGTCTTAGCTAATTTTACTTGAATGTGAAAAGGTGTGCTTTCGAATTATTTTGTGTTGTCATTAGTGACAGGACCCACCAATAGTTGAGTGGTGTGATAAGAATGGACAGGTTTAGATCTCAGCCACAGAGAGAAAAAAAAGGCTTATAAATAGTCATGACACATACGTACAAATTCAAAACGAATGTTTCTTTACATCTCTACCATAACTGACAAAGACTTGTAATATAGTTGTAACTTGTAAGAAAATGCAACTGATATAAATAAACTTTTTCAGGTTCCCACATGTGCCTGGAATCTATTCAGAGGAACAAGTAGAAGCATGGAAGAAAGTTGTGGAAGCAGTTCATGCTAAAGGAGGTTTCATCTTCTGTCAATTATGGCATGTTGGACGAGCTTCTCATTCATGTATATATATATATATATATATATATATATCTCAATCTCCTTCTATTACTCACTACATTTGCACAACCAGTTATGAAATTAACATTTTTGAGTCTTTGTACAGTGTATCAACCTAATGGAGGATCACCAATATCATCAACAATCAAACCAATCTCCACAAGATGGCGAGTTCTGTTACCCGATGGATCGCACGTGACATACCCAAAACCCCGAGCTTTAGAAGCTTCCGAGATACCTCGAGTTGTAGAAGACTATTGCAACTCTGCTTTGAATGCAATCAGAGCTGGTTTCGATGGGATTGAGATCCATGGGGCGCACGGTTACCTTATTGATCAGTTTCTAAAGAACGGGATCAATGACCGTACTGACCAATACGGAGGGTCCATTGCGAATCGCTGTAGATTCTTAAATCAAGTAGTGGAAGGTGTGGTTTCAGCTATAGGAGCTAGTAAAGTTAGTGTGAGGATATCTCCAGCAATAGACCATTTAGACGCAACTGATTCTGATCCATTGTCACTCGGGTTAGCCGTGGTTGATTTGCTGAATAAGTTACAAGATGTTAATGGCTCGAAGCTCGCTTACCTTCATGTAACACAGCCTCGATACCACGCATACGGGCAAACAGAGTCTGGAAGGCAAGGTAGTGATGAGGAAGAAGCTAAGTTAATGAGAAGCTTGCGAATGGCTTATAATGGAACATTTATGTCTAGTGGAGGGTTCAATAAGGAACTTGGTATGCAAGCAATTCAACAAGGTGATGCTGATTTGGTTTCATATGGAAGGTTGTTTATTGCGAATCCGGATTTGGTTTCGCGGTTCAAGATTGATGGAAAGTTAAATAAATATGATCGGAAGACGTTTTATACTCAAGATCCAGTTGTCGGGTATACTGATTATCCTTTTATGGCTCCTTTTTCTCGACTTTGAGTTTGAGAAACAAGGAGAAGATTTATATATCTGCAAGAGTGTATTGATGTTATAAACAATAAGTTAGATGTAAAATGACAATGGCAATGTTATCCATATTTAATGGAAAAAAAAGTCATGTATCATATTGTTTAGGGTTTGATTTCTGTAAGCTACCCCAAGTTATGCAACCTAAAATATATTTTCTCCAAACTTTGTGTATCTACATTGTACTACACAAACTAACAATATCAATCGTTAGACCACGTCTATTTAAAAAAATCTTCATACTTCAACAAATATGTTAACTAGTGAGGTTTTTCGTCTAATTACTTTAAAAATGATTTTGTATGCCGTAATTTAGTTTTTGAGAGCTGGTAAGTTGTTATGGTATAACCATTGATACAAGAGAGACATGTTTGGAAGAAACTAATTTAAAAATGGATTTGGTCCACTAAACGATTCAAAATTGATAATCAATACGTTGAATGTTTCAAAATGTAAAAAAGTAGATTACTTTTTAAAAATGTCATACTAGGTGCAATCATAACGTTTCTATCCATGGTTCTCTCATCGTGATCAGCTAGCACATGATGAGCCTATCGAAGAATCCCAGTTCCGCCTATCAGCCTCTTAAGCAATTTCGCGACACTAGTTGTTGCCTTTTTTATATCCTTAGTGAGATATTTCACATCATTACATCGTGGAAGCTTATTGAGTATTTTGCTGAAATCACTGAACACTTCCTCATAAAGTCTGGAAGAGTCAAGTTTAGATCCAGTTTGACGCAAAAAAATTATTTGCGTCCATCGAAGAACTGCAAGGAAACGATCATCTGATACAAAGAGAAAAAAAAAAAAACCTTAAGAATGCTAAATAGGCAAAAACAATAAGCCAAACAAATATTTTACTTACCGTAGTTACATGGTCAATTTGAGGATCATCTTCTTGTAACTTTAAGTATTTATTTTTCAAATTGGCAAGATTTTTATAGGAATAAAAATATTTGTTACAAAAGACTCATCTTCTTGTAACTAAAGTAATGTTTTTAGTTTGTTTACTGCAATCTCCCACTCTCAGGTAAACCTTTCAATACAAATAAGTCTCCTACTCTCAGCACCAATAGAGAAATTCAACAATGCTAGTGTTCATGTGTATAACAATTTAGGAAGAGAGGATTTAGTGCATACTTTGTTCGATTGTATTTCTATTCTAAAAAAAAAGTTTAAGCCCTAAACTTAAAGCACACAAATAGAAAAATCTTCTGGCAAAGGTAAAAGCATGACCCACAAATAAACTAAATTCACAAAAATTGATTGCTGCAAATACGGTTGACAAAGTCAAATTACAAACTAAATTCCAATTTTTTAGAACATTTAAAACCAACACTCTCATCTCCTCCAATACATTTTTTAGCTAGTTCCATAATTCTTCCAATACTTCAATTCATTCATAGCGTTTCCATCCATGTATCTCTCATCATGATCAACTAGCACATTATGAGACTGTCGAAGAATTTCAGTTCCGTCTATCAGCATACCATGCAACTTTGTGACACTATTTGATGTTTTTCATATCCTTAGTGAGATCATTCACTTCATTACAATGTGGAAGTCTGTTGAATATTTTGTTGAAATCATTGAACGCAAAAAACTATTTGCGTCAATCGAATAACTGCAAGGAAATGTTTCGTGTGATACAAAGAGAACAAAAAAAGCGTGTAAAGAATTATGTTTTTTTTTTATCAAAACTTGTTTTTAGAAGGTTCTCCAAATTCTACATTTGCAGTTGTAATTTTTTGTTCTTATTTTCAACTAAAAATGTGACTAAAGTTTCCTACAATCTTCTTCAAAAAATCTTTTTAAAAGTTTTGTTAAGTTTTGAACAACAATGGATTTGATATTATTTTTACAAATTGTTAATTGAATAACAATGGATTTGATACGCTTTTAAATTATTTTATCGAAATTTTATTTTCAATAACATAGAATTTGAATGACATTTATAAATCATTAATTGAATAACATATGATTTTAATAAAAACTCTAATCTTCTGAAATTTTAAGTCCAATACATCTTCCTAATATTGTGCATAACATACAATTGCACGCTTTATCTTTGTGAACAATATGGTATATATGTAGCAGTCTCAAAATCAATATGTTTCTAAATGATTCACGTTATTAGCTGTGATTACATGCGTCTCTATTGTTATTTCAGATTTTAATGTTTGCTTACTTCGTCAATATAGCACTGACTATTATCGTGTGTTCTATGCGAGGAAACAGGAAAATATTTTTTAGCTTAGAGGTAAAATGTGCATTCTTCGTATATAAACAGCGGCGGATCCACACGAGTTTATCCACATACTTATCAATTAACAGTGTTATAATTATAAGAAAGAATTGACATAGGTCATGAATATTGCTTCGGATATGTCATGCTTATTCAAGTATATCTATCAAATATGTGCATAGCTTTAACTAGTACATAAATATATTAGATGAATATAATAAAAATAAAACGACAAATTAATACCTGGTGTAGTGAATTCCATAAAGACTTTTTCTCATAAAATGGTATGAGTGATTCGTGGATCCCAAACCACTGTATTGCCGATGAATCTTAATGACCAAAATTGGGTAATTAACACGGTAAGAAACTATCGAGAGCACAAAATTAGAATGTGCTCCTGACCGGTTAATAGACACTAGATTAATAAAATGAAGAGTTAATTGATCAGTTTTCAATGAATTTGTAAGTTTTTTAAAAATGACAACTACCAATTTACAAGGCTTATTCCTCAATATGGTTCTTGATCCAGGAGAGCCCAAAAGGATCATTGAAAGAAACAGTTATTTGTTATTTTATATTAAAATTTATTTGTTATTTTAAAAAACAAATCTAACATTTTCTAATCTATGTTTTATTGTTATTTAGTAATGGCATTTCATGCAATATTCTCTAAATTTAATGTTATTTTTATAAATGTAATTTCCAAATATTAGTATAGAGATTATGGAAATATACATTATTGACCAAAAGTTATGGTAATATACATTATGGAAATATACATTATTGACCAAAAGTTATGGTAATATATATGACTAATTATTTTGTGATTTTTTTTGAACGTCTTTATTAATAAAAAACTGGTTTACAACAAAATATAATAAATATGAAATATCCATAGAGGTATAACGAATAGACTAATCTAAAACCCGACCAAACACGGATATCACCGAAAACCTTGTAGCACAACCGAAAATAGGGTTGCTATTGACTTCCACCAACACATCATATCTTGACCATTACGATGACAAAACATCTTATCAATCCAAATCCGCGTTTGAGGATATTGAATACCATAAACTAACAAACCGGTAGATCCACCATTAGGAAAAACTACGAACAAAGATCTACATACTTAGTAAGAGATACTGTAAATATAAATGATAAAATATTATCTATTTAAACCGTCAACATAAAAGGTTTCTGTTGAAATCTGGTTAAACCATTACCAAACAGTCGATCAATCTACATAATTTTTTATGGATGAAAATCTTCAAAGTACATCCCTATCTTGTGAATTTATTCAATAAAAAGATTACTAAATATATAAATTGTTTGTGTGCATATATAAATATCGTTGACCAAAAACTATAGAAATATACATTATTGTGTTTTGACTAATAAATTACTACTAGGTGAATTTATTCAATGAAAGGATTATTAAATACATATATTGTTCGTGTCCATCCCGCCGATGGTAAGAATAAGAAAGAAGAAACACACATTGACTGCATCGGTTGGCGCGAAAATCGGCAACAAACCCTAATTCTCCAAAACTAAACCCATACAAACCCTTCTCCTTCGTCGATTCTGATTTCCATGCAACAATGACGATTCTTCGATCTCGCGAAATCCCAACGAACCCAGCCAAGCCACTCCCTAAACAATCCGATATCGAACCTTCTACTCCGGCTCGTACACAAGAGCCCAATGTTCATCGGTCGTCAGATGAAATCGCTCCCGGATCGAGTGAGGTTGATGGGCCCACTCGGAGGCGTAGTCTTCGTCTTAATGGATTGACTGAAAAAGAGGTTACTGGCGAGAAAGTATCGAATTTGGATGAAAAGTTTTTGAATTTACGGTCAGGGAAGAGAGTTGCTAAGAGAGTTGTAGATTATTATGTTGAGAGTGATGATGGATTTAAAAGTGAGTCTTTTGAAAGTGAATTGGGATCAAAATCTGGGAATGAGAGTAAGCGCCAGAAGGTTTGTGTTGTGGATTTGGTTGAAGATAAGAGTGGGGCTAGTGGAGATTTTGCGGTGTTTAATGGAGATAACAAACTCGATTTGCGGTTGAGTTTAGGTAGGAGTTGTGATGACATTTTAGGTGACAATAAGAACAAAGGCAAGGAGGTAGTTGAAGATGTAGAAGTGATTTGTGTTGAGAGTTATGAGAAGCCAAGTAGCTCTATGGGTAGAAGAAAATATACTTGGGAGGAAAAGGGTAAGAGTATTCAGGTGGAGGATGTTTGTGCTCCGATCACCAATGAGGTTGTCGAAGATGGTGTTGAAGAAATGGAGATTGAGAAGTTAATTGACATTGACAAGCCTCCTGATGTTGCTGTGACAGAATTGGTTGCGGCGGTGGTTAATGTAGGACAAACGCATAATCATAATAGTAATGGGATTGGGAATAGTTCAAGAACTCAGAATTTTCGTGACATTGCGAAGAGAAATGCTTTGAGATTTGCTTATTTTGATGCTCAGATGGAAGAAGAAGAGGATTTGTCAGATAAAGAGAGTTGTGAACAAAAAGTTGAAGATTGGCCAGGTCCTTTCTCTACTGCCATGAACATAATCAAGGACCGAGAAGAAAACGTGAATCCGTTTATTGGTTCAAGCGTCTTCATCAACAGAAACAAAAATTCGCCAATTAATTGGGTTTCCAGTGGAAACTTCGGTTCCGCTACTCGGAAGGCTCCATCTCTGCAAGAACTATCCTTGCGAGTTCTTGTCAAGAATGCTGATGCGATCACTTCGCTTGACTATGTTCCAGACGCATTGAGGGTTAAACTTTGTCAACTGCTTTGTGATTCTAGGAGAATGGACGTACATGTTCTTGATCTTCTTGTCCGTGGATCCCCAACAGAAATTTGTGTTCCCGATTGCTCATGGCTGACCGAGGAACAGTTCACTGAATGTTTTAAGAACTGTGACACCAGCAACTTAACGGTATCTTACTCTTACAAGTTTAGTTTTTCTTTTATACAGCATCGTATATCGAATGTAGATGAATGTTTTTTTGGTCTGTCAATACAACATTTTCAGTACCATTTTCTTCCTGTAGTGAATTAGCGTATATTGGATATTGAACCGTATGTGAGATTAGCTGTTTATTATTGGAAAATAATGATACTGAAAGGAATAAATCGTGAATTATCCTGTAATAAACATGATTTCATACCTAGGATAATGTTCTTAGTGCGTAAGATGACATTAAGGTGTACATTGTAACTAAAGCCATCATTTGCCTTTTTTCGAGACAGGTTCTTCAACTCGACCAGTGTGGGCGTTGTATGCCAGATTATATATTACACTCCACCCTAGCAAGGTCACCGAAACAGTTCCCGATGCTGTCTTCTTTATCTTTAAGTGGTGCATGCCGGCTTTCCGATGTGGGGCTACGTGCACTTGTTTCTGCTGCTCCTGCGATTACATCTATTAATCTCAACCAATGTTCTCTTCTAACATCATCTAGCATTGATATGTTATCTGATTCATTAGGGTCGGTTTTAAGGGAACTGTATATCAACGAGTGCCAAAATATTGATCTGAAGTTTATTCTGTCGGCACTAAAAAAATTTGAGAAGCTTGAAGTATTGTCTCTTGCGGATCTTCCTTCAGTCAGGGGTCGGTTCTTGAGAGAGTTTGTAGTAGCTAGAGGACAAACCCTGAAACAACTAATTTTGACCAACTCTGAGTATGCCTCTTGATTTGATTGTTCATCCCCTTTGATTCAGTCATTCTGAATTGTGTTTTTCCTTACTTGGCTCTGGGAATTTGGTGCAGGAAATTAACTGACTCTTCTATTAAAGATGTCTCTGAAAACTGTCCCAATTTAAGTGTGCTTGACCTGGCTAACGTATGCAAGCTGACGGATGCTGCTTTGGGTTACCTTTCAAATGGCTGTCATTCTCTGGAGAAATTAATCTTTTGTCGCAACTCTTTCAGGCAAGTCTCTATACCCCTCTGTATTCATGCTTTAATAGAAGGTTTCCATCTTATTCAAACGTTCATGTTATGTTGATACAAGGTATAATAACATGATCTGTGATTCTCTTATATTCGTTATGTGTGAGAAATTTATGGTGTTAACTTCGGTAGATGACTCTGCCACTATGTTTATTTTCGAGATGCTATCTATTTTCTTGATTCAAACAAATACATATACAGTCATATTCTTGTAAACTGTGTGCTGGCTATGTTGTATCTCAAAGTTAACAGGCACATCATATGTCTCTCTGTAGTGATGAAGGTGTAGCTGCATTTGTTGAAACTGCAAGCGGATCTCTGAAGGAGCTATCACTAAACAACGTTAAGAAGGTAAATGGATCTCTGTCTCATAAGGCCACTAATCCAGAGTCATGCTTAAGTCACACTAACAAACAAATTTGATTTATGTTTTCAGGTTAGCCACAACACGGCCATAGCACTTGCTAAACACTCAGAAAAGCTGCAGATTTTGGATGTATCTTGGTGCCGAGATATGTCGGACAATTCATTAGGCTACATTGTCGATAACTGTTCGTCTCTGAAAGTGTTAAAGATCTTTGGATGCACTCAGGTACTTAAACAAAACCTCTAGAAGAATCCGTCTCCTCGGCGAAAAAACAAACAAGTTCTGAAAAAGAAACCTTATCTCTCTTTTGCAGGTCACAGATGTATTCGTTAAAGGTCACTCAAACCCTAATGTCAAGATCTTAGGTTTGAAGATGGATTCCTTCTTGAACCACCTTACAAAGAGCTTCGCTGATCTCTGAAAGAAACTCTTAACATTTCCTCTGCTTTGTTTTGTTTACTAGTGTCCAAATATGTATTTTGATTTAGGGATATAAACCTGTATGATATATTCGACTTTTTACATAACTAATTTCAAAAACAGAAGTTAAAGTTTGGTTCTTGGGTTCTCTGTCAAATATATGTATTTCTTCACAACGCACAATCGTACATGAACTTTGACTTTAATACATGCACTTTACATAAACAAAATGAGCCACGAGATGTAGTCATCAATAACTCTTCTGCGTCTTGATTCTTCTCTACCATTCTCCAATAAAAAAAAAACAAGAAAATGCAGAGAGAACCAACATTGTGAGTTATCTTGTGTACTGGAGCAAGTATGTGTCATCTGATGATTCGAGTTGTCCGGTTTCAACGATCTGGTCCAGTCCAGTAACACAACAGACAGGTCAGGTCAGAAAAAATCAATGTTCAGAGTAATGAATTTGATATTTTTTACCTCGAAACCGGTCTTTTGATATAGTTCCTGAGCAATTGAATTGTCTCTATGTACATGAACATATACTTGTTCAACTCCTGCAGCCAAATATTACATACAAACATGGTTTAGATCCTTCTCTTTCAAAATGTTTAACTTATTTAACAGCTTAGATACAATTATACAAAGGCGGTTTTTTTCTTTTTCGTTTTAATATTATTTACCACTCAATCTGGCTGATTCGACAGCGAAACGTAACATGTTGCAAGCAATACCCTGTCGGCGTGCTGATTTCGCAACACATAAATTAGCAATGTAACCATACCTATTTGATCCTTCCTGGTTTATGCTGCAGAACAATTGAGACTTTACCTTATCCTGCACATAATGTAACTTATTAGGAGGCTTTTGATAAACCCTAAGGCGAGAAATTGAATCCCAAACGAAAGAAATAGACTCACCCCAGGAAAGGTCTCTCCCTGTAAGAAAAACCGAATGCTCAAATCGAGCGTCCCAACGACACTTTTGATTACTGAACGTTTAATGTGCCTCTCTTCCTTCTTCACCTGATGAATGCCACAACAATAGCTTATAAATGCAAACTCTCAAACCATCCATTCGGTTTCACTTTTCACTCATAAGGAAAACAAGTGCAAGCTAAACAGTAATGCGAAAATATATCATACCGCAACGATACAGGAGCATTTCTGCCCTTGCAGCCCTTTGCATCTCCTTTTTATGGCACTGAACTCCTGAAACGTCAAAATCGTAAATGGGAATATCGTACATTGAAGAAAGTTTCCTCCAGTTACGGAAATAAGTAAAAATGAAAATATTTGATAATAGTTCCTACCTGCTCTGCAAATTTTCTTTTGAAGTTATCAACATATCTGTGTTTATAAAAAGAACAGTTTTAATCAAACGTACCAAACATCTCGGCTAAATCTAAACTATGTTACAAACTATTCAACACTTCCTACAACAAGGTTCAGTTGCATTCGTCCTCCTAAAATCCAGACTCGAAAGACCACTACCAATATAGTCAACACAGATAATTTCTTAAAGCAGGCTTACAAGATTTACATACACATTACTCACAAGATCCTTTCTAATACGCATTACTTCCAACATCGTTTCCTGATACACATTACTCTCAAGATCCTTTCCTAATACACATAACTCTCAAAATCTTTTCTAATATGCATTACTCGCAAGATCCTTTCTACTACACATTACTCTCAAGATCTTTCCTAATACGCATTACTCTCAAGATCCTTTCCTAATACATATAACTCTCAAAATCCTTTCTAATACGCATTACTGGCAAGATCCTTTCTACTACACATTAGTCTCAAGATCTTTCCTAATACACATCACTCTCATGATCCTTTCTAATATACATTACTCAACTCGCAAAATGCTTGCTTATACGCATCACTCGCAAGATCCTTTCCTAATACAGATTACTTCAGATATTTTCTTGGCTTACCTTTCACTGGCACGATCTTCCCAATGACTCTCTGCACGAAGCCAAGCTGCAGTCTATATCACAAAATCGAACCAAACATAAAAAAATTCAATCTTACGAAAGAAAACATAAACGAAAAACGCTCAAGAATCAAGAATCCACTTCTCCTTACCCAATATTCTTCATCAAGCATAGCCTCCCGTGCAACGAATTTACCAAATTCCAATCTATCTTCTTCTACAAACTCCACCTCAGGAGGCTGTACACGATCGAATCTCAAACCTTCAAGTCTTATGTGATCAACTTGAGGAATCGTCTTTGATATTTTCACAATTAACTCTTCTTTCTTAGATGTATCAGAAGATCTTAAATTCATCATCGCCCTGTGTTGAATTTGAATTTAAAATAATCAAAACTTGTGGAAATAGAGATAATTAGCGCGGGAGAAAAAAATGGAAGTTGAACTCACATTCTCCATGGAGGAATAGTTCTTCGAAATCTTTGCCGGTAAATTCGTGACCGATTCTGCGTAATTCGAAGTAGCTCAGTCCGATGAATCGAAACTGTTGACATCGCCGTCGAATTTAACTTCGAACGATGCAAGTTTGACCTGAGAATTTTTGAATTACCGGAAGAAGAAACAACCCTACCGGAGAGATAAAAGTCGGATAAAATGGATAAAGACATCAATAAGGTCAAAATGGTAATTTTAGCCGCCGCGGTTTACATAAATATCTGTTTTTTGTGATAACTGTATCAAACAGTCAAGATGAAGTGACGTGGCGAATCAGGAGGCGTAGATTGATTGGATTTTGGAGAAAACATGTTTATCTACGAAACCCGTTAACTGTGGGCTCCCTCTCCCACCTGTTAATTGTCATCTTTTTTTCTTCTTCGCATAAACAACGAAATATTTAAATATTCAAAAACACTTTTAAAAACAGCTCATTGAAATAGAAAAAAACATTCCCTCCGTTCTTTATTAATCCCATTTCTATTTCTAGAATTTTCACACATTAAAAATTAATTATAAACACATTAATTTTTGTGATTAAAATTTTTTTATAATTCTAAACCAATAATATTCAATTATTTTTTTTGAAATTTACAATTCATCGTAAATAATTAATAAAAAATGTATATAAAACCTAAAAATTTAATCATTTTGAAACAATTTATTTTTCTATAAATATAACTAATAAGGAACATAAGAAGTAATAAGTTGTCAATGCGCCGAATAAATAATGAACAAAAGAAATAATAAGTTGTCAATGCGCCGAATAAATAAGGAAACTCAAATTATGCAGAAACAATGAGTTTTACTAAAAAGACGATTAAGGGCGATCTCTTTAGCGATAGGTTTTGGGTCGTTTCTTGGGAGGCAAGATGGAGGTTTCGCCGCCTGAGAGGTTAATGGCGGTGGTCGGAAGTGAAGCTCGGCGTGAAGGCTCTGTTCTGGTGAGGGTTCCTAGTTCGTGAGGGCTTTCCGAATAGGTTTTGCCAGTTGGGGTTGGTAAGGAGGTTGAAGTTGAGGTGTCAAGGAAAGCAGTGTCGGGGATGGGTGTAGGGTTTTCGAACAGTGGCGGCAGTGGGGTGGGCTAATGGACAATCAAAGGGATGGTTTAAGCAGTGGGGTGATGAAGGCTTTGGCGGGTCATCACCTTCATCGGAAGCTAGCTCTGGAGTCGGGTGTTCTGAAGGTGGTAAATCAAGTAAAGGACGATGTCTCGACAGTGAAGTTTTGGGTTCAAGTAGCTAACAGGCGTAACTAATCAAAGTTTAGTTATGACGTGGTTTCGATGGAGGGAAAGGATGTAGTTGAGGTTCCGAAGGAGGTGTTGGTTGATGCGTCACCTCTTTGGGAAGATTTCTTGGTTGGTCGTTTCGTCATGCATGCTCCACATATTGCAAAAGTACATGTGACCGTTAACAAGATATGAAATTTGGACGATAAATCTAACAAAGTTGATGCGTTCGAGCTTAATAATACAACTATCAAGTTTAGAATTTGAAATCCGGAAGCAAGCATCACGTTCTACATCAGGGGATGTGGAAAATCTGTGATGTTCCGATGACAGTCTCCTGGTGGTCTCGTATTACTGAAGAAGCTCAGCCATAGATAAGGTCGATGCCAACGTGGGTGGTTATCAAGAATGTTATGGCCTCCATGTTCTCGTGGAAAGGCCTCAATTTCCTAGTGAGTCCTTTGGGTACTCTGATTCGTCTTCATCGTGAAACAGAGCTTGTGACTTGTTTTGAAGAAGCTAAGATCTTTGTCGATGTAGATTTAACTAAGAGATAGCCAGCTTATTATTTTTTAGATAAAAAGGGAAGAAGTTCGTTTATCGTATGCGTATTATTGGTTGCCACCACGTTGTAATATGTACTGAAAATGGGGGCACATAGAAGAGTGTTGTCTGACTCAAGCTCAGCAGGGTTAGACAAAGTGAGTCCACCAAATAAGGCTATAATTTCGGAGGTGTTGGCTCATTCTCCAGCAAAATATCTGGAAGTTGTGGTTAGTTTGCTTGCCAAGAATGTTTCCCCTAAGCTTATAGTAAGGGAGCAGGTTTTGGGGTTGTGTGACATAGGGGATATCGGATCCGGAGGGCGGTGGGGGTTGGAATTAATGAAGTTACAGAGACGTAGGAGGGTGAGATAAGTTTGACCTTTTGTTTTCAAGTCAACAGAGGAGGTTTGGTCTAAGGTTTCCCATTCGGGTGGGGGAAATCTGGAAAAAAAATTTCAGGTCTTGTACGGTCAAGTTACCATAGCTTCACCCTCAAGATTTGATGTTTTAACAGATCAAGATGAAGAGGCTGGGGTGGGGGTTGAGTTAGAAAAAGAAGAATGTGACCTAGTTTCTATGGAAGTTGTGGACTCGGGTAAGGCAATATGAACTTCTGTTTCTTAGCATATTTAATTGTGGCCTCGACTTCTGAGGGATCTCCATTGGACAATTCAGTTACTGGTAATATATCTAATGTTCAGGGTAAGGAGGAGTCATAGACTCGGGGTTAGCTTCCCAAATCATCCAAAGTAACTCACAAATATTTTGCAAAAACTTCTCAAAGAGTAGGGGACTCTACTCTAGGGGGTATCGAAAAGTGGAATTCTCGTAAAAACATTGATGTCATGTTTTTATTGGAATATTCATGGTTTCAACAAATCAAGAAGCACTCAATGGTCAAGAATCTAATTAGTTATAATGTAATGGTTTTAGGGGGTATGTTCGAAACAAGAGTTGTTGAAAGCAAGACCAACCATATTGTTGCTTCTACTTTCGGGGACTGGTCTATGGTCTCAAATTATGAGCACAACCCTCTTGGTAGGACCGCGTGGAGTAATAAAATCGATCTTTAGGTGGTTTTAAAAATGGGACAGATGATTTATTGTTTGGTAAAACTTGAGGAGTTCTCAAAAGATTTTATGTGTACTTTTGTTTATGCTTCTAATGTTTTGAAAGAACGGCGTGAGTTGGGGAGGGATCTCAAATATATTCAAGATTTATCTCAATTTTGGGGGAAATCTTGGCTATGTGCTGGCGATTTTAATGAGGTTTTAGATTTAGTAGAGCATTTTTTGTCTTCTATTACTCATGTTTCTTAGCCGGGTATGGCGGATTTTCAAGAGATTGTGCGATATTTTTCTTTTGTCAACATGGCTTATCTCGGTCCCTTTTACACATGGTGTAATAAACGTGAGGAGGATTTGGTCTGTAAAAAGCTTGATTATGTTCTAGTTAACTCTTCTTGGCTGCAGCATCCTTATAATTCTTATTGTATGTTTGAAGCAAAGGGCTACTCGGATCATCTTTGTGGTCTTATTTCTCTTGCTAGAAGTTCGCATAAACCAAAGGGTCTATTTAAAATTGTTAACACCATTTTAAAAATGGAGGAGTTCAAGGCAATGGTGGAAGATCATTGGAAAATTTTTGTGGCTCTGTTTCAATCTACATTAGCGTTATTGCATTTCTCCAAGAAGTTAAAGCTTCTTAAGCCAGCTATTTGTAGCCTTAGCCGACAAAGGCTGCATCACTTAACCAAGCGTACTGAAGAAGCTTTTAAGGATCTTTGAGGAAAGCAAACTGTTACTCTCGCTAGACCGGATGCTTTATCTATGCAAGAGGAGTCCAAGGCTTTTGATATTTGGGAGTCAGTGTCGACCTTAGAGGAAAACTACTTGAGACAGAAGGCAAAGTTGCTTTGGAATAATGTTGGGGATAAGAATAATCGTTTTTCACAATCCGGCAAAGAGGAGGGGAAGCTCGAAATACGATAAATGTTGTTAAGACTCCTAGGGAGTGTTGCTAACTAGTCATGAAGAAGTTAAGCTGAAGCGGTGAGGTATTTTACAGACCTGTTTTTGACGCAACCTCAAGGTTATACTAACATTTCAGTGGCAGAGATGGCTACCATTCTGAATTACATCTGCTCGGAGGAGGAGAAAGCGAGTGTTTTAGTGTAGGTCAGAGGCGGAAATCAAGTGGGTTTTATTTTCAATGCCATCAAATAAATCACCAAGTCCGAATGGCTATACAGTGGAATTTTTTATGGAGGCTTGGCATATATTGGAAAGGAATTTATCATGGCTGTTAAGTTTTTTTCTCCTATTTTTTTACCGAAAGGAATAAACTCCATGATTCTGGCGTTAATTCCTAAGCAGACCGGAACAATTGGGATGAAAGACTAAGACAAATTTTATGGTGTAACATGATTTACAAGTTTATCTTAAAGCTCTTAGCGAACAGATTTGAGCTTATTCTCCCAGGTTTTGTCACGCAGAATCCTATCAGCTTTTATCAAGGATCGTTATATGATGAAAAATCTCCTCCTTGCATCTGAACTAATACAAGATTATCATAAGCCATATATCTCTTCTAGATATGCTATGAAGATTGATATTTTCAAAGCTTTTGATTCAATCAAATGAGGTTTTCTTAGTAATATTTTGAAGGCTTTGTAGTTACCAGATCAATTTGTAAGATGGATAGACCTATGTGTTACCACTCCATTATTTTCAATTCAGATGAATGGTGAGCTTGCTGGATATTTCCGAAGTCAGAAGGGGCTTCGATAAGGTTACTCTTTTTCTCCCTTCTATTTGTTATGTGCATGAACCTCTTATCTCGTTTGTTAGATAAAGCATCGATTAAAGGCAAATATGGCTTCCACCCGTGCTGTAAGAGCTTGAATATAACTCATTTGTGTTTAGCGGATGATATCATGGTTTTTGCTTATGGGAGAATTCAATCAATTAATGGGATTCTTGTAGTTTTTGATGAGTTTGCTCGCTTCTCAGGGCTAAATATCAGCTTGGGGAAAACCTTGTTGTTTATTATCGGTATTTCTTCTATTACTCGAGATTCTCTTGATTTCTTTCGGTTTCCCATTAAAACTTTGCCGATTAAATATTTAGACTTGCCATTGATGAGTAAAAGGATGACTAGTTCTGATTTCCAGCCGCTTATTGAGAAAATACGATCTCGTATTGGATCTTGGAAGAACAGGGTCTTATTGTTTGGGGAAATCAGGAAAAAAATTTCCAGGTCTCGTATAGTCAAGTTACCAAAACTTCACCCTCAAGATTTGATGTTTTAACAGATCAAGATGAAGAGGGTGGGGTGGGGGTTGAGTTAGAAAAAGAAGAATGGGACCTAGTTTCTATGGAAGTTGTGGACTTGGGTAAGGCAATAGGAACTTCTGTTTATTAGCATATTTAAATGTGGCCTCGACTTCTGAGGGCTCTCCATTGGAAAATTCAGTTACTGGTAATATACCTATTGTTCAGGGTAAGGAGGAGTCATAGACTCGGCGTTAGCTTCCCCAGTCATCCAAAGTAACTCACAAATATATTGCGAAAACTTCTCAAAGAGTAGGGGACTCTACTCTAGGGGGTATCGAAAAGTGGAATTCTCATAAAAACATTGATGTCATGTTTTTATTGGAATATTCATTGTTTCAATAAATCAAAAAGCACTCAATGGTAAAGAATCTAATTAGTTATAATGTAATGGTTTTAGGGGGTATGTTCGAAACAAGAGTTGTTGAAAGCAAGGCCAACCATATTGTTGCTTCTACTTTCGGGGACTGGTCTATGGTCACAAATTATGAGCACAATCCGCTTGGTAGGACCGGGTGGAGTAATAAAATCGATCTTTAGATGGTTTTAAAAATGAGGCAGATGATTTATTGTTTGGTTAAACTTGAGGAGTTCTCAAAAGATTTTATGTGTACTTTTGTTTATGCTTCTAATGTTTTGGAAGAACGGCGTGAGTTTGGGAGGGATCTCAAATATCCAAGATTTATCTCAATTTTGGGTGAAATCTTGGCTATGCGCTAGCTATTTTAATGAGGTTTTAGATTCAGTAGAGCATTTTTTGTCTTCTATTACTCATGTTTCTTAGCCATGTATGGCGGATTTTCAAGAGATTGTGCGATATTTTTCTTTTGTCGACATGGCTTATCACGGTCTCTATTACACTTGGTGTAATAAACTTGAGGAGGATTTGGTCTATAAGAAGCTTGATTATGTTCTAGTTAACTCTTCTTGGCTGCAACATCCTTATAATTCTTATTGTATGTTTGAAGCAAAAGGCTACTCGGATCATCTTTGTGGTCTTATTTCTCTTGTTGGAGCTTCGCATAAACCAAAGGGTCTATTTAAAATTGTTAACACCATTTTCAAAATGGAGGAGTTCAAGGCAATGGTGGAAGATCATTGGAAAAATTTTGTGGCTCTGTTTTGATCTACATTAGCATTATTGCATTTCTCCAAGAAGTTAAAGCTTATTAAGCCAGCTATTTTTAGCCTTAGCCGACAAAGGCTGCATCACTTAACCAAGCGTACTGAATAAGCTTTTAAGGATCTTTGTGGAAAGCAAACTGTTACTCTCGCTAGACCGGATGCTTTATCTATGCAAGAGGTGTCCAAGGCTTTTGATATTTGGGAGTCAGTGTCGACCATAGAGGAAAACTACTTGAGACAGAAAGCAAAGTTGCATTGGAATAACGTGGGGGATAAGAATAATCGTTTTTTCACAATGCGGTCAAAGAGGAAGAAGCTAAAAATTCGATAAATGTTGTTAAGACTCCTGGGGGAGTGTTGCTAACTAGTCAGGAAGAAGTTAAACTGAAGCGGTGATGTATTTTACAGACCTGTTTTTGACGCAACCTCAAGGTTATACTAAAATTTCAGTGGCAGAGATGGCTACCATTCTGAATTACATCTGCTCGGAGGAGGAGAAAACGAGTGTTTTAGTGTTGGTCAGAGGCGGAAATCAAGTGGGTTTTTTGTTCAATGCCATCAAATAAGTCACCAAGTCCGAATGGCTATACAGTGGAATTTTTTATGGAGGCTTGGCATATATTGGAAAGGAATTTATCATGGCTGTTAAGTTTTTTTCTCCTATTTTTTTTACCGAAAGGAATAAACTCCACGATTCTGGCGTTAATTACTAAGCAGACAGGAACTATTGGGATGAAAGACTATGACAAATTTTATGGTGCAACATGATTTACAAGGTTATCTTAAAGCTCTTAGCTAAAAGATTTAAGCTTATTCTCCCAGGTTTTGTCACGCAGAATCCTATCAGATTTTATTCAGGATCGTTATATGATAAAAAATCTCCTCCTTGCATCTGAACTAATACAAGATTATCATAAGCCATATATCTCTTCTAGATATGCTATGAAGATTGATATTTTCAAAGCTTTTGATTCAATCAAATGAGGTTTTCTTAGTAATATTTTGAAGGCTTTGTAGTTACCAGATCAATTTGTAAGATGGATAGACCTATGTGTTACCACTCCATTATTTTCGATTCAGATGAATGGTGAGCTTGCTGGATATTTCCGAAGTCAGAAGGGGCTTCGATAAGGTTGCTCTTTTTCTCCCTTCTATTTGTTATGTGCATGAACCTCTTATCTCATTTGTTAGATAAAGCATCGATTAAAGGCAAATATGGCTTCCACCCGTGCTGTAAGAGCTTGAATATAACTCATTTGTGTTTAGCGGATGATATCATGGTTTTTGCTTATGGGAGAATTCAATCAATTAATGGGATTCTTGTAGTTTTTGATGAGTTTGCTCGCTTCTCAGGGCTAAATATCAGCTTGGGGAAAACCTTGTTGTTTATTATCGGTATTTCTTCTATTACTCGAGATTCTCTTGATTTCTTTCAGTTTCCCATTAAAACTTTGCCGATTAAATATTTAGGCTTGCCATTGATGAGTAAAAGGATGACTAGTTCTGATTTCCAGCCTCTTATTGAGAAAATACGATCTCGTATTGGATCTTGGAAGAACAGGGTCTTATCGTTTGGGGAAATCAGGAAAAAAATTTCCAGGTCTCGTATAGTCAAGTTACCAAAACTTCACCCTCAAGATTTGATGTTTTAACAGATCAAGATGAAGAGGGTGGGGTGGGGGTTGAGTTAGAAAAAGAAGAATGGGACCTAGTTTCTATGGAAGTTGTGGACTTGGGTAAGGCAATAGGAACTTCTGTTTATTAGCATATTTAAATGTGGCCTCGACTTCAGAGGGATCTCCATAGGAAAATTCAGTTACTAGTAATATACCTAATGTTAAGAGTAAGGAGGAGTCATAGACTCGGGGTTAGTTTCCCCAATCATCCAAAGTCACTCACAAATATTTTGCAAAAACTTCTCAAAGAGTAAGGGACTCTAGTCTAGAGGGTATCGAAAAGTTGAATTCTCATAAAAACATTGATGTCATGTTTTTATTGGTATATTCATGGTTTCAATAAATCAAGAAGCACTTAATGGTCAAGAATCTAATTAGTTATAATGTAATGGTTTTAGGGGGTATGTTCGAAACAAGAGTTGTTGAAAGCAAGGCCAACCATATTGTTGCTTCTACTTTCGGGGACTGGAGTAATAAAATCGATCGTTAGGTGGTTTTAAAAATGGGGCAGATGATTTATTGTTTGGTAAAACTTGAGGAGTTCTCAAAAGATTTTATGTTGTACTTTTGTTTATGCTTCTAGTGTTTTGGAAGAACGGCGTGAGTTAGGGAGGGATCTCAAATATATTCAATACTTATCTCAATTTTGGGGGAAATCTTGGCTATGTGTTGGCGATTTTAATGAGGTTTTAGATTCAGTAGAGCATTTTTTTCTAGTTAACTCTTCTTGGCTGCAACATCCTTATAATTCTTATCGTATGTTTGAAGCAAAGGGCTACTCGGATCATCTTTGTGGTCTTATTTCTCTTGCTAGAGTTTCGCATAAACCAAAGGGTCTATTTAAAATTGTTAACACCATTTTCAAAATGGAGGAGTTCAAGGCAATGGTGGAAGATCATTGGAAAAATTTTGTGGCTCTGTTTTAATCTACATTAGCGTTATTGCATTTCTCCAAGAAGTTAAAGCTTATTAAGCCAGCTATTTTTAGCCTTAGCCGAGAAAGGCTGCATCACTTAACCAAGCGTACTGAATAAGCTTTTAAGGATCTTTGTGGAAAGCAAACTGTTACTCTCGCTAGACCGGATGCTTTATCTATGCAAGAGGTGTCCAAGGCTTTTGATATTTGGGAGTCAGTGTCGACCATAGAGGAAAACTACTTGAGACAGAAAGCAAAGTTGCATTGGAATAACGTGGGGGATAAGAATAATCATTTTTTCACAATGCGGTCAAAGAGGAAGAAGCTAAAAATTTGATAAATGTTGTTAAGACTCCTGGGGGAGTGTTGCTAACTAGTCAGGAAGAAGTTAAACTGAAGCGGTGATGTATTTTACAGACCTGTTTTTGACGCAACCTCAAGGTTATACTAAAATTTCAGTGGCAGAGATGGCTACCATTCTGAATTACATCTGCTCGGAGGAGGAGAAAACGAGTGTTTTAGTGTAGGTCAGAGGCGGAAATCAAGTGGGTTTTTTGTTCAATGCCATCAAATAAGTCACCAAGTCCGAATGGCTATACAGTGGAATTTTTTCTGGAGGCTTGGCATATATTGGAAAGGAATTTATCATGGCTGTTAAGTTTTTTTCTCCTATTTTTTTTACCGAAAGGAATAAACTCCATGATTCTGGCGTTAATTCCTAAGCAGACCGGAACAATTGGGAAGAAAGACTAAGACAAATTTTATGGTGTAACATGATTTACAAGTTTATCTTAAAGCTCTTAGCGAACAGATTTAAGCTTATTCTCCCAGGTTTTGTCACGCAGAATCCTATCAGCTTTTATCAAGGTTCGTTATATGATGAAAAATCTCCTCCTTGCATATGAACTAGTAAAAGATTATTATAAGCCACATATCTATTCTAGATGTGCTATGAAGATTGATATTTTCAAAGCTTTCGATTCAATCAAATGAGGTTTTCTTAGTAATATTTTGAAGGCTTTGTAGTTACTAGATCAATTTGTAAGATGGATAGAGCTATGTGTTATCACTCCATCATTTTTGGTTCAGATGAATGGTGAGCTTGCTGGATATTTCCGAAGTTAGAAGGGGCTTCGATAAGGTTACTCTCTTTCTCCCTATCTATTTGTTATGTGCATGACCCTCTTATCTCGTTTGTTAGATAAAGCATCGATTAATGACAAATATGGCTTCCACCCGGGCTGTAAGAGCTTGAATATAACTCATTTGTGTTTTGCAGATGATATCATGGTTTTTGCTTATGGGAAAATTCAATCAATTAATGGGATTCTTGTAGTTTTTGATGAGTTTGCTCGCTTCTCAGGGCTAAATATCAGCTTGGAGAAAACCTCGTTGTTTATTATCGGTATTTCTTCTATTAGTCGAGATTCTCTTGATTCCTTTCGGTTTACCATTGGAACTTTGCCGATTAAATATTTAGGCTTGCCATTGATGACTAAAAGGATGACTAGTTCTGATTTCCAGCCACTTATTGAGAAAATATGATCTCGTATTGGATCTTGGAAAAACAAGGTCTTATCGTTTGCGGGAAAGCTTCAATTACTTTCCTCGGTGATTGAGAATTTGAATAATTTATGGATTTCCGCTTTTAAACTCCCAAGTTCTTGTATTTAAGAGATTGGGAAGATAAGTTCAACTTTCGTATGGTCTTGACCAGCCTTAAATTCAAGGAAAGCTAAAGTGGCTTAGAGTGATGTCTGTAAACCAAAGTTTGAAGGGGGGTTTGGCCTTAAATCCTTAACGGAGGCAAACAACGTTAGTTGCTATAAGTTGATATGGATATTAGTATCATTAATGACTTCACTGTGGGTTAATTGGATGCATAAGAATCTCATTAGGAAGAGTTCAATTTGGTTGATAAAGTTGAATATGAGTGCTGCCTCATGGATTTGGAGAAAACTTCTAAAGTATCGAGATTTGGCTTTGGGGATTCATAAAGTTGAGGATTGGATTGGATCTCTTACTTCTTTTTTCTTTGATAATTGGAGTTATTTGGGTCGGTTGTTTGATGTGTTGGGTGGGAGAGGCTGCATTGATATGGGCATTAAATCTTCCGAAACTATGGAAGAGTTTATCTCTTTGCGAATTGTCGACCTAGGTGGAGAAGAGTTTATTTTTTAGCTTTGATTGAGGAAAACAACCTCACACTAATAGGTAGAGTAACAAATCCTTTTATAAAAAGGCTAATAGCTCTTGTTGCTTAACAGAAAAGTACTGCAAAACCGACAAAATGTTTGACAGACTCTCAATATGTCAGAAATTTCTGATGGTTATGTGATGGATTTGAAACAACTACAAACCGTCAGAAATCCATTAGAAATCTCAGACATATTTTTGACGGATTTGTTCCCAAAGGAAATTTATCGAGGGATTCCGACGGAAAACATATATCCGTAAAAAATTTGTCAGAATATCCCAAATTCAAACAGTTATATTAACGTTCATATTATCCGACGGATTTCTAACGCCGTCAAAAAAACATTGGATAATGCAAACGTTGATATAGTCGTTGTTATAACCGTTTGAATTTCGAATATTCGGGCAGATTTCCAACAAGCAACGATCTTCTATATATATGTTTCTAAACTTCTTCATTTAGTCACAAGACAATTCATTATTAAAACCAAAATTTTTGAAAATATATGTCTTATGGTAGATATTTTTGGTAATGGATGGACAAACCTATGATGGATCCGGAGTCGAACTTACTGAAAGATGAGTACGCAAAAGGTATTGATACACGAGTTTTAAACCCAAGTATAGCACTGCAAGTGTATAGACATGCAGTAGTATAATAGGAATCAAATCCTCAGAGACCAATCTGCACTATGAATCTTGGAAACTATAACTAAGGTAAGACGAAAACGAGAGATTGTATTGTGATGCAAATAACTAAAAGAAGGCAATTGAAAGTAAAGACAAAGTAAATCTATGGATAAAAGCGCTAGGTCTCGGGAATTTCTCGGGAATCAGAGATCATAAACCAGAAAACTATTTAGGGAATGATTAACCACCTATCTCGAACTCAAACAAAAATGTATAAGTAATCCACTTTCGTGGCACCAATTACTTTATCTAGCAATATAAGTATTTAACTGTCGTTTAAATTTGAATTCTAAACAAGCATTATCGATTAGGTTCATTATGTTCATGTATCGCAATAGCATCAACTTTCGTTGACTAAGGATAATACGCTCATCTATCTTCTATCCAGCAACCTATAAGCTTTTGGAGAATAGGTTCAACCTAAGATTATAAACTAGATAGCTAATCTAGTCTAAGCATTCTGAACAATTATAGATGAAGATATTCTAAGATTATTCCCTATTTGTGCCTAATTCAATGATTCATGATTCCTTTGAAAAATCCTAAATCTAACTAGAGAACTACTCACTCATGATTGTGCATGATAGATGAAGAACTCATAAAATAAATCCAATAGATAAAAGAAACCACATCTCTTCAAAATAATTCTTCAAAAGCTCTTAGAATAAAATAAGCATATCATAAACAATGGCTTAAAAACAAGTATTTGTAGGTACAAAAACTTCTAAGTCGAAATCCTAAACCAATTAGGAGAAAAAACAATTTTTTCATTTTTCTCGGACAGGTTTTAAGGTTTGGATCTGGACAGGTCGATCGGGTCTTGATCGGTCGATCTGGATCAATCGATCTTGATTCTCACGGCATTTTAGGATCGATCAATCTGGAGTTAGATCGATCGATCTGGTTTTTCACGCCAGTTTGACTCTACACATGTTCCATCTGCTCGCGAGACTGAACCGTTTGCACAAAAAATGTTATAACTTTTGATCGAACCGTTTGATAGACTTCAAACCACTTTCAAAAGAAATATAACTGAAATATATCTTGTGTAAAACATTTAGCTTAATCCATAGGTGGAAAATTCCTCAAATAAAGACAAAGTTTAGACGTATCTGCATTATTCTACATATTTTGCTTCAAATCTTGCTCCCAAAGGCATTACAACTCTTCCAAACATGATTTGACCTGATAAGACTCTAAAAACACATAACATGAATCTAAAACACATACTAAAATACGATAAAAACCCAACATATCAAGTATATATGATTTCATGAAATTGGTCATAAATCAACGGGGAGCTAAACAAAAATGGTAAGATGAAATGTCCATGTTTTATTTGCCAGAATTCTCATAATGTTAAAGTTGAGTTAGTTTGGCATCACTTGTACAACAATGAGTTTATGTCGGGTTATAAGATTTGATATTTACATGAAGAAACTAACTATGATTATGGTAGTACTAGTGAACATTTGTTGAATGATGGTAGAAATGGTGAATGATGTGTTTAGAGAGATAATGCAGTCAGCCGGTTATGATGGAGATAGGGTTGAAAAACCAAATATAGAACTACAAAGGTTTTTTTATATGTTAGATGCAACGATGACCATTAAGACAGACTACAATTTGGCAGAGGAATGTGTTCATGCGATAGCAGATTTTGTGAAAGATATTTTGTTTGAAGATAACTTTTCACCAGCCTTATACTACGAGCTTAGTGTTATAACCTGCAAATTTTGAGTTATAAAAATTGTGTTTGATTTCTTAAGTTCCGATGGATACATGAAACTTTAGACGCGAATCTTCTCTAGTTTCGCCGAAGACCGCGTCTTATAAATTATTTTATAATTCCAATGGATATATCCGTCGGAAATTCTGTTTTATAACCATCTTACTTTTCCTCGCGATTCATTCGCAGAAAATGGAGAACTATTGAAAAAAACTCAAAACCCAATCAATCCTTTAAAGCTCTTCGATTTTCATTCAACATACATTCAACATACCTTTGATTTTCATTTTGAAATTGTTTGGATTTTTAGAATTTTAGAATTTTATATTTTTTTTTGTTTATTTTAGATTTTTTAGAAAATTGTAACTTTGTTATAATTTTGTTCTAAATTTAGAGAGGTTTATAGTTGAAAATTTTAGAAATTTATAATTATTTTACATTTTATCTTGTTTTATATGTTTATATAGATTTTATTAGAAATTTAATTTTACTTTTAATTTTTCAAAGATTATGGATTGTATGATATTTCTAGGACGGGTCGTTCTCGACAAAGGAAAAATGCGAGTAGTTGTGTTACTCAAACCCACTCAGCTCGTATTCCGGAGACCTAATAACCGGGTGTAGCGACTTCAACGCGTACGCAAATGAGCATCAAATTTATTTCTCAACCGAAATGAGAACACTTGACTCGACTTCATCCGTATTGTAAAGGAAGAGATACGTGGTAAGTGTTATATATCATTTTTATATTAGTTAAATCTTACAATTAATTATTTTTTATACTAATAAAATTTTATAAATCATTTTGTTGTGTAGATTTCAGTTTTCCTATAATGGGATAATAAAATCCATAAACTAGATTTTGAACGGATTGATACAGCGTCCGTATGCCACTTACGCTACGATGCCTACAAAATATCAAAATATGTGGTTTCGAAAATTTGCAGTAAGCTTTTTGTATTGTTTATTTTACTTTCAAGTTGTATAATTTAATTTAATATAAATTTTACTTTTGCAGTAAGAATTCACTTGGAAGAGCCACCTCATGGCTACGATTAGATTGAGTTAATGCTAAGTCATCGAAGATATATTCTAGGAAGCTGAACGAGTGTAAGGACAAATGAAAGGTGAATAATGTTTCAAATGAGATGCTTATGAACCCGTACCTATGGAACGAGTTTATTTCTTATTGGAAGCAAGAGGAAACTATTGCAAGCTCTGAAACGGACTCTACCAACCGGAGGAGCGAGTGCAAAGGAAAAGAGATTGTGATGCATAATTTAGGAGCAATAAGCAAGGCATCCCGGGCAAAACAACTTGTAAGTTTATTTTTCTATTAATTTTCTATTTTACAGTTTCAACAAGATGGTGCCGAACCTTCGAACCTTCGAACCTTCAAACCTTAGGTTGCTAGCAGATTCACACACTATCAGAAAGACTGGTCAAATAGAAGATGCGCTTGCTTAGGAGATCTTCGACTATGTGAGAGAGCTTGGTGATGAGTTTCTGTTATCTCAACCAATCGTTGATGGAACTTTTCTCTGTACCGAAGTTCCTATCGAAAATTTGAATGAATTCATTTATGAAGTAAGTAACGTTTATAATTTTTATTAACTTATTATCAAATACTAATTGTATTTATACATTTTTAACTTTAAATTTGTTTCACATGCTACTTCGAATACCAAAAGTCACATTTGTAGTCTTCCTGAAGATTATCCATCTTCTTCTTCTTCACGGTATTCATATACTGTGAATCTTAGGGCAGAACTCGCACACAAGGCTACGGAGCTTAAAACTTTGTAGAGCGAGATTCATACAATAGAAGATGAACGAGTTGCGGAAAAAAAGAAATTCCATACAGTGCAAGCTCAGATGGAATCATTCATGGCCTGGTATCCACCCCCACCTACGCAAAATTAGTTTTCTTAATTTATTTGTTTTATATGTTTTAAAACAATATTTTTTCCTTTGCTATTATTTTTGTATTTTGAATTATTTTATTTTTAATTTAAAATTTTAATTCTATTTTTATTTTTTCATTGAATTTTAAATTTTAGTGAATTTTAAATTTAATTTTCAAAAATAAAATTTATATTTACATCGGAAATCTATCGGAAATAGTTCCGTCGGAAATCCATCGAAATATGTTCTGACAGACAACTGTCGGAATGCCGTTGGTACAACTTACTGACGGTTTTCTGACAAAAATTGTTCTCACGGTTGTCGTCGGTACTACTTTCCGACGGTATTCCAATAGAACTATTTTCGACGGATTTTTGACGGATATTATCGACCACTGAATCTCTTAGAATCCCGTCAGAATTCTGGCCGCTGGAAGTCTTTCGGGAATCCGTTGAAAATTTTGACAGATTTCTGACACGGTTCCTATTTCCGATAACAGACCGCGCTATCCATCAAAAATCTGTCGAAAACAGCATTTTTCGGCGGATTTCCAACAGATATTTCTGTCTATTCCAACATGTTTTCTTGGAATGTCAGGCACCAAACCAGTTACTCTACATCTCGCCGGGAATTGATCCATGAAATCCACTATCTCGAGATCCATCTATTAAAGTAACCAGATATATTAAATGCTTCCATGTGCTTTGAAACCGTCTGGTGGAACTATAGTCTTTGCTTTGCTTTTGAAGAATATGAGATACTTTGTTGCAGTCAGAGTCTCCTTCTTCTTATTCTTTTGTCGAAGCCACAAAGCTTTACACAACCATTGTAATGACCGGTTCCCCGTAGTTCATAAACCTGTCTGACGAGCCTAACTAACCAAGAGAGTCGTATGGGAAGAATCAAGCTATTGGAAATGGTCTTCAAGGTGGATGACTAAACCTAATGGATGTTTGAATGTCTTGATAAGGGATGAAAAATACTTATGTGTTGTAGCTTGTGAAAAAAGATTCAGGCTATTTGTTTGACATTTTATTCTGATTCTATGCTTATGCTGATTGTCTTATATAAATAGAAATGGTAAATGTGGCTTGAGTGGGCATGTGTGATCCCCCTCGCTAAATAATTTGTTACTCATCTATTTTTTTTTCTTATGTCGCAATAAAAATTTCGGGTGGTTGTACAAGCTCGTCTAACTTCGTGGAGTTATTTCGGAGCACAAATATTTGTTTTCTTTCCTTCCAAGATTTCATTTTAAGCATTTCTTTAAGTTGTGTTTGGATTATTGAGTGATGTTTTAAAAAAAATCGCATTACTCTCAATTGTCTTCATGGGAAAGGTTTCCCAAAAGAAATGGACGTGGTATATGGCCTACAGGACCGGCTCAAATGGACAGGGCAGAGGGGCGACCGCCCAGAGACACAAAAGCGAAGGGACCTAAGATTTATTTTTTTGGAGTTATGTTAGTAATAAAAATTATGAAACTGACCAAAAACAATATTAGGGTTCATAGAAAAAGAAAACTCTTGATTGTCCAAATATCTCTAACTCTCTTTTTCATACGAAATTCTTATCTTTTTTACACAAGTTTTACTCACTCTTCCTGCTTTGTATTTACCGATCACGTTAATATTTTGCATCATTCATCTATTTGATATTGTAGTATTAATATATTTTTTGTACTTTGAATTTATAGAAGTAAAATTGAGGGTTGAATCTGAGAGTCTAATCTTACTAGCGTTTAGGCAATAAGCATCTGATAACGATTAACGAAAAACGAGAATATTAATGTTGATGGCTTCTCAAATGGTTAAATGACTCAAATCTCAATTTTCTAATAGGATATTAATGTTAAGAACGTATAGATTCTGTTTTGTAGAATCCCACTAACAATAAACTATTGAACCCTCACTAATAATCTAATACGTCTCTCAATTATTGTGTATGTGTTTTAGTTTCGATTTGTAAATTCAATTATGATTTTGTATATTTTATTCTTTTATTGTTGATTGTGTTTTTCTTTCTTTTTTTTCTTAAACGTTTTTTTGTTAGAAAAAACCGTTATACATTAAATAACAAATTCTTCAAAAATTTTGGAGGATGAAAATAAACATTTGAAATAACATGTTGACTATATGCTTGTTTAGCAATCTATCCGCTACTTGGTTACATTGTCGAGAAACCGTTGTAAACGTGATATCTATAAATTGATCTGCCCAACTGCAAATATCATTGATAAGTGGTTCTATGTTGGCATTATGAGATCTTGAATGAAGAAGATTTCCCAACAGTTGGCAATCGCCCTCCATGATGATATTGCGAAAAATTCTTTACCATAGGGATTGTAAAGCATATAAAAGAGTCATTCCTTCTGCTTCCAATGGATTAGTTCCCTATTTGAGTTTCGTTGAAGTCAAAAGTTGATAAGCGCCATGTTTATCACGTAAAATCCAGCCTACTCCCGCTGAAGAACTATTATAAATGTAGTTTGCAACAAAATTACATTTATAGACTCCTGAGGCCCGGGGTGACCTTTGGGTTGATTATTGAGAAGGAGAGTTAGATCTTGATGGCGGTCGTGAGTGTTGGCATCAGGTCAATATAGCGTAGTATCCTTAGTGCGGAAACAAAGTGAAGTAGGATCTTGATTAACCTTATTAAATACGAGGTTATTGCGTGATTTCCATATTTGCCATAAGCCAAAAGACCTCATGACGAATATATTGTATAGGTGAGGAATCATAAACACCAATAAAACCTTCAATGTTCTGTTCTAAGGTGTTCGTATGCTGAATAATTCTTGAAGCTGGTGAGTTATACATCCGCCAAATTGTCTTTGCACAGTAACACTAAAAATATGATTTTGTGTTTTGATATGTTGACAACAATGTTTGCAAGTCGTATCAATCGGAATTCCTCTACGAGATATCTTAGCCGCAGAGCCAATAGCAGGAGATAAACATGCCAAAGAAAGTGTTTGAGTTTCGGGGCCGTGTTGGTCTTCCAAATTTGAGCTTTTAATGCTGTAATACCAAGGGGTACATGCCGTGCATGCCTCAATAGAACTGGATAGTGTGTGGATAACCAATATTCCGACTTCACCGTATAATTACCATCCTTCGTATAATAGCCAAATCAACTTATCAGCAATGTCGGTATGGGGAATGTATAGGCGTCGAGCGTGTTGTGCATCATCAAGGGTTAAATACAGTCGTAAAGCATCCTCATCCCATTTTTGATGGTTAACTTGCCATAAATTCCATAGGTAAAGAAGGTTACTAGAATAAATACTTACAGCTGATCGTGGGGGTGAGAGGGTATCCATGGATCCGAAAACGGATTAAATGTATATCAATGACCAACTCTAAACAGAAGCCCCTTAAATAGCAGATTGTGACCACTAATCAAAGATCACTATCCGTGAGAAGAGTTTTTTAGGATAACAGCGTCGGCTAATGTCGTTTTTTGAAAATAACGACTTTCAGAATTCTAGCAAGGAGACAGTTGGGATTTTTTTTAAAGACGCCAAACTTGTTTGGCAATTAAAGAGTCGTTAAAATTTTCAATATCCTTACAGCCAAGACCTCCTTTTTTCTTGAGCATACTCAATTTTTTCCAACTGATCCACGTTATCCGTTTATTAACATCATTCGACCCTCACTAAAACTGTGATAACGCAGAATCTATCTCACAACACATAGTCTTTGGAAGCTTGAAACAATTCATGGCATACGTAAGCATTGCCGTGGTTATATTTTGTTTCTTATAAATTTAAATTTTGTTTCAATAATTGTGTTTTCTTCTCTCAGTAGGCCCATTTTTTTAGTTATGTTGGTAACAAAAATTATGAAACAACAAAAAAATATAGTATGGTTCATAGAAAAAACAAACTCTTGATCTTCCAGATCTCTCTAAGTCTCTTTTCCTACACGGAATTTTTATCCTTTTTTACACAAGTTTTTACTCACTCTTCCTGCTATATTTACCGATCACGTTAATCTATTTCATCATTCATGGATTTGATATTGTAAGTATTAATATATTTTTTGAAATTAAAATGAATTAAGAGAGCATTGCATTAATTTCCAGAAAACATTTTCTCATGGCATTGTATATGTTGATTTAAATTACTTTTATTTTGAATTGAAAATTTTGCAAATAGTTGTACTGGATGTGCCAATGACATCTAATAAAATGCTTGAATTTGTTGAAAATATAGGGTGTTATCCAAATGTTTCAATTGCGTATCAACTTCTTCTAACTACACATGTCATTGTAGCATCAACTGAGAGAAGCGTCTTAAAGTTGAAGCTATTGAAAAACTACATTAGATCCTCAATGTCTCAAAAAGATTGAATGGTTTAACCATTTTATGCATGATAAAAATACGTTAGAGGGCATGTGATCGTATGATCTTGACTCCGAAACCTCAAACAAGAACTTATGTAAAAGAACGAATTATCTTTTATTGGTTTAACCTTCTCTCTAAGCTTGTTGAACACTTCTCAACATAGCTTCTTATTTATAAGGATAGACAACTCCTATTCCTATAGGGAAATAGACAACTCCTATTTTTATTAGAACTCTCTAATAATAGAAATCCTAATCCTATTCGAATTACCTAACATTCTCCCCCGTAATTCTAATACTTGAGCTTCGAAGATCTTCAACGCCCATTAGACTTCTCATTTCAGCAAGCTTGACTCGAGCTAGTAGTTTCGTGAGAATATCTGCTCGTTGTTCTTCTCCGGAAACATGCTCCACATTGATTTGTCCATTTTTGATACATTCTCGAATAAAATGATATTTCTTGTGGATGTATTTGCTCCGGCCGTGAAAACAGGCTTCTTGGTTAAAGCTATTGCGGATTTGTTATCGATTAACAATATCACACTTTCATGCTTCCAACCCGTTACTTCACATAGAAGGTCTTGAAGCCATATTGCTTGCTTTGCCGCTTCTGTTGCGAGATATACAAGAGGTCTAGATCGATCATCCAGCTTCTTCAAGTTGATCGCTTCTACCCTTGCAAATGCCTTGCAACCAAAAATTATAAGATGGTTTAAGTTTGGTTTGTTTCCTTTGAATGACAAAGTATGGAGTTTGATCATTCAAGGCTTTCGTGGTCACTCTGTTGATCAAGTAAGTGGTGTGTCTCACTGCTTCTCCCCATAGGTGATTCGGCATTCCCATTGTTTTTAACATACTCCTCGTCATCTCAAGCAAAGTGCGATTTTGTCATTCAACTACACCATTTTATTGAAGTGTGTAGGGTGCTGTCAGCTGTCTTGAGATGCCATTTTCTTCACAAAATGTTTGAAAATCGATAGAAGTAAACTCTCCCCCTCTATCGGTTCGAAACATTTTGATTCTCTCCCCCGTTTTTTCACTTTCCACTAAGCTTTTGAATTTTTAAAATTCTTTGAAAGCTTCACTCTTCTCCTTTAACAAGATAGTCCACACGTATCTTGAAAAATCATCAATCAATACAAATATTTATCGATTTCTTGCTGTGGTTGATGGTGTGATGGGGTCGCACAAGTCACCGTAAATTAGTTCTAACTTTTGTTTTGTTCGGAATTTTGTAGCTTGCGGGAACGGTTGTCGGGTTTGTTTTCCTATAAGGCAGCATTCGCATATTCTCTTCTCGTCTTCGAAGTTGGGTAACCCATGAGCTAGCTTCTTCTTGGACATTGTTGACATCGTTTTAAAGTTAACGTGTCCTAGCCTTGAGTGCCAACGCCAAGTTTCGTCATCAAGTTTGGTGAGTAAATTTTCCGGAACTCCAATCGTAAGTTGTATCTTGTACATACGATTAGGAGATCAAATTACTTTCATGAGTAGTCTAACATCGGAATCATGCATGGTAAGGTTGTTTTCTTTTAACCTTACATCGCATCCTGCTTCCGTAGCCTGTCCTAGGCTTATGATATTGCTCTTAAGGTCTGGAATCCAATAGATGTCATTGATGATTGTTTGTTCACCGGTTTTTGCTTGGATTATTATTGATCCCTTTCCTTTGATGTCTACACATGACTCATCTCCGAACTTGACTTTTCCTTTTATGTTTTCGTTTAACTCCGAAAAATAGGATCTCTTTCCCATCATATGGTTACTCGCACCATCATCCAAATACCAAGTGCTTAGTTTACTTGCTTCTTCTTCTTCGTATTTGCTTGGAAATATTTTTTGCTCATTCAAAAATATTATCTCGTGCATGTAAAGGGCTGCATCGGCTTCTTCTGTTTTTGCTAGGTTCGTTTCATGGCGATTCTTACCCTTTTCCGGACATATATTAGCGAATTGTCCCTTCTTTTCACAACACCAACAAGTAACATATGATCGATCCTTCTTTTGTTTATCTTTGTTTTGATTCTGATCATTGCTATCTCTTTGTTGTGTGTTAAATCGTCCTCTCCCACGGCCCTTTCCACAGTTTCTTCGGCCTCTAACTCAGCCATTAAAACCAGCTCTTGAAGCTTGCTTGTAGGAGGCGTTAAATAAGAGTTTGTTCTGATTAACTCTTTGATTTTGTTCTCCTATTCTTTCTTCATAGGCTTTTAACCTACTAATTATATCTTCAAAACCAATTGTTTTGAGATCTAGAACTTTCTCTAATAAAACAAAGATGTGAATAAACTTGCTTCTTGGCAAACTGTTCAAGAATTTCTTAACAAACTTACGTTCTTCGATGTTTTGTCCTAGGGTGGATGATCTAGAAGCTAAGCTCGAGATCCTCCCTGCAAAATCATCAATATTTTCGGTTTCATTCATTGTCAAACGATCGAATTCTGAGACAAGAATTTGAAGTCTTGCTTCTTGCACTCGGTCTGCTCCCAAGTATCGAGATTTTATTGCTTCCCACATAGCTTGAACCTCTTCTAACTCGCCAATTTGGAGGATCAAATTTTTGGAGATAGATTGAAAGAGTAAGGCCATTGCGATGACATTCTTCTTTGCGTCCATTGTGCCTGGTTCTACCGCTTCCCAAACTTCATGAACCTTCAATGTTACCTTCATTCTCATCGCCCACACGGTGTAATTAGTGGCGGTGAGCATTGGACATTGAACTGACGAGATCTTGGGTTCCTTCTCCTGTGGTGCTGCGACGATGGCTCCTTCCATGTCTCTGGTCTCACTCAGCTCAAGATTTTTTGATTAAACTCGAGCTCTGATACCAAATGTGATCGTATGATCTTGACTCTGAAACCTCAAACAAGAACTATGTAAAAGAACGAATTATCTTTTATTGGTTTTACAAACTTCTCAAAACTAAAACCTTCTCTCTAAGCTTGTTGAACACCTCTCAACATACTTCTTATTTACAGGGATAGACAACTCCTATTCCTATAGGAAAATAGACAACTCCTATTTCTATTAGAACTCTCTAATAATAAAAATCCTAATCCTATTCGAATTATCTAACAAGACATGATTTTGATACTATTATAAATGTTGCATCGACTAAAGCTCGGAATAACTGTTTTATATGATCATTTTATTTCTTTTTGGAATACCTATTGGGTTTTATCTTTCAGATTCAAACAAGTTTTACGGAGAAGAGTGCAACATGTTATATGATGCTAACTTGGAGCAACTCAAGATATGAAGTTTAAATGGTTTTTAATATCTATTAGCATGTGTTTAGGGGACCGTTTTTGGATCTCGCTCTACGGGTTCTAAAGTATTTGGGCCGGGGCAGATGGCCTAGAGAGGTATGTGGCATGCCGTCACGGTGGTTAAAAAAAATGGATTTTACATTGTTACTATATATATACATAGTCTACTCTGATGACATTCTCTTAGACAAATACGAAAAATATAAACTTTTTGGCCGTCTGATTAATATATTTTTCTCAGATTCTTTTTATATTATTTAGCCATTAATAACAATTGACAACACTAAAACAAATTTTGAAAATCAAATATTATCCCATCGTTGTCAAAAATTTCATGTTGAACATAACATACACTCGGCCAAACCAATTTCTAATAGCTGTGGCATACTTATCATCAAAGGGGCCATGTGTTCATCAAAGGTTTATTACAAAGTCTGTTGGGGTGATTTAATTCTTTTGGAAAGTAACAAAATAATTTTTATATCTGGGTTGGTTTTGATAATAAATTTTTTTTTAATTTTTTTAATTTTGAATGATTTGATATTTAAGGTAGAATGAAAAGAATCTAAAAAAAAGAAAAAATATGTCATATGAGGGCACGTGGCAGTATTTCAGAGCTCTACTAAAATGTAACTCTACCATAAAAGATTTAATTGGTGTTTTATGATTGTTGTTATATATTGTCTTATACATTTTTAATAAAATTTATTGCCGCTAATTAAATCACTAATTGTGTTTTTTTGCTTTTAAATTTGGTTAAATTGTATGGACTTTATTTGTATTTTTTATTATATAGGTTTTTAATAATTTGACCACATATATTATAGAATATTATAGTTATTTGGGTGATTTAATTCCTTAGAAAGTAACAAAAATAAAATAAAATTTATATTTGGGTTATTCTGATTAATAAAACAATTTTTAATTTGGAAGGTTTGATATTTTAGTTAGAATAAAGAAAATATTAAAAAATTATGAAAGAAAAATATATATCATGTTTATGAGGGACATGGCAGCATTTCGGAGCACCGACTTGTTTATGAGAGACACAGAAAGGTAACTTACTATATTAGATATGATTTGTTATTTGAACATGGTGTAGATTGGCATTGTAGTATCTTTTGTGGGTTATCTTCAACTTTCCTGGGAAATACACCGACTTGTCTCTTAATAAAATATATGGTTTGAGTTACTTGCATTTCAAGCTTCTTTACATGAGTAGAAAGATCTTCAAACTTTTTTTTCAAGTCATTTGTACATGTTTTCAACCTTGATATTGATGTCTTTAGGTGACTTATGTTGATTTTCGAGGAGATGCTGTATCATTTACTCGAGCTTGTTCATTCGAGAGGTGCCCGAGGGGTTTGAAGGAGCCTAAGAAGGCTTAGAATTAGAATCACTAGAACACATAGTTCTATCGTAATCATGACATTTAGTGATGTTACTTGCTACAAGATTTTTGATGAGAGGCCATCCTTCTTAAACGGTACTTGTATCAAGAAAGAGCTGATGCTTGGCGTGTAAGCCTCTGAAGTAGGTACTCAAGAGGTTGCCTTCAGTAAAACCATAGTGACGACAATCACGTTCATTGTCCTTAAAATATTCCCATGCTTCACAAAAAGATTCAACAATTACTTTAACAAAAATAAAAGATTCAACAATTCCTTGTTGGAAACTTTGTATCTTTTTCCTGAGAAGATTAGATCGAGATTTCATGTATAAGTAGTCAAGAAAGGCTGACTTGCACTTTTTCCATAGCTATCGATCATTGAGGCAAAGATTTCAACCAGCAGTGAGCTTTACCACTCAAAGAAAAATAAATTAACTTACACATCCAATAATCAGCAGGATCTCCTTTGGATATTTTAGTGCTGCAAATTTCTTCAAATAGTTCAACATGGTCCATCAAATGCTCTGTAGTAAGGCGATGAAATTGATTTTGCTTCACTAAGCCAATAATTGAGCTTTAATCTCAAAATCTTTTCTTTTTGGTTGAGCTACACGAATGGAATTTCGATCTATGAAATGGCTTGGAGTATCAAATTCTGTAATCACGCGGTACTGCATCTGGTGTTTGATTTTGTACACTACAGGGGCTTGTCAAAAACTAATATGAGTTTCTTATGACACGTTTGGAGGCTGTGCAGGAAGAGGTAAATATTTCCCTCTTCCATGCCTGGAATTTGCTGATTTGGAACAAGTGAATTTTCGATTCCTTCTGCAGTGAGAGATGGATGAGGATGAATGGGGGTCACCATCAGCATTGAGAAGTGGGTGTTATTGAGCGTTGATGGGATCTTCTTGGAGTTTCTCATCGAAATTAAAAACTTCTTGGTCAAGAAGTTGTTGTTCAACAAGTGGTTCAAAAATGTTACACTAATACTAATAGAGTCTCGGCTTCTAGTCATACACATGTATCACTCAAGAAAAAAGAAAACATAAATAGTAAAAAGAAAATTAAAACAAAAAAGTGTGTTGGAATGTGACCGTTACAAAAAAGTGGGTTTGACTGGTAAGGTTTTTTAATCAGGCGAGCATATCTATTTTCATAATATCTCTCCTCCATGCATCTCTTCTCAGATGCTTAGGCTCCTCTCTCTACTCCATGTACTTCTTCTCATTTATTATTGTAATAGCAATAAGAAGCCTACAAGGAGATTGTCAATGGAAAAAGAAGCCTACAAGGAGATTGAGAGGAACAGACGAAAGATGAGACATGAATCTAAGTAGTTTTGAACAAACATGTTATGCGTTTTCTTCATTTTACAACCGACACTGTACAGTTATTCTCTACAATTATCTTCTATCCTTTACACTTCCGCATACATTTTTACATAGTATTAGAGTATTATATTCTCAACTTTAGTTTCTAATCATCAAAATTTTGTTTTTATTCTCTATTCTTCCTTTTCTGGGTATGGAAAACACGAAACAAATTACCCTTCTAACTATCTTTAAAGGGAATAATTATTTGCTTTGAGCCAGAACCATTATGATTATTCTGTTCAGCTGTGGTCTATGAAACCACTGTTGGGTCTAAATTATTATAAGCATTGGGCTTATAAATATTTGAGAATGTGAATAAGAAATAACTTATGAAATGGATTGAATTTTGGGTTAAGTGTCAAAATAGATCCATTTGAGTGTAAGTGAGTAAGTGGGATTTATTAAATGTCCCACATAGTTTAAGCCGAACTTTTTCGCTCTAGTATAAATGACTAGAAGGTGACAAATGTTCAAATTGGTTAAGACTTATGGTGCATGTGAGAGAGGATGAATCGGACCACACGCGCGCACCACCACCACCGCCGCCAGGCCAGGCGTGGGCTTGGGCTTGGGGCTCGGGTCTCGGGTCTCGGGAACGAGTGGCCCATTTCTTTTTGGATAATTTTTTATTTTAAATTGTCTAAAAATATTTCTCGGGTCTCGGGAATGTCTCAATTGCATGCGTTTGAACTCACTCCGAGCTCGCCTATATAAGGGACTCGTCTCATTTGAAGAATTCTCTCATTCGAAAAACATCTCTCTCTAAGATCCTTCACTCTCTCGCTAAGCGTTTCTCCATTCTTTCGGAAAACGGTACGTCTAGAGTATATCGTAGTTGTCTACGTTCGTAGATTCCACACCGAGTGTAGTGTTGTGGTCTCATATCGGTTGTATCCTGAGACTCCAAAAGCTCTGTGGATCCGTCTCACTAACGGGAGCTTTATTGAGTTAAGGACAAAGATCATATCTCGCCTCCGATTATAATCGGTTTTATACGGGTTTTTTTTTTCTCCTAAATCGTTTTATTGTTAAAATCGTTCTTACTTACTTTCTTTATACGATTTCTCTTCGCATTTCTTAACTCCGATTTTTAGGTCCATCAAGCTTAACTCAATAAATCCGCTTCTATCATATAGCTATAATCGGATTGAGATTTGCGAAATTATAAAACGATTTTCTTCGGTTTTATTTCTTATCTAGAAACGTAGTTTCTTTGGAAACAAGGTTTCAAACGGTTGAGTAAAACGCTTTCATAAGTGTCTTTACAAAACAATATAACACATCTAAAACTGTTTCGGAAAACGGTACGTCTAGAGTATATCGTAGTTGTCTACGTTCGTAGATTCCACACCGAGTGTAGCGTTGTGGTCTCATATCGGTTGTATCCTGGGACTCCAAAAGCTCTGTGGATCCGTCTCACTAACGGGAGCTTTATTGAGTTAAGGACAGAGATCATATCTCGCCTCCGATTCTAATCGGTTTTATACGGGTTTTTTTTTTCTCCTAAATCGTTTTATTGTTAAAATCATTCTTACTTACTTTCTTTATACGATTTCTCTTCGCATTTCTTAACTCCGATTTTTAGGTCCATCAACCACATCACTGGTCCATGCATTGTTCATCCAGATAACATACCATATGTTGGAAAATCGCTTATGGTCCACATAAAAACCGCACACATCTTGAAATTTTGCTGCAATAAAACATCAAATGCTTCAACCCCATGCTTCCATAGTATTTGTAACTCATAGATCAATGGCTGGATGAATACATCAAGTGACCTCTTTGGATGCTCTGGGACGAGAACTAGCACGGAAAGGAATAAAAATTCTCTACGCATGCACAAAAATGGTAGCAAATTGTAAGGTGTTACAATATGGGTCACAACAAATATTGTCTTCCATGTTTTCCAAATGGGTTGAAACCAGCTGTACATAACCCGAGATATACATTTCGTCAATCATATGCAAAATCTGGATACATTGATTGGAAATGTTTCCACTCTTTTGCGTCTGCAGGATGCATAATTTCTCCATCCTCTGCATGCCATCTCATTGCCTATGATGTGCATTAAGATTGACATAAACTCTTCAACCTCTCCGTTAATGGTAAATACCACATCCGTTTATAAGGAATTGAAACTCTCCCACTAGTTTTTTGAAACCTCAGTTTGCGACAAAATCAACATCTTTTACGGTTTTCGTCTTCTCTCCAATATATCATATAGTTATTGATGCACACATCTATCATTTGATACGGCAAACCAAGACCAACTAACAAGTTTATGTACCTCAGTATGATGTTGGTGAAAGATTAATTACCAGAAAACATATGTTTCAACATTTGCGATTTCTATAAAGAGATTGAATGGATAAGTAGTGTGAATGAATGAAAAAATATAGAAACATATATATAGATGGCGTATCCATCAAAAATCCGCGAATATACACAAAATTCAAATGGCTATATTAACGGTTATATTAACGTTCGCATTTATCGAGAGATTTTTGACGAATTTTTGACAGATTGTGTGTTTGTCTGTCAAAAACCCGTCAGTTTTTTCCGATGGAACCGTATTCCGTCGAAAATCCGTCAAATTTAGTCAATCGTAAAACCATTGCAAATTCGTCGAAAATTCTGTCGATTTTGCGGTTGCTTCCTTGTAGTGGAAATATCTACTTAATCGTAATCATAAAAGACATCATAAGATATACGAGAAACTACATCATTGATAACCGAATAAAAAGTAAAAAGAATTTAGAAATCTTCTTTATAATGTTTAAAAAGAGTATAAACTTCTCCCTAGAATCGAATAGAGCAACACTAGTAAAAACATTTTGTATAGCCACAACCTAGCTACAGAAAGACCGTGGCTACACTCAAAAAGCCACGACTAAGCTAAGATAAAGCCACGGATTGCCACGTAATAAACTGTGGCTAGCACAATAGCTACGGAATAGCCATGACAAGAACCGTGGCTTCTACTTGTAGCCACGAAAGGCCACGGATTGCCACGGAAAACATCGTAGCTAGGAAAATAGCCACGGAATAGCCACTCACAAAGTCGTGGATAACAGTACTAGCCATGAATAGCCACGGACTTTTCCATGGTTGTTGATATGTCATGTCATAAAGCCACGAATAGCAACGGATTTCCTCGTGGTTTTTACTCCTAGCCACGAATAGCCACAGATTTTTTCGTGACTTGTGCTCTTAGCCAGAATAGCCACGGATTTTTCAGTGGCTTTTACTATTAGCCATGAATAGCCACGGATTTTGTCGTGGCTTTTGCTCTTAGCCACAAATAGCCACAAATTTTTCAGTGGCAAAACCGTGACTATAATTTATATAGATATATATCGTATTATGCTAGAAGAAATATCATTTGCATCAACCAAAATGTTTAGAAAACCTAAATATATTCGTCGCTCTGAAGCTTCATCATCTCGTCCTCTGCCAGATAATGAATTTAACCTAACGATGGATGACGAAGAATCTTTTGTTCCGGGTCCAGCTGGTGTGAGACAAGCTGAAGAACGGGCAAGAATGTCCTGGTATTGCAAGTCTATGTGTAATTCTTATGAGATACATGTACGGATGGTGAATTGTGTTGTTGAGCCAGAAGATCCTTCTTTCATCGATGTCCCTTGGAAGACTACAATTGAATACCTAACACAAAAAGGTAAAGTAAAATAACATTATTATTATGCAATAATTATTTTAAAATTGTTTAATTGACAATTAAATATATTTTACTTATTATATTTTGAATATAGGTGGGCATACAGGTGGGTGGACACTTGTAAAAGAGCTTCATCAGATAAAACCACAATGGCGTCATGTACTTTTGTGGTAGCAGTGATTCATAAAATAGTTCCTAATGGATTGGCGGATGCGATGGTCATAATGAAGGTAAAATGTATATATAAGTTTTGACAAAAATATGTTCTTAAGTAATTAGATATTTAGTAATCGATAACCGTAAATTTTGATTCTTGTAGGATCCGACAGGTACTGTGCAAGCGAGCATTCATAGGTCCTCTATATCTGATAACAAATATGGGCCGCACATAAAGGAGGGTTCAGTGTTGCTCCTAAAGGATGTTGTAGTTGTTAAGTTTGAACGGGCGACAACATATCTTAACATTGCTCTTAAGAACATAACCAATGTAAGTTTCAATTTTATTGTAAAAGATAGTATATTAAGTAGTATCATTACCGACAGTACGAGATATTAACAGAAAACTTGTAATTTGGCAGGTTATATCAAAAGAAAACATGGTTATATCATTCATACCAGAAAGTGGTCTCAGTGGTGTTAATCATAATCCAAACAATTGGTTATACACCGAAGATGACGAAGGGTCGGATGATGATGAAGAAATTGAGTAGTACATTACGTCACCAATAAAAGGAAACTAAAATTAAAAACTATGTGTTTATGTTTAATACGTTTGCAATTTATTTGTATGTCTATGTTAAGGTATCAAGTACTATAGATGTTGTTTATGTAGATGTTTATGTTAAACTATCATATAATATTAATAACTATGTGTGTATGTTTAATATCATTGCATTTTTATGGACCTATTGTTATATACATGGTTGTGTTTTATTTATCTCTTTATGTAATCTAAAACGTACCTAAATTTTTTTTAGATTTTCCATGAGATTTTCTAGCTACCTGTGGTGATCCCACAGTCAAATCCCATAGCCACGATAACCACGAATTACCCATGGCTATTATATTGTGCAATCATGGCAATTAATTATTATCTCGTTATGTGTGCATAGCCACGGTATTCATAGATTTTCCATGGCTATTGTATTGTCCAATCAGACCAATTGATTAATATCTTAAACTGTTTGCAAAGCCATGAAATTCTATGGCTATTTGACGTGGCTATGTTGTCTATAATTACGTGATAAAGTTTGTTAGAAGAAATATCATACCAACTATTCTCTCACTCAAAAAACGAACTCTTTTTTTGCTTCACAAGAATGGATGGATCGACGGCTAGACAATGCGGGCAAAATATCAACTGAATTCGAAGTAGGTATTAACAGTTTCATGCAATTTGCTTGCAATCAACCATCATATCAAGATCGAGGAACATTGTTATGTCCATGTCACCAGTGTAAAAACATGAAGCAGCGTGATGCCCAAACTGTTTCTAAACATTTGTATTTTAGGGGTTACAAAGGAAATTATTATGTTTGGACGAGCCATGGTGAAAAATGTTACGATGTTAGAGAATCCTCGATGCCACCTCAATTTGACAGGGTCTCTGACGTTCCTTATGGAAGTACACACACGGAGCAAAATGCAAAAACGGACGAAGAAGAAAGTGCGCCATGTTTCGACAGTGCGTACCAAACTTTCCAAGCAGCAAATCAACTTCTTTATGGTGGATGTCCGGAAGATTTCTCACAACTGTATTTGACTTCAAAACTGCTGCGATGAAAGACATATTATAATTTTCCTAAAGCCTTATTAGACGAGATTTCACAAACGTTTAAAATGGTTCTACCACTTGAGACTTACACGACATAATTTGAGTTTGCTGTTCTCGATTTCTCTGTCACGCTCTCCTTGTTCTTTGTTATGCTCTCCTTGTTCTCTGTCACGTCTTTTCCTTGTTCTTCGAATTTCGTTGGCTGTCGTCTCCTCCTTGTTCCTCCCTTTGCCGTCGTCTCCTCCTTGTTCCTCTCTTTGCCGTCGCCATCGTCATCTCCTATAAATTGTGCCGCCTATTCATCTAATTGTATGTAAGTTTCTCTCATTCCATTTCAAGGCCTCGAATCTTTAGACCATTTCAGTGGGTTTTCGAGGAGAATTATTTTCTTCACAGTCATTGGATTCAACGGTTTCTTCTCATTCCATTTCAATGGCTCCTCCGTCGAAATTTCTTTATTTTGCAAAATGATTGTGACTTTCTCGTAAAATTAAGTTTATGATACAACATCGATATGTGATTTATTTTGTGATTTTGTTTAGAATTAGTTGATAGTCCATTGGTTTATGAAATAAAATCTATATGTAATTTTGTTTACAACATCGATATGTGATATGTGATTTCGTTTGTGATTTTGACTCAATCTATTTGATAGTTCGTTGGTTTGTGAAATAAAATCGATATGTGATGTTATATTTTATATATATTAACTATTTGTTTAAGTATTAATAGTTATAGAAACATATTGTCTTATAGATTGATCAATAAGTCGTTTGATTTTCTCATGAGTTGTTTGATTTCTTACATATTTACATATTTTCTCACGAATTGTTTGATTTCTTACATATTTACATATTTTCTCACGAGTTGTTTGATTTATTTGTCTATACACTCACACTTTTGTTGACAAAATATATCCATAAATTATAATGGTTTTTGTATCAATTCGTTGTCTTGATGTTAATAATGGTTTTGGTGATTTTACACGATTTGGTTAGCGTAATGGTAAACATGATTTCGTTGTCTTAATGTTAATAATGGCCAACGTGAGTTGGTTAATTAGTAAACATGATGGTAAACGTCATGGTAAACATGATTTCATTAATTGGTTAATTGGTCATATGAAAATAGAAGAAAAGTTTGTAAAAAGAAAATTATGAAGTTACAAAGAAGATTATGAAGTTACAAAGATATGACTATTTTATATTGTGTTATATAACTCTACTTTTGATTTATTGCAAACGATTATGAAATTACAAAAATATGTTTCGCTGTGGTGCTTTGTCTAGCCATTCCCATCAGTCAGCTATGCCTCCGGGAGCTAGTACATCAGTTCCAGCAGCTCGTGCCACCAACTACGCACGTGTCACAGAGCAGGAGTTACTTACAGCACTAGCGAGGTGTGATCAACAAAGACTTCATCCAAGGAAAGAAAACGAGGGGTTGTGGTAAACAAGTATTTAAATAGCTAATTAAAATTTGTTTGCATAACGATTTTACTTTAACATTCCAACTTTCTCAGGTTTGGTATCGATAAAGAGGTTTCCCAATTTATAGTTCAAACTTGACAAGGTAATTTCATGGGTCCGTGGAAGAATTGGTCAGATGTGCCGATTGAGAGGAAGGACATTTGGTGGCACACGTTTATTGTGAGTGTCTAATTTCAATTTTTATGTATAATAATACTTTACTGTTAAAAGTTTATGATTCTCGACGCTTTGACTAATGTTTTGTTAATTTGGTAGCAAAATTATTATTGGGAGCCTGAGCATCATGCTCTCGTCAACTGGCATTGGCGTGAGTACACCAAACTCACGGTGGAGGAGCGGATAAGCAAGAAGAAACGACAAAACAAGAAGCCAAAGTACATCAGCGACGCCGATTGGGCCATCTTGGAAGAATGCTGGGAGTCGGAAGAGGCGATTATGAAGAGCGAGAAAGCGCGGGCAAGCCGGACATCAGACTCCCAAGGCAGGGGGGGATACATAAGCACACAGCGGGTCCTCGACCTTTTGCAAAGATTGAGTACGACATGGTTAGTAGTTTTCCTATTTTCCTATCTTTGCTAACCTTCTCATGTTATCCTTTTTTTTATTTTCTTTGTATCTAATATGTATAATTTTTATTTTTTCACATTTAGATGGTCCAGTGTGGTGGCTCCGAACCACCAGCATTCACAGAGCTGGTGCGCAAAACCCGAACGCGGAAGGATGGGACATTTCTCGACTAGCGAGCACGGAAAATCGTCAAGGACGTGGAGCATGCTGCAACACAGATTTCACAATCGGATATTTCTCCTACGACCGCCTCGTCTATAGCTGGTCCAACTCGTAACTTGATCAACCGCACCTATCTCGAGGTTAGTATTTTTTGGTTGTTTAAGAACTAGTTCATGTTCATTACATTTTTAACTTAGTCTAAGTAACATACTTCCGTGTTTTTATATTAAGGAGATTAAGTGTAGCTTTAAATTACGAAGATTAAGTCTAGCTTTTGTGTTTCTTATATAACACTTTTGTTTTTCTCGTTTTAATATAGCATGTAACGCCACACAAAGGGCGTATTTTTGGGTTAGTGAGTTGCCATAATCAGTTAGTCGACCCGCAAGTGCCTATACATACTTCCATCTAGTGTGAAGCGGATTGAATCGTCCATTGATACACTACTCATCGCTCTTAGAGCAAACAAGGAGATCCATGTACCGCGTACGATGAACCCGCCTACAAATGCTGATATTGGACCTTCTTCCGATCATGCGAATCACAATGATCAAAATGATTTTAACAATACCGATTTTCAAGATATGGTTCTTGTAGACTTTTAGTTTGTAATTGTAAATATTTCTGAACAAAATATTACTTTTAAATTCCATAAATATTTTAATTTTCATTATATTTATTAATTCTTTACGTTTTAAAAATTTTGATTACAAAATTTTATTAATTATTTTGTTTTAAAACGAAATAGCTACATATAGCCATGGAAAGCCACGGTCAAGGGCGTGGCTTGTATCTAAAAATAGCCACGGATAGCCACGGTTAGGGCGTGGCCAATTGCCATGTTTTGCCACGACTAGCCACTGATATCGGCCGCGACTACACTGTACCTACACTTTGCCATGAATAGCCACGGTTTAGGCTGTGGCCAGTTGCCACGGTTTGCTACGATTGTATCTGTGGCTATTTGCCACGATTAGCCATGAAATATTGCCACGATTAGCCATGAAAGTCACAGTTTAGCAATAACCACGCCTCTATAGCCACGAATTGAATCTATGGTTTTCCATGGCTATATGCTTTTTAGCCATGGATTTTTCTTCTTGTAGCCACGGATTTAGCAATGGCTATACAAAATTTTTTTACTAGTGCAAAAAAAATATGAGATTTGAAAAACACATGAGATAAATCAATGGGAAACATGGGGGTGAAGATGGTGTCTCTCTCTGGTGGCTATGTGTGCTCTCTCTTCAAAAATCTGATAGGAATGAGTATTTATAGGTGTTGGAGTCTTCAAAGTTAGTTTTAGGACTTTTCCAAGTCGTATTAGAAGAAAAGATGTCGTTTTGGGTAAAGGACTGCATGAGTGGCTGAGAGCGCCAGCGGGATCTGGAGGTGCATGGAAGTGGTTGCTGGCCGCTTCTTCGTGTTCTCCAGACGCAGTAGCCTCGAATCTGCTAAACATGTATTCACTAAAATTGGAATAAATCTCAATCTCACCATCTGATCTTCCTAAGAATACTTGAAGGTGAAAGTTAACTCATGTGGATACCTTGTGTCGAAAAATCATGAAAAGCAACCAGAGGGAAGTCCTCCATCTGTTTCTAAACTTTTGATACTCGGAATCTGTCCAAAATTTTGGTTTTCTCTATTTTATGTATTTTTGCTCAGAAAACCTTGAAGACTTTCTTGACACTACAAGTACTCTAAAAACACCATAAAACCATTGACTTAATATACAATTCTTATAAAAAGGCTTTAAAATCGAGATTAAAAAGGTGTAAAAACCTATGTTATGCTATAAGGATGTTATGTTCTGTAAACGAGGGTGACTGTAATACTATTTTTTTTCTTTTTTAACTGATGCCGGATATTGAAAGACCATATATATATATATATATCACTACATATACCATCAACAATAGTTTCTATAACTTTACAGTTAAATGTTTTTAAACTGAAAAAAAACTAAAGTGAACACGATGAAAACTCTAAAATAATAGTTTTAAGTGTTTTACCATATTATATGAACGAGAGCCAAACACAATGAAAATTAAAAAGAGATCAAATATATATTTTACAATTTTGTATTATATTTGTGAATGAATAAATTATTTGTAATTATTTTCAATCTAATTTATTAATATTTAAATGTTTAAATTTTATTTATAACAAACATATACTTTTTTTTTGAAAATGAAATTTAATACATCTGATACATTTTGTCTGTAACTTCTAATCTTAATAGAGACTAATACCATAATGTCAAACTTAAATTTGATTTAGTTTGCTTTAAATTATATACTCTCCAAAATAAACTGATAAAACTAAATCAATTTCTATGATTTATAATATAAACATATTATGTTTCATACAAAATAACACATGAGTACCAAACAATTTTTAATTTCTAAAGTTAAGGATTGACTGCAAAACCTAAAGCTTCAAGGATTTCAACAGGATCAAGTTCAATATTCATTTCTTCAACTTTACCCCTAATCAATATACTTATCTACAGGATCTACCTCATCTCATGTGACAAAAGACGAAAGTTGGTTTCATGAGAAGATATTTTTTGAGTTTGACTAGTGCTTGAGTTTTGTAATGCATTGAGCTGAGCTTTAACCACTTCAAGAGTATTGTATGGAGGATAAGAAATGTACTTATGGTATGGAAATATTTGTTCTACAAATATATGATTGAGATATATATTTTCAATACAAAATGTGGAGATATATATTGAAAAATAGCATTATCTGATGAAGAGTATTCGATTACTTCGGGTACCGCGGTAGGTAGGAAAGTTGTATTGTAATATGAGTCATGAGGGACACCATCCTCATTTAGATGAAGTTGTTGCTGAGTTGTGATAGTTGTTGAGCCAGACATTGATTGTCCCTTAACATTCATATATGGATCGATAAAACCTTGAGCCATATTGTAGTTGTGATTGTAGTTAAATTATGGATTTCTTTGAGTTGGATAGATCAGTGGCTCGTACATAGAATGTGTATTCCTTGTATTTTGAGTAAAACCCCTCAATGATAGACAAGCCATATTGTCATTGCAAAATTCTTCAATGAAAGTGGTAGTTTGAGGAATGATCTTCAACGGAAGTGGTAGTTTGAGGAATGATGATAGATGGTTGTTGTGAATCATCATTGTGAATGGATTTTCTGACCACTGCTCTTGTATTTGTAATGATGGCTGTTGAGATCTAGACGAAATATAGTTGGTGTGTTGAGTAGATACAGATGAAGTAATAATTACCTTAAAATATGGTGCCTCCAACATATTACGTTGATTTTCTAGTACAAGAGTCATTTGCATTCGTTGTGCCTCACGAGATCTTTGTAAATGTAAATCATGCTACACAATATTTTAAAATTTTTTGATCACATGTGCACACCATCACGCACACATATATTTCATTAACTCATGTGAAACAAGTCTAATAAATTTACCTCTATAAGCTTGTAGAGTGATCCTTAGACTTCTTTTGCTTTCTTTGGCTTTGGTTTTACAGATCCCATAGCTTTAGGTTTTCCACTCAATTTAGTATCAACATGTTCAAACTTTCATAAGCATAATGAATTTTGGTAGAGTGAATAAACTTGAAAGGAATAACTAATTTTGTATCCTACATATTAACTTGTGGACGAGGTGAATCTAGTGAAGCACGTGTTTTTGAAATCTCTCGAGCATTTTTAAAACCTATAGAATAAGATAGAACACAAGACACTGAATTTTGTTAGTATATTTGTTAAACGAATTTACAGTTTTTCATCATTATTTAATTAATTAATATATATATATACATATATATATATAAAGCAATAAACAAAATACACTAAGAAAACCCCAATATTTATCTTTGTGTTTGCTCAAAAAATTTTAATAGATATTAAGAAATGTAAGTTTTTCTTTATATCTTAAAAAAAGACCAAAACGTAGATCCATCAACCAAAACAATAACCAACTTAAATTTTATAATGATGAATATATGATTTTATATATCACAGCCATATTTTATATGATAATTAAAATATATGTATTACAAAAGGTAGTCATAAAATTGAATTTTAATAAGCACCATTTTTTATCGTCCACATTAAAAAAAATCTTAAGAGCATGAAGATGAACTTACGACTAATATATTGATTTGTTCCATCCCGTATGGTACACTTTCCAAGTCTAAATTTCTGGAAAGATGAGAAGACTTAAATGTTAAATAAATAATAAAAATTTAAATGTAAACTTTAACAATATGAAAAATTAAACAATATATATATATATATACCTGAAGATGACTCTTCACATGGTGAACTGCAATTCCTTCGACTTCCATCTTTTCTTTAACACTTTTTGGTGTTGCCTCTGCATAAACAAAAGTAGTTGTGAAATAAGCTCTTGATCTTGTATAAGCATCAACACATTTGTATATGATTAGTAATCTCACTATCAATGACACAATTTTCTTGTATGTTTTACACTTCTATAATGTGTAAGAATCTACCACTCAGTGATTCCTAAGTGAGTGTCAATAAATAATGATAATATATGTATTTTGAATCTTTTTGTGTAACCAAAAAATGAGTTTTTACTAATATCTGTCTAAATTTCTTTAAAAAACATGAATGCAATGACGTGTGCTGTCACAGCGATGGCACGCATCATTATGACACGTGCTATCATTATGCTTTATTCGTCTGATATCAATTAAAAACGAGAAAACAACGATCTCAGATCGAAAAATCCAAGATAATTGTATTCAAATGCATAAAAATTTACTCGCCGCAAAAACATGTTGGATAAATTATAAATATTCCAAGTTTATTGCTACAACAAATAAAGTATGTCAGGATTAACGATTTAAATATTTAAAACAACATACACTCTAAAAAAAAATTTAACCTATATTATTCATGTTTGGCGTATTTCTTATATACTGTTCTAGTCGTTTTTGGCAGAACACGATGAAAAACTTTATGGTATGCCTTTATTAAAACTATTTTTTGAACCTGCATCTCAATATTGATATCACCATTAGTATGATCTTCTAACACATCAAAACGAGATGGTGAGACTTCAATAGACAAATCCTTTCTCTCCTTGTAAATGTCCATCTTTTCTCAAATTTTTTGAAAAAACTCTTTCCTATACCTTTTTATTGTTTATTAGCTACAGAATGCTCTCCTAAAACACCCTCATTTTGTATGTTTATATACATGATGTGATGTATCCTGAAGTATTTCCTTACTAGCATCTACTTCAATCACTTCACCAGTCCCAGACATGATCAATGGCTGCTTGATTCGATTTAAATTAATCAGAAGTTTCCCAACATGAATTCACCTAACTCTTATGAGATTTCTCCAAAACATGTTGTTGAATACGGTTAATAGTATATGTTTTTCTACATCATAATGAATTGGCATATCAATGATAGCCAAATCCACCAATGGAGCACTCGACAATGCAACATATCTGCCACCCACATTTGTATCTTCACATACAGGATTTGACGGATTTTGTTGTACCTAACTCAAACTCTGAACTACATTTAAATTCATGATCGGAGTAATAACATTAACCTCTAAAACCATGCTTGATTCTGCTGCAGAGCGAAAACTACTAGGATACAACTTGGTGCTTGTTTTGAGTATACTAGAAACCACTATGTAAGAGCTCCCTTTACTACGACATACCTCCTTTAATTGTTTCCATTTAGCATAAACTGTACACCAAAGAGGAAGCCATGGGTATGAGTAGACTAACAAGGGATGATAAATTGACTGAGGCCCATAACTTGACAATCTCCACCTTGGGCCTTAGTGAATCCAGCCCAAACTTTTCTTGTCTCTTTTCTTTCAACAATGAAGAAGAAACAATGCTTTTCTTCTCCAATGGCTAAACAACAACACCAGATGCACAAACCTTGCATCCCCTGGCGATGTTTCCAGGGAGCTTGACCGACTCTTTCGCCATTGGACTCAATGCCCACAAAACTTCCGCAAAAATAGTGAATTGTGTTTCTTCCTCGATGCGAGCTTCAACGATGCAATATATGACTGAAACCTCTGCAATTTTTAGCGAGATCTCTTGTTGTCGTTCTTTATCCTCTGGTGACTAGCGAAGCTTTTAAACCTCACCATTAAAACCAGCTCTTCATTTTCTTCTTCCTTAACGTGATGAAAACGATGGTGAAATTTGATGAGATTTGGTTGAACCTCAAAATTTACGGCAATTCCCTTTTTCCGCCATTCTTCTCTAGTGGCCGGTGAAGCTCTCAAGTCTCACCCTTCAAACTGCCAAAGACTAAAAATTCTCCTTTGATAGTAATTTTCCCGATGCAATTTCTCGGAAGTTGATGTTTCAAAAGATTCTCAAGTACTTATGTGAGTTATGTCCCTTGTCTTGTCTCTTTTGATTTTCAGAATCTATGAAATCATAACACTGATTTCATTATTTCTTCTCTAATATTTCTCCTGCAAAACTCTTGATGACTTCATCTTGCAGCATTTCCGATGAACCGCCATGGCTCTTCTAATGCGTTGATGATTACATGTAACTATCATAACCTGAATCATCTTTTTCACGCCTTCACAGCTCCACCTTGAACCAAAATTAACGTCCTTTGAATTTTTATTCCTTCACATTTTAACATCCTTACCGATCTAGCTCCTTGGATCCTTTTTCCCACTAGATACTCCACCTGAAGCTTTGATTTCCTTTTCATAGCTTCAGAATTCCATAGGTAACTCCATCTTTGTGTTTGTTTAGCATATGTTGAACCGCAATGTTGGAACTGACAAGGTATTGAATCTCTTATGAAATTTGTTGGGTTGGTTCTTGTGAAATTCATAACATCTTTAACACTAAGTCTCTAATGAAATCCATCTGTGAAAAGCCTTTGCTATTACCCTAGCATTAAACCCATGCTTTTCAACAGCTCCTAGTAGTCTAGGTTTTGGTATAACTAACCACTTACTTCCAGCAAGCTTCTGCTCTTCTGCAAGATTTTTCCCTTTTTTGATTGAATTTAAAAATTTGTCTTCAGTTTCCTGCAAACAACTCTCCCTACATGATTGATCCAACTCATCAAAAATTCTTGTAACTCAAAGAGCGCTTGATCTTCCTCTGATTGCTTCTCCACATGACCATCATTATCCCTCTTACACGTATGGTCTTTTTGTTTAAGCTCTGGAGCAATCAACTCTAGATTCTCTGTCTTCACCACACTTTCATCAAAATCTTGGGTCTTCTATTGTCACAACATCTTGGCTACCATTCAACTGAGCTCCTTGATGTGTAAGCATGCTTCTCCCTTTGATATAGATAATCCTTCCTCACATAACCATGTGAAAGCTTATCATGACATTGATAATAACTTTTCTCATTCATCAATGTCCTCAGCATAGCTTGAAACATATAGCAAAACCTCTTGATATGTCCAAGTTTCCCACAGCAGTAGCACCAATATGGATTTTTTTTTTGAGTTTTGATTTTCTGCAACTTTGTTGGAACATCCTCTGTGTTGTTCCCTTTGACGAATATGGTTCTATCTGCAATGGGACCTCCTAGATATCCATGACCATAAGTTGTCTCTTCTTATCACTCATGGATGTATCTCCTTGATGTTTAAGACCATAGTTTGGAGTCTTTGTGTTGGAACATGAGCAGATCTGTTCCCTCTCACAAACTTGGTCACACCTGAGGATATTTCTCCTTGGTACCCTAAACCATGATTTATCTTCTCGGTTCTTCCCATTGACAAAAAATTGTTCAGATCCTTTGTACCACTATTGAGCATATAAATCTTCTTCCAAGTATCATCAGATTTGTTCCCTCTCACAAACTTGGTCACACCTGAGGACATTTCTCCTTGGTACCCTAGACCATGATTTATCTTCTCGGTCCTTCCCATTGAAAAAAAATTGTTCAGATCCTTTGTACCACTGTTAAGCATATAAATCTTCTTCCAAGTATCATCAAGTTCTTGTTCCAAAACTTGTTTTTTGCTTTTTTTCTTGCCAAGTTCTTCACTCATCAGCTTCCCCTTCTTTAATAGTTGCTGGTTTTCTCTACTGAGCTCAACCACCTTATTCTTTATTTCATGAAACTTTTTATTCATTGATTCTAAATCCCCACTATAATCCGAATTACTCTCACTTGATGAAAACACTTGTTCAGCTCTTGAGACTTTAAGGTTAGCTTTTCCTCTAGCTTTGTTCTTACTCTCTGACGAGCTACAATATCATGTTGATTCATTTCCTTCATCTTCACTTCTGAATTCGGACATGAGGGTTTGAAGTCTCGCTTCCTTCACTTGATCTTCTCCAAGATTTCTTGTTCTGATCGTTTCTCATATAATTTTTGGCGAATCAAGATCACCAAATTGTAATATGAGTGTTTCGGGTATGGTTTGAAACAATAAAGCAATCGCCATGTCTTTTTTCTCGTCTATAATTGATCCTAGATCAATCATCTCTTATACCTTGTGAACACGCAACTTCACTTTCATTCTCACCTACCACATCGTATAGTTCGATGAGTTGAGAATTGGACATTGAATCAATGAAGGTACAAGCTCCTTCACCTCATTGTCGGATTGGTAGCATCTCCCATGACTCGGGTATGCTTATAGTGTTTGACGAATTGATAACTAATAGCTCTGATACCAATTCAAGAATCTTATTACTCGTCAAACACAAATTTAGTTTTGTATAAGAATCACTCTTCACTCACTTATATATATGTTTAGAAACTCTCTCAAAACTAAACACCAAAGCTCTTAAGTTTCTTAACCTATTGTTATAACTCAACAATGGTTCTCTCTTATGAGTCATTATTTTTAATCAATGTCACAACTCAACATTGATATTTATAGGAGTAGCATACCTTTGCTAATCATATTCCTAGTGGAATTAGATAACTCATAATTCTACTTGACATATCTTAACTATCAATCATCTTATCATAATACAAATACGATTCCTTATATTGCAAGTTATTTTAAACTTTAAGTTTTATCCAACATTCATCCTCTTAAGCTTCAAGTTAGTCTTGGTAAGGTCTTGAATTCCAATCAAGCTTCTTATCTCCTTGAACTTGATCATTGCTAGGTTTTAGTTAATATGTCTGCACATTGTTCTTCTCTGGATACATGTTCCACCTTGGTTTGATCATCTTTAACCCTCTGTCGGATGAAATGATATCGCTTGTGGATATGTTTGCTTCGGCTATGAAACACGGGATTCTTTGTTCCAGCGATTATAGACTCGTTGTCGATTCTCATGATAACCTTCTCGCTAGTCGTCGGCTTGACAAGTTCAAGGGTTGCTACCATAAACTCGGCCTCACACGAGCTTAAGTCAACTTGACAATATGTTCGACATACTTCAGGGATTTAAATCTTCTTATGTTGCTCACATTTCTCGTCTTAGGCAACCTTCTCAAGATTTGGATTTGGATCAAAGGAGATTGACTGATACCAGCTCAATGTAGGAAACTTCAAGATTATAAAAACAACTTTTCTTATTGATTTAAAAAACTTCTCAAAAACTAAATTTCTTTCTTAAATCTCATTGAACAACTCTCCACATATACTCCTATATATATGAATTATCAACTCTTAATTTTAATAGGTTTTATAAACATAAAAACTTATCTAATCTTAACTAAATCTTGTTTGTATTTATCATTATTTTCTAAATTCTATATTGTTTAAAAAATACTTATTTCTCGAATCATTAAAAATTATCTAACATGATATATATATTTTGGTAAAATCTATAGATGATATATACGATATTAGGAAAGGTGCACGGTTTAAAGATATTGATATATTATGTACAACACAATGAAAAGTTATTAAATCCATTTGAAGAAATTTATTTTCTCATTGATTTGGGATACCCTAATGGAAATATAGCTCTATATCGCTGAATTCAATATCATCCAGATTAATAGTGATAACGACTACTTACGAATGAGACTGAAATGTTTGATAAATGTATTCGTCATATGATTAAGCAAAATATTAGGATGTGAGAAATTTTGCTATTATTAAAATTCCAACACCCAATGTTCTAAAAATGTAGTTCAAGTTTTTTCGTAGCGACTATGACGACATAATTTCAAATGAAAATCAATGAGGATTGATAAACATTTTCAAAGGTACGAATAAATGAATATTGAATGCTTGATTTGTCAAATTAAGATGACTGAAAAGAGATTAGGTGCCTACAAATGATACAAATATTGCATGTATTCGAAACAAAATTGCATAGAATATATGAAAAACTCGCAAATAGATTATATATTGAATCTTGGTTATTTAGTATTATTTTTATGATTAATTATTTTCTTTGAATTTTTTTTAATTACATATATATTAGCTTCCATTTTTTATATATCATATTTATATTAAATTTTAGCTCCTGCTCCGAGCTACTAGCTCTAGTTTCAGCTACTTTTAACTACTCTTCCTTTTTACTATTTTGTCAATCACTCAAGTATTCTCCACCCCTATCCTAACATGCAGAAGAAGAGAGTGGAGAGACAAAATATTGGGACAAATTATATATATATATATATATATATATAAGACATTTACTAATTAGGGCTTCGAAGACAAGATCAATGATTCACCTTTTAAATTAAACTGAGCACAATTTGTTGTCACAAGCATAAGAGCATATTTCACATCTCGCCGAAATGTGCAAGGGCAATTGTTGATGGAACAAGCCATGTACTACTCCCAAGCTAGTAGGAAAGATAACATCCCGCCAGCTAACAATACATACATGTTCCGATAATGTGTTCAGGGAGCTAGTTGTACCAAACCTAAACCATACATGGCTCCTACGAAACATTTCTATATGGACAACTAACCCACGACATGACTCGGTAACTAGATATTCGAATTCGGTTGAAGTGAACTTTATAAACATCTTTAAACACTCTAAAATAACTATAAAACTTAAAAGCTTTACAGTAGAGTTTTACAAGGAAGCTTGGCATATAGTGGGTAAGGATTTTGTCATCACGGTTAAGTCTTTTTTTTACTTATAGTTTTTTATCGAAAGGTTTAAACTCAATGATCTTGGCGCTAATCTCCAAGCAAACCGAAACTATTAGAATGAAAGACTATAGATCGATTTCTTGTTGCAACGTGATTTACAAGGTTATATCAAAGCTATTAGCGAACCGTTTGAAGGTTATTCTCCCAGGCTTTCTTACGCAGAATCAATCAGTTTTTATCAAGGATCGTTACATTCTCCTTGCTTCCGAGCTAGTAAAGAATTGTCATAAACCCAATGCCTCTTCTAGATGTGCTATGAATGTTGATATCTCTAAAACTTTCGACTCTGTCCAGTGGGCATTTCTCATGAATATTTTGAAGGAGTTGCAGCTTCCCGATAGATTTATAAAATGGATAGAGCTCTGTGTCACCACTTCCATCTTTTTTGGTTAAGATCAATGGTGAGATTGCTGGTTATTTTCAAAGTTAGAAAGGTCTTCGACAAGGTTGCTCTCTTTCACCCTACCTTTTTATTATTTGTATGACCATTTTATCTTGTCTTTTGGATAAGGCAGCGATTGAGGGGCACTTTGGATTCCACCCAGGCTGCAAAAGTTTGAATATCACTCACTTATGTTTTGCGGATGATGTAATAGTTTTTATGGATGGAAGAGGTAGATCAATCAATGGAATTCTTGGAGTTTTTGATTCTTTTGCTTAATTCTTGGGTCTTAATATCAGTTTGCCGAAAATTTCGTTGTTCATTACCGGTATTTCTTTGACCACTCGGGATTCTCTTGACAGTTTTCCGTTCACTATTGAGACTTTGCCGGTAAAATACTCAGGCCTGCCGTTGATGACCAAGAGGATGTCCACTTCTAATTTCTAGCCGCTTATTGAGAAAATTTTCACTCGCATTGGTTCTTGAAGAAACAAGTTCTTATCGTTTGCAGGGAGACTCCAATTACAATCCTCGGTGATTATGAGCTTGACTAATTTCTAGATTTCTGCATTTAGACTCCCAAGTGTGTGCATTAAGGAGATTGAGAAGTCAGCGTTTTTATGGTCAGGACCAGTTTTAAACTCTCGAAAAGCTAAAGTAGCTTGGAGTGATGTCTGTAATCCAAAGTCAGCTATTTGAGGGGAACGAAGTTAGCTATTTTAAGTTGATTTGGAGGTTAGTACAAGGACTTATCTTTGGGTTAATTAGATGCATAAAATCTGATTAGGAAAAGTTCTTTTTGGTCGATAAAGTTAAATACTAGTGTTGGTTCGTGGATTTAGAGAAAGCTTCTAAAGTACCGCGACTCGACTAGGAGGTTTCATAAAGTTGAGGTAAAGGTGGTTCTCATACATCTTTTTGGTTCGACAATTGGAGTTGTTTAGGTTGTTTGTTTGATGTGTTGGGCGAGAAAGCCTCCATTGATATGAGCATAAAGCTTTCCAACACAATGGATGAGGCCTTTGCGAATCACCAGACTAGGCGGAGACGAGCACTGCTTTTAGCTTTGGTTGAGGATGAGATTTCTAAGCTTAAAGACTGCACTTACACCGATTGGACATTCTGTTGTGGAGATGTAAGGAGGATAAACTGAAACCGACCTTCTCTTCAAAGGATACTTGGCATCACATTAGAAAAACCTATCCGGCTAATCCTTGGCAGAAAGGAATCTGGTTTATCCATGCTACACCAAAATTTTCTTTTATGGTGTAGTTGGCTGCTCGTAATCGACTAACAATAGGTGATCGAATGCTTCTTTGGAATACTAACGTTCATGCAGGTTGTGTCTTTTGCTCAACCACATTGGAGACACATGATCACTTGTTCTTCTCATGTTCTTTCACATCCCGAATTTGGTATAAAATGTCCTTTGGTTTATTCTAACAAAGGTACGCAACTCAGTTCTATGACATTGTGATATTTGTAGGCGATGCTACTCATACATTTCTTGCTAAGTATGTCTTTCAAATTACTCTATATTTACTCTAGCGGGAGCGAAACCAAAGAAGACATGGAGAATTTCCAACTCCTATTGATATTCTTATGCGAGATATGGGTAGGGCGATATGGAATAGGATATCAACTTTACAGAGGAAGGGGCTGATGACAGAGGGATTGCAAGTGTGGTTCTTAACCAAAGTCTAATTTTTCAGATGTATTTTTATATTCTACTTTAAATTTATCTATATGTTTTAAGCTCTATCGAAAATGGTATGTAATCTTTTTTCCACTACTGGTTTTGTCCTAATTGGAATTGCAGTTTTTGGTTTTAACGAGACACACCCACTATTAATTTTCTGTTTTAAATTTCTTTTTTGTTGTTTATTTTTTAAAAACAGTTACATTTATTGTACAAAAATTTATTTAAATATAATTTTACATAATATTTTTAAAAAAAACTTAAGAGCTAAGACCACGGCATATCACCTCATGTAGTTGTTCTCTAACCATGTAACCCATTTTGAGTTCATCTTGATTTGAGCATCAGAAGATCCACGGAAAACGTCACACTAGTTTCCCAAATGACCTTGAATGTTTCTTACATGGTGTAGATTTTCTTATTTTTTAGCGGCCGTCTCTCGGAAATATGTAAAAACAAATGCCGACAATTAAAACCAAAATTTAATAAGAATAAAGAGACTAACAATTATTTGTAAACTTTTTTTTTGGTTTTTAGCTACTATACAAGTTCCAAAAATCTTAGTATTTAACTACGTTTATTTCAGGGAGAATTTTCTCAATGAACCAAATTTTGGCCACAAATAAAAAAATTGGCACATATATGTTGTTATAAAGGATATAGCCATAATCTATATATTTGATGTGTAGATTGTTTGGACATTCACTTAGAGACAACTTCATCTTCTATTTATAAATGGGGAAAAGCATTTTTGTCCAAACAAACTACAAGAAAATAAAGATGGCTATATAATTCACACACATGTGGTCATTTCGTTCATTTACCTTCGTTTTATATGTTAATATAAGTTTTAAATTTGTACAAATTTTGGTATTTAGCTAAACTAATTTATATATAGACAAACTATTCAATACTTAAAACTTTTAAGATTTACTTCCGGGCATAAAGCACATCAAACATCTAATTTCCATTACTTTCATTGCCTACAAACTCGAGGGTTTATCATCATTGCCATGTCATCTCGATTCAACTACTAGATTTCGTTAGAATAATCCATATATCGACCTAACTTATACATATAAAAAAACATCAGAAATTTGTCTGAGATAGCCCACTATTTAAAAATAAATAAATAAATAAAACAAACGATTATACATTTCTTTAGATCCATTGGACGAACGTCCGTCAAACTAACATGAAACTATCCACAAGATGTCTTGTGATTGATTACATCTCCGCAGCAAATTTTTATGGATATTCTTATGTACTGGTTGTGAACACCAAAATGGTCGAGCTTTCACATGTTTGTCTTCTGATATTGTCAAGATCTCGTCCTAGTTTTCGCAATATATGTTCTTTCAAGCATGGCCAACGCGATGAGTACCTGAATGTAACCAACAAAAATAATTTATCAGATTGAGTGACTAGTTTGAAAGAAACCACATTAGATCTACACTTACGGATTATAGATAATCTGAATGGGTTATAATGGTCTCTATTCTATCCAATGATGCTTCTAAACGCCCCGTGCTCATGTTGAATAACGGTTCTTCAGTACCAAGCGCACTGTTTCATTCATCATCAGCTAAGTGTTGTGACAAAGAAAACAAGGGCAATGATTTAGGAAAATGTTTGGATGTATGAAAGATTTGTTGTGACTTACCCAGTAACCTCAGGGATTACAAAATCAGCTCTCCATCCAAACCGGAAATCGATACCTGGACTAAGACCAAGAGTAGTTTTGTTTCGAATCCGCGACACACCATCTCCACCCAAACATGAAGTAAGCTTCCATTTCCAACCCATTGCATTCATTTGAAAATTATGTCCAACACCAACCTACAGATGAGACTACATCATATGTATGAACAGCTTCAACAAAGAGACACAAGATGGCATAAACTCAACATTACAGCAAAATAAACCTGAAGGTTTAGGAATCTGGTGAGAGGAATCTTTTTAGACAAAACTCGAACTTCTTGGTGTAGCGGCTCATATATAAACTTCCATTTCCTTTCTGAAGATAGAGGCTTCAAAACAAGCTTTGCGTGGTAATCATTCGTGGGTTCGTTATATAACTGGACAGTCCAAAAAAAGACAATGATCACATCTCATCTGCCTCAAACAGCACAGAACATATGTGAACGCATCAATAGATGAATTATCACCAAATACTTAGCTCCAACACTCAAATTCATTATCCATAAATTTTCAAACTTTACAGCTTCAAAACAAGCTTTATGTGGTAATCATTCATTGGTTCGTTATATAACTGGACAAGTCCAAAAAAAGACAATGATCACATTTCAAATGGCTCAAACAGCACATACTTAGTTCCAACACTCAAAATCCATTATCCATAAATTTTGAAACTTTACAACTTCAAAATAATCATTCATGGGTTCGTTATATAACTACACAGTCCAAAAAAAAAGACAATGGTCACATCTCATTGCTCAATCCCTAGCACAAAATAGGTATCTTTGAAATGCATCAATAGATGTAATTATACCTAATAAACACAATATTTTAGCTATACACTAAAACCCACTAATCCATTATCCATAAATTTTCAAACTTTATTGAAAATTCAAAGATTTGTTGAACCTCGAGATTGACGCCGACACGAAGGCCTTGGAGCTCTTTGCGGAACTTAAGAACAAGCTCCGACGGCATAAGATTGATTTTGTAAAGCTCGTCCCATGACGGAGGTTCCTCCGGTCGCGGTGGCTCCATACCAAAATCCACCGCTCAAACTTATCCCAACAAACAAAAATGGATCTTTTTTGGTTTTTGTTTTTGTTTTTAAACTATTTAAATCCAAACTCACAAAATCAGTTCTGTTCTGGTACAAGTTGATCTCACCATACCGGTTTAAGAGGACCGGAGATTTGCAGAAGCCACTAAACCATTAAACCATCTTCCAATTTCTGTTCAATCCGGATAAACCGATCCAAAGTAAATACATTGAATACTTGATCAAAAAACAAAACCATATATATTAATATGGTTTAAGTGATTTCATTGTTTTCTATATCTAGAAAACCAAATTTAAACCAAACCAAAACGAAAAAAAAAAACTTGAAGTTTCCTTGAAAATCTATATTCCCTTTGTTTCATTATATAAAATGTGTTAAAATTTATTTTGTTTTTATTATATAGGAATGTTTTACTCATTTCTATATTAAATTTAAATATATTTGATACTTTGTGACTAATTTTATTTTGCAATACATTCTCTTTTTGATTGTTGAATTGTTTTTAATCAAATTTAAATGATATTTTCAAAAAAAATTATTTAGATGTGCGATCTAAACTAAAATTTTCCTATATTTTAAAACAAAAAGTATTATATTTGACTAAAACCGAACCCCAGCGAAAACCAAAACCGTTTTAAAATTAGGTTTTAGTTTCGACAACATTATTCATAAAATCAAAAGTTGGAACAACTTACAAACCAAACCAAAAACAAGATTGAACATCCCTAAGATAAATGGTATGATGCAAGTCGTAAAAAAGTGTTTATCATTTGATCCTAAATCATCTCATTTTTATCAATTAAACCATTTGTACACAAGAAGGATTGTATATGCAACTAAGAGCTCTTTTACCTCAATTCATTTCAACACCAAAACAAAAGCTATTGGAATTTCCAAGGAAGCAAAAGAAAGAAACCTTTAATAAGCACCTTTGATTCCAAGACAAATGAAAAGAAAAGAAAAAAAAACTTCACTACACAAACTTTTTCTAGTAGAAAGATTCCATAATATTTAGCTACAAATCCAACCTAGCTTTGATTCACATTTTACAACTGAGGTTGCTCAGATGCTGTTGTCTCATGCATCTGCTTTTTACGCGCACCCGCAACTCCCTTCTGTAGTTCTGAGTTCGACATACGCTCCACTTCCAAAGCTCTCTCAAGCTACATTACAAACCAAAACCGATTCAATAATCAAATCTGTCCATTACAAAAGATCAAAGATTAAACACTAATTACTTACATTTGCTGCCCGCATGCTCCATTCACTCAAAATTGTCCTCAGCCTTTCGTTTTCTTCAACATACTACACACCACCACAAACAAACTTAGAATCTTGAATAACACTAAAGATTTTTTTCCGACAGTACCTGTTTCTACACTACCTGATTGTTAGTATTACTGACACGCTGCACCTCTGCATCTCTCTCGGCTATTAAAGAGCGAGCAAGCCGTAGCTCAGACTGAAGCTGATTCATCTGTAACGGAGGTGTTCACATAGTTAAGATTTATAAATTTTCTAGTTTTTGTTTCATCCTACAGAGATGGAGCTTCAGAATCAAGTATTACCTCAGCTGAAAGTGTCCTCAGTTCTTGATCTCGAGCAGCTAAAAGATGTGCGAGATCAACCTATCAAACATTATAATGTGTTTAACTGTACCGATGAGGGATTGAGATACTTGATATTTTAAAGAAACCTAGAACCAATCTTTACCTGTGGTGTGCTTCCATCATCAGATTGTTCATATTTGCTTAGTTTCTCTTGCAAACACAGAATCTTTGAAAAGCAAAAATAACAAGGGACAACAAGTAAAGGCCAAGAAAATGTTTTAAGAAGAGTGTTTGTATGTGTATCATTACGTACCTCCTCGCTTAGAAAGTGGAGGTTTTCACGCTGATATTGTAACAAAGCGGTTTGTTGATCAGAAAGCCGGCCTTCATAATACCTTTCATACCAAACAAAAAAAAAGAAGAAGCAAGATTGTCGAAGCTGTATAATTTAGATACACTAAGGACATTCATTACCTCAAACCTTCCATAGAACTTGACGGCTGAAGAGGAGAATATAATGATTTCAATACATCTGGCCGGGAATTAACGGAATTGTATTGATGCACATAACCTGAAATTACACAGCATTTATCAATATCAAAAGTACTTTGGTAAAAATATTGGTCTCATATCGGTGATAAGATCGGTTTAGAAGTTAGTTCCACAATAACATATAACATTCAGTTTAATGTTTTTTTCCTTTACAAATCAATTGTAAGCATTCTTATTCAGTGTTTTGAGTCTAGGCAACACAGTTAAATTTTACAAGAGGGCTGTAACATTCTGGATTATGAAAAACTAGCGACGATATAGCAGAACGAGCCACTCACCGATGTATAAACCCATGAAGAAGCCAGCGCACACTGCTTCAACCAACATGATGATCCTGCATACACATAAAAAGATAACATGGTTACATATAAATTTCCCCCAACCTACCAAGAGCTGCTCTTGTTTCATAATGTTATTGTGGAATTATAGAAAACTGTCACAAGACTCGCAACGATAAGCTTCTAATAGTGAAAACGAATTCGGAAATCTCCATAAATTTTCTTAAATAGTTAATAAGCTATTAAATGTAACACTTCTTAGGTAGCAATTTTTCAATTTTGCAACACACAATGCAATATAGGTAACTTTCACTAAGATACTCGACGTGTGAACGATGAGTTACCAACCGTTGTAAAGAAGAAATAGAAAGAATGAGGATTTGGGGTTTCCATACTATCACAAGAAGCATTGCAGCAGTCCCTGGCATAGTATCAAATTAAATTAGTCACAAAGGCAATAATATGTGCCCTCAAAAAAACTCAGAAACGAGGTAACTAATCAGCCAAGAAACTAGTTCGGTTTATAATCAGAGTTTCCATGTAAAATCTTGAACATATCTTCAAATGAACTGACATGTCAAATGAATTAACATTACTCATAGATATCTTAAATAGTAGAATTAATAGATTTGATAAAAAAAGGAAAAAGAAAAAGAAATGGTTGGGAATATACCATATGCAGCGATTGCAAATGGCAGACGAACAACATGCTTCAACTTTTGACTGAAACTGTAATAACCCTGTAGATAATTCTCATATTAATCAATCTATAACTAAAACAAAATGCCACCATGTGTAAGGAAGTAATATAAATTTACTCATGTCACTCAAGCTATCGAGCTTTTCGTACCTGGAGACGAATTTTCTGGACTTGATAAACAAAGTATTGCTGAAAGATACCTGGGATAGACCACATGGAAATTAACTTACGAATATAGAGCCAACGAACAACAAAAACTGGTAATAAGGTTGCAACAAATGAAGAATAGAGGCCACTGAGAGGGAGAGACAGATCAATATCGTATGAAAGAGCACAATCACTCATGTGCTCTCGACCCACAACAAAACCAAAAGAATATTACAAATAGAGGTTAACAACATAAAAATGGACAAACTGATAAGAGTAGAGATTAAGCTATTCAGATAATCTAAGGCTTGAGCAAGACCTATGTTCTTCTATAGCTACTTTACACCTTTTACATAGGATTATAGCAGGTTTCCAGCTAACTAACAACCTAGACTGTAGAGTAGGCGGAGTTAAAAAGGCCTAAGACGAAGGCGAAAGCTATTGTTTATTGACTAACCCTGTCTCCAAGATATTTTTGGTTCCTTTTAAGGGTTTAGCCATCTGTTCTTGATTATAATCGAAAATTTCAAGACCAGTAAATGAACCATTTATGTTACTCTTCATTGCGCTACAGAACCTGAACCTGGTTAAAGAACCAAATCTAAGAGAAAAGTTGGAAACCTGTGACAACCAAAAGCGCAACATCGCAGCAGCAAAGCAATGAAGGGATCAACTGCTGAACCTGGTGAAATATCCAAGGAGCTCCTGCAGCTAAAATAGCATAACCTACCTAATGTAAAACGCGAAAAACTATCAAAGGCAACATAAAAACGCACTGCATCATATGAAATTTTTACCAAAAGAATCGAGTAACTTGCCAATAGAACTATATAGAGATAACTTCCAACAAGGCTTCTAGATTTCCTGTGACCAAACAATGGTGCTTCTTGTAATATATCAAGAAACCTACAAAAAAAACACAAAAATAATATGAATTTAGATCCAAATACTAAATCTAGTTGTCATCTAATACAAAATTATGTTAATTTCAACGAGAAATTAAAGCAGACACATTAATGGTGCTTCAAACAATATATCAAGTAACCTACAAGAACACAAAAATAATATGAATTTAGATTCAAATACTAATATAATTGTGTCATCTAATACAAAATTTGCTTATTTCAATGAAAAAATAAAGCAGACAAATTTGCAAACAGAGTAAATTTTTTGGTTCGTCAAGAAACTTGTACTACAAACTTAATAAATGATGAATTTTTAATGCAATTTTGCAGAGAAATGAAAGCTAATCACAAGCCTAAATCGAAATTAAGCTAAAGTTAATTTGAAGAAGAGGGAAAAGTTAAGTAAAATGGATTGGTTTGAGAGCGTAAGACATACATAGCGTTCTCTTCGTTGGTCATTGGATTGGACGAAGCACGCCTCTCCGTTGACATCTGCGTCGACCTGAATTTTGCTCCGATCAAAGTTTCTGCGTGAAAAGATTATTGATTGACTCGATCTAAGATTGTGTTAACATTGCGACAAACTAAGGCGACATAAACTATGAAATTTTGATCGGAAGTCTACTGGACCGGTCGGAAACATTTTTTTTTTTTCGTTTTTGTCTGATAAATTCATAATTTAACCAAGCAAGACCTTTAAAGAGAATTGAAGAAATGAGAATCTACTATTAACAATAAAATAAAATAAATAAATGAGAATCTAAACATGTGCATTTTGGATCACCCGAACTTATTCGTATTTGATTCGAGTAATCCTATTTTTTTGGATAAAAGTTTATAAATGGAAGTGGTTTAGATCAAAGTAATTGAACGAAGGAGTTTTGCTCGCTCAACTGCTTATTCCCTTATAAATTATGTTATTTTATCGCACTTATATGTAGAATTTTTGGCTGTATCTAAAATTACATCCATTAATCTCAAATTTTAATTTCATACATCAACTATGTAAATTTAATAAAAATTATTAAATCGTGTCACGGTATTACTGTATCTTTAACGGATGCAAAGAGCCTACTGAACAACTTTCCAAACGATAGCCCCATTTTTCCAACACTATAACCAAAATAATAGATTCAGTTACACGCCAATTTTTAAATCCAGAGATATAATAAGATAACGCAATTGAGGAAATAACAATACCATTTTGGCCATATGATTACAAATTTTGTATCGGATCTAATTTGTGTCCCCAGGTCCAGATTGAATCAAGATCTTAGATCTATAATAATTTCAGATAATCATCAACTATTAAACCTGATTAGAAGAGAACGGCCTGATCTAGAAAACAAAATCAACTAAAATGACTTTGATTTTTGTCTCAAGTGTTTAATATCGTAAACTGTCGGGAAATATACATTAATCTATCAGGCAGGTTTTTTTTTGACGAGTGAGGAGCTTCAACAAGTAGCTGAAATCGTATCCACTATGAAATGTAACCCAATGCACGTTTTCATTCAGCACAATCCCTGCGGACATTAAGAGCTCCGCAAATCACTTTGAATCGATTCCATCTTGAGTGTTTTTAGCTAAATCAATGCCTTATTGTTTGAGAAGCTCGATCGAATCGGTTGCGAAGATATCAGAATTGACATCAAATTCCGGAAATTGAATTGTCAGATGCAATACTTATCGGTTGGGAGGTTACCTTGTTCATTGGAGAAGGTGAGGCCGAGTTTGGATCATCTTGAGGATGTTGTCGTTCGTCTTTAGGGTCTAGTAATGGTAATCATCGTTGGATTTGATTCCGGGGAACTCAGTGTCCATAGCAACATAAGAGAAATCGTCAACGACTTCTCGGATCAGATCCATTTCTTCTTATAAGTTATCATTCTAGACTTACGCGAATTTGAATCGAATCGTCTTTTAGTAATAGAGACATATTTATGTATGATGAAATTACGGAGCATCTGGATTGATTATGATAGACGGTGGAAATTCAAAACCTAGAACGGATATAGAGGTAGACCCGATCTGGTTTCATCAAATCTACCATTAATCAAATATCAAAAATCAATCGATTATTCAATTTCAATAAATCATCCAGAAATCTCAAAATCACGACGAAGCCAAAGTTGGTATTGGTGAATCGAATATGGAAATCAAAGCCAGATTAGATGGATGTTTCTAGAGAAGGTGGTGATTGATGTAGACAGATGACGTGTTATCGACGTCATTAACACGTGGATTTTTTTTTTACAAAATATTAAAATGAAAATTAGGAGAATACATCATTTCCGTCTTGTCTTTGCCGTTTTGTCTTATTTTCAGTTTCAAATTCATGTTTTAGATAAAAATGTATTTATATATGGTACATGCTATTAATTTCTGTTTAGAAACGGGAATTTCTAAAATCCCTATTTGATAAAAATTATACTAAATAGTTATATATATATATCATAATAATAGGAAATTAGACATAGAATATTACATACAAAAATAATCTATTTTTTTATTTTTTAAGATGTACAGATTTGTAATTATTTCATATCATTTGAAATTCTAATTTTTTTTATATAAATTAAAAGCTTATAATTTTATTGCAATTAATTTTATATTAATTGAAAGCTTAGAAAAGCTTATGAATTTTCTAAATTTATAATTTTTTATATGTCTTAATATATTATTTAAAATTCTAGTTTCATCTTATATAAATTAAAAGCTTACTATTTTATTTCAATTAATTTTATTTTAGTTGAAAGATTTTTAATTTTAACTGAAAGTTTATAAAGTTTATAAGCAATTTATATAAGACAAAACTAGAAGTTTAAATGATATGAAATATAATAACAAATCAGTACATCTAAAAAATTCAGAAAATTTTAGATTAATTTTGTATGTAATATTTTATTTGTCCAATTTCCTATTATTATGAAATATATATAAAAGTATTATTTAGTATAAAATTTTCTCAATTAGGATTTCCAAAATTCTCGTTTTCAAACGGAAATTGAAAACTTGTACCATATGAGAATGCATTCTCATCTAAAACTTGAATTCGAAACTGGAAATAAGACAAGACGAGATAGAAATTATGACCACCCCTAATAATTATTTCCAGATTTTGTAAAAAAAAACACATGTCGATGACACGTCATCTGTTTAATGACTTGGATGACACGTCATCAACTTAAACTGTACAGTCATTCCTATTTGTATGAATTAGTTATATTTTTATAATTATATGAATTTTTCCAATTTGATATCTTTAAATATAAATTCGCCCATCACTTTATGATTTGACTTATTAAAAATATTAAAATATAAATTGTATTGCCTGCTTTTTCTGATAAATTGATAATTTAATAATTAACAAAAAATAAATAGAAAATACGAGCAAAAAAAAACCATAAAAACAAAATGAAAGAAATGAGAATCTATGATTAACAAATAAAAAATAAATAAATGAGAATCTATACATGTGTATTTTGGTCACCGAGGTTATTCGTATTTGATTCAAATTATCAAAAAAATTTGGATAAAGGTTTATAAATAGTAGCAGTGTATATCAAAATAATTTATTTTAATATATATAAATATGGTTCGGATAATTATTCAAATTTTTCATACAAACTGTTCTAAAATTTTCAAAATTATACAATATTTCTCAAAATTTTATTCAAAATTGTCGGTAACTATTTTTAATACTTGAATTCAAATTTGAAAATTACTCATTTCGATAAAGATTTTAAATAGTTAAATTACATGTATTGTATCTTACCCATTTATGCATTATCCACACGTTTTTTTAATTTATTTTTTGGATAATAGTTTTATGTATTGTAAATAGAATCCTATATATAAAGGATGAAGGCAACAAAGAATCCTAAAAGCATTCAAAAATAAAAATTACTAATAATATTTTTTCTCAAATGAATTTAATTCATTCTAAAGTTCTAAAATTTCGAAAAGCAAAACAACAAGGTCTAAACAATTACCCTAATTAAAAATTGGTATCTCTCTATTTTATTGTAATTTTTGCACTGGAATCAATTTAAAGGTAATCAAATTTTATAATCAATCAAATTATAATAAAAATCCATCATTTTTATTATAGTTTGATTAGGCATAAATAATACTGGCCAATGAATTATCAACACATCTGAGTTGGTTTTCTTCTTTTAAACTTTCACCCCTTCCTCTCCTTTTGGGAGAGCCTCATTCCGATCAATCCATCATCATCACCAGTAGAGTGAAACTCGTAATTTGATGTAATAAATTGTACATCAAAATTAACAATTCCATGGTAGTGGTGAGGAACGGTTTCAATCATGAACCGAAGGAAGCCGCTTGAACTCTTCCCAACGGAAATGCGCTGACACTGCTCCAAAATCCATGCTGGATTTTGGTCGGAATGAGGCTCTCCCGAAAGGAGAGGAACTGGTGAAAGTTTGAAAGAAGAAAACCAACTCAGATGTGTTGAAATCATTGGCACGTATTGTTTATGCCTAATCTATACGAGAATTGAAATCAGAGAAAGGGAATGACACCAGCCGACGCCGACCAGAAAAACTGTGCAAACAAAGAGGCTTAGGATGAAAACGGTGTGAAAAAATTAGCATGACGAAGATAAGGAAACGAGTGTATAATTGGGTGGATTCTTCGGAACCATTAAGGTAATGTGTTATGGACGAAAGCCAAGGCGTTATCGAGAGTAAGAACGATGATAGAGATAGAAATATAAGCTCTGAGATGGACCATCCTAACTGATACAGATGTGGGTAAAATATCCCACATCGGATAGGAAGAGAATAAAGCAATGCTATATAAAGACGTAAGGACACCTAAACACATACGTTACCTTTTGGGAATGTTCTACTCAAAAGTCTTATGGATTTGATTTAGGCTCATTCTTATCAATTGGTCCCGACCTGCCGAAAAATACCGACCCGACATGCAACAACGGGCTGGAGAGGAGCAAACAGAAGAGGAGCACATCTAATTGGGTAAGGCCCAATAGGAAAAATTCCTAAGGGAATGCCGCCTGGGGACGTTGCTGTCTGAAGGAGCCGATACTCTAATATAAATGTGGATAAAATATCTCACATTGGATAGAAAGATAATAAATCAATGTTATATAAAGACCTAAGGACACTGAAACCCATGAACTAACTTTTGAGAATGTTCTACCCAAATGTCTTATAAACTCATTCTTATCACTAACCATTTCGTGTTTCAATACAAACGAAATAATATTTCAATCATATTCAAAAGAGCTTGTAGCTCTTATCAACAATGGAGAAGTATGGCCTAATCTCAGTCCAATCTTAAGAAACATTAAGCATCTTCTCCATTATTTTGAAAAGGTTAAGGTTGTGTTTTTGTCTAGGAAAAAAGAAACTAGAGTAGCCGATAAAATAGCAAAAAATTTTCTTTTATTCTCTCACCAATTTGGAATAAACCCTTTGTTGAAATGGGCAAACCAATATAATCGTTTTAGATTTAAGGGGAAAAATTCATAAAAATACACTAATTATTTATTGATTTTTATTAAAATACAAAAAAATTTTGGATATCCAGAAAAAATATATGAATTATTTTTTTCTTATTTTATAATACACAAATTTTAATATTAGATCCATTTAATATCTATGACTTGATAAAAAATTTTATTTATTTTTAAATTAAAATTAAAAAATATTTAAAATTTGTGTATTTTAATAGAAATAAATAAATAATTGGTGTATTTTTATGAAAAGTTTCCTAAGATTTAATGAACATTGTTGTTGAGCAAAAAAAATACAATAATAATTACCCTTTAGACGATCTATATCCACTATTATTCGATTCTTTTACCAAAAGTCTCTAATCTAACCAATGAGTCCTATTGGAAACCCTCTAGCTGTTTGAGAAGGTCCTCTCGTCCCTTCGCAAATGTTTCAGTTTCACAAATGACACAAAGTAATCTTAAAAACCCCAAATGTGGTTGACCAAAACCAGCTCCTCCCTAACCACACTCGCCGCCGATTCTCTCACACCGTCATGATTCGAACAACCTTCACAACCGCCGTTGCTCTTATCCACACACATT